>OZ005747.1:11285135-12765366 GCA_963930835.1 Spongia lamella
AACTAGTAAAACATTATTACATTATTATTTTAATTTACATTCAGGCCATGTACATGACTGTGTGTTACTTTCCAGTCATTTCTTATTAAGGATACATAAAGTATTCCACTATGACATTGTCATGAATGACTTTACTATCCAGCAGTCATTAATGAACTGTCATCACATTATCATGTATACATACATCATTATGCATACATAGCTTGCAATATGCATGAATAGGAGCATGTTAGTTATGTTAGTATCGTATAGTGTAAAAATTTGTTGGTGGAAATTTGACGAATTGGAAGACAAGAAAATTTGACTTAAATTTTATACATAATTATTGCTATTAATGGCTGTAAAGCCTTTGACAATTTAATAATCGATATAACTTTGGCTGGGAAAATCTTTTATAAATGACTATTAATTCTCCTAACTTACTCCATCATACGTACTTGATTATAATTAATAAAGGTTGATTTTGAGTATAATATTATAAAGTGTGCTAGTAAATTCACTGGATAGAACACTAGTCTTACAATGTGTGTAGCTATAGTGGGATAATCAATCAGTGACATATCCTCATTGTGTGCAGGGCTTTGTTGCTTGTGGTGAAAACTGATTATACAATGCAAGGTGTAAAATATGATATATTTGGATATTTAGCATTTTGTAGAAAGAAAGCAACATGCAAGCAACACCATGTTGAAAAATTTGACAAATCAAGATTAGATGCATCATTGATTTTATTGCTCCTGCTGCCTCATTTTAAGTACTGCTATAAGTATTATAATTATTATTATATAGCAATGCAATCAACATTATTACAATGCATGTGCATTATACGTAGTAATTGGTATAAACAATAAAGCCAGACCCTTTTGTATGTAAATCTGCGATCATTGATATTCTGCACAAGGTTCCGCCCAGAGTGTTAGGTTAACATGTTAACATAGACTCATGTGTGTAGGGTATGCATCATAAATAACCGTATAGCACAAAAGTTTTATGGGGGGAAAACTTTGATGAACAACCAGTGATTCATCAAAGTTTTCACTTCCACCATTTTCCCTGTTAATGCTTTTCTTATGAAGCCTATATACAATCAATTCATCAAAGTTTCGTGAGCGTACCATTCGTCAAAGTTTTCCCCGTCAAACTTTTACGCTATACAGTATATAATTATAGGACCCGGCACAACAAAACCTGGCTTATGTTCACAAAACACACCTATTAATATTATAGTATGTATTTTCATTACTGTACAAGGTTTCAAAATCTGTAAACTGCATTAGATTCCCTATGAAAAGCTGCATAAATGGTAAAAATTGTGCTGGGCCCATGTGTATTCATGAAGTTATTTAATTTTGAAATCCAAAAAATAATTAATGTGGTCAAATTTTATGTGCACAATAGCCCTATTATCTAATGCCGGGTCATCATTTACTGTATAGTGCAAAAGTTTGATGGGGGAAAACTTTGATGAATTTGACGAATGGCCAGAGATTCATCAAAATTTTTCCTTCCAACCTTTTCCCTTTTAATGTTTTCCTCTGAAGCCTATAATCAATTCGTCAAAGTATTGCTCATCAAAGTATCGTGCGCACACTATTCGTCAAAGCTTTCCCCGTCAAACTTTTTCTGCTATACGATATGTAAGCATTTTGCTGATCAATTTTAAGAGGTCTGATCGATTTTAAGAGGTACTGGTACAACTAGTGTAATCACAAGTCTCAGAACCCTACTTTTGTAAAACTAAAGTGCTAAGGTAACACCCATCATTGCGACTATGCCACTTTCACATCATTTTACTGGAGTTACCTAGTTTACAATATGGGCTTCTAGAATGTGTGTCTTATGACTCACAAATGCAACTTAAAAGCTGCTTCTGTTGTAGTCAAAGATATTTGTGACTCGGAATGCAAAAATGGTTCTTATGTGCACATGAAATTTGACCACATTTTTGAATTTCAAATTAAATAACTTTTTATGTAAACACAGTAGTTCAACAAATGTTTCACTGTTTATGCAGCCATTAATAAGGAATCTCATGGAACTTACAGATTGTGAAAATCTTAAACAGTAAAGGATATATTTACTATAGTATGAACAGGTGTATTATGTGTACATGAGACTGGTTTTCTCATGCCGGATCACATTTTAAAAGTAATGGCCCTGATGAGCCTGGCAGGCCATTTGAGTCATTTCTAGTTGTTTTACACAAAAAATAATAACTATTATTATTAATAAGACACAGTATGGTTCAACTGTGGCTTCCTGGTCAATATTCAATTTGCTCTATATATAACTTAGCAAATGTGACCGGATTTGCGAAAAGGGGTCTTATACACGCATCCGATTTTGCAACTTTGAAGTGGCATAACTTCTTTTGTGAGTGAACTATTAAGCTGAAATTTTCTCTCGTATAACCACAATGATAGTAAAAAGGCCAGGTACCAAATTCCTAATTTGTAAGTCAAACATGAGCTGAGTTACACATCCTTAAAGTCGCAAAATTGGATATGTGTAATGAGACCCCTTTTTCAAATCCGGTCACAAATATTTATTTAACAACAGTTAAACTAGCTACGATATCCAAGCTATGCTGAACCTATGTACGATTTGCCACAAACAAAATGTTTTAATCGTGCACTAAACACAGTTATATACGTTTTTGTAGCTTTCCGAAGGAACTACGTACATAGTCACATGAAAAGCCATCCCGGACCTTGGTATCTCTGTTAAGGAATAAGTAACCATATATCTACAAAAGATTGGTTATATTTTATTTATTTTCTTCTTTACTTACTAGATATAGCACTTCCGGCTTATTATATTTCTTCTTTGACAGGACGCCATTGCTGAAATGATTAAGATTTAATAACAACTGCACATTAATTTTGTACTTAACGTAGGTCTACCCATACAAAATTTGAAGGCTGTGGAGTTAAAAATACATGATTAGTTCCAATGATAGAAGGACTATGCAATCATATAGCGGAAATCAGAATTTATAATGTAATTAGCACCTAATATTGAACCCCATACATATACAGCACTCTGAGAAGCTTTTTATAACTGTACTATGCCTCCTTAAACAACATTTCAACCGATGAAGAGTCAGGTGATCACAAATACAAGCATGTGGCCAAGTGAGGCATTAAGAAAAGAAATGTATATTTACTATTCATGATTAGTGCTATACCATACAATAATAACAAGATGGTTGTATAGAGTGACAGGCCTGTGGACATTTTGATTTTAACAATGTACCTCTAATTCTAATACAAGTGGCGATTGACAGAAACCATAATACTAAGTACTTAAATAATATTAAGATATTACTTATAAATTGTCAAATTCATCAATGTTTTCCTTTGTATAAAAATTATGCCATACGGTAAGTCAACTTAGTAAAGTCTGCACTGCTGAAAACATCACACTACGTATGTGACTGTACTTGTCCGAACAAAAACTAGCCTAGTTTACACTTCAAAATTCAATGCTTTATAACTTTTGATTAGACATCACATTAACATGGATGAAATTTTAATTTGAGTTTTGTTTTAAACACCCAATAAAGTAGATTATATGGTCCATTAACTGAATTGTGGACTACACCAGCTTACGTAGCTCAAACAGTCACATAATTATGGTATATACGTACATACATTCATACGTAGCTCTATACATGTTACTGGAAAATTAACCTTTTACAAGGACTGTTATTGTAAATCCTTATTGATGGTGCTAGTAGAAAGCCTCTTATTACTATTAAGTACCACTGGAAACAGTAGAGAGCTTGATGGTTTCCTTTGTCTGCATGTTTCCCTCTTTCTTTGCTTCCATATTCTCCACAATTCTGAATATCCACTCTACTCTGGTCCTATGCATAATAAAAACTTTAATGCATTCACGAAACAATTTTAAGTCCACAAATCAACAAATGGCTACTCTCCGCATACTACAGATTTTATGGGTATAAATCAAGGACAAACCTTCATTATATTATTACACCTTTATTGTCATTCCGTATATTTAGTAGCGGTGTAGTCAACAATTTCAGTTAATGGATCATAGAATCTACTTCTTTGGGTGTTTAAAACAAAACTTAAATTAAAATTTCAGCCATAACAATGTGATGTCTTATAAAGCATTTAATTTTGAAGTGTAAACTAGGCTAGTTTTTGCTCGGATTAGTAGTCACATAAATGTTACTGAAAAATTAACCTTTTACAAGGACTGTTATTGTCAATCTTTATTGATAGTAGAAAGCCACTATTGATAGTGCTAGTAGAAAATAGCATCATGAAAATACCCTAATGGTTCTTATTGTACGTACCTTTTCAGTTTGAGTATCATAAAACCCAGGTTGAAATGAAGAGATAGTTTCACAAAAACGTTTTGGTGGGAAAGCTATTCTGATATGATTGTTAGCTCTTCTCAACAGGTCTGCTTCTGTGGTCATGGAATACGTGACGTTAGCAATTTCTCTGGTATCAACGTCAGCCCAATATGGTGCAATCATTTTATAGTTTGTATCTGTAGGAAATTGACCACGATCAGAGTTGAACATAGGAATCTCAGTGGCAAAGCTCAGAGCCTCATTTGTGTTCACCTGTAAAATACAAAACATCAATAATCATTTAGTTAGCACCTGTTAAACTATTTAGCAGGTGCAGAATTACTATTTGACATTCTGCTCCACAATGTTATGGGAGAAAAGTATTATAAACAAAAACCCTCTATTGCAGACTTTGCTATGCCAGCACACCGGGCTTTGATAAAAAGTTGATTAATTCAGTACTCCCCTGGGCTATATAATTATAAACACTACAGTAATATACTCACAGTCAACAATATCTTCTCTGCACTGCTACTTCTATTAAACTAAATCCTTATTGATAGTGCCAGTAGAAAGCCTCTTATTACTATTGGAAACAGTAGAGAGCTTGATGGTTTCCTTTCTCTCCAAGTTTTCCTCTTTCTTTGCTTCCATATTCTCCACAATTCTGAATATCCACTCTACTCTGGTCCTATGCATAACAAAAACTTTAATGCATTCACAAAACAATTTTAAGTCTACAAATCAACAAATGGCTACTCTTCACACAATATAGATTTTATGGGTCAAGATTTTATAGATCAAGGACAAGCCTTCATTATATTATTACACCATTATTCTTATCAAAATATATAATTTGCTACGGATTGCTTTTGAGCCACATTATAAATCAAGGTGTCAAAAACTACTGTATAAGACAAAACATTTGAGGGGATAACCATTTGCAGTTTTCGTGATTTTTACTCAACTGTGAATGTTTCATGTCATTGAATAGTTTACCATAATAGTCATTCTATTAAAAGAAGCTGCTACCATAAAAGTGTCCTTGTGAATTTTCATTTTTATTCTAACCTCTAAAGTTTCCCCCTTAAGTATTTTCTTGTATACGATATTATGGGGCACCTTTATCATAATATTATTTTGGTGCACCATTACCAACTCTCTGTTGTCGAGTATTCACTCTTACATAGGAACAACATGTAAACAGTTATTAACTTACGTACTTCTTCACCAAGCTTAATGTTCTTATCTTTGTCTAACAAGAATACTAGCCACTTCATAATGTATAAATCATAATAGCGGAGGTATGCCATGATGATTCAGAAGTTCTATTGAATTCCAAACATAAAGAACATTTTTAAAACTTACAAAAATCCACAATATATTATTTTAATATTGAAGGTGCATATGTATAGCCTAACTTTATATGAAAAGGTGAGCAGTTGCTGTCTACACAATGGACTGATATTTTGACAAAGTAGCTCATAGGTGTAGGAACCGGGGGGGGGGGGCTAAGGGGCTATGGCCCCCCAGATTATATAACTTCTCCATAGGAGTTAGATTTTTGCCATACAAATCAATCCTGTTAAGTCTCTGTGGCCCCCCCAGACTTGAGTGCTTTCCTACGCTCCTGAAGTAGCTAGCTATGTATTAAAGGTAGTTTACTAACCGTAAATTATTGGGTTTTCGAGAGTTTTAATCTTCTTTCTTATGGTTATTGTTTTCAATATAAAAAAGTTTGAGTGTTAAAATAGTTTTGTTTCTTTCTTTAGTTCCCAATTTTACCAATAAAAGCGCTCCAGCCGAATCATTAGACTATTTAAGGAATCTGCTACTACTCTATCAACCCAAGACTGGACCATTGTAGAGTAGTTCTTCAGAATACAGTAGAGTGACGAGCAACTAACAGCATTGGTACTTGTAGTACTGGTTAAGGGTCATGTGATGCACCACAAACAGATGGATCCATGGAGATTGTATCAAGTTGACCCTGCTGATGTTGATGCCAACACCTGCAAAGTGTTTTCATACGTTATAGACATGGTTTGCGTGCAATAGAAGTATGCTAAACACTATTATGTTGATTTTAATAAAATTAATTTGATTGTATTTAAGAAACTACGCATAAGAATTCTTTGAAAAATTGTTGGAATTACAAATAACTACTGTAGTTTTGATTCTAATTGTAAATAAAACCTACTTTTGAAGTATATGTGCATGATTTCCACTCAATAATATCAAAATTTGCCGATAATCGATGTACAAGATGCAATGGCTGGCTGATATTAGACGTAATCGATTTTTACACTATTCTCTTCAGAGAAATGTAGCGTCTCGATATACACACTTAGGAAATGGTAAGTTCTTGTAGACATTTCTGGTTGGAGCAAAAATTATGTTTGTGCTCCAAACAAAAGTTATACATCTTTGGGCTTAATACTCTTATCAAAAGTTATTATCTGCTTTGGACTGATTTTGAGCCATGTTATAAATCAAAGTCTGACAAGTTACCGTATATGCAAAACATTTGACTTTCACACTTTTCGTGATTTTTACTCAACAGTAAATGTTTTACATCACATAGTTTACTAGATTAGTCATTCTAATAAAAGAAGCTGCTACCGCAAAATTTTTCCATACACTTTCATTTCTATTTTAACTGTGACAGTTTACCTCTTGACTGTTTTGTTGTAGCTATATGACATTTTGGCACATAATTACTAACTTCAAATATTCACTCTTACATAGGAACAACATGTAAACAGTTATTAACTTGCGTACTTCTTCACCAAGCTTAATGTTCTTATCTTTGTCTAATAATAAGTAGACTAGCCACTTCATAATCTTTAATCAATATACCGGAGGTAAGACATGAAGATTTAGAAGTTCTATTGAATAAAGTACTTATAAATCATTTTTTCAAAGCTTACAAAAACTCACAATACATTTTATATTCAATGCATGTATATGTGACCAGCTCTGCAAAACCCTTCATGTTCGTGTATTTTACATAACCTCACAAAAATAGCTGTAAAATCCTGATAGTTGTATCAATTTTTAAATAATTTATATTGAAATGTAGCTGGATATTTTGTGAACAGACAGGCAAATGTCTACATCATTATAAATATGATTAAGGAGTTATGACAATTGAAAGTTCTAAAATTGGGTCAAACTCTGTATAAGAACACGGAGGGTTTGTGCAGAGCTAGTCACATTGTATAGCCTTATTTCAACAATAGTGGGGTGACTGATATTTTGACAAGGTAGTTAGCTATGTAATAAGACAACGCCCATCAGTGATATCAATAGCAAGTGTCATAATTATAAAGAAACTGAAAATCAGTACGATTTGTTTGATTGGTTATTCAGGCTTCATTTCACATGAATGGTTTTTGATAGCCTGGGGAGCGGACACACACACGTACCAACATCCACCTGAAAACAATTTCAAGAAATCAGGTGTGCCAGCCTTTGTGCGTCTGGTTTAAAAATATTAATTGGATGAATTATGTATAAAGTTTCTAAGTTTTGGTTAAAGAATTTCCCAAATTAAATGTGTAAAACAATATTTTGGAGGCAATAACTTACAGTAGTTCACATAATCATACATAGATTGTCCAGTTATTTGTATGGAAGTTTTCGATATGATGCTGCTCCTGATTGGTCTCATAACACAGGGAGTTTTGTCTAGGACAACAATCATATCAAAACATTTGTCTCCTCTTCCATACATTCAATAATAAGTTACGATACGAAATTTAATATGCGTAAAAATAAATATACACCACCCTATGGAAATGAAACAGTTATAATGTATACTTTTAGTCATAACTTCAGTTCAGGAAGCGATATTCTTTAAGTAAGGCCACCATTATAAACAGCAACATCTACACTTTCCATCAGCACTAAATAAGACTATGACATAAGTATTTATATTCTGTTATTTTACTATAAACAGCAATGAGTGATAACTTGCATGTTGGAACTGAATACAATACATTTTCGTCATAAAATTTGCATTCTAATTTAATAGTGCCATTACACAGAAATCATAGCAATTACCTGATTTGTTTGAGTGGCATTAAATAGAACAATTTATAACAAGTTGATTGATACTAAGTTTGATTTTTTAAAGGTTTAGCATGTGCATTTTCTTAACTTTAAAAGTGTATACAATACACTAGGGAAGATTTGTTGCTTCATAATAGAGAATCCAAGTCTGTTGAACACATGTGACGATCTAATGGAAAATCATCGAAAAAACTTGTTGTAAAATACAATGCGTAAATTTCCTGGACATGTGTAAATTGACAATTTGTATTGACATGTATACAAATATTATCATAGCACGTGATACAAATATCTTACCTAGTCTCGCGTGGCCAGACCGCTATTTCCGCGCAGGGCGTTTATCGCTTGCAGTATAAGCGCCCGCGCAGAAAAGGGTCTGGGAGGCTTCACAGTGCTGACTGGGTTTTCACACCTTCAAACGTGTCGATATATTAACTTTGTAATAGCCCTGTATGTTAAGTTTATGTGACGTGTAATCAATCAACGTGTCACGTGTAATCAATCAACGCCCAACAAAATCTGTTGGGCTCAAACCGAGTTGATACTGTGAAGCCTCCCAGACCCTTTTCTGCGCGGGCGCTTATACTGCAAGCGATAAACGCCCTGCGCGGAAATAGCGGTCTGGCCACGCGAGACTATATCTTACCAATGTTTGCTATTTTATTGGTCTAATTCTCTCCATTGTCTCTGGTACTTCTTGTGAATTACTCAAGAGTGGAGTACTGGAGGCTTTTCAATAACGTGATTCGATTCTTTAAAAGAGAAGAAACGCATTTGCTTTCCTTTGGTCTCAGCGTCCTCGCTGCTGCCATTTTCGCTGGTCCATCTCATCCTAACGAATTCATCTTCACTGTCGTTACTATCTTCGCGTAATCTCGCGCGCGAGACTAATCTTCGCGATAAGTTCCGCCATTTTTTACAAAATCACGTGATACACAGCACGTGGATTTCGCGGGAAAATATATTCACACGTGTACATAGTGGTGTTGGGTATAGTGAAGTACTACTCGCTGTATTGCTTCCCTAGAGGTGGTTCCTCCCGACCGGTCTATCGTTATTGGAAACGTGATTGGGGTAAGGTATAAGAGGTGACAGTTTCTGTGTATGTTAATTTTATTCGTACAGTGCAATGAGTGGATTCTCTACTCAGAGCTGAGACCACAGCCAAAACCAGTCAAGAGTCAAGTACAAAAAATCCAGCAGGTCAAAGGACAAATGAAGGTCATTGCTAAAGCAGTACAGTTTCATGAGTATGATTTCTCTACAGCTATACTGATAAGGTTGGAAGAGGATACTTTATACAGTATAAATGTCCATAGCATCAGTCATAATAAAGTCAGTGGACCTACATAGCAATATGGTATCAGCAAGTATGGACTACTGGTAAGTACAAAAGTGGCTATAAATGTTTGTACATATGTTTGTATGTACAACTTTTCTGTCATCTTGGAATATAATTACTAGCTAGCTACACAGATTTTTAAATCATATGAAAGCTGACGCAAGAGTGCCTGGTTTATAGAGATCACTTTCCCAAAAAGCATTTGTTAGTATGATGTATCTGTGTGTGTGTATCCTTCCCCGAGGGCATGAATAAAATTAATAGTGGTGTGATATGTGTACTGTGTGATTGGTTAAACAAGTCCAACTACTTTTCAGTTTCTTTATACATCACTTGCCTTTGATATAACTGATGGGCATGGCTATAGTAATGAAGCGATAAGTTACTGCTAAAGATAAGCAAGGTAATTCTGTGTGTTAGCTATTCATTTCACAGTAAAAGCCATTTAACTAGCTTTACATTACCAACAAGACAGAGCATTTCAGTTTTACAAGTTGGCATGCCATGCAGGTTTGGAAGCTTATTAAAGAAACTGGCCTATAGTGTGTTACAGTAAGAATTTTGGCTTAAAACAACACCATAGCTATTAGGTTTTATCACTAAAGTATTGGAGTACAAAGCAGAAACAATTACAGTTGTGTTCAGAGCTATGAGTTCCTTGGTGTTGGGTCTGTGGCTAAAAAACCAGCCCATTCTCTTTTGCTTAGTGGTTGCGATTTTAATATTTGCACAATTTTGTTTTCTGGATATCCTATTGCTTCTAGTTATGAAAATCATAGCAGAAGCAGCTACAACTATGTAAGTTCTTCAAAGGTGTTTCTGATGATATTAAACTGTATGATGATTAGTGGTAAGGTGACTGGGGCTTCAGTATAGTTACTCATTTGACTGTTTTTGGTTGCATGTACTTGTTTGGTTTAGGTAGTACATTATTTGTATACATACGTAGTAGATTGCAATTTAAATTGTAACTGCTAAATTTGTTGTATTAAAATGTATATTGGCTATTAAAATTGAAACCCACTATCAAATTCTTTTTCTTTCAGTATATAAGTAATGTGAGATATGTGTCTTGGTTTTCTGGTATTCTTTACAACAACAACAACAACAACAACAACAACAACATACCATTGGTAGTTGTAGCATAATTATGTGCATTCCAGTTGGAAGTTGTAGCACATTCCAGTGGGAAGTTGTAGCACACCAGAGAAGTTGTAACACACCAGAGAAGTTGTAACATACCTGGAGGAATATGCTGTGTGCTACATGACTTTTGTAGTACAGATCTTCTCTTAGATCTTCCCACACAAAGTGATACATTAATATCCCTGCATTACATACGTAAGTTCCAGAGTAAAAACCTCTACCTGTAGAAAAAGGACAAGACAGTTGGTCATATCATGCCAGCTTGCAATTCCCACAAGTAATCTTTAATATGTATCTACAATTGCATGTTGTAATAATGCACGATACAAAATTTTCAATTGTGGTATTGTAGCAACTAAAGTTATCTTGCCAGTGATATGCATATGAAATTTACGTAATCAAACTACTAAGTTGTAGAGTAAATACTATTGTATGTTGTAGCTACTGGTTTTCTGATACATTATAATTACACTATTTCATTTAATAGCTCCAACTGCTGTACCACAGAATGTTACTACACCTGTTGTCAACACTTCATCATTATTGATGTCCTGGCTACCTCCATTACTCATTGACCACAATGGAATCTTACTGCAGCTACAATAACATACAGCAGAGTTGCTCTAACAAAGTATGCTTCCTTTTCCACCACCATTGTACACACGTATGTACACATGTGACCTGGCATGAGAAAATAGGGCTTATGTGCATATAAATTTTGACCACAGTTTTGTTTTCATAATTGAAGAACTTCATGTATACAAATGGGAGTCCAGCACAGTTTTATCATTCATGCAGCTTTTCATAGGGAATATAATAAAGTTTACAGATTTTGTAAAATTTATATAATAATCAAGATACATACTATAGCTAATATCAATACGTAAGTGTTACATAAGCCTAGTTCTCTCATGCCGGGTCACAAATATGTTAGAATAAACTTATTGTTATCTCCAGACAACGCTTCAATGTAATCACTAATAGAACAAGTACCATTAACATTAATACAGGCTACATTTGAAATCTGTATTTTTTGATAGTACCAATTGAGTGATTCTATACATTGTAACATTAGCCAACAGTTGTAGTACGTACATCCTTAATTTTGCAAATACAGGTAGTGCTGGGTGATAGTGGCGATAGTACGATATATTGCGATAGTAAAATAATAACGATATCGTGATAGTTGCTAAAATGACAATAGCGATTGCTTTGCATTTTTGGTGGTTTTATGGGTGGGTGGTTGGGAATCCATTATTTGTACAAACACTGCAGTTAACACTTCAAGCTTTTCAGACAAGTCCAACCTACTTGTACAGAAGAAACTATAACTTGTTATCTGATAAAAATACTTCTAACTATGACATAAAATATTACTTCTGTTGTGATACTAGGTATACATGTTATAATTATCCCTTCATTCAACTTTCAAGGACTATCGGGATAATATCGACTATCGGGATATTTTCAGAACAACTATCATGATAGTAAACTTTTTACTATCGCCCAGCACTAAATACAGGCCATATCTCCAACAATGTTACATACGCATGTCATATGCAGTCAATATATGTACCCCTGAAATAGTATTACTATAACAGTCATTAACTCCTAATAGAGCAGTCAATATCATAACTTTTATCAGTAGTCCCAAAACCTTATTTAGTTCTGCTGTTTCTTATGTAGATAGAATGTGTAATATAATGTTTAACAAAGCAAGTGCATGTTTAACAAACATAGTACTGTTTTTTAGTTTTATGGCACAACTTGTTAACATGCACAAGCAATTTTATTATTCACTGAATACAGTGAAAATGATAAACTATTATACTAACATGACTTGTGTATATTATGTGCATATTTAAAAAGAAGAAAATTATACGTACATGTAAATGCGTAGCCACTGTATTTAAAATTATCACAATTACTTTTGTATTTATAGAAATTTGACAAGATGTTCATTCTGTAAAAACATAATGGCTAAATCACTTACAGTGACCACCTTGTGCTGACACAGCGAGTTATCATTGTGACAATGGCTATTCTATTTATGGTCCTAATCTAAGGTATTGCCTTGCATCAGGAAGGTGAACTGGAAAAGTTACAAGATGTGAAAGTAAGTATAAGTGGATTAGCTGTGGATAATTGTAGTGTTAAATTAAGTTTTTCTGAAATTGTAGTTTGTATATTAAGTGCATAGAAATATGTCCACCATTGATTGATCCATCAAATGGTCTTGTCAACTATAATAGTACCACTTTTTCATCACTTGCCTATTACAGTTGTAATAATGGATATAGAATTATCGGAACTAACATTGTTCGATGCATTAAAGGAGGGTTATGGAATAGTACTCCACCAACTTGCCAAGGTATTGCATTGGTTTTGTTCACCTTACACAAGCCACATACCTATGTATATATCTATATTACATATTAATTATACAAGAATGACACATGTATAGAGGTGTATACTCAGTGCATACTATGATTGAAACTGTGTCAAAAGCATTGACTCAGATTACCTCCTGCTTCATTGGCTTAGATTCAAATCTTGTGAACCATATAACATATACATATAATTGGGGCGAGCCCCACAGAAGCGAGTAATCGTAGGATTGTTCATAACATGATAAGTCCGCGATAAAAACATGAATAACAAACATTACAAGTCCTCGCTTGACATAAAATCACCCAGTAGTATCTCAGATCTTTTTATATGTTTGTAGGATAGTTCATGACACAGTATACATAGATCTACTGTGTAGAATTCAGAACTTCCATTTATGTTTGTAGGATATATAATTCATGACATAGTGTATAATTAATCTACTGTGTACGTCACTGAGTAGTTCCAATTGCTGCTCATCCTCGCAAGTACGTGCTACCATGTGTCCGTACGTTGCTTTCTGATAGCATTAGAAAATTTTGTGATGGATTCAACTCAACAAGATTACATTGTATGTACGCATGTTGAATACTAACAGTGAGGCTACCCACATATTTTGGATGGTCGCATGGGAGCACCGGACTATATGTGACCCTGCATGAGAAAATAGGGCTTATATGCACCTAAAATTTGACAACATTTTTGGATTTCAAAATTAAATAACATCATGTATACACATGGTAGTCCAACACAATTTATACCATTATTATGCAGCTTTTCATAGGGAATCTAATGCAGTTTGCAGATTTTGTAAATCTTTTACGGTAATGGAGATACAAACTATAATTTGAATAGGTGTATTTTGTGCACATAAGCCAGGTTTTCTCATGCCGGGTCACATATGATCTGGAAACTGGCGATGAGAGCGATGATGCCCTGTACAGATACTGAGATTATCAGTGACGCAGTGGGGCAGGTTACCTCCATGCAGCCAATATCACATTCACACCACTTCAACTTTGTAAATTGTAAATCATTTAAAATTTGCTACATACCAGTAAAAGCTTAGTGACAATAATCAATTGTAAATGTTATAACTTTTTTTCTTGATATAACGAGCTACCTGCTCTAACAGCAGCCATAGCTTTATGTCTGATCACCTCAACATCAACACCATAAACTGATTTGTTGCCTGCATAAGAAAAAACACATTGCAGTTGATACATTTGTACCATGCTACATGTGTAAGCAATATACATTATTCTCAGGCTCACCCCATGATGCTGATAGTATTATCTGTCTAGTTATGTAACTTGACAAACACAACTATCATTAATACACTCTAACTGAACAGTCAATAGTATTATCTGTGATTGCTTTCATACATTAGAAAGTGTTAGATTTGTTAGCCTGACCCCTAGTAGCCCAGGTGACCAAATAAAACTGACATCTGACCTTGATTTGCTGTCCTACGTGTGTGTGCATAAATGCTTTAGTTTTGTATATGTGACCAGATTTGGCAAAAGGTGCATTTGCACACAATGTGGAAACACAGATTTCACCACCATTCAATAGCTACATTAATAAACTAACTGTGCATGTGTGTAAGAATGCTTCTTTCTGGGGTGTGTCAGAAGTCCACGAGTGCTCGTAGTGTCTTAATTGGCTCTGGTGGCTGCCAATGAAAAGCAACCTGGCTGTAATTCGCCACACGACTACCTAAGTAGTGATGCTATTCATTGATTTGACTACTTTTTGTGGTAACTACAGCACAAATAGGTCCATTTGGAAGTGCGAATGCTTGACGTATCTTTAGCCCGCCAGCTGCCATGGCTTCCCATCACCCCCAACCAACCACCCATATATAATCACTTGTGAAAACTATCTGAAAAGGCGGGCAATTAGCTAGCAAGCCATTCACCAGTAGATCCACTGAATTATCTTGTATAACTACAGATTTGTGGAGAATTTTGTGCAAGTACGTAGCATATAAAGCAGACTTGATATATTATGAATTGAATATTTAAATATTTCAAAATGGTATTTCTAACTATTTATAAATGTGCGACCAACACATTTTAGCAAATCTGGTCACACATTTGTGGATGGGTATTGTTTTATAGAGTTGTGTATTCATCTTTCCAATGGTAAATTTTTTCATCTGATTGTTTAATTAGAGTGTATCACTAATATATTAACGAGTACATCCCACCATTTGTTGCTTACAATAGTTTGTATGTGTGCATACAAAACAGAGACCTTACAGACTGTGGTATCGTATAGCTGGTTTTTTTGTGAGTTCCTAATTTGTGTGAACTTTGCGAGCTAACGAATTTTAAACTGTGATAAATACAAATAACAGATTTCTATGTAGCTGTCATGCAGTTCACAAATTATATATAATAGCAAATATTACTGCTAGACTATAAGAATAAGTGATTTGCAAAAATTGTGCCTTGCAAAACCCGCTATATGGCATTCCTCCATAACTCATCAATGGATAGGTAGAATTTTCTTCTGCTAATATTTACAGCAATGCTACATAATTATCATTGTAACAAAATCATGTATTGCTTCGATATGACTCAGGAGTAATTCTCTTGTGTAAAAGTATTATAAGTACTAGTTTGTGTTCTGCATGAATCTTGCTCTAATGACTACGTATAAGTGAGAGACTGTTACTGTATATGCATGCATACATTATTGATTTATTGTAGTAATGATTTTTAGGCCACTTATGTTTTTGAGTACCATAATAGATTCTTTATTGTGTAAGTGACTTTTAGAATGTTACTTGTTGTTTTAAGTGTTATGCATGCATTTCATTCACCACATTACACTATAGGATGTTTTGTCATACTATGTTATACCATATGTACAATGACAAACAGATTTTTAAGATATTTTAAGGAAGTCATAGTGAAAGGTTGTGTGTCGACTACACCTGCCAATAGTCTGTGACATTTTGGTGTCAGAAGTGGAATTATGTATTATGAATACTGTATGGATGGATATACAGCTGCAATAACTTGTTACTGCAGCTGTGGTGGCAAGAGTTCATATTACATAAAATACTAGGGAGTATAAGGGAATTATAAAATGCCCCAGGTTACGGAACACCAACAACACTGCACACCATTGAGGTCATGATTTTTCCTATTATTACATTTTTTTATACTTGGTTACGGATGTAAATAATCAATAATTTATAATACTGAACCTACAGTACCAGTATCAATGCTGCTACTTACGTTGGAATCACAACTGTCATAATATTAATTATTATGGTGCAGTCAGTTAAACTATAATGTTACAAGTGTATGCATTTCACTCATGAGATATTCACTTAATCACACAGTGCCTCACAAGTGATCTGTCAGTGCATACAGTTCTCCTTGTTGTGAGTATGTGCTTCCTTGCCTTTGGGAAGGCACATAGACAGTTATATTATTTTAGTTATGGTGCGCATACGTAGGCAGTTCAACCTGTTCTGTTCTACGTATTATGCTGTGTTCAACTGTTCTGTTCTGTTTATTGCTTAGCAGAAGCGTGACCTATCAATCCTCCTTCATGACAGCAACATAGTTTCAAACACATGCTATCAGGTCTAGGGAGGCTAATGCTGGCTAATGTAGTGCCAGCATTAGTCTAATGATACCTCACAAAGCACTAACTCCTTGCAGCAACTAATTGAGAAAGATCTTGTTTAGTTGTACGGTACAGATTTAATGCAACGTCGCATTCATGAGTACAAGTGGTGATGCTCGCATGTGCGAACAGTTGCGCTCGCGTGTGTGAGTGCAAACACTCGCAAGTGCTTCATGAGTGTATGTACCATTAGCAAGTACAAGACAAAACTATGCTGATATATAATATTATATGCCGCGCCCACCTTATAAACCGTAGTACTTCGACTTACAAGCTTCATGTGCTCGATATTTGGTTGGTGCCACGCCCACTTTATAAACTGTACTGTAGTACTTCGTGTTGCTACGTACTCTGATACAAACTTTATAAACTGTACTGTAGTACTTCGTGTTGCTACGTACTCTGATACAAACTTCATGTGCTCGATATATACAGTAGGTGCCCTGCCTACTTTATAAGCACTAGTACTTCGTCCTGCTAATTTAATACAAGTTTACTCGGTCGTTTTTGGTAAATGCCACGCCCATTTTTGACGGAGCCTTTTTATTTATAATTACTTTATGCTAAAGCACTTTGTTTTGCTACTGGAATAAATTGAAGCTATTACACGGCTTATGAACTGATTCCTGTACACTACTTCACTTACGAGTAGTTTCACTCGCTCTAGAGAGTAAACCTTGTCCGGTACGCATGCGTGGAGTGAGTTGCTCTTTGATTATTCTCTAAACTTCTTTACCAGAAAACGAAGCTGTGGTACCGTGGTATTTAACTAATAGCTAACGGTGCCCAGTAGGTTTGCTAATATTTGTTACTGAATAGTTGTTTTCATTGCGTCTTTCTAAAGGCTGGGCATTAATTGGAATACCAGTGTGTAGCCAATGAAACGATTTAGAAGTGGATCGATTTCCCCATCAAAGGTTGACTCGGATAAATGCGTTTTATGTAATAAAGTAGCCAATGAAGATGTACTTGAATGCAGCTGGTGTGAACGCAGTGTACCCAGAGATTGCACTAAGATAAGTCCCAGTCAATGTGTTGTTATAGACGAAATTGTTGATGACGTATTATTATTATTATTATTATTTTGCTCACCCTGTATGCACAAATTACCAACAGCTTTAATATTCTATGACACAACTAATGAATTGCACACTGTTATTGATTCAAAACTTACAACAATAGAATCAGCACTTTCCACTAAGTTTACTGACCATGAAGCTAAACTTACAAAGATAGTTGAGGACAAGCTCGCTGATCACGAAATTAAGCTTAACAAGATGGCAGAAGATATTAAATATGACTTGAAACATGATAATTTACTGGCCAGTAATCCAATGCTACTGAATCTAAGCTAAGTTCGCTGAGGATATACATCTAAAGTTAGCAGACCACTGCAAACAGGTTGAAACCAACCTTGCTTGTGTGTGTCTTCAGACAACACACCGCTTCACCACCAATTAGTGCAAATCTAGTACACAAAGATATATATGTTACACATGCAGTATCCTCAGTGTTTAATGAGGAATAAGTAAAAGGAAACTAAATCTTATCCTACACAATATTCCTGAATCTAGTGTAGACAATGTAGAAACATGGAAGCAGCATGACACATACAACTAGAGCTATAATCAACCAGCATTTAAGCATCCCAGCTTCAATCTCAAATGTTGTTAGACTTGGGACAAGCTAGAACAGAAGATCACAATAAGCCAAAAGTATTCAGGATCACTGTTGACTCAGATCAGACTAAAGCTAAAATTCTTCGAAACTGTACTAAGATTCGTAACATTGAAGACCCAGAGTACTTGCAACAAGTCTACATAGCGTAAGCAATCATTTATCGACCAACGTCTATTATCGGCCAGGTCGATGTCTATTATCGGCTGTATAAAATCCATTATAATTTACGGAATTTCGTATTACCTTTTTGTCTTCATTTGCCGTTATTTGATGGCTTTAAGGGTTTTCAAGAGTTTTAATCTTCTTTTTTATGATTTTGTTTTCAATAGTTGTCATCATGGTAGCCATAGTTGTCATCATGATAGCCATAGTTGTCATCATGATAGCCATAGTTGTCATCATGGTAGCCATAGTTGTCATCATGGTAGCCATAGCGGTCATCATGGTAGCCATAGTTGTCATCATGGTAGCCATAGTTGTCATCATGGTAGCCATAGTTGTCATCATGGTAGCCATAGTTGTCATCATGGTAGCCATAGTTGTCATCATGGTAGCCATAGTTGTTATGGTATGAGCTGTCATAGTAGCCATTGTTTGTAGACTGAGAATAGTTAATTGATAGTAAAAAGTCCTGTAAAAATATAATGGATGCAATACATATACAGCTATTTGTGTAAAAGTATAACTACTTGGCTTGAAGAGCTACTGCCTCCTATCCTGCAATAAATAATTGAACTACGTACTATGCAATTAAAAATTAAAATCTTACAGTTTCTTTTTGGTACCACTGAGTGTGTTAGATGGAATTTCATGTCATCAGCAGAATTGAGGCTTGCTGTTGTTGGCAAAAATTGAAGTGTATGTAAATATTATTAATCTTGTACATGTATGCATGACTTACAGGATCCTAATCTTTCATGCCTCTCGAGCTCTGTAGTTTTACTCGGCATTCTCTACTTTGGGAACATCGTGATTCACAAGACCTTTTGCTTTCTCTATAGCAGATAGTATAGTATCTCCTTCTCTTTCTCTGTGTTTTTTTCCTTGCTTCTGTACGTGTTTCTCTTACTACCTCCATTTCCTTTTCCTTTGTTCCCCCCAGCATGTACGGTAGCTCTCTCAGATCCTTTGTTTTTTAGCTTTTGCTTTAGGATAACTTTCTGAGCTGCAGCTGGATGATACAACCTTTTCTGCCTCTTGGAGATATTTCTCTTTTGTAACTGTGTACGTTGCCAGATCATCAGTCTCCTTTAGCAACATATGATAATCTTCTGCACAATAATCAATAATGATACTTCTACAAGTGTATCCTGTAGCTAGTGTATGCATGAGCACCATGCAAAGACTTACATTATCATCATCCAGAGGCAGCTGAACTTACTCAAAGTTATGGGGGCACAATAAGCTAGCGAGACACATTTCTATTGTGAAAAACTAAATTCCTATGAGTAATTCATAACTTTGTGGAGGACCTTGTTCCAGTATGAAGATATTTTAGATTGTTTAGTTTAGTATTGGTATAAAATTTTCAAATTGTATTGCCTGGCTAGCTTAATATTATAATAAGAGTGGAACAGCAATACTTTTCAATATTAGTAACTGGAATAACACTAAATGCCACACATGGACAGTCGTGAGATAATTCATTACACTAACTATATAAGGAAAAGTTATCCAAACTGAATGCATAATTTTATAGTAGCTATAGCTATAGGCTATTACGGGGGCAGGCTATGCACTGGCTACTTAAAAATTTCTTGACCACTGCTTGGCGTAGCTACCAATTACCCACTGAACCATATGCCTGCCTTACCTACATGTGCAACTATCTATATACTGATTGTTTTCATCAATAACACTCCTGATATCTTCAATATTTCTACATCATACAACTATTCCCCGTGTCCATTTCATTTTAGTCATACATCCAACATATAGCTTATCCGGACTAATCATTGTGGTGGAAGCTGGCATTATGGTAAAACTATCTTCTTCTACCCAGTGTACTAGAGTGAAGCTCTTCAACATAGTTTCCTTCTAAAGGTCCCGCTTCTTTATACAAATGCACATGCACAACATGGATCAGTATCATGGATCAATACTTTAGCTGTATAAACTGATTTCCGTGATGTTAACATCGAGGCCAGTTAGCATGGCTTGAAATTCATGAAAAAGAATGTTTGTTAGCAGAACTACAAGATATAGAATACGAAAGGAAAAGAATGACTTAGAGAATTACAATGACAATTTCACATACGTGGAAAAAACAACCTGCAGCATTTCATCCCAGACAGCCAAGCAGACAACATCAGAAGCAGCGGAGACAGATAATCACTATGAACCCAACACTTTTGTTGAAGATAGATTTGGTGATGAAAACGATACTGATGACACTGTCAATGATTCAGATGGATACTGTGACGAAAGCAATGATTGTGATGAAACAGCTTCGCCCGGCATGAAAGTGGATAGTGGTCACGGTTCCAAATCTGCAGAACATGATGTAAGTCGTGTAACACAGGCTATTCCTGACTGTCCTTTATTTGAGATATCTTTGGTTAATACTTCTGCAACACAATTTAACCAATGAAGCACTTGAAGATTTACTTAAGTTGCTGAAGCTTCTTTTACCATCCCCGAATAATTGTCCCAGGTCTACATATCTCTTTAGGAAATTGTTTAATGATTATCAATCTTTTACTTTCAGTACATATTACTTTTGCTTAATGTAAGTTGACCTAACTCTAGAGTGCCCCAAATGCAAATTTATATTAACCAATCATACATCATCATTCATTCAAATTCCAATGGAGCAACAATTACAAAAGGTTTTAGCAAGTGAGTTAACATACATATGTACTTACGTATATAGTCTATGCTACAATGCATAACCCATGGCAGTACCATGTACGAGCTACTTTCACAGTGTTAAATACATAGCAATACGTAGTGCATTTACGCTATATGGTATACATGTTTTATATTGAAAAATACGTATTTATATTGTAAGAGTATTTGTGTATTACATAATTATGTATAATATTATATCAATGATGATTTTTCAATTTATAAAGATCATGATAATATCATGTAGGGATATACCCACTGATTAAATTGCACCTTCAAGAAGCTAAAATTTCTGCAAGCGATGAATATTCAGATGTCATACATGGGGATTTATATAAAATCTATCTACCCGTTGTGTACTCCAAGGAAATTATGTGACTTTGTCCATGAACACTGACAGTATACCAGTCTTTGATTCTTCAGGATATTCCTTTTGGCCAATTTTCTTGCTATAAATGAGATTCTTTTTAAGTTGCGGTATATAAAGGCTATATACGTAGTATGCCTTATATGGTTCAATATAATAAAATTATATACTAGGTTGTTTTCACTATGTAAAACTTCAATTTGCAAACACTCAGAATTAACTGTTGCATGAATATACCTATAAGAAATATATAGCGTGTGGGGCTGTAAAGCCTAATTGTTATAATACATCAATTACATATCACTCCTGAAATCATTAGTAATTTGTAAAAAGGTATGTAGATAGCTACGTAGAAGTGTTTGAGTTACCATGAGCATATACTTGTTATATATGTATCATATGTATAGATATGTAAAAGAAAATCGTCTTTTTGCTGAGCTGTGGTACGGTTCAGTAAAACCTGACATGACAGTGTTTTTAGAGCCTATTGCTAAAGAATTTAGTAAACTTTTGTTTGAAGGTTAGATATATGAGTATGCTACGTACATACTGTACATATGATACGTAGCAATGTACAATTTTAATATAGGGTTTAATGTTCATCAGTCAGGATCAGAATCCCTCTTTTGCAAAGCATATATTTTAAGCTTTGTTTCTGATTTGCCTGCAAAGGCAGGAGTACTTAATTTCATCCAGTTCAATGAATATTATGGCTGTAGTAAATGCAAACAAGAAGGTACGTTTAATACACAGTTTACAATTATATTCCCATGAACTTATAATTAACTTACAGACTGCAGAATCAGTTTCCACAGTGAGAGCAGCCAGGATATAATTCATGTGTATCCTTATATAGAATCCAATCCATGTGGGCCAGCAAGAACACACAAGGGAACTATTGATGCAGCTGCATTGGCTTCTCAAAGTTATAACGTAAGCATGATATACATACCAGTTTTGCAAGGAAATATACGTAATTACCTTTCACACAGGTTAAAGGAATAAAGGGTCCATCATGGTTAGCAGCAATTCCACATTATGATATTATTCGGGGAACTATAATAGACCATATGCATGCTGTATTGTTAGGTGTGTGTCGTCAATTGCTTAAGCTGTGGCTGGATACTAGGTATAGTAAAGAGTTGTGGTACATAGGAAATGAATTAGAAGAATTAGATAAACGTCTTTACAAATTCAAGCCACCTTCAGAAATTAATAGGACACCTCGAAGTATCAAAACCACAAGAAAATACTGTAGATATTGTACGTAGCTAGTATATACTACAAACATTCAAAGAAAGGTTTTGTAGAAATTCTTCAAATACCGTATAACGGGAATTTATTGCAAATCTTGCAAATTTTGTAGCAATAAATTCCTGCTATATAATTATTATTATTATTATTATTATGTATATGATACGTATAAGATCAAAACTTTTCTATTTAAATATCGTAAACAGGGAAGACTTCCGAGTTGGAAAACTTTTGTGGTTAGAAATATTCACAGGAAATTTTTAATAATGAATGCTTATAGTAAATTATTTCTAAAATATTTAAGTAGCTACAAGAGCTAGTTGCATGGACAATTGGACATACATATGATTAGCATTTCACTTTTAGTACTGTTGATATGTAAAAATTCCAACAAAGTGTCCAAGCTAAGACGTAGTACTACGTATGTACAGTCTATTTCTACAAATGTCTGACCATTTTGGAAAATGTCAAAACAAAGTTTATCTTATACTAACATGCATCGGAGTGAGTACTTTTCAGTCCTTATTTCATGCTTTGATATTATCACATATATAATTGTTTTTCTATATATAGCACATGAACTCCGTGCATGGCTGTTGCATTATTCACCAGTGGTTATTTGTGGTATTATTCATGAAGACTATTATCAGCATCATCTACTTTTGGTAGAAGCAATATATTTGTTGTTACAAAACTCTTTCACAACAGCTGATATTAGTCAAAGTTCAGAGTTGCTAAACAAGTATTGTTTCTTGTTTTCGCTTTTATATGGTAAAACATATTAAAATTGTATAATATAATATTGACAACATTTTATACGTAGGAGCACGCCATATGTCAGCTAACGTTCATTCTTTATTACATCTACCAGAAGTTACTAAAGATTAGTGTCCATTGTGGGCTACCTCATGTTTTCCACATGAAGCTGCTAATGGTGAAATTCACAAATTATTCCATGGTTCTCAAGGTGTTGATAAACAGGTATAGTAATAATATGTACGTCCGTACTTCCATGTGCACACACACATTTTATACATCGTTTTTGGGTATTTACTAATGTCCTATATAGTTGTTTAGATGCATTAAATTCACTATACGTTCATAATAGGAAAACCTTCCTGATACACATACAGATACAAATTAACACATGCACATGCATTAGCTCGTAAAAGCACTACGCTCATAAAATGTACGTATGTGTATACAGAGCATAACATAAAATTTGTTCTGTCATTTATCAAAAAATGATCTGACATTAGTAGAAACTCATACTATAGCATTAAATTTTGGGTCAGACAAATGTCAGATCAAGGTGAGAATTGTACAGGTCAATATCAATAGTGGTCAGAAAATGTATGATGTCCTACTGTTAGTTCATGCTCTGGTGTATATACACATGTACACGTACAGTACATATGGATACATACGTACTACACACATGCATACACATATGTACAAACACACATGCTATACACATACACAAACTTACACACACAAACTTATACACACATACACTCTTACACACCCACATACATGTACATATGGACTGGTATTGTAGCTAATTTATTTTAGACTTTAATTTACTCAGTTATATGCTTACACTTGTTTACGTATACACACGTAAGTACATGTGTTTACTGTATAGTACATGGGAAAGTTTAGTGAATGGATAGATTCAGCCATAGCTTTGTACAATATCTTAATCATTGCCTGGGATATTGTACAGTAAATTTCTTTGAAATATGGCTTCAGTGAAATATAATTATAAATACTGGTTCTAATTTAGTGAAACATATGGAAAATTCATCATATTCACCAAACTTCCCCTACAAAATTTTCCGTATATGTGTATGTGCAAATCTGAATTTAATAACATTTTGGTATGTGTTTTGCAGGTTGTAAGATGTATTTGTGAACTACAAATATTATCTGACATTGCCAAGTCTACATTTCCTGCAGACAGCCATAAATTGAATCTGTATCTATCAATACATCACAAACAAAGAAACAACATGTAAGTACTGCAAAAGAGTTAATTATAGTACAGAAGTATATTTGTGATACAGGGATGTGCCCACAGTGGTCAGCACCAACCACCACTAGCTCAGATATAATAATCACTCACTGACCTGCATTAAAATATTAGAAAATTCTCAGTCTTGTTAGCCACTTTACACAAAACAAAGTATGCACACGGTAATTTTTGAGGAGAGGATTTTTGTAGTTCATGATCATTAAATTATTATCTTAAGCTATTACATTTTTGAAGGATTAAAATTTATATACTTAGTAAGCTAAAGCTGAAGGTTATGAAAATCTATTTCAATTACATAATTGTGCTGTAGATAGCACAAAATGTAGCCAAATCAATGAATAGCATCACTAGGCATTCATGTGGCGAGTTAAAACCAGATGGCTTTTCATTGACGGCCACCAGAGCCAATTGAAGACACTGCGGCACACGTCGACGTCTGACACACCACAGAATGCAGCCACAGCAAAAGCAGACTGGTGAATACTTGATGTGTGTTTATCCTGCCACTGCCGTGGCTCCCCACCACCCCCGACCAACCACCCCTATATAATCACTTGTGGTACTGTTGAAAAACTATCTAAAATGGTGGGCAATTCAGCTAGCAAGCTATTCAACAGTAGACCCATTGAATTATCTTGTACAACTACAGATTTGTGGAGAATTGCGTGCAAATAGCATAAAGCAAACTCGAGATATTACGAATTGAATATTTCAAAATTGTATTTCTAAATATTCACAGATGTGCTAACAATGCACATTTTTTGCAAATCCGGTCACATATACGTATCTCTAAATTAACCAATATTTCCCACTAATTCTGATGCTTATATTGATCACCAGGGTTGTGTCCAAGTTTAGGAGAGTGGTGGTTACATATCTCTGAGCAATGATTTATATCCCTTTACGTTGATATGTAGTATATAATTATTATCAATCATGTTCACAAGGTTGACAAACTTCATATTGACACAATCTTGAAAGTAGCTCAAAAATCCATCTCATCAGTGGTGCATTAAATAAAACTGTTGTATTGTACATTAATTAATCCTTGAATGTATAGTATCCCGGATTCATCGACTTTATTTTCAAACACTGAGATCACTGCTGAACACTGAGATCACTGCTGAATTTTTATGCCATACTGATCGATCATGAGTTCTGTGATATAATACGTACGTAATTGTCATAATACATAGCTACAGATTTTTTAGCAAATTGCTGTGTCAGTGCCAGCTAGGTGCTACATCATATCACAACAAGATGTAGTTCTCTGTTCCACAATATGTACAATATGTTATATTATTTATAGTCTTTTGTGTGGGAGGATCTAGTACTGTATTTGCCATTAAATGTCAAATGGCCCGTATAAGATCTCAAGTGTGCTGTATACGAAATACAGCACTGAAGTTGGCAATACAGTACACTTATTCATCATCTGTAACAGCTGCTATCAGACAGTATGCCTAGTGTTACGTATACAGAAAGCGATACAATAGGTCTGGCCCATTACACTACAGTAAGCCTGACAATAAGTTAAAAAGCATCGCACCCAGACACGCATTGACGCACTTGACATTGCCTGGAATGGCAGATTATCACAAAGCATCGTATTAAATACTTAAAAGCATCATGGCTCATTGACCAATAATACTATAACTTACCTAAAAGCATCGTACAGAGAGTCCATCACTACAGAATAACACTGAAAATACTCTCACACAAAACAATAAGTCAGTTAAGTGCCAACTACTATAGGGATGCATGGAAGAACACATCACTTGCGGTGAGGTCTCGTGACAAATACTGCACTTGGTTGTGCCTCATGCTGTTTGCCACCTAACCCCACTCCTTGTGCTGTATTTTCTGTACATCACTCACAACGGTGCTTTAACATACGTATGCTTATATATACGTATACATACATATACCCATATACCCCTTAGGAAAACAAAATTTCCAGTTACAAATGATATCTTAATCCTCGCTAAAGCAACAAGCGGACAGCTAGAAAAAAAAGTAATGGATCTGTTACAAAGTAAAATTGGTTCATCTGGTTGCTATAGTATCCACCCTCAACTGTACTTTATCACTAAGAATAGGATAATCACAGCATGCTCTGCCTCAAGGGCTATCAAGAGGATAAATTACTGTATAATTTATGAAGGTACAGTTACTAGTAACAGTGACATTAATGCTAGACATGCATATGGTTAGAGTTGATAAATTTATACCCTCATAAATTTATCAACTCTAACATCAATAAAGTTAATTTTCTCGATAGGTCCTTTGAATTAAAACCTAAATCTAAAAAGAACATGAATAGACTTTCTCTGATAACTAGATATTCTCCCTCAGCATCCTTAGCATTAAAAATTGTTAATAAATATTGGCCTTCGCTCAAAAAATTAAAATATTTCCAGAACAAGTCACTACCTCCTCCTATGTTAGTTTACAAAACGAATAAAAACATCAAATCCTCCTTAGTTAGAGCTAAACTTCCGTCCCTCACTGGAGAGAAGAATACCGATATAAACTCAGTTAACCTTGCATTAGAATACACACCCATTCCCAATGCCTCATAACAAACGAGGTTTGACATGGTTAAGCAACACTGATTATAATTACTTATGCCTCACCTTATATACTTTTATTATGATCATCCATTATATATAATCATTAATCACTCTTGTTCTCTTTCGTTCTCAACCTCCCCGCCGAATACAAGTAGCCCAGGACATTTCCGTTTAACTTCAGTCACACGTGACCCGAAATTCGACGCATGCCCACTTCCTTCACAATTGTTAGTTAGATACACCCCCAGGTCCTATCTTCGTCTCCAGCTAGCAACAAAATTTAAATATATCTCTCGCCATAACAACTAAATATTTCCTCTGCTCCTCAACCGCAATAGCTGCTTAAAACGTTCTCAGACTTGAGTCCTCCTTCCGCCCCTTCACCTCCTCTTTCAAGTAAGCTTTTTTCTCTTCGTTTGTCTCACTCTAATAAATTTCACTCCCCTTAGAACAAGAGCACAAACCCCCAGCCCTTACTCAGTCTCGCCGTACTACAGTAAGTTTTGTTTATCTCACCCGCACCCTAGCTTACAAAATTTCCTTTTAGAACGTTCACCGCTCTAGTCAAATTACACGTAACAGGTAATTTTTAATAAATAAAATATTTTTCACAACCACATTTAACTACTATCCCTCTCAGCCTAACACAAGTCCTTCTTCTTTCACCCACCTATACAAACAATAACAAAAGACAAGTGAGTTTAATATTAATTTTCGTTGAAACAAATTAAGTATAACTTTATACACTACACATACACATACAACACACCACATTCTCTCATCGCATACAGCTTTCTGTTTCTTCTCCCAAACTGAAAATAGTGTCACCTGATGAATCCTTCAGGAAGAAATGCATTGTGGCTGTCAAAAAAATTTCAGATAATGAGACTAGCTACATACTATGTAACAGTCTGACTCACCTCTGACTACTTTGCAGAGTGTCTCCATCCCACACACCATCTCCTCTGTTCTCCTACACACACACACACACTTTGTCACACCCACTATCTATACATGTTTTTATACGTACATCCAAATACATACACACACACAGTATGGAAGACGAAAGACTCCTAGATGCCAGTGAGGATGACATTCTGGTCACCGATACTCAGGACTCACCGGCCACCTTTAGTCAGAACCTAATAAAGCGTTTCGGTATCTGCAGAAATAACAGGAGCACTGATGCCGCCCACACTATTAATAACAATGATTAATGCTGGACATGCATATGGGTTGCTGCAAAGGATAGTGATATTAAATTCAGAAAGTTACAGCATAATAATACCACTGAATGAGACAACTACAAGGTTATTTAACAATCCAGTTGCAAGCTCAAAGTTTCATGAACATTACATTGTATTTTCCCCACCAAGGTTTGACTGAATATATACACAGAAACTTACTGAGATGTATATGTGCAATTTTATAGATCAGATGACTTAACGATCATACCGACTTCAAAAATAGTTGACAAATGTAATTATTTAGATGCAGAGGACTCACTTGGACTTGTTTATGTCAGTAAATTTTCCAATCACATGGAAAGTGAATAGTATTTAATTTATTTTATTGACAGTGTGACACACATGGGATGTATGATACGTACTTGTATACATGCAATGTTAATAACAGATTAAATTAAACTATAATAATCTTACATATAGCATAGTATTCTACATGGGATTCCTACTTATATGGTTTCACATTAACCATGAACAACTCTGTACACTTGCATTTCTATACAGATGTATCACAGATGTTATACATACATGTTGCAGACTTTATAATATAACAGATGTTCCACAGATCTGTCAGAACTCTGTTACAAGTATGCAACAGATTTAACATATCAGTTACAGATCTGTAACAGACTTGTCTGTTGTGTATGGGTATACCTATATAGCTACATCATGAATGATTAATACATTGTAATAATATTATTATGTATTCTATAGAGCTGTACCCAGTGGTTAGTAATCAGCCATACAGGATTAGAATTCAATATGACAGAACTATTGGAGGCAGAACCATGTTCTCTTGTATCTCTGGTTTTATAATGATAGGAGCTGCACAGTTGGTATGTAGAGGAAATGGTGTTGAAGAACATATAATTATTATGTTGCAGTTAGATTAAATGTTAATGTGTATGTATAACAAAAATTACAGTGGACTGCTGTAATTATTCTTGTAGAGGAATGTGGACATGTGCCTGTCATCCCAATGATAATGTCATACAGAGTGGAGTGAAATTTGGAGACATAGCAAATTATACTTGTAATTTAGGATAAAGACTTGCTACAAATCATATTGCTAATCTTGTTTGTCAACATAATGGTCAATGGTCCCACAAACCTCCCTACTGTGTTCAAAGTTGGTAACAATTTTTTGTGACAATGCATGCACACATACTTACATGCATTTTACGTAATGTACGTACGTAGTTATAGTGTTCATTTCTGGTAAATATACGTACATGTATATACATTGCCATTCATAATGATTTTAGTATGAATTTTCTTTTATGTTGTTTTAATATAGCTATATAGCTAGCTAGCTAGCTAAAAACTTTCATTATAACCTTGGTAGTGAGATCGTTATATTATAAACACAGCTAGTGGGACACCCCCACTTTACGTGAGGTTGTACTCAATGGAATTGTTAGCTAAAATCTTACACAAAAAACTCTGGCAGGAGTTTCTTTCACTGCTACTGGGTTAAACACGCACAGACTAGCAAAAGTCTTGCATGTCTATAGCTACGCGGAGCTAGCCCCTCTCTTGCACAACTCTGACATAAACGCAGCTTTTTATGGCAAAATATTTTGCTCGCGATCGGAGAAATTGGATAAATTCGCCAAATTTTATTTCGCCAAATATGTTTTTGTAATGAATTCACCAAAGTTTGCCCCCGCCAAAATTTCCCTCTATACGGTATATAATTATTATTAAATATTTTGGTTTGGACAATTGTCAGATTACACTGGGACAGATCAGCACTATAAGATATTCAACCCATGCTCATGTTATTTTGTTATTGTATGTATATTACAAATTTTGTTCACAACTGTCACTTTACATTGCTAACTAGATTATAATGTATAAACATATCCATACCCAATACAAAAGTATGTAATTACGTACCGTATAGTACAAAATTCTGGCAGGGCTAAACTTTGGCAAATTTTCTCTCACTGAATATCTGGAAGGTGAAAGTTTGGTAAAATCAACAAGCCTTCACAATTCTATTTATAGATAGCTAATGTAGTCCCATTTCGAAATCACGTGAATAACGAGATATAGCTAGCGTTTTATTGTTTGTAGTTATCACAAATCTAAGATTGTGGGAAAATCCAGTTCTAGGTGAAGAGCTACGTAAGCTGCTAGTCTTGCATGGCCAAACCACTATATTTTACAAGCCTAGTGCGTTATCGCTTTATTGCTTGCAGTATAAGCACCCATAGCGCTTATACTGTTTGTACTACTGCAAGCAACAATGTCCTTTAAAATTTTGTGGTCTGGCCACGTGAGACTATTAAGTTGCATGAGGGAAATAGGAAACCCTCAAGATCTTACAACAGTTGTCATACATAAATAAATTGGTGGCAAAATCGTTACCATTTGTTACAAAAGAATTTCTTGTGGATCTGGTAGCTAATTATCTAGCTTTGTGTCTGCTACGGCAGACTAGTAATTTTCAGTAGTATCATCCGTGTTTTGTTGAAAGTACTTCAACATTGATATTTCTTATAAATACTTGTCAAACACGTGGACTTGAAAATTTGGAGGGTTAAATTTGGAGAATCTAAATCATTTTGCCAAATTCGCCAAACTTCAGCTTTGCTAAAGTTTTGTGCTATATGGTATTTGTTTCAATATAATTATTTAGTACGCATCTATGTATTTATTATTAATATATACGTACTTTTACATTTCAAAACTTCTCCAAGCCAGTGTGAATCAGACTGACAGACAACTGTAACATTTCCAATAAGCTGATAATGATCATTACATAGATAATTAAGTAGCATTAGATCCAGGAGTCCGGCCTGATATTATCACCTCACCATTATTAATAGTTGCAGGATTACCACAGGGCTCTATGATGTAAACCATGTAGTGACATTTTTACTTAAAATATTAATTAACAGTTGCTTACTGTAACAAATAGGTGGAGCTGGGTACCACAGTCCATTTGACCTACACACTACAGCAGGTGACCCCAGAAGTTCATAGCCTGAATCACAGCTATAATTAGCATAGCTTCCTTCAAATGATTTGGAAAGTGTCACTGCTCCATTCCTGGGATTGTTTAATCTTTGACATAATCCTAAAATTAAGTTCATACGTAGTTATGTGTCCATACATATGTAATAAATTCTTAATCTACAACATGTTACGTACATTGATGTTGTGAACAAGAAAACTTGTTATGATCAGGGTCTCAACCTTATGTGACCCGGCATGAGAAAACCGGGCTTATGTACACAAAATACACCCATTCATATTATAGCATGTATCTCCTGTACTGCTTAAGATGTTAGAAATCTGTAAACTGCATCAGTGTCCCTATGAAAAGCTGCACTAATGGTGTAAATTCTATTAGACTCTCGTGCTTACTTATAAAGTTATTTAATTTTGAAATCTAAAAATGTGGTCAAATTTTATGTGCACATAAGCCCTATTTTCTCATGCCGGGTCACACCTTATAATGATAATTGCGTACACATGGAGTAAGTATGTCCTAGTTAATAGTACCCATTGAAACGTACTTCAAGTTAGTTCAATACACTACAAAGACACAATCTTAACTTCATTTGCATGTTTGTTTTATGCATAGCTGTTTCACTGCATATACAATAACATTGCATTGAACATATACACACTGTTTTATAGTACGTATTAATAGTACCCACATAAAATTATCAGTAAAATTATTCATAGCTACGTATGTCAGACAACATTATTTTAACAATAAATTTCACTAACGCTTGCACTGTGGTACTGGATTAGTCCATGTAGAATCATTATGACACACTGTTACATTGTTTCCAACCAATATATAGCCAGTCACACATGAAAAGTTCACTTTACTGATTACAGTTCTGCTACTGCTATTGATAAAACAATTTACTAGAGTGTTCAATCTTGGACAGGTTATATCCTTTGTTATAGGATTTTGGATATGCTTCAAGCAACAGAGCCTTTCACGAAAAAAGGCTATGGTATCAAGTGATTTTCTTGCTATAGCTATATACTTAGCTACTGTGACTAGCTATAGTCTTTATCCAGTGAAATTCATGCAGTCGAGCATGCACACTTAAAGCTTCATACATTAGAATCAACATTTGCTCAACAAATTTTATGCAAGCATAAAATTAATTTTGGCTGGGGAAACTTTGGCAAATTTATGGTCATTCGCCAAATTCGCCAACGTAAAGTTTCCCTCTATACGGTAGTACATAACTTTGTTAACAGTTAGGTATGTTTGTATATATAAGTACGTAGGCAAATGTCAGAACAGTTTATCTTGTGCTGCATGGTATGTACAAGGGTATGTGTTCAAAGACTTCAAATTCTTTTTCATGCCCTATAACAAATATTATAGCTACATTGTCACAATTGTGGTACTGCCTAAGGGAACACTGTACAACTCACTTTACCAGCTGCATATGTACATGTTTCCAAAGGGATAAAACACTCAATGGTTTACTCGCTCAAGGATAGTTGCATAATCATGTTTATGTACATGCATGATAAAGTGTAAGATTGGACCACTAGGGAAATTCACTTGAAATTTTCATTACTAAAACTATGTACGTATATGCTATGCTACAAATAGAATAGTGTTTCATGAGTGTTTTGTATTCATAGAGTGGTTTAGATCAGGAAAAGGTTTACAGAGCTGTGTTACAGGTGTGGGAGGAAACCACTTTTACCAACTTGCAAGAACAAAAACTGCGAAGAACAGTGAAATTAAAGCACAGTATGCACAAGACATAGCCAGCTAACAGTTTTTTACTAAGGACAAATAATTTATGTATCTACATAGCATAATTTCTTGCATCGATCCTTAATAGCCAGACATACAAATAAGACCAACTGAAAAGTTACGAAACACGTCAGAAGCCATGATTCATTGAGGAAACATGAGATTTGGTGAAGCGAGGGAGTGCGTCAGTCAGTCAGTCAGCATAAAAATCCATAGTTGATTCTACAGCAACTTGTATAAACTGGTTCAGCACAGCCTACCATTAGACATACGTACAACAAGTACAACTAGTGTAACAGTGTACCATTGTAACAGTGTAACAGTATCTCTACTAGTATTTCTTTCCCACTGAAGCCATACATCAAAGGATTTTACTGTACAATAACTTAGTTATTGCCCGGGCAATAACTAAGTTATTGTACAGTAAGGTGCAAGGTGTTTAACACTATAACACATCAGCAATTTCTTTTATTAGTCAAAGCTTTCTTAAAGTCTTTGGTGGGAAAGAAGCCAGTTATATCACAGCAGGAGTATGATATCTTTGTTATTAACACTCGTCCTCGGCTCCGCCTCGGACTCGTGTAATAACAAAGATATCATACTCCTGCTGTGATATAACATATACATACTAGTGTAACAGTGCAACAGTGTACCAGCCTTTATCTCTACTAGTATATATCTCTAATAGTATTTACATAGGTTGCTTTGATCCCATTTGGTGTCTCTTAAGGACAGTATCAGTATTTCAATAGGAATCCTTTCCCTTCAATTACTGGATCAGCTACCAAAATCTGAATACGATGAGCCTACAATGGTTAATGATTATTGGACATACACTGACATGTGAGAAAGCATAGTTACAGAAGCAGCTATAATATATTTTAGTGGAAGTAGTTTCATAGACCAACTAGTATGATATACAGTGACAAGTACTTGAAAATGTACTTGATAAGGAACATGCAATATATCTGACCTTGGTGGAATGGCTCACAAATGTTGTAACATAGCTAACTAGCTATGTATGTATGCATGTGGTATAATTATTGCTAAAGCCTACATATAATTATTATTGGTACTAACATAATAAGACAAGATTATGAATAAGCCATATCACATAGTTATGTGTAGAATTTAACAAAAGTCATGAGCTAATGCCTTATTAGTGATAAACAGAAAACTTACAGTTGTACATACGTAGGAACAGATATATCATATACAAAGTTGTAAGGTATCAATAATGCTGATATTGCATGGCACTAGTTATCCCAACTATAACAGTATCAAACTGACTTGAGATCATACAAGTAGCACTAAATATGGTTAAGGAGTGTCAACACATGTATGCTATTGTATTTCTGCTGCATGCCATTATTATTTTATGGTAGCTACAAAATAATCATAGTCATTGCCTATAGCTAGTTCACGCACCAAATATGCCACCTTATTATTATATAGCTATGTAGCTAGTACTTGATGTTAATGTAATAGGGATGATCCTACAGTATATATGTATGTGCGAGAGCTAGTGCCTTAAATCTTATATATAGCTATATCTACTTGGCTTTGAAGGTGCAGATTCTTTTGAATATTTAAGTTTCAAGAATGTATGATAGCTATGCATGCTGTCTGAATATATATATAGCTACTGTCAATATTAAACTGACATCCTTGTTTTATACATTAAATATTATTATGAAGGCTAGCTGCATGTTAATCAAATAAAAAATCTAACATGAGATTTTAAATCACTAAAGTTTGGAACAATTATATCAATGTATTGACACAACAAGGGTTAGCTGTGCACTTTGTTTTTTAATCAGCTATAATATCAAAGACTGTACATGTGATAGAAATCAATTGTAGGATATCATTGTTAGTAACACTCATTCTTGGTCTCTCCTTGAACTTGTGTAATAAAAATGATAGTCTACCCATAGTGGGATATACGTAACTAGCTATATGCTGAATAATGCTTAGAATGTATACATGCAGGTATACCAGAATTATTGGCAATTTTTAACTGTTATTATATAATTTTATTCTGATGATAGCTGCATGTTGTGGTAGCTAGTAACGATGAGTTAGTATAGTTGCATTTACACAGGTATAGCATGCATTGTCAGCATTGAATCCTTTAACCTGCGTATATACGTATATACGATATATCTGTTCCTACTAGCTATACATATATGTAACTCTAACTACATATCTAAGTTTTCTGTTTTCTGTTTAGCTATCACTGGTTATGATATATCACTAGGCCTGATCATGAGTCTAGCTAATGTACCGGCACAATTTTTATAGATTAACAGACTACTGTTTAAATAGTGATAATGACTTGTAACATGAAGCTAGTTATACTAGTTAGTCATTATGTTCCATATAGAGAGTATAGTAACTGCCACTGTACATAGGATTGCTGGTATTAGTTACCACATGCAATGAGATAAATGTATTACAAAGACATATCATTACTGTTATCACACATTACTATATTACGTATATACATCATGACATCAGGGAATATTACTGTACGTGTATTGTGTACACAAGAAACATATAAGAGTTCTTATTTCTTTTATATATTCATAGCTATTAAGGTTAGGCTTATTATTAAACTATAGTTTTAGGTGTTCTTGGGAAATGTTATAGGTACACTGTTAAAAGGTTAACTGTTGCTGTGGTAACAATTTTTACCAGTTTTTGACCATTCAGATCTAAAATAAGTTCAAAATTAATGCTACCGTAGCATTTTGAAACGTCACCATAGCAAAACCATTTTTCACAGTGTAGCTATCAAGTTACTCAAATGTTGTAGCATTAAATTACTTATATGTTCATACGTTGCATTATTATGGCTATGCTTGTATAGCTGAGTTTGCCATGGATACGTGTAGGGTGAGCGTGGTAGCTACATATGTGGGTGTGAGTTGTGATACCAATCAAGATGCATCAATAAGAAAATAAAGGAAAGCCGCCAGTCAAGTGTATAATTCGTCAGTCGTACTATGATATAATTCATCATGTTCACGCTCAGCCGGATATAGCTTCCTGTATATCCGGGGATATACAAGTATATTAGCTACCTTAGTGAAAACACCCGTTATTCCCATATCACTGCAAATCCGAGATAGGTTATTTTATGACGCCGCAAGATGCACGTGATAAAAGCATTTTGGTCCGGTCCGTCGGTCTGTATTTTAGTATAGCAGGTCCGGTCCGGTCCGTAAAATAGAGACTACTGTGCCAGGTGAAAATTATAAATACGCTTTTAAGTTTTTATGTGGCACATACAGTATTAATAATAGGTGCATTGTAGCAGATTCAGCAAGTCGTGGTTGCCTCACAACTGGATTTGGGCCGATCTTCTTCCCCGTCGATTGCAGTGAAAGTAGCCCAACCGCTAAGTTTGGAATAGTTATATAAAGACTTATTGAAGAGGCTTTAACCTAAATCTGTACTGTTCAATATCATCTGGGGAGATATCTACTGGGTAGCTACAAGCTATAGAGGGACACTATATATAGTGACGACCACTGAACCTGTTGTTGACAATACAAGGTGAGTGATGAATGCCAGTTTTATCATCTTATGTAAATCGTCTGTCTACCTTAATTTTGAGAGGATAAATTAGTGTATTAACTTATTCCAGTGTTTACCGGCATCGAAGTTACCCAACGGCGGCCTACAACTCTGAGCGGATTGTGACGCATTTGCCCCTGATCGCGGGTAAGATATATAGGTAGTTCAGTATAGAACCCTTCTGTTTAAAATGGATGGCTATAGCAGTATATAGTTCTATATATATTCAGACCGGGCCTGACCGGCTCTGCCGATTTTAGCCTATAATAATGATATTTCAGCCAGTGTCACATGACTTCCTGTATAGCTATAGTTAGCTTGTAAGTACAGGACTGGTGTATGCCTTCTCACAAACCCCTACTGGGATAGTGTTGTGATATACGTAACTAGCTAGATAACTAGCTATACGGTTAATTAGCTATATAGTTTTTTTATTAATTACACATATCCGATGTGATAGCTATAGTTATAATAAGATACATGCATGCATGCTTGAGATTAGCTAGTATAGATAGCTAAAATATGTATAGGTATTTTTGCAATGTCACATTGCTTTGGGAAGTTGCTGAATACCTTTGATAGTTGCAGTAGCTAAGTGCTACATCATGCAGATAGCTAAGTGCTACCTACATGAGGTAGCTAGTTATGTAGGCTAATTGGAAGGTTTTCAGCATCATTATTGGTCATGTATTGAAACATGCGTAACGTAAGCGTATAGTATTACTTACGTGAAACATTATAGCTAGCTACGTAGATTCTATATGGATTTGACTACGTAACAGCGGAAGAATGGGAATTAACACTTTTCATCCACATCAAACCAATAGCATTTTACAGACATACTATATAGCTAAGGCTGCTACTTTCATCAGTTTGGCTGATTTTCTAAAATATAGCCAAATAGTTAATAATACCCTTATCGTTATAATACAATGACAGAGGAAGACAACAGCACCAAACTTACAAGGCAACTTGGCATAACATCCCTTACAATATGCAAAAATATTTAGCTATAGGATCCATCTAACCTATAAGAAACTGTGCCACAAAGTTTCATGGTTGTCTGATAATTGATCCTAGAAAAAGTACAACATCCGATAATTGGTACGTGTGTCCGATAATTGACAGCCAACAACCCCGTGCACTTTGCATGTCACGGAAAATTTAATTACGTCAAAATGTTGAATATTAGTTTTTAAAGAGACCAAAGAATGGGCTATCGATTGGGGAAAACCGGCAGTTAGTACGATCAACAGTCCATAATAGGTTAGGGAGAGTATCGAACTTCGCTATAATACCCTATGAAAATGAGCGAGTAAGGTCATACGGCTTTGATCAAACAATGTTATAGATCACGTTGATTAATCATAAGGACAGGCTGCACGTGAATTTCATATTGGAACGCCCTTAACCATTGTTTAGCTACTTGGATTTGAGAGGTAAATCCGAAAGGAGTACTGTAAGTGTTTGTTGTATTATTAGATTTACCACCATGGAGTTTCCTGAACTATCGCGGGCTTCCACTAGCTAAACACAGGTCTGGAAAATCCTTGTTTACTTAGTTGCAAGTTTCATGAAATATTTCATTATTTATTCGGTCCGCTGCTTCAATCATCGTTGAGCTCTGTTCCTTATCCTTATCATTTTCCAACTATTCTTCAGTAAACGCTCTGGTGGTTTCACACGTGGCACCATTGGCATCACCACTTGAAGTACGTAGCATTTCGTCGTTACCGACTCATTCTTCATGGTGGCTTACACGTGCGCGTCTTGATGGGGTTTCGGTCATCTAGCTACACAATTTAATACGGACTACACAATGGTTTAATATGTCACAATTGAAACTGAATTACACAGGCATAGCTAGGTTTCACCCAGTTTCGTGTTTCCCGCACACACACATCCCTAGGGTTGCGTGTTTCCCCGCACATATATCACTAGGGATGCGTGTTTCCCATTAGTGATAGCTATACGTTTCCTCGCACACATATATATCACTAGGGATGTGTGTTTTCCACTATGAGTAAATAGTGGTATATGTTTCCTCGGCTAATTCACGGTTAAATGCAACATTATAATGATACAGATAAAACTAATGAGGCAAAGCTACGTAGCTGTGGGGATAGCTATTTCTAGCTCCCCGTAAAAAATCGGAGGAAAAATCTCTCACTACGTACGTCTATATGCGCATGCGCCCACTGGTTTCGTGTTGAGAGTATGCAGTATGCTGCATCAAGATTATACTCATTGGGTAAGAACAATATACGTACGTCTATATGTGGCTATAGCTATATATTCCTTATGCCACATGACATATATAGCTATTAATAGCATTTAATGCATGTATGTAGCTAGCTAGCTATATAGCTAAGTTACATATAGGAGTCATTTAGGTGCAATGTGATACACATCAAATGTGCTGCATGGTGTCAAAAAGGACATTAGAAACGTATCCTTCAATTGCTTGGAATGCACCAATGAAAAGAAAGACTTTTTACACTAACCACCGCATAGTTACTGTATTATTCTGATCATGAACAGTGATGTCATATGGGCCTGCATTATACACTTAAGGGTGGATCTAGGAATTTTTGAGGAAGGGGCTAAGCATAGTGGTGCATGGATCTCTGAAGAAGGGAGTCTTGGGGCGCAGCTAGCTATAGCTATTTTAGAGCAACTAGCTAGTATTCAAAGAACTTTTTATGTAGCTATGTAGCTGTTGTGTACCGCACGAGTATTTTATACCGTACGCGTAGGGTACATACCATACGCATACGGTACGTACCATACGCGTATGGTATGTTTTGTGTACCATACGCGTATGATTGTACCGTCCGCGTATATACGTTTCGCACAGTATAAAACTTTCTATAGGGACTGGAGGCTCTACACAAAAGGCTTATTACTTTTCACAAGGCTATCAAAAACGTTCAAATTCATTATAGCGCTTCGTAATTATATTAATAGGACTACAATATAACTCACGATTTACTTAATTGCCGCGATCATCCGTTTTAAAATGACTATGAATGAAGATGTACACTAATTCGATGTGAATGAGCCAGAAAGAGAAAGTGATAAATTCGAAAGCTTCAAGAGACTTCTTTGCTAGGTATGAGTATAGCGAATCGAAGCCCACGCATTTGATTAGACTTCTATAGTAGTAGTAGTAGTAGTAGTAGTAATAGTAGTAGTAGTAGTAACTAATTTTAGCTACTTGTATTGTTGTGTTATCGTAGCTGTGAGCTCCTATCTGGAGACCACTGGCTAGCTATTTATCGTTAGGCATGCGTACATTAATTTTATATTCTATAAAATTTCCTATTATTCTTTCCGGAAGTTCGAAGTGACTTTCGGAGCAGGCCAAATCTGAATTGTCCATCCGAAATGACGAACTTATTAGAGTCCGTGCAAAAACATCACTGCAGGAAGCTGCATCATGGGTATAATAATTATTAATGATCTAAGACAAATAAAAATACTATGTTAGCTATAGCTATATACTTGTGCTGCTTGTGAACAACAATAGTAGTATAGTAGCTATACGCATATGGTACAAATAGCCATGCCATACGCGTACGGTCATACCATTCGTGTATACTTGTACGGTATGTACCATACGCGTACGGTATAAAATACTCATGCGGTACACAACATCTACACCATCATTATTGTGTTGAGCAATAATGACCTTACTGTAAGTTCACCGCCTTGTTCGCCTCTCCACCTATGTGGCTTCGCAGCTACTGATCGGATAAACACTGAAATGGATACTGACACACGTACGATGTTATCCTCGCTTCACTCGGCCAGACACCAAATGATGGGAAAATACGATTACACATCTATCGATCAGTCTCGTCTGTTTTTATGGTTTCTACACACAAATTAAGTGTCTTGATTACAAGATTTTTCGTCTCTTCCTCCATCTCTTCGCCAAGTACAAAACAATCACATTCAATAGGAGAATTTGCAGTACCACAATTTCATACGACTTAATAGAACTACAGTACTACTTCCGATTTACGTTGGGTGCACCTACCCACCCACCCACGTTGGCAATATTAAATTTAGGTGCCTATTAAAAGCTATTATGTTCAGTTTTTAGCCATAGATAATATACGCATAATTTATTATCTATTGTTACAAAAACTCAAGTGCTGGTATACAAACTATGATTTTATGAATCGCAGGACAGAAATAGTTTTTCACTCTGCCTAAAATCACGACACCGTGATCGATGTACAGTTAAGATATAACGACAATATCCGGATTTATGCAGTTCGAGCAAAAACTTACAATTTCAATTTGTGATGGAAAACATCATGGAGACGGTCGTAACAGGTCTATCAAGGATAATTGCTGAAGCAAAGAATGTGTGTACAAAAGGTTACTCATCCAAAACGGAGCCAAATTGCATGGCTACATGCATGAGTACATAACGGCCAAAAACCTGGCAAACCTAAACTGAGTTGGTGATGTTGTGTACCGCACGAGTATTTTATATCGTATGCGTATGGTACATACCGTACGAGTATACGCGTATGGTATGACCGTACGCGTATGGTATGGCTATTTGTACTATATGCGTATAGCTACTATACTACTATTGCTGTTCACAAGCAGCAGAAGTATATAGTTATAGCTTACACAGTATTGTTATTTGTCTTAGATCATGAATACCCATGATGCAGCTTCCTGCAGTGTTTTTGCGCGGACTCTGGAAAGTCCGTCATTGCCGGATGGACAATTCAGATTTGGCCTGCTCCGAAAGTCACTTCGAACTGGAATGACTGTTATACGGAAAGAATAATAGGAAATTTTAAAAGCATATAAAATTAATGTATGCGGCAAGCCTAACGATAAATAGCTAGCCAGTGGTCTACAGATAGGAGCTCACAGATACGATAACACAACGATACAAGTAGCTAAAATTAGTTACTATAGAAATCTAACCAAATGCGTGGGCTTCGATTTGCTATACTTATACCTAGCCAAGAAGTCTTTTGAAGCTTTCGAATTTATCACTTTCTCTTTCTGGCTCATTCACATATTAGTTGTACATCTTCATCCATAGTTATTTTTAATGTATGATCGGCATTCAGTAATTAAGTAAATCTTGTAGTCCTATTAAATATAATTATGAAGCGCTATAACGAATTCGAACGTTTTTGATAGCCTTGTGAAGAGTAATAAGCCTTTTGTGTAGTCTCCAGTCCCTATAGAAAGTTTTATACTAACTGTGTGAAACATATATACGCGTACGGTACAATCATACGCGTATGATACAGAAAAACATACCATACGCGTATGGTACGTACCGTACGCGTATGGTATGTACACACCATACGCGTACGGTATAAAATACTCGTGTGGTACACAACATACATATACCTGAGTATGTATAGCTTTCTCAGTGTTTAGCTTGTAATATTGAACTATTCAGCAGCCAGTAATGTGTTATGTTAGATGTCAGTAATATATAAAACACAACAGCATATTATCATACACATGACACATTCTGAAAATATATCAAGAAGATAGCTTCATATCTCATTAACTAACATATATAGCATGAGGAAATATAATCAACGTAGCTATCTCACTGTGTACTAAATGTTAACATTGTGCTGTAGCCTTAATAGGATGTGCTGTCAAAATTGTTTATTGCTATTACAATGACTCATTTGTGGTTTAGTAAAATATGTAGGTACTTTCCAAATATATTTCCCTTTACATTAACTCATTATGATTGAAACCTTACATGAAAAACATAAGATGTGGTTGCCTTTTGAATATACTTAACCTTCAGTTTTCTGTCAACATGTATCATACATATATACTGTATGTAGGTTGGATCCTTTTATGGGACTTGCCTTTATTTCATGCCTATAATGGTATTAGTGCTCCCCAATCTTTAAATATTGAAACATTGACTAAAATTCAGACATTTACACCCTGTTCATACTACTTACCTAGCCCAGGTACAGCACGGGACGGACTGCAGTGTGAACTGATCGTAATTCCAACAACTCAAAGTAGTTGCAATCATAATTGATTACTTTTGCTGTGCAATCGCCCTATCCTGTTTGTGTTGCTGTAGTTGATGTGTTTTGTAAATACATCAGTGTGTTATTCTAGCGGCTATCATATACATAGTTTTGCTGATACTTTAAAACTTAAATTATGTACTTAACAAATATATAGCGTACATTAATCTATATACGTACATTAAAATAACAATCTTAACACAAACCACAATAAGTAAACAATGGTTGCACATGACTTGAGGCATGCAAGCACAGGTTATGCCAAACTAGCATTGTTCATATATGTAGCTAGGCAAGATACCATATAGCACAAAAGTTTGACGGGGGAAAACTTTGACTAATTTGACGAACGGCCAGCAATTTGTCAAAGTTTTCCCTTCCAACCTTTTCCCTGTTAATAAGCCTACAATCACTTCGTCAAAGTTTTGCTCATCGAAGTTTCGTGCGCACACCATTTGTCAAAGTTTTCCCCCATCAAACTTTTGTGCTATATATACACATTAGCTAATTCATTATTATATGCAATAACATAACAAGCTAGCTACATAACTACATATTGTCATTCCTTAGCTACTTATGACATAGTGGTTTCTTAATATTTGTAATTTAATATATTGCCAAGGAGAAGTTGATTCTACCCATTTGAAAGCAAATCACTATAATATATTATTTTGTATGCTTTGGTGCATGGACTTTGATTGCAATATCCAGACTCTGGGCTGGACTGGACTCTGGACTGACACCATTTTGGCCTGTGCAGCATGCACTGAAAATAATGAGCTGTGTAGCTAATCATGCATATTATCATTCTGTTTCCTACGGATCCATTATACCTACATACATAGACTCCACTTACATGGTCTGAGTCTGTAGGTGAACTAGATTCTTCTATCTGTGCAAAGTGTTATTACTTAATAGGTGCCCACATGGCTACTTATAGCTATATAGAAATGCCTCTAGAAATTGTTTTAGCTCTTCTCATAGAGTGATTGTATTAGTTGCTCAATACAGTGATACAGTATTTTCATTCACAGTTTTTGGCAAGGGAGTTGAACACTTACTGAAGTACGGTATAGCTCACGACTAAGTTTACAAAAACACTCGTGTCCTCCTGCGTGCCTCGATACTGACATCTCGAAGATAACTTGCGGGTTGTTCTCGAACACATGAGTATTACAACGCACGTATAAATACTTAATGCACGTCAGTAGTGCTCGCGAGTAATTACTGACGAGTGGTGAATCCCCGCAAGTAAATCGTGTCGTGCTCTTAAGTGCTCGCGAGTAATCACTGACAAGTGATAAATACTCGCGAGTAAATCCTGTCGTGCCCTTTGTCTTGCAGTGTAGACTTACACAAGTTTGTCCGCGATTCTTTTATCAAATCAATATCACGCCCTGTTTAGGTTCAACTTATTGGAGTGCATCTTAGGAAGTGTCGTCTTGGAATGATATCACAAATAGCGCCAGCTCCTTAACTTTAGCGACTTATCACGTGCGCTTTGGTGTTAGAACACGTGCGCTTTGTCTAAGAACACATGCAAGAATTTAGCTGCCTGTCCTGTCTCAGTCTCGTGTCATTTGGACTCATTCGCGTGTTTGGTATTCAGTTTGGAGTGATACGTACGTAGTATAGCATTGTAGCTACGTAATATACGTAGCTACGTACAATGACTCGCGTGCAGCATAGCGTAAATCATCTATTGTGACCCGGCATGAGAAAATAGGGCTTATGTGCACATAAAATTTGACCACATTTTTGGATTTCAAGCTTAAATAACATTGTAAGTAATCATAGGAGTCTAGTAAAATTTACATGATTTGTGCAGCTTTTCATAGGCAATCTGATGCAACTTGTAGAGTTTTAAAATCTTAAACAATAAAGGAGATACATACCGTAATATGAATAGGTGTATTTTGTGCACATAAGCCCGGTTTTCTCATGCCGGGCCACTATTATCGGCACATATTTATTATTATCGGCAGTTTTGGTATCTATTATCAGCATCACAGTTTTACGTGTTTTTACGGAAATATTCCAGTTGTTGACACGAGGCATTGTGTAATCCTCGGTGTTATCGCTTTTAAGTATTGTAATCTTCATTTCAAGCTTCAATTATATCATTGTTTTGTTAATGTAAGTTATTTATGTGTATGTATTTGTGATTAAAGTTAATCGCTACTGCGTTTTTAGTGTTATGCCACGAGGAAGACCTAGAAATAAATCATAATCTCGAAAAAACGAGCCTCTTCAGCTCCTCCAGTAATGGAATCACCTAAGAAACGTTTAAAGTGGTCAAACGAATCGATGGTGGCATCTATAAATGCAGTGAGTAAAGGATGCAGCATAAGCAGAGCTGCAACAGAACACGGAATACCCAGAACTACTCTAAAGTACCTTGTTAAATACGTATCTCCACGCCCAGCAAAAAAGAGTACATCTACTAGGGTGATGGAATCAAGAGTTTTGACAAGTGTGGAAGGATTAGCAATTTTGCGTGAAAAAGAAGAGGGAAAATGAAGAAAAAGAAAGAAAGGAGCGAGAAAAGCTTGAAAAGAAAAAAGAAAAGGAAGAATTAGCTAAGAAGAAGGCTGAAGTAAAGTTAAAAAGAGCATCGCAACCACCGAGACAGTCAAAACGGTCTGGTAAAAAACTGGCTGCTTCAAGATCCTCTAACCAAGTGGAAAGCACATTATTAGCATTAAGTGCTAGTGGTCCTTCACACAATTCAACAACTGCAACATTAGAGGTAGGAACTTCATTGTCTGTTGTAACTACGCATGATACAGTGATGCATACAACTGAACTCAATTCAGCATCATCTACAGCCACAGTGGCACCTGCTGGACTAAATGATCAGGATTACGAGTGCTGCGAATGTTTTGTAACATATTATATTAGGTAATGAAGCAGAGTGGCTCAGTGTGGATGTGGAAGGTGGATTCATGCTGACTGTATCAATGAAACCTCTATGGATGAAAGTGAAAAGTCCAGGATGTGCTCATATTGTGTCATTTAACTTAATATTTTAATGCTTGTTACTGATCATTACTTATTATTGATTTTTTAAACTACGAAGAATGCTATATAAGGGTGTTTTGATATTGGGTAGAGATACATGGGTGCTTAGACAGTGCGTCTGTGTAATAATTATATCGGGCAAATATTCTATGAGGCGTCTGCAGAGCTAAGTATAGGCAAGGTGCTGATAATTGAGCTATGGAAAATATACAGGGTGACGATAATAAGTACAACATGACGATAAATGGCAGTTCACATGAACTACTTCTATCGATCGTATCTGAGCAAATAAAGAAAGTAGAGACGTGAAATTAATTTGACAAGTACTTGAATAAGTGTATTATAATTATATTAGTCAAGATGCGAGATCCATATCGTATCCCGTTTTGAAGTTACACTATTGCAAAAAAGTTCATGTCGATAATTGGTAGCTTACGCTACGAGGTGCTTGCACAATACAGGCAGAAAACTGTAATAGTGTCCGTCTGCACTTCAACTTCGTTGTATTCAAACAGAAGGAATATGAAAGGGAAATGTTGGATTCTTATGTACAAATGTTTAAATACCATCAAGTTACAGTTAGGCCACTCCAAATTGATTTTCTGTTTCCCGTCCTGGTCAAACAAACGTTGGCATGCAGGCGGGCGGAAAATAACATTATTCCATTGTGTTAACTACTAGCTACACATGTACACAACTACACATGTTTTGTACATCTCTACAGTACAAGGTGGAAAATCCATGTTAACTACTACCTCAGTTGCACATGCAGCATTTAATATAGCTCAGGTTAACCACTGTGCTTGACTGCGCCATATGTTCACTAGTGTTTTAAAGAATCCGGACTTTAACAACCACGTGATACTTAGAAAACGTCAGTTTACGGAATAATGGAATTTTCTGGCTTGACAAAAAACCATGCGGGCGGAGGACGGGAAACAGGAAATCAATTTGGAGTGGCCTTATAGAAGATTATACTGGTAGTGGTAAAACTACAAAATATGTAAATGAGCTGAAGGTACGTATTATGTTGAGACACATAGCGTAAGCAATCATTTATCAACCGATGTCTATTATTGGCCAAATCGACGTCTATTATCGGCTGTATAAAATCCGTTATAAATTACAGAATTTAGTGTTACTTTGTCCTTATTTGCTATTATTCCATGGCTTAAGAGTTTTCGAGAGTTTTAATCTTCTTTCTGTTGGTTTTGCTTTAAAAGGTTTGAGTGTTAAAATAGTTTCGTTTCTTTCTTCAGTTATTATTATTATACTGTGAAAACTTCAATAAGAATACTGTACACAGTTAATTAATTACACAATTATATAGATGACTTAAAAGTACATAATATTGTTGATGTGACGGCATGTCTGGGCAAGCAGTTCCAGCGGCGAATCGTCTCAGGGAAAAAGGAATGCTTGTAGACGTCAGTTCTACAGGAAGGTAATACAAAGTTTTGACCATGGAAGGATCTGGTGAATGTAGCCGTGGAGGGTTGGTAGTTGTCAATTGGGATTGCGGTAAGACTATTATGGTATGGTGTAACATGCTTTTTGACGGCGAGTCTCCAATGTCTCCTAGTCTAGAATAGAGATCATTTGTGTCACACTTGCCAACGGCCAGTAGTTATTATGCACAAAACGGGCAGCACAGCTCAAGCTCTAATATGTCATGTCTCAGCCATGGTGACCAGGCAGAAGAAGCATATTCCAGCTGAGGTCTTATAAAAGTTTGGTAGATTTGCTCTCTAACTGATTTAGGTGCTTTTTTGACGTTACTACGTATCATGCCAAGAGTGGAGTTTGCTTTAGCTGTGATTTTCTTCAATGTGTTTAGACCATCGTAAATTAGACTGAAATACAACCCCCAGATACTTACAGCGATTTACTGAGTTTAGAGTGGAGTTATGAAGCTGGTAGTCATGTAAAACTTTGTATTGTTTGAATTGAGTGACTCTCATTGCGAAGCACTTTGATATATTAAATTGCATAAGCCATGTATCCTCCTTATCTGCATGGCAAGTAAGTCCTGTTGAAGATCAATAGCATCTTGAGTTGATTTGATTGTGTTGTATAATAGACAATCGTCTGCAAACAGCCTTAAGGTACTGTGACGAATGCAGTCTGGGAGATCATTTATGTGTATGAGATACAGGATTGGGTCCAGCACTGTACCCTGGGGTACACCTGAGCTGACACTAATTGATGAGGATTTGGAATTCTCCAAAACTACCCTTTGGGTGCGGTTTGTCAAAAAGGACTCAGTTATCAGTTTTGCCAAAAAGAGGAGAGTCTAATCGCTCCAGCCAAATCATCAAGTTGTTTTATGTTATTTACCACTCTATCAACCCAAGACCATTGTATTCAGAATACAGTGGAGCAATGAGCAACTGACAGCGGTGGCACTTGTAGTACTGGTTATGGGTCATGTGACACACCACAAACTGATGGATCCATGGAGATTGTATCAAACTGATCCTGCTAATGTAGATGCCGACACCTGCAAAGTGTTTCCTTATGTTATAGACATGGTTTGCGTGCAATAAAAGTATGCTAAACAGTATTTTGTTGATTTTATTAAAATCATTTCTATTATAAAAACTGCGCATAAGAATACTTTGAAACTTTGTTATAATTACAAATAACTACTATAGATTTGATTCTAATTGTAGTTTTGAACCATATGTGATTGCCACACAATAACATCAAAATTAGTCCATTATTGATGTACAAGATGCAATGGCTGGCCGATATTATATGTCGGGTGCCGATAATCGATATTTGTATAATCCTCTTCAGAGTGATGTAGCATCTCGATACACACATACTTTGGAAATGGTAACTTCTTGTAGACATAGAAGAAGAATTTCTCTTCCACTTGTAACAAAAATTATATTAATTTTGTGCTCCAAACGGAAGTTACACGTCTTTGGGCGATAAATTATTGCTTATGCTAATCATCGCTAATAGATAATCATTTTACTTTAACATTAGAACACTTACTGCTATAACGCTTATTGAAGTATACAAAAAGTTTCTGCTAATAAGCATACGTTGCCACAATATGAAAGAAATTAATGATAAAACAGTTATTAACAAGTTGTTACTCAAACTAAAAGAAATATAGTTCAATGATAAAAATAATACATACGATCATAGTCTGTCTCTGATCGTTTGCTACACTAGATGGTTAGGGGACCAATTCTGTTCCATTTGAATATGAAACACGTAGCTAATGACTTTTCGTGCAGGCGCTTACTTTTGTTCTGAGAATCGACATTTTGTTCATAATTATTATAGTACGATTGTTTATTGGTGACAAAAAACTTCTGAGATGTGAGAAGAAACCCTTGACTTTGGCGTGCTTGTTTGACAAACAACTTCTGAGATGTGAGAATAAGCCCTTGCCGGGAATTTTTTTGGGCAGACTTTCAACTTAGAATATTTTTATTAAATAATTTTCCCTTTGATAATTAAAACAGTTGATCATTTATGGAAGCTACCGTATAGTGGGTTATTTTCCCTAGGTGCAAATTTTCCCGAACTTCCCGAATGGGATCGCGACTCGGGAAAATTTATGCTGGGCTGCTTATAAGATTCAATTGTGGGTTTAATGTTGCCATAGCTATTATGGTGCTGTACGTTGGCGCGAGCGTTGACGAGTGAAATGCAAGCATTGCCTTAGATTATTTATCTAAGGAGCATGCTAATCGGATCCTAAGATCCATCTAAAACTGAAGTATGAATAGAACGGCGTCTATAATTTCTAATCTAGCTATAAGCACTTGCGCGAAAACGTGAAAACAACACATTACATCTATTACTGGAGTCCATTATAACGATCCTGTATAGGTACTGGCACAAATTAAATACTCTACATGTAGTGAACCAACTACTCTATGCATCATGCACATGAGACTACGCGTTTGTGATAGTTGCGTAACACGGACCTGCTAAATTCCAGTAAATCTTTGCTAAATCTTGATAACGCCAGTGTTAGGCTCGTGAATTTCTAAATCGTGAAAATTTCTGCTAAAGCAAAAGCTCAGCATTCGAGAAAAATTGCACCTAGGGAAAATAACCCGCTATACGGTGTGTCATTTTCCCACGTAATATTCAACTAACTCAACGGAAGGCGTGTTGATTTTATATTGTGTTGTTGAATCTCTTTAGTCGCTTTCTGTTTTACCAGTATAGACATTATGCTATGGTGATAAAGTGGACTCACTGGACTGCTTCCTAGGGCTGCGCCTATTATGCTTTTAATTTTACCTATTATTCTTTCGAGAATTTCTTTTAAAGTTTACCTATTATTCTAAAATTATTCCCAACTTTTACCTATTATTCCCACTTTTACCTTAAACAATTACAATATCCTACTTATTAAGTACACAACATAACATTTATTACCTTAAATGTGCAAGAATAGGCCTTCTACAGCATTTGAAGTTGTCATGGACACGAGAAATATTTGATTGTGGGTTTAAGTTTACATAATCTAAGCTCACGTTAAATTTGCAGCAGCGTTTTTAACTTTTATATCAGAGATACTAGAGAGTTTACAAGTGAGTGTTTTGTAGTTTATAGCAGGTTTATAGTGTAGCATAATTTAAATTTGCCTTATTATTCCAGCATAATTCCCTATTATTCCAGCATAATTCTTGATTCTTTTCACTTCCTATTATTCCCAAAATTATGCTGGCATATTAGGTGCAGCCCTACTGCTTCCACCACGTGCGTGCATCACATGAGTTAATTATTGTATTAACCATTACTTGTGGCATACCTGCAGGAGTGCTTCTGGTGGGCCTGCCATCAGTCATTTGGGACACACCCATGATCTGATGTGGCTCTTAAATAACAAGTTTTTTATAGGAAGATGTATTCATTTGATGAGCCTGCACAACAATGATAAGGAGGATGTTGATTAGCTAGCTACTTGTAATTGTAGCTAGCTAATGCTTTGAAGCCATGGCTCTCGTAAAGGATATTCCTAGCATGAATTATTCAACTATATTATGCAATTTAAATTGTTCCTATGGAGATGAAGGAAATCATGGCCATTTAGAGGGATATCACAGAATCCAGAGATACACAATTAGTAAAGGAATCTTAAGCTACTAATGAAACTTTAAATCATGTGGCAGTTTGTTCAAAGGAAAATCTGTTATGTGGGAGTTGGAATCCCTTGGCTTGAACACAAACTCATGCAGCTGCTTCTTAGTGTCCGTATCCTCCATCACAAATAGGAGGAGCATGTGCTTCATTTATACAACATTGTAAGCAAGTAACAATTCCAATGTTACCTTGGTAACTCTGTTTTCAGTTTTCAATTGCATTGTAAACTTCCTTTATCACCATAATTTAAACAATAAAACTTGTATATTATTATTATACACTCATTTATTCATGAAATTTGATTCCTCTCTGATGGGGGCTTGTTATCTGCAATCGATAAGCGCCCACCCTGAAGAAAGGAAGAAAGTGTTCTAGTTAATGAGACTATACATTTCATATTGTTTTTGATCACAAATTACAATGAGTTTGCTTTGAGAAGACTCTTAAAAATGCTGTATAAAATTATTATGTCACGTGATGTAATATATAGTAAACGGAGGTAATAAAATGGAGGGGAATATGCTACCAACCATCTATTGTAGTAAATGATCAAAGATCCGCTGTGATCGTGTTTTATCATTGATCCAAGAAATAATGTATCACTTAGGAAAGTTAGCATATGAAAATGACTAGCTAATTTTTAGCTGAGATAAAGTATGAGATTGTCTTTAGGGCCCTTCGAAACCCAACTTATTTTAGCATGCATAAATATGACGTAACATATAATTATATTGAAAGCCAACTGCCATAATCTTCTGTCAAATGAAAAGCACTAAAACTATATAATATCTATGATGAAACAAAATCCACTTAAATAACCTACCACATAGTATAAAAAGTCATATTCTGTGATAAAGCACTCACTTGTCATGAAGCGATGAAATGGCAAAGTTGCATTTTTACTGGAATCGTTGTTCAAGCCGCGTTATCGCTACACATGTCAGCCAGTTTGTTATCATGTGATCTTTCATATACATACCATTCGAACCAGAAGCGTATGAGGATTAATATGGCGCATAGAGATTTTTGATAGGAAGAAGTATGAGAGAGTTACGGCGGTTTATTTGTGTCAAGGTAGAGAAAAATACTATGCCATATGTGACCCGGCATGAGAAAACCGGGTTTATGTACACAAAATACACCTACTCGTATTATAGTATGTATCTTCATTGCTGTATAAGACTTACAAAATCTGTAAGCTGCATTAGATTCCCTATGAAAAGCTGCATAAATGGTGAAACTTGTGCTGGACTCCCATGTGTATACATGAAGTTATTTAATTTTGAAATCCAAAAATGTGATCAAATTTTATGTGCACATAAGCCCTATTTTCTCATGCCGGGTCACATATTTTGTGGGTTCTTCTCTGCTTTCAAACTTATTTGAGAAAGATATGGCAGTTTAAACTGAGGCATGCATTCGAAAGCCACTATAGTGGTTACTGTCTTCGAAGTGTTAGGGGGGAAGATGTTCTTATTGATTTTGATTTATTAGTAGTACATGACACAGAATTAGATATTGGCATAATTGCAAGACTGCTGATAAGCCTGGTATACTACTACTGCTACTATATTAATAGAGTAATAATCAACTGTAACAATTACGGTACAGCTCGATTATAACTTGAAACACGCGTGTCACCTACACGTGTGTATTTTGTAACTCTACTTGAGTATTTTTAAAAAACTCGCGTGTTTGTACACAACTGCACGAGAATTTCGCGTGCAGTACATGCACGTTATCTTCGTGATCGCCACGAGTAACCTGTAAGCTGCACCACACGAGTGTACTGGGACAAAGGACACGTGCGCATTCAGTATGCGTACGCCATTGATTTAAAGATGGGAAGGCTAAAAAGCAAACATAAAACATTGTTACCGTTATTCCAATCGATCTTGTCAGTCATCGTGTCTGTCAAATAAATGCGCCTGCTGACAAGCACGTGTTAGTCACAAAAAATCTTGCATAAACTTAATAGAATCACATGCGCACGTGATATGCATTTTTGTTCTTAACAAGAGATAATGGAAGGGCACGTAGCACCTTATCTTAAAGAAGTTGGGACTTGCAGGTAACCTTCCCGGCCAGTATCAAGGTACGTACGTACGTATGTTGCTGCTCTTTTACATGCGTTTGTACTATACTCAAGCAGACTCCACGTGTCGAGTGCACGAGTTTATTTAGACTCGTGAGGAGTTTTTTAACACTCTGCGAGCAGTTGAGACGTCATCAATTACTCGTGCACTCGCAAACACGCCACGATATTTTTGCTGTTCGTGTAGTGCGTGTGTAATTGCGCATGCAAGTTTTTTTAAAGTTGTAATCGAGCTGTACCGTATAACACTATAATACTACAGTAAAACAGTTCTAGCCAACTCAATAATTTTTGGCATCAACTCCAGCATGTCACTCTGTGGAAGATCTTTGGATCACATGTTCCTCGCTCATGTGATCGTCACATCTTACAACTTCCCCCTCACTTTTCTTGGATAGCCTTAGAGCTGTCCATAACAGGGAATCTTGCAGGTGTCATCTGGCGTCCCTTACTGGATACCCTTGCCTCTCTGACTGCTGTTGCCTCAGAAACAGGGTTATCATTTACTGCAGTGCCATTGTCAGCTCTCTTCTTCAATTTACGTATCTTTTGCAATTTCTTTGTGTGCCAAATCCATGGGGTTGAATGGGACATTTCAGCAATGCGCACTGATACAAGTTGTCGAGATGCACACAAGTCCACTGCCGTGTTGTCATCTTTCAATTGAATCGTCATATTTGTAGGTGTAACAACCTTGATGATAAATGGTCCCTCGTACTTCTGGTCCAAGCAGAATCTTGGCTGTATCTTTAACATGACCATAACAGCAACCTTCAATTCAATTTCCTTGCACTGTTTATCATAAAGTTTCTTCTGCTCCTTCTGTTTCTTTTGTACATTCTGTTTTGACATGTTCCTCACTGCTTCAGTTCTTGCCAGCTCCTGGCTATATTCTGATTCTATAGGAGGGAATTTACTTTAGGGCTGCATCTATTATGCTCTGAAAATTGCCTGTTATGCTTTTTGGAATTGCTCCAATTTTGCTAGATTTTATGCTATCAATTATGCTACTTATAATAAACTGTTTAAATATATATTTGTATAAGCTCACTTGTTTATGAACCTCCAGTTACGTCTACATACAGTATAAATTCTGATCTGCCACATGCGAGTGGTACAACAATATTATTATAAATAATTTTGGAGGTGCTAAACACATAGCGACTATGAAGGAGTTGTAGAAGCTATGCCTTGTGAATTTCTGCTGTTGTGAAGTGTTGAATGGCAGTGGGGTGAGTATAAATTAGACTGTATAAATGGCACGAGTAGGTTTTAATGATGTAGTTTGCACCCCGCGCCATAAATTTTGCTATTATGCTGGCATTCTGCTTGATGCTTTAGCACACCTGTTATGCTAAAAATTATGCTGGCATAATCGACGCAGGCCTAATTTACTTACAGGTGCCTGAAAGTCCAATGCTGATGGTAGTTTAGGGCCAGAGATAAAAGGGTGACATACCTGTTGACTGCTGTGGGGTGCTTCTGTAGGCAAACATGCAGTACTCCTCCCAGCATTTTATCCCAATTGCGACCCTTCTTACTCACTTGCTTTGATAACATTTGTTTTAGTGTTCGGTTAAACCGTTCAACCAATCCATTAGTTTGAGGGTGTCCTCCTGATGTCGGCAATTGTGCCATCCCCATCAAATAAGCGGTTTTCTGAATTACTACAGATAGAAACTCAGCTGCACGGTCATGGATTGTTCGGTTTGGTATGCCATGTCGCCAAATCAAATCAACAAGACATCCTGCCACTGTCTCAGCCTTCCGATTTGCCACTGCATAGACCTCAGGCCACTTTTGTAGGTAGTCTTGGAAGACTAACGATTGCCATCTACACTTTGATCCAGCTCTACAAAATCCATCCCTATGCATTCAAAAGGTCCTCCCACAGGAATACTTACCAGTGGTGGCTTCCCCTTTAAAGCCTTGGCCTTGTACTGACGCACAGTCTACACATGACTCACACTTCTTTGATACATCACTTGACATTCCTCTCCGGTAATAGTACTGTTTCATCCGGTTGGATATCCGTTTGTAACCAAAATGTCCTGCAAAGATACTATCATGCTGCTCATCTAGCACTTGTTGCTTTAGATGATTTGGTACTACCAAACGTCATTTCTCTGGATTATCACCTCTCTCATAATACAATATGTCATTAACTAGTACAAATCCCAAATCCCTTCATACTCATACTCACCACATTCTCTGCTGCTTGCTCATCATCAGGTAATGTTTTAACACACAGATAGTTGATCAGGTCGTTGAGGTCCCTGTCTTGTCTCTGCTGCTCTTTGACTAAATTCGAACATAGAGTTTCCTCAGTCACTCTCAACACTGTACTGGGTTTACCATCCTCCACTGGTGCTCGGGACAATGAGTCAGCAACAATATTGGACGAACCAGGCTTGTATTCCAAACGCATCTTAGGTAAAATTATTGAGATCCTGAGATGCTATCGAACTAGTAGCCTTTTCATGTGTGAAATGAAAGCACTCACAAGCGCACTGTGATCAGTGTATACAGTGAAACTATTCCCTAATAAATATACCTCGAAGTGTTCTACTGCATGCATAAACAAGTGCAGCGAATTTCATATCAGTTGTAGCATACTTTGTTCTACTGAGTTAGTTTGCCTACTTGCATAGGCAATAGAATACCTCCTTTTGTCTTCTTCTTGTTCTAAGAGGGCGCCAAATCCCTTCCTGCTTGCATCTGTCCAAAGGAATAATGGTTTGCTCAAGTCCGGAAGATGTAATAGTGGAGCAGACACTAACAATTCCTTCACCTTGATAAATGCTGATTCGCACTAATCATCCCACAGAAGCTTCACTATAGATCCTGTATCCTTGTCCTTTCTCATCAGAGCTGTAACTGGTCTAACAACACTTGCAAGGTTTGGGACATGCCTCCGATAGAAGTTTACCATGCCCAGAAATCTTCTTAATTCAGTACTGGATGATGGCCTTGGAAATTCTTTCACTGCTCTTATCTTTGCATTGTCCTTGTGGTGATATGTGTCCCAGATAGTCAATCCTGGTCTGAGCAAAGGTACATTTCTTTGACTTCAACTTCAGCCCTATCTCTTCAAGGTGGTTCAAAACCTTCTCCACATGCCTGCATGCTTCAGATGCTCCTCAAATGACTTGGACACAATCAGTATGTCATCAAGGTACACAAATACAAAGTTCCAATCTTTGCCATTAAAGAGCTGATTTATTAAATGTTGGAATGTTGCGGGTGCATTTGTTAACCCGAATGGCATCCGTTTATATTGAAATAAGCCAAGGTGACATGTAAAACTGTCTTATCCTTTGACTCTGGGGCCATCTTGATCAGGTGACAACCCTTCATTAGGTCCAAGGTTGTGAAGATCTGGCCTCCGCAATGACCCACCATATCAATCAGATCATTGATCCGGGGAATACCTTATGGTCTGGAATAGTTATCTTGTTGATACCATGATAATCAACACATACCCTTAACCCGCCATCCTTCTTTCTCACTAAGACTAAACCTGAGGCAATAGAACTTGACGAAGACTCAATACATCCTATCTACATTAGATTCTGTAGCTCCTGCTCTAACTCATCCTGTAACGCCTATATATGGCAATCGTCTTGGAGATGTCCTAATTGGTGTATCTGAATGGTGTGCTCCACCACATCTGTCTGTCCTAGCTCACTGTCTGACAATGCAAAGACCTCTTGTCTCCTCTTTACTAGTTGCACCGTGGCTGCCTTCTGTCTCTCGTACACTATTATCCAATATTCAGTTGTGCTTCTAGTTGCTTCTACCTAGCACTCAGATCTGATGGGCACACTCTAACCACAGTAGGTGTTACCTCCTCATCCCAAATAGGATCTTCCTGTCAACTAAAGTTACACTGTCAACATTACCAATTATACAACCACTCTTTAAAACAATAGGCCCAGTTCCCCAGTTGGTTACAGGGATACTAAAAGATGACTCATCATTTCATTTTCAAAATGGGAGCAAAATGGCATCATATTTGAAGAAGCTGGGATATCTCAGCAACAAAAAGGTCTTTTAAAATCCCCTTGTTTTAATTTCCCTTTATATTAAGTATTTTCATTTGACAGTGTTATTATAAAGCTAGCCCTTCCCAGTTTGCCACACACCAATTAATTAATTAATTATTTATGAGATTATATATTTATAATATGGTTATATAATAATTAATTATTTATGAGATTATTATTTTTATAATATGGTTATGTAATTATTATTACTAGCAACAATGACATACAACCAAGTACAGTAATTACGAATCAATCATCTAGTGGGTTAATTTATCGTCATATTTAAGCCATTGCTTGCATATATACTTACTCACGGCACTAACGTCTTTATACCACAGACTATTTTACACTATATACATAATCCAAGGGATCCGAAACGCAAAAGTTTGATTCAATCCTTGTCAAACCTTGGCTAAGATTTGGGATTTGAACATAGATTTAAGGATTTGAAATACATATTTGGGTTGTTAATTTTACTGTTTGTCGGAGCTCAAGTTGTCGTATACAAAGATTTACAGAAATTTACTAAGTTTTAACAAACTGAGATTTCAAGATTTGAAATCCCAGGATTTGAAGTGAGATTTAATCTTTGGTTAGCCTAGATTTGGTCTGTGTCGGACCCCTCGACATAATCAAGTCTACCTTTTTTACTGGAGTCATATTAGACCTTTTCCAATCCAAAGGAACTAGCTACATGCACACCAGTCTTCACTGATTTATTGTAAATAGCTAATTGTTAAAGGTTCAGCAACTTTCAAAGCAATCTCCTGGATTAAACTTTATAGTTATCTCATGCTAGAATGTTCTCTCATCCCAAAATCTTATTCCTTGTTCCTTACTTTTTGTAGCACTATTGAATTCAATCCCTACTTACCTATTGAATTTTCAATTTTTTGTCATTCTAGTTTGTTTGCTTTTTACACATGCTAATAATCTTTTTGTAGGTGCACAAAATGTTACAGGCGCTTATGTAATAATTATGTTTGTTAACGAGCTTACATGGCAAAGCAGCTGTGTGATAGCAAATAACGCTCGAAAAATGGCAAAAGCTATTTGTCCAAGGCTATAAACTCTATATGCATAAAAAAGAAATCATCCATATAAATCAAATATTTTGATAATTGTTTTTTATGTACGTATGTACGTATGTAGCTACGTTTCATGCTAATATGACACAATTATTAATGACATTAATATTTAGGAGTAAACTTACCACAGATCCATCATGGATGATGATGAAGATAATGAGAACACAACACATCAACACACTGTGACGTATGATGGTTAGTTTTTATAGACTGTAGATACATACAAAGTTCATGAATAATCTATATGCTAAAAACATCCTGGGTGTAAAAAAGTACGAGGCCAATCAGAAGCAGCATTGCAAATAGGTATGTGCAACCAAAAACTTTGATATCATGCAGCTGAGGCCAAGAAGTTAGTTATCAAAAATCTTTTTAACTACTTGAATGACATACGTACGTACAATAGCTTATAGCATATTTTCACAACTACGACTGGTTTTGTCACTTGCCACCTTTATTAATAATGATGATGTGAAAAGGTGGCCAAGTGACAAAGCCAATCATAGTTGTGAAAATATGCTATAAACTATATATATTATATGTCATTCAAGTAGTTAAAAAGATTTTTGATAAGCAACTTCTTGGCCTCAACTGATATGAAAGTTTTTGGTTGCACACACCTATTTGCAATGTTGCTTCTGATTGCCCTCACACTATTTTTACACCTGGGATTTTTTTGATTAGCATATCACTACTTTTTGGAAGTATAAACAGATGTTATTACTAGGAAGCAGCAGAGAAGTACATGCTGCATGGGCATAACTTGTACTGCCTATAGCACACAATATTGCAAATTAAACTTTGAAGCTTAATTTTGAAAAACTCAGTCCCGAGAATTTTTTAAACTTTCACTACAGAGTGATACATCAATACAGATTGTACATCTGAAAGTTTATGTAATTCATTGGAAGGGGGTCCAAGTTATGACAACTATCAACCTGCAGTGTAATAGCCCTTCTCAAATACATTCAAGTGTTTACTTTAGACTGATAATATTATGACAGGTAGAGCATACATAGGAGAAGTGCTAATACAAATTTGGCTGAAATCCATAAAGAAATGAATGAGTTATTAGACAAACAAGTGAATGTATAAAAAGAGAGTTTGAAAAAACATCCGGGGTTCATGAAAGCTCCCGCAAGCCCCCGAAAAAAGTGTGCAATGAAAATGAAAGAAAGAAAGAAAAAACGACTGCCTCGAAAAATTTTTGTGGTGACAGGAAGGCATTTATAAGGCTGTATCAGAAGAATGGTTGAATCGATGTCTATCAACTTTGGGATATTAATTATTCAAACAATGAAAGTACGTACTAATTGTGTAGTAAATGGGTGAATTGGGGGAAGGATGGTTCGTCGTGTGTAGTCGCACAACGGGCACCATAAAACTCGCAATTGCTGGTACTTAGGAATGGTGACTCCTATTTCCTCCATTCTCAGTTTATTGATTCTATATACGTAGTAAGAACATGATGGGTCAGTAATAACTAAGTGATAGCATTAAATGTCGGCTTAGCTAGAGCGTTTGCAAGTTTGTGGGTGGTGCTATGTGTAAATAACTCACTCGGTGGTCGTGTTACTGCACTTCTTGGCCTCGCGACTCACTATCGTGAATTTTGACATTTATGAGGTTATCAATAATTAATAATTGAACCTATTTTCACGTAAGGACCCCATGATTATTGCTATCATGCACAGATAAACAACTATTCAGTATTCCAGTACAAAGAAACATCCACAACTGCTATATATGTGCAGTAGCTATATATGTGCAGTAGCTAACAATCTATTAGTTGAGGACTAATTAAGCTACCCTAAAGAGTGCTACGTATGTACGTACTTTAAAATTCAGCCTGTATAATACTTATCCATGACTCAAATATTTTCTAGTTTATCACAATGTATTTACATATGTATGTAAGTGGTTTCTTCCTGGAGTCATGGGCTATCTACATATTTACTAGCTACGTACATCTATGGCCTCATGTTATTTACACTTATGTAGCTAGCTATATCCTGTTTTGTATATGTACCAGTAGTATGTATGTAACACCGTTAATAATTTATTATAGTAGTATGCACATGCATACATATTCTACAAAGTTACGTAGATTGGATTTCACCTGGTACACTAACAAAAATAGTACTAGATCTATGTTCCATCAGTTGCCCAGTTAGCTATCACTTGGTTTTATTTAGTTTCTTAATGTTACGGGATACACATTAATTAATTTTGCTGGCACTAATTTTCTTGTTCTTGAAAGCAGCCTCCTTGAGCTTTGTATTGAGTGGTCCGGTCACCAGCTTCAAAGTATTGTATAAAAAGTCTATAGACACCGTTGATAGGCCATTAATCAAGGCTCCTATGCTCCAACAAGGCTAAGTGATGGCAAGGCTTCCATTTCTACACACAAAAACTCGTGCCAAATGCTATGATAATGAGCAAGGTAGGTACGTACCATTTTAGGGTCTCACCTTAATTAGGGATATATTTTCAAGGGCCTATCGAAGAGTTCTTGGCTCTCAACTGGCTTTCTAAGTAGTTTAGTCAAGAAATATCTCACTATAGCGCTCTTACAGTACCATTTTTTAACTGTAGACAGTTATCTTTGGCATGGTATGCCTAAAAGCTCTTCAATAGGCTCTTGAAAATATATCTCTAATTAAGGTGGTACCCTCAAAATGTCACTTACCCTGGCTGTTATCGCAGCATTTGGCAGCGAGTTTTTGGAAGAAACAGAAGCCATTGCTGTCACTGCCTTGCTGGATGGACTATCAACGGTGTCTGTAGACTCTTTACATAGTACTTTGAAGGCAGTGACGAGACCACTTGATACAAAGCACAAGAAGGTTGCTTTTCAAGACAATGAAAAAAGCACCGTAAAATTAATTTATGGGTATCTTGTAACCTTAAAAATGACACATACTGACATCTGGAAGCATTGTTGGATATGTTGCAGGATCCTGTATTCATTTTACTCGAGAAGTAGAAGACTGCATTATAGTACGGTACAGCTCAATTTAAACTTTACACACACATGCAGGCACACGCGTGTGCTTGCACGTTTAACGTTTGTAAAACTTCAAAAACTGGCATGTGCACTTACTGTTGCAAGTAATTTTGGCGTGTGCACGCGGGCTAGTGAACACACGCGACACACAACAAATGTATGTTACGAGCTCGCACTTGGTTTGCCACACTACACGTATGGTGTAACTACAGGTACAGTAGCTGTAGACAATGAAATGCAACTGTTTTGCAGCTGATTTGCTTCTTTATCTGTTATAATGAGTATCGCTCGAAAGTCTTAATGAAGGGGCATGTTCATACCGAATATTCTAGGATATCTTCGTGTCATGAGTGGACAAGATTGAGTATTGTACAGTGCAAAACTATCTGCAACTCTGAAAAGTAACTAAACTGTATATAGAATGATAAAAAAATTAAAAATTTCAAAAGGTAAGTAGGAATTGAATTCAATAGTGCTATATACAAAAAGTAAGGAAACAAGGAATAAGATTTTGGGACGAGAGAACATTCTGGCATGAGATAATTTATAAAAGTTTAATCCCTACTTTTGGCTCATTTCAGTAGGTTTGCCATAAGTAGGGATTAAACTTTTATAAATTATCTCATACCAGAATGTTCTCTCGTCCCAAAATCTTATTCCTTGTTTCCTTACTTTTTGTAGCACTATTGAATTCAATCCCTACTTACCTTTTGAAATTTTTAATTTTTTTATCATTCTAGTTTGTTTGCTTTTTATACATGCTAAGCATTCATAATAATCTTTCAGCAGGCGCACAAATGTTACAGGCGCTTACGTAATAATTATGCTTGTTTACAGGCGCTTGTTAACAACGTGCTTACATGGCAAAGCAGCTGTGTGATAGCAAATAACACTCGAAAAACAGCAAAGGCTATTTGTCCAAGGCTATAATCTCGAAGTTCACGATGTAATAAAGTACATGCGAAAACATCATGCCATGGTACCACTGTAACTAATTATATCACGTGCAAGCCAGGTTTTTGCGTCACGTAATAAGCGGAAGCCGTAACAGGCTATCGTCACCTTCGAAGGTGAGATTCACACCTTGCTAAAGGAATATAGAAGAACAAGGAAGGGAATGAAGGATAAAAGGAATCGCCATGGCGCAGTGGGTAAATCGTCTTCGGAACAACATTTTCGTAAATCCGCCGCCATTACCTTTATTGTGTGAAATTTCTGGAGCCCTACACCTAGCACAACCGGGTCTTACGGCAGGCTGGCAGGCAGGCTGGCTGGCAGGCTGGCAGGATGGCAGGCAGACGAAAATTTAATACAGGTGAATTTCAAAATTTTCAAAGTTGGCTGTAGGTCGAAATATTCAACTTGTCGCTTCGTTTTGCCAAGGTACAGCATCATTATAGCCTTGCCAATGCATTTCAGTCAGTTTTTTCGGGTAAAGCCTATTGGAAGGTTGTTTTATGAAGTGCGAAAATCGGGAAACCATACAATTTCTTACCAATCCCTACTATTAAGTACTACCGTACTTAATGATAGTGATAGCTACTAATATGTTCACGTTGTCAGTTAGCTATATACAACACATTTAGGATATCGGCATTAATTTGGCACATTGGAATTTATCCGAGAATTACCGATGATAATTGGTAAAAGGCACACCCCCCAATATAAACTATAAGCTTTAGCTTTAAAGTAAGAAATTGTTTAGCGGTGTTTTTGCGTCTTGTGTCTCGATGGGAATCATACTTTAAGTCAAGAACATATGTGACCGGGTCTGCGAAAATCAACCATCTAGTCGCACAAAAATCGCCTAGTTTTTTCAAATATATCTTACCATAACTTATGCTCTATTTATACTAACAAGCTGAATATTTTACCACAAATGCAGAATTTAATGGGGAATCTATTGAAGCTTACAGAATAAACATATTCCTTATACAACTGAAGATATTCATGAATATCTAACTAGGTGTAATTTGCGCTCACATGGTTGATTTTCGCAGGCCCGGTCACATATTCATAGAGTTTATACCGTTATGCTCGGCTTACAATTCGTATACACGCCAAGGTGCACGCAAACCAGATTTGGCGTGTACATACCTGACATGCACACGTGCTTCTGCCACACGTCTAGTGCATACACAAGTACTCTGCACAAGAGTTTCTACGTCATCGATCTTGCGAGGGCACGTATGCCTGCACGCGTGCGAAATAAAAAAATGTGTCATGTCGAGTACATGGCACACGCGTGCCTTTTCAAGCTTAAATTGAGCTGTATCGTACTGGTGCAACAAAATTCTTCTCAGGTTTGTAATTGTGTCACATTTATGGTGACCCAGTAATCCATTGACTCATTGACTTAGAACCATGACCCGGATGATGACCCAGATTTGACCTTAATTATAAATAATTTAAAGGCATTATGAAGTACTAGTTTATAATAGACTAGCATTAATAACCATTTTTCCTCGATTAATAGCATACGCTTACCTTGATTAGTACTGCAGTGCAGAGTACAAACAACATTATTTTTATGATAAATTGAACATTGAGTAATACCACATGTTATTATATAAAAACATTTAACATGTTTTACTAATAATACTTCCCAAAAATCATCTGCATCTTCTTTTATCACCATTTTTAAGCAAGTTCTTGTTACCTTGGATTCGGACAACAGTACAACAACCGGATATTATAGGAAATTATTGCATAACGATAATAATATTGATGGCGTGATTTTACTAAAATACAACTTAAAAATACATATCTGCACATAACATTAAGAGTGTTATGTACGTATATTGAATTGCTGAATCCATCTAAAGATGTTTAATTAAGTGAAGAACTATGTACGTATGATCAGATACATGATTATACCTTCTTAGCCCACATGACACTCTGTGCTCCTGATAAGATCTGGACATTGGACATTTTCCGGCTAAGATTTAAGATTTTCGGAGAAGTACACAAATGTTGGGGAAAAGTGTCCACGGTTAAGATAGAGACTACATAAAACTAGTAAATTAAAAAAATTGTGAATTTCAAAAGGACAATAGGGATCCTGAAAAATGTAACTAAACAAGCTAGGGTGATCCTGAAAAAAGTAACTAAACAAGGTGAAGAGTATGTAGCTATTATTCAGAGCCCGTGATTCTATTACATCCCTATTCTCATCCCTATTGTTCTTTTGAAATTCACAATTTTTTTAATTTACTAGTTTCTTTAGTTTTTTCATGTCCATTGCTGGACAGTGATCCCTAACACAGCACAATAGCATTTTCCTCTGAATGGAGAAGTCCACTATGTTATCGTCCGCTATGTCGTCAAAATAGCTGACAAACACCTAATGAACAACACTCCAACAACGTGGCGCTTTCAAATTAAAGTACCTTATCTCGGAAAACTAAGTGTTATGCGTGACGTGGAAAATAAAGGACTTGGTCTTTTTTTCTAGCGATGAAAACAGAAGTTGCAATAAGTAGTTGAAGGAAGCAGTTCAGTTATAAAACCACTCATTATAGATGGTATCTTATGAATAACATTTGGTAAATAATGTTTAAGCCTTTTTTCGCACAAGCATCTCGCGCGTTCGTATGGTTTCTCGATTTTTATGGAGTTTCAGCAATGAAAGCAGAAAGCAGCCAAAATAAGCAGCTCAGTTATAAAACCGCTCATTACAAATGATATGGCTTCAATAACATTCATTGAATAATGTTGAAGCCATTTTCCACACAAGCATATCGGGCGCTTGTATGGCTTCTCGATCTTAATGGAGGAAATTTTGGTTCATATCTTCCAATTGTATTAGAAAATGAACTTTTAAACAAATCACAGACCTGGCTAGTGGGTAGGTACATTTTAAAGATATGCCAGTAGTTTTTATTTGTAATTTCAACTTCGTGTAGACTGTAGACGCGTGAAAGAAGATGAAGATGAAGAAGAAGATGAAGAAGATGGAGAAATGGAGGTTTTTCAACAACAGTAAAAATATGGATACCCTATGCCTATGCTTTTTATACTTTGGTAATAGTCTTAGGAGCATCAAAAGATGTTCTAGCTACTTTTTGAGAGCCAAGAGAAGCTTTAAAGATGGTTTTTGGCGTGCGTTCTATTAGGGTGTTTTTACAATTTTTTGTTGGATCCCTATTATGAACCACTGCTGTGGTTCATGATAATGATCAGCTCAGTATACTTAGTGAAATTCTTACCATAACACTATATACGTAGGCTAGTCTTCTTTTATAAGCTCCGTAATCCGCACGGTACACCCACTTTTAAAACTGGTTAAACGGCTTATTACTGTGAAGTGAATGGCTAACATGGCATTATATTGCTTTCCTTAGGCAATACTAACAATGTGTTTCATTACTAAAGCCCCACCCATCGGTATATATCAAAAACAAGTGTCATATAAAGAAACTGAAAAGCTCTAGGACTTATTTGATTGGTTAATCAGGCTTTAATTTACGTGAATAGTTCTGCAGGGACACAGGAAAATATTAATCTTGCAAGCCAGGCTGCCTTTTTAGTTCTGTGTAGGCTGGAAAAGTGGTCTGGCTTGCGAGACTATTGAAAATATGTACAAATAGCTAATTACTTTTCAGTCTGGTTATATGTGTCTGAACAATTGTTTTAAATGTCAGATTAATAATTATTTAGTGATCTGACATTATGTCAGTTGACTACTGGATGCCTATCGGAAGCACTGCTGTTATCGAGACACACGGTAGTGTGTCAGTGGCTAAGAAACAAAAAATACGCGAAACCAAGAAAAAATACATGCGATCACACCAGTGTGTTATTTACGCAACCGGTCAACTACCCGATTTCAGCCTATCATAACTCATAAACTATGGCACCTATTTCTATCAAATCTACATATTTTAGTATCTTCATATACAGTACCTAACATACCAATTTTGAAAGAAATATCCCAAGCAGTTCCTGAGATATGAGTCCCTGAAACTCGTCGGATTTTCTTCTTATTTTTTCTTCTTATTCTTCGCACCAAACAATAAAAGCGTATGGAAACTATGCTCTTGTGCACCGATTTCAATGAAATTTGGTGCACATGTAGCGCTACCTAAACTGTACATCTTCACAAAAGTTGATACAATTTGCAGTAAAATTGAGGAAAATACGAGCGATAGTCCATAAACATTTTAACCAATTTGTTGACACGCCTACCGGAAAAACTGTTGTTGCTATCATTCTGAAATATTTATCAGCCACTAATCTAACATTAAAAGTGGACCGCTTTGATGGATTTGTAAACCGGAGCAGCATAGCCGATTTTATGATCACGAAAACAAGTAGGTGTAATTTTTGACGAAATTTTTATATAAACATAGTTGAAATAAGTCGTCTTTATAAGTATAATATGGTGGGATGATACGCTGAGCCTTGGTTTAGAACTGGTGACAAAGCCTGGTGACCCGTAATTGTAGCAACAATAGATCAATACTCTCTAATAGAACAGTCACTAATATTCTGCATATATGTACGTAACTAATAAATGACCTGTTATTTCTAAAAAAGAAGTGAAATCTCAACCAAAAACACCCTGGCTGTAAAAAAAGGAGCGACTAAGAACTAAAAAAGACCTTGATAAAAAAGATGTGAAATCAAAATGGGAGGCCAAGGCCTGTGTAGTGGTACTGCTGATGGAAATAAAATTTTAATAATCACAAGTCAGGCCGCAAAACATTAACAAATTGATAACTTAATGTTTTGCGGCCTGACTTGTGATTATTAAAATTTTATTTTCATTAGCAGTAACACTACACAGGCCTTGGCCACCCATTTTGATTTCACATCTTTTTATCCAGGCCTTTTTTTAGTTCTTAGCCACTCCTTTTTTTACAGCCAGGGTGTTTTTGATTGAGATATCATTTAAGTTGCACATCCAAGACAATACCTAAATCTGATTTTTAGCTGGAAGATATTGCATAATGCAAAAGTTTATGGTATCAACATTAATTTATTTTAATGATGCATGCAGGCTAAACACTTTAGTGTTAACTTCATAATACAAGTACATTTTACACACATTTGCGATATGCACGTACATTTCAACTTACATATATAGGTTTGAAATATTTTTAGTATCCATCAACAAGCATCAATGGAATCCCATCCGATCCAGATGTACGTAGGTAGAAAGCAGACCTGAATATTTTCACATCTATTTGCATTCCACTTAAAGTAATTCACCTAGACAATGAGCCCAGTTCATCATACGTCATCTTGTCACATATTCATTCGTACCCCCACTACAAATTAAACAAGTATCACCTGCAAACTGTATCAGGGGAAACATACGTACATACATGCACATATACATACGCACGTGTGTGCAATCAATCGATCACATTGTTGTGTACCATCTTAATCAGTTTACCTAATGCATACGTACTTACAAACTTATCAGTTACCAAATACGTAGCTAGAATTATCATCGAGCCAACAAATTTTGGCTAATTTATACACAAAATGACATGCATGTGTGTGTATGTGTATATATGTGTGGGTACATGAATGTGTGCATGTGTGAGCATTTACGTACATGGCAAAGAAGCTGTATTATAGAGAAATACAATTGAAAAGCATTGATATCTATTATTAAGAAATTTTGAATTTAGTAGGGATCACAATAAAAAGTAAGGAAACAAGTAGTTAGCTAGCAGATAAATTATCACTCACCACCCAGTATTGTAAGGATATAAAAATTTCTAAAAGCCCTTGCTTATACGTACATAGGTACATGTTACTTCCCCTAGCTGTTTATTTTATATAAGCTAACCTTATTTGCAAGGGGACTCGTTGCATTCCTCATTTTCTATGTTTGAGCCAATGCACCATTTTCCACTACAGGATGGTGTGAGATTATCACAAAGTCTGGATTTCTCTTTGATCCCTCCACCACATGTTACTGAACAACTGCCAAAATTTCAGTCCGACCAACCACCATCCACTAAATAAAAAAGTTTTATCTCATATGGAAATACGTATGCATACTTAGGTAATATCTATATGGTACAACACTAACAACACCATAACTTAGCCAAATGTTGCTAATCTTGCCCGCTAGTGAATTTAAAAATTTTGAAATCTAGTACATTTTCGTCTGCCAGCCTGCCTGTCAACAGGGAGGCTACACACCTAGTGCCCTACACCTACAAACCTAGTGTCACTAGGCTACACACATACGTAGTGTATCAACCACTGGTTGTGTAGCCTTCAATCTTTCTGAAAATAACCGTTATTTAAGTCAGCACAAACCTTTGCTATTCCAATTGTCATACTCACCATGGTGCCATAGCCTGTCCTATGTTCTGTCTTCTTCATCAATTGATGTTCCTCAACTGAAGGGTGACAAAATTTTACGAAGGTGTTAACATGTAACAATCAATACCTTGGATAGGCACTTGCTTACTGACACAATTCACTGATCCTGCTAATCGACACGTAATGGAAAGAAGGAGCTGCGTGGTTATCAGTCCTTCTGCAGTCTTAAACCATACCGTCAGCTGCTTAATCCGATTTTAAGCGCCAGATGTAAGCGCCGAATGTTAATATTACATCAGGCTTTTATGATGGAACGTTGATAAAACGACCTAGTAAACTACGTATTAAATTTAAAATACTCTGGTTATGAGTACAATGGTTCTTCCTTTAACACTACAAGTCGTTTTGTTTGGTACTGTGAAGAAATGAGTCTGTTGGAAAGGTGGACGTGGCACCCACGTAGTTAACCATTTTAGACTACACAGAATTAACCCTGGCCTGCAACTATTCTTGGGTGCTTTTGTCAAAGTATTAAGCCTATACTGAGATACTGAAATAATAATATAATGCCAGGTTATACTGAACTAACTATATCTAGCACTGAGCCATACTACAGTATGCTATAAAAAGTAAACAAACTAGATTATTAAAAATTGAATTTAAAAAAAGGAGTAGGGATCGCAATAAAAAGTAAGGAAATAAGTAGTTAGCAAATAAGTTATCGCTCACCACCCAGCATTGTATACTGCATGTGTTTACTCAAGTATACAATTGCAGCTGGGTAGCTACATACATGCATGCACAAATTAAATACATTTTCTAGAACCTCTACAAGATTTAATCCCTACTTTGGTTGCATGATGTACTACTTTGAATGTTGGCTGCCGAAGTAGGGATTAAATGTTGAGCCCAGCTGCAATTGTATACTTGAGTAAACACATGCAGTGTACAATGCTGGGTGGTGAGTGATACCTTATTTGCTAACTACTTGTTTCCTTACTTTTTATTGCAATCCCTACTTCCCTTTTTACATTTTTCAATATTTCTAATGAAGCTGATTTATTTGGGTTTGCAGCAATTTGGACTCGTAATATATACCCGTTATATGGTACATAAGTATGTAATTTAGGTATGTAGCTTGTCATAACAATCAATTTCATTAAGTTTATGTTCTAATTCACATACAATCACTGTATTCTAAACAGATGTTGAGGTCATTGGAGAATTAGTAATTGGAGACAATTCAACTACAGACTATACAACAGTGATTGATCCTGATCAGTTGATTGGACCTCAAGTGATTGATATGATCATGAATAAACCTGGTATGATAAGCTTGATTAAACTGTGTTATTTAGTATTTTATTTCTCAATAGAATTTTTGTTTCTGATCAGATACTACAGTTTGCTATACCAGAGTTTAATTCCTAACTGTAAACTGACTTTACATACATTACGTCAACACATCAGCATTAGTAATAATATAGAGCAGTATATTGTAGGTGCAGCAAGTCACAGAATTAGATGTCAAAGACTCATTAATTTTCTATTAACCCATCTTAACTCTGGAAAAGACTACATGCAATTTTGTTATTACCTCAATACTATCTCAGTAATGACTGATCTCCCATACAGATTGATAGCAGGTAGCTACGTATGTACATTGTTCTCATATACATTAAACACTGCCTGGCACATGTCTGTATGAAAAGTAAAGCACAATGGGTTGTGTTGAGAGACAAATACAGTATAGGCTAAGCCGAGTGCTGTATTTGTCTCTAGACATACCCTTATTGCTTTATGTTGCAAGCGAAAGGTGGTGCTTTAATTGTTATAGTGTACGTACCTACGTACGTCCAGAAAGTCAAGTTTTGTTTGCATAAGCAGCTTAATCCATTGTATTGATTATTTGATGCTGGAATTGACATGTTAGTACCTATAATATGCATAGCTACTTCCTAAAACTATAACAATATGATTTTCATGAATATTCTTGCTTCATCAGTGTTGTTACTGCAACCTGTAGGTGGGCTGAGGGAGGCTGAAGGGAGTGTGTTGTTTACTGTTTGCAACTTCACACTCCTTTGAAGCTATTCAGCCTATCTATATACGTACATACGTAGAGTGGTTTGAAATCTATTTTTCATAAAGCACACTTGCAACTTTATGATAAATATAGCACTCTTTGTCTCTTTTATCCTCCCATGTAAAATACATTATCTACATATTATGTATATAAGCCCTTGTATCTGCAGAAAACTGTAGTGGGCAGCTAAACTACATATGTATGGATGTGTTAATCATGCCAGAAAAAAATTGTGCATATAGGAAGGAAAAAGCAAAGAGCAAAATGCTAGCATAATAAGAGTAAAATGAGCTGGTACCAATATAATTGTAATACTAATGCACTACAACAATAATTAGCAAATACGTACCTTAGTTTCATTGGTTGAAATAACATTCATGCACTATACGCATGGAACTTAATTATAATATATAGCAAAACACACAATGAAAATTTTACGTATCCTTGATGATAGTTTATTATGCAGCATGTACTATATACATGTTTAAAGCTATGCTTTATAAGTAAGATATTATGTTTTTGATATAAAATTTCTATACATATAAGGTAAATGAATGTTTCTGAGCAAGCAAAATTTTGAGCATACCATATAGCGGAAAACGTTGGCAGGAGAAAACATTGGCGAATTCAACTATTAATTTTGGGGGAGAAAACATTGGCGAATAGCCTCTTCCATGCGCCGATGACTTAGGCTGATGGCCGTGCGACGGCCATTATATGAACACTCGATGATGGGTGTTATACTGAACACTCGTTTCCTTCAAGGTCTAATCTGATCTCTTTCCCACAGCTTGATATGGCTATCGGCTTGCGCTTCATTTCATCTCTTTCTTTACGGAAGAGTTCGTGGATGCTATTGCTGTATAAGGTTTTGAGGCTAAATGTGCTAAGAATCTGCTGGTGATGGTAAAGTTTAATTGTTCGAGTGCTTCCTCATTCATAGAGCAAAATCTATTTTAACAAAGACATCACATTGTCCCACTTAAATCACTTGAACTACAAATAAAAATATGGATATTGAAGATTCTGTAAATTTGAGTGAGAAAACTTTGGCGATTGGCCATCAATTCGAAGTTTTCCAATGTTTTCTCCTGCCAATGTTTTCCGCTATACGGTAATTGGTGAATTTTAAGAGAATTGCTGGAAAGCAAAATAGGTAAAATTAGAAGCAAAATAAACACATCCCTATACGTATGTAGCTGTGTACTGAAGACTAGTGCACTGAAAGTCTCCGTAGTGAATTGCATGCAAACTTGATATCATACGTACATTTCATGTAAACATTTATTTATGTTATGTTATTAGAGTTTCGTACTAATGGTAACTGGGATTGTAACGTACCAGTTCATCCTAAACTGTTACTTCATAAACCACAAACTGATCATTTTCATGTTAGCAAGCAAGATTTGGGTAAGTTCATATTTCTTTTATTCATGGAATAACACTTATGTAATATGTACGTATGTGTGTACATAACACAGATGCTGTGGATATCAATATTAAAGCAGAAAACCTTGGTGCTTTAAGCAGTGTTTATCACTTGGATTATAGTTCAGTGGATAATTCCAATCTTCAGTGTTGTGTTGTTCATGATGGAGCATCAGATGACAGAGCAGAGAAGTGCTATATAAGTTGTGGCTATTATTATAGAAAACGATACCTAGCTTTACACAGTACTGCAGCTGATAAACAATGTAAGTACATACGTAGCTACATAGTTACTAAGTAAAATAATTATATACATATGTATATAGTATATGTACATATGTATGTTAATAATTACGTATGATAATGTTGTAATAGTAATTACGATTGTAATTAATGGTGTATTATGCACATAGTTATGTACGTATGTAGATATTACCCATTTGCTAAGAAATAACTTCTGGCTATGCTTGAGTGCTTGTGCATAAATAAACGAAAATTTATATAATGTCAGTTTTGCGTATATGAAATTACATACATACAGTAGCTACATAGCTAGCTAGTAGCCATATTACAGTATAGCTATGTACATATAAAGCAAACAAAGTGGTGTTATAAAAATTGAATTTAAAAAGGGATTAGGGCACAATAAAAATTAAGAAAACAATTACGTAGCTAGCAAATAAAGTTATCACTAACCACCCAACATTGTATATTGCATGCACATGCATATTTGCTCAAGTACTTAATACGTACATAGCTATGTATGCACACATGCATAAATTAAACACATTCTCTAGCACCTCTACAATATTTATTTTTACTTTGGCAGCCAATTTTCAAAGCAATGAATTATGCAGTCCAATTTGGGTTCAAATTTTGTAGATGTGCTGGGTAAGTGTTCAATTTGTGCATGTACGTATGTACCCAATACATGATTAAATACATATGTCCATAACTGATTACAATATGCAAAGGATCCGAAAACATTTTAAAAAGGCACATGTGCCCACTATCGTAAAATTGTGCTGACAAGAATGGATGTTGTAAGTCCTACAGTACAGGTTTAAAATTAGGGCTACAACAAATATTCGAATATTTGTTAAGGTTTTTGGTATTCGAATAGTAAAATCAACATTCGGTATTCTTGTGTTTTATATAGTTTACTGTTGGAAATAACCTTGTCTACCGGGTTTAAAAGGCCCATCTTACAATTTTAAAGTGTTTTGTTTGGCGTGTGTAGATGTTTAGCAACATTCTTGCAGTTAATAATGGGATGAATTTTGGTAGATTCCCTTGGGGATTCCTTCGGCTGAGTCCTAACATTTCCTGATACAATACGCTAACTACAAATCGTATCGTATCATATCATAATTACGCAAGTACGTTTCGTAGTACGTTTTGTAGTAACTTGTATCGTAATGGTACTGTGATCACAAAACGTTAACTTTTTTATGAAGTGTACCGTAGTAGGAATCGACTTCAGTGCTCAACATAATATAGAAACAAGGAATAAGATTTTGGCATGAGTGAACACTAAAGATTCTGACATGAGATAATTTATAATACGTACATAGTTTAAACCTCTTTTGGCTCATACCAGTAGGCTTGCCAAAAGTAGTGATTAAAATTTTGTACTGTATAAATTATTTGCTATCTCATGCCAAAATCTTTAGTGTTTTCTTACGTATGCCAAAATCTTATTCCTTGTTTCCATAGTTTTTTTGATTTTTGAACCGCTCAGGTCAATCCTTAATTCTTGTTTAAACATTTTTAACATTATGGTATACATACGTACGTATACGTATTTACCATAAGTACAATGTCATTACAACTAGACAGATGCTCATAGCATCGTTTATGCAAATATGGCTTAGCTAACTGTTGTATTGGAAAACAGCATTTCTTACACATTCTGGATTTTATAGCCTTTTAAATGTCAAAAAGCCTTGAGAATGTCGTGTGCACCTTGTGGGGCACCGTCGCTAGTGATGTCCCAGAAAGACTACTGTTTACTGTGTGAGCTTGTGTATAGCATGCGCATGCATGGCTAGTGTACCGGAACGCTTCAATTGGAAGTACACGTGCAAATTCAAGTAAAGGATGGATGGAGAAATGGATGTATCAGATGTCGAACCGTCTACTTCATGCAGGACTTTTCATGCACGTACCAGCCTTATATGGAGTGTCAGTAAACTACTCTGGTAATTCTTCATGTTATGAATGCATTTACCAGTCTTATATGGAGCGTCAGTATACTATTCTGGTAATTTTTCTCATAATGAAAGCACATACGTACCTGAAGCATTTGTAAGTTACATATCTGGTTTTTAACCTGATTTTTAAATTTTAAATATAAACTCTTGTGAATGCGCGACACTTGTACCATTTATCCATATTTTAATGTAAATTTTTGTTAATGTGATGCTCGTACTAGCTGACTTGCTAGTGTGGGGCTTGCTCAGGCTCGCCCCAATTACCAACCTTACCATTTATTGATACATACTGTACTTTTGATAATCACACTAGAATATCATCACTTACATGCTATATACGTAGTTGTACCCTAGCTAAAATATATAATGTACATACATGTTTTTTTGAAATTAATTGTATGTGTGTAACTGATTCTTCTAATTATTTGCATATGCAGTTTCAAACCTTCCTCAAGAAATGCAAAAATTGGATGTTGAGAAAATTCCTGTTAATTTCAGTTCAAATGTTGATACAATGGATTTGTCTTTTTTGCTTTGTTCTTCAGGTAACTACATACTTAACTTTGCAGTAACTATTGCCTAATTAAAGATGTATGTACGTATATCCAATAATTTTATTTTGTTTACGTACATAAGTATTTGTAATATAATTTATTGTTTAATACTACGGTATAGTTTGATTAAACTTGACTAATGCTTGTATGCGTTACTACCATTACTCTAGTTATTCATTAAACTACTCCAGATAAATTTTGGAGCACACAAATAATTCCTTGCTTGTGATGAGCATACGTAAATGCTCGTTAAGTGCACTATTGCTATGCAAATGTACGAGCACCTGTGTGTAGACTCTCTACTCGCCAGATACTTGCTAGTATAGTGCCGTAATTCAGGAAAATTTTGCCATTAAACTTTTTGTCGGTGATGTGCAGCGATGAACATTAAACAAACAACAAGTTTATGTATTACCATCCAAAAGGCAGACGTTGTATAGTTAAACCAATGTTAATCAAATGTGTTGTAATAGTTACTAATGACATAACAGGTAAGTTACGTGAACAAAAACTCATCACTAAGGAACACATAGCAACGCAAAAAATTATATTGTTTGTTTTAACCTGCTATATACTCCAGTACTTTAGTGATAAAACTTTTTAATAGTGGTATAAAGTTGTTTTATGCCGAAATTCTTACTGTACACTACATATGTATATTGACCAGTTATCTGTTATATACGTAAGCTGTGCAATCTGTATGGCATGGCCACTTTAAAACTGAAGCGCTCTGCCTTGTTAGTAATGTACAGCTGTGCAAACGGCTTTTAGTGCAGTATCTCATAACGCGCTCCCTTACTAAGGCCCCGCCCATCAGTAATATCAATAGCAAGTGTCATATAAAGAAACGGAAAAGCAGTAGGATTTGTTTCATTGGTTATTCAGGCTTCATTTCACGTGGATGTTTTTTAATAGCCTAGGGGTGGACACACACACACACAAACGCACATACCATTGTCCACATGAAAACAATTTCAAGATACCTGGTGTGTGCCGGCCGAAGGCCGTTGCACGCCTGGTTTAAAACGTTTATCATGTGCTCACATGATTCCAATAATTTTGTATGAGATTTTTGGTTACTAACACATGTTTGTCAGCAGGCGCATTTATTTAATGGACACAAACACTAACATGACTGATTGGAATAAATGTAACAATGTTTATAGTCTTAAATCACTTGCATATACGCATACTAAACGCACACGTGTCCTTTGTCCTAGCACGCTCATGTGGTGCAGCTTACAGGTTACTTGTGGTGTTCACGAAGATAACAAGTGTGTACTGCACACCAAATTCTCATGCAGTTTTGTACAAACACACAAGCTTTTATAAAACACTCCTTTAGAGTTACAAAAACACACATGTTACCCACTTGTGTGTTTAAAGTTTAAATCGAACTGTATTGTATTGTATCACAAGAAAAATTGCCACAGATGGTCTAGGGAACCAATTTTGGGGGGACTATTAGCGGCATAATACACCACTGTGACTGAATCTATAAGCCATACAGAGGTCACCTACGTACTTGAATTATGTACCTGCAAGGATAATTATAATAAAATTCATTTTGTGCATAGCTTTTGAGTGTAATTACACATATAGCTATTACATACGTAATTACACTTGTAGTACAGTCGTATTACGTGCATATTGAATGTCATAATTACGGTGTTCATCAATCATAAATTGAACATGATTACAATTACAAATGTTGATGCCTACCTTACATACATACGTAGGAACTTTAGTGAATTTACCAATGTTTATAACATTTTCACTATGTATACATATGCACTCTCTAAGGTATTACATTTCCTTATCTATAGATTGGAGAGTTGTAGAAGAACATTTTAACAATATTCTACATCACAGTAACCAGGGTCGACTGAAACCAGGATTATTAAAAGATGGAGGAGAACAGCTCAGTAATCTGGTATCAACATCATCAGCTAATATTAGAAATATCAATGAGAGAATCATAACTTATCTTATTGTTAAATTATGCTACAATGATACTGATGCTGGTTTAGTAAGATTGTGTGATGTAATGGATGAATCGATTGACAGACATACAGATATGCAGCAAAGTGGATATGGTGAGTGCATATGGCTTATGCAAATTTGCACATTTTTAATGCATAAACACATAGTAATATAAAATTTATATGAAATTCCAGTGGCTTACTAATAAATCTTGTTGTAGTAGTGGCTACTACATATGTTTTTAAGCTAAAACTCAAACTGGAACCAGTATAGTGATGTGCGCTCCCATTTGCTACTCTATTTGTACATATATATGTATGTAAGTGGTATGTCCTTTACTGGTACATAAGTTGATGTGTTGCATACTAAGCACAAGTGTTTATCAATCCTTGCATGTCAGCCAACAATTGTCTACGTAAGCCTTTATATATATATATGTATGTATGTATGTATGTATATATATATATTATATATATATATATATATATATATATAATACAAACACATATGCACGTAGCTATAGCCAGTTAATCAAATTGCACATAGCCAGTTGCTACCTCCTAATGCTTATCGCTACGTATGTATTTAGCAAATGCTAGATACAAATACCCCACGATATGTAGTAAAATAATATTTATGTACGTATAGCGTAATTACTTACCATGCAGTCTATGCAGAATTCAATGCCACCAAAAAGGTGACAGTCTCAAAAGCAAACAATATAACCAAGATATGGTCACAAATTAGTCTGACGTACTGTATCTATTGGGTTACTTAATTCCTTAGCATATGTGTTTGTACAGTAACACAATTGATCTATGGTCTGTGAAAAATAGCTGATTAATGCCATCACTTACACAATTTTAGCAAGCTATGTACCAATTTAATGCAACATTGCAATTGTGAGCGTGCACGAGTGCAATCACACATGAGTGCGAGCGCTATCACTGGAGAGTGTGAATAAAACTACTCGCAAGTGAAGTAGTGACCACAAATCGGTTTACGTATAAGCCATGTAATGGCTTCAATTTACTCCAGTAGTAATGCAAAATACTTAATTGTAAAATAAAGCGCTTTCGTCTTACAGGTGGGCATGGCACCTACTGAATATCGAGTGCACGAAGCTGGTACTGAAGTGACAAGACAAAGTACTACAGTTAATATAATGGGCGTGCACCTACCAAATATATCGAGCGCATGAAGCTTATATTGAAGTATTAAAATGGAGTACTGTAGTATAAAAAGTGGCCGTGGCACCTACTGAATATCGAGTGCATGAAGCTTTTATTGAAGTAGCAACATGAAGTACTATTGTTTATAAAGATGGTGCGCCATACGTATATCGGCATAGTTTTGCCTTGTACTTGCTAATGGTACATTGCTGTTACTAGTACTTGCGAGTGTTTGTGCTCACACACACGAGCATTGCCACTCGCACTCGCGAGCGTTACCGCTCACACTCACGAGTGTAGTACTCGCGAGTGCAATGTTGCATTAAATTGGTACCATATTGTATCTACATACATGCATACATATGCATGGTACAGCTCAATTTAAACTTTACACACGTGTGCAGGCACACTCGTGTGCTTGCACGATTAACAAGTTTAAAGCTTCAAAAACTGGCATGCGCAAGCACTGTTGAACACAATTTTGGCATGCGCACGTGGGCCAGTAAACACATGTGACACACGAGAAATGCATGTGATGAGCTCGCACTTGGTTTGCCACACTACACGTGTGGTGCAACTACAGGTACAGTAGCTGTGGGCAATGAACTGCAACGTTTTGCAGCTGATTGGCTCCTTTATCTGTTGTAATGAGTATCACTCGAAGGTCCTAATGAAGGGGCATGTTCATACCAAATATGCTAGGATATCTTCGTGTCATGAGTGGACAAGATCGAGTATTGTACAGAGCAAAATCTGTCTGCAACTTTGAAAAGTAACTAAACTACATACATATTTAATGATAGCTACTAATGTGTTCATGTTGTCAATTAGCTATATACAACACATTTAGGATATTGGCACTAATTTGTCACATTGGAATTTATCCAAGATTTACCGATGATAATTGGTAAAAGATACATCCCCAAATATAATCTGTAGGTTTTAGCTTAACTGTAAGAAATTGTGTAGAGGCGTTTTTGCATCTTGCGTCTCGATGGGAATCATGCCTTAGGTCAAGAACATGTTCATAGAGTTTATACTGTTATGCTCAGCTTACAATTTGTATACACGCCAAGGTGCATGCAAACCAGATTTGGCATGTACGTAACTGACATGCAAGCGTGCTTCTGTCACATGTCTAGTGCGTACACGAATATTCTGCACGAGAGTTTCTACGTCATTGATCTTGTGAGCGCACACATGCCCGCACGGGTGCAAAATGAAAAACATGTCATGTCAAGTACACGCCACACGCATGCCTTGTCAAGTTTAAATTGAGCTGTACCGTAGCTATTTATATGTATAAAGGTAAGGATGTATGAATTTCCCTTACATTGCTAATTAGCATAAACCCGGATATCAGCATGAGATAATTAATTATTAATGGAACAAATACGGTGAATATTCAAACAAACAGATTCATTTGTGCTGCCAACTGGTCCAAAGCTACCGCAGGTTTTTCTCCTAGACGGGGGGAAAAGAAAATGGGAAGGGGGGAAAAGAGAGGCCCACAATCACACAAAGAGGAAAAGATGGACTTATCGATATTGATATAACGATAACGATATTGATATAACGATACTTAGCAAAAATGATGTAAAGTTTACATTTACGCAAAAAGCTGATTGTTTTATAATTGATGATGTTCATTTGCTACATTATTGAATTTTCTTTTGTTCCTTTTTATTTGAAAACATATGTAGCTAGCTAGCTACGTAGCTATATACTGAGTATGGTGTAATTGAATGATTTATATATACAACGTATACCATTACAATAAAACTAAAATTCACACATGTACAGTGAAACTCCTCTAAAAGTACACCCCTGAACTGTGACCACCCTCATTAGTCTAGGTCCTGAAAGTATTTAAAAATCTCAGTAACTTGAAGGGACAAAATATAATCCCAAATGGTGTCCGTCTTAGAGGGGTTGGTTCAACTGTATTATTTCCACTGTATTATTTCCACTGTATATGATTTCCACTGTATTATTTCTTTTAGCTGATTTGATCCTGTGGCCAACTCCATCTTAGACATAAAGACCATAATAATTATTCACAATCCTATAGCCTATGCTGGAAACCAAAGTATCAAATGACTGAATGTATAATGATGAGTATCCCTACCCAAATCCTTGGTTAACACAGTGCTTAGTATCCCTTAGGGTTAGGGTTACGTTTCTTGGTTTAAGTAGCAAGTATCCCTGCTTAGTTCCTTGGCTTTAAGTGGTGAGCATCTCTGCTTAGTTCCTTGGTTTAAGTGGTGAGTATCCTCAGCTATAGTTCCTTGGTTTAAGTGTTGAGTATCCACAGCTATGAGTTCCTTTGTTTAAGTAGTGAGTATCCCCAGCTATGAGTACCTTGGTTTAAGTGGTGAGTATCCCCAGCTATAGTTCCTTGGTTTAAGTGGTGAGTATCCCCAGCTATGAGTTCCTTTGTTTAAGTAGTGAGTATCCCCAGCTATGAGTTCCTTGGTTTAAGTGGTGAGTATCCCCAGCTATAGTTCCTTGGTTTAAGTGGTGAGTATCCCCAGCTATGAGTTCCTTGGTTTAAGTGTTGAGTATCCACAGCTATGAGTTCCTTTGTTTAAGTAGTGAGTATCCCCAGCTATAGTTCCTTGGTTTAAGTGGTGAGTATCCCCAGCTATAGTTCCTTGGTTTAAGTGGTGAGTATCCCCAGCTATAGTTCCTTGGTTTAAGTGGTGAGTATCCCCAGCTATGAGTTCCTTGGTTTAAGTGGTGAGTATCCCCAGCTATAGTAAGTGGTCAGTATCCCCAGCTATAGTTCCTTGGTTTAAGTGGTGAGTATCCCAAGCTATATAGTTCCTTGGTGAGTATCCTTGGCTATATATATATATATATAGCTAGTTCCAATTGTTGTATAAAAGTAGTGAGTGGCCACTTACCTGATCCACCTGCCAAATTGTGATGCCTGCTACAAACTACTACAGTACTACTACTACTACTACTACTACTGCTGCTGCTGCTTGCGTTCTGCCTTCTTAGCCTGAAGTTGGGACTTCCGCTCAGCTTTCCACACCTCCACTGGCACAGCGTTAGGCACATATGTGCAGTACCGAGCACCATAATACTGAGTATGTCCGTTCTCCGCTAAAAACATACATAATAAATAGGTTTACATATCCACTTAGCACTTACTACTTAGCCTCTGGCCGCATTTCTGACACTTGTGCACTTCGTGTGGCTTGTGCTTCCGCTTTGCTGGAGGAGGCTGGTCTAAGCCAGCAACAGCAGCAGCTTCTTCCCGTTCTCTCTTTTCATGATGCCACCGTGAAGTCCGAGACTTGGTTTCTACAAGTGGAAAAAGGCCAATATTCGAATACACAATGCACAGAAAACATACGAGATGTCACTTCCACCTCCTGTTGTACTTCCTAAATATAAATAATGTACACCATACGTAAATAAGATTATTTGAATATGATAATATCCTGGAATCATTTACCATCATGTCAGCAGAGCTGATGCATGGAACTGAGGCTGACAGCACGGTGATGGAGCTGGTGGTAAGGGCAGTGGCAGGGCAGGTGGCAAGGGTGGTGGAGCTGGTGGTGTGGCTGGGGGTAAGAGTGGTGGTGGAGCTGGTGGTATGGCTGGGGGTAAGAGTGGTGGTGTGGCTGGAGGTAAGAGTGGTGATGGAGCTGGTGGTGTGGCTGGGGGTAAGAGTGGTGGTAAAGCTGGTGGTGGGAGCCAAGACAGGGAGGATCCTGGATGCACTTCACGTGCTTCTTCTCTTCTTTTCAGATGGTGCCCATCTGTACACTGAACACAGGCACACCAAGAGAATCAGTGGCAGTGGACAACTGCAGCAGCAGGTCTTCAATTAACTGCAAAGTCATCTCTGCTCCTCGTGTCCTCCTACTGCAATGACGTGCCAGCTCCTCCTTAGTAATAGCCTTCTGTATGGCACTCATGGAAGGATCTCGTATCCCCTCATGTTGCAGGCACTTCCTCTTGGCATCAGCGAGACGACTGTAATGCCACTATTAAATAAACAAGAAAACTACAACATCTGTGACTTTACCCATGGTCTAAACTGTCCCACTCAAAAATTGCCTCGGAGAGGCGAGACATAAATACTCCATAGAGGGGGTGAGATTCTGAGGTGCAGCCACGTGCAAGCCTTCGCATGAAGTGCCACACATCCAGCCGTACCTACCACTTAGATCATCATTATGAATGGATCATGACCTCAGCTCACTTGCAGGTGATCCCACTCTGCAAATAGCTGTGCACACTTGCATGGCCCGGTGACAGAGCAGCAATCCCTGTCTGTATACAACAGCTGTGGGGGATCCTGCCTGGCCTTATGGTACCTGAGTAAAACAATGAACTGTGAATATGACACCAAATTTTCAGGCAAACCTCTGAATGATCCCTGTGGCCATGGGACGAAGGCCCTCCAGCTCCTCTGACTCTGTGAGTACAGAGATAAGCACCTCACCCCTCTCGTTGCCTACATTGGTATACCAGGAAGCACTCCCAGCAGCCTTTCCCTGCAACTTCTTGCACACCTTCTTCGTTGAATCAATCTTCAATACACTGCCAAAGATAGCAGTGCAGGTGGCAAGAAGCTGAGGTAGCCTACTTTTAATGTCCCTGGCATACACGGACATCAGCCAGCTACACGCATCACAACATACATTAATTTTATGTACATAGCTGCAAACATGGTCCACAACATTCTTACCGAGCACTTGGTGTACCCTTGAATGGCACCGGATCTGCTGCCACAGGAAGAGATTCTGTTAAACGCAGCCCAGTCATTCCCTGGCTATGGTAGAACAAATAGAAATTCGATACTTTTGAAAAGTATACTTACCTGTAGCGTCGCCAGTCATCAAGGTACCGTAGCTGCTTCCTCATCCACTCTTCACTGTGGATCTCCAGAATTGCATTCCAGAGTGCAGTGGGGATATTACCAAGTGTCCGACCCCTCAGGAGCGACACCACGGCCACATCGCAAGCGTACTTATGAGTCAGGATGGCAGGGAAAAGTGCCAACCTAGACTCAGTCAGCTGAATCAGTATGCTGCAATGTAAACGTAACACTAATTTCTACCATTATCACTGCAAGTACTCACTCATTATGGTCCCAAGACAGAAAACTTCTATGACACTTACTGCAACCGAGTTCTTCAGTTGCAAGGTAGTAACAGTCCCTCACGTCCACTACAATTCTCAGGGTCTTTTTGTAAAGACCTTTTGAACTGTTAACACAGAAAACTCTCAATATTTTTGTGTATACAAGTATAATTCTTACTGTAGTGAATGCTCAACACAGTGAGGGCACTTAATATCCACTGCCCATGCCCTCCGTGGCATCCACAAAAAGAGTCTCTGCAGCACGTAAGACTCTGGCTGGGGTTTTGTGGATGCTTCTGTTGTTGGTGGATGCCACCACAGTGTCGAGGCAGCAGTGTCACTGACACGGTTTTTGGCATTAAAAACTGTTTTACCAATCCACTGCTGGTCACCCTTTGTCATCACATGTTTTCAATTGTCTGGCAAGCGAAGAGTAAAATCCGTAGGTTGCCGAACAAGGAAATGCTATAAAAAGAATGGGATTATATAATAGCTCCTTACATGCAAATACTACTTTGTGTGGTTTCTCCTTACCTGTGATGAGCCAGGTACAGAACTATCAGCAGTGGAAGCCGTTGATGAAACCAGTGACAAGGTGCTCTGTGAAAACTAAATACCAGCACATTTCAATAATTATGATTATATGTACCCCCATTGTGGTGGCTGCTGTTGTAGCATAGAGGTGGGCAGTATCAGCTGACTGCGCTGTGATGTCAAAAGAAACAGGAAGAGAGGAGGAAGATGAGAAGGTACAGGTAGAAGTAGGGGTCTATATAACAGCTATAAAACTGAAGTGAACTGATTAAAAGTAAACTGTACCAGATGATGCTGGTTTGATGGCCTATTGTCCGAGATGATCACAGGAGAGGAGATGATGTTGGTGGAGGGAATGGAAAGAGGAGCTGTGAATGAGGTGGAGAAAGTGGTGGCAGTAGTGATGGCAGTAGTGATGGCAGTAGTGGTGACAGTAGTAATGGCAGTAGGGGTGGTGACGCTGTGTGCACCACCAGGGAAGGGCTCAAATACACGACTGCTGCTGGTCTGTATATTCATGTGTACATATATAGCCAATATCAAATACACACGTACCAGACGTGTATTACCAAATACCTTAGCAATCATCTGGACAAAGTGCACCTACACACCATACATCAAAGTGTAAATGGAACATGAATATAATAAACTCACTAATGGAGTAGCTGCAAATGTGGTGGTCCCAGCAGTGGTGATGCCAACAGTGGTCCTGGAAGCAGTGGTACCAGTAATAGTCCTGGTGGCAGTGGTGCCAGTAATGGTCCTGGCGGCAGTGGTGCCAGTAATGGTGCTGGCAGTGGTGGCGCCAGTGATGGTGCTGGCAGCAGTGGTGCCAGTAATGGTGCAGTGGTGGTGCCAGTGATGGTGCTGGCAGTGGTGGTGCCAGTGATGGTGCTGGCAGTGGTGGTGCCAGTGATGGTCCTGGCAGCAGTGGTGCCAGTAATGGTGCTGGCAGTGGTGCTGGCAGTGGTGCTGGCAGTGGTGGTGCCAGTGATGGTACTGGCAGTGGTGGTGTCAGTGATGGTGCTGGCAGTGGTGGTGCCAGTGATGGTCCTGGCAGCAGTGGTGCCAGTAATGGTGCTGGCAGTGGTGGTGCCAGCAACACCAGAGGGCTTCTGCTGTGGCATAATGTTAGAGCTTCTCAAGTATGGTGTGATTGATTCCTGGTAAAATCACAAGTATAAAATACATACCATGCTGGTACAGGTTGTCAATAACCTGGCTATCAAGGCCCCCACCATGACAGCCAGCAGTAGGGCCAACAGGGGGTGAGATGGAGCAGCTGCAGGTTGGCCCTGTAAAATAATCACATACACCTTAACCTTATTATCCAATACAAGATACAGGTAGGCCTGAATGATATATATACACACAATTATATATACGTGTGTGTGTGTGTGTGTGTGCGTGTGCGTGTGTGTATGTATGTGTGTATAAGTGTGTGTGTGTGTGCGTATGTATGTGTGTATACGCGTGTGTGTATATATGTGTACAGTGCCTACATGCGTGTGTGTGTGTGTGTGTGTGTGTGTGTGTATGTGCGCGTGTGTGTACATTGGTGCTAGTTGTGTATGTGTGATTAATTCAGCTACCGTTATTACGTATTTAAACTCACATATCCATGGTACCGGCACAGACAGGCCTTCCTTTTATCTGCATGAGTGGGACAAGACTGTATCCGTTCAACAACCCTGTCCCACTCAGAACCCTTGGCAGGTCTCTCCCCCCTACCGAACTTCTCCCCTTCCGCGAAAAGACGAAGTCGCTGTCGCCATTCCACAGCTGTTTTTGCCTTATGACTGCCCTTCTTGCGTTTTAAAACGGAAGACATACTCGCAACGTGCTCAACGAAACTATAGATTATAATATATACCTATATAATCTATGACGAAACAGTCCTTTCAAAAATAACTATAAAAGTTACCGAATATCGAGATTTTATGAATAACGCGCACGCGCATTTAGTCATCACGCAACTTTGTTCCAATTTTGTTCCAATTCTGTTTCAACTTGGTTATAGGCATGCGCGGACATGCGCAGTCGGGACATCTCCTATTTTGTTCCAATTTTGTTTCTCCGTGAGGAGAAGATCGGTTGGAAGTGTGGTCCACAAGACTTCTAGCTAATCGCATCCTACCATGGTGTTTTAGCATACAGGCAAGGCCATAATTAACTGTTGATGAAGCCATGTGTCATCCTGATGGTATCACTATGATATATCTTCATCAATGTACAACAACTTGAATATTTCAGTAGCCAATATGCTTATTCTACAAAAGTCACGCCTGTCTGTGGTGGATACTAGGATAACTATGCACGGTGCAGCTCATGGCAAAGTTTACAACTTGTATCGTTTTCTTGCATGTGTAGTTCGAGGCACTAGTCAAAATTCAAAAGCTCATGAGTGAGCCAATTGCCTGTGTAGGACTAGTACACATGAGTCTCAATTTTCTCAAGTGCGTACGGGAGTATTTCACATGTCTTATTATGAAGCTAGCGAATCTGACCTTGACTCCACTCAACATGCAAATCAGTATGTATTCTGTTACTTACCTCTTTCCTAATCCACCATAGTCATTCTATACCACAACAATAACTGGACACTAATAATGGCACCAAAAAGATAGAAATTGCATGCATTGCATGTGTTTAATCACACGGTGCTTCAATTTAGGCACAGATGCCATTTGTGGGATCCTCACCTTATGGAAAAGGCGTACAAGTTAAAACTCAGAGGACGTGATGGCGATGTACGTATTAGGAATTGCAAACAGGCTTATGTCATTTGTTGATGCATGACACACCCTCGCACCGAGTATTTACTGCTTACTCATGAGCACTACTGTATGGTATGCCTCTATATTCGAGTACCCTTGGCGTGCAGTAAATATCTTTGCAAGCATTCTACTATGCGTGAATAGCTCTTGTACTGGAACGAAAATCGTGAGTTTTCTTTGGGTCCTGCACGAGAACACAAGTGCAATTGTAAACTTAGCCATGAGCTGTACCGTTGGTATCTCGCAGACCATTGTGTAAATCAGCCTGAAATAACTTGCTGATGGAAAAAAGTTATGTAATACGTATATTGATGAATGTAGGTTTTTACTACTATGTATAAAGAGGTGTTGTATGTAAATATGCAACAACGTATGTATGGTAGAGAGCAAAAAATGTTAATGTTTTGTAATTGCAATTATGCCATAATCGTAGTACTGATGCGTAATATTACTGTAATCACAATATGTAAGCTTTGCATAATTACACCATACTTACGTTGGCGTAATTACGTAGAATTTACGTTTCGTAGCTACAAGTTCACAGTACAAATCAGGCTTGTGACATGCACACAGCAACACAATGCAAAGCGTGGCATCGCAAGTTGGCTATGTATTCCATAAGCGACACACCCATTTAAAGCTGACTATAACAAAAGGTTTATTCATTTGTTGCAATAGTTGTAGAAGATACTCCTTACGACCAGAGGCGCCTTAATCTTTACGAGAGTTCCATAATACCGTATAGATAAAAACGTTGGCGGTAAAAAAACATTGGCGAATTTGGCGAATGACAATAATTCGCCAAAGTTTTTTCCGCCAATTTTTAAAACATTCACGTGAGTACTGAATTGGTAACTGAATTCGCCAAAGTTTTTTTCGCCAATGGCTCAAATCAGTAAATTCGCCAATGTTTTTTACCGCCAACGTTTTTATCTATACGGTATATCCTTGCCTTTGCTGAAATGTTTAGCGATGAATGGCTAACTAATGAGCGTTAGTACCGATATCTTCCTAGTCTCATGCGCCAAGAGTCGGGCGCACGAGACTAATATCATCCCAATAATATAAACCATTGTACTTTGGTTTGCATTCATCTAGAGTCTATAAGGCTATTTACGTATATGTTAGCTTACATATATGTTAGCTTATCATTTCAGGTTGTGTGCTGGCCGTCTTGATATGGATAAAATCACTAAGACAATATAAGACCAATTGGTTGTTTATTAGCGCCACTTGGAATATTTTTAAAATACGTAATAGTATTATGAAGAAGTTGTGTAGTTTTCTGTAGGTACGGGCTAAGTAACACACCTTGGACACAAAGGCACAAGCTAGTTCGGCAAATTCATTTTCGGTACACGTAAATTGTGAACTTGGCTGGGTACCTTATATCAGTATGTTGTCACTTCAGGAAGGAAGCTGTTTTAGTATGTAAGAGCATTGATAGACTTTCTTATAATAACTAAACAGCTGTACGACTTGCTACTTTGAATTCAGAAGGCTTCTACCATATGGTATAGTCGAGGGTGTAGTGTCTATGTAGCTATTGCGAATTGTTCTATGTATGTACGCATATAATTTAACACTCAATTCCATCACGTTGTTCCTAAGTTATACAAACAAGTTTGCTTATGTATATGAAAAATAGCTATAGCTACGTGGGCCGTAATACAGAAACAAGTACGCATGTGTAATATTTTGGTAAATACGATTTGTAATTTTAAGGTAAAATCTTCATTACAACCGTATTTACAACTGTAACTACGATTACAAAATGTTAACCTTTTTTGTTCACTACTTTAAACTGGTCAGAAAGGTTACCTGCAAGTTCAAGATAATGTTCTACGCGGCCTTATATTATCTCTTGTTAAGAACAAAAACGTACCGTATAGTAAAAAACTTTGGCGGTAAAAAATTTTGGCAAATTTGTCAAATCGCAGTCAATTCGCCAAAGCTTTTTCTGCCAATATTCACAATGAAGCACATGATCACACAATTTGTGTCACGGAACGTATGCATATGTTAAATATCAATGTAGCTACAACGTTCCTTATGAAATAAAGAGTCAGGTTTTGAATGATGACTTATACGATTATTAATGCAACTCTGAGTGGTTGGATCCCATTAAACAATCACTAAAATTAATAAACATGCACGCAAAACAATACTTTTACTGTACACGCTTGCGTATGGCGTTACTTGTAGGTGCTTGTCTCCCTTGATAGTATAGGCTAGTAGCACTCGGTTAGGGAAATCTAGCTGGGGTGACTTCATTTCACAATACCGTATACGTACGTCAAAACATTCGAGGGGGAAAACTTTTGTGGTTTTCAAAGATTTTAGCAGAACACGAATGTTTTACCATTGAAACTTTTCCTGCTTCACAATTAGAAAATAATTACAGTTCGCAGTGAAGTCGTTCTCCAATCACAGGAGTCCAATTGTCTTGATACACATGATAACCACGGACAAAACTGTCGGTTTCAAATTCGGCTTCAGCCATACACCCAGCTAGCGTGTTAAACTTTATTCTAATTTGCGCACACTCTAAAATCCGTATTGCAGAGGCGCGTGTGGGCTTTAAGGCTGCAAACCGCAAAAGTTTTCCCAACATACGTAATGCACATTGTTGATGAACCACGAAAATTTTCCCCCTTGAATGTTTTGACGTGTACAGTATTGCGCTGTTTCACCAATTAATAATTTACTCTCGAGTGCTCGCTACTGGTTCGATAAGAATTCAATAGTTTACGGAGTGCATAGCTATGGTGCACTAAAATATGTAGGTAAGCCTTGGATTCACCAATGTTTTGAAAGCACTATTTCACCAAACTATTTTACCACCAAAGTTTTTTACTATATGGTATATCACGTGTGCATGTGATTCTAATAATTTTATGCGCGATTTTTGTGACTAACACATGTTTGTCAGCAGGCATGTTTATTTGACCTGAGACACGAAGACTAACAGGATCGATTGGGATAAAGGTAACAATGTTTGCTTTTTAGCTTTAAACCGCTTACGTATACGCATACTCAACACACGTGTGTCCTTTGTCTTAGTACACTCGTGTGGTGTTACTGGTATAACTTACAGGTTACTCATGGCAATCACGAAGATGACATGATTGTGCTGCATGCAAAATTCTCATGTAGTTCTGTAGAAACATGCAAGTTTTTAACAAACTCGATAGAGTTACAAAAAACATCTGTGTTATCTACGTATATCTACTCGCTTGTTTAAAGTTTAAATCAAGCTGTACCATACGTTGTCAATTTGTTTTGCGATAATGTTACTTCAGCCCATCTGTATAATTACTTTTGCATTAAAGCCATTTTGGTCCTACAAAAAGTAATTACTGAAAATATGAGATTACTTTTCTGTCAGTTACGTAGCTAATTAATGGTTTATGCTATGTGGGTTTCTCACATGTGTAGTACGTAGCTACAGTACGTATGTGCGCTGATTACCTTAGAGATATTCTTTGTTGATTGATAGAACATACTAAACACACCCACACACACACATGTACGTATTTGCATATGCACCAGCCAAAAGCTGTTACAACACAAGTTGATATATAGCTACGTACGTGCATCATGTGTACATATATTCACCACTATTCTGTATTTTAATATGCTTTGGTATAATGTTTACTCACTGTAGCTGCAGCCTCTACTGTTTTATCATCCTCATGTTCATCAGTAGCACTCAATTGTTTACCTCAAAGATCATCAATTACTCCAGTGATTAAGTCACACAGTACGGAATATACTCAGCAAAACATTTTATCACAACCAAGCAGCTGTGTAACTATTGTTAGTGATACTCACACTACCTTTAGCTCTAGTCCAGTAACAACACTCAGTGTTGTTGAGTGTTTAACTACCAGCAGTATTGTAATTAACAGTGGTAATGAACAAGTTACTTCTACTGCAGGTACATAGCTAAGTATTCAATGTTGATATGAATAGTGAATTATGTTACATAATTACTTAAGTTTAGAAAAACTTAATGTGTTCTTAAACCAGGCATGTGCCAGTCGAAGCTGGGAAGCACTTGGTTTGTTGAAATTGAGAAGTCAGTATGCATGTGTGTGTCTGCTGCCAGGCTATAAATAATAATTCACATGAAGTGAAGCCTTAATAACCAATTAGTTATTATGACACTTGCTATCAATTTTATTGATTGGCGTGGCCTTAGTAGCAAAGTACGTCATAAGTTACTTCCAAACAAGAGCTGTGTTAACCATTCATTTGATAGTAAAGTGCATTTCACCAGCTGTAGCTACTTATGTACGTACATTACTGAGCTTATACGTACATAAGTGTGGCTGGCTTGGGGGTAGCAAAGCTTATAAAAGAAAACTCACCTATAATAAGTTTATTGTAAGAATTTTGGCTTCAAACAATTTAATAGATTCAATTCTATCCTATGAATTACATTAATGTCTGACCAAAATTATGTTTTTCGGACATCTGTCTTACCATATTTTTATGCTTATTTCAATCGCTGTAGATACGTACTATCCCCACTTTAAAAAAAAGTGCTTTTTATAATTATTACTATAAACAGAATGATAAAAAAAATTCAAAATTCAAAAGGTAAGTGGGGATTGAATTCAATAAAGTAAGGAAACAAGGAATAAGATTTTGGGACGAGAGAACATTCTGGCATGAGATAATTTATAAAAGTTTAATCCCTACTTTTGGCAAACCTACTGAAGTGAGCCAAAAGTAGGGATTAAACTTTTATAAATTATCTCATGCCACAATGTTCTCTCATCCCAAAATCTTATTCCTTGTTTCCTTAAATTTTGTAGCACTATTGAATTCAATCCCTACTTACCTTTTGAATTTTGAATTTTTTTGATCATTGTAGTTTGTTTGCTTTTTATACATGCTAAGCATTCATAATAATCTTTCAGCAGGCACACAAATGTTACAGACGAATATTTTGACCCACAGCCAACTTTGAAAATTTCAAAATTCACCTGTATTTCATCTGCCAGCCAGCCAGCCAGCCTGCCAGCCAGCCAGCCAGCCAGCCTGCCGTAAGACCCGGTTGCACTAGGTGTAGGGCTCCAGAAATTTCACACAATAAAGGTAACGGCAGCGGATTTACGTCTGAAGATGATTTACCCACTGCGCCATTGCGATTCCTTTTATCCTTCATTCCCTTCCTTGTTCTTCTATATTCCTTTAGCAAGGTGTGAATCTCACCTAAGGTGACGATAGCCTGTTACGGCTTCTGCTTATTACGTCACGCAAAAACCTGGCTTGCACGTGATATAATTAGTTACAGTGGCACCATAGCACGATATTTTCGTGTATTACATCGTGAACTTCGAGATTATAGCCTTGGACAAACAGCAAAAGTTATTTATCCAAGGCTATAATCTCGAAGTTCATGATGTAATACATGAAAACATCATACCATGTTGCCACTGTAACTAATTATATCACGTGCAAGCCAGGTTTTTGCGTGACGTAATAAGCAGAAGCTGTAACAGGCTATCGTCACCTTAGGTGAGATTCACACCTTACTAAAGGAATATAGAAGAACAAGGAAGAGAATGAAGGATAAGAGGAATCGCCATGGCGCAGTGGGCAAATCGTCTTTGGAGCAACATTTTCGTAAATCCACCGCCATTACCTTAATTGTGTGAAATTTCTGGAGCACTACACCTAGCGCAACCGGGTCTTATGGCAGGCTGGCAGGCAGGCTGGCAGGCAGGCAGATGAAATATAGGTGAATTTTGAAATTTTCAAAGTTTGCTGTTGGTTGAAATATTTGACTTGTCGCTTCGTTTAACTAAGGTACAGCATCATTACAGCCTTACCAATGCATTCCAGTCGGTTTTTTCGGGTAAAGCCTATTGGAAGGTTGTTTTATGAAGTGCGAAAAATTGGGAAACCATACAATTTCTTACCAATCCCTACTATTAAGTACTACTGTACTTAATGATACGTACAGTACTGACCAGAGGTAACGTTATAAATGCTCATGTGTGCGTGTAGGTTGACATGCGGGTGCAAGGAACCCTACACACCATGTTTGATTCAATGGACGCGTGTGTCACATAGGCGTCACTCGTGTACCAGAGGGCTACTAGACATGCATGATTGTAGAGTACACAATATACCCGTGAATGCAACCTACAGGCATTGATGCATGAGGCATTTCAGGGCTTGCTTATTCCAGTTCTTATATAATTACCACTCCTAACTATCAGTGATGGCGTTAAGCATCTATAACCATTCATTTTCATAATAAGCACCTGTGCTAAAGGAATTAATTTTTATCACGTGAGACATAATTAATAGAGACCATGTTTTGTTTTTCAAATTGTTGTAGCTGTTATATATTCATGGTGTTGTTATTCCTACTGATAAGTAAGGTAGTCTGTATAAGTTTTAGGCTTGTACTGTGTAGTTTTATCACTACAATAAATAAATCAACCGATACCTTACCCGGGATTATAAGTAAGTGGCGACTATGTATGGTAGACACCAAAATAAAGTTAACATACTGTAAACATAATTACACAGAAATTACGGTGCTTGTTTATGCCTACACTGTGATAATCATTGCATAATTACGCACTTGCGTAATTACTCTGTACGGCTGTATTACAATTGTATTTTGTTTTTCTATTATATATAAAGTAGGAAGTTACTACAGGTGGAGAATGAAAAGCGAGAACAGAAGATTGATATTCCGATGATCATAAATTTCACTGGAACTGACACTGTAACAGTATACGTAGCTAGCTAACTATAGTATCTTCTTAGTATACTTGTAATGATTAATTGTGAGGTAGGGTATAGTATAGCATTAGTATTATCGCTAATTCTCATCTCGGGTAAAACTAAGCAAAAGATTACTAGAAATATATTATGTCGGTATACGTATGTAATATATAGAAATAACAACTATAACCACAAACCACTTCACCAATCATATTACACAGCCACAGTATTCATGAATAGCTTAAAACGTATTTAGTTTAACAGGTATCGCAACAACAAAGGAAACAGAATAATATCAAAACCATGAATCTAACTTGGCAAAGTTCCTTTTGTATTCCAAAAAATATCTACTCTGTTAAAACCAAAGTCGAGGTTTACAAAAGTCGAAAATCATTGTCTTATAATTAGTATGTACATATATGTATCACGTGAGCACCAACGTCATAAGCAAGCTAAACAAAAACACCCTAGGTGTAAAAAAAGTATAAGGCCAATCAGAAGCAGAATTGCGAAGAAGTATGTGCGACCAAAACCTTTGATATCAGTTGAGGCCAAGAAGTGACTTATCAAAAATCTTTTAAACTACTTGAATGACCTACATACAATAGTTCATAGCATATTTTCACAACTATGATTGGCTTTGTCACTTGGCCACCTTTATTAATAATGATGATGTGAAAAAGGTGGCCAAGTGACAAAGCCAATCATAGCTGTGAAAATATGCTATAAACTATTGTATGGCATTCAAGTTGTTTAAAAGATTTTTGATAGGTAACTTCTTGGCCTCAACTGATATCAAAGTTTTTGTTCGCATTTAGCTACCTGTCTGCAATGCTGTTTCTGATTGGCCTTGCACTTTTTTACACCCAGGGTGTTTTTGCTTAGCATATCACTACTTTTTGGAAGTATAAACAAATATTATTACTATAGCGAGCAACAGAGAAGTACTACATGCACTTGCTTAGCATACAATATTGTAAATAATAACTTTTGAAGCTTAATTAATTTTGAAAAACTCAGGTCTTTCACTAGAGTGATACACCAATATAGATTGTGTATCTGAAAGTTTATGCAAATCATATAAAGGTGTTCCAAGTTATGGCAACTATCAACCTGCAGTGTAATAGCCCTTCTCAAATACATTCAAGTGTTTATTTCAGACTGAAAATATTATGACAGGTAGAGCATACATGGGAGAAGTGCTGATACAAGTTTGGCTGAAATCCATGAAGAAATGAGCGAGACATTAGACAAACAAGGAATGTACAAAAAGAGAGTTTGAAAAAACTTCCGGGGTTCACGCAAGCTCCTGCAAGTCCGCGAAAAAAGCATGCAATGAAGATGAAAGAAAGAAGAAAGAAAAAAATGACTGTCACGTAAAAATTTTTATGATGACAGGAAGGTCTTGATTATAAGGCTGTATCAGAAGAATGGCAGAAGTGATTTCGATCAACTTCAGGATATAGATTCTTCAAAAAATGAAGGTACTACGTAATTCTCTAGTAAGTGGACAAATCAGGCGGGAACACAACCAGTGCCACAAAACTCGCAATGGCTGGTACTTAGAAATGATGGCGCCAATTTTCTCCATTCTTGGTTTAATGATTCTATTATAGTAAGAACGTTGTGGGTCAGTAATAACTAAGCGATAGCTTTCATGGCGGCTTAGCTAGAGCGTTTGCAAATTTAAGGGTAGTGCTATATGTAAAAAACTCACTCAGTGGTCGCATTGCGGCCTCGCAACTCACTATCGTGAGTTTTGATTAATATTGTTTTCTAAAGTGACATAAAATGAGTTATCAATAATATATGTGACCGGATCTGCAAAAATCAACCATCTAGTCGCAAAAAAATCGCCTAGATTTTTCTAATATATTGTACCATAACTTATGCTCTCTTTATAGTAACAAGCTAAATTTTTTACCACAATTGCAGAATTTAATGGGGAATCTTTTAAAGCTAACAAAATAAAAATACGCCTTATAGAACTGAAGATATTCTTGAATATCCAACTAGGTGTAATTTGCGCTCACATGGTTGATTTTTGCAGGCCCAGTCACATATTGTAAAAGTTTCTTCACAATAATATGGCATAAAAGAATGAAATGCTTGCGCTGGATATACGTAGTTGGTATTAGGTCTATATGAATCATGTATAATTATATGCTCATGTTACACTTAAATCCACCATGATCCAATGAAGATGAGGTCAGTAGAGCTGCCGTAAGTAACAATATAACGAAAGCAATAATATAACTAATCTGTACTTACGTATACTAAGCACACATGTTTATATAAAAACATAAATATAAGCTACAAACTGCTCCTTCTCTGCCGATATAGCAAAGCTGAATTTCTCGTGGCTACTGAAGAAATCTGCCATGTGGCTTCATCGTACTATTGTATAGTAGCTACTTTGTTCCTACAGAATAATAATTATCATTGAGCATAGTTCCTGCAGTTATTATGTGTGCAGTACTGGTGTAATTACGTAGGTATTACGCGCATATATTTTAAAAAAAATACATGCAATTACGGCATACGTATGTAGTTTCTGAGTAATTATGTTTACGTTATGTTAACTTTATTTTGGTGTCTACCATACAGTATGTACTAGCTAAAGGTAAAGTTAAAGGTATACATGGGATCAATCTATATAATTTTTTTGACAAGTACGTACATATGTATTTCAGAAATTGGTAACTACAAATACATATTTACTTATTTTAGGTAATTTGCTGTCGATATAAAATCACAAAATTTTTAAAATGTGGTTTTTTCTTTTCATGATCATTTGAAGTGTTAGCGAATGAACCATATAACCACGTGAAGAAATTTATTATGTGTTTTCCTCTATAGCTTTTGCATCACAAAACTCACCAGTACGGGAGTATCTAGTGCCTCAAATTATAAGTACAAACAAAGGTAGGTATCTTATATATAATGTACGTATATGTAACTTTTGAGTTACATAATGTTTGCGATACTTGTGTTAGTATACTAAGTCTATGAATATTCTATTCATTTCGCCATTGCAGCACGTACATTTTGTAGACTGTATCAACACTCACTACTTACATACATACGTATATAATTAGTAAATTGAAAAGGTGAGAAGGGATCGCTCTTGTAATGCTAGCTAAAACAGTGGGAAACAAAGGAAAAATTTTCAAGTGGCATGAGAGAACACTAAAGATTCTAGCCTGAGATAATTTATAAAAATTTAATCCCTACATTTGGTTTACTCTTAATAACCTACTGAAAATGAGCCAAAGGTAGGGATAAAATTTTATAAATTATCTCATGCTAGAATCTTTAGTGTTCTCTCATGCCACTGGAAATATTTTCCCTTGTTTCCTTAATTTTTAGCTAGCTAGCTAGCTAGCATTGCAAGAGCGATTCCTACTCTCATTTTTAAATTTTTAACTTATAAATATTTGCTTTTTAAAGCATTTTTGCAAAAGTAATCACCTTCCAGGTGCCAAAACACTACTTAATTGTTTTTACAGTCGCATGTTAAAAACATGGCTGAGCAGCTGTATTGTAGTGAAATACATTCGAAAAACATCAAAATACGTATGTTGTCTAAGTTATATATCAGCACATACTCAATAGGTCATGATGTAAGAAAGTACGCATGAAACACCATGTGTCTGTTCATGGTATTTAACCGCTGGCGCATTACTAATTATATCACATGTATAAGCAGCTTTATTGGTGACGTAAAAGCAGAAAGTGCAAGTTTATCGACACCTTCTTTCATAGTTTTCTCGCCTTTCTACAAACTAAAAAAGGAAAATAGTGAGGGATGAAAAGAAACACTAAGGTGCAGAGGATGAATATTCAGCGGAACAACAGTTTTGTAAATCGTATGCGATTTCCTTTGTTGTGTGAAAAATCTGGAGCCATACTCCTAGTGCTAGTGGGTCTTACAGCAGGCAGGCAGGCAGGCAGGCAGTCAAATGAAATTCTGGTAGATTTCGAAATTTTCAAATCTCTCTACAGGATCGTATCATTACGTTTTTCACAGAGTTTAATTGTACAGTTTTGTTATAGTATTACAAACAGATTTTAGTTGGTTTTTTCATGAAAAGTATAATATTATTATCAGGCGTGTTATGAAGGTGCGTGAAATTTGGACGTCATTTTTTTTGCATCGATCCCTACTATTTAGGACTACCATACTTAAAGATTAATATATGTGTATATGCGTACGTATGTACATATGTAGAGCACTGTAACTACATTTTATGTACGTATGTATAAATATTTCTATAATAGATTTTATTCAACTGAAAGCTCGTTATCACAGTATATTACACTTAATGCCTGATGACTATGAACTGACTGTTGGAAAATTAGTGAATCATATTAGTGATGAACAGATATGTGTTATTTTGAGTAGTAGTAACTCTACCATTGCTAATAAGATAATACTGGATTGTTTGATTGAGAAGATGAGGTATGGAGAAGATTTGCTTGACCTGTGTGATCAATTGGAGAATATTATTGCATCACATGATTTGAAGATTGTGATAAATGAAATACGATTAGGTTAGTATTTTTACTGTACATTAATTATTACATTACTAACATAATAATCTACTAGGAGTTCAGCAAAGCATTCAGTTTGCAATCAGTACAACAGTCACTACCAATACTCAGTCATTGTTATCAACTGATCAACAACATTACACAATGTCACCTAGTGAGTAAATAGAAGAATACCTGTAAACCATACATCATTCCAGTAAAATGTTCTTATTAAAAGTTGGCCTTAGCTACCTGATATGAAAATCACTTGTGACCTTTTGCAATGCTGCTTCTTATTGGCCTTGCACTTTTTTCAGCCAGGCTATTTTTGTTTAGCATATCACTTCTTTTTGTATGTAAGTAGCTCTACATAAACAGACTGTTAGCTACGTAGGTCCTGTCAAGAAACTTTATACTGATTTTATACCAGAGTATGTCTGTAGGTAAGTGACATTAATATGTAGCTACACTAATAATATAGCTACATATTAATGTAGCTATATTAATACGTATGCTACATTAATATACGGTACAGCTCAAAGGTAACGTCGCACTCGCTCGCTATTCTCTCGTTCATCTCTCGAACCTCGAAACTCTTCAAAGACCACTCGTTGTATATCGAGTACTGAATCACTCGAATCAGCCTCGTCAATTATCCATCGACGACTCGCTCGAAAATTATAACTCGCGAGATGACGGACTCGACTAGTCTCGCATAGAAACTTCTGAATAGCGCGGGCGCCCCCACCCAGTTCAGGGTAGTGGTCTGCACAGAAATTTAGTGTTCGATGGACCAGACCCTTCTTTCCCCCTCAATATAAAAAGAAAAGAAGCGGTCTGGCAACGCGAGACTATAGGAGTCGACAACTCGCTCGAAAACTATCACTCGACCGCGACTCGCAAACGACACAACTTCTAGTCAAAGTTGCGACTGTCGTTATTCCTTCTGTTTGGTTTGATACCAGGTATGATAGCTCATTGATTTAATACTTGGTCAATACTCTTGAGATGGGCTTCAAATAGGAGGAAATAATACGCATGCGCAATAGCCATTCCAGCCATGTTTTTGTCGCCATGTCTTGTATGCCTTCTCATTCAAAATTTCGTAGTACAGCTAGTAAATTGACCATATTTGTACGTACGAGGACTCAAAAGTACAACGATATGGCAGGATTGTAATAATTACTCGAGCGCAAGCTCGAGCGAGTATGTCAGTACTCCAGTGAGTATGTTACTCGAGCGAGAATGTGCACTCGTACAGCCCTCGTCACTTGTGTAATATCGACTCGAGTGATGGCTACTCGTTGTGTTGTAAAGCTTGACACTTGATCGAGAGAAGCCATTTGCTCTAGAGCGACTCGCAAGTGAGTGCGACGTTACGTTTGAACTGTACCGTACCTGATATCAAAATCACTTGTGCTACAAGTGATTTTGATATCAGATATATTAATGTAGCATATTAATATAGCATATTAATGTAGCAGTGATATGGCATTCTGAACCATACAAAAAGCCATATCACTGCTTTTTGTATGTAAGTAGCTCTACATAAACAGACTGTTAGCTACGGTACAGCTCAATTTAAAATTACACGTGCATGTGGGCATACGTGTGTGCTTGCACATTTAAAGCGTGTAAAACTTCAAAAACTGGCGTGTGCACACACTGTTACACACAATTTTGGCATGAACACGTGGGCCAATAAACACACGCGACACACGAGAAATGCACGTCACAAGTTCGCACTTGGTTTGTCACACTACATGTGTGTTGTAACTACAGGTAGAGTAGCTGTAGGCAATGAAATGCAACTGTTTTGCAGCTGATCAGCTTATTTATCTGTTGTAATGAGTATCACTCGAAAGTCCTAATGAAGGGGCATGTTCATACCGAATATGCTAGGATATCTTCGTGTCATGAGTGGACAAGATCGAGTATTGTACAGCACAAAAACTATCTGCAACTTTGAAAAGTAACTAAACTGTATATGTGACCGGATTTGCAAAAAGGGGTCTTATACACACATCTGATTTTGCAACTTTGAAGAGGCATAACTTCATTTGTGAGTGAGCTAGGTACCAAATTTCAAAGTTCTAGGCCAAACATGAGCTGAGTTACACAACCTTAAAGTCGCAAAATTGGATGCGTGTATAAGATCCCTTTTTGCAAATCTGGTCACATATATAGCTATAGCTACTAATGTGTTCATGTTGTCAGTTAGCTATATACAACACATTTAGGATATCAGCATTAACTTTTCACATTGGAATTTATCCAAGAATTACCGATGATAATCAGTAAAAGACACACCCCCAAATATAATCTATAGGCTTTAGCTTTACATTAAGAAATTGTTTAGCGGCATTTTTGCGTCTTGAGTCTCGATGGGAATCACGCCTTAGGTCAAGAACATGTTCATAGAGTTTATACCGTTATGCTCGGCTTACAATTCATATACATGCCAAGGTGCACGCAAACCAGATTTGGTGTGTACATTACAGTACGTACCTGACATGCACGCGTTTTTCTGCCACACGTCTAGTGCATACACGAGTACTCTGCACGAGAGTTTCTATGTCATCGATCTTGCGAGCGCATGCCTGCACACGTGTGAAATGAAAAACGTGTTGTGTCGAGTACATGCCACACCCGTGCCTAGTCAACTTTAAATTGAGCTGTACCGTATATCACAGTAGTCGTAGGATATCTGTGTTATTAACACTCTTCCTCGGCTTCGCCTCGGACTCATGTAATAACAAAGATATCCTACTCCTACTCTGATATAACTATAACTAAGGCCCCACGTATTTATGATACTGAAAAGAAGTAGGATTTGTTTGATTGGTTATTCAGGCTTCATTTCATGTGAATGGTTTTAAGGTTTTTTTAACCTAGGGGCGAGGATACACACACGCATATTATGAATAGCTGTGTTATGTGTACATAACCCCGACAGCATAAATGTTAGAAATTTTGGAGTAATACAGAGTCAATATAAGGATTACTTTGTTTATTCTGTAATGGATCAAGCAGTTCCAATATGGAGTAATAGTCTGGTAGTTGAAGGCAAAAAATACATCAACCTAGAAAAAATGGTAGAAAGCTGATTTTAGTATTGTGCATGCAGAATTCCATCACAGTAACATATCCAAAATCCTCTGAAATCCTCTTTGGGGAAAAAAATTATAACACTTTTTGTATTAAAGAAAAATCTTCAAATTAATGTTCTTTACAAATGACAAACTAGTTGAGAGAAAACTGTTATTAATTAATATTGTGACAAATGAAAGAAATCAAAATTAATTGTAGCTAATCAACACCCTAACAAATAGGTTACAGCTGCAAAGTTTTTATTAAGAATAAACTGAAGTATCAGTTTAACAGGTTTCTGGCATTGCTTTTGAACTTTAATCCACCAGTAAACATTTGTACGTAATTTGGCTTTGGACTGTTACAAAGCAATAGTAACATAAAAAGTGAAAATGTATGTAGCTATACTGTATGTATAACACATATACTTTCCTGTTATAAAAACAACAGTCGATATAATTATAGCTATTCTGATTCGAAGTTGTTTGTGTTATCTGTAAAAAGTATTAGCTAGTGGCTGTATCAAGAAAAAAGTGGGGGGCCAAGAACAGTAGTGCAGGGCTTATGATAACAGCCAGTCATCATATATTTTTCGGCCAACTTCGGCATTTGACCGATCGAACCTAATTTGACCAGACAAATTTACTATGTATTATCAATGGGGAAGTCAATAAATTATCAATGGGGAAGTCAATTTTTGCAAACTGTAAGGATAAACCAAAGTAAAGTAGTAGCTAGCTAGCAGGGAGTAGGTGGGAGGAACAGAAATAACACTACACAAGTTTACTGATGCAAAAAATTAGGGCTGGAGCAAATGTTCGATTGTTCGAATCTACATATTTAGCTATCTTAAAATCACTATTCAAATATTTGTTTTCACTATATCAAGTCATATTTTAGTCTATAAAGATGATTCATCTGTTTGTTTGGTCACCAAAAATTGATATTTGTGCCAGCCCTATATGAATGAAGAATGAAAAGTTATGCTGAGGTAAAGATTGCATGTTATGCAGCAAATTTGACGAAGGTGATACACATCATCACTGAAGAGGAAATAGCAGCAGGTACACGAGTTGATCAGAAATTCTGGCAAGTAGTGTAGAATCTCTTTAATTTTTGGTTAAATGCACTTTACTGTTTGCTGCAGTGTCTACGATACATATTTAGCACATAACGTTTTCCAGTCACTCAACTTCCTACACTTACACTCAAACTTATGATGATATTATAGAATGCTATATGTCGGAAGAAAGATCTGTGGCATGGGCTTTAGAAGTACAAGATTGATTACACTGTACTTACGTATGTATATGGTTACTGTAAAGTTTGTATAAGCACCTTGATGATGGTTTCAAATCAACCTGGCACAGTTACGTACAGTATAAAAAAGTCAAGTGGCAATCTTTAAGGAGTTTTACTGGTGGCTTAATTGATTTGGGAGCTAGCTTAGCTACAATTCATACACAGTTGCATGCGATCTCCAGCTGCATGCAGAGGTTTACTCTGTCAAAAGGCTAAAATAAAAAACTTATCTACAACTGCACAATCTATCATTAATCATCATTTTATTAAGGCATTCTTAAGTATTGAGATGGAGGCTAATTTATGAGTTGATACATTTGGGATCGTGAGGTGTGTACAGGTTTCATGACTTATGAGGATAGCCAAGGAATTGGCCAGGGTTGCAGGGTGGGCTGTTTAGCCTCCTCAAATGCTTTAGAGATTCTGCATTGTCAAGCTTTTCTTTTTGCATGGGTAACTATAACTGAAGAACTTGGATATACCACCCCCAAACGTTTCTATGCATAAACTAATACATAGCTACTGCTTAATAATAGTCACATACAAGATTTATATTACATTAATATTAATACAGCCAGTAACAAGTTATGACAAATTGTTAGCAGCTGCTACTAGGGATGCAACAATATTTCAATATATCGATACAACTATATATTGCAATACGTATCTATTGCTGCAATATAATACAAGACAATGTCGATATACGTATTGCTTATTGCAATATATTGTGATATATTGCAACATTTATTGCCTTCAAAATTGTAAGTATCTGATTATTTCACTATAAAAATGACTTAACCTCTTGTAACCATAAATATATAGTACAATTTCTTGCTATTTTACATGTTTCTATTTAGCCTTTACTGCTATATAAAAACAAGTTTTAAAGACATGATGTTCTCTTTTTTCAAATTTAATATATTGCAATATGGCAATATATTGCAATACACTAAAAGGCAATACGCAATATGGCAATGACCCACATTGTTGCATCCCTAGCTGCTACTGTACAATTCCAATGTCAAAGACAATTTGTAATCATAATTGGACTTTGTAAAATTTTGAGCAGCCATAAAATTGTTACCCCAAAAAGATTCAAGAGGATTTTGGATATGTTATTCTATGAAAAAAGACGCTTCTGATGATGTAAGATGCTTTTCTACTATTTTTTCCGGGTTAAAAGCTTCAACTACCAGACTATAAACGGAGTAATTATGGAGCTGCATTAATATTTATGTGTTTATATTTACGTATGTGTAATTATATGTTTTCCTCTATAGCTGTTGCATCACAAAACCCAACAGTACAAGATTATCTAGTGCCTCAAATTTTAAGTACAAACAAAGGTTGGTATGGTATAAACAATACATATCTATATCGGGTTATATAATGTATTTGTTAACTTCACATTACAATTGGAGTTACATAATATTTGCAATGCTCGTGTTAGTGTCATAAGCTATGAATATTATATTCATTTAGCAATTGTATCACTTATGGTACAGATTTAATGTAATGTCACACTTGCGAGTAGTACACTCACGAGTGCAAGTAGCAAAGCTCACATTTGCGAATACAAACACTCACGAGTACTATCACAAATATGTATATGAGTATATGTACCAATGGCAAGTAGTTACCAAGACAAAACCATGCTGATATACTTTTGCTGTGTCCACTTTATAAATTATAGTAATTCGAATTCCTAGGTTTGGGTGCTCAATATTCAGTAGGTGCCAAGACCATTATATAAAATGTTGTACTTTGTGTTATTACTTCAATACAAGCTTCATGCGCTCGATATATCGTACAGCAAAAAATTTTGACGGTGGAAATTTTGGCAAATTGGGGGTCAGGAAAAATTTGAAGAGCAAGATTTTGATTAAATGTATCAGCCTTACATGCAAACAGCTAGCTATAGGAATAAAAATTTGAATGATAAAATTTTGACGAATTGCTAAATATTCGTCAATATTCTTCCCTGTCAAACTTTTGCACCGTACGAAATTTAGTAGGTGCCACACCAACTTCATAAACTATAGTATTTCGTCTAGCTACTTCATTGCAAGCTTCATGCACTCGATATTAAGTTGGTGCCATGCCCATTTTTAAGACGAAAGCACTTCATTTTACAATAAATTTGTACTAAAGCACTTTGTTTTACTACTGGAATAAATTCAAGCTATTACACAGCTTATTAACTGATTCCTGTACACCATTTCACTTGCAAATAGTTTCACTCACACACGCAAGCAATTGCACTAACACTCTAGAGTGATTGCACTCTCAAACGTCAGTAATTGCAACAGTACCGTGCATATTTTAGCCTTTGTCAGTACTCGGGCTGAAACGAAGGTTTAAATTTAACCTTCAAACCTTCGTTACTAAATGCTCTGAAGGTTCGAAGCTTTGGTGTTACATAGCTTACAGCCATTTGGTAAGTTAATAAGTATTTGTTTAACAAAACAGCAGTTCAGAAAAATGGGTGTGTCTGTATAGCAACCACGCATAGCCAAACGCCATCTAAAGGCTAAAAATTAATGATGTTTTTGTGCAATACCGGCAGAAAAGCCAAATAATTTGGCTTAAAAATGGGCGTGGCACATGAGCATTGATCACGCAAGATGTGTAGACTGCCACGATTGCCACAATAAATAAAACAGTGTTCACTTCATATTAGTATGTTACGAGAGCTTTACGAAGCTTCGAAGGTTAGTTTTATCCTTCTAAGTTTGCCTAACCTTCTAACCTTCAGAACATTCGAAGGCTTCATTTCAGTCCTACTACGTACAAATATAGATATGTAACACTTTGCGTGGGAAACATCAAAGCCTAGCTGTCGTATACAACTGATATACCACAGTTTGCCATGGTACGTATATCAGAACATACCACAGTTGCAAAGTTATATACCATAGTTGTCTTATACGGCCTATCTGCCTTTAACGAGATTACAAAGTGGATAATAAACCTGTTACGTGACATACGCATTTGCTTGTGGGTTTTGTTTTTAGGCCTGAAATTTAATAAGTTTTTTAGGTGATTATCTTCGAGATGGCAGTTTAATAATGTCGAAGAAACTAAATGTTAATGGAATCTTGGCTGATATCGTGCCAGAGAGCGTCTAATTGGGGCGAGCCTGAGCGAGCCCCACTCAGACGGTAAATCTCGTACGGTGGTTCGTGCGTGGAAAAACGACGGCGAAATCCGGGATGCCCCACACTACTGTAAGTTTGGTACGGTGGTTCATGCGCAAAAATACACGGACAAATTACGTTAAATCCATACAAGTACTTATGTGACACGACAAAATCCTACTTCGAGTACTGGACTCTCCATATATGTTCGTACGGTGGTTCATGCCATGAAGTTATAAACGGAGAAGATTACTGACACTCCATATATGTTCGTACGGTGGTTCATGCCACGAAGTTATAAACGGAGAAGATTACTGACACTCCATATATGTTCGTACGGTGGTTCATTCCACGAAGTTGTAAACGGAGAAGATTACTGATACTCCATGTATGTTCGTACGGTGGTTCATGCCACGAAGTTGTAAACGGAGATTACTGACACTCCATATATGTTCGTACAGTGGTTCATGCCACGAGAAATAAACGGCGCAAATTTAATAGAGCACGGATAGTCTATCGATTGAATTTAATATACTATGTCTATGGAGAGAGAAGAAAGACTGAGGAGATGAAGGGAGTTGTACGGATTAAGAAGAAGTACACAAACACCAGAACAAAGGGAATCAAGGCTAGCAGTACGAAGAGAGCGAGAAAGAAGACGCTTGTTCTCCAATTACTGCACATGATTGATAATAGTTCGTTGACAACAATTCAACGCGGACGGCTCAGAGAAAAAGCTTTTGCCTCGATGCTAATCTTTTTAGTCGGTCAGTTGCAATTGCTCAGGCTCGCCTCCCGATGTTCAAACATCTGTCTAGCGTAGCAACTCACAATGTTTGCCATTCTACCAGAGGCGCTTTCGACTTTTCACCAGGTAGACCTAAACAAAGTGTAACATAAATGTTATAACACAGCTTTGCTTGGGATTTGACTGATATATACGCACTCTCCCTCGGGCACGTAGCGCCCGAGGGAGTCATGCGTATATATCAGTCAAACCCCTCGCGGCTGTGTTATAATATATTAATATACGTACATACGTATAGAATTGCAACTATTGCTGATGCAGTTTATGTATACATAGCTAAATATGTATTTTGTATAACAGATTTTACACAGCTCAAAGTTCATTATCACGCCATATTACACTTAATGCCTAATGACTATGAACTGACTGTTGGAAAATTAGTAAATCATATTAGTGATGAACAGATTTGTGCTATTTTGAGTAGTAGCAACTCTAATATTGCTAATAAGATAATACTGGATTGTTTGATTGAGAGGATGAGGTATAGAGAAGATTTGCTTGACCTGTGTGATCAATTGGAGAATATTATTGCATCACATGATTTGAAGATTGTGATAAATGAAATACGATTAGGTTAGTATTTTTACTGTACATTAATTATTACATTACTAACATAATAATCTACTAGGAGTTCAGCAAAGCATTCAATTTCCAATCAGTGCAACGGTCACTACCAATACTCAGTCATTGTTATCAACTGATCAACAACATTCCACAATGTCCCCTAGTGAGTGAATAGAAGAATATCTGTTAACCATTGTACGTACGTATATCATTCCAGTAAACGTTCTTAATAAAAATTGGCCTTAGCTATCTGATATCAAAATCACTTATGACTTTTTGCAATGCTGCTTCTTATTGGCTTCGCCCTTGTTTCAGCCAGACTGGTTTTGTTTAGCATATCACTGCTGTTTGTACACAAGTAGCTCTACATAAACAGACTGTTAGCTACGTAGGTCCTGACAAGAAACTTTATACTGATTTTATACCATAGTATGTCTGTAGGTAAGTGGCATTAATATGTAGCTATACACTACTAATGTTTTCCACTTTATATGTACGTGCAGTAGACACTAAATAAAGTTAACGTACCGTAAACATAGTTACACAAAAATTACGCATACATAGAATTCGTAATTTTTTCAAGAAGTACGCACGTAATACCTACGTTTTCAAGCCAGTATGCACACGTACGTAATTACTGTGGGAAATACGCTACCTGAATATTTAGTTTATTCTGTAGGAACAAAGTAGCTAGAACTGCTCGCGGCTGCTGTAGAAATCCGCCATGTGGCTTCATCACATTATTGCATAGTAGCTAGTAGCTACTATGCAATAATGTGATGAAGCCACATGGCAGATTTCTACAGCAGCCGCGAGCAGTTCTGCCATGCTACATGGACAGAGAAGGATCAGTTTATAGTTTATATGTTTTTGTAAGCATGTATGTTTAGTATACGTAAGTATCTATAAGGTAGTTATAATTATTGCTTTCGTTATACTAGTACCTGACGGCTCTACTGACTTCATCCTCACTGGATCACGGCAGATGCATGTGTAACATAAGCATATAATTATATATACACGATTCATATAGACCAGGCCATATCGTACCAACTATATCAGGCGCCAATATTTCATTCTTTTAAGCCATATTTTGTGAAGAAACATTGACAATCGATAGCCCATTTTTTCATCACTTTAGAAACCAATACTAATGTTTATGACGTATACGTAGCTGCTTGCGTGAAACGTATTATTATCAGGGAATGGTGTCGGCTTGTGTAAACATTGACACTGGTTTCAACAGAGTCTTTAGACATTTTGCAGAGTATAAAAGGAACTTTGCCCAGTAAGCTGCGTGGTTTTGATGTTATTCTGTTTCCTTTGTGTTTGTGATATGTTTTAGCTTTGCCGTGAATCCTTGGTATTCATGAATACTTGAGGCTGTGTAATATGAGTAAAGTGGTTTGTGGTTATAGCTGTTATTTCTATATCGGTATATCGACGTATATATTTCTAATATTCTTTTGCTTACCTACAATACAGCTCAAAGGTAACGTCGCCTCGCTCGCAACTTACACACTCACCACTCGAATGCTCGATACGCTGAACTCGATCACTGTCGAGGGATAAAACACTCGAGGGTTGAAGATACTCGCGTTCACACAAAGCTCGAATCACTAGGGATGTTTGCTCGAGATTTATTATTAGAACCGTACGCTATGCTTTAAATAGAATAATACTTGGGTATGCGCATAAACAGTGGCACATTTTATAATGTAGTCGCTGTACTGGTCTCAGTGCATCAATTTCGCTCGTTCTTCAATTTGTTAGTGATTAAAATAGGATTAGTTTCATCATTTTATTATTTGTGAATGGCAAAGAAGGCAACACAACAAAACAACAATGCACGTAAGTGTATCTTAATATTTTCGAGCAATATAAAATTATTATCTATGCGGCAATAGAGCTCGATAGATTAATATTTTATGTGTGTTAGGCTTTTACCGCACGTTACATAGTATATCTAAAGGAAACTAAAGTTGACTCGTGAAGTTACTCTTCACACTTGAGTACTCGTCGTCTACTTGCGCTTTGTCACTATAAGGCCTGTTACGTACGTGCAGTACTTACGTAGCTTTATGCTAAATCATGCACTCGAGTTTACTTTGAGTACTCGTCACTTCACACGCTGCGAGCACTTCAGTACACGAAACTCGATCGAGTAATGCTGTTTACCAGTGGCGTAGCTACAGTGGGGCCCAGTGGGGCACTGGCCCCACCATCAGTTTCTGTGGCCCCACCATCAGGATCTCAACTTATCACGTGAACTACTATCAATTTGCACATAACTAGCTAATTCATAAGTAATAACATTATAGTATGTACCTTAATCCATAATCCATTTGTTTTTAAAAGCCGAATGTCTATAATTTAGCTAGCCATAGGCCCATGAGATTGCTGATACAAGCGCCATTAAAATATTTTAAAAGAACATTTTGACACGCGCACATCTTAATTTTAATGTGGCGGGTAGTATGTAATATCGGCAAAGTGATTGTGAGGTGAAATGATTGAAGTACTGGAGTTGGTTATTACGGGGAGACAGAGGAGTGTACACCATTTCTCCCAGAATTATGCCATTCTGATGATTCTGTCTGGTCGCAGGCTCACTGGCGCGGATGCATGAGGCTCAAGCCTTAGATGGATGAAGACGAGGATGAAAGAATAGGCTGCTACAACTGTATATAATCCTGAGTGAGTATCACCGAGCTTTTAAATAGATTCAAATACTTTAGCACACACAGTGATTTGAACTGATGCACACGTGATGAATCGTCAGCAGACTCAAAGATTTATTGATTACAAGAAAGAAGCAGCATCTTGTCGGCGAAAGTATCTTTAATGCACAGTGTATAAATAACTATAACCGTGCACACGTAAATATCCTTAGCATATAGCTATATGATCACTGACTGAGCTGCAGGAACAGCAGCTAGTAGACTCTAGCTAGCTGGCTTTATGCATTTCTATAGTGTACAGTAGGTTACAATGCACCTTTTGTTTAAATAATGTGAATAATTATATTTAATCATACTGACGGAATGCACGAGATCTTTGACAAATATACCCAAACAACTGGTTGGAATTGTGAACTTCCTATTATAATGTGGCCCCACCATCACACTTAGTCTGGCTACGCCACTGCTGTTTACTCGACAAAATTTGCGAGCGAGTGCGACGTTACCTTTGAGCTGTACTGTATAACCAAGACGAAAATTGGCAATACTAAATGCTATACTATACCCTTTCTCAAAATTAATCATTACAAAATGGGTGCATGTATGAAAATACTATAGTTAGCTACGTATACAGTTACAGTATCAGTTCCAGTTTAATTGATGATCGTCGGAATATCAATCTTCTTTATTGCTTCGGTTTTCCTCCTCTACCTGTAGTAACTTCCTACTCTATGCATAATAGAAAAATATAATTGTAATACGGTCATACCGAGGGCTGTACAAAGTAATTACGCAAGTGCGTGTTACGTGCGTAATTACAAATTGAGTATCATGCGTAGTATTATTCCTGAAGCATAAACAAGCAGCGTAATTACATTTACAGTATGTTAACTATATTTTGGTGTCTGCCGTACGTAGATGATGTTGGGGGCAAATAGCAGCAACTGTAATGATAAATATATCCATGCATGCATGTACGTTTATATGTATGTAATTATAACCTTGTAAAATAATTTGTTATACTGTATATATACGTATACAGCTAGCTATATGAGGCATAGGTGCATAGAGGTGCCAAAGCGGATGGTATGTATGTACGTACATACGTATTTGCTTAGTTACATAGTAGCTAGCTATATGTTATGGCTACACACTTATGTAATGTTTAAAACTTAATTTAACAAACTCCCGTGTAACAATTTCTTTAAACTTATCACAATATCTTGAAACTATTATTGTTTCAATGTAGTTTGTGTATCTGAAATTTATGCAAATCATAACTTTTGAGTTACCTTTAAGTTATGGCAACTTGTCCTGCTACATAGCTAGCTAGGTAAAAATTGGTCTCCAGTGCACTAATGTATTTGCTTAACCTGAAGATTGCTTGACTTATGGAGTATACATACATACGTAGGAGAAATGCTGGTGTAAGATTGATGAAAGAATGACCTAGTTAGTAAACAACAAAATGTTATGTACAGAATGAAAATCTATAAATATTCTGAAGTTCACGCAATCCCTCGTAAAGTGTGCGAAGAAATAATTGAATTAGAAGAAAAACAAAGGACTGCAACATAAAACAAGTTGATGTCTCACCATCTAAAATCGAAGTGTTGTGTAAATACTAATCAAATGCTATTTTAATGGCATGTTTTAATGGGATCATTGGTTAATCACGCAAGCAAAAAGAGTAAAAAGTTGTTCAACGCTAAAATTCCAGTCTTCTTTTAGAAGATCCGCCACCTGCATGGCACGCCCACTTTTTAAACTGATGCGCTCTGTCTTGTTATTAAGGCACAGTTGGGTCGAGGGTTTTAGTGTGGAATGAATGGCTAGTTACCTTGCTCTTCTTTTAATACCAGTAACTCACGATCTATTTTGTATTATTGATACTGAAAAAGAAGTAGGATTTATTTGATTGGTTATTCAGGCTTCATTTCACGTGAATGGTTTGATGGTTTTTTATAACCTGTGGGGCGAGGACACACACACACGCATATTATGAATAGCTGCTGTATTTTGTGTACATAACCCGACAGCACAAAAGTTAGAAAATTCAGAGTAAAACAAAGTCATTATAATGTTTCCTCTGTAATGGATCAAGCAGTTCCAATATGGAGTAAATGGAGTAATTACGCAGCAGCATTATTATTTATAATTATAATTTATATACTGACTCAGTATTACTCCATATTTTTTTAAAAAGTTTTATGCTGTGCCCGGTTTTATCATTCCGGGTCACATTTCTTCTCCAGTCTGTGGGTTAATAGTGATGGAATAGGATTGTTTATTTCTTATGATTTTTCATGAAGGTTTATATAGAAAATGATGCTGTTTTGACTGAAATTTCATGTTGACAGAATGTTAACAGTTCATCATTACATGTACTATGTAAAAGCCACTGTAGTTACGCCTTGATAAATCATAACTACAGTAGGTTACGGTTATTGGTAGCTATCTACATAACTGTACATATATTTCAGTACCATTTTGTTCATCAATCCTCCTGTGATTTATATGTTACATATAATTCTTATGTTAAAGATCACATGATAAAAAATAGTTCTCCAGAGAATTGAAGAATATTTAAAAATTAAAAATTTATAAAGGTGAGTAGGGATCACTCTTGCAATGCTAGCTAAAAAAAGTAAGGAAACTAGGGAAAAGATTTTCAAGTGGCATGAGAGAACACAAGATTCTAGCATGAGATAATTTATAAAAGTTTAATCCCTACATTTGGCTTACCCCTAATACTGAAAATGAGCCAAAAGTAGGGATGAAACTTTTATAAATTATCTCATGCTAGAATCTTGTGTTCTCTCATGCCACTTGAAAATCTTTTCCCTTGTTTCCTTACTTTTTTTAGCTAGCATTGCTGAGTGATTCCTACTCACCTTTATAAATTTTTAATTTTAAATATTCTAGTTTGTTTGCTTTTTATAGCATACTTGCAAAAGTAATCGTTTTCCAGGCGCCAAAACATTACTTAATTGTTTTTACAGACGCATGTTACCAACATTGTTAACATGGCGGAGCAGCTGCACTATAGTGAAATACATTCGAAAAACATCGAAAATATGTTGTATAAGTTATATATTCACACGTACTCTATAGTTGAAGATGTAATAAAGTACACGCAAAAACATCGCGTCTGTTCATAGTATTTAACGGCGGGCGCATTACTGATTATGTCACGTGTGTAAGTGGCTGTTATTGGTGACATAAAAGCCGAAGGTGCAAGCCGATCGACACCTTCTTTCATAATTTTCTCGCCTTTCTACAGACTAAACGAAGAAAAAGGAAGACAGTGAGGGATGAAAAGAAACACTAAGGCGCAGTGGATGAATCTTCAGCGGAACAGCAGTTTCGTAAATCGGATACGATTTCCTTTGTTGTGTGAGAAATCTGGAGCCATACTCCTAGTGCTAGTGGGTCTTACGGCAGGCAGGCAGGCCGGCAGTCAGACGAAATTCTGGTAGATTTCAAAATTTTCAAATCTCTCTACTGATCATGTTGTTAAGTTTTCCATAGAGTTTAACAAAGGTACAGTTTTGTTATAGTGTTACAAATGGATTTTAGTCGGTTTTTTCGTGAAAAGTATATTGTGAGGCGAGTTATGGAGGCTCATGAAAGTTGGACGCCATGTTTTTTCATGTCGATCCCTACTATTAAGTACTACCATACTTAATGATAATGCTGATATTTTTTAATGAACTTTACTGATATTATTTTAGTGCTTCCTATCGTGTGAATGTCTAATTTTCAGTAGCCTTTTTGTTTCATGTCTCATAACAGTGTATCGATGTTCATTGCTTGGCTTTCATACACTGACCTGAATACAGTTTATTACATCTTGTGAAGTTAGGAGTTTTAATACGTAGTTACTCTGAAAAACCCATAAATATAATTATAATTAATGCAGGTGTATTATTTCAATTAATTACTCTTTTATTTTTATTTACAGGGATTTTAGAAACATCAAGTTTATCATCTCCAATACCTGTCATGACAACTGATCAGACTATTAGTATTGTTAGTACTACTGTTAGTCAACAATTTACTAGATCTACTACAATACATCACACATCAAGTGTTTCATCAGTGAAACCTACAACTACTAGTGCTACTAGTGTAACACAACTTAGACAAGGTGTGATGTTGGATAAACTACATAGCCAAGTGCATATACGTATGTGTGTAATAATAGTATGATTACCATTTTGTATATATACAGTATATCACAACTTTTAACAATATAAGTGTGTCATACTGTATATAACTAATATATTTCACCTCCGGCACTCTAAAAATCTGCCCAAAACTGATGTCAATAATTCGGCCTCTTTATATAGTAACGGGTACTCGTTGTGATTGTGGGGCTCGATTTTATCGTTGTCATGACGTTCTTGCATGGTAGTGATGGCGATTGTGGGTTTACCACAACTTTTTATAAAGCTGCAGCACTTATAATGGGCAAAAATCCTGTTTAATCGCTTCAAAAGGATAAACTAATGGTGATTGTGTAAATAGAGTAGATTAATATATATTAAGTCACACAGTGAATAGACTATTTTTATCACGTTAGAAACTCACCTCAAATGGCGTCCTTTGGCTTATATCGGCTTGTACACTCAATACAAACACTTTTAGACTAGTAACAAAGTTTATTTTCAACTTCAAATAAATATATTAAATTTAGAAAACTAAAACCCACAATCGATATCGCATTCTTGCGCCTATATAAAGAGTGATAGTTCGTTTCTACATCACTGACTGGTCACCATGGCAGCAGGATATATCATGATATATACCTGTTCCCAGGGTATATTTGAAATATATCCCTGTGGTTTCCTTTGATGTGAGGTGTCTAAGTGGTATATTTTTATGTAATGCATATGGAGCAAAATCTTGACATGGAAAATATTGACAAATTTGTAAATGTTAAATTTTAAGCACAATTTTACTATTCAAATTTTTAAACCAGGCACAAGCCTGGTTTCTTGAAATTGTTTTCATGAGGATGTTGGTATGTGTGTTTGTGTGTGTCCACCCCCAGGCTATTAAAAACTACTCACGTGAAATAAAGCCTGAATAACCAATCTAACAAGTCAGACTGCTTTTCAATTTCTTTAATGACACTAGCTATCAATATTACTGATGGGTGGGGCCTTAGTAACGAAACGCGTTGTGAGCTACTGCTAAAGAAGAGCAAGGTAATGCCGCATTATCACAGCACAAGCCATTTAGCCAGCTGTACATTACTAACAAGACGGAGCGCTTCAGTTTTAAAAGTGGGCGTACTGTATGGTTGCGGAGCTTATAAAAGACTGGCCTATAGTGTTACAGTAAGAATTTCGGCTTAAAATAACTTTATATTACTTTTATCACTAAAGTACTGTGAATATAAAGCCGGTTTAAACAACAGAATTAAATTTGTATGCATTGTTATGCATTCCTTAGGATGAGTCTTTGCTCATGTGACCTACCCATGACGTTGTTAGTTACTATTAAATAGCAGTTGATTAACATTGACCTGGAATGACCAGCAATGACCTGGAACTGCTCCCATCGTTAGCTAGATGCCTCCCTGGCCTTGTAGTGTGGTATGGGCTCAATGTGGCTACTTTTGGTGGCTTCTCCTGCTGAAAATGTAGCTGTATAAAAGTCTGAGCCCCTATCCTATCCCTCCCCTTCCTCCCACCTGCCCATCCCCTATTCTGTTGGACTGAAATTAGTGTACACCAGAAAAAATGTCTCAAAAGCTCTGAAATTCAGCCATCAGCCATTCACAAGATTAACTATACGAAATCTAATGGATTAAAATGTTTATTGCTGTTAATACATGACGGCCAGCTACAGGCAGCAGGTTGTTTTAATTAATATAATATTTTGAAAGGGTATTTCTCGAAATACTACCAAGTGTGAATTAGGCCAGTTTTCCTTCGAAAGGTCACAAATGTGACTAGGCCTGAATAAACTAGTCTTATCTATACACAATATACCTACAGTTATTTTATTATTGTATCTACCTCTTTGTGTATGCTATACAAAATATGCAAATTTTATTGAATTCCTTAGGAAATTATGTATATATGATGAAATTTATATTAAATTACGATGAACACAGTGGAAACTATTCGATTTTGTTGAAAGTAAATGCCATAAAATTGCTCCAAATGACTAAAATCTTGAAGCCAACTACGTATATAGCTACTATGTAAGGAATTTGTTTACAGCGTGACCAGTGCACATTATTTGCATAAAACGTACTGTTTTGGTTTTATTACATATTAATACACAGTTGTTATGCATATCACATAAATACAATATATAAAACAGATAGTGACTTTGTCCATGTATCTTGTAATTCTTGCATATCTGGAAAGCCACAAAAAGGTTTGTTCACAAATTTCTGTATCAACCTATGCAAAAATATCACAAAACCAATAATTATTAATAATTAGGTTGCTATTTGGTAATTAATATCATAAAAATAGCTATAGCTCATGTGCTCATGCAATAACCCATATTAACAGATTAAATTACTGTATTTACATGCAAGTAAGTTTGTAGGTACATGTCCATGCAACCCTACGTGCATGAATATAATATTATACTTATTTGACCTGATTTGTGAGGACAGACCATATTATCACATGTTGTGTTTCGAGAAATACAAATTTGAATTATCGAAGCCACCGATGTTCTCTGATGCTACACTGTAGAAATGCTGGACCTACCGTAGAAGTCTTGTTTTATAGCTAGCATTGGCCAACAGTGCTGGTTTTTGAGAGGCATTTTTACAACCCTTGCTATATCACGAGTGTCACGTATAACAGGATGAGTGGGTGGAGTGGGCAAAGGGGTCGGTATTAAACTAGACTTAAACAGCGGAGCTGTGTCTTCAGTAGTGTTGGGTGGTATTAAAATTTTTCATCACAATTGTTGTTTAAAATTCAACTAGATAGTATTATATTTATAATGATCGTTTACCCACTGAAAAGTGATTTTTTGATGATCAATGTTGTCATAATATAGCTAACTACTAAAATTATGATCAAGTGTAATATTTGTTAATTTACAGCAATAAACTTTATGATAATCACGGTATTGACAATAATATTGTGGACAATATTAAAAAATTTTCACACTACGATTATCATGGGACCATGATGGTACAATTATGATCACGGTTTCACTTCAGTATAGGTGACAGAAACAGCCACAGTCCACAGAATTGTCAATGAAGCAGTTTGGCACTACATGGAGTCCTATTAATGCCCCTAGTGCCTCTACAGCCCCTGTAAATTGATTGCACTTCTGCAGTTTGATAGGTTGATAAAAGGCCATTTGTAGCCATGTGCTTAGTGAGTCTGGATATTTAGTCCATGAGTGTGGCTTTCATGTTCAATTTCAGTTCCTGACATTTAGGTCAGTTTTCGCAAATACAGTCACATATATATGTAACTTGGTGCACACGGCAATGCAAGTATGTGGCTAGATGTACTTATAATCACTTTACATACATTTTCAAGCTACTCCAGTGAATTTGGATCACAGTTAGTCTTGCACCAACTGTCAGTATGTCCTGCAAAGTGTATCCTATTAATTACGATATTCCAGGTCAACAACTTTGTAGCTACATCAGTGATACAAGATCGTATGGGATTCCTGGAAAATTTTCGTAAATGAAACCCGTCATCAGCAAACAACATCTAAGTACAATACAAAAATAGTTATTGACATATTAGTAGTATACCGTAGCAGGTGATACTTACAGCTTCAAAATTTAGCTAACAGTTGACAATTTTTTAACTTTATGGAACATATAGCTATTGTGTACTGACTTCCCTGATAAAAGCAAATGCAAGAAAGCAGATGCACACTAGTCTATTACCAGTGCACACATTGTTGAATAAGTAATCACAAGATAAAAGGCATGTATTATCAAATCAAAAGAGAGCTGATCAGGCCATGGTACAGTTATTGGAATAAACTGTTTCCATTGCTGTAAGTTACAAAGGTAAAAATCAATTGTGAATAAATATTGACATCACACTGGTATTGTTTGCATTGAAATTATTTTAGTAACAGTCGTGATTATTGGGGTGAATTTATAGTAGCTAACTGTATGCTCCGCTTCTACCTACCAACATTAGCAGTGTTTACAGGATTACAGTGAACAAATCCATGCAGGCATTCATATACTTGTGACTTGCTTTAGGTCTTGTATAGCTCATCTATCATGGTTATGATGCCACATGGCCAAATGCCAGCAAGCAAGCCTACATTCACATAAATGACAATTAAGATCATTATCACCAAATTGGCGTTTTTCAATCAGACAAAGTTGGACACATTTTAAGCACTATAGTCTGATAGCATGCGTGTGCATAATTAAATCGATTGATGGTTGTTCCATAAACTTCTTGAGTTTATTATTTGCACAGCAGCCTGACATTTTAGCATACAATTCCCTTAATCTACGGTACAGCTCAATTTAAACTTGACAAGGCACGCGTGTGGCATGTACTCGACATGACATGTTTTTCATTTCGCACGCATGCAGGCATGCATGCTCTCGCAAGATTGATGATGTATAAACTCTTGTGCAGAGTACTCGTGTACACACTAGACGTGTGGTAGAAGCATGCGTGCATGTCAGGTACGTACATGCCAAATCTGGTTTGCGTGCACCTTGGCGTGTATACGAATTGTAAGCTGAGCATAATGGTATAAACTCTATGAACATGTTCTTGACCTAAGGTGTGATTCCCATCGAGACACAAGACGCAAAAACGCTGCTAAATAATTTATTACTGTTAAGCTAAAGCCTATAGATTATATTTGGGGTTGTGTCTTTTACCGATTATCATCGGTAATTCTCAGATAAATTTCAATATGACAAATTAATGCCGATATCCTAAATGTGTTATATATAGCTAACTGACAACGTGAACACATTAGTAGCTATCGCTATATTTGCAGTTTAGTTACTTTTCAAAGTTGCAGATAGTTATTCCGATGTAGATCAAAGATATCCTAGCATATTCGGTATGAACACACCCCTTTATTAGGACTTTCGAGCGATACTTATTACAACAGATAAAGAAGCCGATCAGCTGCAAAACAGTTGTATTTCATTGTCTACTGCTACTGTACCTGTAGTTACACCACACGTGTAGTGTGGCAAACCAAGTGCGAGCTCATGTCGTGCATTTCTCATGTCACACGCCAGTTTTTGAAGTTTTAGCACACACGTATGCCTGCACGCATGTGTAAACTTTAAATTGAGCTGTACCGTAAGTATCTGGGATTTAGAGAGACCTGCCTCTGGCTATGCCAGATATAGCCAGGACTAACCCAGGATGGCCATATTATGCTGGGATGCTTAGGAATATCTGGGATGGTCCAGCTAGTCTAAATAAGTTAGATACCGCGACCAATGGGAACTAAGCAATTTAGTAACCCTCAGACCCTTAGTAGCGCCCTCGCTATGCTCTAGGGTTACCTGGAATAGTAGGTAGCTTAGTGGCTATTTAGAAATCAGTGGGATACTTAGTTAAGCTTGGGACATCCCATGGCAGTATCGGACTTACCTCAAGGCTTATTGTGAAATTGAACATCTGACAATGCCATGTGCTCTCAGTTGTTATGTAGCTAGCTACATAGTTTAGTTATTAGTACAGGATTGTGCATGTATAGCATTTTATAAGTTTTAAAGAAATGATGACTTGCAAGCTCTCCTTCAGTAGTTAACTATGTAGCTATGGGAGCCTATAGATGACCTGCAAGGCAGTCATGGCTATTCGTTTAACAGTTAATTTGACTCTGAACACTATATAATATATTGACTCTGAAATACCCCCAGATTCAATCTCAGGGCATCTATTTTTCAAAAATTTCCTGGGGGCATGCTAGCATTAATGGCTAAAAGGCTCCACTATAACTATAAATTTTCTCTGATGGCCTGATCACACAAAAATAGGCTCCTACAACCCTGCAATTGCTATTCAATATAATTATTGTAATTGTATTAAAGACGTCTTGAGTGTACGTATAATGTGAGGAAACACTCATCACTAAGGAGCACATAGCAATGCATAATTTATTTCTTTTGTTTATCCTCCAGTACTTCAGTGATAAAAGTAGTACGTATAAAGTTTCCAGTCTTCTATTATAAGCTTTGCAAACTGCATGGTACGCCCATTTTTATATCTGAAACACTCTGTCTTGTTTTATAGCTACTATATAGCCTTTAAATGGCTTTTAATGATAAATGAATGACTAATACTTAGTCTTCTTTGGCAGTAACTCATCTGCTTTGTTACTAAGGCCACGCCCATTGACTGTATTGATAGCAAATGTCTTATGAAGAAGCTGAAAAGCAGTATAACTTTTTTAATCAGTTGTTCAGCCATCATTTCACATAATAGTTTTTAATATCCTGGGGGGACACACATACCGACTTCCCAAACAAAAGCAACTTCAAGAAACCAAGAATATGGCGGTTTGTGGTGGCAAGTGCCTGGTTTATAAACAAGCTATCTTCATTCAATACTAACGATGTGATGTGTTGAGAAATTAAAATTTTCCTGTGTTCAGGCCTGCCTGCATATTATGTAGCTAAACAAGAATTCCAAAGGTATATACGTAATTTCATCAAAACTGTTGTTTAATTTATTATCTTCTACAATTACTTAGACAAGGCAACAAATTTATGAAAGATATACTGTTATGGCTTCTGTAAACTTCATTAATACTATCAACTGATGCAATGTTTTTGTGTGTAGTTACGTACTTAATTACAAAATGGTTCAACCTTTTGATGTTAACCATTATGATTAATTACGTATACACATATATGTGACCGGGTCTGCGAAAATCAACCATCTAGTCGCACAAAAATCACCTAGTTTTTTCAAATATATCTTACCATAACTTTTGCTCTATTTATACTAACAAGCTAAATGTTTTACCACAAATGCAGAATTTAATGGGGGATCCTTAAAAGCTTACAGAATAAACATACTCCTTATGGAACTGAAGATATTCATGAATATCTAACTAGGTGTAATTTGCGCTCACATGGTTGATTTTCGCAGGCCCAGTCACACACATATATATCAAGACTCACGATAGTGAGTCGCGAGGCCAAGAAGAAGCAGCATACGCGACCACTGAGTGAGTTATTTACATGTAGCACCGCCCTCAAACTCGCAAACGCTCTAGCTAAGCCGCCATGAAAGCTATCGCTTAGTTATCACAGACCCACAACGTTCTTACTATATAGAATCAATAAACCGAGAATGGAGGAAGTCGGCGCCACCATTCCTAAGTACCAGCCATTGCGATTTTTATGGCGCCGTTCATGCACCCACGTACGACGAACCATCCCTTCCCGTCCGATTTGCCCGTTACTCGAGAATTAGTACCTACATTGTTTGAAGAATCGATAACCTCAAGTTCGTCGAATTCGGTTCAGCCAGTCTTCAGATATGGCCTTATAAAATCCTTCCTTCCACAAAAATTTTTTGACGCGGCCGTCGTTTTTTTTTCTTCTAATTCTTCTACTTTCTTTCATTTTCATCGCACACCTTTTTCGTGGGCTTGCGGGAGCTTTCGTGAATCCCGGAAGTTTTTTCAAACTCTCTTTTGTACATTCACTTGTTTGTCTAATAACTCACTCATTTCTTCATGGATTTCAGCCAAATTTGTATCAGCACTTTTCCTATGTATGCTCTACCTGTCTTACTACTTTCAGCCTGAAGTAAACACTCGAATGTATTTGAGAAAAGCTATTACACTGCAGGTTGATAGTTGCCATAACTTGGACCCCCTTGAAATAATTTGCATAAACTTTCAGATACACAATCTATATTGATGTATCACTCTGTAATGAAAGTTAAAAAAAATTGTATGCTTGAGCTTTTCAAAATTCAGCTTCAAAGTTAAATTTACAATATTGTATGCTAAGCAAGTACAAGTTATGCTCATGCAGCAGGGGCATAGCCAGCCATTTCTTGATGGTAGGGCAACGGTTCAAGCATGCAACTAAGTATATTGTTATATATTAATGCATACATATGCCCACTTTCATGTGAGCATTTACTTCTTTTGAAAAGTGTATGCACACTATCCTAGCTATGATGTAATGTATAACAAATGCTGCTGCATGAAACTATAGGTACTCGATCAAAAGATCCAGGAAGCTATCCAGCGATGATCATGACTATACGAGCTCACGTGCCTCTGGATTATTTGAATGGGCATCTACTAGATATCGAAAATATATATTAGTGTATACACAAGACCAACAGTAAGGAGGCACCCTGTTTTTCACACAAGTGCTTAATTTTATAACCTGGCACACGTTTATACATGCATTGCTTAACCTTGATATCCAGCTGTCTCAAAGCTCCAGTCTGCATGCATGTTGAAGACTGGAGGCTTAATCAGTAATTCTTCTATATGACCCTTGTAAATGATATTACTTTTGTCACGCAACTTGTCACTAGCGTAACAACACTGCTGATACCACTCCTCTCAGTGTATTTTAACAGAAGTATCTAACGCTGTATCAGTGACGGTCGGGCAAATGCCCCACCATGCCCACCCCTAGCTACGCCTCTGCCATGTAGTAGCTACTTCTCTACTGCTTGCTAGTAATACGTAGCTAACATCTGTTTCCAAAAAAGTAGTGATATGCTAAACAAAAACACCTTGGGTGTAAAAAAAGTGCGAGGCCAATCAGAAGCAGCATTGCAAACAGGTGCGACCAAAAACTTTGATATCAGTTGAGGCCAAGAAGTTACTTATCAAAATCTTTTTCACTACTTGAATGACATACAATAGTTTATAGCCAATCATAGTTGTGAAAATATGCTATAAACTATTGTATGTCATTCAAGTAGTGAAAAAGATTTTGATAAGTAACTTCTTGGCCTCAACTGATATCAAAGGTTTTGGTCGCACCTGTTTGCAATGCTGCTTCTGATTGGCCTCGCACTTTTTTTACACCCAAGGTGTTTTTGTTTAGCATATATATGTACATGTACATATTTTAGTTGTTTTTACCATGTACGTATGCACAGGTGGTTCACAATTGAATATACAAGAGAATTTGAGATATAAAGATAGACGTTTACATAAAGGTTTGTATGTGTAGTGTAGCTGTATCTATGTAAGCATCATCATTCATGGGTGCCTTAAAAAATGCGAGGCACCTACATTTATGTATGTAGCTGTATTGTGTCTAACAATGATAGTACTGATGTACGCTTAAGCTTTTTATCGACTTGCGTTGCAAAAGGTGGGTAATTTGTGTATTTAACTGTCTTTCAATGTATAAACACCAGCCTGCACACTCCTGGTGATCCTAAACAGTAGTTTACAGCAAGGCTTCATGCATACACGTTTAACTTGAATAGAAGCTTATCATGTATGAGTACATCAGTAAAACTAAGCGATGATCTGTGCCTAAGATTACCTGTATAAACAAGAGGGACTGACTCGAAGGGACTGGCAGTATCGTCCGCTGCCTACATGCCATGTTCTAAAGCAATTAGACACTTGTAATAGGTTTCTCCTCAGATTTAATAAAGCTCAGTAAAGTCAATAATCACCTTGGCTTTGCTTTGACGTCACCTTGGGTTTTTAAATCCTCAAAGACACCTAGTACGAGTGTCTAACTATTACTAAGTGTTTATTCAAATATACTAGCCCATCCTTCACTATAGCAGGTGCCCCTGGAGTTTTTTATCAAACAATGAATACAGTCCTTCAGGATTGTATGTTACCTTGACGATATTATTGTGATGGACAGAGATAAAGCTGAACACTTGTGCAATTTAGAACGAGTAATGAACGGAATCCAAGAAAATGGCTTACATGTATGCAAAGAGAAGTGCTCCTCCATGCAAGATTCTGTTGAATACCCAGGCCATACTGTAGACAACCATGGAATTCAGATGTCACCCAAGAAAGTTAAAGCAGTTGCTGAAATGCCACGACAAAATGAGAAAAATAGAGATTGTGAGCATTTCTATGTATGCTTAACCACTATGGAAAATTCTTGCCCAATTTATCAGACCTGTGTGCACCACTTAATCGAAAGCAGCTAAGTGGAAGTGGATTATAGAATGTGATCAAGTCTTTCTAACAATCATAGAAAAGCTTGGATCTGCAGAAGCATCATTAGTTCATTTCAACCCATCATTACCCATTGTTCAGGCTGCTGATGCTTCATGAGTGGTCATTGAGGCTATTATCTCTCACCATTATCCTGATAGTTCTGAAAAGGCTAAAATATTGCTCATGCATTGAAGACACTTACACCTACAGAAAAGAACTACTCACATATCAAATGGGAAGCTCTTGCCCTGATCTACGGAGTAAAAATGTTCCACCGATATCTCTGGGATAGAGAATTTACACTACAAACAGATCACAAGCCCAGACCACTATTTTTGGAAAAAAGAAAGGCATACCACCAACTACAGTAGGTCGTCTTCAAAGATGGGCACTAATACTGATGGACTATTATTTATATAGAATACAGGAGTACTAAAATATTTGGTAACGCATATGGATTGTCACATTTACCTGTTGAACCTGACCAAGGTTTTGGCACACAGATTATGGCAAAATTAACGTGATTGAATTGGTAATTGCTACAAGTGGAGAAACTGGAAGAATTACCAGGTAAAGCCAGTGCATGGCCTTGCCAAAGAAACAAATAAGGAAACAACAAGGATCCAATACTCAAACAAGTGAAGCAATTTACTCTAAAGGGATAGCCAGCACAAGTAACACAGAAGGCTTTACAACCTTATGCATGCAATAAAAATGAACTCATAATTCAAAATGAATTTATACTTTATGGCATCAGAATAGTGATTCCATCTAAATTCCATACCAGTATAGCTTCTTCATGAGACACACCCTGGCAAAGTGCGAATGAAATCTCTAGCTCAATCTCACATGTGGTGGCCAAAATTAGACAAACAAATTGGAAGTATCAGTGATCGTAGTAGTAAACCTTGTGCAGAAATGGCCAAAGATCCAGCAAAAACGTCACACCACAAATGGGAGTTACCAGAAAGGCCTTGGCAGCATCTGCACATTGACCACGCTGGACCTTCTTTGATTACATGTGATTTGTCATAGTGGACGCACATTCTAAATAGTCGACTGTGATTCCTACCAAAAATACCAGTGCTGAAAATACTATAAAAATGTTACTAGGCACATTCATGACTCATGGGCTCTATGAACAAATACTTTCTGATAATGGAAGTCAGTTTACTTCAGAGATCTTCAAGTAGTTCTGTGAAGCCAGAGTTATCCAGCATATCTTCACACCTCCATATCACCCTCAATCAAATGGCGAAGCTGAGAAATTTGTGTAGACATTTAAACAACAATAATGAAAAGTAAATTGAGTGGGGAGAAGATGAAACCATCACTTAGCTAGATTCTAGGCAGATACAAAGTTACTCCTCATTGTACTACAGGTATAGCGCCATGTGAACTGTTGATGAAACGACATTATTACAGTAAACTGTGTTTTTACTGCATTTATACATGAGACAATTACTTTTTGTAAATATAGCTAGATATCAAGATATTTTAGATAATCAAGATACGTATCTGTGTAGTAAATATCAAGATATAATTTGTAGCTTTATCGCACACCTCTATTTAAGACTTTGATTTTCCAAGCCTAAATCTGGCAGCGGAAACATCAGAATCCAATGAAGCAATGAGCAGACCACTCAACATCATCTGAAAAAATGAGCACTAGACGATAACCCTTGTGAGACATAAAGCCTGCAGAGAGATATGGTTTTCTAACTTAAACAAGGAGGAGATGTAGTGGATTACATCAGGACATGCTATTACAATGCACACATATAAGTTGTAACATACGTATTGTATGTTCTTTGATAAAAGGGTACAATAATCATAAAATTTGTGAGGACTTTTGTTAGGACTTAGAATTTTATTAGGTTTTTGTTATGTAATCATGCACTTGATAGCTATAGATTGTTTGTGAATTATAAGCGTTACCATGTGAAGTGTGGAACAAAGCAAGAACTCCAGTAGATAAGTGTTAATAGCTAGTGGTCTGAACTCGATTAAGTTGTGAGCTTTACGACATTTAGCGCCCATTGTGGGGCTGCGAACATTGAGAAGAAACGATTAAGCCAGCCAACGACAGTAAGTCCGAGGACACCTGCTGTTGCCACTTCCCCACTCCAGACTGATTGCCGAAAAGGATTCCTTATATCCAAATTACTTGGTGCTGGGTGTTAATAGGTACCACAGAAGGGCAAGTGTTTTTTTCTAAGATATCATTGTTTGCGTATACTGTATTACAGCCATGTCCGAAAGCGAACGACAGCGTTCAATTTGTGGAAGTCACAGAGGAGTTGTCATGAGGATTGTCAGATAAGTTGACGATTTAGAGGGACCAATGACTGCAAAAGAGTAAGAGAAATTGAATATCAAATTACAACAGCTAGAGGAGGCTCTCTGTGAGTGGTAGGGCAATTAAAGCTGTACAAAGTAGCTATACACATTAAGGGATCTGGAGGCATGCCCCCAGAAAACTTTTGAAAATAGATGCTCTGAGATTGATTTTCAGCATGATTTCAGGTGTACATTCCAGGTTGTAACTCAGTACTATAGGACTTAGCTTTATGCAGGCAAACTACATCATAACAGTAATACAGCAGCTACAAGTGCAGGTGTTGATTTTATACAGATGCTGATCTATTGGTGAATTATGACTGTTATATAAGAATATATCAATCAATGGTATGTATTACCAAATTACCAGCAAAAAGTGGTGGGGCTCTGGCTCCATCAACCCCACCTTCTGAGCCACTCTTAACTAGAGGCTAAATTGTAGGTACTTAGTGATATTGATAAAGATATACTTAGTGTGATGTGGGTGAAAATAAAATAGTCAGAGGCAATAACTGCCAAAATTATGAATTGCCAATAAAGGATTCAAGAAGCCATTAGAACACTCACAGACCCACCTGTTGTACCTATACCAATACCTGCACCAACCTCAACTCCCATTCCTAAATTAAACTTACCAAGGTTTAATGGTGTTCAGACATCATGGTCAAACGTTTTGAGATCCTTCAAATCTACTGTTCATGAGAATCCAGAAATGTCAAAGTTAGAAAATTCATTTACCTCAAATCCCTCATGGAAGGATATACTATCAGTTGTATTCAAGGGTTAACCTTATCAGAGGCTAACTATGATGCTAAGAGATTCGGCAGACTTCAACAAATCATAACAGCCCATATGGAGGAATTGCTGAGAATCCAAGGCTCTGTTGGAAATCATCCTTCCTCATTGTGTTCTACCTTTGATAAGATCATGACGCATGTCCGTGGACTGGAGTCACTTAGAATTAGTTCAGGCCAATATGGCAGCTTACGTACTTATTCCTGTCATAATGTCAAATTGCTGCACGTGAAACTAACAAGGAAGCATGGGACATTGAGGAGTTACTGCAAATTATTAAGCAAGAAGTGGATGCCAGGGAAACGTGAAGGAACACTTGTTAACCCTGGTAATCATCCCAAAAGAACTCTCACCAATTCTAATCTAACTACAAACTCAATTGTTACTATATACGTACTAGCACTGGAATCCCATGTGTCTATTGACACTACTTAGCTTCTGTGTGTGTCCCTGTGTGTCCGTGCGTGTGTCCGTGCGTGTGTGTGCTTGTGTGTGTGCGTTTGTGTGTACATGTGTGTGTGTGTCTGTGCGTATGTGTGTCTGTGTGCATGTCTGTGTGTGTCTGTGTGCATGTCTGTGAGTGTGCGTGTGCATGTCTGTATGTGTGTTGCGTGCATGTGTGTCTGTGTGTGTGTGCATGTCCGTGTGTTTGTGTCTGTGTGTGTGTGTCCACGCGTTTGTGTCTGTGTGTGTGTGTCCACGCGTCCGTGTATGTGTGTGCATGTCCGTGTGCGTGTCCGTGCGGTGTGTGTGTGTCCGTGTGTGTGTGTGTGTGTGTCCTTGTGTGTGTGTATGTCCGTGTGTGTGTGTGTCCGTGTGTGTGTGTGTGTCCGTGTGTGTGTGTGTGTCCGTGTGTGTGTGTGTGTGTGTCCGTGTGTGTGTGTCCGTGTGTGTGTGTGTCCGTGTGTGTGTGTGTGTCTGTGTGTGTGTCTGTGTGTCCGTGTGTGTGTGTGTGTCCGTGTGTGTGTCCGTGTGTGTGTGTGTGTCCGTGTGTGTGTGTGTGTCCGTGTGTGTGTCTGTGTGTCCGTGTGTGTGTGTGTCCATGTGTGTATGTGTGTGTGTCCGTGTGTGTGTGTGTGTCCGTGTGTGTGTGTGTGTCCGTGTGTGTGTCCGTGTGTGTGTGTGTCCGTGTGTGTGTGTGTGTGTGTGTGTCCGTGTGTGTGTGTCCGTGTGTGTGTGTGTCCGTGTGTGTGTGTGTCCGTGTGTGTGTCCATGTGTGTGTGTCCGTGTGTGTGTGTCCACGCGTGTCCTTGTGTATGTGTGCGCGTGTCCTGTGTGTGTGTGTGCATCCGTGTGTGCATATCCGTGTGTGTGTACATGTCCGTGTGTGTGTGTGTGTATGTCTGTTTGTCTCTGTGTGTGCGTGCGTGTGTGTGTGTCTGTGCATGTCTGTGTGTGTTTGCGTGTCCGTGTATGTTTGCGTGTCCGTGTGTGTTTGCGTGTCCGTGTCCATGTGTGCGTTTCCATGTGTGAGTTTCTGTGTGTGTGCGTGTCCATGTGTGTGTGCGTGTCCATGTGTGTGTACGTGCGTCTCCGTATGCGTGTGTTTGTGTCCATGTGTGCGTTTGTGCATGTGTGTTTGTGCGTGTGCGTGTGTGTGTCCACCGCCCAGGCTATTAAAACATTCACATAAAATGAAGCATGAATATCCAAATCCTAGCTACATACATAGATGATGTGTATGGCCTTACTAACAAAGTGCATCATGAGTTACCATCAAAGGACAGCAAGGTAATGCTGTATTTGCCATTCATTTTGTAATATACATTTACCCAGCTGTTCATTACTATCAGGATCAGGGATGTGCCCACAGTGGTCGGCATCGACCACCCCTCAGATAAATTAATCACCACTACTAATTCACTTACCAATACTAGTATGAATGTAAATGCTTAGTTTTGCAAGCCACTTTACACAAAACAAAGTGTCTACAAGGAATCCTAGACACAGTGGGAGTATACATATTAAAGATCATTAAGTTATGGAGATTTAAAACCTCATTTTGTAACCACCACTCTCTTAAACCTGGGCACATCCCTGCAAGACGGATCGCTCTTGTTAAGTTGACATACCTAAAGTAGACTGGCCTATAGATAGTGTTACAATAAGAACTTAAAACAAGTTAATACTATTATTAAAAAGTTTTATCACTAGTACTCAGTAAACAGCAGAAATTTGTATGTGTTGCTACAGTATGTGTTCCTTAGTGATGAGTCTTTGCTCATGTGACTTACTCATTAATTACTTTACAATACATTGAATAGAAGTTTCTTAACAGTGTTTTACACCTCGAACATGCATTGATAATAAGTGATTTAGAAACCCTCAGGCCTTCAGTAGCACCCTCATTACACTCAGGAAGATACAGCCTTGGACCCTTTGCTTTCTAAATCATTCACTTACTTTGGTCTTGGTGTCTATTATTTAGGCCTATTTATGGCTTTTCTAAATAACTCAGTTCTGCTAGTAATTTCACAACTTAATCAACTGCTAAAGATAAATTTGATTGGCTGGATCAATATCTTCACAGCATTTTCTACCTGGTTGCTTAGCAATACTGCAGCAATGGTTACTAGGACTGGTTGCCATGGATCTACGTATGTCATAGCAACCATAAACATGGAAATATTTCTAAGATAATTCATAATTTGACCTGTGGCAACCAGTCCCTAGCAACCATTGCTATGGGCGAAACCCAAAATTCTAAATCAGTTAGACACATCATAACTAAGTGATTAATGCTACACTTGCGATACTACAGCCTCGGGCCCTTGGGGTTTCTAACTCACTTAGTTACCTTGATCTCTATGTCTAACTTACATATAATGTATTTATATAATATCACTTTATTGCGTTATAGGTTTCAAGTATCAACGACCTCCACCATTACCATCCAATCATGTTAAACGTCAAATTTTATTGGATGAAATTGCAACTAAATTATTACAAGCTACCAATGACCCTAATAAGTATGAAACAACATTAACTATTACTGGAGCTGGTGGATTTGGCAAGACAACTACTGTAATATCATTGTGTCATCATCATATTTTACAAGAACAATTTACTGATGGCTTTGTTTTTATTGAACTAGGACCACAAGCTACTGATCCCAGTATTAAACTGAGTCAATTATATCATTTACTAACTGGTGAATACTTAAAACAATGTGATATTAATCATGCTGAACAAGAGATTAATCAACTCACCAGTAATTATTATCGTAATCTTCTTGTCATTATTGATGATGTATGGCATGTTGAAGATGCAGAGCCTCTTGTGAAGGCATTTTCAAATTGTAAAATAATCCTCACTGCCAGGATGAATAATATTGAGCAATATATTCCATCTAGACAATCAGTTGTTATTGGTCCAATGACAAAAGATGAAGCAATTTCTCTACTTACTAGTGGAGTCATTGATAGTAGTCAACTGTCACAAGAGGATGTGAGCTTACTTAATGAGATATCTCAAGATGTCCACCTGTGGCCACTACTTCTGTCCCTTATCAGAGGGCAATTATCTCATAACCTGAAACAATATCATTTGTCTTATCACAAAGCCATTCAAAATGTACAAGCTAAACTACATCATAAAGGTCTAACAGCTTTTGATAAGAATAACATTGAAACTGTGAAGAAAGGTCGTAAATTAGCAGTGAAAGCTTGTATTGAAATTACATTAGAATCACTCACAAAATCATTAACAGATAAAATTAAATCATTAATATTATGGACTGGAATTGGTACTTCATTACAAACAGCAGTATTAAACAATTTATGGAACATTTCTGAACAAGAAGCAGAAGACACTGTTGATGTACTATGGGCCTATGGCCTAGTCCAATTTACTGATATTATAATATCTCCTAACAATATCAAACAACATTGTGTGGAGGTTCATGCTGTTATCAGTCAGTATATCATGGAGTGTATGGATAGCAATGAAGCTGGTAATCTTTTTTCAGTTATGGTTGAAAATGTCAATTCAGTTATTGCTGGATTATCATTAACATTTCAACAATCATATGGAGTACATGATCTATCATCACTAACAGCTATCTTGAAGTATAGACTAAGTGAAATAGAAAATCTTGAGTTACCATTCTACCTCAAAATGATCAACATGTACACAGTTAATGGCCCTCATAGTGTTATACTAACATTACAAGAGATAAAGGATGATCTAATGATCTCACCATACACTATAAATTTGTTGTCATTATTAGGTGATGAAATTAATTCATTAACAGCTGATTGTACACATATATTAAAAGATGCTCACAAATTGTGCAGGAAGTTAAACCAAAGTGTACAAAGAAATCTTTCTGAAAACAATTATGATAAATTAATTCAAACTGTAGAAGAATTCATCAAAAACTATCCTTTGTGTGATGTAGCACAAAAAGCTGTTACCATGGTAAAGAAGATCATACCATACTGTGATGGTGAACTACTACATTATATGATGATGAAGTGTGAGGATTTGCAGATGAAGACACATGATTATCATTACATCACTACATTTATATTACCTGTTATTAAGTTACATATTAAACTACATAAACAAATAACTAGTTCATTACATAATGGATCACCTGATATTGAACTGACTTATCATTACATCAAGTCTGGCAAGTATAATGAAGAGGTAGAGTTAGTGAATACTAATCGCCTCATCAAACTACAAGAGGTTGCTCCTAACTATGTACATCAACAAGCTACACAACAATAACATTACATACTCTAATTACATTATACTAACTAGTAAAACATTATTACATTATTATTTTAATTTACATTCAGGCCATGTACATGACTGCGTGTTCCTTTCCAGTCATTTCTTATTAAGGATACATAAAGTATTCCACTATGACATTGTCATGAATGACTTTACTATCCAGCAGTCATTAATGAACTGTCATCACATTATCATGTATACATACATCATTATGTATACATAGCTTGCAATATGCATGAATAGGAGCATGTTAGTTGTGTTAGTATTGTATAGTGCAAAATTTTGTTGGTGGAAATTTTGATGAATTGGAAGACAAGAAAATTTGACCAGTAAAATTTTAAACATTAAAGGTCAACTGAAATGGAAAAAATTTTTAGATAAATATGTTTATTCACTCATGCAATGCACAAAACAACAATTTTTATAATTCAATTATAGGTTATTAACGAGCTATTGCGCTTGAAAGTTTTGGTGGTCAGCTTGCGATTTTAGTTACGGAAACGATGTCACAAAACGTCATGTCGAGCGGAAGTGTACGCATACGCTATAACAAAAGTACAGGTAGCTACCCAAAATACATACATTTCACAACGATTAAACCATTATAAACGCGACCATCGAATTTTAGCTATGCCTCGACGTTGCATTGCTGCAGGATGTAATACTACTAGCGGTATGGGCTACAGTTTACACTCGTTCCCGAAAGACGAGACCCTCCGAAGGAAATGGATAAGTGCTGTCAAACGTCAGAGATGCAACTGGGACGGTCCTTCGTCAAGCTCTCTTTTGTGTTCAAGGCACTTTAAGGAAGACTGTTTTGTAACGGAAGGCGTTCGATTTCGCGAAACTTTAGGTGTTCCAGCCCAGAAGCGATTGAAGATAAATGCTGTACCCACAGTATTTGCGAAAAGCACCGCTCACCTAGATGCTAGTGGCAGTAGTCACACTCCATGTAGCCGACCATTATCCGAAAGAAGAGAACAAAGATCGGTAAGCACGTAGCTAACATGTGTATAGTAACTATACTGTACATGAAATCACTAGCTATAGATATTTTACAAAACTTGGTAGCTACAAAAGTTATTTTGTAATGCAGATTGTATCCGAGCTCCTATGTCCAACTGCTAGCACTGAATCTGTAAGTGAGGGTATGGACATTACTAGCTCTTCTATTGCTCAGTTGTCCATTCCAAGTACATCGGATGCAGCTACACAGGTTCCAACCATCAAGATGAGATCTGTGCACATATCTGTACGTATAATAGGCAGGGACAAAGGTAAAATTATACTGTATACATACTTGTATAAACATATATAACATAATATATTGATAGAAACGCAGACAGATATCACCCATGAACAAAGTAGTGTTGCTACGCAATGCAATTTGTTGAATGCCCCACCTTTGGAATTGCTTCCACAAGCATGTGCATCACTTGATGATTCTTTTGCCACTGACACAGAACCTGATTTAGACACATCATTTTGTTCAAATCAGGAAGACTATACAACAGAGTAAGCTAGTGCATACAAGGTGGCTAAAGCCAGTATATATTTGCTGATATCATAGGGATGACACAGAAGAGGTACCACCGAATGAAGTCAAATTCCTGGTGTTTAGATCTCATCTGTTGAGCCTATTTACAGCATGTAGATCATGCCATCAACTTTGCACTAGCGAGGTTGCTCAACAGATGGGAACTTTCATCAGTATTAGACAAGCCTGTAGTCACTGTGGCCATGTATGGATGTGGAACAGCCAACCATTTATCAAGAACAAACCAGCTGGAAACATCCTATTATCTGCAGCTATTTTGTTTAGTGGTTCTACGCCGACAAAAGCTTTGCACTTTTTAAACTGCCTACATGTAGCATGCATTACGGACAGAACATTCTATCTTCACCAAAGGCAGTATCTTGAACCATCTGTTCAAGCAGCGTGGAACCACAAGCAGCAACAACTTTCATCAGTATGTGAACTTCCTCTAATAATCGGTGGTGATGGAAGAGCTGACAGCCCAGGACATTCTGCTAAGTATGGCTCCTATGGTGTTATTGACCTACGTACAAACAAAGTTCTACATATAGAGTTGGTACAGGTAAATTATACAATATATACGTAAATGCCTTAAACATGAAAAAATATTAATTACCCATAGAGCAATGAGGTGAAGTCAAGCAATCATATGGAGCACAAGGGCTTAGTGAGAGCTCTTCAATTTTTAGCTGATAATTCGTTACAAGTGGCAACACTTGTAACAGATAGACATAATCAAATTGCCAAATATATGGCTGAAGTCAATCCAGAGATTGAACATCGTTATGATGTATGGCACGTCTCCAAGGGTATGTCACCTTAACTAATACTTGTATATCGTTTACTAGCATTCACACTGACAGGCATTAAAAAGAAGTCAGCACGTTTGGCCAAAACAAAAGAGTGTAGCCTCATAGGAGACTGGATTAAGAGCATAACCAATCATTTATATTGGTGTACTGCAACTGCTCCTGATGGTGATGACATTATCAAGCGATGGAATTCCCTCATGGATCATCTTTGCAATAAGCACGATGATTGCTACCATGACCCTCTAGATACTCGAGAGGAGAGGCAGAAAAAATGCTTTATACCAGGTCTGTGAAATACTGTAAGGTATCAAAGGTATCAACCTTAATTGTTTTAATGCTAATTAATTCCTTTAGGGAGTAAGGCAATTGAGAAGCTTGATAATGTCATTACCAATAGCAGGCTGTTAAGTGACATGAAGAAGTTGTCACCATCACATCAAACCAGCAGCTTAGAGGCTTACCATAGTGTGGTCAACCACTTTGTCCCTAAGCTGTTGGCTTTTTCTTATGGAGGGATACATTCCAGGTACGTATATAAAATTATAACAATATCTTATAGCTACTGTGTATAATTCACATTATTGATAGGCTACTGATTGCAGCACTACATTTTAATGAGAACTTTGGACGTGAGCAAGCCAAAACATTAGCTGGATCGGAACGAATTCGAATTGTTTTTCCTAAACAAAAACAAGGAGAATTCACACCGAAGCCAATCCTAGTTCCCAAAACTTATAGTAAGTATATCTCAATCTACGAACTGCTTAATTCTAATGAATGTATCCTGCAGATTATGTTGATGATCTCATACAGAAGACACTTAAGTACTGTAAAGACGATGACGACGACAAGCCAGCACTACCCACAACTCCCCCTCCCTTAGCAAGTGCATACATACACCCAGATAAGGATCATATAACACTGTTTTCTCGTTATAAAAAATAATTTATCTAATATTAATTTTATATACATACAAATTTTTGTGGCTATGGCGTATGAGGAGGGTATTGATGACCCGTGTAATCCTCTGAAGGAAATTCATTCCTTATCCTGGCTACTGCACAGGAAGGAAGCACCACTCGCCTGTGCCGACCCAAGTAATTCCATCCCCACCATGTTAGCTGCCGATATGCCAAGTACCGGAATTTTCTAAACACAACAATTTATGATAAGCAAACTAATGTATTAACGTTTACCTGTTCTCATCAGCTGGGATATCATCAGTCCCATAACGATGTCGATGGCTATGGTAAGCAATGGTCAAAACGACTGTACACAAACAAGCACTGGTGAAGGCCGGGTGCTGTGTGACACAAGCTGGTACTGGATCACCAACAAACAACGCTTTCATCTCGTCGATTTCCTGGCAACAAACAGATTCTCTTGACGTTGACATCATCTGACAACAACCACACAGGCACCTGACATCGAAAGATTTCACACATTTTGCAGTTGCATCAGTGTTTTACGTACCAATCGGTATTCCCTAGTTGCTCTTCACTAGGATGATCAACCACTTCTGTCGTTTCTTCAGAATCGCTGCTAGACGACCTCTCTGGCTCGAATAAGTACGGTCGAATCGTCTCCTCAGGCACTGGCAGCGATAAGGAGGCTACTGATGAGGCGTCGCTGTCTTCACTGGAGTAATAAGCTGAACCTGATAGAATTGAATCAACTTCAGCCTCGGAAAAAGAACTGGAGCTATCACCTTCTGCCATTGTAAACAGTGAAATAAGAGTACCTTCCGCTCGAGTTGACGTCAAATTGCGCATCAAAGACTTGTGGTCGCATTTTCAGGAAGGGACGTTTTAGCAACTTCAAGGCGCAATAACTCGTTAATAACGTATAATTGAATTATAAAAATTGTTTTGTGTATTGCATGAGTAAATAAACATATTTATCTTCAAAAAAATTTCCATTTCAGTTGACCTTTAAATCTGATGAACCTTAGTCAATATTTAAACCCGTTAAAATTAGCATCATACAGTATACATATTAAAGGCTGTAAAGCCTTTGACAATTTAATGATCGATATAACTTTGGCTGGGTAAAACTTTTGTAAGTGACTATTAGTTCTCCTAACTTACTCCATTATATGTACTTGATTAAAATTAATAAAGGTTGATTATTAGTATAATATTATAAAGTGTGCTGGTAAATTCACTGGATAGAACACTAGTCATACAATGTGTGTAGCTATAGTGGGATAATCAATCAGTGACATATCCTCATTGTGTGCAGGGCTTTGTTGCTTGCGGTGAAAACTGATTATACAATACAAGGTGTAAAATATGATCTATCTGGATATTTAGCGTTTTGCATATACGTAGAAGGAAAGTAACATGCTAGTAACACCATGGTGAACATTTTAACAAATCAAGATTAGATGCATTCATTAATTTTATTGCTCCTGCTGCCTCATTTTAAAAATGTACTGCTATAAGTATTATAATTATTATTATATAGCAATGCAATCAACATTATTACGCATTATAATAATTGGTATAAACAATTAAGCCAGACCCTTTTGTATGTAAATCTGAGATCATCGACATTCTGCACAAGGTTCCACCCAGGAATTTGTACATGGTGGCTTAACATGTTAACATAGACTCATGTGTGTAGGGTATGCATCATAAATAACCGTATAGCACAAAAGTTTTATGGGGGGAAAACTTTGACGAACGACAAGTGATTCATCAAAGTTTTCCCTTCCACCATTTTCCCTGTTAATGCTTTTCTTATGAAGCCTATATACAATCAATTCGTCAAAGTTTTGCTCGTCAAAGTTTTGCTCATCAAAGTTTCGTGAGCGCACCATTCGTCAAAGTTTCCCCCCGTCAAACTTTTGCGCTATACGGTATATATAGGACCCAGCACAAGAAAACCTTCACAAAACACACCTATTAATATTATAGTAAGTATCTTCATTACTGTATAAGGTTTCAAAATCTGTAAACTGCATTATATTCCCTATGAAAAGCTGCATAAATGGTAAAAATTGTGCTGGGTTCCCATGTGTATTCATGAAGTTATTTAATTTTGAATTCCAAAAAATAATTAATGTGGTCAAATTTTATGTACACAATAGCCCTATTATCTAATGCCGGGTCATCATTTACTGTATAGTGCAAAAGTTTGACGGGAAAAACTTTGATGAATTTGACGAACGGCCAGAGATTCGTCAAAATTTTTCCTTGCAGCCTTTTCCCTGTTAATGTTTTTCCTCTGAAGCCTACAATCAATTCGTCAAAGTATTGCTCATCAAATTATCGTGCACGCACTATTCGTCAAAGCTTTCCACGTCAAACTTTTTGTGCTATACGATATGTAAGCATTTTGCTGATCAATTTTAAGAGGTCTGATCGGTTTTAAGAGGTACTGGTACAACTAGTGTAATCAGAAGTCTCAGAACCCTACTTTTGTAAAATTAAAGTGCTAAGGTAACACTCATCTATGCGACTATGCCACTTTCACATCATTTTACTGGAGTTACCTAGTTTACAATATGGGCTTCTAGAATGTGTGTCTTATGACTCACAAATGCAACTTAAAAGCTGCTTCTGTTGTAGTCGAAGATATTTGTGACTCAGAATGTGAAAATGGTTCTTATGTGCACATAAAATTTGACCACATTTTTGAATTTCAAAATTAAATAACTTTTTATGTAAACATAGTAGTCCAACAAATATTTCACTGTTCATGCAATCATTAATAAGGAATCTCATGGAACTTACAGATTGTGAAAATCTTAAACAGTAAAGGATATATTTACTATAGTATGAACAGGTGTATTTTGTGTACATAAGACTGGTTATCTTATGCCGGGTCACATTTTAAAAGGTAATGGCCCTGATGAGCCTGGCAGGCCATTTTAGTCATTTCTAGTTGTTTTACACAAAAAATAATAACTATTATTAATAAGATACAGTATGGTTCAACTGTGGCTTCCTGGTCAATATTCAATTTACTCTATATAATATTATAACTTAGCAAATGTGACCGGATTTGCGAAAAGGGGTCTTATACACGCATCCGATTTTGCAACTTTGAAGTGGCATAACTTCTTTTGTGAGTGAACTATTAAGCTGAAATTTTCTCTCGTATAACCACAATGATAGGAAAGGCCAAGTACCAAATTTCAAAATTGTAGGTCAAACATGAGCTGTGTTACACATCCATAAAGCCGCAAAATTGGATGTGTGTATATACCCCTTTTGCAAATCCGGTCACAAATATTTATTTAACAACAGTTAAACTAGCTACGATATCCAAGCTATGCTGAACCTATGTACGATTTGCCACAAACAAAATGTTTTAATCGTGCACTAAACACAGTTATATACGTTTTCTAGCTTTCCGAAGGAACTACATAGTCACACGAAAAGCCATCCCGGACCTTGGTATCTCTGTTAAGGAATAAGTAACCATATATCTACAAAAGATTGGTTATATTTTATTTATTTTCTTCTTTACTTACTAGATACAGCACTTCCGGCTTATTATATTTCTTCTTTGACAGGACGCCATTGCTGAAATGATTAAGATTTAATAACAACTGCACATTAATTTTGTACTTAACGTAGGTCTACCCATACAAAATTTGAAGGCTGTGGAGTTAAAAATACATGATTAGTTCCAATGATAGAAGGACTATGCGATCGTATAGCGGAAATCAGAATTTATAATGTAATTAGCACCTAATATTGAACCCCATACATATACAGCACTCTGAGAAGCTTTTTATAACTGTACTGTGCCTCCTTAAACAACAACATTTCAACCGATGAAGAGTCAGGTGATCACAAATACAAGCATGTGGCCAAGTGAGGCATTAAGAAAAGAAATTTATATTTACTATTCATGATTAGTGCTAAACCATACTATAATAACAAGATGGTTGTATAGAGTAACAGGCCTGTGGACATTTTGATTATAACAATGTACCTCTAATTCCACTACAAGTGGCGATTGACAGAAACCGTGGTACTAAGTAGTTAAATGATAATTATTAAGATATTACTTGTAAATTGTCAAATTCATCAATGTTTTCCTTTGTATAAAAGTTATGCCATACAGTAAGTCAACTTAGTAAAGTCTGCACTGCTGAAAACATCACACTATGTATGTGACTGTACTTGTCCGAGCAAAAACTAGCCTAGTTTACACTTCAAAATTCAATGTTTTATAACTTTTGATTAGACATCACATTAACATGGCTGAAATTTTAATTTGAGTTTTGTTTTAATCACCTAATAAAGTAGATTCTATGGTCCATTAACTGAATTGTGGACTACACCGGCTTACGTAGCTCAAACAGTCACATAATTATGGTATATACGTACATACATTCATACGTAGCTCTAAACATGTTACTGGAAAATTAACCTTTTACAAGGACTGTTATTGTAAATCCTTATTGATGGTGCTAGTAGAAAGCCTCTTATTACTATTAAGTACCACTGGAAACAGTAGACAGCTTCATGGTTTCCTTTGTCTGCATGTTTCCCTCTTTCTTTGCTTCCATATTCTTCACAATTCTGAATATCCACTCTACTCTGGTCCTATGCATAACAAAAACTTTAATGCATTCACAAAACAATTTTAAGTCCACAAATCAACAAATGACTACTTTCCGCATACTACAGATTTTATGGGTATAAATCAAGGACAAGCCTTCATTATATTATTACACCTTTATTGTCATTCCGTATATTTAGTAGCGGTGTAGTCAACAATTTCAGTTAATGGACCATAGAATCTACTTCTTTGGGTGTTTAAAATAAAACTCAAATTAAAATGCCAGCCATAATAATGTGATGTCTTATAAAGCATTTAATTTTGAAGTGTAAACTAGGCTAGTTTTTGCTCGGATAAGTACAGTCACACACACGTTACTGAAAAATTAACCTTTTACAAGGACTGTTATTGTCAATCTTTATTGATAGTAGAAAGCCACTATTGATAATGCTAGTAGAAAATAGCATCATGAAAATACCCTAATGGTTCCTATTGTACGTACCTTTTCAGTTTGAGTATCATAAAACCCAGGTTGAAATGAAGAGATAGTTTCACGAAAACGTTTTGGTGGGAAAGCTTTTCTGATATGATTGTTAGCTCTTCTCAACAGGTCTGCATCTGTGGTCATGCGATACGTGACGTTAGCAATTCCTCTGGTATCAACGTCAGCCCAATATGGTGCAATCATTTTATAGTTTGTATCTGTAGGAAATTGACCATGATCAGAGTTGAACATAGGAATCTCAGTGGCAAAGCTCAGAGCCCCATTTGTGTTCACCTGTAAAATACAAAATATCAATAATTATTTAGTTAGCACCTGTTAAACTATTTAGCAGGTGCAGAATTACTATTTGACATTCTGCTCCACAATGTTATGGGAGAAAAGTATTATAAACAAAAACCCTCTATTGCAGACTTTGCTATGCCAGCACACCGGGCTTTGATAATAAGTTGATTAATTCAGTACTCCCACGGGCTATATAATTATAAACACTACAGTAATATACTCACAGTCAATAATATCTTCTCTGCACTGCTGCTTCTATTAAACTAAATCCTTATTGATAGTGCCAGTAGAAAGCCTCTTATTACCATTGCAAACAGTAGAGAGCTTGATGGTTTCCTTTCTCTCCAAGTTTTTCCCTTTCCTTTGCTTCCATATTCTCCACAATTCTGAATATCCACTCTACTCTGGTCCTATGCATAACAAAAAATGTAATGCATTCACAAAACAATTTTAATTCTACAAATCAACAAATGGCTACTTTCCTCATACTACAGATTTTATGGGTGTAAATCAAGGACAAGCCTTCATTATATTATTACACCTTTATTCTTGTCAAAATTTATAACTTGCTATGGACTGCTTTTGTGAATGTTTCATGTCATTGAATACTTTACAATATTAGTCATTCTATTAAAAGAAGCTGCTACTATAAAAGTGTCCTAGTGAATTTTCATTTTTATTCTAACCTCTAAAGTTTCCCCTTAAATATTTTTTGTATACGATATTATGGGGCACCATTACCATAATATTATTTTGGTGCACCATTACCAACTCTCTGTTGTCGAGTATTCACTCTTACGTAGGAACAACATGTAAACAGTTATTAACTTATGTACTTCTTCACCAAGCTTAATGTTCTTGTCTTTGTCTAATAAGTAGACTAACCACTTCATAATGTATAAATCATAATAGCGGAGGCATGCCATGACGATCCAGAAGTTCTATTGAATTCCAACCATAAAGTTTCTGTAAAGGAACATTTAAAACTTACAAAAACCCACAATAATATTATTTTAAAATTGAAGGTGCATATGTATAGCCTAACTTCATATGAAAAGGTGAGCAGTTGCTGTCTACACAATGGACTGATATTTTGACAAGGTAGCTAGCTATGTATTAAGGTCTGTCTACACGAATTCGAATTACAAATCGCATTGAAAGCGAATTTAGCGAATGCGCATTCAATTCGAATAAATCGCGTCCATACGTAATGCCGCGTAATGCGCATTGTGATTTGCTCCGTAAATCATAAATGTAGTATACGAATAATCATACGGATAATTGACTGTCGATTGCGTGAGAGCAACGTGACAATGGAGTTGGTGTGTTTGATAGCATTTCTGGTGATATGGGTTTCTTACATTAAGTTGAGAAGATTCCACAAGCTACAGCGTGATAAGCGGCAAAAAGAGTACGAAAGGAGAGCTGCTGATATTCGACGGCTGTGTGAAGTTCGACGAAGGGAACGCCATTCCTTAAGACTTCTTGTCCGAAACAGAAGACGGTAAGAATCAGTATTAAGATATATAGGTACGTATGACTCACTGTACGCATATCACTTCCGATGCACAGGAATATTGTTCTTCAGCTGATTACCGCTCGTTACGCAGGAAGAATCCAGCGCACATGTTGGTGTATTCCAAGGAGGAAGCACATGTTATCTGATGCTATCTCTGGTCGACTTGGAAATAGCTGGTGGAAAGATAATTTGCGCATGTCACGAGACACTTTCTTCATCCTATGCAATGAACTTCGTTCTTATGTGCAGAAGGAATCTACTAATATGAGGTCTCCAGTCACTGTAGAAGAAAGAGTGGCAGTTACTGTGTGGAAACTGGCTACAAATATAGAGTACCGCTCACTGGCATCACTTTTTGGTTTGGGGAGATCAACAGTTGGCAAAATAGTGCTTGAAACATGCAGAATAATGGCAACCAAATTATTGTCTCGTTATGTGCACTTTCCCGAAGGCACTAGATTACGTGAAGTTGTGGATGGGTTTGAAGTCTGTTGGGGCTTTCCACAAGTAGCTGGTGCAATAGATGGAACACATATCCCTGTAATCAGCCCACAAGAGAATCCATCAGACTACTATAATCGGAAAGGATTTTATTCTGTTATAATGCAAGCGGTTGTAGATTTTCGTGGGTTGTTCTTGGACACCTACATTGGATGGCCTGGTAAAGCTCATGATGCTAGAGTTTTTTCAAATTCATCAGTGTACCGCAAGGGAAGAGAAGGCACCTTGCTACCAGCTTGGAAAAGACAAATCAATGGAGTTGAGGTATGTAATTTAATTGCATGTATAGAGAATTAGTTTTCTTGTTTCAGATTCCACTATTAATCCTTGGAGATCCGGCCTACCCTCTGCTGCCATGGCTGATGAAACCCTATGCTGCCACTCCACACATAACATCAGCACAAAAGCAGTTCAACTATCGTCAAAGCAGAGCTAGAATGTCAGTGGAAAATGCTTTTGGTAGGTTGAAAGGACGATGGAGATGTCTGCTGAAGCGAATGGACTTTGCTCTAGAAAATGTTCCCAATGTTGTAGCTGCATGTGTGATCCTCCACAATTTATGTGAGATGTATGGGGATCAATTTCAATCAGAGTGGGAACCGAACGAACATTGTGAGGTAGAGACAGATGCGTCACGGGGAAACAGTGGAAGTCAGACTGCCAGTGATATTCGTAATGCACTTGCACAATATTTATCAAATAATTAATCATATTATTACATTACTTTATTATTGTATTGTTACTGTTTTATGAAATTACTACTTTGTACAGGGTGTTAATGTTAATGTGTGTCATCAGGGGAGTAATGTGTGTCATCAGGGGAGCTGTGAGGTGGAAAGTAAGGCGGAATGTCATCAGTGAGAAAGTGTGTCATTGGCCGAGTTGAGGAGCCATACAATGATGGGTTGTGATTGGGATATTGCAACTGCTGTAAGTAAGTAAACATCATCGCCTGCATCTGCATCTCATGCTTCCTTTCCTGCTCTCTCCTCCTTTCCTCTAAATCAGCTTCTAACTTTAATCTTTTTCGTTCCTCTTCCTTTTCAATTAATAACCGTTTTCTTTCTCTTTCATCCGCTCGCTCTTCTGCGTCTTTGTCTAGTTTGTGTAATATCGTAGCTAATTCACTTGCCATCCATGTTTCCTTAGTCATTTTCTTTTTAAGTCCTGCATGAGTATAAACATAAAAGTAGTATATTTAAGGGGTGGTAATAAATTAACTATTTTACATTAATGATATAATTGATTAACACCATCATTTGTATTAAATCACAATTAACACCTTCATTCAGGTGAACTCTCTGAATAATGATATCAGGTCATTGATTCATTGTTAAGCTAGTCAACACAACAAAAATTTTACCTTTTCTCCTGTTGGCTCCTCCATGACTTGTGGTACTTGTTGATGCTGTGCTTATAGCAGTCGTAGTGGATGGTGTGTTGCGTCCAGAAGCTGTTGCTGGTACTGGTGGCGTATTATGTCCTGATGTACCAGTAGTCGGTGTGTTGTGGCCTGTAGTTGGGGTCCCTGCAGAACTTGCAGTATGTTCTAAGAAGTTTTTAATCATTTATAAATATACGTAGCATGCGTATGAAACACCAACCATCTGGTTCAAAAGAGTCCGGTACGACCAGCTGTGAGTACTCATCTTCAGGCACAAATGTTAGATCTGGGTCATCTGCTTGTGTTTCATCAGAGTCTTTATTATTGTCTAATAAACAAAGGCATTATCAGTGCCACAGATCACACTATAGCTAACTATTAACCATTCAGGGCACTGTTGGGCACTTGAGACATATCTTCGGTTCCACTGTGCACCAAAGCTACTGGTGCTGATGTGGGCCTTGTACCCAGTATAGCATCCAGTTCATCAAAATACTCCCAGTCGTCCCTATCATTACCGCTTACATTATTGTGATCTCTGATCTGTGGCGGCCAAGATAAGTTATGTTTAATCTTATGCACGTGATATGAATAGGTATATCACCTTCCTGTATTTCTGCGTGAGGTTCTTGATCTTCGTTCGGCACTGCTGCCACGTCTTAACATATCCATTCTCTTCCAGCTCCATAGCAATGCGTTGGTATACATCACGATTTCTGTGCACCATCTGCAGTTGACTCTGGACGTTCTCCTGGCCCCAAATGGCGATTAGTGCTTTTGTTTCTTCGACGTTCCAGCTACCCGCCATCTAGATTCGTATAATAACTCTAGGCTATACCGATATAAGCTTTGGTGACTTGTTAATGTTCTTCCTTTATTTAATACGTGCAAAACATTGGTAGGGCCTCACGTGCTAATAGATTGTGACGAAATTATCGCGTTATCTCATCCAATCCAATTGACAATTCGCATTCAAACTACCTCCAGAGGTGGATTGGCTCAATTCGGTTTCAATTCAAATCGGCTCGATGCGAATTCCATGTGGACGCGATCAATTCGAATTAATTCGCATTCAATGCGCATTATTTTCGTCGTGTAGACAGGGCTTAAAAGGTAGTTTACTAACCATAAAATTATTGAGTTTTCGAGAGTTATCTTCTTTTTTCAATATAAAAAGTTTGAGTGTTAAAATAGTTTCGTTTCTTACCATTTTGCCAATAAGAGGAGAGTCTAATCGCTCCAGCCGAATCATTAGACTATTTTAAGGAATCTACCACTCTATCAACCCAAGACTGGACCATTGTAGAGTAGTTCTTCAGAATACAGTGGAGTGACAAGCAACTAACAGCATTGGTACTTGTACACTGGTTATGGGTCACGTGACAAACCACAAACAGGTGGATCCATGGAGATTGTATCAAGTTAATCCTGCAAATGTTGATGCCGACACCTGCAAAGTGTTTCCTTACGTTATGGACATGGTTTGCGTGCAATAGAAGTATGTTAAACACTATTTTGTTGATTTTAATAAAATTTATTTGATTGTATTTAAAAAACTGTGGCATAAGTATTCTTTGAAACTTTGTTGTAATTACAAATAACTACTGTAGTTTTGATCGTAATTGTAAATAAAACCTACTTTTGAAGTAAGTATAATTATGTGATTGCCACTCAATAATATCAAAATTAACTGATAATCGTTGTACAAGATGCAATGGGCGGCCGATATTAGACATAATCGACTTTTGCACTATTCTCTTCAGAGAGATGTAGCGTCTCGATATACACACTTAGGAAATGGAAAGTTCTTTTAAACATAGAAGAAGAGTTTCTCTTCCGTTTTGAGCAAAAATTATATTTGTGCTCCATACGAAAGTTATACATCTTTGGGCTTAATACTCTTATCAAAAGTTATTATCTTCTATGGACTGCTTTTGAGCCATGATATAAATCAAAGTCTGACAAATTACCATATGTGACCGGATTTGTGAAAAGGGGTCTTATACACACATCCAATTTTGCGACTTTAAGGATGTGTAACTCAGCTCATGTTTGACCAACAACTTTGAAATTTGGTACCTGGCCTTTGCTATCATTGTGGGTATATGAGAGAAAATTTCAGCTTAATAGCTCACTCACAAATGAAGTTATGTCTCTTCAAATTTGCAAAATGGGATGCGTGTATAAGACCCCTTTTCGTAAATCCGATCACATATATGCAAAACATTTGACTCTCAGTTTTCGTGATTTTTACTCAATAGTAAATGTTTACATCACATACGTACTTTACTGGATTAGCCATGCTATTAATGGAAGCTGCTACCACAAAATTATTCCTTAAATTTTCATTTCTATTTTAACCATGACAGTTTACCTCTTGACTGTTTTGTTGTAGCTATATGACATTTTGGCACATCATTACTAACTTCAAATATTCACTCTTACATAGGAACAACATGTAAACAGTTATTAACTTACGTACTTCTTCACCAAGCTTAATGTTCTTATCTTTGTCTAATAAGTAGACTAGCCACTTCATAACCTTTAATCAAAACAGCAGAGGTAAGACATGAAGATTTAGAAGTTCTATTAAATTCAAACCATAAAGTTCTTATAAATCATTTTTTCAAAGCTTACAAAAACCCACAATACATTTTATATTGAATGCATGTATATGTGGCCAGCTCTGCAAAACCCTTCATGTTTGTGTATTTTACATAGCCTAAAAATATAGCTGTAAAATCCTGATAGTTGCATCAATAATTTATAAATCCTTTATATTAAAATGTAGCTGGATATCTTGTGAACAAATAGGCAAATGTCTACATCATTATAAAAAATGATTAAGGAGTTATGACAATTGAAAGTTCTAAAAATGGGTCAAAGTTTGTATGAGAACATGGAGGGTTATTGCACAGCCAGTCACATAATATAGCCTCACTTTAACGAAAAGTGGGCGGACTGATATTTTGACAAGGTAGCTAGCTATGTAATAAGACTCTGCGCCCATCAGTAATATCGATAGCAAGTGTCATAATTGTAAAGAAACTGAAAAGCAGTAGGACTTGTTTGATTGCTTATTCAGGCTTCATTTCATGTTAATGCTTTATAATAGCCTGGGGGTGGACATACACACTTACCAACATCCGCACGAAAACAATTTCAAGAAATCAGGGGCGCCAGCCTTCACGCATCTGGTTTAAAAATATTAATTATGTATGAAGTTTCAAATATGTTTTACTTAAAGAACTTCCCAAAGAAAATGTGTAAAATAATATTTTGGGGGCAATAACTCAATTCACATAATCATACGTAGATTGTCCAGTTATTTGTATAGAAGTTGAGTCCCTCAGATTCAATATGCGATTCCCTCGGATTCAACACACGCACAATACGTGGGTGTCTTGGATACTCGCGAGTTCAGTGATTCTGGAGCTACCTGTCATATTCAACTGAGATACTTTCGTAAGCCAAAGCACAATATCTTATAGATAGGAGATATTAAGCATGGTGATAAATACCTGGGCTGATCCTCTGCGGGCTCGCTTTTCGTGCCTGATCGGCCGACTAGCAATATAGTGATTTCCTAACTCTTAGGCCCTGCCGGCATGCGTGTAAATTTCAGTTTGGTGTGGCCATATGTTTTTCATAGATAGGCTTCCTTTACCCGTAAACGTATGTAACGGTAAAACCTATGGGGAGACTAAGCGGATCAGTTTACAGCAAATCTCGGAAATCTTGAGGTCACATGATATCCAACATGTCTATGACACTTCCAGTCTCCAAGTTTCTGTGCTATTAAGCGTTGAAGTGACCTACAAAACAAGGGCACGTAGCTAGCTAAGTAACATTATAGATCATGGTGATCACATGCACAAACGATACCCAGTACCTCCAGATATCGCTGACCCTTCTTCTTCTTCGAATCTTTCCTTGATGGCAGAAATACGCATTCCGGCATTATAAAGATCAGCAACACAATTTCTGGTCTCTGTGGACATCTTGGCATTTCGAACAGTAGCTAAATCCGAGGCTAAATCGAAAAATAATGTGGGAAATTTAATTGAATTTTAACACAGGCCCCGCCACGCTATATTGAGTAGGACCATATAGATCGTCTGAGGCGGGGAATTCAAAGGTATCCATGGTGGGGGCTGACTGTAGCATGGTTTTAGTTGATAAGCAGCTAGCTAAATGGAGTGGGCTGGTTTGCTTAACACTGAACGACTGGCTTGCGAGTACACATGAGTGCAATGCCCGCGAGTTCCGAGTGAGTGACTTGCGAGAGCCTTGTGTGTGAATCGCGAGCCAACTACGTGTCACTCACGCGAGTCTCGCGACATTACACTTGAGCTGTACCGCATACTTGTAGACATAACTTCCATTCAGGAAGCGATATTGTTTTAGTAAGGCCACCATTATAAACAGCAACATCTACACTTTCCATCAGCATTAATATAAGACTATGGCATAAGTTATTATTTTATACTATAAACATTTATGAGTGATAACTTACGTGTTGGAACTGAATACAACACATTTTCGGCACAAAGTTTTGCACTCTAGCACCATTACACAGAAATCATAGCAGTTACCTAATTCAATTGAGTGGCATTAAATAAAGCAATTTATAACAAGTTGATTGATACTAAGTTTGATTATTTTTTGAAGGTTTAGCGGGTGCTTTAAAAGTGTATACAATACACTAAGGAAGATTTGTTGCTTCATAGTACAGAATCCAAGTCTGTTCATCACATGTGGTGATCTAATGGAAAATCATCGAAAATAGTCTGTTACTTGTTGTAAAATAAAATGCGTAAATTTCCTGGATATGCATAATAGTTTTATATTGACGATTTGTATTGACATGTATTCAAATGCTATCACAGCACGTGATAAAATATCTCACCTATGTTTGCCTTTTTATTGGTCTAATGCTCTCCTTTGCTTTCTGGCACTTCTTGCTCGCTAAGTGACAAGAGTGGAGTACTGGAGGCTTTTCAATAACCTGATAGGATTCTTCAGAAGAGAAGAAACGCTTTTGGTTTCCTCTGGTCTCAGCTTCCTCGCTACTGTCATTTCCGCTAGTCCATTTCATCCTAATGTACTCATCTTTACTGTCTTTACTACCTTCGCGATATATTCCGAGATAAAGTGGCCATTTCTTAAAATGTATAGCACAATCACGTGATACACAGCACGTACATTTCGCGGGAAAATAAATTTACACGTGTACATAGTGGTGTTCGGCATAGTGAAGTGCTACTCGCGTAAGGACACTTCCCTAGAGGAGGTTCCTCCCTACCGGTCTACCGTTATTAAGAACACCGATGGTTTGATTAAAAAATTCTGACACAAGTCGCCACTGGCCAATTGGAAACGTAATTGGGGTAAGGTATAAGAGGTGACAGTTTCGGTGTATTTTAATTGTATTCGTACAGTGCAATGAGTGGATTCTATACTCAGACCTGAGACCACAGTCAAAACCAGTCAAGAGTCAAGCACAAAATATCCATCATGTCAAAGGACAAATAAAGGTCATTTAACCAATGAGCTAAATGAGTACAATTTAATGAGTATGATTTCTCTACAGCTATACTGATAAGGTTGGAAGAGGATACTTTATACATTATAAATGTCCATAGCATCAGTCATAATAAAGTCAGTGGACCTACATAGCAATATGGCATCAGCAAGTATGGACTACTGGTAAGTACAAAAGTGGCTATAAATGTATGTACGTATGTTTGTATGTACAACTTTTCTGTCATCTTGGAGTTTCACTACTAGTTGTATACATTTTTAAATCAACCAAAGGCTGGACAAAGGCGAGCACGCCTGGTTTATAGAGATTACTTTCCCAAAAAATGTTATTGTGTACGTATGTGTGTATGTCCTCCCTCTAGGGCATGAATAACTATTGGCTTGATATGAGCCCTGTATGATTGGTTAAACAAGTCCTACTGCTTTTCAGCTTCTTTATTCACTTGTCATCGATATAACTGATGGGCGTGGCCTTAGTAACGAAGCATGTATTTGATTACTGTGAATGAAGAGCAAGATACTGATTTATTTGCCATTTATTTCACAACAAAGCTGTTTAACCAAATGTACATTACTAACAAGACAGAGCACTTCAGTTTTAAAAATAGGCATACCATGTGTACTGTGAAACTTATAAAAATGGCCTATAGAATTACAGTGCTTAAAACAACTTTATTTAAGCTTTATCACTACAGTAGGGTTGGGCAATATACTGAAAATGTTGCGCTACCGATTATTGCAGCGACATGACATTGCGATTATTGCAAATATTATTAGAATGTTATACTTTCACAGATAAATAATTCTTAACAACTTATGTAACAAATTGTCCATCTATATATGGATTTGTCAGTTAAAATAGTACTAGCTGTCGCAATATTAATATTTGCAATAATATTGCACATATTTAAAGTTATTACAATTAATTTTGTATTTACAGAAATTTGTCAAAATGTTCATTCTGTGAAAAATGGCAAAGTCACTTAAGGTGGCCACCTTGTGCCGACACAGCGAGTTATCATTGTGACAATGATTATTCTATTTATGGTCCTAATGTAAGGTATTGCCTTGCATCAAGAAGGTGGACAGGAAAAGCTACAAGATGTAAAGTAAGTATAAGTGGATTAGCTGTGGATAATTGTAGTGAGTTTTGTTGGAATTGCAGTTTGTAGCTATTGTTGCATTATACTAATTTTACATTTGCATAGAAATATGTCCACCATTGATTGATCCATCAAATGTTCTTGTCGACTATAACCCTCCTTTAATGCATCGAACAATTTTAGTTCCGATAATTCTATATCCATTATTACAACTGTAATAGGCAAGTGTGAACAACTTGCCAAGGTATTGCATTGGTTTTGTTCAACTTACACAAGCCATGTATTAGGGCTGCAACGATTCCAAATTTTACCGATACTTCAAGTGCCAAGTACTGCTATTAAATGTATTTACAAGTACAAGTACCAATACTGATACATGAAAGCACTCCACAGTCTGCAATCATAAGTTGTCATTTAACTAAAACACTTAAAAATATTTGTGACCGGGTCTGCGAAAATCAACCATCTAGTCGCACAAAAATCGTCTAGTTGTTTCAAACATATCTTATCATAACTTCTGCTCTATTCATACTAACAAGCTAAAGGTTTTACCACAAATGCAGAATTTATTGGGCGATCTTTTAAAGCTTACAGAATATAAATACTCCTTATAGAACTGAATATATTCGTGAATATCTAACTAGGTGTAATTTGCGCTCACATGGTTGATTTTCGCAGGCCCAGTCACATTTATAGAAATTCATTGTAATAGTACATATAAGGTATCAACAACAGAATTGGTACTTGTATAACATGCTTTACCGATTCCGATAATACCAATAATGCTGGTATTGGTCCGATACCGATACCAATGCCAGTACTCGGTGCAGCCCTACCATGTATATAATATGAATGGCACTTGTATAGAGGTGTATACTGAGTGAATAGTATGGTTGAACTACTGTGTAAAATGTATTGACTCAGATTACCTCCTGCTTCATTGGCTTAGATCCAGATCTGGTGACCCGTAGCTATAACATATACATATAATAATGTAACTTGAGAACACAAACTATAATTAATACTCTCTAACTGAACAGTCAATAGTATTATCTGTGATTGCTTTCATACATTAGAGAGGGTTAGATTTGTGTGCCTGACCCCTAGTAGCACTGGTGACCAAATACAATTGTTGATTTGCTGTCCTACATACTAGCTATGTGTTAACGCTTTAGTTTTGTACATGTGAATGGGTATTGTTTTATAGAGAACTTTCCAATGGTAAACTTACTTTTCATGTGATTGTTTAATTAGAGTGTATCACTCATTTATTATCGAGTACACCCCACCTTTATTGCTTACAATAGTTTGTATGTGTGCATACAAAAACAGTTTACACATATGTTACAGACTGTGGTATTCCTCCATCGCCCTTCAATAAATATGCACAAGTTTCTTATAATAATATATACAGCATCGCTACATACGTATCATTGTGAAGAAATTATTTATTGCTTAGATATGACTCAACCAGTGTTTAAATGGAGGGAAATGGAGTGGAATAGTTCTATTGTGTAAAAGTATTATAAGTATAGATGAGCTAGCTTGTGTTTTGCATGAATGTTGCTCTAATGACTACGTATATAACTACGTACTTTTCCTTAATAAAGTACATAATTATGTATTCTGAATATTGTATGGATGGATATACATATGCGATGAGACAATAACTTGTTACTGCAGCTATGGTGGCAAGAGTTCATATTACATAAAATACTAGGGAGTGTAAGGGAATTATAAAATGCCCCAGGCTACAGAACACAAACAACACTGAAGTCATGATTTTTTTACATTATGAGTTTTTTTATACTTGGTTACGGATGTAAATAATCAATAATTTATAAGAGTGAACCTACAATTCCTACCTCACAAAGTACCAACTCCTTGTAGCACCTAATATGATATTGAAAAAGATCTTGTTTAGTGGCACGGTACAGATTTAATGCAACGTCCCACTCGTGAGTGCGAGTGGTGATGCTCGCGTGTGCAAATAGTTGCGCTCGTGTGTGTGAGTGCAAACACTCACGAGTGCTTCATGAGTGTATGTGCCAATAGCAAGTACAAGACAAAACAATGCTGATATATACCGTGCCCACCTTTATAAGCCGTAGTACTTCGACTTACAAGCTTCTTGTGCTTGATGTTTGGTAGGTGCCACGCCCATTTTAATAACTGTAGTACTTCATGTTGCTACTTACTTCGATACAAGCTTCATGCGCTTGATATATTCAGTAGGTGTCACGCCTACTTTATAAACCCTGGTACTTCGTCCTGCTAATTCAATACAAACTTCGTGCGCTCGATATTTGGGAGGTTCCACGCCCACTTTTTCTGAAAGCACTTTATTTTACAATTACTTTATGCTAAAGCACTTTGTTTTACTACTGGAATAAATTGAAGCTATTACACAACTTATAAGCTGATTCCTGTGCACTACTTCACTTGCGAGTAGTTTCACTCGCACTAGAGAGTAAACTTCATCCGGTACGCATGCACGGAGTGAGTTGCTCTTGGATTATCCTCTAAACTTCTTTACCGGAAAACAACGCTGTGCTGAAGTATTTGACTAATAACTTTGCCCAGTAGGTTTGTTAATATTTGTTACTGAATATTTGTTTTCGTTGCCGCTTTCTAAAGGCTGAGCATTAATTGGAATACCAGTGTGTAACAATGAAACGATTTAGAAGTGGATTGATTTCCCCATCAAAGGTTGACTCGGATAAATGCATTTATGTAATAAAGTAGCCAATGAAGATGTACTAATGCAGCTGGTGTGAACGCCGTGTACACAGAGATTGCACTAAGATAAGTCCCAGTCAATGTGTTGTTATAGACGAAATTGTTAATAACGTAATATTGTTTTCTCACCCTGTATGCACAAACTACCAACAGCTTTAATATTCTATGACACAACTAATGAATTGCACACTGTTATTGATTCAAAATTTACAACAATAGAATCAGCACTTTCCACTAAGTTTACTGACCATGAAGCTAAATTTACAAAAATAGTTGAGGACAAGCTCGCTGATCATGAAATTAAGCTTAACAAGATGTTCGAAGATGTTAACTTGAAACACGATCATTTACTGGCCAGTAAATCCGATGCTACTGAATCTAAACTAAGTTCGCTGGTCATATAAATCTAAAGTTGGCAGACGACTGCAAACAGGTTGAAACCAACCTTGCTTGACCGCTTGACCACCGATTAGTGTAAATCTAATACACAAAGATGTTACACATGTACGCAGTATCCTCAGTGTTTAACAAGGAAAAAGTAAAAGGAAACTAAACCTTATTCTGCACAATATTCCTGAATCTTATAGTGTAGACAATGTAGAAACACGGAAGCAGCATGACACAGATACAATAAGAGCTATAATCAACCAGCATTTAAGCATCCCAGCTCCGCTCTCAAATGTTGTTAGACTTGGGATAAGCTAGAACAGAAGATCACAAAAAGCTAAGATTGCTCAGGATCACTGTTGACTCAGATCAGACTAAAGCTAAAATTCTTCGAAACTGTACTGAGATTTGTGCATACACTGTGCCACAGAAATATCTCCCATTCTCTTAACATAGGCTGTATTCCCAGTGATTGGTTGACTGCAAATATAACTCCTATATTTAAGAAAGGCAATAGAAGTGACCCTACAAACTACCACCCAATTTCACTTACATTTCCACTTGCTGTAAACTAATGGAGCACATTCTTTGTCATTCTTCTGTATTATGAAGCACCTCGAATCAAATCGCATTTTAAATGTATTTCAATATGGTTTCTGCCCAGGCCACTACTGCCAAGCCAAACTCATCTCTATTGTAGAGGAGATCCAACATGCACTAGATCAATAACACCAAGGTGGACCTTGTCATGCTTGACTTCAGTAAGGTGTTTGACATGGTGACACATAATCACCTTCTACACAAATTAAACTTTTATGGCATTAGTTACAAGGCCCACAAATGGCTAACTACTTGGTTAACACAGAGAACACAAAGTGTTGTTTTGGATAGTTCTTCATCAAACTACGTATGTAAACGTAGAATCAGGTGTACCCCAAGGTACTGTCGTGGGGCCTGTAATGTTTTCACTTTATATTAATGATATCAGTGCTGAAATTAATTCATCATTAAGAGTATTCGCGGACGACTGTGTTATATAGAATTATCAAATCAGATCAAGACCAGCTCCATGTACAGTCAGATCTTAACTTAATATCAAGATGGTCAAAATCCTGGCAAATGCGCTTTAATATTAATAAATGTGCAACGTTGAAATGCTATAGATTACTACACCCAAGATCTTTTATCTACCATTTGGACAGTCAACCTCTGGCTTGTGTCACTGAACACACCTATCTGGGAATATTTTTAACATCAACTATGTCATTCTCATCGCATATTACCAACATGACTTCCAAAGCATCCCAAATGTTAACTCTTTTAAGACGAAACCTCTCTAAATGCTCCAAAGAAATTATAACTATTGCCTATCTCAGTCTTGTGCATCCAATACTTGAACATTCATCTGCATTGTGGGATCCTCATACAACTACTGATATTTTATCTATAGAGAAGATACAAAGATGAGCTGCCCGATGGGTGACATCTTATTATGCCTGGACTAGCAGTGTAACTTCTATGCTAAATGATCTACAGTGGCCGACCCTATTTAGTCGCCGAAAATCAGCGAGACTATTAACTTTTTATAAGTTAATCCACCACTTATCAACACCACCACTACCATCATATTATATTCCAACTAATCGACATTTGTTTATATGAGTTGATTATTTTCTTTTGAGAAATTCAATTATCAAAAAGACATGTTAAAAATTCCAATGATACAGCTGTTTGCGTACGTAAGTGTTGTTTACGAAACTGGTCAACTTGCTGGTTTCAGTATCTTGGCCGCCTATTTTGATTTCTCTTCTGGTCCTTTTTAATTCTTGGTTGCTAGCTACATAATTTTTGTATAGCTACAGTCAGGCTGAGATTAAAATTTTTTGTCGATTACTCACATCTGTACATACGTATGTATATATCATATGGTTTCATATTTTAGTCTGTATACCTTAATAATATTCAAATCTTTATATTAGTATGACAATGCTGTCACTTCCTTTCAGTGTATTATTAATGCTAAACAAAAGCACCTTGGGTGTAAAAAAGTGCGAGGCCAATCAGAAGCAGCATTGCAAACAGGTGCGACCAAAAACTTTGATATCAGTTGAGGCCAAGAAGCTACTTATCAAAATCTTTTTCACTACTTGAATGACATACAATAGTTTATAGCATATTTTCACAACTATGATTGGCTTTGTCACTTGGCCACCTTTATTAATAATGATGGTGTGAAAAAGGTGGCCAAGTGACAAAGCCAATCATAGTTGTGAAAATATGTTATAAACTATTGTATGTCATTCAAGTAGTGAAAAAGATTTTGATAAGTAGCTTCTTGGCCTCAACTGATATCAAAGTTTTTGGTCGCACCTGTTTGCAATGCTGCTTCTGATTGGACTCGCACTTTTTTACACCCAAGGTGTTTTTGTTTAGCATATCACTACTTTTTTGGAAACAGATGTTAGCTACGTATTACTAGCAAGCAGCAGAGAAGTACTGCATGGCAGAGGCGTAGCTAGGGGTGGGCATGGTGGGGCATTTGCCCGAACGTCACTGATACAGCATTAGATACTTCTGTTAAAATACACTGAGAGGAGTGGTATCAGCAGTGTTGTTACGCTGGTGACAAGTCGCGTGACAAAAGTAATATCATCTACAAAGGTCATATAGAAGAATTACTGATGAAGCCTCCAGCCTTCAACATGCATGCAGACTGGAGCTTTGAGACAGCTGGATAATATCAAGGTTAAGCAATGCATGTATAAACGTGTGCCAGGTTATAAAATTAAGCACTTGTGTGAAAAACAGGGTGCCTCCTTACTGTTGGCCTTGTGTATACATGCGATCTTGTGTGGTTGCAAAAATTATTATTATTTCAAACATTATAATAACTAATATATATTTTCTATGTCTAGTAGATGCCCATTCAAGTAATCCAGAGGCACGTGAGCTCGTATAGTCATGATCATCGCTGGATAGTTTCCTGGATCTTTTGATCGAGTACCTATAGCTTCATGCAGCAGCATTTGTTATACATTACATCATAGCTAGGATAGTGTGCATACACTTTTCAAAAGAAGTAAATGCTCACATGAAAGTGGGCATATGTATGCATTAATATATAACAATATACTTATTTGCATGCTTGAACCGTTGCCCGACCATCAAGAAATGGCTGGCTACGCCCCTGCTGCATGGGCATAACTTGTACTTGCTTAGCATACAATATTGTAAATTTAACTTTGAAGCTGAATTTTGAAAATCTCAAGCCTACAATTTTTTTTAACTTTCACTACAGAGTGATACATCAATATAGATTGTGTATCTGAAAGTTTATGCAAATCATTTCAAGGGGGTCCAAGTTATGGCAACTATCAACCTGCAGTGTAATAGCTTTTCTCAAATACATTCAAGTGTTTACTTCAAGCTGAAAGTAGTAAGACAGGTAGAGCATACATAGGAAAAGTGCTGATACAAATTTGGCTGAAATCCATGAAGAAATGAGTGAGTTATTAGACAAACAAGTGAATGTACAAAAAGAGAGTTTGAAAAAACTTCCGAGGGATTCACACAAGCTCCCGCAAGCCCACGAAAAGTGTGCGATGAAAATGAAAGTAGAAGAAAAAAAAACGACGGCCGCGTCAAAAAAATTTTTGTGGAAGGAAGGATTTTATAAGGCCATATCTGAAGACTGGCTGAACCGATTTCGACAAACTTCAGGTTATTGATTCTTCAAACAATGAAGGTACTAATTCTCGAGTAACGGGCAAATCGAGTGGGAATGGATGGTTCGTTGTACGTGGGCGCACGAACGGCGCCATAAAACTCGCAATGGCTGGTACTTAGGAATGGTGGCGCCGACTTCCTCCATTCTCGGTTTATTGATTCTATATAGTAAGAACGTTGTGGGTCTGTGATAACTAAGCGATAGCTTTCATGGCGGCTTAGCTAGAGCATTTGCGAGTTTGAGGGCGGTGCTACATGTAAATAACTCACTCGGTGGTCGCGTATGCTGCTTTTTCTTGGCCTCGCGACTCACTATCGTGAGTCTTGATGTTTGTGTTGATATCAGTGTTAAACTTATGTCACTGTCAGGAAGAAGCATCAGATAATTTATTAAAGCAATCTCCATGGTTCATCACTCTCTACATCACATGCCCATCATTGGGTATAATTAGAACATGTGGGTGGTTCATTAATCAATGATAACTGGATATTAACCACAGTCACATGTGTTCAGTGTAAAGACACTAATGCCTTTCCAATGATAGTAGCTGATATTGGGTTAGCCACTGACAATGTTCAAAACCTATTTGATGTAGAAATAACTGGAGTTGGACGATATATCATAGATAAGGTGGTAGTTCACCATGAATTCAGAGACACAAAAAACAACATCGCATTACTACATTTGCGGTACCCTGTTGTAAGTAGTTCTAAGCATAAAATGATGCAAGTGAGCAAATGCTATCAAGTAAATGATGCAATGCGTACTAACTCTATAGAATTACTATCACAATATGCATCTACTGATAAACTTAGTAGTTCATCCAATACTGATAAGCTAAGTAGCCATCAGTCATTAGGTGATAAAATGAAGTTGATTAAGCAAAGAAGATGTAATAGAATGTCAGCAGCTTGTTAGAGCTCAGTATCTGCTATGGGTTCAGCTGAATTCTGTGCAACCTTTATACAAAGTGAAAATGTGAGCTGTGTTTATGATGAAGGAATGACATTAGGTATTGACAGTGGAGATGACTGGATCATAGCTGGTATTGTCTATGAAAAACCAAGAGATTGTAATTCCTGTCCAGTATGGTTTATTGATGTTTGTGAGTACTATGAGTGGGTCAATAATATTATTTCATCTACTAGCATGATGCAAGGTATACAGTGTAAAGAAATTTGTTATTTTTACATTACAGTTAGTAACATGTTACATATATGTCAGGGGTGGAGGAACAAGTCCGGCAGACCCGGCAACTGCCGGACCAAAGTTAAACAGAAACCGGCCCACAATTCAAAATATTTCACTGTTGTTTAGATACATTATTAACAGTTTTAATTAACCATGAATCAATGATAAAACATGTTTTTATGTAAAACAACTGCTCTATTATATTAATAACAATACTAAAAACATTTACTGGTTGTTCTTCAAGCAACAATCTTGTACCGAAGTAGGCGCCTCTAAAATTAATTTCGTGCGTGTTGAATAAAGAAGGTTGTTTGCAATTGGAAGGCTGTTTCAGTATATGGTATAAAGCAAATAAAACACTGTATAACTGTTATAACACTAGCTGTCTAACTGTTTTACTTATAATTTGGTTTTTATACATGTCAGGTCTAAGTGATAGCAAAGTTATCAGTAGTTGTCATGATGTGTAGGTCCACATATATAAATCAGTTAACAATAATGTTACAATGATCAAGAGATAACTATAGCTATATACGTAGCTACGTATATTTAGAGTAGTTGTGAAGAAAAGTAAAGAATGGACCACTACTGGCAGAGCATGCTCCAAGACCATTTGCACTCCGGCTAAATAAGATCCTTGCCTGACCAATGTGAAATTGCTTCCTCATACGTATGTATTAGTACACATCTTTACAGGATGAATACATTTATGTTTAATGTACTGATACATTCAAAACTATACCAGTCATGAGTCTTCAGTATGTTATATGTCTTCACTGTATAAAATACTATTCTTAAATTTATTTTAAAACTATAGAACATAATGTGTAGCATAAACCTTTGTTTGTGTTCATTTAAAATCTTTTACCGTAGTTTGGGAAAAATTCAATGGTGTAAATATTCATGAGAAAAAATTCAAGGTTAAAAATTTTTCGTCTCAGCAGGCTGCAGACAAAAAATTTTTAACGCCGAAGATTTTTGCAGTAATTTTTTTACTAGCAATACTCCTAATGTACATATATATATTACTCAAGAACTAACTACGTAGATGTACCCGTTCTTCCGACTTCAATTCGCCTGTCATGGGTTGTGCAATGGCACTAATTGGAATGTCAAGGTTTGTGATCACGTGATATAATTTAAATATGGAAACGTGTGAGAGAAGCAGTTGTGTGTGTGGCTACCACGTCTACAGGGCCATTTGGGATGCGGCGACTGGTGAGGAGTTGGTGTGCGAATCTTCTTTACGACGAAGGTACTTCAACAGAGCCATTATAATTCACGAATACGACCGACTAACACTCAGTATTAAACTGTTGAAATGTGAACACATGTACTGAACATGCTCTATTTATTCGTGGTAAGAAATTTTTCGTACGCATAATTTTCGCCGCGCTTAGCATCCAATGAAAATTTATTCACACCGAATTTTTCCCAAACTACGGTATTACATTGCAACTGATGCTTTGCAAAAATTTGTGGTAGTAAAAATATACGGTATGTGACTGGCTCTGCGATAACCCTCCATGTTCTCATGCAAAATTTGACCCATTTTTAGGACCTTAAAGTGTCATAACTCTTTAACAATTTCTTGTAATGCTATAGAAATATTCCCATTTGTTGACAAATGATCCATGCAGCTACATAGTAATTTAATAATTGATACAACTATCAGGATTTCATAGCTAGCTATTTTTGTAAGCCTAAGTTAAATACATATGTATGCACACATGGAGGGTTTTCACAAAGCCAGTCGGTACGTACTAATGCAGGCAAATGGTTGTAATTCAGGCACAGGTGCTTTGCTGATATGTATATAAATCCCTCCATAAAAGGAGACCAGGTATCATTGGTCAGTAGAGATTGACAGTTTAATGTAGCTATAAGTTTTCTTTTGGTGTATGTACCATACATACATAGTACATAATTATGTGTTTTTGCGGGTGGGTATATGGACCAGGTCATGACTTGCGGACTGGACTGAACAGACCAGGGAATTTACAAATGTGCAAATTTTGGCTATTGATACGTACGAAGGTATCCCTGTCCCCTTGTATTTGATTGTATATAAACCATCTGATCTGATGGTCTCATGACTTATAGGGACTGGTTGCAGCTGCGACCCTTTTAAGCGTCCTGGTTGATATATACAAGCAAAGCACTTTAAAGGGTCGACTGTGTCAGACTACATACATACAAACTGATTAGATTGACAGTCCAATGGGTTTCTTCCTATTTTACGAGATGTGAGACATTCTGATTATCAAGTTCAAGCTCAGAGTGAGTGTATTACGCTGGACACATGACAAATGTCAAAATTCTCAACAAGGTGTCAAGGTTTCAGTATATCAGTTTATACAATGTTTAATGTTTATCCAAATATCTACTATATACATTACATTCGCAACTACGACCACACACGATTGGTTCATAAATCACAAGGTTGTCAGATGTGTTGGTCTATACCATATAGTTGAGGTATGTACCTAAATTCCACAACTTTCACGCATCTTGATAAATTCGTGAAATTTAATTTCACATTAGGTTACCGCCATTTGTGAAAATAAATTTGTGAAATCTGGCATTCTTGGAATATAAGTACATACCTCGAAAAACTAACTATACGGTAGCTGTACAATTGATACAAAGGGACAGGTCTACCTTCGATAGTAATAGCCAAAACTCACCAGTCTCTGTTCCATTCAGTCTAGTCCAGTCTGTGAAATGGGCCCAACTCCTGTTTTTGAAATTCCAGTGATCAGCCATACTTTAGACTGTGATATAGCAAATTTGCAGGGTTACTAAAAACACAGTGGAAACTATTCTGTCATTGTGGAAAGTAGCACTTTAAAATCTGTTTGATTTTACAACATTTTGAGATGAAACATTTAAATTTCTGTTGTTTTCTTGAGTGTCATGTTAGAATTTAAGTAAATATGCTAAATCATTACTACCTAAATAGTTCAAATTCTTGAGAGCACTTGTGTGATGTACACTGAATTCTTGAGTTAATGATTTAAATCATTATTAATTTTTTGTGTCAGTATTTTATTTGTGTACTCAAACTGAAGTCCTCAGTTGAACATGGGTACTCAAACTGAAGTCCCCAGTTTGTTTGTTCACTTTGAAACCCAAATTTGAGTCCCTAGTTCAATCATCATGATCATAATTCTGGATTTTTGAAATAGCTACTTTTGAAATTCAGTGTGTGTTTGATGCATCAAAATACCTTTCCTAATATTACTTGAATTTTAGAGTCTAAATTATTGAATGACAACCTTACTTTTATTACTTGACTATGCTTTGCAAGGTTTAGTTACATTTTTGGGTAGTTTTCTCAAAAATTCCACCGTTTTTGTAAAAAAATTAGTTCCACAATGACAGAATAGTTTCCACTGTGTTTAAATCATTTAGTCACCTGCATGTTAACTTAGTCATCTACACATGTTTACTTAGTGCCCTGTGCCCTCAGGCACACCCAACCGTCAAATAAATTTCAAGTGTACTTTCATGACAAAACAACTTTTCATTCTTACTTAAATAAATGGTAGCACGACAAACTTCATTTCACTGTGTGTAGTCTTCTTTGGCTTATTTGTTCGTGAAGATGTTAAGCGCGTCAAAAATACACTGGCGCTAGTTGCCAAGTACATAGGTACCACGGAAAATTCAAAAGCTCTTCACTCAGGAAATTGATAAATAGCTCTTCCACTCTTATAATGATGTTTGAAGGTATTATCATGTGATTCTTGTTCAGTGTAGTCTAAATAAGTTAGACGCCGTGACCTATGGAACTAAGCGATTTAGTAACCCTCAGGCTCTTAGTAGTACCTTGCTATGTTCGGGTGCCACAGCCTCCGGCCTTCGGGTTACTAATTCGCTTAGTTCCCTTGGTCTTGTCATCTAACTATTATATATCAGATTGATATCACATTGCATGTCTGCATGATGCATACAGTGTTGGTTTAGTTGTATAGTTTTTGTAATGTATCATACTTCTATGTTGATGACTATTTTATGCATAAAATAATGGCTCTGCTAATTGCAAGCTATGCAGCTATATACGTATAATAAATATTCTGTTAATTGAACACTATGTTTCTTTCTATTTAAAGATATAAAATGTCAGCCTCTTAGTACCCCGCCAAACAGCACCTTGATAGGAGTTTCAGCAAATACAGAGGCCACAGTTGGTACAGTAGCAGAGTTCATGTGTCCTTTAGGGAGTACACCAAATGATGATAATGTGATCCTATGTCAGAGTGATGGGACATGGAGTGGACCAATCCCAACTTGCAATCCTTTAAGTATATAAATACATCATCTTATCATGTGCTCAAATATTTTCATTTTTATATATAGATAAATGTCGAAGACTACAGGAACCATCTAATGGAAAAATATTATATCAACAGCAGAGTTCTTATGTTGGCAGTGAAGTGATATATCAGTGTGATGGTCAGTCAAAAGAAATTTCTCGGAAATGTCTACCGGGAGGTGTATGGGATAGTGTGGCTGCTGACTGTAAAAGTCAGTTTGTAGTTAATATGTATGTAGCATCCCATTGCATTTCATTCATAAGTAACCTTAATATTATATGTACATACATTGATCATTAATTTTTGTGTTAGTTACACATGGGCAAAAGATATTATCACATGATGTGTATGTAGGTATCGATCCTCCAAATAATGTTAAAGTCACTGTTTTGGCACCTAAAATCATTGAAGTTAGCTGGGATCCAGTTGTATCAGAAGAAGTCACTGGTTACTATATCACATATACTACCTCAGCTGCTTATGCCAGAGGAAATAATATTACAATTAATGGGAATAATTTCTCTACAGCTATATTGATAAGTTTGGAAGAGGATACTTTATACAATATAAATATCCAAAGTATCAGTCAAAATAAAGTCAGTGGACCTAGCAATATGGTATCAGCAAGTACATGGGCTGCTGGTGAGTACAAAAGTGTATAGAAATGTACAATTTTTCTGTCAAATCAAAGTTTAACTACAAAGCTACTACGTAGCTATAGCTACAGATTTTCTCAGTAATCTTAGAGAATACTACCTTTATTATAAAGCATCAATTAAAGCCATGCTTCTTGAGGGTGAAACTGTTATAATATTGCCTAAGTTCTGAAGCTTATAAAATAAATAAAAATTGATATGATTTACTCCACCACAGCGCAGGCTATACCTGTAGAGTGTGCCAGGAATAGGATGAGACTTTGCATTGGTCACATCATTTCAGCTTGCAAGTCCCACAAGTGATCTCTAATGTATTGCTTCTATAATTATTTGCTGTAATGATGCATGCATGACACAGGATTTTTGATTGTGGTACTGTAGCAACAAAAGTTATCTTACCAATATAATTATGTAGTCTATTGTACAATAACTATATTATCTATCCCACTAAAGCCATACTTCAAAGAGTTTTACTGGGGTATATCTAACATATCAAGAGTTCATAATTATCAAGAGTTCATAATATCTCTCTGTATATATATTATGAACTCTTGAACATATACCATATGCATGGGGTATATGTCTAACATATACCTGAAGCCATGGAGTGCTAATACACCCGAAAGACATAGCTACTAACATATACATCAAGCCATAAAGTGTTGATATAAATCAAAAGCAACTGTTGATGCCAGCTAAATCCTTACAAGTCAGTGGTAACATCAAAAGCATGATTCCTTTGTGAAATAGAAGACAGTTAAACTCCACCTGCACTCATAAGATATCCTTGATATTAACACTCTGCCTCTGCTTCCCCTCAGCCTTTGTAATATCAAGGATATCCTACTCATGGTAGGGTTTAACTAATATGTAGCTAAGTATATTATACTGGTTTTTTATTTTATCAAATAGCTCCAACTGCTCCACCACGTAATGTTACTGCACTTGGTGGCAATCCTTCATCATTATTGGTGTCCTGGCTACCTCCATTACTCATTGACCACAATGGAAATCTTACTGCGTTTACAGTGTCATACAGTAGAGTTGGCTCTAACAATGTACACAATGTGCAACTGTTGGCTAATGTTACAATGTATAGAATCACTCAATTGGTCCCATCAACAGAATATAGAATTCAAGTAGCCTGCATTAATGTTAATGGTACTGGTCCTTTCAGTGCTTACATTGAAGTGTTGTCTGGAGATAACAGTAAGTTTATTCTATCATATACGTATGTACATATGTGTGTACAGTGGTGAGCCTGGCGGGGTCAGAGCCCCTCCTTAATTTTGAAAATGTAGAGCATAGTTCCTGTCATATACAGTCAATACACGTACATACCCTTGAAGTAGTTTTATATAAGTCATTAACCCCTAACAGAGCAGTCAATACCACAACTTTTATCAGTAGCCCCAAATTTTTAGTTACTTCTGCTGTCTCTGATGTAGGCAGAATTGTATAATAATGCTTTTAACAAGCATAGTACTGTTTTAACTTTGGCACAACTTATTAACATGCACATGCAGTTTGATTGTATACTGAATATAAAGTGAAAGTATGTATATACTAACACGTGTGTGTATTAGGTGCATATTTACGTAAGAAGTATTATGACAAAGAGCATTATACATGTACATGCATAGCCACTGTATTTAAAGTTATCACAATTGCTTTTGTATTTATAGAAATTTGTCAAGATGTTCGTTCTGTAAAAAATGGCAAAGTCACATACAGTGGCCACCTTGTTGGTGACACAGCATGTTATCATTGTGACAATGGCTATTCTATATATGGTCTTAATGTAATGTATTGCCTTGCATCAGGAAGATGGACTGGAAAAGCTACAAGAAGTCAAAGTAAGTGAATGTGGTTAATGCAAGTGTTTAATTAAGAATTGCAGTTTGTAGCTATTGTTGCATTATACTAATTTTACATTTGCATAGAAATATGTCCACCATTGATTGATCCATCAAATGTTCTTGTCAATTATAATAGTACCACTGTTTCATCACTTGCCTATTACAGTTGTAATAATGGATATAGAATTATCACAACTAACATTGTTCGATGCATTAAAGGAGGGTTATGGAATAGTACTCCACCAACTTGCCAAGGTATTGCATTGGTTTTTCACCTTACACAAGCCACGTATTTATGTGTAATAATTATGTATAAATTTATAAATAAATGGCACATGTATAGAAGTGTACTGAGTGCATATTATGGCTTATACTGTGTCAAAGGCATTGACTCAGATTACCTCCTGCTGACTCATTGACATAGATCCAGATCTGATGATCCATATATATACGTATATGTTAAGATTTAAATTTAAAACACAACTATCATTAATACCCTCTAACTGAATAGTCACTAATATTATCTGCATGTGATTGCTATGTGCGTTCAATATGTGTGTCCATTACTTTCCAATGGTACGTAAACTTACCTCTTGTATGACTGTCACTAACAAGTATACCCCACCTTTGCTGTGTGTGGTTTAATTATTCTTAAGTACAAAGATGCACAGTTTACACATATTCTTTTTGTTACATTACATAGTTGTCACAGACTGTGGGACTCCTCCATCACCCATCAATGGGTATGCAGACTTTTCTTCCACTAGTATTTACAGCATTGCTATATATCATTGTAACAAAAATCATGTATTGCTTGGATATGACTCAACTCAGTGTCTAAATGGAGGAAAATGGAGTGGAGTAGTTCCCTTGTGTAGAAGTAAGTAGATAAGCTTGTGTTTTTCATGTATCTTGCTCTTGATAATTACGTACATGCGTACATACACACTTTCCTTTATATGTATTTTGAATACTGTATGGATGGATATATGCGAGACAGTAACTTGTTACTATAGCTGTGATGGTAAAAGTTCATATTACATAAAATACAACCAACACGCTGTTGTGGTCATATGATTTCTTCTATTAGTACACTGAGAATCAATAGTTTATGAGAAAGCTGTGACTAAACCTACTGTTAGGGCTGGACGGTATTGCAGTAATATAGTAATACTGTGATTTTACTGGGAGACGATAGCCATATTGTGAAGATTTTAGTGAAACGGTATTATTGTGATATCGATATTATCGTGATACACTGCAATATTTATGACTTCAAAATGGTGCTGAATCATCCTATGGCCTATAGTATGGTGATTTAGAAGCCAGTCGCCCTCATGCAATGAAACCAATGAAGCCATGAATTAAGGATATGATGATCAAGCCAAGCAAACATTGTTTCTTATATAGGATTTTTGGCTTGGTAAATATCTCATACAGGTTTTGCCCCTATGCCCTTCATGCAGTGTGTATAACTACAGTAGTGAATAAAAAAGATCTTGACATTGATGTATTTAAGAAGTACAAAAATATCACAATAATATAATATTATAGTTGTACCCCGATATTTTTTCCACAACATATCATAATATGAAATTTTTAATATACGTAGCTCAACCCTACCTACATACTGTACCAGTATCAATGCTTCTACATATCTTAAATCATAACTGTCATATGGTGCAGTCAGTTAAACTGCAAGTATATGCATTTCATTCATGAGAAGCTTGAAAATGGAAGGATTGATAGCTCGGTCTGCTACATAGCAATAAACAGAACAGAATATAATAGAACAGACTGACTAAACAGAGCTGCTTATAATTATGTCCGTTGTGACTAAATACGTGACCATATTTGGCAAAAGGTGCATTGTTCACGCACAATGTGGAAACACAGTTTTCACTGCCATTCGATAGCTACATTAATAAATTAACAGTGCATGTGTGTGTGGATATCGACAGCTCATTGGTCTGCTTTTGCTGTGGCTGCTTTCTGAGATGTGTCAGATGTCCACGAGTGCTCGGAGTGTCTTCAATTGGCTCTGGTGGTTGCAAAAGAAAAGCCACCTGGCTGTAACTTGCCACACGACTGCCTAATGATGTTATCCACTGATTTGACTACTTTTTGTGGTATCCACAGGACAAATCGGCCCATTTGTAAGTGTGACTACTTGAATATTCAATTCATAATATTATCTCGAGTCTTATTTAAACAACTTGTACACAATTCTCCACAAATCTGTGGTAATACAATATACGTAATTCAATGGCCGACAAAGGGTCTACTCTTCATTGGCTTCCTAGCTGAATTGCCCACCATTTTAGATAGTTTTTCAACAGTACCACAAGTGGTTATATAGGGATGGTTGGCCTGGAGCCACGATAGTGGTGGGCTAAACACAGATTCAAATTTGTATTTCTAAATATTTATAAATGCGAACAATGCACATTTTGCAAATTCGGTCACATATGTATAACAGCCTATGTGTCATCCCAAAGGCAAGGAAGCACATACTTGCAATGAGGAGAACCGTATGCACTCACAAATTACTTGTGAGGCACTCATGTGAATCCTTCTTCATGAGTACAACACTTTGGTGATACTATAGTTCAAACACATCCTATTAAATCTTAGGAGGCTAATGTAGCGCCTTGCAGCTACTGCTGTAATAATGGCATAATGGACTGTGGAGTACAAATCCTTGGTAATTGTGATGATCTTAAATCACACTTTCTACCAGCTGCAAACTCTTAGGGGGCTAACGTAAGCTCACAAGGTGAGGATTAATAGTTTGGCTCAGCCTTCTAGCAACTTGAATTATCCTACCCCATCTTGTGCTTGCTTGTGTTCCATGATCTTCTGCTGTTCTCCACCTTTGGGGATGGGCATGTCTTCAGATGAATGCTGGGATCTTGTGCCCTGTGGGGCAGCATGCGCTTTTTGGTCATTGGCTCTGATGCTTGCTATCTGCACTTGTTCGCTTTGCGGCTGTGGTGGGTGCTCTACGTGCCTGCGTGTGTGGGCAATGGCCTCATGCATTCATGCATGATGTTTTGTAAGGGTGCAGGATCTCAGAAAATACAGTACAGAACTTTGAGTTTGTGTTGTGCTATATTTAACTCTCATTATTTTCTAATGGCTTTTATTTAACTTATAAACGTAGTGGTCAGATCAAAGCTTCTAATCATGCTGCACACGTACTTATCTCATTGCTGCACTCACCACTATAGTGCAGTAACAATTTATACTTGCATTATTTAACCTAACAAATATTTGTGATAATTATCAGTGTTGTTACCATGGTAATGAATGTGTTACATAACATAACATGTGCAGTCATGATTTTCATGCACTCACCTTTAAGGCCTGTGGCCCTCAGGCTGTGTCATACCTACATTGTTGACATTATAACATGCTAGTGAGCAACAACTTACAACTTTGTCTACTATAACAGGTTTTTAAATATGTATAAGTAACCTTGCAAAAAAGTATCAGTTTTCCTTGTGGGATTTAATTTTTACCTTATACATGCAAGATTTTTACTGCATACATTGTACAATAATTGTGACTGGCTCTGCGAAAACCTTCCATGTTCGCGTATTTTACATACGTACATAGCCTCGCAAAAATAGCTGATAGTTGCATCAACTTTAAATGCTTTATATTTTATACGTAGCTGGATCAATTGTCACAATACAAGGAACACTTATGCAGTTCTAAATTTCTAAAAATGGTTCAAAGTTTGCATGATAATATGGTCGCAAAGCCAGTCACAATTATTATTGTTACCTGGTTGTTACAACCTTGTTATCTCTAAAATTAGCCTTGTCACAATCTTGTCACAAAATTGTTACAAGGTTGTTGCTATGTATGTCAGAAGGTTGTTACAATCTTGTTATCTCCTTGTTCCTTCTAAGTAACAATAATAGTATAGCTACATCATGAATGATCAATACATTGTAATATTATGTATTCAATAGAGCTGTGCCCAGTGGTTAGTAATCAGCCATACAGGATTAGAAATCAATATGACAGAACTATTGGAGGCAGAACCATGTTCTCTTGTATCCCTGGTTTTATAATGATAGGAGCTCCACAGTTGGTATGTAGAGGAAATGGCAAATGGAGTGATGAAGAACCTATATGTTACAGTAAGAGTAAATGTTAATATGTTAATGTGTATGTATACGTAGCAGTGTATACGTACTGCTGTAATTATTCTTGCAGAGGAATGTGGACCTGCACCTGTTATCCCCAATGGAAAGGTCATACAGAGTGGAGTGAAATTTGGAGACACAGCAAATTATACTTGTAATTTAGGGTACAGACTTGCTACAAATCATATTGCTAATCTTATTTGCCAACAGAATGGTCAATGGTCCCACAGACCTCCATACTGTGTTCAAAGTTAGTAACAATTTTTTGTGACAATGCATGCAGTGTATAGTTTGTTCCTATTACTCAATAAGTGGGCTTATGAATAAGTAATACATGAAACAGTAATTTTATCTGTAAGGGATAGCTACATGTACTTACATGCATTTTATGTAATGTACGGATGTAGTTATAGTGCTCATTTCTGGTACATAAATATACATGCATATATTGCCATTCATAATGATTTTAGTATGAATTTCCTTTTATGTATGCTGTTTTAGTAACCTGTCCAAGATTGAACACTCTAGTAAATGGATTTATCAATAGCAGTAGCAGAGCTGTATTTAGTAAAGTGACCTTTTCATGTGTGACTGGCTATGTATTGGTTGGAAACAATGTAACAGTGTGTCGTAATGATTCTACATGGACTAATCCAGTACCACAATGCAAGCGTTAGTGAAATTTATTGTTAAAATAATATTGTCTGACATACGTAGTTATGAATAATTTTACTGATATATGGGTACTATTATTACGTACTATAAAACAGTGTGTATATGTTCAATGCAATGTTATTGTATATGCAGTGAAACAGCTATGCATAAAACAAACATGCAAGTGAAGTTAAGATTGTGTCTTTGTAGTGTATTGAACTAAACTAAATTTACTTGAAGCGTGTATCAATGGCTACTTTTAACTATTACTTACTTGCTGCATACATACGTTATTACGTATCTTATAAAGCTGAGACCCACATCAATATACAGTAACATGCTTTACATGTATGCACACATTATACATATGAACTCAATTTTAGGATTATGTCAAAGATTAAACAATCCCAGGAATGGAACAGTGGCACTTTCCAAATTATTTGAAGGAAGCTATGCTAATTATAGTTGTGATTCAGGCTATGAACTTCTGGGGTCACCTGCTGTAGTGTGTATGTCAAGTGGACTGTGGTACCCAGCTCCACCTATTTGTTACAGTAAGCAACTGTTAATTAATATTTTAAGTAATAATGTCATTTCGTGGTTTACATCATAGAGCCTTGTGGTAATCCTGCAACTATTAATAATGGTGAGGTGATAATATCAGGTCGGACTCCTGGATCTAATGCTACTTATTTGTGTAATGATCATTATCAGCTTATTGGAAATGCTACAGTTGTCTGTCAGTCTGATTCACACTGGCTTGGAGAAGTTCCGAAATGTAAAAGTATGTATATATTAATAATAATAATACATACGTAGATGCGTAGCTACTTAATAATTATAATGAAAAAATATACCATGCAGATACAAACCTCATGGATGTGTTATAACTATTACTTGTAATATGTGTACATACAATAACCAGAGCATGAAATAATTGTTGAATAGTTGAATATCTTGGTGCTGATCTGTCCCAGACAATTGTCCAAAAATAATAGCTGTCATTATTTTGCTAACAATTAGCTATTATAATATTATGTATATGTACGTAGGCAAATGTCAGAACACTATAATATCTTGTGCTGCATGGTATGTGCAAGGGTATGAGTTGAAAGACTTTAAGTTCTTTTTCATGTCCTATAACAAGTATTATAGCTACATTGTCACAATTGTGGTACTGCTCAAAGGTACATTGCACCATACACTTTACCAGCTACAAACATGCTTCCAAAGGGATAATACACTTAAGGGTTTACTCGCTCAAGGATACTTGCATAATAATGTTTACGTACATGCATGCATGATAAAGTGTAAGATTGGACCTCTAGGGAGATTCACTTGAAATTTTATTACTAAAACTACGTACGTATATGCTATGCTTCAAATAGAATAGTGTTTCACAAGTGTACCAGTTTATTAAACTCAAGCAAATGCCACTTACTTTACTCAAACTCATGAGCAATTGTGATGTTGTACATGTAGCTGTACGTACGTATATATGTATGTACGTATATTCATTTGATAATAAATTATTGAATTTATTGATTTCAATGTAGAAATACGATGTCCAAGGATCAAAAATTTACCTAATGGCACTGTAATGCTGTTAGATAGAACTGTTGGTAGTACAGTTAACTTCACTTGTAATGATGGATATATTATATTTGGACCAGCCACAAGAAACTGTACCAGTCTAGGTTCTTGGACAGGCATAACTCCAAGTTGTATAAGTATGTTTACTTCCTTTTGTATGTACATAGCTATAGCTACAGTACAGCTCAAATGTAACTTTACATTCATTCAAGTTACTTTAAAGGGCTTGCAAGCCATTCAAGGGACTTGCCAGCTACTTCAATGGACTCGCAAGCTACGTACCTTAGAAGACTTGAAGTGATTCGATAGCAGTCACTCGTAACATGTATAATTCTTACACTTGAAAAGTAATGCAGTAGAAGTGCTCTTGAGGAGTCTTGTCCGACTATTTGGGACAATATTGATATCACAGAGGAAATCTATGCCACGCCTTGTGTAGACCCTTATTCACAGCCCCCATGCCAAAGCACTTGTAAGCAGTGTTACTTAACTTTACATTCGCGAGTGTTACAGCTCGAGAGTAAAGTAAATAGCTTGAGAGTAAAGTAAATAGCTCGAGAGTAAACAGCTCGAGAGTAAAATATTCACACTCTCAAGTATACTCTCAAGTTCAATAATCGTATTCTAGAGTACAGTGCTTGCTATCGTAAAGTTACATCTGAGCTACTGTATACTGTCATACATATGTGTGTATGAGAATCAGTAATTTTAATAAAGTGAAGAACATATCAAAACAGAACATAAGAGAAAATAGAAATTGTATGCGTATACGGTACAGCTCGATTTTAACTTTAAAAAAACTTGCGTGCGCAATTACACACGCACTACATGAACAGCAAAAATATCGTGGCGTGTTTGCAAGTGCACGAGAAATTGATGACGTCTCAACTGCTCGCAGAGTGTTAAAAAACTCCTCGCGAGTCTAAATAAACTCGTACACTCGACACGTGGAGTCTGCTCGAGTATAGTACAAACGCATGTAAACGAGCAGCAATGTACGTACGTACCTTGAAACTGGCCGGGAAGGTTACCTGCAAGTCCCAACTTCTTTAAGATAAGGTGCTACGTGCCCTTCCATTATCTCTTGTTAAGAACAAAAACGCACATCATGTGCACATGTGATTCTAATAAGTCTATGCGAGATTTTTTGTGACTAACACATGCTTGTCAGCAGGCGCATTTATTTGACAGACACGATGACTGACAAGATCGATTGGAATAATGGTAACAATGTTTTATGTTTGTTTTTAGCCTTCCCATCTTTAAATCACTGGCATACGCATACTGAATGCGCACGTGTCCTTTGTCCCATTACACTCGTGTGGTGCAGCTTACAGGTTAATCGTGGCGATCACGAAGATAACGTGCGTGTACTGCATGCGTAATTCTCGTGCAGTTGTGTACAAACACGCGAGTTTTTTAAAAATACTCAAGTAGAGTTACAAAATACATGCGTGTAGGTGACACGCGTGTTTCAAGTTATAATCAAGCTGTACCGTATATATATTGTACATAAACAAAATGTACTGTATACATGTGTAATTAGTGATCTTAAACAATAATTTTCTAGTAGCTAAACAAAACATTTAATTCAAAAACTTCATAGAACAAATTTCTGAGATTCAGACCTATGTAGCTTTATATATGTACGTATTATACGTATATTAAGCTGACTATTAAATATGACCACTTTAATTAAGAAGTTTGTGACATTGAATAAATAAACCTTATCCGAAATTATGTCATCAAATAAAAGATGGCTTCGTTAGTGGGAGGACTTTAATATTTTCGAGTGTTGCCACCAATGGAAGCTTGTAGTGAATAGTGATTGTTCGCCATTCTGAAACATGTAATGCTCGCCAAAGCCAAATAATTATGATAATAAGGTAATATTATACACACATGATAAAAGCATGCTTTCTTTTTTCAACCTGAAAAGTTGTCAAAACGCTTACGTAAGTATATTTGGCAATACTTTTTATTGCCATACTTTGTGTTAAATTTTATTACGTATCTTCTTTCTGCATGGACTGTGAAAAATTGAATGCAAAATTTCTCTCCCATATGTTTCAATATTAAAGTCCCCCACTAGTATAATATGATGACATCATTTTGTATAAGGCTTACGGTACAGCTCAATTTTAACTTGACACCCGCGTGTACCATACTTGCGTGTTTTCCTTTGATTTTTGCCGAGGTGTCCATCACGAAATAAAATGGTGTACAAGATTCTAAATCTTGGTAGAGATTCCAGGTAATTTGGGATTCCAAATAAGATTTCATGATAATTGAAATATTTTTAAATACAAAATCCTAAAATATTCAAAGGTATACAGAGTTTTCTGCCAAGGCAAGATTCCAGATTCCAGAATCTCAAAAAGGTGTACAAGATTCCAATCCGTGACGGACCCCCCGATTTTTGCGTATAACTCGTGAGTTGCTCGCGTGTCAGTTGACATGCGAGCGCATGAGAACAATCCGACTTATTCACGAGCAAATTTGGTAAATGCAAACCTCATCACGAGCATAAACAAGAGCCTCGAGACGTCTCTCGACACAAACCTTACTTGTAAGTTATTCACAATGCACACACCCTTCTTAATATACGTGCCTTACGCTTCTAGTAAGGGACAATTCCAACATGGTGAGGCTAAGCATGGCGAGGCTAAGTATGGAGTCTAGATAGCCAGCGAATCATCGCCCTTCACAATAATTACTGTCTTACCTCTTATTCAATCAGCTGTAGGCATTATCCTTGACTCCAAAAATGCTGCAACTACTAGCTAACAAATGTTGCACGTGTTACTACCATCCCAAAATAATAGAAACTATTCTGAGCACGTGCTACCACTTATAATAAGTGCCATCGCTGGGACCCCATACGTGGTACCGTGTCTATAAAATTGGTAGCTACGTAGTCCATAATGACCAGCTGTAGTTAAACAGTTTGGATGCTTCTACTTCGTGTAATGTGTGCTAAAACAGCGTACGAGCTGGATTCAGTAGTGGCGAGGCATGAGAGGATAAACTACACGCATTTTAGCTCATATGCTATAGAGCACGTAACTTGATACATACGTACATATGTAGCTTGCAAGTAAAGTAGCACGTCACGAGCGTATCACTCGTCTGGAGGATCAAATCTCACTACTCGAATTGTGTGCTCGCGCGCAACTCGCGAGTTTCACGCCAAATCTCTCGAGTGACTCTACTAGCACACGTGTGCAAATGTCAAGTTTAAATTGAGCGGTACCATATATTACCTTATTCCTTTATGGCGTATACATATTTAAAGAAAATAGTGTGTTTATTATGTAAATTATTATGTGACTCAGCATGAGAAAACAGGGCTTATGTGCACATAAAATTTGTCCACATTAGTTTTTGGATACCAGTTTTACATTTTTAAAATCTTACACAGTAGGGGGACACTTACGTACGTAAGTACATAGTAACATGAATAGGTGTATTTTGTGTACATAAGCCTGGTTTTTCTCATACGTGGTCACATATTTAGACTGTTAATGTACGCATGTACGTATGGCCACCATAAATAAATAGTTTTGAAGGGAAAACTTTCAAGGTTTACGACATACGTACATATAGCTATGGTAATCAGAATGTAAGAAAACTTTCAAATTTTGAAATTTCCTATCTTAAGGTGAAGAAGTGGTACTGTTATTAGATAGCTACGTGTGTAGTGTTCTAAACCAATTGTAAAGCTTGTAGGAATATTAAACCAAGAAAATTTCCCCTCAAACCTACATATGTAACTTACGTACAGTACGGTACAAGTCAAAAAGGTATCATAGTGTAATGTAATCACAGGGCTATAATCACACGTACGTATTTTGAAGTTGACGCTGTAATGAAGCTCATGCAAAAATATTGTGTCTGCACTGCATTACTAATTGTACATGTGTGCAAGCCAGTGTTTTGTGTGATGTAATAAACAGAAGCCATAACAGCTTATCGACACCTTTCATGAGTTTCTCACCTTTTTTAAAGGAATATAGAAGAACAAGAAAGGATAATGAAGGATAAAAAGAATCACCATGGCGCAGTGGATAATCCTTAATCGGAACAACAGTTTCATAAATCCACGATGATTACCTTTGTTATGTGGAATTTCTGAAGCTGTACACCTAGCGCTAGTGGGTCTTACGGTAGGCAGGGAGGCTGGCAGAACTTCTTAAAGTTTGCAACGTATATACCGAAATATTATACTTTTCGCTTAATTTAACAAAGGTACAACATTATTATAGCAGTACCAATGCATTTTAGTTGGTTTTTTTGGCTAAAGCCTGCTGTAAGGTGGTTTTAAGATGTGCAAAAAAAAAATCTGGAAGCCATACATCTTCATAGTGATCCCTACTATTAAGTACTACCATACTTAATGATACGTACTTCGTAAAAAAGTTATGATCGTAGTACAACTGAACTACTTTGTAGCTACGGATGTAGGGTTTGTAATTATGTTTCCTTGCCTTAGCATGATTACAATTTAACAGAATACTATTGTACATATGGAAATATAATGCGAGTAGAGTAAATCGATAACTCACATAGCTATGTGTTGATGTACTGGCAGAGATATGCCTATGGCGGGCTTGGACGTTCAGAGACTTTGGAGTGGCTATAGAGATTCAGAGAAAAAGTCTTTTATACGTAGTTATGCCTAAAATAATTATTTAGCAAGTGAAAACATGTTTATAGCAACAAACAAATAGCTCACTTGCAGGGACGTGGCCAGCCTTCAACTGATGTGGGGCATAAGCAATATACTTATTATGACCCCGTAAGCATTATAATATTTGAATTGACAACAAAAAGCTAATAATGACCCAGTGATAGGCTAGCTAACATGCGTTGTAGTAAAAAGTGGTACAACAGATCACCACCCATTATAAAATTGTAGCGGTAAGCTGTAATTCAGTAATAACAGTGTGTGAGGAGTTCATATTACGTATGTATCACAGAGACGAAGCACAAGTGTATACGAATTATGCTTATGATATAACTATACCCGTAACAATTCATTTTGATGAAACTGTCCTATATATTATCACTTGTATCTGAAGATTGAAAAAGAATACCCATGCAGTGGTCGCGTGATCCAGACATCATAGCAATATGTCAACAAAATTAAGTCTGAGATGATCTGATGTACCAGCAAGACAATATTGTATTAACTATTAATCTGAGCTACGTAGTTAGGTTGCTGTTGTTATCACTATTCCGGCTGGCATTGTAATATCAAACTAGTTAGCAGCTTAAGTTTGAGCTTCGTGCAGTTGTAAAGGCCACACCATGGTGGTACTACACGTACACTTAACCTATTTCACCTGACTGTGATGATTACATCTTTTCACCTACTCTGTACTCCAGGCATACAGCATTTTCCTTGCACCATTTTCATTGAAATTTCAAACTTCAATTATCACGTGAGAAGTTAGCTTTGTTGTATTCTATTATTTTTGATCGCTTCATTGCGTTTACTTAGCCGTCAGTGATGTAAGCAGATGCAGAGTATTCTTTACTACGTACTAATTGACTAAGACTTGGGCTGGGGAATAGTATTTAAGGTATCCTTAATAAGAATAATTAATAAGGCAAATAAAATTGATGATGGCAAAGACAAGTGATGGAGGGGCAAATGCCCCCTTGCCCCCTTCTAGCTACCCCCTGCTCACTTGACCTCCCCGCTTGACCTTACTAAACAAAAACAAAATATCACAGGTGGCACTTGTGGTCTCTAATACATGCAGCTGACGCATAAATTGATCAGTCAGAAGTGACCTCAGCTTGGCTGCGTTGAGAGTATCTGCCATGTACGTAAGTAGCTAGGTTGACTATTGTTGAGTGCATGTTACTGTGTACAGACTAATGGACTAGCCAAACCACTTTTAGCGCAAGGTGCGGTTATGAATTTATTCAGGCACTTAAACTCAGTGCAAGCTACTTGGGCTAAAATTTCTCTGGCTACCCTGCTATTGACTAAGCGTATTAGAACAATGTTGCTTTGGCACCGCTGGCACTTCAGTGGTCACGTGAAAATCATATCCATAGAAGGCTAGATATTTGGTGGCCATCAGCATCACCAGTGGTGGAGTCTACAAGAAAGATAGGCAAAGTTTAACTGGTGTATATACGTACTTATATGCATACGTAGCTCTGTAGTAAACTTTCAATTATGCTACGTATGATAATGTACGTAGTGTAATTATGCAACAAATTTCACTATGCATGCCATATGAATTCATTACAATCGTAGTATGGAAAAACTACAATGTAGCTACGTACTACAAAGTAACTACACTATGTTACGTTACCTTTTTTGAATTACTACCATAATTCACATGTTGCTACGTAAATGAAAATTAATAATATTCGTATATTTACTATTTAGGAGATTGTGGCACTCCTTCAAACATTGCTAATGGATCTGTGACAATTAGAGCAACTAAAGAAGTATTAATGGCTGATTACTCTTGTAATAGTGGATATGCTCTAGTAGGAAATAAGTCCATTACTTGTAATTCTGATGGAAAGTGGACAGAAACATCTAATCACTGTGGTTAGTTACGCTATATTAATGCAAACTATTTTTGTTGATTTTATGCTATGAACTAGCTACGTACATATGTATTATTATGGAGTGTATTAAAAATATCATTTCCTATCATATGTGTATAGAAAAAGTGTCACCATTAAACTGCTCAGCTCCATCAACAATATAGCATGGTGGGGTTTATGTTTATACATTACCCAATAATGGTAAAGTAAGTACAGTTGTTCATCATAAAGTGTAGCTTGATACTACATATATTACCATTAGTTACTACGTAATGATTTGTATAATTGATTATCTTGATAGTGATTTTAATTACATACGTACGTAGGTAGTTTAGTGAATAGGGCAAAAGTAAAAAACATTTAGTTTACACTTCCAAATTTGCCATTTCAATGCTATATAACTTTTGTTGGGTATGACATACAGAATTCTACGTATATTAACTTTATACTTGGTGAAAATCTGAAGTTTATACATATGTATACATTTATATGACTTTCATCAACTAGGAAAAATTGAAGTAGGCCAATTTTTAATTTGTCAAGGGGTCTGTCACTCACTGAACTCGTACGCCCTTGCCTGAAATCTGAAGTCAATTAACTCAAAACACAGTAATTTTTTGTAAACTAGGAAATTGATACCTTTCAAGTGCACTTGGCAAATCCCACACATTTAATTGATTTTATGCCATTGAAATAATATTTGAAATCAAGAAATCAGAATACATATTTAGAGCTGATTTTGAAATCTCATACACAATTCCAAGGAGTGACAGATCCCTCAGTTTTTGCTTGAACAGTCACAATTTAGCCAATATTTTAGTTGTTTGAAATTGCCAAATCAATGACTAGTTATAATTTTCTAGGTATACAGTAGGTCTGCAAGTTATTATACATACATAGCTATGTATGTACGTAGTTAAATCTACGTAATATTGTAATTTTCCTAGATTGCAAGGTACTACTGTGATTCAGGATATTTTCTAGTTGGCAATAGGACTAGGAATTGCTTGGGCAGAAATATATGGAGTGATGCTGAGCCAATCTGCAAAAGTACGTACATACATAGTGATACCCACTACGTATATCAATTTTTCTCATACCATATAACGGGTTATTTGTTACGAAGTGCAAAAACTGAACCTTTACAGCTTTAGTAAAACTTTTCGCAATTTAGAAACATGACCCCAACCCCGAGTGAGCTCACACAATCAACTTTTCGCAAAGAGTTTGCGAATCCTTTATTTGCATGCATTCCATGTGCCCTTCACACCACAATCGAACTTGCTAGTCCGGCTAGTAGTGTTAGACTGGAAATTTGAGCTGAGATTACAAACAGCCCAGCATAAATTTTCATGAGCTGTAAGGCTATTTGTGAAATTTGCACCTTGTGAAGATAACAATTTATATGGTAGTCTTCCCAACCTCAACCATAACCAGTAGGTTACATTGTTTTGGCTGCTAGTTACTAGTGCTGCATGACATAGATGACATATCGCGACATAAAAATTTATGCAATTTATAAACATGTCGTGACATAGAGTGTGACATCACTCAGCTTTATTATATATGCAATTTAAATTGTGAGAAATGCTGAGTACAGGTGACCGTATCATAGTCCAATGATCATTCTGTACATATACGTAGTGTCACTAGATCATTAAGTATGTGATAGTACAAATACTGCTTCATATAGTATTAGTGTATGTCATGACATATGTTCATATCGTGACCTCAGACTTCTATGACATAGGACATGAGAAAAGTTCATGTCGTGCAGCACTATTAACTACCTTGGGCATTATGATGGGATAAAACTAATTAGCTATGTATTAACCGATCAGCTATGTATCTACTCTACAGCATTCTTTTGCCAGGACTAAACTTGTACTGTCCAACAAATAGCTAAGAACTTTATATCACCATAGCTACATGACTTGTGTAAGCAATTAATGTAATCTACTTCTTTGCTTACATGCTTCATAAAACATGTGCATGATGATTTACATTATGCATGCTAATGTACTTTCCCTAATAGTCTGATATTTATGATTATTGGGAAATAATCATAATGACAATAATTAATGCTGGCAGTAATTGTAATGTCCATTATTTACATAATTATAAAGAAAAGGCATCAGAAACTACGTAGATTGGGTCAGTCAATTCAATGCCAAATATAGCTAGCTACGTAAATATAGCTAACTACATAGCTATTGTCTAAAATTAATACGTATATAGTCACAAGCTAAAACAAACATACATAATTATAATAAAGAGATACAGTATTTTATTAACTGTGGTTATGCTGTAATGTACGTACGTAGCTACTTGCATTTTATAAATTAGTTACTCAAAAATTGTGATGTTTTTAAACTTTTGATGACCATAATTATGATATTAAAGTTCACACACCTTACATACAATGCATTAGAAGTGTCTCCATACAAGATATTTGCTATTCTTTTTACAGAATTTTGTGATAACCCGTTACCATTATCAAATGGAAGAGTGAGTGTTGTTGCAACAAGAACTGGACAAGTAGCACAATACAGTTGTAATGATGGATTTGTACTAACAGGAGTTAGTAGTAGAGAATGTTCATCAATTGGAAAGTGGAGAAAGTCTACACCAAGTTGTATAAGAGTATAGCTAGTACTGTACTCATAGTTAAGTAGCTACTGTATCAATTATGTAAGTCATATAATTTTTTTATAATTTGATATAAATGATTACTTATGTATACATAGCAAGCTGCAGGCTACATGTGTAATGAGCTAACTATTAATATTAATCAACCATATTCATGTAGCTAGTAACATTAGGTGCATATACGTATTACGTGGCTTATGGTTTAATATTAGTTTAAAGGGAAATACATAAATAATTTGTACACACTGTATTACTTAATGAATTGCAAAATCGATTTTCTCAGTTTTAGCTACACAGTTATGTAGCTACTAATTTAATTTGTTGCTTCTCTATGCATCATGAAGAGATACGTATTGTATTGAAGCTACGTACGTATACCAAACATATTTACCTTAGTATGTAGCTATATGAAACTGGTAGCTGATAGCTACGTATATTAAGTACTTATGTAAATGAGATGGGCTGTACATATTATGATATAAGTAGCTGTGCCGTAAACCTGAACAGTATGCAAAGTCTCAAAGCCTGCTGCTTACAACTACATAAAAGTAATGTGTTTCACCCATTATTGTCAACTATATAGAAAAGGATAATTATGCATACATCAGTAACAGAGATGGGCGATATTGATGTTTGGTATGCGATTATTGTAAAAATATCACGATTATCACAATCATAGGTGGATTTGAGAAGGGGCAAAAGGGGGCAATGCCCAATTAACTTTACTTTTTGCCCCCTACTATAAAGGTACAGAAATATTCTTCACAGAAACTTTATAATTTGTATTGTTTTATGCTTTGTAGCCAATTATCATGATATTACACGATTATAGCTTCTCACGATTATTGTTATTAGTAAAAATTACACGACATCGATTATAAGGAAAGGAAATAACACTTTCTACAATTTCTGCAGTTTTTTATAGGAAATTTAATGCATTTTTAAGATCTTGTACGGTAATGAAGACACATGCTTTATATGAATAGGTATATTTTGTACAAAGTACATGCTAAAGCCCAGTTATCTACATGCTATTTCCGCAAATTCCTCAAAAATTTTTATCCTCAAAAATAACTTTAATAAACTGCCCTACGGTATCTTGTTACTAAACGTACAACTTTTGAAATATCTCCTGTTACCTATTGTTGTCTTTGGCAGCATTAAGATGCAATTTTATTACTAAAGCAATGCCCTTCTATAGATAGTATTGATAGCAGCTGTCATGCGGCATGCAAAGGTAAGGTGAAATAAATTCATAAAATCCTTGATACACCCCAACTGGTAGTCCCTGGTAGTTTCAAAATAATATATATATATGACCCTCAAAAATCAGCATAAGTATGGTACGTAGCTAACGTGTATCAGGAATTTATTATGACAAAACAATTTTTCGAATCAAAAGGATTTTGCTCTGATAAACAATCTACTGTAGCCACCCATGCCAGTGGAGATTATAACAGTTGGTCATCAAACATTTGAGGATCAATTAACCTGTTTGTCTGACCAAAACATGTTTGCATCTGACATCAAAGACTGGTCAAAAGATATAGGCAGGTGTATAAGATATTGTTTATACATGTCACCTACAGTGTTTATGTATCCTATAAAATCATTACACCTGGTTGCTAGGAGATACTACATGGTACCAACCCAAGGAGGAGTCTCTGTCCCATTGGAATGTGGTTTATTTTACTGTTTGTTATTACTTTCAGGTATTATGTCTGATCAAAACACATCAATGTTAGCTCAACCTCCACACTTGTCTGACATTTGTCAGATCACTCATGAACAGTTATAATCTCCACTGCATGCATTCACTTAATTTTACTAGAAGGATAGTGAGTCATCATAATAATTATAGCTTCCCTCACTTCAGGGAATTCCTATAGGACATGTGAAATACACATTTTTTATGTTGTGGTGGGACTGGTGGCTATTAAAAGTGCAAAATACATACTGATAGCTACATGTTATGATCACATTGTTACTTCACTGACTTGTATATACACCATTTGTAATTAATTAATTATCTTATAACACTTATATATTCTCACACAGTTAGCTAGATGCTAAACAAAAACAGCCTGGCTATAAAAAGTGCAAGGCCAATAACAAGTGAGCAAAACTTTGATATCAGGTTAGGCCAAGAAGGTATAACCTTTTGAAGAATCATTTTACTTGAATGATACAATAGTTTACAGGACATCTTCACAACTACATATGATTGGCTTTGTCCCAGCTTTGTATTTTATAAATGTGAGCCAATTTTGGAAAAACCTACCATCTAGCTATATACACACAAGAGACACATAAAATAATTTTTAGCTAGCTAATTTGCCTAGCTTGAAATATACTTAGGCCGGGTATTAATGGCACCAACTGACAATTTTTAGTGATTTTGTAGCTAGCTACGTACAGTACTTGCATTTAGTGCAACTAAATTTTAGCATTTTCAACTTTCATACATGGAAACTCTTCTGGATTTTTGGAAAATTATTTTTCAGTAGAATATCAGAATATTACTCAAAATGCACATAACTATATACAAGTGATACTCAAAACATATCATGAAAATGACTGTTTCAATATTTGGACTTTTATCCCTATAGTCGTATGTCTGCATGGGGACTCAAATTTGAGTCCCTATCTTTTAGGGAACCCTATATATATATCAATAAGGACTCAAATTTAAGTACTTATTAATAAGGGGTCTGGCAATGCAGGACTATTTCCCACACTAAGGGTTTGGAAAATGCCTTCTCTAAGATTAAATTTGAGAGCATTTTCAATGACTTACGTATGATGGACAACGGTACCACTAGTCAAGGGGATTTTTAGTTGAAAATTGACCACCAAAAATCTGACCAATTTGAACAGTTCCGCTGGGCATGCCTATAAATTACATTTGAGTCCCTATCAGAATAGGGGCTCAAATTTGAGGCCTTATCTAATAGGGACTCAAATTTTAGTTCCTTGTGATTTTAATTATTTACCAAACTTCTTACGACTCAACCAAGAAATCTGAATCAAGATTTAGCATAATACTTTTATATAATTATAACAAAACTCAAAATCGAATATCTAACAGGGACTCAAGTTTGAGTCCATTTCTAATAAGGACTCAAATTTCTCAAATTTGAGTCCTTATCTAATAGGGATTCAAATCTCACAGAATATCTAGACATTTTGTAATTACTGTTAATAAAGCTAGTGTGAAACAGATCTTCAGTGTGGATTTACTGGGAAAGTCCACAAGGATTTGAGTTATATAATTTGGAAGTGTAGAAACAAGGTATCATCATCGAGCCTGACTGAAAGAAAATCTCAAGTTTTTAATTCTAGTTCCTTGAGCAATTGCTGGAGCAGACGATTAATGGTTTAATATTGTAGCATATAAAGTTATAAATGCTTGGGATACAAGAATACCTACACATAGTAATTATATAAGTAGTTTATGTACACACACATCATTCTACAAACCATGCAGTAGCTACATTGTAGCTACAATGCTAAACAAAAACACCTTGGGTGTAAGAAAGTGTGAATTGTAAATATATGCATGTGTGACCAAAAACCTTGATATCAGTTGAGGCCAAAAGTTACTTATCAAAATCTTTTTCACTACTTGAATGACATACAATAGTTTATAGCATATTTTCACAACTATGATTGGCTTTATCACTTGGCCACCTTTATAAGGCACAAAAGAGATGGCCAAGTGATATAGCCAATCATAGTTGTGAAAATACACTATAAACTATTGTATGTCATTCAAGTAGTGAGTCGCAAGGCCAAAAAGAAACACAGCATCGCGACCACTGAGTGAGTTATTAACACGTAGCACTGCCCTCAAATTCGCAAATGCTCTAAGCTATCACTTAAATATTACAGATCCAGAACGTTCTTACTAGCTACGTATATAGAACCAACAAACCAAGCACGGAGGAAATTAGCATCATCATTTCTAAGTACCAGCCATTGCAAGTTTTATGGCGCTTATTTAGCAACTACTCATAACGAACTATCCTTTCCCGCCCCGATTCGCCCATTTACTGGAGAATTAGTACACCCATTGTTTGAAGAATCAATATCCTCTCATTTTGTACATTCACTCGTGTGTCTAAAAACTCACTCATTTCTTCAGTCAAATTTGTATCAGCACTTCTCTCATGAGTCATGAATGCTCTACCTGTTATACCATTTTCAGTTTGAAGTAAGCACTTGAGAAGGACACCCCCCATTTCTATGGTTTTCATGCCATTGACAAGCTGACCAGTGTACATTGGATGTTTGGGTAGTAACTTTGTCTGGCTGGTACGTGCATATACGTAAGTATCATGGCTAAACCAGGCTTAGCCATATGATACCAGGGGCGGATCCAAGGGGGGTCAAGACCCCCCCGATGAGCTATAGTTACAATAGGTATATGTAATTTAGAAGCTAAATGTTTAACCATGAATCAGTTTTTAACAAAGTGATATTCAAGGTGGATAAAGCAGTAGTGCTATTGTACAGCATACGTATTACCATATAGCCTAAACTTTTCGAGGGTGAAAGTTTTTGTGGAATTTGGAGTACTTATGAAAAGTTTAGCCTTGAAAATTTAGTCCCACAGCATAATTCAATTTAATCTTCTGCAATTCATGAAAATTTTATCCATGAAATAGCTACGTATATCTGCCATTCCATGAAATTTTAAAACTTTAGGCTATATGGTACATATATGTCAAACAAAAACACCCTGGGTGTAAAAAAAGTGCGAGGCCAATCAGAAGCAGCATTGCAAATAGGTATGTACGACCAAAAACTTTGATATCAGTTGAGGCCAAGAAATTACTTATCAAAAATCTTTTAAACTACTTGAATGACATACAATAGTTTATAGCATATTGTCACAACTATGATTGGCTTTGTCACTTGGCCACCTTTATTAATAATGATGGTGTGAAAAAGGTGGCCAAGTGACAAAGCCAATCATAGTTGTGACAATATGCTATAAACTATTGTATGTCATTCAAGTAGTTAAAAAGATTTTTGATAAGTAATTTCTTGGCCTCAACTGATATCAAAGTTTTTGGTCGTACATACCTATTTGCAATGCTGCTTCTGATTGGCCTCGCACTTTTTTTACACCCAGGGTGTTTTTGTTTAGCATATCACTACTTTTTTGGAAGTATAAACAGATGTTATTACTAGCAAGCAGCAGAGAAGTACTGCATGGACATAACTTGTACTTGCCTAGCACACAATATTGCAAATTAAATTTTGAAGCTTAATTTTGAAAAACTCAAGCCCGAGATTTTTTTTTAACTTTCACTACAGAGTGATACATCAATATAGATTGTATATATGAAAGTTTATGCAAATCATTCGAAGGGGGTCCAAGTTATGACAACTATCAACCTGCAGTGTAATAGCCCTCCTCAAATACATTCAAGCATTTACGTACTTCAGACTAATAATTGTATGACAGGTAGAGCATACATAGGAGAAGTGCTGATACAAATTTGGCTGAAATCCATGAAGAAATGAGTGAGTTATTAGATAAAAAAGTGAATGTATAAAAAGAGAGTTTGAAAATAACTTCCGGGGTTCACGAAAGCTCTCACAAGCCCCCGAAAAAAGTGTGCGATGAAAATAAAAGAAACAAGAAAAAAACGACTGCCGCATAAATTTTTTTGTGGTGACAGGAAGGCATTTATAAGGCTGTTTCAGAAGAATGGCTGAATCGATGTTGATGAACTTCGGGACATTGATTCTTCAAACAATGAAGGTACTAAATATCTAGTAAACGGGCGAATTGGGCGGGAAAGGATGGTTCGTCGTGCGTAGTCGCACAACGGGCGCCATAAAACTCGCAATGGCTGGTACTTAGGAATAGTGACGCATATTTCCTCCATTCTCAGTTTGTTGATTCTATATAGTAAGAATGTTGTGGGTCGGTAATAACTAAGCGATAGCTTTAATGGCGGCTTAGCTAGAGCGTTTGCGAGTTTGAGGGCGGTGCTACGTGTAAATAACCCACTCAGTGGTCGCTTTGCTGTGCTTCTTCTTGGCCTCGCGACTCACTATCGTGAGTCTTGATTAGTACATAATTCCAATATTCATATGTACGTACATGCATTAGTGTAACTAGGTACGTATATCTGACAAATCAATTGTTTACCGCACAATACATACAATTATATATAATTACATAGCTACGTGATTTCTCCCAACATGAACATGTATGTGCACGTACATAAAATGTATAGCTACGTATAATTACTATGTTATAAAGTGGTTAATAGCATGCATGGCACTCCCTTTGGATTCTTGTGACTATCATAAAATTATGCCAACACACCTATCATAAGCGACACTACCTCACATATCAGAAGTTAGCTAAACATTTTGAAAAATGTTATATAGGTACATGTCCTTGTTGACTGTTGTTTTTGCTCTATAGCATCCATCACGATAGCTACGTCATTGATGAATTATTTTCTTACAAGAAAAACATCTATATACATATTCATTAAAACTAAACTATGTAGCTACATATCCTTTCATGACAACATTCAATAGAACTCTCTACTTGGAAGGGGGCATGGATAATAGTTGTATATATTCACAGGGCCGTAGAAGCAGGTCCGGCAGGTCCGGCAACTGCCGGACCAATCTTACAGGCAAATGAAAATGCACAATTAAATTTTACTGTAACAAACCTACAATTGCACTATTTTGAATTCAGACAGGAGTTCAATTAACATAATTCATTCCAGTGTTGTAAAGTAACAAACTAACCTTTACCTGAAACGGCTGTTTTCATCAATGCAACTATTCTATTTAATGCTATTTATGTGACGTCTACTGGATCACGTGATAGTTGCTTAAATATTCGTGTGGTTGAATGATTAAAGACGAGCCTAAAGGTATTTTATATACTCTCACTATTAGCTGATTTTGTGAAACTATCTATAGCTAGACTGACTCTCGCATGGCCAGACTCGCCGCTTGTCAATTAGACAGCCGAATAAGCGTGGCTAAATTAATTCGGATAAGCGGCAGCACATAGAAAGTTTAGCCACACGAGACTAACTTATTGTACACGTGTCGCATGGCAACTACTGCTCTCCCTGAGCAGTTTCGACCTAGCAAGTCCTTTATCTTTCTTAAGAGAAAGTTCGGAGCTAGAGAAGAGCGGTTGTTTCGAGCTGAGTGGTGCCATGAGATTAATTGGCTCCATTACCGCGATGTTTGCAAGGATGCAGCTTTCTGCTGTTTGTGTATGAAGTGTGAGCATGAGAAGAAGTTCCTTTCCAGTAAGAAATTAAACGTGAACCAGCCTTTATTTCTAAAGGGTACACATATTGGAAGGAATACACCACAGCCTTCAAAAAGCATCAGACCAGTGATTGCCATCGTGAAGTTGTGAAAGTGTTACTTGTGCTTTGTACCCCATTCTTGATCTAGCTAGCTAGCTAGCTACATAGCTAATGAAATAATTACGTAGCTATAACTTCAAGCATTTTGCTGTATTGCATGCTAGCTATGTATAGTCTATAGCAATGGTAATTTTTTATCACAAAATTCACCAGAATCAATCTCAGAACACTTATTTTTCAAAAATTTTCTGGAGGGCATGCCCCCAGACCCCCTAGTTGCTCCATGCTTCGCATGTTCGGTTGTGAGCTATGCACACAAATGTCAGTGTACACTATACAGAATAATTCCTCCTAACAATTTCTGCTTCTCGTATTTTACTTACTGTAAAAAATGAAGTGTGCATACCATGCTAAATGGTGTGATAAATAACAGTGTAGGATGATAATCACCTTATTGATATAGTGATTAGAACCCCCTCAATGCCATTTATCACACCATTTAGTGTGGTATGCACACTTCATTTTTTACAGTGTAGATCTGCCTGACCAATGAAAAATTGCTTCCTACAGCCCTGATTCAAGGACAGACCTTTACTGTTTTACCCATCATGCTAGCTTATACTGCGGTGCTCATAAATTTCACCTAGCTACGTATATGCTCAAAATTATCCTCACATGTAAGATTTGTGCTAAGGAGTAAACCTTACAAAACTTTAATTAGAGTATATTCACCTGTTCACAATAAATTATCAGGTTAGTGACTGTTCTATTAGAATACATCAATCTTTGGTATTAACAGCAGGTGCCTAAGGCCCTAATTGTATTGCATGGACTGACTGATTAAGACATGGTAATTTATTTATTACTTCTTGCTGCTGTATGGTATGGGGTGCTGACCCTTCTGCCCCCTGTTACCTACCAAAATATTTTCTGTTTTGCGTTTTGGGAACAATTTCATTCTGCTTCAAGTCTATTGTCCACATCGTTCCCTTCCAGGTTTTGATTTCAGTTGCTTGCCCTCATTCACCTAGTTTGTGCATTGCTTTTCCCACTCTAAGCAGTTTGTTGGCAAAAAGTTAATGTATTCGATCAGTTATAATTACATTGCATCGATGATAAGTGAAGGTCTTACAAATTACACTTTCAAGTAACAACTGGTGCATGACAATGAATTCTCCTGTGCTGCACTTCTCACTTCCTCATCATCTAACAGGTCAACTTGTGGAACACCATGTTTTGTTGGATGATAGCAAATAGCTAGAAATATAATTGTTATTTGTAATTGTATTATACACCATGAAACAAAATGATTACACTTAACTGTATGGTTTCTGTACCACAAGTTTGTCCACTAATTGGTATGCTCCTCCTCTAGAATTCTAAGTCTGGTTACTTGTTAGCTAATATGTAGCGAGCAGACATCATTAGCATCAAAATCAAGTTAAATGAATTGCTCAAATGAAAGCAGATTTGGGGATGAACCAACAGTTACTAGAGGCTGCTAATGCTAAACCAACGAAAGTAGAAGAAACAACTGCAAGGCTTACATCATCACTTACAGGGGCGTACCGAGGAGGGTTTCCAGGGGTTTCTGGAAACCCCTTTTGAAAACCAAAATTTTTTTAAAAAGATAAAAATATATCTTACCAATTTATAGTTAAGCAGTAGCTATAAAATATGTGTTAGATCCTACTAACAGGTTTCTTTCTTTCTTCTGGCTAACATCAAACTTCGTGCCACACGAAGTGCGTTATTTAGAATACATTATTATTAACATTGAATATTGTGGCACTCGATCTGCGTTATTTAGAATAAGTGAGGTTTCTCTTGTAGTATAATGACGAAACGCCAGAAAGGGCTTTTAGATTGCTTTTTGAGACCGAAGAACAGGTAGGTGTATAATTTTTTACCAATGTAACTATGTAGTGTGCCTGCCATGCTGTAGATTTGGTATGGTTGAAACAGCCAGTCCGCGCTATCAGGCACTAACAGCTAGTGTAATGTAGTCCTATTAGCCTTAGCATGCGTAGTGTTATTAGCCTTAGCTTCAATAGCAGCTGTAGGCTAATAGCTGGCTGTATTTAATATAATAGTACAAGTAGTATACATAGTACCCCAATGCTGCAATTGTTAGACTGTATACACAGCTACTGTACATAATTTATACATAATCCCACTGGCCAGTGGCCACAATTTGTAAAAGCCGGGTGTTACTGCTCTCTGTTGAATGGGTACAATGTGTTCTGCAGCAGCAGTAGCCTGAGTGAACGGTACATTATCATTATACTAAAGCAATTGTTGGCTTCCACTCGGTGCTTTGCCACAGAAACAATTAAACTTGCCTGAAAATAAGGACAGTCTTATTAAGCAAACATTTTATTATGTTGGAAAGGTTTAATGTCTCCAATACAGCATACAATGAGTTATCCATGGTTAACCCATCACCACCACGTTGGTCTGCTTTATATACACAAAGTAATAGATTCTAAATGTGATATCATGCAATTCCAGGAACAATCTTAGGTAGTGTAAAGAATTGATTATAGACACAAGAAATTCATGAGCTAATTCCAGTAACATGAATTATGCTATATTAATCATATTGGCATCCTTTAGTAAATATTGACTAGACAAACCAAACTGACAAGCAGAAACCATACAAGTATATTAGTGGGATTTTCACATGCAAAACTAAAAAAATGCGCCAAATCAATTATGGACATCATATATCTACTATCAACACACAAAATTCATTGCTTTATAATGCCCACAAATAGCATTGCTAGAAAATATAATTTGTTTCCACTTGTGCCATATAAGGGCACATACTTAATAATGTTAAAAGAATCTGTACAAGTTTTATGCATCCATCAACCTTTGTTTTCATTATTCCAGACATCTTAGACCTGTTCTTGAGGATCAGTGACATACGTATTTATTAATCTTTTAATCCTGGATCTCCAAAGGATGGATGGAATTGAAAAGTTCAGGTCACAGGATTTAAACAAACTGCAGCAAAAAATGTAAATAGGTACATTACATATTTATGTCATCTGTAAAATTTCCTTCCATATTTATGTGAACCAAGACTCTAAGAATCAGAAATGGTGGGATTTAACAGGCCAGAAAAATTACGACTGTTTAAAGCCATCAAAATAGTCGAGCTTTTCCTGAAGCAGACAAAATTCAACAACTATGGAATAACATCAAACCATATACGATAGATACTCTTTGATCTTACAAAAAATTAGTGAAATGGAAATCAAGGATTTTACAAAAAGGGCTACAGATTGGATTATATTGTTTACATCAGTGTATCAGACAAAAAATGTCACACCGTACATACATATATTGGTGACACACTTACCTAATTTTTAAAGGACCATGGAAACATTTGTATGTTTTCCCAACAAGGACTTGAGAAATTGAATGATGACATCACCAAAGATATTTCAAAAATTAATCATAAGAGTGACAAAGACTTTACTACGACAGATATTACTAGAACATCTGAAGGATGAAGAGTGCATCCGAACCATGTTTGCTCAAAGTGTAAGGAAGTCCTGGTCTTCTTCTAGAACCCTCAAAATCTGGCAAAGAGCTGACCCTTTCCCTCCTGTGAGTTCTGTTAATTGTCTTTGGCACTTCAGTTAACATCTGCCAATTGACGGTAATCTCCTGTTGATTGAATGCTTGGGCCTTATCGAGAATAACACAGACTACTCCACACTTGCACATAAAGATATGTGGGAATAATTTCAAGTAAAATTTTTTGATATCTACTTTAAGTAGCTAATAATTAGCTACTATACGTAAATAATGTATAATATATTATATAACAGTTCTAATCATTAGAAGATCTGATCATGCTTATGATACAGTTAATTAAGGCGAACTTACGATGTTCATTTCGCTTTGGTAGCTTTGTCACCAACTCAGTTCAGGTTTTTGGCAGTTATATACTTATGCATGTAGCCATGCAATTTGACTCCGTTTTTAGATGAATAACCTTTGGTACTGCTTCAGCAAGTATCCTTGATAGACCGTCTCTGTGATGTTTTTCCATCACAAATTGTAAGTTTTTGCTCGAACTGCAGAAATCCGGATATTACCGTTACATCTTATAACTGTACATCGATCACGGTGCCGTGATTTTAGGCACAGTGAAAAATATCTGTCCTGCATGCGATTCAAGTTTGTATACCAGTACTGGAGTCGTTAAATCTTTGGATGGCTAAACTGAACATAATAGCTTTTAATAGGCGCCTAAATTTAATATTGCCAACGTTTATAGTCGTAGTACTGTAGTTCTATTAAGTCATGTGAAATTGTGTTACTGCAAATCAATTGTATTTTCCGATCGAATGTGATTGTTTTCTACTTAGCGAAGAGAAAGAGGAAGAGACGATAAATCTTGTAATCAAGACACTGAATTTGTCTGTTTGTAGAAACCATAGTAAAAAAGAGCGTGGTGAAACGAGACTGATTGACAGGGGGTGTAACCGTACTAAACTACAATTTTTCCGTCGTTTGTTGTCTGGCCGGGTGAAGTGCGGTGAGGATAACATCGTACGCGTGTCAGTATCCAGTTCAGTGTTTATCCGTACGAAGCCGCATAGGTGAAGAGGCGAACAAGGCGGTGAACTTACAGTAAGGTCATTATTGCTCAACACATAATGATTGTGTACCTGAGTATGTATGAAAATCACCATTATAGCAATATTGAACTAGTCAGCAGCCAGTAATTTGTTATTATCATACACATGACACATTCTGTATATAGCTTCATATCTCATTGACCAATTAACTAACATTTTCAGCTAATATAGCATGATGATAAATAGCTATCTCGCTATGTACTAAATGTTACATTAGAGAAAGTGTACTGTCAGCCTTAATAGGATGTGCTGTCAAAATTGTTTATTGCTATTGCAATGACTCATTTGTGGTTTAGTAAAATATGTAGGTACTTTCTAAATAACTTTCCCATTACATTATCTCATTCAATATAACCACTTTGTGGTCAATTGTGTGCTCACACAAACTTAAATGTATTGCATTCTTATGATTGAAACTATAATTTAAAGCATAAGATGTGGTTGCCTTTTGAATATTTAGTTTTCTGGCAACAGGTAGCATACATATAATAATAGGTTTGTCAGATCTTTTTATTGGAGTTGCATTTATTTTATGCCTAAAATGGTATTATTAGTGCTCCCCAATCTTTAAACATTGATTCAGACATTTACACCCTGTTCACACTAGTCAGCTAGCCTGGGTACAGCACGGGATGGCTCGAAATAGACTGCAGTATGAACTGATCGTAAACTCGACAACTCAAAGTAATTGCAATCATAATTGATTACTTTTGTTGTGTAATCACCCCATGCCTGTTCGTGTTATTGTAGTTGATGTGCTTAACTACACCAGTGTGTCATTCTAGTGGCTATCATATACATAGTTAAATGATAGTTTTGCTGATACTTTAAAACTTAAATTATGTACTTAACAAATATAGCATATATATACGTATACGCAGGTAATGTTTGTGCTCTACAGCTTTATTAAATTATATTATAATGTTTGGTTCTCTCATGATCATTGATTATACATATAAGTGGTGAAATTCTGGACAAACTATATTCCGTATTAGTCCAAATTTTTGATCAGGATTTTAATGTGGCAATTTTTGTGGAGGTCGCCAAATTTATTTTCTGCAATGGCAAATCACATGACTGCTTTTTATTAGTTAGATTGTGTTTATTTAATCATGCAATGCACAAAACCACATATTTTATAATCAAATTATGGTGTATTATTGAGATATTAAGCTGCAAAGTTACAAAACATCACTTCCGTAACTATACATGACGTCAGATCGGGCTCCTGGAAAAGTTTTATTGTACGTATATTGTATTGAAAGAAGGCACTAAAAATCGCCTTGTTTTAAGCAGGGAGATATAAGAAAACCTGATTGTTATACTTCTCTCCTAGCAAGTTAGTGACAAAAAGAGCGTGTTCTCTGTATCAATGTATTGCCAGCCACACGACAACAATGAACAAAGGTGGTGGTGCGAAAGGTGGTGAACATGGAATTTTCAAAACGAAGCGCTATAGTCTACTTTTAGATGGATTGTTTAATGATAGCAAGTATATGTCCTTAAAACTGGATTCACTGCCACCACTGTGCCGACAAGAACACTAGCGCGCGTAGTTGTGCTAATCGAAATGCCGCTAATACCGATTGAGGCTGACTAACGCACCATTCTATCCTACAATACACGGCAACTGGAACAACAGACACGCAGTGAATAGAACTCGACTAAACTAGCCATGAGTTGCTTATTATCGATCCCACTAGTGCATGTCCACCTTTCACAATTCTTGTTTTAAGAATAAACCTCCGTCACGACAAACACTATCGATGTCCATACGTGTATATTACTGCCAGAAATACAAAAGGCTTCTTTGTTAAACCAAGCGGAATAACATAAAATCACACATGCCAATCTTCATTACTAACACCATAGATAGTATATTCTCCGGAGAATATACTATCTATGCTAACACTAAGGTAAAGTATAAGCCCAAGTTATTTTCCGGCATTGCAGACTACCTTTAAATCTCGTCATAATTTCATATGCATCAATTGAATTTAATTGCAGCCGGCTTTATACTCAATAGCTATACGGTACAGATTTAAATGCAACGTCGCAATCGCGAGTGGTGATGCCCGTGCGTGTGAGTGCAAACACTCGCGAGTGCTTCATGAGTATATATGTACAAAAAGCAAGTAAAAGACAAAACCATGCCGATATATGCCGCGCACACCTTATAAACTGTAGTACTTCAACTTACAATCTTCATGCGCTGGATATTTGGTAGGTGCCACGCCCACTTTGTAAACTGTTTTACTTCATGTTGCTACGTACTTCGATACAAGCTCGATATATTCAGTAGGTGCTACGCCTACATTATAAACTCTGGTACTTCGTCCTGCTAATTCAATACAAGCTTCGTGCGCTCGATATTCGGTAGGTGTAACGCCCACTTTTGACGAAAGCGATTTATTTACAATTTACTTTATGCTAAAGCACTTTGTTTACTGGAATAAATTGAAGCTATTACACGACTTATCAACTGATTCCTGTGCACTACTTCACTTGCGAGTAGTTTCACTCGCACTAAAGAGCGCAATCGCTCGCACTTGCGTGTGATTGCACTCTGTAAAAGATTTGAAATGAAATTTTTTTGCATCTGTACCTTACTTAGCTAAATTAGTATTTTTTTAAAAACTGGTACTGCACCTCAGTAAGCCTGCCTTCTTTTATTGCAAACGCTTCGATATTGGCATCGTGGCACACCCACTTTTATTACTGAAGCCCTCCATCTTAATAGTAATGTAAAACTGGTAAAACGCTTTCAACTGGTAAAAGAATGGCCAATACAGCATTACCATTTTCTTTGACAGGAATTCATGACATGCTACTACTAAGACCACGTCCTCCAACAATATCGACGACAAGTATCATATAACGGAACTGAATAATAGCAGAACTTGTTTAACAAATTATTATTATTTTTATTACAAGCCTGCGGACTACATAACCATATACAAAAACCAAGATATAACCATGCAAGAGAGAAAGATATGGTGCTTCATCAAATATCAAATACTGGGTAACTGATGTGTGATAGGGTTGTTCTCAAACTACCAGGGAACCCAGTTGAGTTTAAAGATAATCTATATTTGCAAAACGTAAGTTATGTTGAAGGAAAACACATCCCTGGATCATAGATAAAGACAAGTCGATACATGTACACAATGAATTAAAACCATCTAATAGAGCAGTCAATTCAACCTATATAGCTTAAGACTTACTTCAAAACTGAAATCATATCTTGCAATATCCCATCAAGCTGCTCACTAACACATGAAGTGAACTCAGAAGTTTGAGAACGAATTTCCGGGTCCGAAACTTGGTTATCTCATCTATTAATGTATGCGTGTTGCAATACACGTAACACGGAATTCCGTTTATTAATACACTTGGAGACGAGGCCATCAAAGTGTAAGCATTAGTACTTGCGTTTGAGTCGGCTTTTCCTAGCTTTTTTGATGGCATGCATAGTCGATGAAATGGCTCCATACTATTTAAACAAATTTACTGGTGCATTTGTAACATACATCAATCCATTCAGTAGAGCAAGGCGAATCTTTTAAGCCATATTGTAAAACCATAGGACCCGCGAGTCGTTTGCTACGTGTGCTTTTCTTAGTCATTGTAAACATTTTCTTTACAATTATGGCGTCAACAGAAAATTTGCAAGTCAGTAGAAAGTAGGCCATAACTTCAGGATGCTAGTTTCTACAAATTTTAACAAACATCTATCTATTCCATATAGAACAGCGATTCTTTTAAGCTATATTAAGTGGTTGTATGTTTAATACTTCGACAGTTACGTACTCTTGTAAAACAACAAACAGAGGCTTCTTCTTGGCAGCCATTAGCTTTCTGCATTTTCATTCGTGAATTCCATTTAGAGGAGGCCTCAGTTGCAAGAATGAAGATTTGTTAAACTTGATGAAATCTACATAAATCGATTCGCTGAAGCATAATGATTCCTTTAAACTTTATTTGAGCTTCTTAGAGGCAACACAGTGGTTTTTATGAGGCCATTTGTAATTACATGTAATCATGGCACTAACAGCGATTTAACATACTTTTGCATGTCAGTAGAAAATAGGTCATAACTTCTATATGCCACTCGTATAAAGCTGAAACAAAAATCATTGTATTCCTTATAAAACAGCGATTTATGTAATCTAAATTGCAATGCTGTAGCTTAAACGCTTTGGTAATTACAGGCTCTTGTAATCATTTCGTTTTCAAAATGAAGGCAAAATGGCGTCATTTTTGGATATCTCAGCAATAAAAAGGTCTTTTAAAATCCCCTTGTTTTAATTTCCCTTTGTATGAAATCTTTTCATTTGGCAGTGTTATTATAAAGTTAGCCCTTCCCAGTTTGCCACACATTAATTAATTAATTAATTATGAGATTATTATTAAACTAGGCGCGTGCCTGGTTTCTTGAAATCGTTTTCGTGAAAACATCGGTATGTGTGTGTGTCTGCCCCCCAGGCTATTAAAAACCATTCACGTGAAATGAAGCCTGAATAACCAATCAAATAAGTCCTACTGCTTTTCTATGACACTTGCTATTGATATTACTGATACACGCTGCAGATAGATCCACTCACACTGCAAAGACTTAGTCAATGCCGCATAAGCAGCCTGTGGCTGAGGTATAGTCATTTGAGATAAATTATGGACATCCAAGACCCACTGATTAACCTTCTCCTGAATAAAGGAAGATCTTGCTGAGGTGTCACCAAGGAAACCATCCAGGAACCGATGACTCGTAACAACTGGAATGGCAAGTGGGCTGAACATCTACTCAGCAGTAGCCAGGGATAAAAGATTAACCACTACACAACTCTTTACAGAATTAGGAAAATATCCATAAGCCGGACCATGCTGAAGAAGCAGATCAAACCAGCATCGAATAGATGTAAGTTTACCACAGGCAGAAGCATCGTCAGCATACCAGACTTGAGTCCAAGCAGAAGGAATCTTAAATGACTGAATAAGTGGTAGAATCAGCATATAAAACATGGAAAACTGGTCCCCCTATGTGACCCCTTCACGGCTGAATAAAACCTCATCAGAACCTCTTACTACCAGGGCAGCACTACCCTGATACGTAGGTGTTAAAAAAAGAAATGAGAACACTGAGGCCAAATAATTCGAACATTCCAAAATAGGGCTGCTCAGTTAAGACTATTAAAAGCATTTGAAGCATCAACTAACAGTACTCCCCAACCAGATGGTAAGGAATGATGCTCCTCAAAAAAATCTGTCATGGCATGAGCAGCACCTCAATTCCAGGTCTAATACCACCATAGAGCTGATTGGTACCATAATGGACAAGGCTAGTAGCAGAACAAACAGCCTTGCCCACGATACGACGTAGTGACTTACCAATTCCAATAGGGCGGACTCCTGGACATTTATCCAAAGCTATCAGGTGATTGGACACTAGAGCATGAATATCATCTCATGGAACAATCGAATTAGCCAGCCTACGAGCGAGGGCAGCAACTGCATTTCTGAGTCGTTCACTATGAGCACCATAACGTAATAATGTATAACAAGCATCACAACCACCGGGTCCTGCACCACCTTGAATCCGACGAGCTGATTGTAAAATGTGGCACCCGGTAATCTCTACATCCTCAAAAACAGGGAGCTGATGTTGATGTACCAAACAAGGGAACGAGCGGCAGGGTGTTTTGTACGCAAAATCTCCAAGATAGTCGGTCCACCGTAACCATCCACAACATCATCAGTTGATAGTACTATACCACGAGACCTCTCAGTGGCCCATCTAACAGCAGCCGTAACCTACCACACAACATGAGTTGATAAGGATGCCACAGTTCGTGTTTTTACTAAATAGGGGAGTGTCGAATTTGCCAAAGTGTTTAATTGCAGCGGGCAGCCTCCTGTAGAAGTAAATCAAACTTCTCCTCCTTCCACAATGAAATTCACTTTTCAAGCAGGCGGCAAACATCAGTCCCATTTTTAACCATGCAATCTTGTTGCAGCACAACAGAACTAAAAACCAGCAGGATAATTACCAACAGCTAGATAAGAAACCTCTTCGGCTAGTACAGCAACATAGTTGCGACCAGTAGATTCTCCAGGAAGAACATAATGATTACTAAAATGCTGAACAAGTTGCTTCCACCTTAAGTACCATTCAGATTCCTGCTGACTGTTCACTGTCTGTACTAGAGTAGTTCCATATGCCTTGCGCATCAGCTCGTCAAAACAGACATCACGTTCAGAGGTAAACATTTCACGCACATTTATGTCTGACTTATTCGAAACAGACTCATCATACCTGAAAGCTGAAGATATAGGTACCTATACATGGCCATCCACAACAGCAGTGTCTTGAGCAGCATCCAATAGAGGCGAACTTAGGTTCGAATTAATGCGCACTAGAGCCGGTTAACACACTGATGTAATCTAGAATATTAATTTAAAGGCTCAACACTCACCAAGACTGTAACCACTAAACTTTGTTTACTGATCAATAAGAATTGTGGCCTATGTGACAGTAGATTTATGTCCTTCCAACAGATGCCACAACATAGAAATGTGAGCGACAAAGGTATACGTAAGTAGACACTCATAATGTTGTAAACTCGTGGAACACCTCTGTCAATATGGACTGGACTAAATACAGCCCAAGTGTTGCTACGTATCTGCATGAAAACTGTAGAGATTCACATTAAGCATATGTGACCAGATTTGGCAAAATGTGCATTGTTTGCACACAATGTGGAAACACAGATTTCACCGCCATTCGATAGCTACATCAATAAACTAATAGTGCATGCATGTGTGTATGGATGCCAACAGTTCATCAGTCTGCTTTTGCTGTGGCTGCTTTCTGGGGTGTGTCAGATGTTCACGAGTGCCCGCAGTGCCTTCAATTGGCTCTGGTGGCCGTCAATGAAAAGCCACCTGGCTGTAACTCGCCACACGAATGCCTAGTGATGCTATCCAGTGATTTGGCTACTTTTTGTGCTATCTACAGCACAATTATGCCCATTTGGAAGTGTGAATACTTGACGTGTGTTTATCCCACCACTGCCGTGGCTCCCCACCACCCCGACCAACCACCCCTATACTTGTGGTACTGTTGAAAAACTATCAAAAATTGTGGGCAATTCAGCTAGCAAGCCATTCAACAGTAGACCCACTGAATTATCTTGTATAACTACAAATTTGTGGAGAATTGCGTGCAAGTAGCATAAAGCAGACTCGAGATATTACGAATTGAATATTTCAAAACGGTATTTCTAATTCCACTTATACTCATAGCACTGCTGTCAATATATTCCTGAACAGTACTGAAATTAAAAAGCACCAAATAGTTAGCATGACCAGTGCTGTCATACCCAGTTAGTAAGGGTTCAATAGACAACATATAACCATACCCTCATGTATTTCCATATGCTGTGCTTCACTACCAGTAATAACATATGAACATGCCCTGAACAAACAGTTACCATCTCCCTGAATATTCCTGAGGGATTGGAGGTCTGATCTTGTTAATATAACATCTGGGCCATCCCCAGTTTGATGAATAAATCTTACACCTAATCTAGTACAGGCTCCTTGTTGCCATGTTGCATCAGTTTGGTAGTAACGGCAGTCTGGCCATACAGTCCTGTTGCAACCAATAACATTTTCAACATCTGTTATTAAACATTTAGTTTATACAGATTTTTTGTTGTTTTTAAACCAGGAGCGCTTTCTTGAAATCGTTTTCGTGAAAACGTCGGTATGTGTGTGTGTGTTTGTGTGCGTGTGCGTGTGCGTGTGTGTGTGTGTTTGTGTGTGTGTGTGTGTGTCTGCCCCCCAGGCTATTAAAAACCATTCATGTGAAATGAAGCCTGAATAACCAATCAAATAAGTCGTACTGCTTTTCTATGACACTTGCTATTGATATTACTGATGGGCGGGGCCTTAGTAATGAAGCGCGTCATGAGTTATTGCTGAATAAGAGCAAGGTAATGCAGTGTTAGCCGTTCATTCCATAGTAAAAGCCGTTTTAACAGCTGTACATTAGTAATAAGACGGAGCGCTTCGGTTTTGAAAGTGGGCGTGCCGTGCGGGTTGCGGAGCTTATAATACAAGACTAGCCTATAGTGTTACAGTAAGAATTTTGGCTTAAAACAACTTTGTACTACTTTTAAAAAGTTTTATCACTAAAGTACTGGAGTATAAAGCAAAACAATTAAATTTGTATGCGTTGCTATGTGCTCCATAGTGATGAGACTTTGCGCACATGAATTGCTCGTGATGTCATTAATTACTATTACAATACACTGAATAGCAGTTGATTAACAGTGGTTTAACTTACACATCGCCTGGTTTTTAGATGGTAGAACATCAAATTGTTCCTGTTTACTTTCTTTTTTTGAGATGTTGACCTTTCTGTAATATGTACATTCTTTACCACCGAGTTTCTCACACTGTCTTTTAGGCTGTACAGGGTCAGATGTTGTTGGTTTGGACTTGGGTGTGTTAACATTGTTAATATTACCTAACTGGTCAACAGTATTGTTAGCATCATCCATTTTAATGGGTACACTAGATAGATAGATAAGCTCTATCTGAAACATTATTTAAATCTTCATTAACAGTTGTACAACTAATTTGATCATGTTCTCAGTCAGGACATCTAACAGGAGGACCATCATAAGGTGGTGACCTGATAACATCAACAGAGTCACACCACTGTAGCAGCTGCTTGCAGTATGGTGTAACCTTAATGGCAAAAGGAGTGTAGTCCCAAAGTGTAAGACTATCTAGTGTGCAAAGCTACATAGTCTTGGCCGGAAGCAAAAAATATGATTTAAAGTGACTATGGCTTTATCTATGGTAAGGCCTTGTACTCTATAATTTATACTGTTGCAGCATAAGCCAATTGTACTGGAAATTGTGATCGTAAGATAGAATAGGAAGCACCCCGAATATCTATCTTCTGTATAGTCCTGGGGACAGGATGTCTGTCTTGTGGAGTACCTATTTTACTCACCAAAGTACAGTTAGGGATAATTAGAAGTACTTCACACATTGCACCATTCACCCAGTCTTTGGATATTTGCAAGTTTTTTCTCAATACAATTCTACAACCTTCTTTTAAGGTTAGTACATCAGGCAAGCGCATAGTTGTTTTACTGAGCCTTAGCCTGTCAATGGCTGTCCATTTGTATTGGTGTCTATTGCAACATACTTGTGACCTATGCCTTTAACATACTCTAAACACTCTGCATTTATTACATCTACTTCTGCACGCCTTGAACACATAATGACAGTGCGAGTTAAATCGATTGATGCAACATTTACAGGTGTCTGAGTCTGCTCTTTAACAAAGAAGCGACTTCTTCATCTACAATACCTTCTCCTATCTTAAGTAGTGCAGAACTTAAAGCTGAATCTTTGGCCCTAACTACTTCCTTCAATTGTAAAACACTGAAACTATTGAGCCATGCTTTAGTCATAGATAGTATATACTACGTACCCGGGATTGGAAACTTCGACTTCAAAGTATAGGCTCGCCCAGACTATCCGCGTCTAGACTTTCATTAACACCTAGCTTATATGACTTCAATGCTTTCAAACATATAACATCGGTTACGTGAATTTAATATTATTATTTTTCAACGAATTGTAAATAATTTCCGTTTATTTTCAGTACGCTGTCCGCATATCTAATGTAAGCTGGTAAAGAATGCGCGAAACTTGTCTCGTCTTTCACAACTCCAGTTCTTGACAGAATCGATATATTTCATAAAGTGAGATAATATTTAATGTTATCTATGGCTTTGTGTATGTTTTGGCGGCTTTCTTGGTTTGTTCAGGACCACCATAGGTGATTTAGTCAGACGATTTGTCTCGCCTTTCACTCAGTACAGAAAGCGCAGATTCTTTTCAGATTTTTGTGCACGTTAGACCGTTAGACTATACTTGTTTGATGTCAACAGCATGATAATTTAGACGTAGTTGCCAAGTAATTCAACCAGACATTTTGTAAGTGTAACAGTTCTTTTGCCGCTTCTGTTGGAATTATTAGTCCATCGTCTAATAATAATGCTGCAACAAACGCTCGGAATACTTTGACAGGATTGAATTCTTGCACACGATCTTCTCTCTGTGCCATGATCACGCGATAAAATAAAGTCGACTGCTGATATTTTTGACAAAAGCCTTGTTGTGGAATCTTGTGGTCTAGGCGCGGATGAAACGTGTGAAAACTTGTAGACACCAATACCGGGCGTTTCGTGCCCTCTATAATCTATGCTTTAGTATTAAAAATGTTAGTGTTAGATACAGGTGGTAGCTGAGTAGGATCACCAAACAGTAAAACATGATGCCCACCCCATGGCTTGTATCTTGCATCTTTGGAAGAGAACCATTGACAGAGTTGTTCAATGGTGAGCACAGTCACATGCAATCATGCTGAACTCATCAATAATTAAAACATCTGTTTGTCTTACAACAGAAGCATCAACAGTATCATTTTCTACAGAACTTTTACCACTAATATCCATTTTAAAATTTATGAATTGTTGTGCCCTTAATCAGTGATGCTGCTACACCACTTGGTGCTAGTTTAGTAACCACTAGATGGCCCTGTTTAGGGTGTGCCACTATAGGACCCATCACAAAAGACTTACCACATCCAGTAGCACCAACTATTGCAGCAAATACTTCCTTACTACCTTGAATTGCATTTCTTATCAAGTCAGAAGTTCTCTATTGAGATGGTATAAATTTACTAGTGTGGTACATGGTGTGCAGGAAGTAAACAACCACCCTCCCATCATCTAACAAATGGTCTGTGACTTCCCTAACTTCCTCTTTGCTTGAAGTGCTAGTGGGTAAAGTTGTAAGGAAAGCATCTGCTTCATGTTCATCTAAAAACTGATGTTCAACATATAACTTAACAATCGACTAGATATTCTCTAGACTAAAGCCACGTTTAACAGCATCCATGAGATTAGCCTTAGCATCATGATGCTCATCTACCAAACCAGCTTGCATAGCTGCTTTCACCCAAGACAATGGTGGATTAGTGATGACATTATCAGTTGGTGTAAGGGGAATTGTGAGCAAGTATTTTTGCTCATAATATGTCTCCTGATCTTCTACAGTGATAAATTGGTGTCTAGTGACAGCAGCAGTAGCTCTTCTCACCCAGTATTTACCAGCAGTATCTACAAGCATACTACCAGGTGGGTGGGTTTTTAACATAACATTCAATGGAGAGGAGACTATTTCATCACTTGTAGTGTATTCAACCAAAAAGAACAGCATGGTCGATCACATGAATGATTGGAAAAAGGGACGCGCATGTGTACAGGCCTAGTGTACAATATAGTGGTATGTACAACATATACATACAATATGTGCATGCAACATCACTATCATGGGTTTGTAACAATTTGGTATGTAGCCAAAGAAGTTTTTCAGGTCTGTTGTTTCTATCAAATAGACCAATACCTTCCAACAAAGCACTAGCTTCAGCAATTTCCTCTTCCTTAATTTCATTGTCGACTTCCTTATCATCCACTAATTCAGTAATAACCTTTTCGAGTGTTACTGCAATGCTGGCATCTTGGTAAGAACTGTTAATAATAGACTGTACAGCACTGCAAAGGTGTCTTAGATTTTAGCTCATCTGTTAAGTTGTCTAGCTTATCATTGAAACCAGTAATTGAAACCTTAAGTTCTTCAAGTTCATCAAGTTCATCAGTACCTTAGTGACCTATTAATGGTGTTGACCCTTTCTCTCCACCCTTCTCGCCTTTACTTTGTTCACTGTAATTGGCCTTACGCCACCACTGAAAGTACAATGTATATGTGATATCATGCAGAGCACTGTTTCGCTTTGATATTTACTTAGCTGGTATGTATATACCTTCAGAATCTTCTGGAAGACTTGCTAGCTGTGCTCTGTGTTTTAGAAACTGTTGTTGTGGTTTTAGCTCTGTGTTAGAAACATGGTATCCCTACCAACTAAAGGTGAAACTGATTAAAACCCAATAATTTTTGTACATCTATTGCTTCACAAGCACCTATTACCCTAGTATGCAAGTATCTTTCGGGTGCACTAGAACTTTGAGAAAGTTGTACATTAAAAACTGCTTTCTGGTTTAGATATGTACGGTACAGCTCACGACTAAGTTTACACTCGCGTGTACCATTCACGCGTGTGTTTATCAATTTTTATTAGAGGGATTAGTTGGAGCTCGCGGTGACACGCGAGTCATACCTCGTGCGCTGCTACTACACGCGAGTCATACTTTGTGCGCTGCACTCAAGTCATACATCGAGTGCTACACGCGAGTCGGACATGGCGTGCTACACGCGAGTCGGACATGGCGTGCTGCACGTGAGTCAGACCTCGTGCACTACACGCGAGTCATTGTACATAGATACGTATATATACTACGTACATATCACTCCAAACTGAATACCAAACACACAAATGAGTCCAAATGACACGAGACTGAGACAGGACACGCAGCTAAATTCTTGCACGTGTTCTTAAACAAAGCGCACGTGATAAGGCGCTTAAGTGAAGGAGCTGGCGCTATTTGTGAAATCATTACAAGACGACACTTCCCAAGATGCACTCCAATATGTTGAACCTAAACAGGGCGTGATTTGATAAAGGAAGTGCGGAAAAACTTGTTTAAGTCTATACTGCACGACAGGATTTACTCGCGAGTGTTTACTACTCCTCAGTGATTACTCGCGAGCATTTAAGAGCACGACACGATTTACTCGCAAGTATTCACCACTCGTCAGTAATTACTCGCGAGCACTACTGACGTGCATTAAGTATTTATACGTGTGTTGTAACACTCGTGCATTCGAGAACAACCCGCAAGTTATCTTCCAGATGTGTCGAGGCACGCCGGAGGACACGAGTGTTTTTGTAAACTTAGTCAAGAGCTGTACCGTACTTTGAAAGATACATCTTTAACCCATGCCTGGCTACACATTGTATATTCATTGATGCACCCCGAAAGAAAATGATTTTTAAATTGTAAGGAACAACTAATTGATCTTCCTTACATCTGCGGATGTACAAGTAATGAATACCATCTTCATCTTTTTCCTCTGTGAGCTGGGGAATATTAAAAGGAAAGCCATGCTTACATTTTGTTAATATTTTCCCAGCATAGCCCTTAAAACATCTTTCTGGATAGCATTCCTGATGCATTTGATACCTTTGAACCATCTTCCTTGCATATTGAGCTTGTACATTTGTAATATCACTACTGCGAGGTAGTTCTGCAGAAATTACATTGTCAGGAGTACTACCTTGCTTAACCCAAAAAAGGGTATGCCAATGAAGACCTCCCCTTTTTTGGTATTCCTCTTTTACAGCATAATCAATGACTATGCCTAATGGACCACATTTTGTCCAATAATATGTCCATCATAGCACTGTGTCGTTTTTCAACACCAAGGACAGACTCTAAAGGATTATACCCAACTGACTCTTCATTTTCGGATTTACATGACAGATCTTCAAATTGGATGGGTTCAGCACTTTCCCCCCATCCTTTCTTAATGGTTGACTTTATGTGAAGCCAATTTTCATCAGGGGACAATGTTGCAAAAAGTCAGGTATTCCTAATTGTTCTGTCATAGCAACCAGGTCAAACTCAACATATTTCCAATAGTGTTTAGAGCTAGAAACTACAAGGGAACTTCTGTACCATATGAAGCATAAGGGTCAGATACTAGTTTATCAGCTGTAATAACTTTACCTGCAGTCAAACTTTCCTCTCACTTGCTAGTTGCAACTATTTTTCTAGCATTGTATGCCTGTAAACGTATCTTAGTCATGTAGTCAAACATAAAAAATGGAAAATTTGTGTCTCGCAAAATTACCTCTAGGGTCTATAGTAGTCTAATCTTTGTAAACTGGGAAAACCCTAAAAGACATTTGTACTACCATCCACCCTTTCCATAAGGGAACAGGTGAGGAAAAGTCTTTTATAACAGAAATTCTTGGCCATATTGTACACTACTGCATGACCGCAACCACTCAGCATTGTCTTGTACTTTATCAATTATTATAATTATGTGGTTGGAGATTCTGGATACCAGCTATGTTTAGATCACCATACAAAGGAGAATATTTGTCGAAATATGTGGATCTACAGGAAATGTCATTCCTACGGCTTTGTCTTGCAATATCATGTCCTGATTCAGGTCTAACATTTCAGGATTTAGTACCTCTGGTCTTACAAGACGATAGATAGTCTCATAACAGGCTAAAAATTGTTGGTATATGTGATTGTTTTTCTTAAGCCATTTTAATGCTACCCTTATGCGTTCATACGCATCAGGATATTTGCTGAGACTGGCTGTTATTTTTTCATTCATTAACAAAAAGCCAAACATACCATAGTAATACCTGTCTAGTTTGTGCAAAGCATTCATTCTCCTTGAATATGTCGCCACTGATGCTTCTTGCATCTTTTACAGTTGTAGAAAAAAATGCCACATAAAGTCACCTGGCATTTTTCAACTTCAGGCCAAGAAGTTACTTATCAAAAATCTTTTTAACTACTTGAATGACATACAATAGTTTATAGCATATTTTCACAACTATGATTGGCTATGTCACTTGGCCACCTTTTTCACACCATCATTATTAATAAAGGTGGCCAACTCATACACAACAGACAAGTCTGTTACAAATCTGTTACAGACTTGTAATATCTGTTACATGTCTGTTACAGAGCTTTGACAGACCTAGGGCAGATCAGCAGAGTTGTCACAGATCTGTTGTTCTACTTTTGGCTCACTTCAGTAGGTTTGCAAAAAGTAGGGATTAAACTTTTATAAATTATCTAATGCCAGAATTTTCTCTCATCCCAAAATCTTATTCCTTGTTTCCTTACTTTTTGTAGCACTATTCAATCCCTACTTTCCTTTTGAATTTTTAATTTTTTATCATTCTAGTTTGCTTTTTATACATGCTAAGCATTCATAATAATTTTTCAGCAGGCGCACAATATTTTACAGGCGCTTACGTAATAATTATGCCTGTTAACAGGCACTTGTTAACAACGCGCTTACATGGCAAAGCAGCTGTGTGATAGCATATAGTGCTCGAAAACAGCAAATGTCCAAGGCTATAATCTCGAAGTTCATGATGTAATAAAGTACACACGAAAACTTCTCTCTCGCCACTTACTAATTATATCACGTGCAAGCCATGTTTTGTGTGACGTAATAAACAGAAGCCGTAACAGGCTTATCGTCACCTTCGGTGAGATTCGCACCTTGCTAAAGAAGTATAGAAGAACAAGGAAGGGAATGAAGGATAAAAGGAATCGCCATGGCGCAGTGGGTAAATCGTCTTCGGAACAACATTTTTGTAAATCCGGCACCATTATCTTTATTGTGTGAAGTTTCTGGAGCTGTACATCTAGCGCAACCAGGTCTTACGGCAGGCTGGCTGGCTGGCAGGCAGATGAAATACAGGTGAATTTTGAAATTTTCTAAGTTGGCTGTAGGTTGAAATATTCGACTTGTCTCTTCGTTTAACCGAGGTACAGCATCATTACAGCCTTACCAATGCATTCCATTCGGTTTTTTTGGGTAAAACCTATTGGAAGGTTGTTTTATGTAGTGCAAAAAAAATTGGGAAACCATACAATTTCTTACCAATGCCTACTATTAAGTACTACCGTACTTAATGATAATATTATTATAGTTATATCGACACATGCTAAGTATAGTCTTGTGCCAGCCGCTGCACTGCATTGATGAGAATCTCAGTTACAGTAGCTTAAAATACTCTTCGTGCTATTCGCGGATTCAAGTAAATATCAGGTGCATAAACATTAGGTGCCTAAAATTTTATTGTTGATGTCAGCAATCTTTACCACGGATCTTGTTGATGACTCTATCATCTTCTATGGATCAACCGTTTAGTTTGACTAGTGCGTTTCTTGGTGTGTACCTACGAGATTTAGGGCTGAGCCTAATATGCTCAAAATTTTACCTACGTATTATTGTTTCCCGAACATCCCAAAATTTTGACCCATTTTTCTTGTTTTATTCCCATATCATCACCTATTATTCTCAAGTATTCTTGTAATTTTATTTTATCGGTGATAATAATGTCCACAATGCACACAGTGACTATTGTAGATATTTCCAGTACAGACTTTTCTTCAGAATCTACATGAAATATTGCTACCTTCATGAACATTGTCACCATCATCATCATTTAAACAATCTTTGAGATTATTTCATTACATTTACCCATTGTAACTTCCATTTACCTGTATTCTTGTATTATGCTCATGAATATTCTATAATTCCAGAATTATTCTCATTTAGATTATATTTTAGTCTGAACCCTTCACCCGAAACAGAAGTAGAGACAAAAGTTACAAACGGGCCACTCGATCTGCCATGATATAGCTAGTTGAGTATTCGGTAAGATGGAGCTATTCTGTATATGTCACAAAATAAGTATGAACATGAACAATACACCGATTTCTATAAACAAATAATTAGTCAAGGGGTGTTATGTGCACTTGCATACATTGTAGATTTATCTGCGACCGCAGTCAAGGTGTTGATATCAAATCTTATCAATGGGATTTGTCAATTTTTTTACGTTTTATGGAGAATGCTTTTCACAGCAGATAAGTACAGTAATTTTTAAACAATACCAAATATTACAATTCTTTTATTGTTGTGTGCCATTATGTTACTAAATGAGCTACGTAGTAGACACAGAGTTTCAACTTCAAGCCGATCAATCTTCTGTCATTCCCCATAGCAAATACATATACAATCTTATAACTTAAGAAAATGTACTTACTTAACCTTCTCCAATGCCGATAAGCTTAGTATCACTAGATTCCTTATGAATTATTCTATATATGCCGACCGTACCTTTTGATAATCAGCATGGTTACCGAGTAATTGTACTTTTTAATTAGAATGTGAGTTTTGTTTACTAAGTGTATTGGACTTTCTATTGTGTAAGCTACTGTTAACTGTTTATAGTAAAAGTGCACTGTGTTAATGCTTACCAATAGTCTTAACTTTAGTATAAAAACAAAATGGAGGGTTTTTATAATTCCGTCCGTACCTTTTTATAATTATTGTTTTAACTGAAGTTAGGGGTAAAGCATGCATTACAAAACTTTTTGTCTCCTTGTATATTTATTTTATGGGTAATAATTATTTGTAACAAATGTAATGTATGAAAAATTTGACAAATATTTTGATATGTGACCCTGAGAAATACTTATAAATATTTCTTCTTGACCTTTTACTTTAGAATTGTTCATCCTATGGCGAACTGATTCGCCTTTTGATACTTATAAAGTGAAATATATAAAGGTGTAGCTAACACATTACACTAATAGCTTTATCATCATCAGCCTCTTTTGTTGTACAGTTTTACACATACGTATGTACTAAGCCATATGTACTAAGTGTGACAAAATATAATTCGGAGTGGCTATTGAAACTGGCCAGTTGGTGGTAATCATTCAGTTTTCGCTATTGATATCTACCACTATACTTTATGTCTTTCTTAATCATTAAGTACGGTAGTACTTAATAGTAGGGATTGCTATGAAAACTATGGCTTCCAGAATTTTCACACTTTTACTTACAACAGGTTTTAGCGCATTAATACTGCTGTAATTGGGCTGTGTCTTTGTTAAACACAGCGAAGAGTTTAATATTCCGATCCACAGGGATTTTTAAAACTTTTGAAATTTACGTCTGCCAGCCAGCCAGCCTGCCTGCCGTAAGACCCAGTTCCGCTAGGTGTATGTCTTCAGAATTTTCACACAACGAAGGTAATCACATCGGGTTTATGAAGATGTTGTTCCGATTAAGGTTTGTCCACTGCGCCATAGCTTGTCCTTTGTTCTATCTTCTTCATCGATTGATCCCAAGGATGACAAAATTTTATGAAGGTGTCAACATTCCACGCAAGTTGTTAAAATGTAACAAGAAACAATGTTACACCTTGAATAGGCGCATGCTTACTGATACAATCCATAATGCGTAATGGAAAATTAAGAATTTAGTCTTTCCCTACGGCGTCTTCCATAGCCAGACCAATTAATTTACATGCAACTGCTTATCGATCTTCTGATTGTAAGCATCGGATGTTAATTATAACATTAAGCGCTTATAATCAGAGACCTATTAACGACCTAGTAGCTACGTATTTAGAATGGTCTGGCTACGAGTAGAATATAGTCCTTCCTTTACAGTACAAGTCATTTTACCATATAGACACTTTGTATCATGATGAAATGAGTATGTTGTAAAGGTGGGCATGGCACATACATAGCGAGTCACTGTAAAGTATGTACGTACGTAGATATCAATTGTTAAGAAATAGTTCTGGTCTTGAGTGCCTGTAAAAGGTATTAAACCTATACGTACGTACATACTGAAATATAATGCCATGCAATTTAATGAAGATTAAATAGCTAACTAACAGCCATACTAAAGTATACTATAAAAGTAAGCAAACCAGATTTTTTAAAAATTTTGAATTTAAAAGAAGGCAGCCTTGGAATCGGCCAAGCCATTTGGAAAGATAAAGACCAAATTGAAATTTGATTGCATTTTAAATAGGGCTGCAACGTACGTATATAGCTACATGCACAAATTAAACACTTACCCAGCACATCTACAAAAATTAAACCCAAATTTGACTGCATAATGTATTGCTTTGAATTTTGGCTGCCAAAGTAAAAATAAATCTTGTAGAGGTGCAAGAGAATGTGTTTAATTTGTGCATGTATGCATACGTAGCTACGTATGTGTTAACAAGAGTATATAATAATAGAAGAGGAGGAGAGTGTCTAACTCTCGATATAACCCGTACAAACACACTGCGCTAAGTTCAGTCCGTAAAACACAGTAAAACATCGTTTTAAATTATTACCTCCAAAAGAACAGAAGACTCGATGATTGGTGTCGAATGAAGCCAGAGTATAACGTCGCTCGTTTTATAGCCCCTGCGCTTAATACGTATGTGGTGCGGCAACGTGTCAGAGGAAAGGGCACGTAATGCAGCGCGGCTATTGTGTGATTTGGCGTGATTATTGTGATGGGTACCCTGCTACGAAGAAAGACCAACAGTGGAAGTTACCAAAGAAGATTGCTTTCAAGTTCGCAAGCGGGAGAAGAAGGAACGTTATCCAGTCACTCTTCATTTTTTTAAAATAATGATCACTTCAACTCTGGCAGTAATGATATTGGCGGTTTACCAAAACTTCGTTTCCTTTTTGGAAGGTGGAATCCGAATCACTGGAGCTTGAATTAGAGTCCGCAAAAACCTTCGCTCGCCACATGTTGCTTGGTGAATGAAGCGCGTACAATATTGAAATAATTATTCTTGTATGCGCGTGTGGAGGCGCTTGTATGGTAATCGTCACCTAAGGTGGCTATGGGCGATTGCATCATAACTTAGCGCAGTGTGTTTGGCGTACCTATAGCAGTTAGACACTCTCCTCCTCTTCTATTATTATATACTCTTGGTGTTAAGTACTTGAGCAAATATGTATGTGCATGCTATATACAATGTTGGGTGGTTAGTGATAACTTTATTTGCTAGCTACGTAAATGTTTTCTTACTTTTTATTGTGATCCCTACTGCCATTTTAAATTCAATTTATATAACATTACTTTGTTTGCTTTATATGTAGCTATATTGTAATATGGCTACTAGCTCTAGCTACGTAGCTATATGTATATATATACGGTACAGCTCAAAGGCAACTTGATTCACGCGGGTAACTCGCACACGTTTTTATGCGTGTAGCCCGCACACGCAGGTGCGTGTACGGGTATATACGCACGGCACTACGGGTATACACGCACGGCACTACAGGTATACACGCACGGCAAAGGATAACTGTGACAGGTAATCGTACAGCTTCCTTTCACCATCCTCAGTTCTTCATGCTTGTTTATTTACTCTCCGCTTACTAATATACGTATATTATATAGACTGCTGTACCTTCAGTGCCGGCTGCACTTCAGTGACGCATCGGAAAATTTATACCTGTATGGGTTGATTGTATAACCATGCCTTGCTTGAAAATTGACACAAGAAGGATAACTGGTTTTCTTACATAAACTACACTGGCCACTCCACTTTACAAACTGACAAAGGGAGGTAAATATATTTCTTTAATAGCTCCCACGGCGTTTATGTTAGTAGCCAAGTGCCAAGACTGAGTGTTGGATAATTCCTCGCAATGATAATAGTCGAAGTCTTCAGTTATTAAGTCAAATTCACTATAGTCAGCTGGCCGGTGTGATAAATCAAGGTGTAAACTAGTAGTACCAAGCTGTATAATGGTGAGTAGTAATTGGTGAGTAGTAATTTTGTTGTATCGAAACAGATTCTTGGTTGCAGTAACCCAACAGGTGTTTCAGGTTACCTTTACAGGCACGCACACCCGTTAGAGGCACCCACACCCATTACAGGCACCCGCACCCGTTAGTTATGAATTCTGCATTGTTACCCGCATTTTTTCAACTGGCAACCCGCATGCAGTGTCAAGTTGCCTTTGAGCTGTATTGTATATATGCTAAAAAATTTGAATTTAAAAAGGGGAGTAGGGATCGTAATAAAAAGTAAGGAAACAAATAGTTAATCACTCACTACCCAGCATATTGCATTTGTTTACTACTTAAGCATAAAATTGCAGCTGGGTAGGCATTCATACATGCACAAATGAACACATTCTCTAGCACTTCTACAAGATTTTTGGCAGCCAACATTCAAAACAAAACATCTTACAGCCAAAGTAGGGATTAAATCTTGTAGAAGTGCTAGAGAATGTATTCATTTGTGCACATATGAATGCCTGCCCAGCTGCAATTGTATACTTGAGTAAACACATGCAATATGCTGGGTGGTGAGTGATTAACTACTTGTTTCCTTACTTTTTATTACGATCCCTACTCCCCTTTTTAAATTTTAAAAAATCTATGTAATCTTTTAGATAATAATGCATTGACCCTTTGCATGCAGTCCGGCTGGCATGTCTGACTACTGTGCAAATATTTATGCTTGGGCAGTGCCACCTGGCTTAGCTTTTCGTTGAACTACTTCACTGTTTCAAGGTATGCAGTCTACTGTTTCATGCACCTCCTTTTTATTTTCAGAAATGTCATCAATAATTACATTTCTGTCATTAGATAATATGTACAAAGATCACATGCATTTCTTGGAGTGTGCCATATCAAACATGCTTGGTATATTAATTACATTGAAATATACAATGTGTAACACTATTACGTATATTCTTATTGCATAATTATGTAAAATATTATTATGGGTAAACAGGTACCTACAGTATGTGTATTCATTCATTATTATTATAACTAATATGATTCATACTTAGCTAATACTTAGACTATGTACGTAGGTACTTTCCCTATGAAATCCCCATTAAATGCATGTTTACACAATTTTAACTCATGCCTATGCTTTTATCATCAGTGAAAGTGGTATAGTAGAAATTCATGTTTCTCTAAGGTTATGAGTAATGTCTATTTTACTGACATAATGACAAAGCACAAAGTCAAGTGTATATAGCTACGTACTTTACAGCATGACTGAAAGTTGTCCCAGTGAAATGATTTGGAGTGAGCATAGCTAGTGGCTGTGGGATGCTGGGTAGCTATAGCTAAGTCTGTCTATACATTAAGATAGATCACTTTACTACATCCATTATGACCTTCCCTTCCCTACCTCCTATGTGTATGTATAACTTTGATCATCCTGGCCATCGGTAACAACATCTCATATTTACCTGCTGTTCATATCTCTGTTTAGTCTCGTAGCAGAAGCCTTAAAGTGCCTTATACATGGAAAACATCATTTTTAGCTATTAGTTAGTGTTTGGCTATGCATGATTGTTGTATGGACATGCCCATTTTTGTGATCAATCAATCACGTTATTCTGAGCAGCTGTTGTACGTGTACCAAATATTTTTAAACTTATCAAATATATAGCTGTAATGTACGTAACACTGAAGCTTCAAACCTTCAGAACATTTTATTAACGAAGATTCAAAGGTTAAATTTTAACCTTCATTCATACAGCAGAAACACTCAGATAACAGATTTGAATATAAGTTTGAATCAAACGTTATGTCCTGCCTTTGTACACTGATGTATATATGTAAAGATCATACATACATATGTCATGCATATATAAATATATTATAATGTGTGATGTATGTAGCTAGATAGAAAGCTACGTAATAGAGTTAGGGTTAATGTAGTGTCTACAGCATGAACGCATATGAAATTACATGTTTGTATACAATATATACATACATACGTACGTACATGTGAATAGTATTTAATGGATTTTTTTATGCAGATTAACTATTCACTGATGATGGATCATGATAACGTAACCAACCTTCATTAAGCAATGGCAGATGCTGAATATTTGTATGGGCCACAAGTTATACGGGCAATGATAAAGAAACCTGGTATGTTAATGTTGACTATAATATGTGACCGGCTCTGCAAAAACCCTATGTTGGCATGTTTTATGTAACCTCACAAAAATAACTGTAAAATCCTGATAGTTGCATCACTTTTTAAATGCTTTATATTAAAATGTAGTTGGATGTATTGACAACAAATATGCAAATTTCTATAACATTACAACAAATGGTTAAAGAGTTACGAGACTTTTAAGTTCTAAAAATGGGTCAAAATTTGCATGAGAACATGGAGAGTTTTTGCAGAGCCAGTCACATAATTATGTGATGTATTAACTATGTACGTACGTATGTTTTATTTTTACAGAGTATCTGTTTCTGAAAAGATATTATTATCTTCTACACAATAGCATTATACCAAATTGTAGAATCACTCTACCTATATTACATCAATATTATAATATCAGTAGAGATGTGGAGGATTATATAGTAACTGGAACTACAGCAAAAGTTTGTATTCAAAGGTTACTCAACTTCTTATTAGTCAGTCTTGATAATGAAAAGGATTATATGAAATTTTGTGTTGTGATTAATTCAATATCAGTGATGACTAATTTACCTTACAGGATGATTGTAGGTAATTTGATCACATCATCCTTAATCATAAATACAAAGTCATTTGAGTTTTCTGTAACTCATGTATCATTATGGTGGATTCGTCTGTGGCTCATGTATCATATTATGTAGTGGGCTATGGTAGGGGTCAAAATAAAGCATAATTAGTGTTTTGCCTGTACCTTCTATGTACTGGTATGCCTACCTACATATTTACTAGATTTTTAAAAAAAATTGAATTTAAAAAGGGGAGTAGGGATCGTAATAAATAATATAAAGTAAGGAAACTAGTAGTTAATCACTCACCACCCAGCATATTGCATGTGTTTACTCAAGTATACAATTGCAGCTGGGTAGGCATTCATATATCCATGCACAAATGAAACACATTCTCTAGCACTTCTACAAGATTTGATCCCTACTTTGGCTGCATGATGTTTTACTTTGAATGCTGGCTGCCAAAGTAGGGATTAAATCTTGTAGAAGTGCTAGAGAATGTGTTTCATTTGTGCATGGATATATGAATGCCTACCCAGCTGCAATTGTATATTTGAGTAAACACATGCAACATGCTGGGTGGTGAGTGATTAACTACTTGTTTCCTTACTTTTTATTATTTATTACGATCCCTACTCCCCTTTTTTAAATTCAATTTTTTTAAAAAATCTAGTTTGTTTACTTTTATAGCTAGCTGTTACAGACACTCAAGACTGGAATTATTTCTTAGCAATGGATATCTACATAGTTTACAATGGCTGGCTATGTATGTGCCACGCCCATCTTTACAGCAGACTCGTTTCATCATGATACCAAGTATATGTATGGTAAAACAACTTGTACTGTGAGGAAGGATTATATTCTACTCGTAGCCAGACCATTTTATATTTAATACGCAGCTACTAGGTCGTTAATGGTGTCCGATTATAAGTGCTTAATGTTATAATTAACATCCGGCACTTACAATCAGAAGATCGATAAGCAGCCGGGGTAAGCAGCTGCTTGTAAACAAATTGGTCTGGCAATGGAAGACGAAATAGAAGGTTATAGGGAAAGACTGAATTCTTCTTCCATTACGCGTTACGGAATGTGTCAGTAAGCATGCGCCTATCCAAGGTGTTTATTGTTACATTTGAACACCTTGCGTGGAATGTTGACACCTTCGTAAAATTTTGTCATCTTTCGATTGAGGAAGATCAATCGATGAAGAAGGTAGAACAAAGGACAAGCTATGGCGCAGTGGACAAACCTTAATCGGAACAACATTTTCGTAAATCCGACGTGATTACCTTTGTTGTGTGAAAAACTGGAGCCATACACCTAGCGGAACCAGGTCTTATGGCAGGCTGGCAGACGAATACAGGTGAATTTCGAAATTTTCAATATTCGCTGTGGATCGAAATATTAGACTTTTCGCTGCGTTTAACAAAGAAGCAACCTAAGTACAGCAGTACTAATGCATCCAGGTAAGTTTTTTCAGCTAAAGATTTTTGTAAGGTTGTTAGTAAGTGTGAAAATCTGGAAGCCATAGTTTTTCATAGCGATCCCTACTATTAAGTACTACCGTACTTAATGATACATAGTCTACGTATACCTATGTACATACGTATGTACTTATAGTATACTATACCTACAGTAGTCCTGCATGTGTCACTTGTCTACTTAGTCTGTGTGGCCAAAGCTACTTACGTACGAACAGTGCAGCTCGATTTAAACTTGACACTTGCGTGTACCAAACTTGCGTGCGTTCTATAGATTATTTTGAGTAACTTCTAGAAACTCACAACTGTTAGCGTGTTTTTTCTATCTACATGAGAGTAATACACCTTCTTTTGAGCTTATTCGTGAGCAAGTTTATTAAGTACCTCCCGTAACATGCGGGTCTCCTCACAACTATAAAGAAGATCCTTGACAATAATCTTTCTGCTTGTATTCTATACACCTTGTTTTTATCCACCCTTTTAAAGAAATAGTAGTGGCACATGCACATTCGCATTAACACACATGGATTTTCCACGCCATTGTATGAGTGCCATGGCTCAAGAAACCATACTAGCTAAAAATCACCTTAAAGCGCATCTTCGCTTACTAAAACGTCCCTTAATAATAATGGCAATTTAGTATAGAATTACACATTAACTCTTATTTTCAGAAGAACTATGTATTGCACGCAAAAGTCCGCAACAGAACCGTATACATCAGTAATCAGATATCTAGTGGGTGTGATAGTTTTAGAATAAGCACATTGAGCAATGAAAGGTATACCACTTACGCATAATAAACGCTGATGTTATGTATATGTTTTAACTTCGTGCTTTACCCATTCCAAGTATATACATCTCACTGGTAAATGATAATAGAACCATTGAGGGATGAGAGGAGCCTCACATAGACAAGCCACATGCGTGCTCTTTCACATGTAATGTGATTGCTCGTGGGTAAAGTAAAGTACACTCCATCGCACTTCACGTGCGTACAGTCGTCATGATGATAAAATGTATACAGTGCATTTCAGGTTGCTTGTCCGTGAATACAAATTATCATGTGAGAAATACAACCTATACAGCGGATTTGGTTGGTTATATTTATCACATGATAATTGTATTTTATCAATCCGCGGACAAGCAACCTGAAAAGAAAACTGTACCATAGATTGTGGGTTTCTCTCGAGTTCCGTTACAAATTTCTGGAGCGACTGGCCGACTGTACTGGAACACGCGTGTGAATGTCAAGTTTAAATTTAGCTGTACCGTAGTATCTTGAGCCTATCAGTCATATGTATATACACTGTCAGCTATGCATGGAGTCTCCTATGCATACGGTACAGATTTAATCCAAGTAGTGCATTAGTGGTAATGCTTGCGAGTGCGAGTGGCTGCGCTCGCGTGTGTGAATACAAACACTCGCGAGTGCCTCAGGAGTGTATGTACCAATAGCAAGTACAAGGCAAAACTAGCCGATATATGTCATGCCCACATTATAACTGTAGTACTTCGTCTTACAAACTTCATGCGCTCGATATTTGGTAGGTGCCACACCCACTTTATACTTCAAGTTGCTACTGTGATACAATCTTCATGTGCTCGATATATTTAGTAAGTGCCACGCCCACTTTATAAACGGTAGTAGTTCGTCTTGCTACTTCAATACAAGCTTCATGAGCTTGATATTCAGTAAGTACCACGCCCACCATTGACGAAAGTTCTATATTTTAAAATTATGTACTTTATGCTTAAGCACTTCGCTTTGCTACTGTAATAAATTGAAGCTATTACACGGATTATAAACTAATTCCTTTGCATTATGTACTTCACTTGCGAGTAGTTTCACTCGTACTCGCAAGTGGTTATGCTCGCACTCGCGTGTGATTGCACTCGCACACACGTGTGATTGAGATGTTGCATTAAATCTGTACCGTACCTCCGTATGTAAGAAAATAGAATTGTACTAATGACAATGTTTGTAATCTGTACACGTGCATAGAATTTCGAACTAATGGTCATTGGAAACATGTACAAGTCCATCCTAAGCTCATTCCAAACAAGTCACAGCCATATCAACATATTGCTCATAAAAGATCATGTGCTAAAGGTGAGTAACTAACTGACGTATTATGCACCTGTGTGTAGTATTACTGAACAAGTTAAGCGGTTGATAGATGTACATATGTATTGTTAAGTATGTAGATAGCCACTATCACGTATGTACTCCGTATGCAAGATTAGTATATTTTATGATCATTATTTACATCTACATATAATGATTTGTGATTTGTGATTTGCATTGGTGACAAGTTAAAATTGTTATATGCATATTCTTACATACATACATACGGTACACTTCATAGAAAAGTTTACGTTTCGTACCGTAGTACGATCGTAGTACGATCCGTAGTACGAGTAATTGTACCATAGTACGGAACATACTTTACTATGTATCGTACCTTACTTTCGTAATTAAGTACATGTACTTACTAGTAATTACGCATACTTATTAATTCTTAAACCCCTGTTGACGCCATATCAATAGTATAACTTACCCGATGGACTTGCTAACAAGTTTCTTGTGCGTTTCAGTAGCCAGTGTGCTTATTATAGAAAGGTCACGCCACTATTGGGCCATTTACTAACATACCAGGGTTCCGTTCACGGAGTATTGTTTGTGTCAGGTAAAAATAGTTGTCTCTGGAGAAAAGTTATAGCGATACTTAGGTTTATTTAGTGTTGTAGAAATGCAATACAAAGAAAACAGGCTTGATACTTGGTTGTATTGTTGATTGGCATCGTTTGTTAATCGTGCGCGTGTATACGCATTTTGAAACTGGAAGGAAACAATCGCTGCATACAGAAAAGATATAAAATGATTATTAATAGTGTATAAACGCTGCTTTGTTACCATTTAAAGTGTTTTGTTTGGCTTGCGTAGATGTTTAGCAACATTCTTGCGGTTAATAATGGGATATATTTTGGTAGATTCCCTTATCGTACCGTGATCACGAAACGTAAACTTTTCTATGAAGTGTACCGTACATACATACATACATAAGTATACATATGTAAATATGCAGTACAAATTTCAAACTATATGTATTGTTGTATATACAAATAAAAAGACTAGTAATTTTTACTTGATCAGAAACAGATATTTAACTATAGCCCAAACAGGAAGTATGAATGAGCTAAACTGAATCAATTGGTGGTAAAATTGGCAACTGAGTTGGCTTGGCTGAATATACAGTACCGCTCACTTTAAACTTGACACACGCGTGTGTGTGCACGCGTGCATGCACACGTTTAATGCGTGTAAAAGTGAATAATTTGGCGTGTATCGTCAGTGCTGCACGTGAATTTGGCGTGCGCACAAATGCACAAGGAACACTAGACATGCATGACACAAACATGCCCACTACGTGCACACGTTTTGCCATCTAACACACGTGGCACTCTAGACGTGCACCAAACTAATATGCCCGCTATTTGCGCACGTTTTGCCATCTAACACTCGTGGCACTCTAGACGTGCACCAAACTAATATGCTCGCTACGTGCGCACGTTTTATCATTACACATGCACATACAGTATATTGGCATAGGAAATGCAGCTGGTTCACATCACAATACTACAAATCCTACAGTACAATGGCAGCCGACAGCATTATCAGACAACTGATCAAACAACTGATCAGTCAGCTGATTGAACCCACTGATCACGTGCCTTTGCCGTATATTAAAACCACATTTACCGGAAATTCATTTCTTAAAAATGGCAAGGATGAGTCTAGAGACGAGGAAGAGGGTGCTAACCTTGGATATGCCATAATCTTAACAGCAACGCAGCAGTGCAGGATAGATGTGCAACACGACTGAATGGCGACTCAAAGTATTAGAATACACATGTCCATTTGTGTAATTCCGTAACTCACCGTAAATTTTTGTTATTTACTCAAAATTGAAGATACTATAATTTTACATAATGTACGTATAGTAACTATGGTGTGAACTACTTATGTATGGCAAGGACAATAATGGAACACGCGAAATCTACTACTGTGTACAGCGTATGGTAAGTCTTGAGAGTCATACACGTGTCTAAATGCACGAGTGCAGTTTGTGCAAACAGTTAATGCATGAGTGATCTTTTCGTGCACTGAACTTTGCACTTGTGCATAATATGCACGCGTCGAGACACGCGTGCAGTTCAAGCTACATACGCCAACAATGTGAACGTCTCGTGCGTGCACGCGAGCAGTTCAAGCTACACACACCAACAAAATGAACGTCTCGTGCATGCACGCGTGCAGTTCAAGCTACACATGCCAACAAAATGAACGTCTCGTGCATACACGCGTGCAATTTCCAATGGTAATACGTCATAGGTCTGTCGTGCACACGCAGAAAATGTTGCGGGCATTTCGTTTCGAGCCGTGCAGTTGCTGCACGTGTGTGTCGTCAAGTTTAAAGTGAGCGGTACTGTACATACGTACATGATTTTTTTAAATATAAAAGGAGGTGTGTAAGCAGTAATAACACAAATTGCATGTTTTGAAGCCAAATTTCCAGTAATTTGGTAGTCGATAAGATGTAGCTACGTACTGCATACTGTATACGTATCTTGTAGTGCAATTGAATGATATTTTTAACTTTACTTATGGTGCAGCAAAGTAAGAAGAGCAAGTGTTTTACATGCAAAAACTGTGTTATCCTTGCTTTCGCCTTGCATGTGATTCACAGCGTGCTTTGCTATGAGTGTACACTACGTATATGCTGCCTTTAAATTAGTGGATGCTTACTTGTTTCCATGATGCCACTATTGTTTTATAGAAGCCCAAGCTGTCAATCCTCCTTTGTGGAAAGTGATATGTACGGTACAGCTCTAATTTAACGTTGCACTTGCTTGCAACTTACACACTCGCCACTCGAATGCTCGATACACTGAACTTGATCACTCTCGAGCGACTATCGAGGGATAAAACATTCAAGGGTTTATTAACTTGAAGATACCCGTGTTCACACAAAGCTCAAATCACTAGGGATGTTTACTCAAGATTTATTATTAGAACCGTACGCTATGCTTTAAATATGTGCATAAACAGTGGGACATTTTATAATGTAGTCGCTGTACTGGTCTCAGTGCATCAATTTTGCTCGTTCTTCAATTTGTTAGTGATTAAAATAGGATTGGTTTCATCATTTTATTATTTGTGACTGGCAAAGAAGGCAACACAACAAAAGAACAATGCACAGGGTGTATCTTAATATTTTTGAGCAATATAAAATTATCTATGCGGCAATAAAGCTCAATAGATTAATATTTTATGTGTGGTGTTAGGCTTTTACCGCACGTTACATAGTATATCTAAAGGAAACTAAAGTTGACTCATGAAGTTACTCTTCACACTTAAGTACTAATCGGTCTACTTGTGCTTTGTCACTGTAAGGCCTGTCATGTACATGCAGTACTTATATGTAGCTTTATGCTAAATCATGCACTCGAGTTTACTTCACTTCACAAGCTGTGAGCACTTCAGTACACGAAGCTCAATCGAGTAATGCTGTTTACTCGACAAAAATTCGTGAGCGAGTGCAACGTTGCGTATCTTAGAGCTAATACTGTGCATGTAAAAAGTTACATTACTAAGGCACTGGAGTAAAAAGACCATTTGAACATATAATATAATTGTATAGCTACGTATGCACTGCTATGTGGTCCTTAGTGATAAATTTTTGGTTTTTGAAATTCTTCATGTCATTGTATATTCCAATAGATAAACAAGCTGATGTATTACCATCTAAAAACCAGGCGATGTCCAATCTTACTCAACTGCTATTCAATGTATTGTAATAGCAAATTATGATGTCACCATAAGTCATATGTGCAAAAACTCATCACCAAGGAACACCTAGCAACGCATACAAATTTAATGATTTTTTATAAACCGGCTTTATGCTACCGTAGCTACAGTACTTTTAGTGATAAAACTTTTAAAAGTAATAGCAATAAGATTATTTTAAGTTGAAATTCTTACTGTAACACTATAAGCTAGTCTTCTTTTATAGGCTCCGCAACCTGCACGGCACACCCACTTCTAAAACTTAAGTGCTCTGTCTTGTTTGTACTATACAGCCAGTAACACAGGCTTGTAATGATAAATGAATGGTTAATATAGTGTTATCTTAATCTTATTTGGTAGTAACTCACAATGTGCTTCATTACTAAGGCCATGCCCATTGACTGTATTAATTGATAGCAAGTGCCATATGAGGAAACTGAAAAGCAGTAGAACTTGTTTAACCGGTTATTCAGTCTTATTCTGCCATTAGTGTTACGTAGCTATAGCTATATAGCTATTTTTTATTATTATTAAATGCAATAAATTTTACTTTCAAAAAGGAAATAGGGATTGAAAATGCTACTAGAAATCAGCAACCTAGCACTATAGGGATCAAAAGAATAGAAACAGTTAAAGATCAAAAAGCATGGAAATAAGAAGGATAAAAATACTTAAAGATCAAAAAAGTAAGGCAACAAGAAGGAGGTTGTAACTACGTAGATAGGACTGTTATTCTAAAGCATTTGCGATCCCTATTCTTAATCCTGATGCAGTCAGAATAGTAATCGCAAATGCTTTAGAATAACAGTCCTATCTACGTAGTTACAACCTCCTTCTTGATTCCATACTTTTTTGATCTTAAACTTTTTCTATCCTTTTGATCTTTATAGTGCTAGGTTGCTGATTTGTAGTAGCATTTTTGATTCCTATTCCCTTTTTTGAATTTGAAAATTTTGAAATTTAATCTATTTTAATGTTTTTTCATGCCCACTTAGTGGGCTATTTGCCACTATTATACATCATGAGAAGCTTATACAAACAATGGAAATCAAACAAAGGTAACTAAATTGCGTAGTACGTATGTCACACATTCTTATTTTACTCCAAGCTTCCTACATCTATAAAGATTACTTTTAACTTGTTAGCCATATAATTCTTAACTCCTGACTATGAAGGTTTAATCACTGCAACACATTTCTTTGTCTTTGGTGTGCTCACTTATAGAATTGAATCTGAGCTGGTGATTTCACTGTTACATGGGTGTAGCTATGCATGTCCCTCTAGTATCAGTAGTATGTTTTGTGCCCTCAGGTTTGTGTGGAATAGAATTACACCTCAGCGGTAATCATATAAGCTTTAACATCTCTATGAACCATGCATTTTTGTGTTTAGTAGCTCCAACCCCTAGACTAATCATAAATTAACAGAAAATACCATTGTTATTCAGCTAAATTGTAGTCAACAACTTCTGCAGTGAAATATGACAGATTCATGCATGCATGGCTTTTGATACAAATAGTCTGGAGCATATTGTAAGCAGTATAATATTTCTAAAACAGGTAGCTATAAGGCAGGTAAGTATTAAGAAGGGTATATGGTTATAGGCTGGTATATAAACATAGTAATACATTTGTTTATATGCGCTAAAAAGTTAGAAGCGGCGGAAAGCAAAGTTATATGATATTATCAATTCAGACCTAATCTTGCTATTTACTCTATAGCTATAGTCTATAGTATTCTGTTTTACCTTAAAGAACACTCTACTTCAAACACAGAATGATGTAGAATGGGATCTAGAGCGTACGCGGTTGCACACTAATTAGAGTAACGGGCGAGTGGTATAAGGTGTGTGACGAAGCGGATAAAAACATAGAAATTTTCAGACAATGGAAATTACAAATTGCAGAAACGGGCTTAAAATGGTTCACTATGATTTACAGAACGTTGTTAAGAAGATCTGAGTAGTTTTTAGCACCATATCCTAGTCAGGGAGGCTGTCCTAAGGCAGGGAGTTGTCCTGCACTTGCATGGCTTCGCGCTTGATCACATCCGCCAACAAGCTCTTTTGTGGCATATCTTGTAATCACATTAGAAAATGAACTTCTAAACAAATCACAGAATTGCGTGGGGACATTTTAAAGAATAAGCTGGTGGTTTCTGTTCTTATTTTCTACTTCACGTTGACTGTAGACGCACAAAACAAGAGGAAGAAGAAGAGGTAGACGGAGAATTGGGGGTATTTTCAGCAGCGTGAAAAACATAGATACCTTATGGTTAACCTTTCTATACTTCGGCAATAGTCTTAGGGGTATTAAAAGAGGATCTGGGCGAGTTGATTTGAAACCAATAAATCTTTGCAGATGGTTTAGCGTTTGTTCTATTAGGATGTTTCTATAATTTTTGCTTGATCCTTATTATGAACCACTGACGTGGTTCGTGATACAGTAATTGAGTAAATGCATGTTAATTGCAATTATGTTATTCAGCCTTCATTTCAAATGAATAGGTTTTAATAGCCTGGAAGCGGGGGGGCACACACAAACACACACACACATATGTAGCTACATACCAAAATCTGCATAAAAACGATGAGGTGTGCCTGGTTTAGTAATAGTATAACTTATATTTGTTAGTGATGTGCAATAGTAAATAATTATTTTATATATTGCCTATCATGATTATTGCTTATCACGATATAATAATTATCACAATATAATATCTCTTTACCTGTGTGAATGGTAGTTGATCGACTAAAATACTAAAACTTGAGCACAGGGTATGGTGGTTAACTAATACTTTCCACTATAAAATGACAGTAAACACCCTACCAAAGCTTATGAGCATAACAAATTGACCAATATTTTCATATGAAATGATCATATGCACACAAGTGGTGATATATCGATATCAGATATTTAATATCGTTATCGCGATATCGAAATTATATCAATATATTGCACATCACTACATCTGTCCCCAAGTAAATCATCAGGCTTGGTTAGAGATATCAGAGAAAAAATTTCTATTGATCTCTTTGTTTCCTTTCTGGTATGTCGTACCGTCAAGGAATTAAAAGGCTACACACCCAGTGATTGAGGTGCTAGGTCGATCCCTAGCTGGCTGGTAGACAAAAATCTACTAGATTTAAAATTCGCTAGTGGGAAAGGTCAGCAACATTTGGCTACTTTGATTAAAGTTATAGTGTTGTTAGTGTTGTACCAATAGAGTTGTAGTTACTTTTTTTGCATTCAGATTGTAAAAAGATTGTTTATCAAGGTGCATACTTTTGAAAGCCATACATTTTCATAGAGATCCCTACTATTAAGTACATACTACTGTACTTAATGATTACGTGTTTCTACTTAGTTTAAATATTCAATCTTCCTTATATAAGTCACATACGTGTTGCAATATAGCAATATACATACGTATTGCAAAACGCTGAAAAACAATATGCAATATGGCATTGACTCATAATAATTATTGTTTCACATACGTATGTGTGTATCCATACATAATTACATATCCGTATGTACTTGTTGTTATTATTATTTGTATTGCATAATTTTAGATGCATATGAATTCACTGATGATTTTCATGTAACATCCACAATAGATCATTCTCCATCAGGTATGTTATAATAATTATGTAAGTGTATTGATTGTTTATTATTGTAAGTTCCATATTACACAAACTATGGCAATGTTTACACTACACATATTTATTCACATATAGATTGTCATAATAAAGATAAACCAAGTCACTCGAATGTTGCAGGATTAGATGATACATCTTGTGGTAGTCACAATCAAGATTGGTTAGATTGTACAAGGAGTCAACATGCTTTTGGTGCTGTACATGTCAGTAGTAATAGAAGAAATTTATCTTTATCAATTGCTAAGAGCAAAATACGCATATCAGGTAACACTAACTATGTCCCTACATATGTATGTATGTATAAACTGTACAGATTTAATGTAACATTACAATTACATGCGGGTACAATTGCAATTGCTCGCAAGTACAAAGGTAACTGCTCGCTAGTACAGGTGCAACCAAGAATATTAGCACTTGTTTGAAAGGTTACATATACAAATTTAAACCTTCTTTGTATATACGTAGTAGATGAAGTTGGTAAGTTACTAAATGTTGACTTCTCCATGCAAATTATCACTAAAACTACGTACAGGATGTATAATTGTTCACTGCATTCATTGAATAAGCATTACCCACATTCCATATAAAGAATTGTCACAAGGTTATAACCAGATTGTTACAGGTTTGAAAACATGGTTGTCACAATGTGGTGACAATTTTGTGACAAAGTTGTCACTATGTTGTAACAAAATTGAAAAGAACCTTGTAAACTATGTTGTAGTAGCTAATCTTGATTTTTTATATGGGTGTTATTATATTTACATAATCTTATAGCAATAAAAGGAAGATTTAATGAATTAGTTGAGTTATTACCAACTAACTGCTACTCTACTGTTTGCAAGTTAAGAAAAATGCAGACTTTTACTGATGTTAATGAGAAAATAAGTGATACACTATCAGAATGTGATGATGCTAGAGTCATTAATAATCTATTATTGTCATATATTATTAATAAATGTGCTGGTGATGTAGTGTTATTATGTGATGTTTTGAAGAATGTGGTATCCACTGATAACATAAAGCAGTTACAAGATTTAGGTACGTATAATAGCATATCTAGCATATACGTAAACAATCAAGTATTAGCTACATACATAGCTGTGTATGTGACCAAATCTGTGAAAAAATCGACCATGTCAGCACACAAAATTTGCTTAAACTTTCAAATTAGTTTTATCATAACCCAGTGTCATGTTGCTAAGAGGACACATTTTTTCTAATACATAGCTATGCTAACAATACACAACTTTACTACAATTCAGTGGCTAGCTAGAATTGTTTAAAGCTTACATAATGAAAATAACTATTTTACAATTAAATATTGTATTAATGACTACCGTATAACGGGTAATATTCGAAGCAGAAATTTTCGTAGAACAACTAATGAATTAAATTGTGAAGGTTCTTTTTCGTACTCTTTCTAATCTTGTCAACAACATTTTCCGTATGCACGATATTTGCAAGTTTAAAGGGATGCTCTTCGAAAAATTCGAAAATAAAACTCCTTCGAAAATAACCCGTTATACGGTATCTAAACAGATGAAAATTGCACTGACATGGTTGATTGTAGCAAATATGTACTAAGCCTTATATGGAAGTTAACTTATCAATATAATTGCGGATGCAAGTGGTAAAGTATTATAGCTAATAGTTGGAGCATACCTTTTCGAAGATACATATTTTCAAGGTTTTGTGAATTTTCATGGTTTTGTGAATATTCACAAATTCCTTGAAATTTTTATCCTCGACAATACAGAGGTTTTGAGGTTGCTTGGCCACTATAATTTTATGCATGCACATTGTATACCACGCTCGTTTTTGGTTTTGCTGTGTACAGTACATTGATCACTACATGGTTATATAGCCATGCCGATTAGTTACTCGATCGATTTTATGATGGAGATATACAAACAAAATTATTTCTGTCTGTGTAATTTGCGCGTGCGCGAGATTAGTGGCCAAGCAACCTCAAAACCTCTGTATTCTCCATCATGAATCAATAGAGTAACTAATCGGCATGGCTGTATAACGATGTAGTGATGTACTGTACACTGCAAAACCAAAAACAAGCGTGGTATACAATGCTCATGCGTAAATCTAGTGGCCAAGCAACCTCAAAACCTCTGTAAGTCATCCTACAGTATCTTGGTCATGCTATGTGAGTGACAAAGCATTTAAAGGAAGACTGACTTACAAAGTGACGTCAAATCAACAGTAGTAGTTACAGTCCCGAGTTGATGTTCCCATGAGAGTACCTTCACGAGTACATATACACACAGATGAGCACCTGTACTCCTATTGAGGATACTATTGCTTGGCATGATACCCCACACATGTGACAAAGGCAAAATTGCATGTATAGAGTGTTCATAAATTCATGAGTAAACTAGTTTATCAATTAGATGGTTTATAAATGTCTATTTCCGGTAAGCACCGATGTACAGATACGTATAGGCATTTATACGTAACTAATACAGTAACTACATGGGTGCTACTTATTGTATTCTGATTATGAAATTATATATTTTGTAGCTTTGTTCCAACAACCATGTTTAAGAACTGTAGATCTGGTCCAGTCATCACTTCACTGTAGTGCATCACTAGCTGGTCCAGTAGTCAATGTAGTTCATGAGGAAAATGAATCATTTGTATCATCTTCCACAAGTTGTATATCTACTAGTGAGGACCATCATCTACACATCTGTTCTGCTACAATATCAACTGACACATCATTGAGTACTACTGAGCCTAAACATTCTAATCATATCATTACTAGTGGTATGTATGTATGTATGTATGTATACGTACGTACGGTACAGCTCATGACTAAGTTTACAAAATGACTCGTGACCTCCAGCATGCCTTGACACATCTCAAAGGTAACTCGTGGGCTGTTCTCGAATGCACGAGTATTATAACGCATGTATTAATACTTAATGCACGTCAGTAGTGCTCACAAGTAATTACTGACAAGTGTTAAATACTAGCGAGTAAATCTTGTCATGCCCTTTGTCATTCATGCAGTAGTTATAGACTTACACAAGCTTGTCCGCGCTTCCTTTATCAAATCAACATCACGCCATGTTTAGGTTCAACTTATTGGAGTGTATCTTGGGATGATCTCACAAATAGTGCCAGCTCCTTAACTTAGCATGTGCGCTTTGTCTTAGAACACGTGCAAGAATTTAGCTGCGTGTCCTGTCTCAGTCTCGTGTCATTTGGACTCATTTGAGTGTTTGGTATTCAGTTTGGAGCGATACGTACGTAGTATACGTACACTGACTCGCGTGCAGCACACGAAGTCTGACTTGCATGCAGCACACGAGGTCTGACTCGCGTGCAGCACACGAGGTCTGACTCGCGTGCAGCACCCAAAGTCCACTCACGTGTAGCACTCGAAGTATGACTCGTGTATCACGTCTGATCCCTCGAATAAAATTGAAAAACACATGCGTGAGTGGTACATGTGAGTGTAAACTTAGTCGTGAGCTGTACCGTATGTCATAGTACTAACTTTTATAAGTAGCTATGTATGTGTAACTAATCAGTTCAAATGAATTTACATTAATAAATTAGCTTTGTATTGTTAATTGTCATACGTTTTATTATTATGTTGTAAAATCTGTAGATGTTCCTTCTGATATATGCAACAGTCATTGTTTCCTAATAAGAATAAAAGTAGTAAACCAAACCCTTCTTTACATAACAAAACAGAAGGTATAAAAACAAAAACTTTGATGTCAGTGGAGGCCAAGAAGTTACTTACCAAAAATCTTTTTAACTACTTGAATGACAGACAATAGTTTATAGCATATTTTCACAACTCTGATTGGCTTTGTCACTTGGCCACCTTTTTCACACCATCATTAAAAAGTAGATTTTGAATTTAAAAAGTGGAGTAGGGATCGTATTAAAAAGTAAGGAAACAAGTAGTTAATCACTCACCACCCAACATATTGCATGTGTTTACTCAAGTATACAATTGCAGCTGGGTAGGCGTTCATGCATGCACAAATGAAACACATTCTCTAATGCTTCTACAAGATTTAATCCATACTTTGGCTGCATGATGTTTTGCTTTGAATGCTGGCTGCCAAAGTAGGGATTAAATCTTTAGAGAATGTGTTTCATTTGTGCATGTATGAACACCTAGCTACCCAGCTACAATTGTACACTTGAGTAAACACACGTAATATGCTGGGTGGTGAGTGATTAACTATTTGTTTCCTTACTTTATATTACAATCCCTACTCCCTTTTTAAATTCAATTTTTAAAAAATTCTAGTTTGTTTACTTTTTAAAGCATACGGTACATCTCAATTTAAAGTTGATAAGGCACACATGTGGCATGTACTCGACATCACACATTTTTCATTTTGCACACGTGCAGGCATGCATGTGCTCGCAAGATCGTTGACGTAGAAACTCTTGTGTAGGGTACTCGTGTACGTGTGGCAGAAGCACACGTGCATGTCAGGTACGTATACGCCAAATCTGGTTTTCGTGCACCTTGGCGTGTATACAAAATGTAAGCTGAGCATAATGGTATAAACTTTATAAACATGTTCTTGATCTAAGGCATGATTCCCATCGAGACACAAGATGCAAAAACGCTGCTAAACAATTTCTTACTGTAAAGCTAAAGCCTATAGATTATATTTGGGGTGTGTCTTTTACCGATTATCATCGGTAATTCTCGGATAAATTGCAATGTGACAAATTAATGCTGATATCCTAATTGTGTTGTATATACGTAGCTAAATGACAACGTGAACACATTAGTAGCTATTGCTATATATACAGTTTAGTTACTTTTCAAAGTTGCAGAGAGTTTTTGTGCTGTACAATACTCGATCTTGTTCACTCATGACACGAAGATATCCTAGCATATTTGGTATGAACACACCCCTTCATTAGGTCTTTTGAGCGATACTCATTACAACAGATAAAGAAGCCGATCAGCTGCAAAATAGTTGCATTTCATTGCCTACAGCTACTGTACCTGTAGTTACATGACACGTGTAGTGTGGCAAACCAAGTGCAAGCTCGTGATGTGCATTTCTCGTGTGTTGCGTGTGTTCACTGGCCCGTGTGCGCAGACCAAAATTGCGTGCAACTGTGCGTGCACATTGCATATGCTAGTTTTTGAAGTTTTACAAGCGTTAAACGTGCAAACGCACACGTGTGCCTACATGCGTGTGTAAGCTTTAAATTGAGCTTTACCGTACTTTAGTATGGCTGCTAGGTAGCTATTTAATCTTTATTTATTTGCATGGCTTTATATTATAGTGTTTACAGGCGGCACTCAAGACCGGAATTAATTCTTAGCAATTAATATCTACATAGTTTACAATGGCTCACTACGTATGTGCCACGTCCACCTTTACAACAGACTTGTTTCATCATGATACCAAGTGTCTATATTTTAAAACGGCTTGTACTGTGAAGGAAGGACTATATTCTGCTTGTAGCCAGACCATTTTAAATTTAATACGCAGCTACTAGGTCGTTATATTAGGTGTCCGATTAGAAGTGCTTAATGTTATAATTAACATCCGGCGCTTACAATCAGAAGATCTAAAAGCAGCTGCGTGTAAATAAATTGGTCTGGCTATGGAAGACGAAATAGAAACCTACGTATAGGGAAAAACTGAATTCTTATTCCATTATGCGTAACGGATTGTATCAGTAAGCATGTGCCTATCCAAGGTGTTTATTGTTACATTTTAGCACCTTGCGCGGAATGTTGACACCTTTGTAAAATTTCATCATCCTTCGATTGAGAAAGATAAATCAATGAAGAAGACAGAACAAAGGACAAGCTATGGCGTAGTGGACAAACCTTAATCAGAACAATATTTTCGTAAATCCGACGTGCTTACCTTTGTTGTGTGAAAAAACTGGAACCATAAAACTAGCGGAACCGGGTCTTACGGCAGGCAGGCAAGCCGGCTAGCTGGCAGACGAAATACAGATAAATTTTGAAATTTTAAAAATTTGCTGTGGATCTACTTTTCGCTGCGCTTAACAAAGATACAGCCTAATTACAGCAGTATTAATGCATCCAGGTTGCGGCTGTAACCTGTTGTAAGGTTGTTGTTAAAAGGGTGAAAATTCCAGAAGCCATAGTTTTTCATAGGGATCCCTACTATTAAGTACTACCGTACCTAATGATAAAGGTGGCCAAGTGACAAAGCCAATCATAGTTGCGAAGATATGCTATAAACTATTATGTGTCATTCAAATACTTAAAAAGGATTTTTGATAAGTAACTTCTTGGACTCCACCGATATCAAAGTGTTTGGTCGCACCTGTTTGCAATGTTGCTCTGATTGGCCTCGCACTTTTTTACACTTAGGGTGTTTTTGTTCAGCATATCACTACGTACTTTTTGGAAGTATAAACAGATGTTATTACTAGCAAGCAGCAGAGAAGTACAGTACCGCTCACTTTAAACTTGACAACACACGCGTGCAGCAACTGCAAGGCTTGACACGTTTTCATAAATGCCCGCAACATTTTCTGCGTGCGCACGACAGACCTATGACGTATTACCATTGGAAATTGCACGCGTGCATGCACGAGACGTTCGTTTTGTTGGCGTGTGTAGCATGAACTGCACGCGTGCATGCACGAGATGTTCATTTTGTTGGTGTGTGTAGCTTGAACTGCACGCGTGCCTCGACGCGTGCATATTATGCACGAGTGCAAAGTTCAGTTCACGAAAATAACACTCATGCATTAACTGTTTGCACGAACTGCACTTGTGCATTTAGACACGTGTATGACTCTCAAGACTTACCATACGTTGTACACAGTAGTAGATTTCACGTGTTCCATTATTGTCCTTGCCATACACGAGTAGTTCACACCATAGTTACTACATTATGGAAAATTATAGTATCTTCAATTTTGAGTAAATAACAAAAATTTACGGCGAGTTACGGAATTACACAAGTGGACACATGTATTCTAATAATTTGAGTCGCCATTCAGTCATGTTGCACATCTATCCTACACTGCTGCGTTGCTGTTAACATGATGGCACATCCAAGGTTAGCACCCTCTTCCTCGTCTCTAGACTCATCCTCGCTATTTTTAAAAAATGAATTTCCGATAAGTGTGGTTTTAATATACGGCAAAGGCACGTGATCAGTGGGTTCAATCAGCTGACTGGTCAGTTGTGTGATAATGCTGTCGGGTGCCGTTGTACTGTAGGATTTGTAGTATTGTGACGTGAACCAGCTGCATTTCCTGTGTCAATATACTGTACATGCATGTGTAATGATAAAACGTGCGCACGTAACGAGTGTATTAGTTTGGAGCACGTCTAGAGTGCCACGTGTGTTAGATGGCAGAACGTGTGCACGTAGCGGGCATATTAGTTTAGTGCACGTCTAGAGTGCCACGCGTGTGCACGTAGCGGGCGTATTTGTGTCGTGCATGTCTAGTGTTCCGCTTGCATTTGTGCGCATGCCAAATTCGCGTGCAGCACTGACGATACACGCCAAATTATTTACTTTTACACGCGTTAAACGTGTGCATGCACGCGTGCACAGACACGCGTGTGTCAAGTTTAAAGTGAGCGATACTGTACTGCATTGGCATAACTTGTACGTACTTGCTTAGCATACAATATTGTAAATTAAGCTGTGAAGCTTAAAGGGGTAGTTCGCCGGTGTTGTTTATGTCGAAGCCGTTTAAGATCTTGCATAATATATTAGCCTAGTTTATTACGTGTACACACGGCTGCATCACGTTTTTGCAAATGGCAACGCGTATGCAGGAAGAGTGAGATGGAAGACCGCGCACCAACTACCTTCACTTCCGATTCCGTTTATCGAAGGACAGTAGGAAGACCAAGAAAGTTTGCTTGCTCATGGCACGTGTTTTTACACGAACAGAGAACTTCCACTTCCTAACATTTTTAATACTGATAAAGCTTTACGCATACTTGTTACGCTACGTGCTTTACCTCCTCTTCGCTCTCTGTGTTGCTATCGATGCTGCTGCTGTCCCTACTGTCCCATTCGCTTGTTGCCATTTTTTACGCGGGATCTCCGAGTAACCTACGGAAAATTTAATTTACGGTTACATTACATCATGAAATTAAACGGCTTCGTAAACAATAACACAAGCCGGCGAATTACCCCTTTAAATTTGAAAAATTCAGGCCCGTAATGCTTTTTAACAAAGTGATACGTCAATATAGATTGTGTATCTGAAAATTTGTGCAAATCATTAGAAGGGAGTCCTAGTTATGGCAACTATCAACCTACAGTGCAATATCCCTTCTCAAATACATTCAAGTGTTTACTTGACTAAAAATAGTATATACATGAGAGAAGTTCTGATACAAATTTGTCAGGAATTTTGCTGAGTATTTAGCCAAATATGGAGTAGGGGTGTGGTAGGTGCAACCCATTTAAATATATAGGTCGTTTTATTACATAAAGTGCTGAAATGACACTTGCTTCAAGAAATAATGCATTTTATGTGTTTTTATACCCAATACATTATTCTTTTGGCTTCTTTGATATATTTCTGGAGGGTGGGTCTCGAGACCCCAAAGACCCCCTGTGGGTCCGTTCCTGGAACCATAAAGAAATGAGTGAGTTATTAGACAAACAAGTGGATGTACAAAAGAAAATAGAGAGAAAAAATCCTGCGGGATTCACGAAAGCTCCTGCAAGTCCACGAAAAAAGTGTGCGATGAAAATAAAGAAAGAAAAAACGACTGCTATGTAAAAATTTTTGTCTTGACATACAGGAAGGACTTCATAAGGACTTTATAAGGCCGTATCAGAAGAACGGCTGAATCAATTTTGGGGTATTAATTCTTCAAACATTGATGGTAGTAATTATATAGTTAATGGGCGAATGTGGCGGGAAAGGGTGGTTCGTTGTGTATAGTCGCACAACGAGACCATAAAAGTTGCAATGGCTGGTACTTAGAAATGGTGGCGCTGATTTCCTCCATTCTCGGTTTATTGATTCTATATACGTAGTAAGAATGTTGTGGCTCCATATTTACTAAGCGATAGCTTTCATGGCGGCTTAGATAGTGCTTTTGTGAATTTGAGAGCGGTGCTACGTACGTGTAAATATCCCACTTGGTGGTCACTTTGCTGTACTTCTTCTTAGCCTCGCCACTCACTCTTGATATATACATTAAGTTGACCCTGGTAGGTACACATACTTAACAGATTAGCTAGATAACTGTAAAAACATTATTGTGTGTTTTATTTTTCTAGAATCTACAACATCTAGTGATAAACTATTATTATGTACATCAGTGGATGTGTTGTGTTCACAAAACATGTTTACTTTTGATGAAACTGTTGATATCTGTCTAGCGGATTATCAGACAAAGATTAAACTGTTAGATGATAAACTGACTACTGTGTCACCAAGTGCGTAGGGACCCTATACAAAGTGTTTGTAATTATTTTGTAATCTTAGAGTTAATATCAAGCTCTAATACAAATGTAGATGACAAAATTGTTCCTTTTGAATGTAAATTACCACAGTCTATTGAATTATCTACAGGTTTGTATATACATTCGTACGTACATGTTATGCAATAGATGTGTTATTCTTTAAATTAGATTTTGATTTACTCAAATTAAAATATAAGGAAATTCTTGAATGTTTCCCCAAAGAATTTCATCAGTCTTTACAGAAATTGCAAGATAAATTAAGTGATGATCAGATGTGTAGTATTTTGAACTGTTCCAGTTCTCATACTGCTAATATAATGATTTTAGATTGTTTGATAAATAATATGAAATGCAGGGAGGACTTGTTAGATTTATGCGATCAACTGGATAGATTAACTGATACTTCACCAGGTCTTCAGCATCTTATTAATCAGATAAGAGGAGGTTGTTAACTTACATTATGTATATACGTATATGGATAGCTACGTATCAGGAGTGGCTCTGGCGGGTCGAGCCTGTTTAGGCTCATTTAGTCTAACATAGCCAACCTGAGCAAAACTGCTAGGATCGGAATGCTCACCTTGCATTATTCTGCCCATTCATAATAACATAATTTCTACCATATAGCGGGTTTTATGTGCTAAGTCTAATTTTTTTGCAAAATTTGCAAATTAGTATGTCATTCTCAAAGATTTCCACAATTTTTATGAAATACTCTTCATGCATTGAAGTAGACTATTCGCATAGCAAACTTTTCTGATTTTTCGTGGTTCACAACTCATAAAATATACCCGCTATACAATACTAAAGAGCCTGTGAAACTATTAGAATACTGTGGCATTTGTGCATGAAAGTGTTATAATACAGAAGCTTCCAATGTTTTCACGTTTTAGAAAGTAATTAAGCATTTCTTTGTATTACAAGCTGCATAACTGTATATTTATAATCACAAGGTAAACAATGAGATACGTACAGTCACTTATTTAATAAGTGCACCGGCCATAGCCAAATCAGCCAGACCATCAGAGCCGCCTCTGCGTATGTACATATGTATTTAACTATAATTATAGTTATGTATACGTATGTGTAGTATCTATTGTGCATATTAAGATTGTGTTTGATTTTAATAATAGATTTACAGGGTGTGTACATTGTATGGACAATTTGATACTGTATATATGTATGTAGTTTCGAAAGTGAAAATCGAAATTTGCAGTTTGAAAATAATATATCCAAAATTGCTATTGACGATTCAAGTTTGGTAGGGAATCTAATGCAGTTTACAGATTTTGTAAACCTTATACAGTACATACTATAATACAAGTAGGTGTACCGAATATTTGGCGGTCATTTTAATTTGGTGGTTTGATGATTTTCATTTGTGTCACCAAATTACATGATGCCATTTAATAAGAATATTTAAATTCTTATTTATTCATTCAGCCAGCGCAGCATGGCCTTGTTCAAGTATTTTACGAGACAAGAAAAGCCTACCAATTTCGGCTCTTTACTTACACAGTCTGAAATTGAAGGAGCTAACAAGCAGTAGCCAAGGTTTTAGAATCTACTTCAAAAATGGTGCATCTCGAGGAAAGTACAATTCCTACACGTCTGTTCAGAGGGCTGAAATTGGAAAATACGCAGCGGAAAATGGTGTGACAAGTGCTGCGAAGCATTTTTCCTCAAAATGGAACATCAGTATAAATGAATCAACTGCAAGAAGACTTAAAACGGAATATTTAGATAAGTTAAAGGAAGCATCGAAGAGCAAATCTGGCGAAAGTGTCACCGTGGATTCTCTCGAGACAAAGTAGAAAGGTAGACCGTTACTTCTTGGTGAAGAACTAGACGCTGCAGTGCAAGAATATGTGAGTTCTCTTAGAATAGCAGGTGGGGTTGTCAACACAGTAGTTGTAAGAGCAGCTGCAGAAGGTACGTATAATCTCTGCCAGAGATATCACCGAACTTACTTCCCATGGTGAACACATTAACATTACTAAAAGCTGGGCAATATCCTTACGTACTTAACAGAATGGGATATGTAAAGCATGTATCACTTTGCGTGGGCGGATCAAAGGGAAAGCAGGGATGCAACTAGTTGTATCCTGGGAACATATACCCTTGATCTGAATCTGTAACTTATGCCACTCTTTATATAGGCACAACATAATGTATATCGATTGTGGGTTTGAATTCGTTAGTATTAGCATAGTTTAGAAAGTGGAATTTAATTGCTAAACGTTTTCTTTGTACCCTACTGGTTGTTGTATGGAAGTTTATGTACAAAGAGGAAGCTGTTTAAAGTGAGTTACTCGCATGCAATAATTAGAATATAGTAACACGCTTATACAATGCAAAACTCGCTTCTTATACAGTGCAAAATGCGCTGTGGTACTATATGTATTACACTCACCATTTGTCTCTATTTCTGAGCGCTAGTTTTTGATAATATTTGTAGCACATGTTCCTGGAAACTAATTCGAAACCCGCAATCAAACCTTCGCAAGTGCGTATATAAAAGGAGTTCAGCAAACGTATGCGTAAGGCTTGAGCTGCTTAGCGCTCGCCCACGCACGAGTAGTGCACCGAAGTGATACATATTACTTGTAACATGTGCGCTCGTGATTTGCCTGATATGTATGCCCTCATCCCTCAGGCTTCGGGCATACATATCAGGCAAATCCCTCATTCCCATGTTACAACTATTACGTAAAGCCTCTGCTTCAGGAAAAATACGTACCTCAGTCACAGTATGAAGAATTGAGGGATGTGTTTTTAGCAGACAAGTGGTAATGAAAGATATTCCAAGAGAGATGATATTCATTTGGGATCAAACTGGTCTCTCAATAATCCCTACGGGCAATTGGACAATGGAGGGGGAGGGTGCCGGGGTTGTCTCTCGGGCGCTGCGCGCCCTCTTGCTCGTGCGTATATATCAGGCAAATCCCTCCTGACCATGTTATAAGCATTATATTACACTTTCCGGCACTCTAAAATCTGGCCAAACTTAATGCTAAAGTCTCGCTCTCTTTATATAGTGATGGGCATTCGTTGTGATTGTGGGACTCTATTTTATCGTTGTCATGACGTTTTTGCGTGGTAGTAACGGTAATTGTGGGTTTACCACAACTTTTTATAAAGCTACAACACTTCTAATGGACTGAAAATCACTAATATAATGGTGAGTGTTGTAAATAAAATAGACTAAAGCCGTGATTATTACTGTAAACCAGTCCGCTTTTTAAACGCTCGCTACTGCTTGGTAACGCCCACTTTTAAAACTAAAGCGCTCCATCTTTTTAGTAATGTACAACTGTTTAAATGCCTTTTACTGTACAGCATTACCTTGCTTTCCTTTGGCAGGCGATGCGTTTTATTACTAATGCCACGCCCATCAGTAATATCGCCAGCAAGTGTTGTAAAAAGAAACTGAAAAGCAGTAGGATTTATTTGATTGGCTATTCAGGCTTCATTTCACGTGAATGGTTTTGGGGCGGACTCCCACGCACGCACAATTAATAATCAACTTATAAAACTAAAAACCACAATGGATATTGCATTTGTGTGACTATATAAGAGTAAGTTAAAGGTATTGAACACCTCAAATAGGTGACATCAGGTTATACCACACTTATACCTTTGATGTCCTGGTTATACCACAGCCAAGTGTGCTGATATCCAGGTTATGCCACACCTGCATCCTTTGATGTAAGGTGTGAAAGTGGTATATCACATGATATAACAACTGTTACAGTCACTCAGCATTCCCTGGGAAGATAGTTAAGTTTATCTTTTCAAAGCATTGCAACAAGTGGTCGCACATTTTGGCCTGAATAAGTTTATGTGGTTGGCCTCCAGTAGCTAAAGACACACATGTAGCAATGGCAAATAGTCCGCAATCAACACTCCCCTCTTGTTTTTCTTATGTCAATTTTAGTTCCAAGCAATTGCTTCAACTGCTTCTGTGTATCTTGGTCAACAAAAGTAAAACTTGAATCGTAAACCATGACTTGCGGAAAGTTCTCAATTGTTGATATTGCTACCCAGTGACATCCCCTGCAGTGGAGTACCTGTAGCATTCTGGATGCATTGATAGAAGACATCTTTTTAGCCCTGTGAACAATCAACTGCAATCCAGAGACATTGTTAAACTAACATACATCACATTAAAATTTCATTACTAGCTATATAGGCATGCAATTTGTTATAATTTACAAATGTCTACATACGCACGCACACACACACCTTTCATAATTATCAGCTTATCCATTTCTGTCAATGTCTGTCTACCAAACATAAGCCATATCCTTTCTTCACTACCATCATTACACATCACCAGAGTATCAAGATCTATATAGCTGCATCTTTTTTAGGTACTTTTTTAACTGGTGCACTGTCATGACACTCTTCTTCAAGACTTCGTTTTAGTATGTTAACTGGCTTAGATCTGTTATGGTTTACATTCACTGGTGGCACTGACTGTATTAGCTTCCGCACTTTGGCCACGGACTTCGTGTCTCCTTGGAAAATATATTTACAAGGTATCTCCAACCCACCCTGTGGCAGATCCGACGAGTAGTGTCGTTGATTGTCTGTGATTTCACAGGCAATAGTCCCCCCAAGCAGCAGAAACAACGAGCACACTGCGGATGACTTTCTTGGCACATTTCCCACTACCTCGCTGCCCTTTTTAATGGCTACCGCATATGGGTCGTTAGGATTCCCACTTTCTTGTTCACATGCCAGCGTTTCTTCCACAAACGGAGTCCAAATATCACCATACACATGGAAGCCTCTGACACAAGAATTCGCCTTGTGTGTCGCCATATTAAAAGTCACGTGACTCAACTAAAGATTTGCCGCCAATTTAAGTTTTCGCCAATAGGTAAATTTAGCCTGTTCGCCAAAATTTTCCTTTGCCAAATATTCCGGTTATACGGTATTTTGTGTAGCTACATAAGTTCGGTTTTCTCATGCCGGGTCACATATCAAGAGTATATAATATATAAAGAGGAGAGTGTTGAACTACCAGTAGGGCTCTGAAATACGCTGCATAAAGTTATGTTGCAACAGACGATTAACAATTCCAAAGGTCGATATCACAAAGGGACAAAGCATGTGCGCGTAGCTCATACTAAAGTATCTTGCTGTGTTAAAGCTTCGGACCTGTTTCGTGATGATAAACACCTAAGGCACTGTATTTTCTGAATAGTGAAGTTCACTAAACTAGCGGCTCCACTGCCAGATATTGAATCAGAATTTCCATTGGCTACATTAACTTTTCTTGCTCATTGACTTACTCGCAATGGCATATTTCCAGTGCAGCATGAGGTATGCAATCCACTGCTTCAATTCTACCATATCGTGACATAAACTTTCATTACAAGTGACATCAGAAGTTTCTATATCGTGGTAGCACTAGTATACAGTATACAACTTTAGTGCACTACTACTACTATATTCGAGGCCACCTACTGGGATAACAAATACTTATGGCTATTGATTACATAATTAAAGCACAGTAGCACAAAACCCCTACATCGAGTGATGTATGTTTTCTTATGTAAATCACAAGTAAATGGTGCTTTAACAGATTTAATGTGGAAGGATTAGCAGTATACTTGTTGCAGTAATAAACTCTCAGTGCAATGATGCTGACTATTATTACTCAACAAGTCATGATGCTTTGTAAGTACGTACGTATCTAATACAATGTTTTAACACAATGCTTTGCATGATCTGTTTCATTGTTATAACATATTGTTCAACACAATGCAATGCTTTTAACAAGTCTATATGTCTTATTGGCCTTCATGATGTATACGTACCCTACGTAATGATTTTAAGCAAGTTACGTAATTGATCTCTAAAGATTGTTCATGTTGTTTAGGTGTGGTATTAATGTTGTTCGCTCACCTTATAATTGGCTGCTCCCACTGGATCTGCTTGTTTTACAGAGGCTGTAGCTATCACCCAATCAGTTGATTGTGGTGGGGTTTGGTAAGTGTACAGGGATCCAGCTGCTTGGGTTCTCTAAAAGCAATTCTTTACATTTGTTAAAGGGGGGCATTATACCCTACGACAAATTTAACAATCTTTTGCTGAAGGAAGGATCTTCTCAAACCTTGGGTGAAAGGGCCACAGAAAGGTTCCTGAGAACCTTTCCACCCAAGGAAGAAGAGAGATAAACTATCACTTAATAAATAACATCCATGAATTTGCAGAATTTGAAGGCATGGGTAACTCCCTTAATTGTCCCAGAGTTGTGCTAGAATGATGCAAGCATCTTTTGACAAAGAAGGAAATTTTCCTGTATGCTTTAATAGCATGTGTGACCACCCTATATATGGGTATAGAATATCTCTTGTATTTGTTGTGATCTTTTAAACAGCTCAGAAGTGCATGCTTGACTTGCATACTCCTCAATGTGCGATATGCTCATTTAACTTGATGGTAAGAACTGTACTGTCCTTCTTAGATTATGGACATTTCCTTATATCGGGTACTGGGATATAATAATACTATAATAGAATAATGTATCACTTTGCGTGGGCAGATCAAAGGGAAAAGCAGGGATACAAATCTGATGTATACCTGAAAGCAGGGATACAACTAGTTGTATCCTGGGAAACTAGTTGTATCCTGGGAAAATATACCCTTGATCTGAATCTACAACTTATGCCACTCTTTATATAGACACAACATACGTCTATCGATCGTGGGTTTGAATTTGTTAGTATTAACATAGTTTAGGAAGTGGAATTTAATCGCTAAACGTTTTCTTTGTACCCTACTGGTTGTTGTATGGAAGTTTATGTACAAAGAGGAAGCTGTTTAAAATGAGTTACTCGCATGGCAATAATTAGAATATAGTAACACGCTTATACAATGCAAAACTCGCTTCTTATACAGTGCAAAACGCGCTATAGTACTATATTTATTACACTCACCATTTGTCTCTATTTCTGAGCGCTAGTTTTTGATAATATTTGTAGCACATGTTCCTGGAAACTAATTCGAAACCCACAATCGAACCTTCGCAAGTGCGTATATAAAAGGAGTTTAGCAAACGTATGCGTCAGGCTTGAGCTGCTTAGCGCTCTCCCACGCACGGAAGTGATACATATTACTTGTAACATGTGCGCTCGTGATTTGCCTGATATGTATTCCCGAAGCCCGAGGGCCGCAGGCCCGAGGGATGAGGGCATACATATCAGGCAAATCCCTCGCGCCCATGTTACAACTATTACTTAGCACATGAACATGGTAGCTACTGCTTCAACAACACATTTACATAAACTGTAAATTACAATACATACAATGCATGCATCTGCTAACCATAGCAACAGTGCCTAGAAGTATACAGTATATAGGTAGTAAATAAACTAGCTAACCTAGTAATGTATGTGAGGTTGTTTATTACCTGTAATAGCTCTGCTAAAATTGTGTTTACATTAGTATTGAGCGATAGTAAATTGCGATAATTTATATTTTATTTATTTATTATTTTAATTTTTCCTTGTTACAAGGCTTAAACATCTCGTACCAATCTTTAAAATCCATGCGTAATCCGTGCAAGTATGAAGCATTACAATGGCTGCCACATCTATTTGTGATATTTTAAAATTCAAATTACAATTGTGAGTCCAAGATCACTTGGTATTTGACCCTCAAATGCGATACACTCTAGCATTTACCCTGGTGTTAAGAATTATGCAGTTAGCAACACCGTACTGTCCCTCCAATTCTGGATATTTCCTTACATGAGAGTACCTGAACCATGGTACCTACTGCTTCGGTACATAAACCGAAAATTATAATATGCAGTACATACAGTAAGCCACAGTGCATACGTGTGGTAACCGTAGCAATAGTGCCCAAAATGAAACATTTTTTGTGGTAGTGTCGTGCCGATTAATCGGATCACAATTGGAAACAGCAGATTATTGGGGAATTTTGTGACAATCAGTATCAGTAGATTTTAAGGTTACAATATTGGTTTATAAAAGTCAAATAATTTAAGAGCCTTATGCTTGTAACTGAACCAATAGATTTGCGAATTTTGACAGAATCTTACATTTTTGTAAGTTTTTTATTGTATGTTTGTGACAATTGAAATATCGACTGTCTGGAATGTAAAATAATCGGATATTGGTGTACTCATAAAATCTGGCAATCGGGTACAACACTATTTGTAGTTTCGAATACAGCATAGCACAATATAACTAGTAATGTACTTGACATTGTGTACCTGTTGACCTTTTATGAAGTTCAAAGTTAACAAGCGTTCTATATCTTCCATAATGTGCACAGTGTGCTGTATTATCCCTGTGATCATAATAAAGCACTGTTCTATATTATCCCTTTGATTTCAATAAAGCACACTTGTGACACAACCCACCCAGACAGCATTCCTGTCAGGAGGTAATTGTTTGTTAACACCTACCCATTTTAACACCTACATAAATATGTACATGGAGCTGTATAAACAAGCTGTCAATATTGCAAGTCCTATGCTATGTTCGCATTCACCTTTACAAGAAAAGTCTTTGAAGTGATAAACTTGATTTTTGTCCTTGGAAATGTACAGTATATAGCAGCTGCCTACAATTTGTCAGTACAAGAACTACAAAGGAATATTGTCCATAGGAAATGTATGGTAAAATTTTTGTTAGGCTATATCTCCCTTGTTTTATAGCCTATCAGAGCGCCTCTTTTATTAATGTTTCCGGCGTTTGAAGGGCTTCACGACAACATAAAATTTGTAATCATAGGATGAACACAACAGAAGTTATTCAAGGGAAATGACCACCGGCAAGGTGAACGCAAACAGACTATATAGCATAATAGCAACACGATTGTTCACTGAAGTGTGGAAATAAGTGTGGTGATTGTCAGTGCTGGTTAAATATGAGGCCATCAGGTAAGTAATTTTCCGACTTATACATTGATAAAGTAGCGTATTAAACGAAATAGCATACTAATAAATAAACCCCAGATCTCTAAACCATTTACAAAGTGCGAGCATAAGAGTTACAACTTACCATTGTCAGTGAGCCAAACGATTTTAATTGAAAGCTATCGATTCTTTACCAGCTCCTAGTACTTATCGTGGCTATTGTACATTTGAACGTCGTTATAGATGCACACTAGGATTAACAATACTACCAACTTGACGCCTTTCCATTGTAGAACTTGAATTCCAGATATCATTCAATAAATCAGTTAAAATCCGGCTTACGCTCGTGCACCACAGGAAACATAGCACTCGGGCGCAGTCTCGAGGCAAATATAACATTCGGCTGTGCCTCGTGCCACATTAGCCTCTCAATCACTCCCTCGTGCCACACCCCTGCATTGCACTCTCCTCTGTACCTTTACTAGTATATATGGTAACTTTACCTGTCAGCAACATGAAATATGTCAATGATGTATACACAAAGCTTTAGTAAGCAGATCAAAGGAAGCTTATAGAGTGACATCTGAGCTATACAAATCAGTATGGATATAAATGCCTAAATGTTCAAGTTCACTGGCATGCACAACTGCCTTGCATTGGTTGTTTACTGACACAAAATTGACATTCTGTGAAGACTTGCATGGGTTGTTTACTGACACAAAATTGACATTCTGTGAAGACTTGCATGGGTTGTTTACTGACACAAAATTGACATTCTGTGAAGACTTGCATAGGTTGTTTACTGACACAAAATTGAAATTCTTTTGTTCATCATCAAAGACTAAGAAGTTAAACTTTTTTTTTCTTTTTTTTCTTTCTTTCAAATTGACCTCCATACCAATCAATTTACTAAAAAGTTTATCTACATTATAGGGAAAACATTGTAGCTTAGTGAAACCATGTAGGTGGCAGATAGGAAACTGGTAATCAACACATGTATATAGCTAGTGGCCTTATATGCTTTGTCGGCTTCGTACGACAACAACAACAACAGGGCCATCGGAAGCGGGGCAGCTGGGGCGGCTTAAGCCTCCCCACTTTTCACCACTTTTCATAAATTATAATTTTATACACTGCACAACACTATACACCATATAGTTATCACATACCTGTAACCATGATTCACCTAACCACATGCATTTTTATATATAAAATATAGGAACCCACAATCGATAATTTTAAGCATCAGTGGTGTGGCATTTTTTAGAATCAAGTTGCTAAATTATTTAACAACGGCCTTATGAGTGTGATGGAACTTCCTACACCACTTATTGGTAATAAGGCTCACCAACCATGTAAGTTTCAATTCCCTCAGCGTGAATTTGGTAAGACTTCTATAGTTAAGCGCTCGTTTCAGCAGCAATGGTTCGATCGCTGGCCTCTGCTGCACTATGATGAAGACCAAGATCTAGCTTTCTGCTTTTCGTGCATTGTTGCTTACCAGAACAATCAGCTCATTGCTTGGAGAAAACTGTGACCTTTATTTCAACAGGGTTCTCTAATTGGAAAGATGCCCGATTGCCAAATTTACCAAGCGGCACGAAGGTAACCATTGTCATAAAGGCTAGTAAGTTGGTCAAGTTATTGCTTGTTATGCCACTGAGCCACCAACGCTGAAAGTGAGAGATCGTTTAGTGCTGTGCGACGTACTAAGATGTATTTATGTGCAACTATGTCTCAGCACTGAACGCTTGAACCATTTGATGCTGTTACATGTGCATAAAAGCCGAACTGACTCCCTCAGCCTAGTGAATGTTGCCAATAATTTTATTTCTGGGCATGACTATAGAAAGAATTTATTTGGTACTGAGTTCAAGCCAAGTGATCTAGAGTAAATACTTACAGAAGACAAGTTGATATAACTAATCATTTTAGTATTCAAATTCACATATAATAGCCTAACTTATACTTACATATATAGCTACATATTATCAAATTAAAACTTCCAAAATGGCAAAGAATGCAATTTCAGATGATCTAAAATTCAAAATTTTCCTGGGAGGGCATGCCCCCAGACCCCCCTAGCATGAGCTGCCTTTGGCAACTATTAGATAGCTATACACAAAATCTCCTGTATAGAGATACTTATGACACCGTGCTTGGCCTCCCCACTTTCAAGTTGCTTCCTACGGCCCTGAACAATAACACTGAACAACAACAACATTAATTAATTTGCACTCATATACCATGCCAGGTATAGCAAGGTATAGTAAACTATGACAACCAGCCATATCTACACATACGTAATGCGTACATGTCAGCCCACACCTCCACTTTTGCCTATGATTAATCAGCCATAAATTCTGTTTGGCATTTCAAAAAAAATTATTTTTGGCAATGATAAGATAACGTTAATTCTACTATCCCCGTAAGTATATCCTTCTTGAAAAAGTTATGAGGCAAACTCAGAGGTGAACCATGCAGACCAGTGGAATACATCCATAACTACTAGCTACATACGATAGCTATTATTAAATTATGTACAACATACGGCACCCGCTGGGTATTTCTAATGCAGCTCACTCAGAGATACTGATTTATGAGTTAAAAATGGCAATCCGGTTCATGTTACTTGGTGCTGTGGCTTGGACGAAGGCCCAGATCAAGACGAAAGGTGGTGTGTGGGCGTGTGACAGCCTTTAATAGCAATTCCCTTCAGTTGACTAGTACGTAGGTTGGTCGTACGTACGTATAGAAATCTTGTGCCATTCTTTTATGATGAATTCTTCCACCACGACGTCAAGTGCAAAAAGGAGGGGGACATCAATTCCATGCCGGCACGTTGAATTGGTCCCTTCACAGCTGTATACAAATTCCTTGACAAGATCCGCGGTTTCAGGGAGGCCAGTCCTGGCTCAGTGATACATGAGACAACACGTCGGGCAGGTTGCCTTTTGACGGAAATATTCCACTTGGACGATGAATAACAGCTGCTGCGGGGAAATATAACAGCTCTTCCGAAAAGATAGATTTCAACCATCCAGGAATGAAATGACTGACAGGTCTGAGCACATGTAGTCGTTCACGTGCAATACTCTATTTAGTACCTACTCGTGATCGTGGTCAACTATGTACGTACTTTCGTGACTAATACGCTTCTTATGATTATAGGCATTAGCACATTCGCTCCAACATTAACTTAGTTTAAATCCTATTTAAACTCCATATAACCTTTGTAAATCTATTTAAGCATATACATACGTATGTACGTATATGGGCATCAATTATGCAGGAGGCTGTTTACTACAGACTGTTAATTATGTTAAATAAATGTATTGTATTTGCTAAGTACAAAGATGAATTTACATATGTATATGCAGTACACTTGATACGTATATGTATTTATGGAAAAATCGTACTGGTTTGGCCTTAGGTCTATGTAATAATCTACATGTATAGTATATGTGCAGTAGTGAGCAGAAAAGGTTAATATTCTGTAATTGAATAATAATGGACAAATTTTCACAACCCTTTATTGTTGTTTTACGAATTGGCAGCATGGTTGTAATACAAGCATAGTATGCATGTTCGTACTTTGAGGTGTACTGTTTTCATACAAATTCAGTATGTTTGTCTTTAGCAGGTGGCTTCATGACTTTACCAAATACACAAATTTAAAGCCATTTAGCAGTTCATGAGGTATACCGGTAAATATTTGTTGATTATCAATTCTTATACTTTTAACATGTGTATATATGTACATATGTATCATTCCCTTTCTTTATTACTTGTAGAGTTAACTTTGTACCTTGTGGTCTTTTGCTTCTTTCATTTCTTGCTAAAATGCCTGTTTCTACATAACAGGATATATAGTTTTAAGCTGACATGACTAATCCTTATAGGCGCTTATAAATATTGATTAAAATCCTTAGTGCTCTGGGGAAAGAATTCACTCTCAAGGCTATAACTAGCCATTGGACATACGTGGCTGCATGAGCAACTTACAGTAGCGCAGTCTAGCTGCCTTCAGTGATAAGTAGCTAACTGACCATTCTTTGTACATCATTAAATTTTTTGCACAAATTCATAGCTATTACAATCCATCAGTGGTGCCAAGTAACTATAGCGACGAAATGAATAGCATAGGTAAATGCAGTGCATTATACACTTACATAGCTGTAACTACAATTGTAACTACTATTTGTATGTACACATGTACGGTAGCACTATAAAGTAACGTCGTACTTGCTCGCAACTTATACACTCGTCACTCGAATGCTCGATACGCTGAACTCGATCACTCTCGAGCGACTGTCCAGGGATAAAACACTTGAGGGTTTACTAACTTGAAGATCACACAAAGCTTAAATCACTAAGGATATTTGCTTGAGATTTATTATTAGAACTGTACGCTATGCTTTAAATAGAATAATACTTGGGCATGTGCATAAACAGTGTCACATTTTACAATGTAGTTGCTGTACTGGTCTCAGTGCATCAATTTTGCTCGTTCTTCAATTTGTTAGTGATTAAAATAGGATTAGTTATTTGTGACAGGCTAAGAAGGCAACACACCAAAAGAACAATGCACGTAGGTGTACGTATCTTAATAATTTTCAAGTAATATGCAGCAATAGAGCTTGATAGATTAATATTTTATGCGTGTTAGGCTTTTACCACACATTACATACCGTACGTGGGAAAATTTTGGCGGGGTAAAACATTGGCGAATGCGCTGATCTGAATCAATTGGAGGGTAAAATATTGGCAAATGAGCCACATGTATAGCTAAAACTGATCCCAAAAAGAAACATTGGCGGATAAAAAATGGGAAAATGGCCTTCTATTCGCCAAATTCGCCAATTTTTTCCCACGCCAATTTTTTCCCACGTACGGTAGTATATCTAAAGGAAACTAAAGTTGACTCGTGAAGTTACTATTCACACTTGAGTACTCATCGTCTGCTTGCACTTTGTCACTATAAGGCCTGTCACGTACATGCAGTACTTATGTAGCTTTATGCTAAATTATGCACTCGAGTATACTTCGAGTACTCATCACTTCACATGCTGCAAGCGCTTTAGTACACAAAACTTGATCAAGTAATGCTGTTTACTCGACAAAAGTTCACGAGCAAGTGTGACGTTACATTAGAGCGGTACCATACATTTGTATGAAAATATGTCATTGCAAATTAATTTTGTCATAATAATTGAAGCATGGGCAACACAAACATTTACACATTATCATTCAAATTAACTATGTTTCCTTGAATTCCACTTGTAACTAAGTCTTTAAGTCTTTCCACAACTCAAAGACATGTTCTCGCACATCAGCTGAAAGTTTCTTAAAAGTTGCTCCCAGGTTCCTCCAAATTTTAGGATTTTTAGTTAAGTCAATTCCACAACCCTCACATGTTATATAACCATCCATGCTTTGTGAACAAACAGGAATATTCACTCGAAGATCTGCCATTTTTATTGAAGTATGCACGTGCAAGTAATTAAATCAACATTCCAGCAGAATGACTGAAGTGTTACAATGTGACAAGACCATATTACAGCCGGTACTTATAATCAGGACATCAATAAGTGGCTGATGCATAAATTGGTCTGTTACGCGAGACTATGTAGCTAGGTGGAATGCTTTTACAGCTGGTCACAAAATTGATGTTGAGTCATTTATATGACCAGTGTTGTGTAAGTTGAGAAACCATAATGTATTAAAAATCCTGTGCTAACTAAACCAAGCGGAATGTCACCAATTCACACATGCCAATCTTCATTACTAACACTAAGGTAAGATATAAGCAAAAGTCATTTTTCCACTACAGACTATCTTTCATTTTCAGTAGCCTTTCTGTTTCATGTCTCATAACAGTGTATCCATGTCCTTTGCTGGGCCTTAAATACACTTACGGTACGCTGCAAAAAAAAGGTAACGTTGTGTAGTGTAATGTAATTGTAGTACAATTACATTTTTCTGTAATACGTTAGTAGTTTTCTGTAATACGATTAGTAGTTTTCTGTATTACAATTTGTAATTTTGCGTAGTACAATTTGTTTTGTATTGTAGCTAGCTACGATTTGTAGTTGTATACGTAGTACTAAGTTTTCATACTGTAATTGCATGCACGTACCATAGATAGTATAACTCCATACTATGGCTATTCTTCGAGCTATTCTTACAAACCAACTGATTACTGAAACATGCTATTAGACTATATTATCGCCTTGTACATTAAAGACACAAATGTATAATAATAAAATGCTTACCTATGAACTTCACAATAACTAAGCAAACCATGCATCTACGATTGAACAATAACAATAGAACAATGTCGTTCCAATTAGTGCACACTTTTAGTAAACTTTAGGCGCCTAGGTTTACTGGATTATTTAGTTGTAGAAATGGAATGTTTAGGCAGCATAGTTGTAGTTTTATAGTAGTTTAGGCCTTTTACAAATAATGCAGGTTAGTTTCTAGCTTGTTTTCTGTCGTGACAGCTGTTGTAAGTTGTCACTGTGTTCGGTTTTCAGCGACGTGTGATGATGAGTTGAACTTGAACTCTATCTCTATGCAGGTGATGTAGCATTGTAGGATAGCTATACCATAACAATATTTAATATACAGTGATTTGCAAATGTTTTAAAATAAGCTATAGTTAGCTGGCTATATCGACAAAAGGAATCTTGAATGGCCGCCGGCTGCATACTTGTCTGGCTTTAGGATGAACTGTAGAGAATCACCTGTAAGACAGCAGAATTTCGTGCAGAATAATAAATTCATACAAATTATTTGCTAGTCAGACCTTTTAGTGTAGCTCAGATCGCGTAATACACACGCAGAACACTCTCGGGCGGGACGCTGTGACGTTGCGGCACCGTATAATGGCTTTGTGCATCAGTCACCGTACTATGCTGGTTGCACAGTACAAATCATAATTTGCTCTACGCTAGATGTACCGTAGTGTTCCGTACTAGCACCTGTAGTTTTGCATAGTACGCATTGTAATTTTCTGTAGTAGGAGTTGTAATTTTGTGTTCTACGTATTGTAGTATTACTACAAAGCTCTGTAGTAGCCTCGTAATTACAATTACGAAACGTTACCTTTTTTTGCAGCGTATCGTATATGAATACTTTACACAACATTATATTTCACATTAAAAAGTTAAAGGTAGACTGCAATGGCAAATTATATGTGCTTTTTATTAGTAGATGTGTTTATTTAATCATGTAATGCACAGAACCACATATTAATAATCAAATTATGGTGTATTATTGAGATATTAAGCTGCAAAGTCACTTCCGTAAGTATACCTGATGTCAGATCGGGCTCCGGAAAAGTTTTATTGTACGTGTTGTGTTAGAAGAAGGCACTAAAACTTGCCTTGTTTTGGGTAGGGAGATACAAGAAGCCCGGTTTTTTTATTGTTACACTTCTCTCCTGGCAAGTTAGTAACAAAAAGAGTGTCCTCTGTATCAATGTATTGCCAGCCACACGACAATGATGAACAAAAGTGGTAGTGCAATTCAGTGCGAAAGGTGGTGAATATGGGATTTTCAAAACGAAGAGCTAGTCTGGATTGTTCAATGATTGCAAGTATATATCCTTACCATGTGTGCTACGAAGATAAGGAAGACTGGATTCGCTACCATCACTGTGCCGACATGAATACTAGCCGGGTCGACACTAGTGTGCGTAGTTGTGCTAATTGAAATGCTAAAACTGATTGAGGCTGACTAATGCACCATTCTATCCAACAATACACAGCAACTGGAACAACAGACACGCACTGAAGAGAACTCGACAAAAGTATCCATGAGTTGGCTCGTTATCGATCCCACTAGTGCATGTCCGCCTTTCACAATTCTCGTTTTAAGAATAAACCTCCCGTCACAACAAACTCTATCGATGTCCATACGTTTATTATTTCTGCCAGAAATACAAAGGTGGTCCAACAAGCTTCTTTGTTATTCTTGGAGCCGAGAGTCCAAGAAGCGCAAGAATCTTCCATAGATTTCCATACAAACGCGTGTGTTCTTATTCCCAATATGACGTCGTGTAATGTAAGAAACCGCAATGTGTTAAAACTCCTGTAGTAGCTAAACTAAGCAGAATACCATTAAATCACACATCCCAATCTTCATTACTAACACTAAGGTAAAGTATAAGTCCAAGTCATTTTTCAATTGCAGATCACCTTTAATACTTAATACAATAGACATTTAATAGTTAATCTAATTACAGGCTTATTGTTTCTATTGTTATGTACAGAATTTTTAGAAACATTCAGTTCATCTCCAATGCCCGTCATTACAACACCTAATCAGACTATTAGTACTGTTAGTACTACTGCTACAATACATCATACATCAAGTGTTTCATCAGTGAAATCTACAACTACTAGTGCTACTAGTGTAATGCAACTGAGACAAGGTATGTTGCTGGATAAGCTGCATCAGTTAATGTGTATACCAAAACTTTCAACAAGAATATAACACAATCTGTAAAGTATTCATATACTGTAAACCAGTATATTTAGCTGATAAAATATTATATTTTTAAGCATTTGCATGATAAGTAGCAAAGTGCATGTACTTATTTGTATTGGCTTTTTTGGTTCGTAGCTACATATCAATATTCAATTCTTTTGACACATTAGTACAACATTGCTTTACATAGCTAGTGACTTTGGTTCAGTAGGGATCGATATGAAAAACAAGTTGACGTTCTACCATCTAAAAACCAGGTGATGTGTATGTTAAACCACTGTTAATCAACTGCTATTCAGTGTATTGTAATAGTAATTAATGATGTCATGAGTAAGTCATGTGAGCAAAGACTCATCACTAAGGAGCACATAGCAATGCATACAAATTTAATTCTTTTGTTTAAACCGGCTTTATACTTCAGTAATTTAGTGATAGAACTTTTTAAAAGTAGTACAAAGTTGTTTTAAGCCAAAATTCTTACTGTAACACTATAGGCTAGTCTTGTATTATAAGCTCCGCAACCTGTATGGCACACCCACTTTTAAAACTGATGCGCTCCGTCTTGTTAGTAATTTACAGCTGTTCAGACAGCTTTTACTATGGAATGAATGGCTAACACAGCATTACCTTATTCTTATTTCACTGTAACTCACGACGCACTTTGTTACTAAGGCCCCGCCCATCAGTAATATCGATAGTAAGTGTCATAGAAAAGCAGCAGGACTTGTTTGATTGGTTATTCAGGCTTCACTTCACGTGAATGGTTTTTAATAGCCTGGGGGCGTACACACACATACCGTCATCCGCACGAAAACAATTTCAAGATACCAGGCACGCACTGGCCTGCGCACGCCTGGTTTAAAAAGTTGATGTTTTTCCATCTAAAAACCAGTAAGTTAAACTGCTGTAAATCAACTGCCATTCAATGTATTAGAGATGCAACGATACATAATTTGAGTGTATCAATATATTGCCACTTGTGTATCATGATACAGCGATATATTGTACGATACAGTAAAGTGTGAATTAACTGAAATTATAATTTGCAAAGCTGTAAAATTCACAACTGTAATGCACAACTACAGCATCAGTTATATGTATAAGTAACATTTTGATGGCGATACATCGATATATCACGATATTCGATAAATCGATACCTAAATGTGTATCGATACGGTATCCTGCCTAATGTATCACGATATGGCAATATGTAAGGGTTAAAGCACGAGCAAGGCAATGCTTTAACTGTTATAGAGAATTTCCTCTACAAATTCGTGTGCCATTATAAAACGTCCAACCTTACCAATCTTTCAGCAGGATGGCAAGTGTCATATGAAGAAGCTGAAAAGCAGTATAACTTGTTTAATAAGTTATTCAGTCTTCATTTCACATAAATAGTTCTTAATAGCCTGGGGGTGGATACACACACGCACACATACTGATTTCCTAGACAAAAGCAATTTCAACAAACCACAAGCATGGCGGCCTGTGCCTGGTTTAAAAACATGGCATCGATTTACAGTAAGCTTCACCCAAGAAAATGAATTGGTAAACATATAATGCATGTTAGAAGCACACCAGAATTCCAAAGTTGCATCAAAACTGTTGTTTACTTTATTATCTTCTACAATTAATTAGACAAGGCAACAAATTTATGAAAGATATACTGTTATGGCTTCTGTAAACTTCATTAATACTATCAAGTGATGCAACTTTTTTGTATGCAGCTACATACTTCATTACAAAGTGCTTCAACCTTTTGATGTTAACCATTATGATTAAGTACATATACATACATAAATACATCAATAATATAACAAATTATGCACCTTGTATAGCTACGTATGTAATTATTACATATGTGCAACTACATGCATTTATTTAATTGTTTTTGCCATGCATGCGCAGGTGGTTCACAATTGAATATGCAAGAGAATTTGAGATATAAAGATAGACGTTTGCATAAAGGTTTGTATATGTAGTGCATGTAGCTGTATCTACATAAACATGCAATTGAATTTAATGTAATATGAGTCAGTAACCATTATTACATGTACAAGGTGCTGTGTAAATTTAACTACTGTTAATCTACTGCTATTCAATGTATATTTATGATGTATAACAAAAAGCTCATCACTAAGGAACCCATATGGTAGTCACCAAAATAAAGTTAACTTATCATAAACGTAATTACTCAGAAACTACATATGGTGTGATTGCATGGCTGGCGTAATTTTTTTCAAGATGTACATGCATGCGTAATACCTACGTATGTAATTACACCAGTACCATGCACATAATACTGCAGGAAATACGCTCCCTGAATATTTAGTTTATTCTGTAGGAACAAAGTAGCTACTATACAATATTACGATGAAGCCACGTGGCGGAATTCTTCAGCAGCCGCAAGTAGTTCAGCTATGCTACATTTGCAGTGAAAGATCAGTTTTTATGTTTATATAAACATGTCTGCTTAGTATACGTAAATACAAGGTAGTTATATTATTGCTTTCGTTATACTATTATCTTATGGCGACTATACTGACTTCATCCTTACTGGATCACGGTGAATGCATGTATAACTAGAATGATAAAAAAATTAAAATTTCAAAAGGTAAGTAGGGATTGAATTCAATAGTGCTACAAAAAGTAAGGAAACAAGGAATAAGATTTTGGGACGAGAGAACATTCTGGCATGAGATAATTTATAAAAGTTTAATCCCTACTTTTGGCAAACCTACTGAAGTGAGCCAAAAGTAGGGATTAAACTTTTATAAATTATCTCAATCCAGAATGTTCTCTCATCCCAAAATCTTATTCCTTGTTTCCTTACTTTTTGTAGCAATATTGAATTCAATCCCTACTTACCTTTTGAATTTTTATCATTCTAGTTTGTTTGCTTTTATACATGCTAAGCATTCATAATAATCTTTCGGCAGGTGCTTACGTAATAAATATGCGTGCTTGTTAACAATACGCTTACATGGCAAAGCAGCTGTGTGATAGCAAATAACGCTTGAAAAACAACATCGTGCCATGGTGCCACTGTAACTAATTATATCACGTGCAAGCCAGGTTTTTATGTGACGTAATAAACAGAAGCCGTAACAGGCTATCGTCACCTTAGGTGAGATTCACACCTTGCTAAAGGAATATAGAAGAACAAGGAAGGGAATGAAGGATAAAAGGAATCGCCATGGCGCAGTGGGTAAATCGTCTTCAGAACAACATTTTCGTAAATCTGCCGCCATTACCTTTATTGTGTGAAATCTCTGGAGCCCTACACCTAGCGCAACTGGGTCTTATGGCAGGCTGGCTGGCAGACAAAATACAGGTGAATTTCGAAATTTTCAAAGTTGGCTGTAGGTCGAAATATTCGACTTGTCGCTTCATTTAACCAAGGTACAGCATCATTACAGCCTTACCAATGCATTCCAGTCGGTTTTTTCGGGTAAAGCCTATTGGAAGGTTGTTTTATGAAGTGCGAAAAAAATTGGGAAACCATACAATTTCTTACCAATCCCTACTATTAAGTACTACCGTACTTAATGATATTAATTATACACAATTCATATAGACCCGATACCGTACCAACTACGTATATCTGGTATCAACATTTGATTATACTTTGTGAAAAATGTTTACAATTGATAGCACATTTTCTCGTCACTGTACAAACCAATACTAATATTTATAATGTAGCTGCTTGTGTGATACGTATACTAATTATCAGGCTGTCGGCTTGTGTAAACCTCGACTTTTGTTTTGATAGAGCACTTAGACGTTTTACAGAAAATATATAGGAACTTTGCCAATTAAGGGTGCCCACGGGTTTCTGAAGCCGTTCAAGCACCTAAATTGTTAACCGCATATGGCTATTACATCATGTTCTCTATTTGTACAAAAATTTCTATATCCGTTTCTGGCGGCCATTGTTGTTTTTGTGCACAAAGAAATGCTGGAGAGAAAGAATCTCGGAAAGAATCTCGGAAATAATAGGGGCGAATAAGGCTTATTACTCTCATATCGCTAAGTGACGATTTGCTAACGCTGATTTTGACATTTCTACTCGAGTATCTGTAGACACTAGTTTGTATGGTATCTCCTCGAGATTGTTTATCAGGTTACTGGTACTAAGATAAAATTAATCCTTTATACATTTGGTAGGAAGCAGCGCTCTACGTGACATTATTAATTCAGCGTTGCAAGAAACAGCGGACCAACGGCAGCACAGGAAAATGAAGCAGCAAAACCGACAACTCTCAGCAGCCGAGTCAACAGAAGACTACAAGTGAAGGCCTGCCAAGTAATAGATAAAGTGCAGAAGTATATTTAGATGAGGTTGTAAACTACATGATGTACCCTCCCAAATTGGAACCCTTCCCATGTATTGTACGATGGGTAAACCAGTCAAAATCTACACCATGCAAAGTGACAGGTGAATCATTTGAGTGGTACGTAGCTACCCTCTTATTAAATATAAGTGGCGGTCTGGCACTGGGCTTTGTCACCACACTTCACAAAACCTACTCACACAATCACTTGTACCCCTACCAATTACACATGGGTATACCAACCCAAGAAACAAGTTTATGATGCATCACTGCAAGATAAATCCATTGTGCTAAAAATAATTTATAACTCCAATGCAGGACTTGGGCTCATAACCACCGGAAGATACCTGTATCCATTCCATGGGTTTATACATCACCTTTGCCCTAATCATCTGGTGCAGAGAGAGACATGCTAGATATAATTTTCTCTAGGGTAAGTCTTACGGATACACTGCAATTAGTCAGTTAAATGTAGGGGAACAGCCCAGTGGCAATATACTTACTGCCTGGTGGTACGTATGTATTATACGTTAAATATACTTTTACCGGGTTTTTGCACTGGGAAAGAAACACAGTCAGTTTTGTCAGCAGATGACTTGTTACTGCCTGGTATAGTACATATACATATACTATTACTGACGTCTATATTACAGCTAAGAATCAGTAGTACATTTTTACTCCATGGGAGGTGATGGTATACTGAAAGAAGGATCAATGAGCCTCTGAGGCTTTTTCTCCTGTGCCTAAGTATTTTGAAGAAGGTCTAAGGCCTGCACAAGTGGATCAGTAACACTACATGTTTGCAGAAGATTGAGTAGAAACAAGAATAAACAAAGTTTTTGTTAGATCAGTAACATAGTGATTCTATTTTTATGTTTGTGGTTATTATATAAACCATAATTGTTTGAACGGCGCACGCTAGATCAGCAGGGTCTTGAAAAAGCAATCAACATTTTTGAATGACTATCGAGAAGCTTTGAAACTTTTCCTGGCTAATCTTCAATAAATTTGGAAGGCTTCGGCGCTTGAATATTTTTATAAGTGGTTCCAGTCATTTGTTATGCATTGGCAATTTAAAGTTGGAGTGACTTCACCTTTCGTTCTTTTACTGAAGATTGGTTAGTGGAATTGCAAAATCCAAGCTACAAGATTTGACAAATCATCTGAGAAGGTTCTTAATTGAAAATGGAATCGCTGCGAGGTGTTGTAAGAAACTAGTTTTAGAAAAACGGCCGTTCGCTTTGAAGCATTGGCACGCAACTATACTTGGTGTTCAAACTTGCATAGCTTAAACTCGCAATCAAATTACGTATTGGGATCACATGATCAGGATCGGCTAAAGTTAAGCAAGTGAGATTGTTATCAAATGACAATATAATGTTATTGTTGAGTATTGTATACCAGGGTTCAGGGAATATTTACATTAATAGTTGATAACAATTACAAAACTGCAAAGAAGAATCATAATAAAGACAGCCATGTGCTGAACACCCCTTCAAGTAACAGCGAGCTGTGAGTGGTGGTTGAGGACTTGGCAGTTCCCTTGGTAGTAGATCATTAATTTTGGTGAATTAGATTGTTCAATCATCGAGTTAATTATTATATGAATCACATGATTTAGGCTATTAACATAGTGATAAGCTGCAGTAAACAGCAGTGTGTAGAGTGTAGCTAGGTGCACGTAGATCACCATACATACACTTTTGATTTCTAAATAAATTGATTTTGTATGTGTACATGGCATGCTTGAGCTGTTGAGTCCCCATGAAGGTGGAGTCAATAATAGCTAGATAATGGGCAGTTGTGCAAAATTCTGTAAGTCTCGACTTGTTCCATTTTCAATCAAACCAGCAGTAGCACGAGATACAGAGAGACAGATACACAATGGAGTGCTACAAAGAGTTGAGTATTCAGAATGGGCAACACCTATTGTAGTAGTACCCAAGCCATTCAAAGCAGTCAGGATTTGTGGTAACTTCAGTGTAACAGCAGCTAAATCCTATCAAATTAGACTTCTCAGAAGCCTACTTGCAGTTATAATTAGATGAAGAGAGCCAGCAGGTGATCAACACACTTTAGAACATGGTATATGCATTTTCCTTTGATGTGTGTAGGTTTATTACCTTTGAAGAAACCTGCTAACAGGTGTCTTATTAGTAAGACACCCGATTTCAGTAAGACACCTGTTTATAACCACAAAATTATTTCATGCTTGAGAGATGGGCAGTGTCGTCCACTGCTTACATGCCTTGTTCTAAAGCACTTAGACACTTGTAATACGTAGGTATCTCCTCGGATTTAAAAACCCTTGGTGGTATCAATAATTACCTCGGCTGTGCTTCAGTAATTATTATTGACGTCACCTTGGGTTTTTAAATCCTCAAAGACACCTAGTACGAGTGTCTAACTATTACTAAGTGTTTATGTTTATTCAAACATACTCGCCTATCCTTCTGTATAGCAGCTGCACCTGCAGTTTTTCAACAAACAATGGATACAGTCCTTCAAGGTTTACCGGGTATTGTATGTTACCTTGACGATATTATTGTGATGGGCAAAGGTAAAGCTGAACACTTGTGTAACTTAGAACGAGTACTGAGAAAATGGCTTTCATGTATGTGTTTCTTCATGCAAGATTCTGTTGAATACCTAGACCATACTGTAGACAAACATGGAATTCAGATGTCACCCAAGAAAGTTAAAGCAATTGCTGAAATGCCATGACGAAAAGAGAAAAAGAAATTGCGAGCATTTCTAGGATATGTTTAACCACTATGGAAAATTTATCAGACCTGTGTGCACCAATTAATCTAAAACAGCTAAGTAGAAGTGTATTATACAATGTGATCCAGTCTTTCTAAAAATCATAGAAAAGCTTGGATCTGCAGAAGCATCATTAGTTCATTTCAACCCATCATTACCCATTGTTCTGGCTGCTGATGCTTCATCAGTTGTCATTGGGGCTATTATCTCTCACCATTATCCTGATAGTTCTGAAAAGGCTATTGCTCATGCATCGAAGACACTTATGTACAGAAAAGAACTACTCACAAATTGAATGAGAAGTTCTTGCCCTGATCTACAGTTTAAAAAGGTACCACCGATAACTGTGGGGTAGAGAATTTACATTACAAACAGATCACAAGACCTAAACCACTATTTTTGGAAAGAAAAAAGGCATACGCCTACCACAGCAGGTCGTCTTCAAAGATGGGCACCAATACTGATGGGCTATTCCTTTTATATGGAATACAAGAGTACTAAAATATTTGGTAACGCAGATGGATTGTCACGATTACCTGTTGGACTTGACCAAGGTTTTGTCACACAGATTATGGCAAAATTAACGTGACAGAATTGCTAGAACGATTACCAGTTAAAGCCAGTGCATGGCCTTGCCAAAGCAACAAATAAGGATCCAATACACAAACAAGTGAAGCAATTTATTCTTAGGGATGGCCAGCACAAGTAACACAGAAGGCTTTACAACCTTATGCATGCTATAAAGATGAACTCACAATTCAAAGTGATTTTATACTTTATGGCATCAGGGCCGTAGCCAGCCTTCACTTGATGCCCGGGCACACAATTTTTTATAATACACTATATAGCTAGCTATCTATACCATGCTGGTTCATACGTGCATTTATTAATAGTTGTTGTTAGCAAGTGCACGGCACGGCACGACTAGCTATAGCTAATCTAGTGTAACAGCATGAGGTGTATAACTAATGTATAAACTATACAAACTGCTTGAGCCATTCTACAAAACATAGTGCATGAATTATTAACTATCGATTGTGGGAACGCATCCAGATGATCACGTGTGCCACACATACATCTAAGCTACGAGCAAGACTTCTTTACTTCACTGATATCAGCCACATAAAGACAACAATTGGTGCTCCAGTCTTGTAGTTACTACTGCTGTAGAAATTCAAAAGCTACGCCTGACGTCTTTTCTCGAAAAACATCTTTTACGGGGTTAGTCTCACATACATCCACAATTTCTTCATATTCATACGTAGACAAAGACGGTTGATGCGCGGTTATCACTTAACTCTTCTAGCCATGTTGCATATCGTTGGCGGGTTCTGCCGTTGGAATCACACAATGAGCTGTATAAACGGGAGTGAAGAAAACAAAGCTAACTAATTCAGTCACTTACTTGTATTTCTGTAACTTTCTTTAAAAGTTGAACCGTGTATTTCTTCTATGGCCATTTTGCAAATTTCCAGTACTGCCTTGCCTCCATTTTGAAAAATTTAAATGCATATCTCGTGAGCTATTTTAATTCTAATGAATTCAGTCGGGGTGTTATCGAGTGTTTCAGTCCGAGCATAGATTATCTATGGTCCGAGCGTTTATCAAGCACTAGTCACCACTAAAATTAGGATAATGCTACTAGCATTACAAGATAAGTCATTATTTGCTTCCTTTAAGTTTTGGTCTGATTTGGTGATGGTAGGGCAAAGTAAGTTGATGCCCGGGTATGCCCGGGTCTGGCTACGCCTCTGTATGGCATAAGAGTCGAGAAATTTGTCCAGACATTTAAACAACAATAATGAAAAGTAAATTGAGTGGGGAGAAAATGAAACCATCACTTAGCTAGATTCTAGGCAGATACAAAGCTACTCCTCATTGTACTACAGGTATAGCGCTATGTGAACTGTTGATGTAACGACTTATCAGAACTATCCAACCTACTTCAAAGGGCCTAGTGAAGTACATAAACAATTTAAACACAAACCAAGTTGACTTAAAAGTGTTTAAAGAGGGAGACAGAGTATGGGTAAGAAATTAAAGGTGAAATAATGGGAAAGATTGGTCAAGCCATGTACGTATGTATTATGTAAAAGCAGACAAAGGCACCTGGAGGAGACATGCACATCAGTTAAGGCACAGTTTAAGACTTATTTTCCAAGCCTAAATTCGGCAGTGGCAGAAAAATCAGAATCCAATGAAGCAATGACCAGACTACTCAACATCATCTGAAAAAATGAGCACTAGACGATACCCCTTGTGAGACAGAAAGCCTGAGAGAGATATGATTTTCCAACTTAAGCAAGGAGGAGATGTAGTGGATTGCATCAGGACACGTGATTACAATGCACACATATAAGTTATAACACGTATTGTATGTACTTTGATAAAAGAGTACAATAATCATAGATCTTGTTAGGACTTAGAATTTTATTAGGTTTTTGTTATGTAATCATGCACATGATATAGATTGTTCATAAATTATAAGCGTTAACACGTGAAGTGTGGAGCAAGGCGAGAACTCAAGTATGTAGATAAATGTTAATAGCTTGCAGTCTTAACTCAATAAAGTCGTGAGTTTTTCTACATCTAGTGCCCAATGTAGGGTCGCGAGCATTGAGAAGAGATGATTAAGCTAGCCAACAACGATAAGTCCGAGGGCACCTGCTGTTGCCAATTCCTCACTCCAGACTGACTACAAGGACTCCCAAAAAGGATTCGTTATATGCGAATTCCTTGGTGCCAGGTGTTAATAGGCACCACAGAAGGCCAAGTGTGTTTTACTAAGATATCGTTGTTACGTATACTGTATTACAGCCATGTCCGATAGCAAATGACAGCGATCAATTTGTGGAGGTCACCGAGGAGTTGTCACGAGGATTGTAAGAGAAGTTGACGATTTAGAGGGACCGATGACTGCAAACGAGTAAGCCAGTTGAATGTCAAATTACAACAGCTAGAGGCAGGGGCGGCTGAAGCTCTCTGTGAGTGGTAGGGCACTTGAAGCTGTACAAAGTAGCTACAGACATTAGGGGAGCTGGATGCATGCCCCCAGAAAAATTTTTGAAAATTGATTGATTCTGAGCATGATTTCAGGTTTACATTCCAGGTTGTAACTCAGTACTATAGGACTTAAGCTTTATGCTGGCAAACTACATCATAACAGTAATACAGCAGCTATAAATGCAGGTGTTGAATTTATACAGATACTGATCTATTGGTGAATTAACATAGATTATGACTGTTCTGTTAGAGTATATCAATTAATGGTATGTATTACCAAATTACCAGTAATAAGTGGTGGGGCTCTAGCCCTACCAACCCCACCTTCTAAACCATTCTTAACCATATTCTAAATTGTAGGTACTCAGTGATATTGATAAAAGATATACTTAGTAAGTGTGATGTGGGTGAAATCAAGCATGAAATAAACGAGTGAGAGGCAATAACTGCCAAAATTATGATTTGCCAATAAAGGATTCACGAAGCCATTAGAACACTCACAGACCCACCTGTTGTATTTATACCAATATTTGTACCAACCTCAACTCCCATCAACCTTAAGCTTCCTAAATTGATCTTACCAAGGTTCAACGGTGTTCTGCATTATGGACAAACATTTTTAGATCCTTCAAATCTACTGTTCATGAGAATCCAGAAATGTCAAAGATAGACAAATTTAGTTACATCAAATCACTCATGGAAGGATATGCTATCAGTTGTATTCAAGGGTTAACCTTATCAGAGGCTAATTATGATGCTGCTGTTACTATGTTGTAAGAGAGATTCGGCAGACCTGAACAAATCATAACAGCCCGTATGGAGGAATTGCTGAGAATCCAAGGCTCTGTTGGAAATCATCCTTCCTCATTGCGTTCTACTATTCATAAGATCATGGTGCATGTCCGTGCACTGGAGTCACTTGGAATTGTTTGAGGCCAATATGGCAGCTTACATACTTATTCCTGTTATAATGTCAAAGTTCCCTAACAATATTTTAACTAAGGGCTGTACATGAAACTAATAAGGAAGCCTGGAACGTTGAGGGTTTATTGCAACTTACGTATTAAGCAAGAAGTGGACGCCAGGGAAACAGTGAAGTAACACTTGTTAACCCTGGTATAATCCTCCCAACAGGACTCTCACCATTCTAATCTACCTACAAACTCATTTGTTCCTATGTATGGTACAGCTCAATTTAAACTTGACAAGGCACACGTGTGGCATGTACTCAACACCACGTTTTTCATTTTGCAATGCGCTCGCAAGATCGATGACGTAGAAACTCTCGTGCAGAGTACTCGTGTATGCATTAGATGTGTGGCAGAAGCACGCGTGCATGTCGGGTACGTACATGCCATATCTGATTTGCGTGCACCTTGGCATGTATATGAATTGTAAACCGTGCATAACGGTATAAACTCTATGAACATGTTCTTGACCTAAGGCGTAATTCCCATCGAGACGCAAAAACGCTGCTAAACAATTTCTTACTGTAAAGCTAAAGCCTATAGATTATATTTTGGGTGTGTCTTTAACAGATTATCATTGGTAATTCTCGGATAAATTCCAATGTGACAAATAATGCCGATATCCTAAATGTGTTGTATATACGTAGCTAACTGACAACGTGAACACATTAGTAGCTATCGCTATATAGCTATACAGTACAGTTTAGTTACTTTTCAAAGTTGCAGATAGTTTTTGCGCTGTACAATACTCGATCTTGTCCACTCATGACACAAAGATATCCTAGCATATTCGGTATGAACACACCCCTTCATTAGGACTTTCGAGCGATACTCTTTACAACAGATAAAGAAGCCGAAAACAGTTGCAGTTCATTGCCTACATGCAGCTACTGTACATGCAGTTACACCACACGTGTAGTGTGGCAAACCAAGTGCGAGCTCGTGACGTGCATTTCTCGTGTGTCGCGTGTGTTCACTGGCCCGCGTGTGCATGCAACAGTGCGTGCATGTGCCAGTTTTTGAAGTTTTACATGCGTTAAATGTGCAAGTACACGTGTGTGCCTGCACGTGTGTGTGAAGTTTAAATTGAGCTGTACCATACTAGCACTGGAACCCCATGTGTCTATTGACATGGTGATCATTACTTAGCTTCTGTGTGTGTGTCCGTGTGTGTGTTTGTGTATTTGTGTGTGAGTGTCCATGGTTGTGTGTGTCTGTGTCTGTGAGTGTGTGTGTGTCTGTGTGTGTGTGTGTGTCTCTTTCTCTCTCTGTGTCTCTTTCTCTCTGTGTGAGTGTGTGTGTCGGTGTGTGTGTGTGTGTCCATGTGTGTGTGTGTGTCCGTGTGTGTGTTTGTGTCCGTGTGTGTGTGTGTGTGTGTGTGTGTGTGTGTGTGTGTGTCCATGTGTGTGTGTGTGTGTCCGTGTGTGTATCCGTGTGTGTGTTTATGTCCATGTGTGTGTGTGTGTGTGTGTGTGTGTGTGTGTGTGTGTGTGTGTGTGTGTGTGTGTGTGTGTGTGTGTGTGTGTGTGTTTGTGTGTGTGTTTGAGTGTGTGTGTCCGTGTGTGTGTCCGTGTGTGTGTCCCCATGTGTGTGTGTGTGTGTGTGTGTGTGTGTGTGTGTGTGTGTGTGTGTGTGTGTGTGTGTGTGTGTGTGTGTGTGTGTGTGTGTGTGTGTGTGTGTGTGTGTGTGTGTGTCCACTGCCCAGGCTATTAAAACGTTCACGTATGCGTTGCTATGTGTTCCTTAGTGATGAGTCTTTGCTCATGTGACTTACTCATTAATTACTTTACAATACATTGAATAGAAGTATATTAACAGTAGCAACACGACTGAATGGCGACTCAAAGTATTAGAATACACGTGTATCCACTTGTGTAAATCCGTAACTCGCTGTAAATTTTTGTTATTTACTCAAAATTGAAGATACTATAATTTTCCATAATGTAGCTAGTAACTATGGTGTGAACTACTCGTATATGGCCAGGACAATAATGGAACACGCGAAATCTACTACTGTGTACAGTGTATGGTAAGTCTTGAGAGTCATAAACGTGTCTAAATGCAAGAGTGCAGTTCGTGCAAACAGTTAATGCATGAGTGTTCTTTTCCTGCACTGAACTTTGCACTTGTGCATAATATGCAAGCGTCGAGGCATGCGTGTAGTTCAAGCTACACACGCCAACAAAATGAATGTCTTGTGCGTGCACGCATGCAGTTCAAGCCACACATGCCAACAAAATGAACGTCTCATGCATGCACGCGTGCAGTTCAAGCTACACACGCCAACAAAACGAACGTCTTGTGCATGCACGCGTGCAATTTCCAATGGTAATACGTCATAGGTCTGTCGTGCGCACGCAGAAAATGTTGCGGGAATTTTTGAAAACGTGTCAAGCCGTGCAGTTGCTGCACGCGTGTATCGTCAAGTTTAAAGTGAGCGATACTGTAGGTAAAACTAATTTGACAACTTAATCAACTGCTAAAGATAAATTTGATTGGCTGAATCAATATCTTCACAGCACTTTCTACCTGGTTGCTTAGCAATACCACAGCAATGGTTACTAGGACTGGTTGCTATGGATCTATGTCACAGCAACTATTAACATGGAAATATTTCTAAGACAATTCATAATTTGTGACTGGCTCTGCAAAAACCCTCCATGTTAGCATGCAAATTTTGACTCACTTTATAATTGCATAACTCTTTAACTGTTCCTTGTAATGTTAAAACATTTGGCTTACTTGTTGAAAAATGATTCAGCTACATTTTAATATAAAGCAATTAAAATTTGATATAGCCATCAAGATTTTATGGCCATTTTTGTGAAGCTATGTAAAATAGTCACATTTGACTTATAGCAACCAGTCCCTAGCAACCATTACTATGGGCGAAACACAAAATTCTAAATCAGTTAGACACATCGTAACTAAGTGATTAATGCTACAGTTGCGATGCTACAGCCTTGGGCCCTTGGGATTTCTAAGTCACTTAGTTACCTTGATTTCTGTGTCTAACTTACATATAATGTATTTATATAATATCACTTTGTTGCATTATAGGTTTCAAGTATCAACGACCTCCACCATTACCATCCAATCATGTTAAACGTCATATATTATTGGATGAAATTGCAACTAAATTATTACAAGCTACCAATGACCCTAATAAGTATCAAACAACATTAACTATTACTGGAGCTGGTGGATTTGGCAAGTCAACCAGTGTAATATCATTGTGTCATCATCATATTGTACAAGAACAATTTACTGATGGTTTTGTTTTTATTGAACTAGGACCACAAGCTACTGATCCCAGTATTAAACTGAGTCAATTGTATCATTTACTAACTGGTGAATACTTAAAACAATGTGATATTAATCATGCTGAACAAGAGATTAATCAACTCACCAGTAATTATTATCGTAATCTTCTTGTCATTATTGATGATGTATGGCATGTTGAAGATGCAGAGCCTCTTGTGAAGGCATTTTCAAATTGTAAAATAATCCTCACTGCCAGGAAGAATGATATTGAACAGTACATCCCATCTAAAAAATCAGTAACTATTGGTCCAATGACTGAAGAAGAAGCAATTTCTCTACTTACCAGTGGAGTCATTGATAGTAGTCAACTGTCACAAGAGGATGTGAGCTTGCTCAATGAGATATCTCAAGATGTCCACCTGTGGCCATTACTGTTATCTCTTATCAGAGGACAATTATCTCATAACCTGAAACAACATCATTTGTCTTATCACAAAGCCATTCAAAATGTACAAGCTAAACTACATCATAAAGGTCTAACAGCTTTTGATAAGAATAACATTGAAACTATGAAGAAAGGTCGTAAATTAGCAGTGAAAGCTTGTATTGAAATTACATTTGAATCACTCACAAAATCATCAATAGAAAAAATTAAATCATTAATATTATTCAATGGAATTGGTACTTCATTACAAACAGCAGTATTAAACAATTTATGGAACATTTCTGAACAAGAAGCAGAAGACACTGTTGATGTACTATGGGCCTATGGCCTAGTCCAATTTACTGATATTACAATATCTTCTAACAATATCAAACAACATTGTGTAGAGGTTCATGCTGTCATCAGTCAGTATATCATTGACTGTATGGACTCTAATGAAGCTTTAGCTCTTTCACCATATGGTGGATTAAACACTTCTAACTCAGTTCGTAAAGGATTAACATTAACATTTCAACAATCATATGGAGTACATGATCCATCATCACTAACAGCTATGGATTACTTGAAGTATCAACTATTTGAAATAGAAAGTGGTCTGTTACCATTCTGCCTCAAAATGATCAACATGTACACAGTTATTGACCCTCATAATCTTATACTAATATTACAACATATAAAGGATGCTCTAATGACCTCACCATACACTATAAATTTGTTGTCATTATTAGATGATGGAATTAAATTAGGTGATAAAATTAATTCATTAACAGTTGATTGTACACGTATATTAAAATATGCTCATAAATTGTGCAGGAAGTTAAACCAAAGTGTACAAAGAAATCTTTATGAAAACAATTATGATAAATTAATTCAAACTGTAGAAGAATTCATCAAAAACTATCCTTTGTGTAATGTAGCACAAAAAGCAGTTACCACGGTGAAGAAGATCATTCCATACTGTGATGGTGAACTACTACATTATATGATGATGAAGTGTGAGAAGTTGCAGATGAAGACACATGATTATCATGACATCACTACATTAGGATTACCTCATATTAAGTTACGTATTAAACAACATAAACAAATAATTAGTTCATTACATAATGGATCACCTGATATTGAACTGACTTATTATTACATCATGTCTGGCAAGTATAATGAAGAGGAAGAGTTAGTGAAGGCTAATCACCTCATCAAAGTACAAGAGGTTGCTCCTATCTTTGTACATCAACAAGCTACACAACAATAATATTACATATACTAATTACATTATACTAACTAGTAAAACATTATTACATTATTATTTGAATTTACATTCAGTCCATGTACATGACTGTGTGTTCCTTTCCAGTCATTTCTTATTAACCCTTCAAAGCCTAAGAATAATATTTACGGGAAAGTTATCTACCGTAAGCCACTATAGTAGCTTTTCAACACGCATGGGTTTATCGCCCCATTGCTCGTATACTAAGTATCCTATGCAAAAACAGACTCGACCAAGTTGTTCAGTAGACAAAGGGCTTTGACTTTTTAAGTTTAGGGTAGTTTTGTGCCATGGAATCTTCGCATGCTTTATAGCAGATTATGGAGGACTCAGCCAACAACAACTCTGACGGGAGTACCTCAGATGAAGGATAGGGCTGCGCTGAACACTCTTCTACAAAAGAAGCACTGGATGCCGCTCAGGTTTGTTTTTCGCTATGTATCAATGAGTATTTGAATCCCTTCCGTTCATGGTTACTCGTGTTGAGAGGAATACAAGTTCGCCTTTGTTTCTTTGTATCTTACTGAAATAACCTCTTCGCTCTGTTATAACCCTTTTTCTATTTCTAGGATTACAGCGAGTCTTCATAAGGCGAGTCAGGTAGGGAGGAGTACATGCTTGTTGGCGAGAAGGAGCGGTTCGCCGGTTCCGGTGGGTGAGTAGGACTCAAACTCAGAGGAAGAGTTGCCAGAAGAAGGTAAAAGTGAAATGTACCGTAGTACAGGTGTAGAGAACGTGGTTACCCCACCACATCCACCCCAACTACTAGTAAAACTCGGCCTCCCTCTACTCATGCCAGAAAAGGCGGTGGCTTCTTACTGCTGATGCCTTGTATTCCCGTCCGATTTATTTTATTTATGATACCCTTAGGTCTGTTAGGCCATGAACTTTCTCTGGATAGGCCTATTCCTCCTGATATATCAGTTTCTCCAGATAGGACTGTTTCTCCTAGGTTCTATGACTGTGTTGTGCATATGTGTTATTTGTACCCATACCATTTATACGCTATTAGGTTCTGTGTCTGTGCATTGCACATTGTGTATGTATATGTGTTTTATATATATCCATACCATTTAGTACATGGAGGATCATGGGTATTGTTGTGTCTATGTGTTGTGTGTTTATGTGTATTCATACCATTTAGTTATGTGTTGCGTGTTTGTGTATGTGTATGTGTACGTATTATTTTTTAGTATGTATATGGAGATCATGGGTATTAGGTTCTGTGTCTTGTGTTGAACAAGTGTCAAAACCTCCACATGGTGTTCAACGGGGAATGGTTGGCATGTTATTGTTTTTACAGGGCTGTGTGGACAATTGTATTATACTGTGTTATGTTTTTGTCTTTGCAGAATATACGATGTGGAGTGGCATTGGTGTGTCTACTGTACATGTGAAAAAACTTCACGCATCCATAATACACAACAACAATGTTCAAATAATGAAGTGGAATTTGAAATAACAGAATACCGTGAATTTTAAGTGCAGTTGCAGCCAGTGAAATAATTGAAATACGAAGTCAAGCAATGAAGTAATTTTATTGTTGAAATGGCAGATTGGAATTCAAGTTAAAATAAACAGTTATATATATTTATATACTTTGCTATCACTTAATTATCAATGTGAAAACATGGTAATGCAATAAATACGGTTTGAATTATTGTGTAAATACGGAAATACGAAATATTTATTCACAAAAATTACAGGTAAATGTTTGGATCGCTCATACTCCGGTTATGTTAATACTGAGTCATTGTATATGGGGGCACCCAGGAGAACATGTAGTAGTGGGTTTGTGTAGAAAACATTAGAGTCATAGCTTTATCCATCATGGAGTTATGCCATCTGATTATTGCTTCATTTCACTGTAACGTGAAACATCACGGATAATAAAAGGTTTTTAAATGCTATATATTATTGTAGGTCTATGTATAAAGAGTATTTTGCCACAAACCATGTAGGCATAGGTGCTTCACACGGGGAGATACAGGGGTCCAAGCATCGGGCTTCAAAACGCGTTTTAAAAAGTTTTTGCGTAAAATAACTTGGTTTACAAACCTCAGAGCCACTATAGTGGCTTACGATCTTCGAAGGGTTAAGGATATTCCACTATGACATTGTCATGAATGACTTTACTATCCAGCAGTCATGAATGAACTGCCATCACATTATCATGTACACATACATCATTATACATACATAGCTTGCAATATGCATGAATAGGAGCATGTTAGTTATGTTAGTATCGTATTACGCAAAATTTTGTTGGTGGAAATTTGGCGAATTGGAAGACAAGAAAATTTGACAAGTAAAATTTTAAACATTAAATCTGATGAACCTTAGTCAATATTTAACCCCGTCAAAGTTTACGTCATACAGTATACATAATTATTATTACTTTAATGGCTGTAAAGCCTTTGACAATTTAGTAATTGATATAATTTTGGCTGGGTAAAACTTGTGTAAATGACTATTAATTCTACTAACTTACTCCATTATACGTACTTGATTAAAATTAATAAAGGTTGATTTTGAGTATAATATTATAAAGTGTGCTGGTAAATTCACTGGAAAGAACACTAGTCATACAATGTGTGTGGCTATAGTGGGAAAATCAATCAGTGCCATATCCTCATTTTGTGTAGGGCTTTGTTGCTTGTGGTGAAAACTGATTTTACAATGCAAGGTGTAAAAATGTGGTCTATCTGGATGTTTAGCATTTTGCATATATATAGAAGGAAAGTAACACCACGGTGAAAAATTTGACAAATCAAAAAATATTTTTGAATATCGATGGATGCATTCATTGATCTTATTGCTTTTGCCGCTTCATTTTAACTATTGCTATATATTATTATAGCAATCAAATACACATTATTAAAATGCAAGTCCATTATAATTGGTATAAACAATAAAGCCAGACCCTTTTGTATGTAAATCTGGGATCATCGATATCCTTCCCAGAGTCCTGCCCAGGAATTTCTGAGTGGTGGCCTAACATGTTAACATAAACTGATGTGTGTAGGGCATGCATCATAATTATTTTGACCGGATTTGCGAAAAGGGGTCTCATACAAGCATTCGATTTTGCAGCTTTGAAGAGACATTACTTCATTTGTGAGTGAGATATTAAGCTGAAATTTTCTCTCGTATAACCACAATGATAGGAAAGGCCAGGTACCAAATTTCAAAGTTGTAAGTCAAACATGAGCTGAGTTACACATCCTTAAAGTTGCAAAATTGGATACGTGTATAAGGCCCCTTTTTGCAAATCCGGTCCCAATTTGTGTACAATAATTTATATAAGCATTGTGGTAATCAGTTTTAAAAGATCCTGATCGGTTTTAAGAGGTACTGGTCCAACTAGTGTAATCAGAAGTCTCAGAACACTACTTTTAGGCTTGTGGGAATTATCCAAATTTTCTTCATTATTCTATTCCAAATTTCCTTCATTATTCTGTTCCGAATTTCTCTCAAAATGTCTTCATTATGCTCAATTTTATTCTTTTTATGCTGCTCCTATCATTATTTCCTATTTACAATTTAAATTATCAAGCTATCGAGCTACATGTATATATTCACATGCAATCATGCACATAATAATGCAGAGGTGTGAGGTTGCCTCCCTGTTAGTATAGCCTTATACTACGTTCACACGAGCATGCTTACTTGGTTTGGCTCGGATCGGCTCGGTTCGAAAAGGTGCACAGTTCACACGAGTTACGGTAGCTTGATTCGGCCTGGAAATCTAAGCACCTCATACGAAACATTAAATTAAAATATTGCACGCCGCTTTACTAAATGTTGAAATGGATCCTTTCTTGTGCTGTTATTTGCTTCCGTAGTTAATAACTTTGTCTGCAAGATCACAAGCAGTAAAAACAAGGCGCTGTCGCTTGCAAGAAGCACAAAGACGAATCAACGGACTTCGGAAGCGGGCCAAAAGAAACGTAGTACATTGTCAGCATTCACTATCACATGAAGTCTTCTCCAGTGGAACGATGGTGCTGGGTTGCCCTAACAAGTAGTAGAGTCACATAGAGTGTTATTAAGCTCAGTATTAAGTAGAAATGCGCGCAAGTGCGAAAAAGCTGTCGTCCTGCGCCTACTTGTGGCATGGTTGTCCGTTCATACAGCATTAAGCGAACCGAACCGAACCGTGCACAACCGAGTAGCCTGGTTATTTTTACCGGCCAGCTCGGTTTGGAACAGTTTGGTTTTTTGGCCATTCACACATGGATTTTTATCGAGCCAAGTCGAGCCGAACTGGGCCAAACCGGGTAAACGCGCTCGTGTGAACGAGGTATTAGTGTATGCAACCAGGAATATTCAAGAGAGTGCTCACGTAATTCACATAGCTTTGGATGCACCTACTTAGAACAAGCTATGCATTGTAAGTAGCTACAGTGTATATCTTTGTTACTTTTTCTGCATAGTGTATGATAATTTGTAAAATATTTACATTATTCATGCATTATTCTTGATTATGTCCTCATTATTGCCGAATAATTCCAGAATACCATCTGCTGTCAAATTTCCCAAAATTATTCCCGCATAATTCCCTCAAGCCTACCTACTTTTGTAAAACCAAATTGCTAAGGTAACACCCATGTATGTCACTTTCACATCATTGTACAGGAGTTACCTGTATAGTTTATAATATGGGCTTCTAGAGGGTATGTCTTATGACTCACAAATGCAACTTAAAAGCTGCTTCTATTGCAGTCGAAGATATTTCAAACCGTAATGGCCCTGATTAGTCTGGCAGGCCACTTGAGTCATTTCTAGTTGTTTTTACAGGAAACAATATTACTATTAAGGAGATGCAGTACGGTTGAACTGTGGCTTCCTGGTCAATCTTCAATGTGCTTTAAATTATAACTCAGCAAATATTTATTTAACAACAGTTAAAACTAGCTATGATATCCAAGCTATGCTGGACCTACGTACAATTTGCAACAAACAAAATGTTTTAATCAAGCACTAAATGTAGGGCTACGCCTATTATGCTTTTATTTTCACCTATTATTCTTTTGAGAATTTCTTTTAAATTTTACCTATTATTCCAAAATTATTCCCAACTTTTACCTATTATTCCAAAATTATTCCCAATAAAAATCACATTTAACCTTAAACAACTACTTATTAAGTACACAACATAATATTTATTACCTTAAAATTTAATATGCAAGAATAGACCCTCTACAGCATTTGATGGTATCATGGAGACGAGAAATATTTGATTGTGGGTTTAAGTTTCCATTAGTTTAACTCACATGTTAAAGATCTTGCAGCAGCGTATTTTCAGAGATACTAGAGAGTTTACAAGTGAGTGTTTTGTAGTTATGGCGGATTTATAGTGTAGCATAATTTAAATTTTCCCTATTATTCCAGCATAATTCTCAATTCTTGTCACTTCCTATTATTCCCAAAATTATTCCGGCATATTAGACACAGCCTTAATTAAATATACTTACTTTTGATAGCTTTCCCAAGGAACAAGTCACACAAAATACCATCCAAGAATTTGGCAACTCCATTTTTATTTGTTTTCTTATTTACTAACTAGATACAGCACTTCTGGATTCTCTCTCATTTATTATACTCCTTCTTTGACAGGACGCCATTGCTGAACTGAAAATTTTAGAAATAACAACTACACATTTGTAGGTCTAGCCATACCAAATTTGGGAGTTAAAAATACATAATTAGTTCTAATTTTAGAAGGACTATGTAAGGATGTATTTGTGCAGAGGACACCAGCAAACCACACAATTTACCGTATACGTCAAAACATTCGAGGGGGAAAACTTTCGCGGTTCATCAACAATGTTCATTATGTAGGGAAAACTTTCGCGGTTTGCAGCCTTAAAGCCCACGCGCGCCTCTGCAATATGGATTCTAGAGTGTGCGCAAATTAGAATAACGTTTGACACGCACGCTGGGCGCATGGTTGAAGTCGAATTTGAAACCTGACAGTTCTGTCCGTGGTTATCATGTGTATCAAGACAATTGGACACCTGTGATTGGAGAGCGACTTCACTGCGAATGGTAATTATTTTCTAATTGTGAAGCAGGAAAAGTTTCAATGGTAAAACATTCGCGGTTTGCTAAAATCCGCGAAAACCGCGAAAGTTTTCCCCCTCGAATGTTTTGACGTATACGGTATAATGTAATTAGCACCTAATAATAAACCCTATACATATACAGCACTCTGAGAAGCTTTTTATAACTGTACTGTGTCTCCTTAAACAACAACATTTCAACCGATGAAGAGTCAGGTGATCTCAAACACAAGCATGTGGCCAAGTGAGGCATTAAGAAAAGAAACTATTCATGATTAGTGCTATACCATACAATAATAACAAGATGTTTGTATAGAGTGACAGGCCTGTGGACATTTTGATTATAACAAAGTACCTCTATTTCCAATACAAGTGGCAATCGACAGAAACCATAATTGGCCATGGTAAGTATAATTAAATGATATTGAAAAATTGTTTGTAAATTGTCAAATTCGTCAATGTTTTCCTTTGTATAAAAATTATGCCGTACGGTAAGTAAACTTAGTAAAGTCTGCACTGCTGAAAACATCACACTACGTATGTGACTGTACTTGTCCAAGCAAAAACTAGCCTAGTTTACACTTCAAAATTCAATGCTTTATAACTTTTGATTAGACATCACATAATCATGGCTGAAATTTTAATTTGAGTTTTGTTTTAAAAACCCAAAAAAGTAGGTTCTATGGTCCATTAACTGAAATCGTGGACTACACCGGCTTACATAGCTCAAACAGTCACATAATTATGGTACATACGTACATACATTCATACGTAGCTCTATACATGTTACTGGAATATTACAAGGACTGTTATTGTAAATCCTTATTGATGGTGCTAGTAGAAAGCCTCTTATTACTATTAAGTACTACTGGAAACAGTAGAGAGCTTGATTGTTTCCTTTCTCTCCAAGTTTCCTCCTTTCTTTGCTTCCATAAATTATTCTACAAAATTCTGAATATCCACTCTACTCCGGTCCTATGCATAACAAAAACTTTAATGCATTCACAAAACAATTTTAAGGCAACAAATCAATAAATGACTACTTTCCGCATACTACGGATTTTATGGGTATAAATCAAGGACAAGCTTCATTATCATTAAGTTTGGTAGTAGGGATTGGTGGGAAATCGTATGGATTCTGGAAAATTTCTTGCTTTAAAAATCAACCTTGCAAAAGGCTTTACCCAAAAAAACCAACTGGAATGCATTGGTAAGGCTGTAATGATGCTGCACCTTGGTCAACAAAGCGACAAGTCAAATATTTCAACCTACAGCCAACTTTGAAAATTTTGAAATTAAACTGTATTTCATCTGTCAGCTAACCAGCCTGTCATAAGACCCGGTTGCGCTAGGTGTAGGGCTCCAGAAATTTCACACAAAAATGTAATGGCGGTGGATTTACGAAAATACTGTTCTGACACGATTTACCCAGTGTGCCATGCGATTCTTTTATCATTCATTCCCTTCTTGTTCTTCTATATTCCTTTAGCAAGGTGTGAATCTCACCGAAGAAGGTGACAAGAGCCTTTTACGGCTTCTGCTTATTAGGTCACACAAAAACCTGTGATATAATTAGTTACAGTGGCACAATGTTTTCATGTGTACTTTATTACATCGTGAACTTGGAGATTTTAGCCTTGGACAAATAGCTTTTGCTGTTTTTTGAACATTATTTGCTATCACACAGCTGCTTTGCCATGTAAGCATGTTGTTAACAAGTGCCTGTAAACAAGCATAATTATTACATAAGCGCCTGTAACATTTTGTGAGCCTGCTGAAAGATTATTATGAATGCTTAGCATGTATAAAAAGCAAACCAACTAGAATGATAAAAAAATTTAAAATTCAAAAGGTAAGTAGGGATTAAATTCAATAGTGCTACAAAAAGTAAGGAAACAAAGAATAAGATTTTGGGGTGAAAGAATATTCTGGCATGAGAAAATTTATAAAAGTTTAATCCCTACTTTTGGCTCACTTCAGTAGGTTTGTCAAAAGTAGGGATTAAACTTTTATAAAATACAATTATCTCGTGCCAGAATGTTCTCTTCTACCAAAATCTTATTCCTTGTTTCATTAATTATTTTTGTACAGTAGCACTATTGAATTCAATCCCTACTTACTTTTGGAATTATTTTATCATTCTAGTATTATTAGGCCTTTATTCTTGTCAAAAATTATAATTTGCTATGGACTGCTTTTGAGCCACGTTTAGAGTGTCAAAAACTACCGTATAAGACAAAACATTTGAGGGGAAAACCTTATGCAGTTTTCGTGATTTTTACTCAACTGCAAATGTTTCATGTCATTGCATAATTTACCATATTAATCATTCTATTAAAAGAAACTGCTACCATAAAAGTGTCCTTGTGAATTTCCATTTTTATTCTAACCTATTATGGGGCACAATTACCATAATATTATATATTTTGGTGCACCATTACCAACTCTCTGTTGTCGAGTATTCACTATTACATAACAACAACTTGTAAACAGTTATTAACTTGCGTTACGTACTTCTTCACCAAGGTTAATGTTCTTATCTTTGTCTAATAAGTAGGGCTGTGCCTATTATACTTTTAATTTTACCTATTATTCCTCAATTATTCCACTTTTTACCTTAAATAATTACAATATCCTACTTATTAAGTACACAACATAACATTTATTACCTTAAATGTGCAAGAATAGGCCCTCTGCAGCATTTGAAGTTCTCATGGACACAAGAAATATTTGATTGTGGGTTTAAGTTTACATAATCTAAGCTCACATGTTAAATACTTTGCAGCAGTGTTTTTAACTTTTATATCAGAGATACTAGAGAGTTTACAAGTGAGTGTTTTGTAGTTTATAGTGTAGCATAATTTAAATTTGCCTTACTATTCCAGCATAATTCCCTATTATTTCAGCATAATTCTTAATTTTTTTCACTTCCTATTATTCCCAAAATTATGCCAGCATATTAGGCGCAGCCCTACTAATAAGTAGACTAGCCACTTCATAAACTTTAAATCAAAGTAGTAGATGTATCCCATGATGTTTCAGAAGTTCTATTGAATTATAACCATAAAATTCCTGAAAAGGAATATTTTTAAAATTTACAAAACCCACAATACATTATCTTAATATTGAAGGTGCATATGTATAGCCTAACTTTATATGAAAAGGTGAGCAGTTGCTGTCTACACAATGGACTGATATTTTGACAAGGTAGCTAGCTATGTATTAAAGGTAGTTTACTAACCATAAAATGATTGAGTTTTTGAGAGTTATAGCTATCTTCTTTTTTCAATATAAAAAGTTTGAGTGTTAAAATAGTTTCGTTTCTTACTTCACTTCCCCATTTTGCCAATAAGAGAGAGATTGTATCATGTTGATCCTGCTAATATTGATGCCGACACCTGCAAAGTGTTTCCTTATGGTATAGACATGGTTTGCATGCAATAGAAGTATGCTAAACAATACTGTTAAAATTGATTTGGTTGTATATAAAAAACTGCATAAGAATTCTTTGAAACTTTGTTATAATTACAAATAACTACTATAATTTTGATTCTAATTGTAAATATAACCTACTTTTGAAGTATATGTGATTGCCACTCAATAATATCAAAATTCACTGTTAATCGATGTACAAGATGCAATGGCTGGCTGATATTAGACATAATCGATTTTTGCACTTTTCTCTTCAGAGAGATGTAGCATCTCAATACACACACTTAGGAAATGGTAAGTTCTTGCAGACATAGAAGAAGAGTTAGCAAAAATTATATTTGTGCTCCAAACAAAAGTTATACATCTTTGAGCTTAATACTCTGATCAAAAGTTATTATCTGTAATGGATTGCTCAGTGGCGTAGGAACTGTAGCGGTCGTAGCGGCCATGGCTGCTGCACTTTTTGGCTTTTCCAAAGGCCCAAAGTAATTTTCATATGTAGGCGCTTATACCATATAATTACGTCACGTCTAACACCCTGCGCTTAAATTAAAATGCGTAATAGTCACTTTTAATGTGAGAGCACGTGTTTGGCTGTACTTGTATTGGCGATTGTCTGCTGCTACTCAAGGTACTTATATATAGTGTATTCAGTGTGGAATTGTAGATGAATGAGTCTGGCCAAAGTTCACAGACCGATCCAAGCGGCCAGGATCCGAGGACAGATCCAAGCGATTTACCCTCGGATTTACCAGCCAAAGCCCATCACCCAAAAGCATTCAAATTTCTGAAGAGGAGTTTCGGAAAGAAGACGGTGGTTAACCGTAGTTTTCAATCGATATGGTTTGAAAAATGGCCTTGGCTACACTATGTCGAAAACGATGACACGGTCTTGTGTATCACGTGTGCGCAAGCTAGTGCACAGAAGAAGGCTCAGTGGTCTTCCAACTTAGACTTGGCATTTATATCAAAGATAAAAACTGCCATTCAATCAAAGCATACAAGTTAAGGCCTCTACACATTTAAATTGCTTCCTACGCCTCTGCTGCTTTTGAGCCATGTTATAAATCACAGTATGACAAATTATCATAATAAGCAAAACATTTGACTTTCACGGTTTTCGTGATTTTTACTCAGTAAATGTTTACATCACATAGTTTACTATATTAGACATTCTATTAAAAGAAGCTGCTATAGCAAAATTATTCTGTAAATTTCAATTATTATATTTAACTGACTGTTTTGTTGTAGCTATATGACATTTTGGCACATCATTACTAACTTTAAATATTCACTCTTACATAGGGACAACATGTAAACTGTTGTTAACTTACATACTTCTTCACCAAGCTTAATGTTCTCATCTTTGTCTAATACGTAGACTAGCCACTTCATAACCTTTAATCAAAATACCGGAGGTAAGACATGAAGATTTAGAAGTTCTACTGAATTCCAACATTAAAGTTCTTATAAATCATTTTTTCAAAGCTTACAAAAACCCACAATATATTTGTGACCGTCTCTGAAAAAACCCTCCATGTTAGCATATTTTACATAGTGTCACTTAAACAGTTGTACGTAACCTTCTAACAGTTACATCAATCTTCATAATTATTATGCTTTGCAAGTAATATCAAGAGTAGATAAAAACTCTTCATTATCTACTCTTGGTATTATCAATTGTTCATTTAGCAAATACGTACTGTGCAAAGTTTTATGCTATTGCAAGCAACTATTAGAAAGTTACGGTACGCTGCATAAAAGCTAAAGTTGTGTATATAATGTAACGTAATTGTAGTACAATTACGTTTTATGTAGTATGATTTGTACCTATCTGTAATTGCTATGGTAGCTTTTTGTAATACGATTTGTAGTTTTCTGTAATACGACTGATTTCGTAGGCCATGCGTTTTTATATTATAGCTAGTATAGCTACGATTCGTAGTTGTAGCTATACGTTTTCATACTGTAATTATACGTATGTATGTTCAATATAGATTGTAGGTTAAGCATCACAAGTGTGATTACTGACTGGGACCACTGAACAGCTCCAGATGTCAGAATGCGGGTACCGGCTACGCGATACGAGTCAAGTAGTAGCCAACTACGCATTGCCAAGCATACAGGGAATTTCAGACAATGAACATTCTTAACTTAAATTTACATTGTAACTAGCTACGTGTATTGCTGCCGAGTGTATGTTAATCTTGTACAAAATGAATAATACATTTTACATAATTTATGTAGCTACGTATGTTCCGTCCCATACCATACGCGTATTTTGCCCATATGCGTGTGGGCTATCCCATACGCATTATGGGCAGCCGATACGCGTATGGGCAATATTTCTTGACCCATACAGGTATCGCGGGATATCCTTGCTTCGCCCATATGAGTATTAGTGCCCGTACGCGTATGGGTATGGCTGCCCATACGCGTAAAACATAATGTATACTCTGCATACGTAGGTAAAATCGGTCGATGCATCGCCAGTTTTCGGCCATGCATGCACTGAGACTAGTAGAATAAGGTAGTACTGAGTTAGAGTAAGTATAGCCAATATTATAAACTATTCATAACTACGTATATATAGAGAACATGCAGGCAACGCTTTGAATATTGAAGTAGTTCAGTATAGATAGCTACTTGTGACGATAATGAAAGTTACTATAACTGAGGTGGTGCCGGCATGGAACTGCATGAAACCGGTGCCGGTGGGAGGGGTTGAGAATAAGTAGCTAATCAAGGTTTCTTTGCCTATAGATTTCACTGCATGCATATAGCTACGTATATAATATATAGCCAGGCTAGTTCATGATCGGTATCAAGACTCACGATAGTAGTCTCGTGAACCAGCCCCTTTTTTTCTTATATATTCGGACGGGAAAAAAGGGTCTGGTGTAACTCCGTTACCTTATTCGTTCTGCCAAATCCTCAGATTTTGGGGATTGTTTATTGGTGTGGATAGGCTTTAAAGGGTCGTTAACAAGGTGCGAGTGATGCAACGCTAACGTTTTAGCAAAGCCGCGGGCTGAAGGTTACGTGATGAACTAGAACGTCACTCTTACCTTGTTAATGACCCTTTATAGTCTATCCACACCAATAAACAATCCCCAAAATCTGGGGATTTGGCAGAACGAATAAGGTAACGGAGTTACACCTGACCCTTTTTCCCCGTCCGAATATATAAGAAAAAAGGGGCTGGTTCACGAGACTATCACGATAGTGAGTCGCAAGGCCAAGAAGAAGCGCAGCAACGCGACCACTGAGTGAGTTATTTACACGTAGCACCGCCCTAAAACTCGCAAACGCTCTAACTAAGCCGCCATTAAAGCTATCACTTAGTTAATACCGATCCACAACGTTCTAACTATATAGAATCAACAAACCGAGAATGGAGGAAATAGGCGCCACCATTCCTAAGTACCAGCCATTGCGAGTTTTATGGCGCCCGTTGTGCGACTACGCACGACGAACCATCCTTTCCCGCCAAATTTGCCCGTTTACTAGACAATTAGTACCTTCATGCATTGTTTGAAGAATCAATATCCCGAAGTTCGTAGAAATCTATTCAGCCATTCTTCTGATACAGCCTTATAAATGCCTTCCTGTGACCAAAAATTTACGCGGCAGTCGTTTTTTTCTTTCTTTCATTGCACATTTTTTCGGGGGCTTGCGGGAGCTTTCGTGCACCCCGGAAGTTTTTTCAAACTCCTTTTTATACATTCACTTGTTTGTCTAATAACTCACTCACTTCCTCATGGATTTCAGCCAAATTTGTATCAGCACTTCTCCTATGTATGCTCTACCTGTTATACTATTGTCAGTCTGAAGTAAACACTTGAATGTATTTGAGAAGAGCTATTACACTGCAGGCTGATAGTTGTCATAACTTGGACCCCCATCGAATGATTTGCATAAACTTTCAGATACACAATCTATATTGATGTATCACTCTGTAGTGAAAGTTTTAAAAAAATCTCGGGCTTGAGTTTTTCAAAATTAAGCTTCAAAGTTTAATTTGCAATATTGTATGCTAGGCAAGTACAAGTTATGCCCATGCAGTACTTCTCTGCTGCTTGCTAGTAATAACATCTGTTTATACTTCCAAAAAAAGTAGTGATATGCTAAACAAAAACACCCTGGGTGTAAAAAAGTGCAAGGCCAATCAGAAGCAGCATTTCAAATAGGTATGTACGACCAAAAACTTTGATATCAGTAGAGGCCAAGAAATTACTTATCAAAAATCTACTTGAATGACACAATAGTTTATAGCATATTGTCACAACTATGATTGACTTTGTCACTTGGCCACCTTTTTCACACCATCATTATTAATAAAGGTGGCCAAGTGACAAAGTCAATCATAGTTGTGACAATATGCTATAAACTATTGTGTCATTCAAGTAGATTTTTGATAAGTAATTTCTTGGCCTCAACTGATATCAAAGTTTTTGGTCGTACATACCTATTTGCAATGCTGCTTCTGATTGACCTTGCACTTTTTTACACCCTGGGTGTTTTTGTTTAGCATAATATTATATAGATATAGCCTAAAAATTTCAAGGATTTCAAAATACCCACAAAAATTTTAGCCTTGAAATTTTTGTCCTACAGTATAATTCAATGCATGCTTCTGCAATGCATGAAAATTTTATCCACGAAACTGCTAAATTTGCCATTCCACGAAAATTTTAGGCTATACGGTATACCTTTCCTACATATACATAGCTATAGCAGATTATAGATCTTTCCTACATATATAGCTAGTTACTTTAATCTAGGGCTGCACCTATTATGCTTTTAATTTTACCTATTATTCTTTCAAGAATTTCTTTTAAAGTTCACCTATTATTCTAAAATTATTCCTAACTTTACCTATTATTCCTAAATTATTCCACTTTTTACCTTAAACAAGTACAATATCCTACTTATTAAATACACAACATAACATTTATTACCTTAAATGTGCAAGAATAGGCCCTCTGCAGCATTTGAAGTTCTCATGGACACGAGAAATATTTGATTGTGGGTTTAAGTTTACATAATCTAAGCTTGTATGTTAAATACTTTGCAGCAGCGTTTTTAACTTTTATATCAGAGATACCAGAGAGTTTACAAGTGAGTGCTTTGTAGTTTATAGTGTAGCATAATTTAAATTTGCCTTATATTATTCCATGCAGCATAATTCCCTATTATTCCAGCATAACTCTTAATTCTTTTCACTTCCTATTATTCCCAAAATTATGCCGGCATATTAGGCATAGCCAACCTTTAATCATTATAAGTATATAGCTATATAGGTAACTATTATGGGCACAGGCCGCACAGCATCCAGGGTATGTGGCTATGCTGGTGCTTGCTCGACCACGTGAGCTTGTATTCATGTGTAACTCTCCAGACTTATTTTTATGCTAATAATTTTGCCAACCTATCAGTCTGCATGCACCAGCTATATATATATAGCTGAAGTGCATGCATGCATGGGTCGGGTGGGTTTTGGTGTGCATGATTATATACAATATAGCTAGCTACGTATTGCAAGCAACAGTTGCATTGTAGCAAAATCTATATACGTATATATATTTACTATATGTGACCGGGTCTGCAAAAATCAACCATCTAGTCGCACAAAAATCGCCTACTTTTTTCAAATATATCTTACCATAACTTATGCTCTATTTATACTAACAAGCTAAATGTTTTATCACAAATGCAGAATTTAATGGAGGATCTTTTAAAGCTTACAGAATTAAAATACTACTTATAGAACTGAAGATATTCATGAATATCTAACTAGGTGTAATTTGCGCTCACATGGTTGATTTTCGCAGGCCCGGTCACATATATCTGTGTAATGTTACAGTGTTACAGTGTTGCAATGTAGCTACATACGTAGCACTGTTAAATTTGTTTATTTTACAATAATTGTTTTCTTATTAGTGCATGTGTCTTTCATATTGCTATCTGTATACATGCAGTGTATGACTGTTGCAGTGTTGCATTGTAGCACTGTTGTACAATAACCATTTTCTCTTAGTGTGTCTTTCCTTTTGCTATCCGCGTATTAATGTTGCATTGTGGCAGTGTTGTAATATAGCACTGTTGCACTTGTTTATTTATAGCTAATAACTGTTTTCTTATTAGCTATATAGCTTTTGTGTATTAATGTCACAGTGTTACAATGTATAGCACTGTTGCACTTGACAACTGTTTATTTATAATAACTTTTTTCTTATTAGCTATAGTATGTCTTTCTTTTGCTACTTGTGTACAGTGTTGCATTGTACTACTGTTTATTTATAGTTAACTGCATGTTTCCTTATTAGCTAGGGTGCCTTCTTTTGCTATCTATAGCTGTGTATTAATGTTGCAGTGTTGCATTGCATCTTTCCTTTTGCTATAGCTATCTGCTTGTCATATGTGGTAGCATATGCTTGTCATATAAGACATATATAGTGTTAATACTGTTACCATGCGATAGCTACCATGCCATAGTACTAGTGTACAGTGATCCATGCCGTATAGTATTAACAGTGTAATTAGTGCCAAAAACACTGAGTACATAAATTATAAACAAGTAAAACAGTAAAGAAGCAGTTTTATAATTGAGCGTGCTTTTTAAGAAGGCAGTTTTATTTTTGAGGGTGCTTTTTAAGGTGGTTTTATTTTTGAGAGCGTATTTTAGGAAGACAGTTTTAGTTAAGGTGCTTTTATTTATTAGGACACCTTTTTGGAGGGCGTTTTTGTTGGACCACGCTATAAAATTATCAGTTGAAATAATTAAAGAGTAATTGCACTATGATATTTTATGGCTTCACTTGTGGTGATTTTTTATTTGTTGTATTTCTTACATGGCTAGGCATATACACATGCACTGTGACACAAAGAAAGTTAAAGTTATATAGCTGTGTAGATGAGGCACTAGTACACTGGCATAACCCTGTTTGGGTGTGCCATGGATATACGTAGGTACGTGCTTGTCCAACTCCAAATTAATGATATATATACAAATCCTAGCTAGCTACATGTAGCTATGCTGTGGTACATAGCTATGCGTAGCTAAGCTTTAGCTTATGAGTTTTATCTTCAGGGATTTAAGTGCCTGTACAATGGAAAATGACTAGCTATTTATAGTTAGCTATGCTGTGTGTGGTAGGGCTACACCTATTATGCTTTTATTTTTACCTATTATTCTTTTGAGAATTTCTTTTAAACTATTCCACAATTATTCCCAACTATTTACCTATTATTCCAAAATTATTCCCAATAAAAATCACATTTAACCTTAAACAACTACTTATTAAGTACACAACATAATATTTATTACCTTAAATGTCCAAGAATAGGCCCTCTACAGCATTTGAAGTTGTCATGGACACGAGAAATATTTGATTGTGGGTTTAAGTTTCCATTAGTATAACTCACATTTTAAAGATTTTGCAGCAACATATTTAACTTTGATTATCAGAGATACTAGAGAGTATACAAGTGAGTGCTTTGTATTTATAGCGGATTTATAGTGTAGCATAATTTAAATTTTCCCTATTATTCCAGCATAATTCTTAATTCTTTTCACTTCCAATTATGCCGGCATATTAGGTGCAGCCTTAGTGTGTGGTAGATAATTCTTCACTTACAGACATCATGAAATTTCCTTTTATTATATAGTTACATAGCTGTATGGCTACAGCTAGCTATAATCAAGTCTAACCATAATCCTAGCTATAGCTACCTATGTATATATACTATAGATATATATGACTATATAATTACACTGGGTCATTGAAGACACAATAGATATACGTAGCTATGTATAATACGTATAGCTCTGGGCTAGGATTACGTTAGTGTTATCCTAACCCTAACCCTAGCATCCTAACCCTAACCCTAGCTGCATTAGGTTATAATTATTGGTAACTCTATGGCATTTTACCAGACTTATAGAAAAATACAGAGATTGAATTGGTTATCAATATAATTAATTGATCGAGCATGCATAATGAATTGAACAATAACTTAACAGCACATGCATATGTGACTTGAATAATGGACAACTATAGCTAGATATTATGCAATATATATATGTATGTGCATGTGCGTGTGTATGTGAAAATTTGTGTTTGTATGAATGTAGCTACGTATATGTGTGCATGTGTGTGTGTTTGCATGTGTATGTGAGTGTGAGTGTGTGTCTATGCATGCGCACGCATGTGGGTATGTATGTGTGTGTGTGTGTGTGTGTGTATGTGTGTGTGTGTGTGTGTGTGTGTGTGTGTGTGTGTGTGTGTGTGTGTGTGTGTGTGTGTGTGTGTGTGTGTGTGTGTGTGTGTGTGTGTGACACGTGCACACGGTGGCCCACCATGTATGGCTTTCCATTGAACAGATACTTTTTATCTACGTATGTGAATATAAGCTTTAACTTGCTATATAGCTATACATGCAGGCTCAACCGGTGTTACTGCCTCACCCATAGCTACATAGCTACATGCACAATTTTATGCCACAGTGAATGTGTGTATTTATATGGCATGGCCGGTAATATCATCATTATTATTATTATTGTGCAAACTTCAACTAGCAAAGGAAAATATGCGTATGTTTACAATTTAATTATCTAGTTTGTTTTTGATGAAGACGAATGAATTTATAGTTGAAGTTCCTAGCTATTACAATATTAAAGTGGTATTGTGATACATAACTATCACAATAGCTAATCCATTGGCAAGCTATGTAGCTACCTGTAGTTATAGGTAAAGCTATACATGTATAGCTACCTACTAACCCTAACCTTAACCCTAGCTGAAACTACCTATATAATTAACTGGGGCAATCAATTCGATGTAGACACTTAGCTATATATAATATGTGTAAAACATACGTATAATATAGCTCTGGGTTATGGTTATATTAGGGTTATACCCTAGCCCTAACCCTGGCAACTATAGCTATAGCATTTTAACATACTAGCTTATAGAATAGTACAGTTAGCTACTATATAGGTCTGTTAAAATGCTATAGCTACATAGCTACGTAGCTATAGTTGCCAGGTTAGGGCTAGGATATAACCCTAACCCAGAGCTATATTATATGTTTTATACATTTATATAGCTATGTGTCTATATACATCGAATTGATTGCCCCAGTTATGTATACTTATAGACATTCTAGTGTGGGTAGCTACTGGGATATCATTGTACTATATAGCTATATACCACACCCTTTCAACCCTTTACAAACTAGCTATAGCTAGCTATATAAGCTATAGGTTTTTTTGTTATAACACCAAAATCATGCTTATTGTAAGATTTAGAGTAAATACAAGGAGCTATTTAACCAAATATGGAGTAGGGGGTGTGGTGGGTGCAACCCCTTGGAACATATAGGTTGTTTTACTACATAAAGTGTTGAAATGACACTTATTTCAAGAAATAATAGAACTGATTAGTGTGGGGTGGCCTCACTAAAGCTCAATGATGTAACTTACACTAAATGCAAGGATAAACCCACCATACTCAATGACTACTTTACATCTGCTTTCACAAAAGAAGATGAATCTAATATTCCTCCCCTTGATGGTTGCTTTTTTCCTGATATACTGCCAATTGATATAACCATTGAAGGAGTTACTACCTTACTCTCTAATTTAGAAGTCCACAAGGCCAATGGTCCGGATGAAATTCCTTTAAAAAAATCTTACACCAGTAATAGCTCCTGCTTTAACTATAATCTTTCAGGCATCTCTCTATCAATCCTCAATCCCAGCTGAATGGAAGACAGCCAACATTGTCCCATTGTTTAAGAAGGGAAATCAAAGTGACCCAAGTTATTATAGACCAATGTCTCTAACATGTATCTGCTCTAAATTACTTGAACATATAGTGTAATTGCATATTTACATCTGAAGAAGTATAATATTCTTACTGAAGAACAACATGGTTTTTGACAGAACAGATCTTGCAAAACTCAACTTATAGCCACAGTAAATGACCTTACAGAAAACTTGAAGACTGCATGGTAGCCAAACTGACGTAATTTTACTTGATTTCAGTAAAGCTTTAGATAAAGTCTCTCATAACCGCCTCTGCTACAAACTGCACCACCTTGGAATAAATGGTATGCCTTGCTTGCCTGGATCAAGTATTTTTTGACTATCAGGCAACAACAAGTAGTAGTGAATGGAGAGTCTAGTTCACCCTCGCTAGTAACATCCGGAGTACCCCAAGGAACTGTATTTGCCCCCCTTTTATTTCTATGCTATATTAATGACATTACAACAAACATATCTTCAAAAATCAAACTATATGCTGATGATGTACTGATTTATAGCAACAGTGCTATATAGGTCTAGCTACATTGCAACAATGAAACACTGCAATATCATTATAAAAATTGTGAACCAAAGAAGCTGAATGTAACAGTGCTATAGCTACATTGCAACAATGCAACACTGCAACATCAATATAAAATCATGAAGCAATCAATTTAATTAAAGGAACTTGATGAAAGTGTTAAAGCTAACAGGCCCATAGCTATACTGAGCTACGTATATGCATGCAGCTCTGTATAGCTAGCTATACTGAAAATTTTCCTAATCCTACATTTGGTCAGCTTACTCAGCTACGCACATCATAATTTCCTATCATGCTAAAAGGGATCCATGTATATGGCTATATAGCTGGCCTCAGTCTTATAGATCCGCCACACATGCAGTGCACGGGGCTGCCGATCACAGATGGAGCTACCAAGGCATATACGTAGCTGTATGGTCAACATCGAACTATAATGTTTAATGAAGTTTTTATGTTAGAACAAGCTAAAATTATGCATAAATTGAAAGTTTAATAAACCCATCCCGTACACGTATGGGCAGCCCATATGCGTACGGGATACCCATGAAGGTATACGCATACGGGATAGCTCATACGCGTATGGGCTAAAATACGCATATGGGACGGAACATTAGTGACTAGAATAAACTCTATTCGCATACTAAATTCAAACCCACAATTGATATCGATATGGTGTGTATATATATAGAGTGGTGGTTTCACATTTGGTATCTAAGGAAAAAAGACAATTTTTGGACTGCAGTAATGAGATGTCAGTACACTTCCCAGTGCGACATCCAGATGTTGCACTGGGAAGTGTGCTGACATCTCGTTACCACATTCCACAAGAATGCCTGAATGTGCTACATCAGATTTGTGGCACTACAGTTCTGAGATGTGAAAGTGTTACATAAGAAAATAGAATTATACTAATGACATTGTTTGTAATCTGCACATATAGAATTTTGAACTAATGATCATTGGATACATGTACATGTACATCCTAAGCTGATTCCCAGCAAGTCACAACCATATCAACATATTGATCATAAAAGATCATGTGCTAAAGGTGAATAACTGAGTTATCCATATGCACCTGTGTGTATAGTATTACTGAATAAGTTAAGTGGTTGATAGATGTGCGTATGTATTGTTAAGTACGTATAGACCAGATAATATCCACTATCATTAAGTACCTACATATGTACGTATGCAAGAATAGTATAATTGTGACAAGGCATGAGAAAATAGGGCTTATATGTACATAAAATTTGACTACATGTATAAACTTGGGAAACCAGCACAACTTTCACCATTTATGCAGCTTTTCATAGGAAATCTCGTGCAGCTTACAGATTTCTAAAATCTTAAACAGAAAAGGAGATACGACCTATAATATGAATAAGTGTATTTTGTGTACATAAGCCTGGTTATCTCATGCTGTGTCACAATTTATGATTATTTACATTTACATGTAACAATTTGTGATTTGCGATTTTAATTGGTGATAATCTAAAATTGTTTTATGCATATTCTTACATACGTACCTACATACCAGAGGAGGGCCGACACGATATAAGCGCTTCTAAATGTATTTACCTTAATTGCATATTTCTCTACATATTTAGCAAGCATGGGACCCTCTTTGGTTGGCACTGAGCTCCTAGGAGGCTTGTAGAACCCGCTAACAGGCATGCTAATCGGTGTAACCGTGTTGTATCTTCCCAGGTATCTTCCTCGTGGTGACTTGCCACTCAAGGTAGGCGCACGTGATTCAATTTCAAAACAGTGGGGTTGATCGCGCTATTGATTTAAGCATGAAACAAACTTTCGAATGATATGTATTTTACTCTTACAACCCTTCAAATAACTCTACCTGTACAAAACCTACGGCTCACGTGAACGTGTCGTCCCTCCTCTGTCTACATACATACGTAAATAAATGTGCAGAACTACTGTATGGCCGAAAATATTGGCATGGAACTAAATTTGGCGGTTGGCGGAATTAACATTGTATTGCCAAATTTTAATCCACCAATTATAAAGAATCTTAGGGGTTAAATTTGTGAAGCACGATATTGAAATGCGTGCTTTATCAATGTCTCTTTACATTTTATAATGAAAACTCCAATCGTATCAAGAACTGAAGTGTCAACTCACCTTGCCAACTATCTAAGGGTCCGTCTTGTAACTTAAGAAAGACGCAGTGAAAGTGACATACCTTTGCGTAGAGCACAGCATTGAACGCTCTGTGAAACCAATTGTAGACTCTGCAAAACCAAAGTCATTGGTTATTCCACAGAGAAAAGGGCAACAATAGCCAATTATACATGGGAAAACGGAGCAATATTGCCCACAATATTGCAATATTAAATCTGCCTATATAATATAATACAGGTTTTCTGCACTTTCAGGGTTTCACCAAATATAATTACCACCAATATTTCTGGCCATATGGTACGTATATTGTAAATACAAATAAAGAGACTAGTAACTTAGTCAAATCAGAAACAGATAGCTAGCTATTTATTTTAGCCTAAACAGGAAGTATGAATGAGCTACGGTACAGCTCTAAGGTAACGTCGCACTCGCTCGCAGATTTTGTCGAGTAAACAGCATTACTCGATCGAGTTTCGTGTACTGAAGCGCTCGCAGCGTGTGAAGTGACGAGTACTCGAAGTAAACTCGAGTGCATGATTTAGCATGAAGCTACGTAAGTACTGCACGTACGTGACAGGCCTTATAGTGATCAAGCGCAAGTAGACGACGAGTACTCAAGTGTGAAGAGTAACTTCACGACTCAACTTTAGTTTCCTTTAGATATACTATGTAACGTGCGGTAAAAGCCAAACACGCATAAAATATTAATCTATCGAGCTCTATTGCCACATAGATAATAATTTTATATTGCTCGAAAATATTAAGATACACTTACGTGCATTGTTCTTTTGTTGTATTGCCTTCTTTGCCACTCACAAATAATAAAATGATGAAATTAATCCTATTTTAATCACTAACAAATTGAAGAGCGAAATTGATGCACTGAGACCAGTACAGCGACTACATTATAAAACATGCCACTGTTTATGCACATACCCAAGTATTATTCTATTTAAAGCATAGCGTACGGTTCTAATAATAAATCTCAAGTAAACATCCCTAGTGATTCGAGCTTTGTGTGAACGCGAGTATCTTCAACTCTCGAGTGTTTTATCCCTCGACAGTGATCGAGTTCAGTGTATCGAACATTCGAGTGGCGAGTGTGCAAGTTGCGAGCGAGGCGACGTTACCTTAGAGCTGTATCGCTACCCTGAATCAGTTGGTAGTAAAATTGACAGCTGAATTGGCTTGGCTGAATATACGTGCGTACATACATACATAGTATTGAAAAATATAAAAGATGTGTAAGCAGTGATAACTCATGTTTATTTTTTTGCTATAACTCATATGTTGCACGTTTTGAAGTCCACATTGTAGTTATGGTAGATGTACACCGTAATTACGATATTAAATATGCTTGTATTATGACCGAAATACAGGCGTAATTACGTATGTATGTGCATAACTATGCTCCATAGCTAGCTAAGTATAATCATTGAATTGTACTACAAAATGAATTTCTTGCAGTTAATTCATATATGCAGCCTCTGTTGTGTACTGTACGAGTATTTTATACCGTCCGCGTATGGTACGTACCATACGCGTATGGTATGTTTTTCTGTACCATACGCGTATATATGTTTCGCACAGTATAAAACTTTCTATAGGGACTGTAGGCTCTACACAAAAAGGATTATTACTCTTCACAAGGCTATCAAAAATGTTCGAATTCGTTATAGCGCTTCATAATTATATTAATAGGACTACACTATAAGCTATTAAACTCACGATTTACTTAAATTGCCGATCATCCGTTAAAATACCTATGGATGAAGATGTACAACTAATTTGATGTGAATGAGTCAGAAAGAGAAAGTGATAAATTCGAAAGCTTCTTTGCTAGGTACGAGTTTAGCGAATCGAACCCCACGCATTTGATTAGATTTCTATAGTAACCAATTTTAGCTAGTTGTATTGCTAAAATTTCTTATTATTCTTTCCGGTGTCGTAGGAAATTCTGTCCTACCGGACGATATTTCCTAGGAAAAAATGTTCTGTCGGACAGGAATACCCGTCCCACCCTAGGAAAATATGTCTTAGGTGTGACTAGTAGTAAAATGTGTCATTTACCCAGCGACCTTGATCCTAGCACACATTCTTTACAATTAGCTATAGCTATAATTATGGCACGCGCTCTAATATCTAGCGGGATGTGGCCGCCGATGATACTTGAGCATCATTCTTTTGCCAAGCAATTCCCATAACATGATTTCACCTGTTATGCTCACAGCTATAGCTACATACTTGAACAGCACAGATGGGATCCACCGCCTGGGAAAATAATTAGCTAGCATAGATCGTACGCACCTTGCAGCATAAATTATTCACAATATTTTGTAAAAAGCGTTAAGTGCATTGTAAGCTACTGAATGCTAGGTGCATGGAACTAATGACTTGCTGCTGTTCCTGCAGCTTATTAATATAGCTGTAACTACACTAAAGCTATTTTGCGTATATGCATGCACGATTAATTATTCTGTGCAGTAAATATATTTGATACTCCACATCAAGCTTCTACCAGAATCTTTCAATGCCCTTGCCATTCATCCACCACGTGAGCGCGAGAATTGCCATTGGTTAATTCTTATTCAAATCACCAATCCAGATATTTCAGTTTGAGAGTAAACAAAACTCACACGATTTTGTACACTGCCTATTCTTTTGTCCATTTGTAGCCTTGAGTTGCCCATTCTAACAACTGAGTTTTTATTAGTGCCCACTTGAGTGTGTACTAGACGAAGTTAAGAGGGATCAGTTGGAATATACGGCACCTAAGGATTTCCATTCGGGGGCGCGCTCTGATTAATTACGTCACTTCCGTTGACATTTATAATGATTGGCTTCTAATTTATTCCTCCACATCAATGAATTCGTCGAGGATCCGGCTTCAACGGACACGTGGTAGGATCTAAAAACGCTCGTAAAACGTAACGACATTCGTCTGTATGAACGATAGTGCCAGGAACCACGTGGACATTGGTGATGGGGAGCAATTAATGTAGTGTCATTTCTTTATCGTACAATTTCCATGTAGCTATACCCAACAGCAGCTACGAATGTGAAGCCGGTATCCACCAACCCACTCAGGGGCAATACCTAAATTTCCTGACTGGTGTGTTTTCCTCCTATTCTGTGTAAGTAGATTTTTAATTTTCTCTATATTTTATGCATGTTGTACGCATATAGCTAATTAGTTATTGCAAGCTAGTTACGTAGCTATTATGAAACAAATTGGTGGTGAATCGAATCACGGAAGTGACGTAATTAATCAGTGCGCGCCACCCGAATCGAAATTCCTTAGGTGCCGTATATTCCAACTGATCCGTTAAGAGCTGTACGCCAGGTTCTTCGTGATAATGATCTTCAGTAACTTGTATATTGACTACGTAGCTGTATACTCTGAAAACAAAACGCTTCACCTCCTAACAAGCCACCCGCGCGCCATAATCGGGTGAGTCTCACGTGCGTGATAATCAAAAATATTTTAAATGGCGCTTACTTTGACTGGCGATCGGAGATGATGCTCGAGATGATACTAGTATCATACTGATGCTAAAATGGGTTCTAACTCGGTGTTCAGTCGGTTTAAAAGTTGTAAGGGTTAGCGTTAAACTTAGCTAGCTATATTTTTAAAATTCCTGGTTTGAAAGGGGGGTTCGTCCGAACCCCTCGATCCCCTCTGGCTACGCCCCTGACATGTACACATTATCTTTGTTTAATATTATTCCTTGTAATAATACTGTATACGTAGCTAAATACGTACCTATTAAAGCCTGACTTCCATGAGTAGATCCAAGTAATAATACAACTATTTTTATTAGCGCTTAAGTTAGGCCAAGCAAATTTGATTACTGGTTTCTCATCCCCGCCCGCATGGGTTTCAATACCACTGCCTCAACTTTCATTATCTCAATTTTTGCCTATTTTTACAATTTTAACAATTTTAATGAGCTTTTTTTAACATTTTGAATAAATTACTGTATAATGAATAATGAAAAATGACCGCCCGCCTGCATATAAGCACAGAATTTGGTGGATGAGAAACAAGAAATCAAGTTTGCCTGGCCTTATATAGTATTGACGAATTACTCTAAGCAAGGTCAGGATCCTGCAGCACTTTACAGAGCACCAACTATCGCAAAGTTGAGCAGACAAGAAGGGATGGCTGGTTGTAAGTCGTAATAACATCTGGAGATTCTTGCACTTCTATTATGATAAGTGGTTGTCACGATAAGAAAGACTCCAATGTTAAATCGTTGAGTAATATCTAGCAACTGTTGAACAGCAAATGTTAAGACAAAAAACAATGGCACTTCATGAACCTCTAGATATAGAAAGGTACTCACCGAGGGATCTGAAATCAGTTTGAAATCCATAGCTACCGTACGAACGGCGACTTAGTTAGCTATAACTATCCCTTCTTGTCTATTGATCAGGACGTTGACAGGTATAGCTACGTAGCTATTATAATGATTGCATTAAATTAGAAAATACAAATAAATGTATGCATAGCTAGCTACATATACGTACATAGCCGGGCACATAAAATTTATGCATGAGCTTCTTTGGACACATGACATCATTCTCAATGCCACTGACTGAATCCAGATGTTGCCTATGTAAATTACCTGCAAAGATGAAAATAAAATTCATTTTGTTATACAATTCAATATGTATACTTAAGTACGTAGCTAGCTATTTTTTACACACCAATATTTACGCTCATAGTATGTACATAATACACCCGTAATTACAATGTGTATTGCAGCTGTATAACAATTGTAATATGATCGTAATAACTACTACACTATGTTATCTTTATGGATGCCTACCATATGTCACAATATATATTGCAATACACTCAAAGGCAATATGCAATATGGTGTTGACTTCTATTGTTTTACATTTGTTTGTACATATATGTATATTATGTATTATGTATTTGTGTTGCATAATTTTAGATGCATATGAATTCGCTGATGATTTTTATGTAACATCCATAATAGATCATTCTGCTTCAGGTATGTTATATGTATGTTTTTTTTAATTGTACATTACACATTACACAAAGCATGGAAATGCTTACACTATACATATCCATTCACACATACGTAGATTATCATAATAAAGACAAACCAAGTCACTCAGATGTTGCAAGATTAGATGATATATCCTGTGGTAGTCACAATCAAGATTGGTTAGATGGTACAAGGAGTCAACATGCCCTTGGTGCTGTACATGACAGTAATAATAGAAGGAATTTATCTTTATCAATTGCTAAGAGCAGAATGCACATATCAGGTAACACTAACTACGTGTATATACATAATCATGTATTAACTTAATGTAACATTACAATTACATGTGAGTACAAATGCAACCTCTCTCAAGTACAAAAGTAACCACTCGCTAGTACAAGTGCAACCAATACCACAATGAATATTGGTACTTGTTTGAATTTTTACATAATTATACAAATTTAAACCTTCTTTGTATCATTAAGTACAGTAGTACTTAATAGTAGGGATCGACACGAAAAAACATGGCGTCCAACTTTCACGTGCCTCCATAATTGCCTCACAATATACTTTTCATGAAAAAACCGATTAAAATCCATTTGTAACACTATAACAAAACTGTACCTTTGTTAAACTCCATGGAAAATCTAACAATATGATCAGTAGAGAGATTTGAAAATTTCGAAATCTACCAGAATTTTGTCTGACTGCCGGACTGCCTGCCAGCCTGTCTGCCTGCTGTAAGACCCATTAGCACTAGGAGTATGGCTCCAGATTCTCACACAACAAAGGAAATTGTGTCCGATTTACGAAACTGCTTTTCCGCTGAAGATTCATCCACTGCGCCTTACTGTTTCTTTTCATCCCTCACTATCTTCCTTTTTTCTTCGTTTAGTCTGTAGAAAGGTGAGAAAATTATGAAAGAAGGTGTCGATCGGCTTGCACCTTCTGCTTTTACGTCACCAAAACAGCCACTTACACACGTGACATAATTAGTAATGCGCCTGCCGTTAAGTACTATGAACAGATGCGATGTTTTTGCGTGTACTTCATTACATCATGAACTATTGAGTACTGCCGATATATAACTTAGACAACATATTTTCGATGTTATTGGTCCGTATTTCACTAGTCTCGCGTAGCCAGACCCTCTACGCCCAGGCGCTTATCGATTAGAGATTATAAGCGCTGGGCTACTAGGGTCTGGTAAAGTTCACAGGCCTCAAATTTACAAGTGCCACCAGTGATCGGTGGGTGTTAATTAGTGCACGTGATCAAATAAGCGCCACATAACTTGAATTTCCAGTGCGCTATGTCTGAAACCTGTGGACTTTGTCGAGAAGCCACTGATGTCACCTCTACAAGTAAAAGACAACTAAGTATTTTCTGCCGGTACTTCTTTAGCTGGTATGTATTTTAGGCAGAAAAAGAGGAAGCTTTTAAATGGTTCAGCCTATTAGGCTGAAAAGACAGTTTTGAAACAGTACTTAATGCGATACAATTTGCTTTGGTTTTCTCGAAGGTCCACGTGCCCTATTGCTTTCTTTAGCGCTGCGTGAAGCTCCATCACAATCGAGATCACAATCCTTTCAATTAGAGCTCTGCCTTTCAATAAAGACGCTTCGTTTGAATTACAGGCGCATATGTCCAGTTACCAAGCAATAGAATCGTCACATATAGTGTCAAAAATTTCAAGGCCTGTGAACTGTACCAGACCCTAGTAGCCCAGCGCTTATAATCTCTAATCGATAAGCGCCTGGGCGTAGAGGGTCTGGCTACGCGAGACTAGTATTTCACTACAATGCAGCTGCTCCGCTATGTCAACACTGTTGTTAATTGCACCTGTAAAAACAATTAAGTAATGTTTTGGCACCTGGAAGACGACATAGATTGTTGACGCTACTTCGTACCCGGGATTGGAAACTGTGACTTCTCACCTCCACTCCTCACCTACGGGTTTTTAATTGGCTAAAAACCCAAACCCACCATCGAAGCCAGTGGGATAGTATTTTCTGTCTTGTGGCGTCGTGCTTATGTGTCAGTTGCTGTTCTTTTGAAGAACTAAATGGAAACGCTAAGTGGATCGTCTGGTAGTAAAGGTAATTGTTAAGTGTATTTGCATGCTTCGTAATAACCTGTTGTAACCAACGCGTAAGCTTGTGGTACCAATCCACAAGGTGTTTCAAAACTTGTAGGTTCGATTTTAAGGATATAAATTGTGTATGGATTAATGTTTGCCACAGTATACGTGATTGTTGGTGTAATGTTGACGGAAATGTTGATTTGTCAAATGTGCACATTGACATGTACATGTATCACGTGGATATTGCATTCTTTCGTTTTATTCAGACATTAATGCTGTTGCTGTGGTGACCGTGGGTTCACGGATATATATGTATAATTGGAACTAATGTATTAGCACTAAGAATCAAGTACAGCAGCGATACTTACTATAACAGCTAGACTAAATACTCACGTGCATGTACTACATTATATAGATGTGTGTATGCACGTGTCCCAAGTCCGGATACTACATCTCCTCCCCCTTAATTCGAAGGGCTCCAGGGTATCGTGGGTTTGCGGATTCTTGATGATCGGTGCAATGTAAGAGTTGGAGATTCATGTTGACTGTTCTGAGGATCAGGACTTGATGTAGAATCACTATTAGAATTGTCACTAGTGTTCGGCATTGGTAATGTCACTGATCGAATACGTAACTGATTGGCATGGCGATTCCAGACTACTGTTTTACCTTGTACAGTAACTTTATACATCACATTCCCCTTCCTCTCTGTAATTGTACCAGGTAGCCAATGTTTTCCTGGTCTGAAATTTCTAATCCATACCGGATCTCCAATCAAAAATTGCTTTGGCTTCGTGTGGACATCGTAGTTTTGTTTCTGACGAAGCAAAGCTTTGTTTGTTATAGGTTGGCAGGGATGAAAAAGATCAAGTCTGGTCCGCATTCTTCTGTTGTTCAGCATCTCTGAAGGTGTTTGATTAGTGACTGAATGTGGGGTTGCTCGGTAACCTGCTAACAAGTTGATCAAACAATCCTGCAATTCTGTGACAGTTCGAGGATCTGCTTTATCAATATAGTTCTTAAAGGTCTGCACTAACCTTTCTGCCTCCCCATTAGATCGAGGATGATAGGGAGCAGTGGTTGTATGTTGAATTCCCCGAGACTTACAGTAGTGTTGGAATTTCTCTGCGACAAATTGTGGACCATTATCTGTTACCACTTGGTGTGGAATACCATGGGTTGCAGAAATTTGTTGCAAATGTTTAATTAACACTTCTGTGGTAGTAGATTCCATCATGTGCACTTCGGGCCATTTACTGTAAGCATCCATTAGTAACATCCACATCTTCCCTCTGTATGGTCCAGCAAAATCTATGTGTAGACGTTGCCAAGGCTTGGCTGGCAAGTCCCACTGATGTAATGGGACTTTAATTGGTTCTTTAGCGGATTCAGCACAATTAATACAAGACTTCACAAATGACTCTATGTCGGTGTCAAGCGATGGCCACCAAACATGTAATCTAGCAAGTGATTTCATGCGAGTAATTCCTGGATGACCTTCATGTAAAAGCTGTAATATTGGCTTTTGACATTGTGATGGGACAATTACTCATAAACCCCATAGTAAACATCCATTGTAGGTTGACAGTTGAAAACGTTTACTAAAAAACGGTTTAACTCTTTTGTCAACTGACTGAGCTGTGTCTGGCCACCCTCACATCGTAAAATTGTATACCTGTGACAAAACAGGATCTTTGGCTGTAGCCATCTTAATGTTGGTAACAGTTATTGGAAAGGATTGAATCTGTTCTTCTACCACACAAACAATTTCACTGCTATCATCTAAGTTTTGTGGCTCTTCTTGTACTGGCAGTCGAGATAGACCATTGGCATTTCCATGCTGTCTTGAAGGTTGGTATTTAACCTCATAATCGTAAGCAGAGAGTAAGATGGCCCATCTTTGTAAACGACTAGATGCTGTCTCCGGAATCCCTTTGTTAGGGTGGAAAATAGTCACTAAAGGTTTATGGTCTGTAATCAATTGGAATTTTCGTCCCAGTAGGTACTGACGAAACTTCAATACACCAAACACAATTCCTAGAGCTTCTTTTTGGATTTGTGCATAGTTTTGCTCTGCTGCAGTCAACTTATGAGAGGCATAAGCAATCGGCTTTTCAGTACCATCAGAAAAGGTGTGAAAAATCACCGCTCCAATGCCCACTGGACTAGCATCACAAGTAAAGGCTTACTAGTACCGATGGATCATAATGTGAAAGAGTATCAGCTGATGTAAGTAATTTCTTGACTGCTGTCACTGCTTCTACATGTTGGCTTGTCCAGTTCCACTGTTTGTTCTTCTGCAATAAATTGCTGAGGGAAGCACAAGTAGTGGCCAAACTTGGAACAAAACGGTCATAATAGTTTACCATTCCAAGAAAAGAACGGAGTTCTGCTTGATTCTTGGGTTCTGGCATTGCAGTTATTGCCTTGATCTTGTCAGGATGTGGGCGAACACCTTCCTTATCAAGAATGTGACCAAGGTACGTGATACTGTCTTTAAAGAAATGACATTTTTCAAGCTTGAGACGTAAACCTGTGGTATTGAGACGCACCATGGTCCTCTGAAGGTTTGCCAAGTGTTCTTGTTCACATTTCCCTGTCACCACAATATCATCAAGGTAACAAGCTACGCCTGGTATGTCACCAACGATTTGCTCCATCAGCTTTTGAAATATAGCTGGTGCACAACTAAGACCAAAGGGAAGGCGTTTGTATTTGTACAATCCTTGGTGTGTATTTATCACAACTAAATCAGCAGATTCTTTATCCAAAGGAATTTGTAAATAAACATCTGCAATATCAAGTTTTGAAAACATGTGACCTCCATTGAGTTTGTGAAATAGTTCCTCAGGGAGAGGAAAAGGGTAAACATCAGTTTTCAGGGCAGGATTAAGCGTGACTTTGAAATCACCACAAAGCCTAATGATACAACTGCCAACCCAATGATAAGATTGTAAGTTACCACTGACTATGGTACGTATGATTCTATTAGCAGTTAGCACTACAAATTAAAAATGGTATGTAGTATTACGTACCTATCTTCATATACGTAGCATGATACCACTGTTATAACTACAATGATGGCATGGACCACTATGCACTTGTACTATCAGTGGTATGGTACGTAACACTATTAACACTATGGCATGTACCACTATCAACACAATGGCATGATACTCTATGTCAGCACTGTCAAGAATGCTATGGAACCATTGCATGTCAAAACTATAGCACGTTTGTACTATTCTTAATAGGGCTGTGTGATAATGGAAAATGTTATGTCTCGATACACAACATAATCTCAATACATGATATAATGTTGTCAACACGAAGTTTTATCATCATTTGCCTCAATGTATAAAATTGTTGGGCAAAAGTATCAAATAGCTACCAGGTAACTGCTTTTAATAAGTCTATAGAGGTAGGCTTGTTCTTATTAAACCTCAGTGTTTGCATAAGATATGGCTTCCTGGCCACCTCTAAGTAACAAAAAATTTAATTAAAGAATATCAGTAAACACATTAATGTACATTGTGATAGTATCGATAAGTTATCTGCCATTTTGTTATCGCGATAATATATAGATAATTATCATATTATTTTTATAATACAGCCCTAATTCTTAACATGCACTTGGCTATATTAATGCTATCATATATTATCGACACACCGTATCAGTGGTATATACACCAGAGGTAGCACTATATTATAAAGCATGGTACAAATATCAACAGTAGTATATAACTATGTATGTAACACTTTGCGTGAGTGATATCAAAGCCTCGAGCTGTGGTATATAACTGATATACCACAGTTTGCCGTGGTATATCAGAATATACCACAGTTGCAAGGTTATATACCACAGTTGCCTTATACGGCCTGTCTGCCTTTAATGAGATTACGAAGTGTACCCGTTACGTGACATACCCACTTGTTTGTGGGTTTCGTTTTTAGGCCTGAAGTTTAATAAGTTTTTAGGCGATTATCTTCGAGACGGCAGTTAAATAATGTCAAAGAAACTAAGTATTAATGGAATCTTGACTGATACCGTGCCGGAGAGTGTCTAATGAAGCAACTCACAATACCAGAGGTGCCTTCGACTTCTTGCCAGGCAGGCCTAAGCAAAGTGTAACATTAACGTTATAACACAGCTTTGTTTGGGATTTGACTGATATATATGCACTCTCCCTTGGGTGCTACCCCCTCAGGAGTCATGCGTATATATCAGTCGAACCCCTCGCGACTGTGATATTAATATATTATAACACAGCCGCGAGGGGTTTGACTGATATATACGCACTCTCCCTCGGGCGCTACGCGCCCTCGGGAGTCGTGCGTATATATCAGTCAAATCTCGAGCAAAGCTGTGTTATAACATTTATGTTACACTTTGCTTAGGCCTACCTGGCGAATAGTCGAAGGCGCCTCTGGTAGAATGGCGACCATTGTGAGTTGCTTCATTAGACGCTCTCCGGCACGATATCAGCCAAGATTCCATTAATACTTAGTTTCTACGACATTATTAAACTGCCGTCTCGAAGATAATCGCCTAAAAACTGATTAAACTTCAGGCCTAAAAACGAAACCCACAAGCAAATGCGTATGTCACGTAACGGGTTTATTATGCACTTCGTAATCTCATTAAAGCCAGACAGGCCGTATAAGGCAACTGTGGTATATAACCTTGCAACTATGGTATATTCTGATATACCACGGCAAACTGTGGTATATCAGTTATATACCACAGCTCGAGGCTTTGATGTCGCCCACGCAAAGTGTTACATAATATATTAATGTACATAATTATGTACATAGCTACGTAGCTAGCTACATTGCTGTTGATAATATAGTGATATGATGGTACATAGCTACCACCATTATCATGCTGCTAGTTATGGGACCACTGTTCACACAATGCTCCCAGAACCAAGACTATCCTACACATGCACAAATTTCAGACCATTAATTGTATTAACACGTCCCATAACCAGTGCCATAGCATGAGCTGCATGATGAACATACCATCAAAGAACTGTCAACATTAATGTATGTAGATACGTATACTCAGCTACGTAGCTCTACGTATAGTATTAGAGCATAAACAAAATAATGTACTGGTTTCGAATAAACCTTCAAAGGTTTCAACCTTCAAATAATAAATGCAACATTTGAAATATTTATATTTCACTACATAATCAAGTATGTTGGTAATTTGTGTAGTATTTGTCCCTTACATTAGCAGTCAATTAGGCAAAATCATAATTTTTGGCTGCACAAAACTGTCATGTGTATGCCTTTAGTATTAGAAGAAAGTGTTTTGCTGGTAACTTTAGTGATGTATTAATACATATCTATGACAGAAATAACTAAACCTGAGTTGTAAAAAAATTGTTGAAGCTTCGAAGGTTGGCACCATGCCATACGTAGTGTGATGTCCATTGGTACCATTCCTGTCAATGTATGTCACACTATGGCACGGTCACACTATAGCATGGTATCCATGTATGTCTTACTATGACATGATACCCATGCATGTCACTTTTTTATATAGCTAGTACGTATATCAATGTGTGGTATCTACCACTAGCTATGTATACGGCATGTCAGCATAATACATACGTCAACACTATGGCATGGTACAACTGTCAACACTATGGCATGGTACAACTGTCAACACAATGGCATGTACCCATTCTTAACATGCACTTGGTATCAGGAGCCGCATATGGGTACCTATAGTTATTCCATGCATTGGTGCCATGCCATATAGTGTGACATGCATTGTTTTTGAAGGTTATAAATTGACATTCGTTTATGCACTATGTATAATTATGTAGTTAATGGTCCTTACCATCTCGATGTGTTGATATTGGCACTTGTATAATGTTATGCATGTCACCAATTCATGTTACACTATGGCAAGATGCCATGGTGTAGCATGCATTTGTATCAATCAGTAGCATGCATTGCTACGTATGTGACTTAATTACCTGGCACTTACGTAATTGTTGTTATATCTATGTACGTACTATATGACTTAATAAACTGCCATTTGAATTTATAAAACTATTGTATAATATGGTACTTACATGCTGTGTAAACTACTCTTGACTTTAACAACTAGCTACTATATGACTTTATAAACTTCCGCTTGACTTGTGACTTTAATTTATAAACTAGCAAACTACCATATGACATTAGAAATTACCAATTGGACATTAAATGAACTTCACTCATTTTAAACTTTTTAGACAATTGGTACTCATAAATTGCTACCTTAAGTATTATATTAATTTAAAGAGGCCTTAGAGACTACAGAGACTCAGAGGCCACTAACACACCCCTAGTATATATTGAGACTCATGATAGTAAGTCGCGAGGTCAAGAAGCGCAGCAACACAACCACTGAGTGAGTTATTTACACGTAGCACTGCCCTTAATTTGCAAACGCTCTAGCTAAGCCATCATGAAAGCTATTTAGTTAATACAGACCCACAACATTCTTAATCAATAAATCAAGAATGGAGCAAATCGGTGCCAGCATTCCTAAGTACCAGCCATTACGAGTTTTATGGCTCTCATTGTGCAACTACATATGACAAACCATCCTTTCCCATGCAATTCACCTGTTTACTAGAGAATTAGTACCTTCATTGTTTGAAGAATCAATAATCCAAAGTTCATCGAAATCAGTTCAGCCATTCTTTTTATAAAATCATTCCTTTCACCACAAATATTTTTACGTGGAAGTCGTTTTTTCTTTCATTTTCATCACACACTTTTTTCGTGGACTTACGGGAGCTTGTGTGAACCCTGGAAGTGTTTTCAAACTTTCATTTCGTACATTAACTTGTTTGTCTAATAACTCAATCATTTCTTCATGGATACCAGCCAAATTTGTATCAGCACTTATCCCATATATGCTCCATCTGTCATACTATATACGTATTTTCAGCCTGATGTAAACACTTGAACGTGTTTGTGAGAAGGGCTATTACACTACTTGCCATAACTTGGACCCCCTTCATATGATTTGCATAAACTTTCAGATACACAATCTATATTGATGTATCACTCTGTAGTGAAAGTTTAAAAAATTGCGGGCCTGAGATTTTCAAAATTAAGCCTCAAAGTTTAATTTACAATATTGTGTGCTAAGCCAGTACAAGTGATACCCATGCAGTACTTCTCTGCTGCTTGCTAGTAATAATATATGTTCATACTTCCAAAAGAACACCCTGGGTGTAAAAAAGTGCGAGGCCAATCAGAAGCAGCATTGTGTATAGGTATGTGCGACCAAAAACTTTGATATCAGCTGAGGCCAAGAAATTACTTATCGTATATCTTCTTTTTAAAACTGCTTGAATGATGTACAATAGTTTATAGCATATTTTCACATAATTATATGATTGCATGGCTTTGTCACTTGGCCACCTTTTTTGTACCATCATTATTATGAAGGTGGCCAATGACAAAGCCAATCATACTTGTGAAAATATGCTATAAACTGTTGTACGCCATTCAAGCAGTTAAAAAGAATATATTTTCTTGGCCTCAACTGATATCAAAGTTTTTGGTCGCACATACCTATTTACAATGCTGTTTCTGATTCTAGCACTTTTTTACGCTCAGGGTGTTTTTGTTTAGTATAGAGAGACCTTAGAGACCATAGAGACTGTAGAGATTCAGAGACCACCGATACACCCTTATTGAATATAATATAGAGAGACTTTAGATACGTACCATAGAAACTGGAGTACTCAGAGACCACTCACACCTCTAGTATATATACTGACCTGATATACGCAATAATTATATAAAGGGACATTAGAGATCATAGAGACTCAAAGACCACCAATATGCACCTCTAGTAGGGCTCTGCGGTATAATTGAGGAAGGTTTGTTATGCTGAGAATACAATTCAGATACAAGCACTTGTTAACTATCAATACTTTCCTTATATTTCTGTGAACACCTCAAACAAGAAATGCTGAGTTGATAGATGAAAGTAATGACCGTGTCATGAAGATCAAAGTTGGGGCTGTAGGCCTTACATATATTTAGACAGAATTCAGCAGTGAATACATAGCTATACATACCTATATGGTGGGTAGCTAGCTTTTACATTGCGGGTTTAAAACCACAGGTATAAATATATAAGCTTAGTAGCTATTTTAGTATAATGATTACACGTACAATGTATTTAGTAACAAGTTGATGTATTATCATCTAAAAACCAGACGTTGTGTAAGTTAAACCACTGTTAATATTAATAGTGTTAATCAACTGTTGTTCAATATATTGTAATGATGTCACATAAGCATAGACTCATCACTAAGGAATACATAGCAATGCAATCAAATTTAATTATTTTATTTAAACCGGCTTTATACTCCAGTACTCAGGGATACCGAAATTCTTATTGTAACAATATAGGTCAGTCTTACAAGCTCCAAAACTCTCACGGCACGTCCATTTTTTAATACTGAAACGCTCTGTCTTGTTAGTAATGTACAGCTGGTGAAACGGCTTTTACTGTGAAATAAAAGGCTAATACCCTTACCTTGCTCTTCTTTAGCATTAACTCATGACGTACTTCATTACTAAGGCCCCACCCATCAGTAATATCGATAGCAAGTGTCATGATTATAGAGAAACTGAAAAGCAGTAGGACTTGTTTGATTGGTTATTCAGACTTCATTTTATATGAATGGTTTTTAATAGCCTGGGGGCAGACGCACACACACACACACGTACACCGACATCTGCACGAAAACCATTTCAAGAAACCAGGCGTGCCAGCGTTCCAGTTTAAAAATATGTAGTATCTTTAACCAATTTGGAATACTCTAGTTATTAAAAAGCTGGCTAAAATGCATCAATTTTTAGAGCTATATTGTAATAACAGTGTTCCTTTGTTAAAGATGATGAAAAGCCTGATCTTACATAGTCAATTATATTGTAAGACATCTGATCAATGAGTGCATGCATGCATGCATGCCTGTATTCCAGTTATCTTAATGGGTCAAATGATGTACGTAAGTAGCTATGTCTATGCATTTCTATTGGTACTGAAGTCTACAGTAGTCCAGGAACTTTTAGGTAGCTATCTCAGGAAATACTGGTCATTAGGTTGATGTACCTAAAGGTCCATAATAATTATCTATAATACACATTGTATTTTACCTCAATTTTTTTGTTAAGTAACACAGCAGCCTCTTAGAACAGAATACACCAATAAAAATCCTATATATATATACTTGATAATGTTTTAGCTCAGCTAGTAGCACAGTAAATATAGCTATGCTATACAGCTACGTATGTATTAATAATGATGAATTGTATGTTATGGTAGTTGACTTTTCAAGCCCATCTGGATACAAAAGTCCCCACATTTATGTGTCTTGAAAAACCTCTTAATGCCTTCTTCTCCATGATCAGTGAAACCATAAAAACCAGGTGTTGTTGAATGTATTGCAGGGTCAGTGAGAATCACTGTAGAATATGATAGTACACCCTGTGTGTAACAGAATTTCAATTTAATCACAGTTTGCATAAATTTAACCCATTTAGAGATTCTACGTATTAGCTACATAGGAGCATAGGAGCACAGCAAAATTAGTATTTTAAAAGTTAGCTAACTGTCTATTGTATGTATGCTACGGTAGGTTATACTGATTTCCCAAGTGTGCATAATTATAGTCAAGCTAAGTTTATACATACTTGTTGTTTACTGATTCAATGCTTACAATTAGTGTGATGGTTCGTTTTCCTAAGTCATCAGTTCACGAAGTGATTGCGTTATACGTAGTTCAATAAATTTGGCACAATGCTTTACCATAAGAACTGTTGGCAACGTGAATTAAGTAGCCCAAAGCGATGCTTTTACTGATGCAAGTGTTATTGTTTAAAGAATTTGTAATCCAAAGAAGGAGTGACAAGAATCAACATAGGCAGGCAAGAATTATCATGGGGGTTGTTTACGCAGACTGGCTAACTCAGTGTACTGTATTTGCTGACCACTGTAGTGTATTTCCTATACAGTACACTTAATATTTTATGGTATATATAGTACCAATTTTTTCTTTGATCCTCCCCATGTCGAACAATAGTTCTTACAGTAAAGCATCGCGCCGAATGGAACTATAACATGTACCATCATTCAGTTTTGAATGACCTGAAAAGTAAACCATTGCATTATAACTGTTAGCTTTGTGTTGAATATCCTTAAAAGCATGCATCGTGACAATCCTACCTGCTTAAAGATTTCAATAATCCTCCCACGCAAAACCAACAAATCGGTAAAAGCACCATATACTTGTGTTGTACGATAAAATACAGCACTCAGGGTGGGGGCGAGTGGCAAGGCGAAACGGTGCTTTAACTAGTATGTATTTGCTAGTGCCAGCTACATAACATAATTATGAATATTATACATATTCATACCATGACATATGCACAGTATGACATTATTTTTCATAATGATATAGATGACTGTAACACCATCATCATGATACAGTACAGCACAAATGCAACTTCTCAAGCGTATTCGACTCGTGCGTCGTCAAAGGTATACACTAGTGTATTGCAGTGGAAATTCACGAGTTTGTTCAAACTCCTTACAAGTAATCTATCTGGAAACCATACATTTTTATGGTAGGAATGAGGATTAGATGAATCTGAAGACTCTTCATCATGGAACCAACATTCCCATAAGTCAAGCTCTAGTTCTATTAATTCAGATTTTTCAGAATCACTAGATGCATGTGTGGAACTTCCATTCCATCTTCAATACTCTTTTTGAGGTTTTCGGTTAACTCTTCTTCCAGATGAGGAATCATTCCACTAGAAATCCACTGCTGAGTCTGCTGAAAAGTTACTAAGGGTGGGACATACTGTGTTGACTTCAAGCAAGTCATTGAGAGCGGAGCAGCTGAGGTTTTTTCAGTCTTGATGATCTTTAAAGCAGAAAAGAAATGCTCTACTTTAGCTGTTGAGAAAGGTATACAGCTAAACAGCAATTCAGTGATCAACATGATGTTTGGCCACTTCAACTGTTACCAGATTTCATCACATCCAATCCTAAGGTAAGTTCAGCATAATCAACAATGTCTTCAATAATTGAAATATTATCAACTCTTTTAGCTTCAACAGGAGCACAGAAGACATCAGTGATACTCACAAGAGCCTAGAGCTGAGCGATGGTGACGATTAATCGATTATCACGATTATTTAACCTTATCACGATAGCGATAGTAAACAAGAGAGATATCGTGATAGTTAATTGTAATTTTGAGCATGCGCAAGTCAAGGTTGTAGTTTTAAAATGGCGGATATCACTAGTGACGATTGTGTGAACAGTGACGAATACGATATAGAACTCAATAACGAAGATGATGTCACTATTGCTGCAGAAGAAAGGCGAGAATTCTTACCTTTGGAAAGATCCAAGAGTAGAATATGGGAACATTTCGGATTTTTGGCACGTGACGGGAAGTATTGTGAGCCTGACAAGAAGAAGCACAAACTAGTTTACTGCAAAGTGTTTGAATGCAGCTACAAATATTGTGGAAACACAACAAACATGCGTTATCACTTGAAGGAACACCACCCAGTTTTGTATAAGACGCTCAGTGACGGCGATAGTAGTAGTAGCAGCAGTAGTACTCGCATAGCCAGTGTACCGCGTGGACAACAGAAATTACCAGAACTATTTAAGCAGCAAGAAGCTTTTCCTCGCTCTTCAAGTAAATGGGTTAAATTAACTGAGTTGCTTTGTTACTTTCTAGCGAAGGACACCCTCCTTTTTGACACAGTGAATGGCAGTGGTTTCCAGAAACTTTTACAAGATCTGTAGCCAAGGTACAGACATCCAGATAGGAAAACTATATCCACTGTATACATGCCAAGGCTCTACAAATGTAAGAAAGAATCAATTCTTCAAGAGTTGCATAGTTGTAGAGCATTTGGATTCACCACAGATATGTGGACATCAAGGGCTACCCATTCGTATGTGAGCTTCACTGTTCATTTTATCAGCGGTGAATACCACTTAAAGCATTATTTGTTGGAAACCAAGGAATTTACTGAAGCACACACAGCTGAAAATATTGCAGAAGAGATGACCAGCATTGTCAATGAATGGGGATTAGAATGTGCAGATCTAATAGCAGCAACTACTGATAATGCTTCTAATATAAAAGCAGCTTTGCATATATTGCAATGTCTACATATGCCATGTTTTAGCCATGTACTAAATCTGGCTGTAGAGAAAGCCATGGCAGTTCCAGGTGTTTCTAGAGCTCTTGCTCGTTGTCGTCAGCTTACCAGTCATTTTCATTGCTCAACCAATGCCTCTTACGTACTCAAAAGAAAACAAGCAGACCTGCATAGTGTACAGCATAATTTACTACACGACGTAATAACCAGGTGGAATTCATCATACTACATGATTAAAAGAGTTGTAGAACAACAACAACCGGTTTGTGCTGCATTATTAGAATTGAGAAAAGGAGAACTGATGCCAAGCGATCATGAGTTTGCAGCAATATCTGATTTTCTTTCCGTTATGGAACCTTTTGTGCAAATTACTGAAGCATTAGGCGGAGAGGAATGGATTACCATTACAATGGTGCAACCTCTTTTACACAAACTTCTCAATGTTCATTTACAAATTTCACCATCAGAGTCACAATTGCAAAAGATAATGAAGACAGCTATGTTTGATAACTTATCACATCATTATACTGGTCCAATTCTAAGCTTACTTACAAAAGCTTGCTTTTTGGATCCTAGACTAAAGCTACCAGCATTTATGTCACAGAACGAAAAAGATGAGCTAATAAGTGACATCGAAAGTGAACTTGAAGAAATAGAACATAGTACCATCAATACCGTGGGTACCCACCAAAGGGTATCACCTACCACAGGAATAACACGCACTTCGCAAGTTAGGAAAACTCCAAGAGGAGAAAGTTTGCTTTTATCACTTGTAAGTGACATCGTTTCCAGTGATACTGGTAACAGCACTTCTTCCGAGGTGTCAGAAAAAAGTATTTCAGAGAAGATACATTTGGAAATTATTCGATATCGTTCAGAAGCATTAGCTGAACTAGATTACAAAAATGCCAATACATTGTTACAGTGGTGGAAGAGCAATTGCTCAAGGTTTCCTTTTCTAGCAAAGCTAGTACCAAAGTACTTGTTAGTTCCAGCAACATCAGTTCCATCGGAGCGTGCTTTCAGTTGTGCTGGCCATATAGTCTCTGATAGAAGGGCTTGTCTTTTACCAGCTAACATTAATATGTTAGTGTTCTTAGCTGAAAACCTATAAAGTGGACATGTAATTAAACAAAAAAGTGTTTAGCTAGGTAACTTTATGATTATATTCTAAGTAAATTAATAATGATCACTGATGACAAAAAATATCGTGATACTATCGATATCGTGATGTTCAATGCGTGATATATCATGATGATGATAATTGTACTATCGCTCAGCTCTACAAGAGCCACCTCAAACAATCATTATCATCATTCGAAATTCCTTCTGAATTTTGCCAGTTCTGAGTATTCAGGAAGAGGAGGAATGGCCTCATCAAATCTACATTTGACCACTCAAGGTTGGTCAAATCAGCCAGAGCTTGATCTTGACAGGCTTTGGTAGTGGTATCTCTAAAAATGATGTAGCTCTGATCCTTTATACACTTCCCTCCATTTTCATCCTTCAGCTTGCTTAAAATCACTACCTTTGTCACTAGCCAGTCTGAGTAGTTTCTTCAGTGAGCTGTGAAACTTCAAAATATATTTGATGCCCTATACTATGTCAATGTCATCATCTTGCAAGATGAGACTAGGGAAGGGGGCTGGCTTAAAGATCATCAGAGCAGAAACAATGATTATTCTAGCTACCCTTCATGTGAGAAGATACCCCTTTAGATGTTGCATATTTGTACTTTTGATTGATGTGTCCTCAATGGGTGTTGCTAAATGGTTAAGATAAACCCCATATCAATCAAAACCTCTATACCACATTCTATTCTGATCAAAATTATTTACAGATACACCATCAATACCACAGCCAACACTAACCGGGAGTTCATGAACACCAAGAACATTCTTTCTCTCTCAAGGAGGTTTTCTATCTTCAAGGCTCTACCAAGACATTCCATCAACCAATCTACAACAGCTTTTATACACAAAAATACCTGGCACAGGTCCTGTAGTATATCATCTCTTTTTACAAAAGAGAATCACAAACAATTTATTCTTTAATTTGACCCTTACCTAAAGAGCCATTCATTGAAACACTGTAAAAGTGACATGATGCCAACCAACGTAATTTCTTTGGCTCTCAGCAATGTAGTGAAAAATATTACAAAAGTTATGCCATGTCTTCGTGGATTACTGGATATTTCAAGAACTGAAAGGTGTATGTTCTTTTGCTGGAACAATGCTGGTGTCAAACTTTTTCTTGACACACTCTCTTAATAGTTGGATCCATTAGTTGTGACATTAAACTTAAAACAATGGGGCTGTAGCTAGTAATTGGCCTATGCTTACTTTTTGCCTGATCCCTGTGCAAAAACATCATGGCTGATTTATGTTGTTCACTTTTTGTATGGTCGCTCATATTATGGTTGCTAGAACCCTTAATCCATACCCTTGATCCATATTTTTAAACTCATATATCCTAGTATCATACTTTTGACAAACAACACCAAAGTGTTGTTGATACAGCAGATCTATTATTGTCATCCATATCAGCACGTAACTACACCAAAGACTGATACTCCCTCTTGTAGTTTATTGCTCTTATTGTTTTGGTACTTGCATTTTTGCTCACTTTGCTTTGTTTTCGAGTCGCTCAATTCCACTGTTTCATTTGGCCTTCGAGCACCTCTAGCCATTTTAGTTATGTGTTATTTTATGCATTGTTGTGGTAGCGCATGTGCATATCTATCTGGCCACATAAGCAATTACTGAGTGTAATTAACAGCCAACATACGTAGCTAGAGAAATTAAATATTCATACGTACCTACTTTTCTCTACAAGTCCAGACAATTGAAACAGTGCTAAAATTACAGTCTTCTACCACAGAGTGTCACTGTCAGAGTGTTTAATATGTAGGAACTCGCGTGCTCATGCAAAAACCAGTAAACTGGCTTTTTAGGGGGATGAAAATAACAGTTGGCCATTGGCAAAAATCCATTCATATAATTATGTCTACTACTCACCACTAGTCTAGTGCTCGACTTTAGTGTACTCGCCAGACACTTGTAAACATACACATGTCATTCCTATCAAGGCCACAGTAAAAGCAACTTGCATACACATGTCATTCCTATCAAGGCCAGAGTAAAAGCAACAAGTTGATGTACAGTGTATTACCATCTAAAAACAAGGCGCTGTGTATAAGTTAAACCAAAATGCTATACAATTTATTGTAATTAGGTTTGGGCAGTATCAACAATACCTTCTTACGGTATACCTTGATAATCAATACCTCGGTATGACTAAAATACCTCGGCATGACTAAAATATTGACTAAATGTAAATATATGATTTTACTGCATACGACAACTGATGTACTGATACATATGTTTGAATGACATAATGACATGTTTCACACAAATGCATCACATTCATATATTATTTTACTATCAAATAAGGTGTAAATTCTCAACACCAATTATATTTCAATAATAATATTCAAAATATATCTAAATACACAATAAATTACTTAAATATATGAATAAATACTAAAATAATACCTAAATACAAATTTCGGTATTTAAAATCCTAGTCGGTATCAAAGTGATATCGCGGTATGACTAAAAAGTCGCTATATTGCCCAACCCTAATTGTAATAGTAATTAATGACATAAGTAAGCACAGGTAAGTCACATGAGCAAAGACTAAGGAACACAACGTATACAAATTTAATTCTTCTGTTTAAACCAGCTTTATACTTCAGTACTTTAGTAATAAAACTTTTTAATAATAGTATAAAGTTGTTGTAAGCCAAACTTCTTGCTGTAACACTATAGACCAGTATTCTTTTATAAGCCTCGCAACTTGCACCGCACGCCCTCTCTTAAAATAGAAGCGCTCCATCTTGTTAGTAATGTACAGCTGGTTTATCGGCTTTTACTGTGTAATGAACAGCTAATACAGCATTACCTTGCTCTTGACTTCGGCAGTAACTAATGACGCGCTCCATTACTAAGGCCCCACCCATCAATAACATCGACGGCAAGTGCCATAATTATAAAGAAACTGAAAAGCAGTAGGTCTTGTTTGATTGGTTATTCAGGCCTCTTTCACATGCATGGTTTTTAATAGCCTAGGGGCAGACAGACACATGCACACATACTGACATCCGCACGAAAACAATTTCAAGGAACCAGGCATGCCGGCTTGTGGCTGGCGCACACCTGATTTAAAAACCTTACTACTAAAGCTATCAGTTATATGACTGCTACAACAAACCAACCAGTGCATGCGTACACAGCTGCAATCATAGTTAACATCAAATTCACACGTAAAACATTACCAAATGTACTGAAAGGAAGTAACAAGAGAGTGCACACCTGAGTGCTTGTGGTGACTATGCTTGTGGATTTGCATATCAATGCGAGTGCACTATAACATGCAATTGTGCTCTTCATGTTATTCATGTGCTTGAAACTTTATCAAGGGTACATACATAGTACTACAAATGACTAGAGTAATGGTAGCGCACGCAAGCATCAATCCAATCAAGTTTAAATTAAGCTGTACCATATATCTCCAAATCAAAGAGATAGGAACTAATATTATGCAAGGAGCATAACTTGCATGATAGATTGATAACTAACTCTACCAATGCAGTCATGCAGGTTAGTAAATTTATCTAACAGAACATTCACAAAATATTTTCAGTTCTGACTCAAAATAGCAGTAATGCTGGTACCTTTCACCAAGTTGCCAACATCCTCCTTGCAAACCACCTCATTTCCTCATATTCTAATGGTTTCATATGATTAGTATAGCCTAAGCATCATAACAACCTGCTTAAATGCTATGGTAAGTCGGCATAGATAATAATATTATTACTATTTCCCCCTGTGAGAGGAATTTAACAGTAGTAGCGTAAGCTATCATTTATCAACCGACGTCTATTATCGGCTGTATAAAATCTACAGAATTTCGTGTTAATCTTTGTCCTCACTTGCCGTTATTTGATGGCTTTAAGAGTTTTCGAGAGTTTTAATATTCTTTCCTATGGTTTTGCTTTCAGTATAAAAGGTTTGAGTGTTAAAATAGTTTCATTTCTTTCTTCAGTTTCCGGTTTTACCGATAAGAGGAGAGTCTAATCGCTCCAGCTGAACCATCAAGTTATTTTAAGGAATCTACCACTCTATCAACCCAAGACTGGACCATTGTTCAGAATACAGTGGAGCAACGAGCAACTAACAGCGGTGGCACTTGTGGTACTGGTTATGGGTCACATGACGTACCACAAACAGATGGATCCACGGAGATTGTATCAAGTTGGTCCTGCCAATGTTGTTGCTAACACCTGCAAAGTGTTTCCTTACATTATAGACATGGTTTGCATGCAATAGAAGTATGCTAAACACTATTTTATTGATTTTAATAAAATTGATTTGATTGTATTTAAAAACTGCGCATAAGAATTCTTTGAAACTTTGTTGAAATTACAAATAACTACTATAGATTCGATAGTTTTGAACTGTATGTGATTGCCACTCAATAATATCAAAATTAGCCGATAATTGATGTACAAGATACAATGGCTGGCCGATATTAGACATCGGGTGCCGATAATCGATTTTTGCACTATCCTCTTCAGAGTGATGTAGTGTCTCGATACAAACACTTAGAAAATGGTAAGTTCTTGTAGACTAAATTGTAGCTTACACTACAATTTAAGAGATAAAGGTGGATGTGGCATACACACAACAAACCATTAAAAGGAGACTAAACAAGGAAGAATTTTGTATTACACACTTCAGTAATAAATGTAACCGGGCCTGCAAAAATCAACCATCTAGTCGCACAAAAACTGACTAGTTTTTTGACATATATCTTATCATAACTTGTGCTCTATTTATACTGACAAACTAAAGTTATTTACCACAAATGCAGAATGTAATGGGAAATCTTTTAAAACTTGCAGAATAAAAATACTCAATTTAGAACTTGAGATATACATGAAAATCTAACTAGGTGTAATTTGTACTTAATTGGTTGATTTTCGGAGGCCCAGTCACAATTTATATAAACTGGACTATATACGTACATACATATTTTTAACTCACTCTGCGAAAACCCTCCATGTTTGCATGCAAGTTTTGGCCCATCTTTAGAAATTAAAATGTTAACACCTTAACTGTTTCTTGTAATGTTGCATATTTGTTGACAAATTATTTTACTGTAAAGCATTTAAAATTTGACACAACTATCAGGATTTTGTAAAATATGCAAACATGATTATATAGAATGTTAAGCTTAAATTTATATTGAGGAATCTGAATAGGTTCTGGGAACCCCTGAAACCACCATAGGGAGGGTTTTCGCAGAGCCGGTCACATTTATTAACAATAAACAGTACCACCTTGCCTTATTAAATAAAATCCTTTCATAGCCAAAATTGCCATAAGTAATTTGATGTTAAGTATATGTTATAACTCACACTGCTGTACGTACATATGTATAAGTTTCTTTATACGTACATATGCTTTAGTACTTAATATAAACTTATGTAGGTATTCTAAAACCATCACACCAGCAATGGTCCTGTTACTGGGGTAAATGGTGCCTTTGAGGAGTATTGTTACAGTACCTTTGTTACATAATCACATAATATTATTATTGTACATATAAATGTTTTCTGGAAATGATGGGTTGAAGTGTGTGTATATAATAATTATAATTGCATAATTATAGGTGAATAGTACATAGCTGGTGGTTTCTAATTTATGGACGGGCCATTAGCACCTATCAACACGTGTATAGTTTTAAACCACATGATTTTATTGCTTATTTACCACGTGGTGCGTGGTGTGCTACAACGTGGTATCATTTAGCTGCTATGTCAGACCCCAGGATTCATTTAAGGACGAAAGAAAGGCCTGAAATTGAAAGTTTGATGCCGAAAAGCACGCGTCAGCATGAGGAGGAAGCATTCAAAGAAGACTCCAAAATGACACCACAGACTGCAGTGCTTTACCTTGCGTTTCGTGTAATCAGATATGAGCTAATTGAATCCTGATAGCTATAGTTACCATACACGCAATTGGTATAATTATATAAATCATCACGTTCACGTTCAGTCGGATATAGCTACCTGTATATCCAGGGCTATACAAGTACGTTTATTAGCTACCTTAGTGAAAACACTGCTCAAATCGCGTTATTCCCGTATCACTGCAAATCTGAGACTGGTTATTTTATGACACCACAAGACACGTGATAAAAGTATTTTGGTTGGGTCCATCAGTCCGTATTTTAGTATAGTAGGTTCGGTCCAGTCTGTATCAGTCCGGTCCGTAAAATAGGGAATACCATATAATTATGTATATAATAATAATATGAGAATACACACCTGTAAATCACAGATTAACAATGACCTTCCTGATTTAACCCAACTATAATGACTAAATGCTTGCATCATATCTGACTCCGCAGCTCTTGTGGAAACAATTCCAGCATTGTTGTTGTACTTCTCAACATTTCCTTTAAGGAAAGTCTCAAGCATATAAATCTGCTGAGAACCTTGACACTGGACTATTTCAACAGGATGAACCATAAGCAATGTGGAAGTAGAAGGTTTTTCTTTTTCATCATTGAATACTTGCACATACGTGTTGGTAATTGTACGAACTTTTAACTCCTTCATGTAGCATTCAAGATTGTTAAATTCGTCACCTTCTCGCTTGTACTTCTTTAATACTATTTTTCTTTTGCTAGTGACATCATATCCATGGTAAACAATGCATTCCTCCCCTTCAGCGAAAGGATCTGGAGCACACTTAAAAGAAATGTTGGTAGCTGGTGGATCAAGTTTAAGACCTTTTTGAAGATCAGCCATTGACTTTAAAGGAGGTGAGGGAGTCTTCTTGCCTTGAACTTCAGAAATAGTGCTCCATTCCGGAATGACTTGGTTTATATTGTATGATCTCATTTTGGCATTTCTAGCAGCTGCAGCTCCATATATACTACCCATTACAGATCTGTTATTGTAAAACAAAAATGTATATATAATTGTGCAAATATGTACGTAATATATATTTATATCAAAAAGCAAACAATTTTATTGAAAGGTGCCTACCCAATGTAACAAGCTTAGCTACACTACTGCCTTTCAATATGCATATTTTATTTTCATAGGTTGGGTCTACACTGGTCAACAGTGACTCAAAGTGACCAGCACCCTTTAAAATTGATCAGCACTTCTTAAAAACAACCAATTCAATTCTTACATAAATACATCATACGGTACAGTTCAACTCAAACTTGACACTCATAAAGCTAAACTTGCAATATTTTCTGCGTCTCTCGGTGGACTCACTCTTATGTCACATGTTTATTGCGTGCATGCGCGAGTAACTTAGGGAGCATTGTACACTGCAAGAACATCTCATCACAAGTCTCTCAGGCTATTTTAAGCCTTTTCCATTCATATCAAGACTCATGATAGTGAGTCGCGAGGCCAAGAAGAAGCGCAGCAACGCGACCACTGAGTGAGTTATTTACACGTAGCACCGCCCTCAAACTCGCAAACGCTCTAGCTAAGCCGCCATTAAAGCTATTGCTTAGTTATTACCGACCCACAACGTTCTTACTATATAGAATTAACAAACTGAGAATGGAGGAAATAGGCGCCACCATACCTAAGTACCAGCCATTGCGAGTTTTATGGCGCCCGTTGTGCAACTACGCATGACGAACCATCCTTTCCCACCCAATTCGCCCATTTACTAGACAATTAGTACCTTCATTGTTTGAAGAATCAATATCCTGAAGTTCATAGACATCGATTCAGCCATTCTTCTGATACAGCCTTATAAATGCCTTCCTGTTACAACAAAAATTTTTACGCAGCAGTCGTTTTTTTCTTCTTCTTTGTTTCTTTCTTTTATTTTAATCGCACACTTTTTTCTGGGGCTTGCGGGAACCCCGGAAGTTTTTTTCAATCTCTCTTTTATACATTCACTTGTTTGTCTAATAACTCACTCATTTCTTCATGGATTTCAGCCACATTTGTATCAGCACTTCTCCTATGTATGCTCTACCTGTCATACTATTATCAGTCTGAAGTAAACACTTGAATGCATTTGAGAAGGGCTATTACACTGCAGGTTGATAGTTGTCATAACTTGGACCCCCTTCGAATGATTTACATAAACTTTCAGATATACAATCTATATTGATGTATCACTCTGTAGTGAAAGTTAAAAAAAATCTCAGGCTTGAGTTTTTCAAAATTATGCTTCAAAGTTTAATTTGCAATATTGTGTGCTAGGCAAGTACAAGTTATGCCCATGCAGTACTTCTCTGCTGCTTGCTAGTAATAACATGTGTTTATACTTCCAGAAAAGTAGTGATATGCTAAACAAAAACACCTTGGGTGTAAAAAAAGTGCAAAGCCAATCAGAAGCAGCATTGCAAATAGGTATGTGCGACCAAAAACTTTGATATCAGTTGAGGCCAAGAAGTTACTTATCAAAAATCTTTTTAACTACTTGAATGACATACAATAGTTTATAGCATATTTTCACAACTACAATTGGCTTTGTCACTTGGCCACCTTTTTCACACCATCATTATTAATAAAGGTGGCCAAGTGACAAAGCCAATCATAGTTGTGAAAATATGCTATAAACTATTGTATGTCATTCAAGTAGTTAAAAAGATTTTTGATAAGTAACTTCTTGGCCTCAACTGATATCAAAATTTTTGGTTGCACATACCTATTTGCAATGCTACTTCTGATTGGCCTCGCACTTTTTTTACACCCAAGGTGTTTTTGTTTAGCATTGATGTTACATGGTCTATTAAGTATGGTATGTAGGTTTTAAATGTCTTGCAACACATATTTATGCTAGTTATTGACATGCTGGATCGGTAGAAATGGTGGGCATGTTCCTATAAACAAGGCTGATCATGATAACCTGTCTAGAACGACTAAACTACTATTGTACAAGTGTTTATATTATCAACAAACCATAGGGTGATGGTTATGAAGGTGGGCGTGGCATGCAGCAATCAATGGATAACTAGAAGATTCCTACAATAGCGAAGAATTCGGCTTGAAATGAACCAGCGAAATGCTGCGCATATTATAGGCATAGTTATGTAATGAAATTGATGAGCTGTTCGTTTTCATCCCAGATAGCATATGCGTGTAAATTATACTCGACATCAATACACGTAAGGATGCACGTAGCATGCTTGCTTGCAAGTGCAAATTTGCTTGTATCAATATTTGTACAGTGTACCCGTCGTGTGATGGATTTCTTAGCCAAATACTCACACATGCGAGTGCTAGTCTAGTAGATGTCACATGAAAATTTGAAAATCACACATGTGCAAGTGTCAAGTTTGAGTTGAGCTGTACCGTATATGCATTCAACTCAGTCTATGTATGTTATTTTACATGTTAGATCACCACCACTCAGAATCCCTACTTAACAGCTACTACTACTCTAATGATATTGTTCTCTGATTAATTTTTACCTGTTGACAGCATCTCCCATTTCTTTAGGATCTTTGGCACCGATTTGTCGAATTAGTAATCTTCGGTTACTAAGTTGTTGCAAAGATTCATTAAAAACTGTGATCATTTTATCAGTTAGAGTAGAATCAATGAATCCAAACCAATACTGAATATCTTTGTCTGCAACGTTTTGCATCATTTGCTCATGACTTATACCAGCTGGGTCTCCTGTAGGATAATTATCATCTGAAGAGTTGTGATATTGGGAACCATGACATGGCCAATCTGCAACATGGACCATGACCTAAATTTTAACTATGTATCAAGCATTGTGCAAATAATGATAAATATATATAACTTGCCTTACATACTTCTTTATCACCCCATGACAGCATGCTGAATGCTGCTTGCAATCCTCCCATAATGTCTTCTGGACCATCACCTCCACCATTAGCTTGAATTGCATCAACAAAATTATAGAAAACCCCTTGATCTCTGAAATGGTGTAATAATTATTATTAATAGTACTAAAATATGTATTTGGACAATTTGGCAAGTACTGTTATACCAACTGTAACAGTTATTATTCATGTAATTAACATACACATACATACATACCTAGAATAGATGCTTGTGTTTCAGAATGTTAAGTAAAATTTAAAGTACTGATCACTAATTGAAATGAAAATATGATCCAATAGCTATTAGGTTACAGGTGTCTTACTGGTATCAACACCTAAATACCTTTCAAATATCAAAGCATTCTCAACATGCCATTGTCTAATAACACAGACAAAAGCAATCACAAAAATAGTTTGTAGCCTCATAAAATTTGAAAATTCACATATGTACATATACACCAAGGTATTCACCAAACTTAAAAGTGAACTGCAGAGGAAAAACAAGTTGATGCATTACCATCTGAAAACCAGGCATTGTGTAAGTTAAACCAACTGCTATTCAATGTATTGTAATAACAATTAATGACTTCATGGGTAAGTCACGTGAGCAAAGACTCATCACTAAGGAACACATAACAACACATACAAATTAAATTCTTTTGTTTAAACTTTATACTCCATTATTTTAGTGATAAAACTTTTGAAAAGTAATATAAACTTGTTTTAAGCTGAAATTCTTGCTGTATCACTATGGGCTATATAGTCTTCGTTTATAAGCTCCGCAACCTGCACGGCACGCCTGCTTTTAAAACTGAAGCACTCCGTCTTGTTGGTAATGTACAGCTGGTTAAACAGCTTTTACTGTGAAATGAATGGCCAACATAGCATTACCTTGCTCTTCTGTAGCAGTTACTTACGACGTGCTTCGTTACTAAGGCCTGGCTCATCAGTAATATCGATAGCAAGTGTCACATAAAGAAACTGAAAACCAGTAGGACTTGTTTCATTAGTTTTTCAGGCTTCATTTCACGTGGTTTTTAATAGCCTGGGACACACACACACACACACACACACACACACACACACACACACACACACACACACACACACACACACACACACACACACACACACACACACACACACACACACACACACACACACACACACACACACACACATACTGACGTCCGCACGAAAACAATTTCAACAAGCCAGGCACGCACCTGGTTTTATTACCTTGTGTTTTTATTTGATAGATAGTTTTACTTAGTCATGCAGAATGCATAACAACAATTTTTTAATCTAATCATATGTTGTCTTCAAGTTATCTTTGGTCAAAAATTGCAAAACGTCATTTCCAAAAAAATAACCACAAGTGTTATACGTACCTTTGTGTGATATGACGGAAGGCCCTAGTATGCGTATTATCAATGGCAGAAAATGGAGAATGAAGTTGTTATGCGGATTTGATAATGATTCATTCCTCTCTGGATCTACAAATATCAGTGACAATGAGTGTTTCTGATACATCGGTTTCGGCTGAGTTTGAAGTAGCACCGGTATCCTTCTGCACCTGGACTATCAGCAGAAAGTGCCACGAAGAGGCCTCAATGGGAAGGTAGATCCTGGCTAATCGGATGGTTGAAGCCAAGAATTGGTTGGAAATATACTAATTGGTCTTGCAAATATCATTCACACTGCACAAGGCTTAAAGCATTCGGCTGGGTCGGCATTCCCAGTTCGTCACTTTTGCAGTGACCGTCAGCTTTCAAATACAAAGCAGTCCTCCGTAAAGTGATTGGAACACCATAAAGAATGGAGAAATGGACTATCCAAATTACTTCTCTGCTCCTTTATGGGTTTTATCTACTTCTTTCTTATCATGGCGTCCTTCGGAGAGTTGTGCATGAAGGCTACATGCAACCTTCCCCTCCAACGCCGTCATGACTAACCGCAATACAACGCCTTGGCATAGCTTCCACACTTATATTTAATGCTAATGAATCGTTATAAGTTTAAATATGCTGCAAAAATTGCTATACCATAGGTATAATAGGCCCCCATGGTTATACAAAACTACGTATTGCTTACCTCACGCGTACTACGTACATGGAAGTCCTTCCGTGACATTTCAGTGGTCACTTCCTGAGATAAAACCGCAAAAGGGAAGTGCTATTTTCAAGTGTCAATTAATACTTAATCCAAGCAAATAGTAAAAAATAATTGATACCATGCATCACTATGATCAATAAGCTTCCATATGAGCACAAGTTGTTTTTCCATTGCAATTGACCTTTAATTTTATCAATCTGTCTCTACTGTAACGTTCAGATTATTTTATGCTACGTACATCAAAAATAGCTACAAATGTACAATACAATTGTAGATTTGGTTATTTTTGATACAAAATTAGCTACAAATCTACAAAAAATATACATAATGTATGGATAATTATACTCATACGTAGTTTTCCAATATGATTATATGTAGCCACATGTACTTACTTGGTAAAATTAACACAACTGGTCCTGCTTGATGCTGGTTGATCGTAGTCAGTATATCTCACAAAGGCAAAACGAATATCACATCCTTGAAATTGCTGCTCTAAATCATCCCTGACCTTTTTTACACAATTCTTAACTGCATTAATGTGGGACTCCATAGACCCAGTGCAGTCTACTAAGAAGCACAGATCAACCTAAACAATAGCATAAAATGTTTTTAAAGACGTGTACAAACACAGGAGGGTTTTCCATAACTTATAATGTATTGCCTATGTTATAGTGTTTGGGTTTACATACCTACATAGAAATTACAAGGTTGGTACAATCTTGTGGTGCAACCTTATTTTAGAATTGAAACTATTAACAATCTTGTTTATTGGGAGGAACCTGAACGAGCCCCACACTGACGAGAGTTTGATGTGGTCAACAAAAAATTCATAACGATTGTAGTTTACTGATGCCACTTGCATGGTTGGTACGTTCGTTCTGAACAAGAAGAACAATGATTATAGTTTACTGACGCCATTTATATGATTGGTACAGTCGTTCATCACACGAAGAATAATCTGCTTAGTTTACTGACGGCTCCATATTTGGTACGGTCGCTCATCACACGGTTAACTGATGGCTCCATATTTAGTACGGTTGTTCATCACACGGAACATACTTAGTTTTCTGACATTACACATTTGGTACGGTCATTCATAACATGAACAATAACCTGCTTAGTTCACAGACGCTACATATGTGATTGGTTATGGTTACTCCATATTTGGTTGGTTATTTGTCGGCTTGGTTGGAACTGATAACATGCACGTGGTAGCTATGAATAGAGAGGAAAGACTAGGAAGGAGAATTACATAGCCTGAGAAGGGCTGAAGAAACACTAGAGGAAAGAGAAAGTAGGTAGGTCAGAAGAAGGGAGAGAATGCACACCGGCGTATTTAAATTCTATTCACTGCACACCATATTCGGAATTCCTGTGATGGATTAGGTGCGCGGGTGCCGTGCTTGAAATCTATTCACTGCGCACCATACTCAAAGTTATGAAATAAGTATATTGCACAGCCTCAGGCTCACTCCACGATGCTATAGCATCTGTCTAGTATCAATGTAACAACTATGTTAGAAGGTTGTTATGCAAGATATTTGCATGTTAACAGCTTGCATAGAATGTTAACACATTCACAGTGTCCACACAAGATCAGTCAATGGAGATAAATGAACAAGGGACAGACTATGATGCCAAGTGAGTACAGCTACATATAGAAAGATTTATGCTAATGGTAAATTCATTTCCATATGGAGTGGTAAAATGGTACAGTATTGTGGCTACTCTTCTGAGAATATGAATAACATTTATATATTTACAACTCTGCATAATAGCTTTATTGGAGTTGTACCACCAGTTTTTTCACATTTTGAAGATTGTATTTAGGATTTATTCCCTAACCTATACTATCTAACTTAATGATAACATAAGGGATCATATCAAGTTACGTATAAAGCTAAAGTTTGGATAATTATATACGTACAACAATGTTCTAAAGTTGCTTACAGCCTTTTCTAAGCAGTTATTAATTATATCAGTAAGTAAGGTAGTACTTAATAGTAGGGATTGGTGTGAAATCGGATGGCTTCCAGAAAATTTTGCACTTAAAAATCAACCTTGCAATAGGTTTTACCCGAAAAACCAGCTGGAATGCATTGGTAAGGCTGTTACTTTGGTTACACAAAGCGACAAGTAGAATATTTCAACCTATAGCCATCCTTCATTCCCTTCCTTATTCTTGTATATTCCCTTAGGAAGGTGTGAATCTCACTGAAGGTGACAATAGCCTGTTACGGCTTCTGCTTATTATGTCACACAAAAACCTGGCTTGCATGTGATAATTAGTTACAGTGGCATGATGTTTTCATGTGTACTTTATTACATCCTGAACTTCGAGATCACAGCCTTGGACAAATAGCTTTTGCTGTTTTTCAAGAGTTATTTGCTATCGCACAGCTGCTTTGCCATGTAAGCGTGTTGTTAACAAGCCCCAGCATAATTATTACGTAAGCGCCTGTAACATTTTGTGCTTTTGCTGAAAGATTATTATGAATGCTTAGCATGTATAAAAAGCAAACAAACTAGAATGATAAAAAAATTAAAAATTCAAAAGGTAAGTAGGGATTGAATTCAATAGTGCTACAAAAGTAAGGAAACAAGGAATAAGATTTTAAGATTTTGGGACGAGAGAACATTCTGGCATGAGATAATTTATATAAGTTTAATCCCTACTTTTGGCTCACTTCAGTAAGTTTGCCAAAAGTAGGGATTAAACTTATATAAATTATCTCATGCCAGAATGTTCTCTCATCCCAAAATCTTAGTATCTTATTCCTTATTTCTTTACTTTTTGTAGCACTATTGAATTCAATCCCGAATTTTTAATTTTTTATCATTCTTACTAATATACTAATATACATGTTTTTGGTACATCAACAATACGATTTCAATATGTTATTTAATTTTAATACCTTCGTACGTACTTGTGGATTGACAACTTGCAGCGTTATTCCCAGTTTTGTTATAATAAGAGTAGCACTTGAATTAATCCCATAGTCCCTAAGGGTCACCTTCTTTCCATGTCTTACTCTTTCAAGTGGTTCGTTGTTATATAATACTTGGCACTGTGATAATGTTTGTCCAGTTTTTTCTTGTAGTATGGGCAAGAGATCAGCAACTAGAAAATTCTGAAAACACATGCACAATTAAGGAATTATTTCAGCTAATAAAACTTTTAATTATTAAATGATAATACTTATCAACATTATATACACACTAGATATACATATGTAACCTGATTTTGGAACACCTACCATCTACACACAAGTGAAATAATTAGAATATCTATCTCTGCAGCCCTCCCAAAAAGTATTTCTGCAATTTTTATGAATATTAAATGTATTCGTAACAGATATGTATATGTTATGTAGGTATATTTCAAGCTAGGCAAATTATTTATGTGTCTCTTGTGTGTGGATGATAGGTTTTCCAAAATTGGATCACGCATACATATGTATGTACGTAGTGTAAATGCTCATACACTCATGTTGGTTTTTTTGGACAGTAGATAGCTATTTCTCTTCACAAAAACCAGCATAGCAAGCAAAACAAAGCATCATATTACATACATAGTGTAACTATACATGCAGTAGTAGTAACTTCATCCTATGATCCTGGAATTCAAGTTTACAATGGAAAAGCATTGGTAGTATTGTTAGTCCTGGTGCGCATCTATAGCAATGTTCTGAGACATACAATAGCCACAATAAAATGTTTTCAGTAATAGGAGCTGATAAAGAGTTGACAGCTTTCAATTAAGCTCAATGATTATTAATTCTTATGCTCGCACTTTATATACATAATATTATACATACTTAATATGGCTTTGTTCAATGGTTTAGAGATCTGAAGTTCATTCGTTGGTTGTTACTTCTTATGCTACCACATTTAATATTTTAAAAAAGTGAGTAGGGATCAATCTTTAATTTCATGTAGTAATCTTGTAAAGCAAGGCCGAGCGAGCACCCGTTATGGAGCTACTAAGCAATATAGCTATCAGACAAAGACTGAATAACAATATAACAATGGTACAATGCAATGGTACAATAAAACAATAGGTATAGCAAAGGTGAATAGAATAAACAAGAGTCCATACAAAATTGTATACATAACTGATAAAGTATAATAACTATAACTATACAATTACGTACATCACAATGATTACATAAGTACATATGTACATGCATACAGGCGTAATAATATTAATGTATGCATACTGTTCAGTTACTACATTTTAACCATTATTCTTTTGAGAATTTCTTTTACACTTTACCTACGTACGTATTATTCCAAAATTATTCCCAACTTTTACCTATTATTCCTAATTTATTCCCACTTATTAATCAGGTGCGCGTCTGGTTTCTTGAAATTGTTTTCGTCCGTGAAGTCTGTATGTATGTGTGTGTCCACCCCCAGGCTATTAAAAGCCATGTGAAATGAAGCTTGAATACCCAATGAAACAAGTCCTACTGCTTTTCAGTCTCTTTATGTGACACTTGCTATCAATATTACTGATGGGCAGGGCCTTGGTAAGAAGTACGTCGTAAGTAACTGCTAAAGAAGAGCAAAGTAATGCCATGTTAGCCATTCATTTCACAGTGAAAGCCGTTTAACCAGCTGTACATTACTAACAAGACGGAGCGCTTTAGGTTTAAAAGTGGGCGTGCCATGTGGGTTGTGGAGCTTATAAAAGAAGACTAGCCAATAGTGTTACAGTAAGAATTTTCTAGATAAAATACTTTTAATAAGTTTTATCACTAAAGTACTGGAGTACGTATAAAGCAAAAGATTTATATTTGTATGTGTTGCTATGTGTTCCTTAGTGATGAGTCTTTGCTGACATGACCGTGACTTCATTAATTACTATTACAACACAGTGAATAGCAGTTGATTAACATTGGTTTAACTTACACAATGCCTGGTTTTTAAATGGTACGTACATACGTAATACATCAACTTGTTACCATAATAATTACAATATCTTACTTATTAAGTACACAACATAACATTTATTACCTTAAATGTGCAAGAATAGGCCCTTTAAAGCACTTGAGGTTGTCATGGACACGAGAAATATTTGATTGTGGGTTTAAGTTTACATTAGTCTTAAGCTCACTTTGCCACAGCATTTTTAACTTTGATTATCAGAGACATTAGAGAGTTTATAGTATTTGTGCTTTATATAGTTTAAACCAGGTTTATAGTGTAGCATAATTTAAATCAGCCTGATTAATCCAGCATATTTATTCTTTTCACTTCCTATTATTCCCAAAATTATGCCGGCATGCCGTATAGCTCCAAACTTTTGAGATATAAAACTTTCGTGACTTCTTGGATTCTGCCCAATATTTAATCTTCTGTGATAAAAATTTCGTGAATTCCAAAATATTTCGTGATCTCATTTTTCAGAGTAGTAACACGTGACTGCAACACATGCAAGAATGAGTAGGGCTGATTTAAGTGCACATTCTTCTTTTACTAGGGAAGCGATGGTCAGGGGCTATCATATTAATAATTCAATTTGGGAGGCATACATAAGTGAAGATCTGTTGTCAGCGGGATGAAGAAAACCGACACGATCCTTATGCAGTTGCTGTACTGAAATCTGCTACAGTTGTTGGACATCTCCCTAGAAAAATATCTACACTTTGCTTGCTGTTTATTTGAAGGGGAGGTGCGATTCGTTGCCGAAGTACGGGAAGAAGACGTTACAGCGCTGATTTGCCACAGGGTGGATTAGAGGTACCTTGTAGGTTAAGATTTGTAGGCTCAGTAAAAGAATCAGATAAGCTACAGAGATTGTTTGATTCATTATGTGGTAAGGATGAACAACTACAGGACGATATAGATATGAAAAATTTTGTCATTGAAGCTGCAGACCAAGTTTCATCAAGCAGATCAGCATATTTACATGAAGTGGAATCACAGCCTGCAACTATTGATCTCATTCCCGATCTCACTGCTTCAAAATAGCTTAGGGTGGAATCATTTTCTTGTCATCACGAGTGTAATATCGGTATGCATATGGAGAAAGGTATCTTGGATGGTGACAAATTATTAGAGCTGTGAAAAATAACCTAATAACCAGTTAACCGATCAGTTATATTAAAAATTCACTTACCAGTTATTTTTTCCATAATCGGGTAATAATATTTTCATGCAAAAAATTAATGGCACATGCTTCTATTTGTTGTGTTAACACATTGATATCAGGATATAACTGTAGTTAGACCCTAGTTGTAGCCAATAGCTAGGGGTCTAAATCACTTAGACCCCTAGTTGTGCTACTTAGACCCTTAGTTATGCCACTTAGACCCTTCCTCTAGGGCGATGAAAAACATCATACTGAGATCTCCGTAATTTGTATTACTTACGTAACTTATTGGCATTATAATCAATTGAATACCTCCTCTAATTCTCTCTCCGTGAGTTAGGGCGAACTGGGCTGCTGCTGAGTGGTATATCGATAATAAAAGTGGGCGCATGCTCGTTCGAAATAAATAGAAGCAGTTCGTCGTCAAGAAGCATAAGCGCGCAATTTTTATATTTCAATTCAGAATGGCTATCCATTTTCAGCCAAATGGAAAGCTACAAGAAATGCGAAGTTGTCAGCGTGAAAATTGAAACAATTTTCAAGGTGAGTATCGCTAGAGTCTAAATAAGTTAGACGTCAAACCACAACGGGGTCTACGTAATTTAGAAACCCTCAGGCCCTTAGTAGCACCCTCGCTTCGCTCGGGCGCCACAGCCCAGGGCCTTCGGGTTTCTAAATTCCGTAGACCCCTGTGGTTTGACGTCTAACTATTATATAAAGCAACATGGCTAATGCTGTTGCAAGTTTTTAACAATGGTTTCATGCACTTGTATGCGTAAGTATGTACTGTATGCATAAATTATGCATTAAGTAAGATGTAATTGCATGTTTTTCAGTAAATTCATACTCCTCCAGTTAACCGGCGGTTATTTTAGCTCAGTAACCAGTTATAATTTGCTGGCCAGTTTCACAGCTCTACAAATTATCAGATATTCCAATAAACAAGGCTCTTGGTATTATAAAATGACACTTTGCCAATATCCAAGGATTGCAGTCAACATTGTTGCAGTCTAAAGGAACCAGAGGTGTCATCAAAGATCAAATACAGGTTATTCATGACCGTGAAGACTACTGGATTGTGGCCAGCAATGTTGGATGTTAGTTCAGTAAACAATGCTGGATCAAAGAAGAAAATCAACATGAGACCATTCCAAAAGCAGGCTGGAGGGATGGACTGTGGTTTATTTGCTAGAGCAGCAGTCACAGTATTAACATTTAATATCAACCCTTCAGACTTAGAAGCTTAAGCAACAGGTCATGCGACAGCATTTAGTTACTTGCTTATGTTATCAAACATTTACCCTCTTTCCGACAGATGATGAGCTACGGTACACTTCATAAAAAGTTAACGTTTCGTGATCACGGTACGATTACAATACAAGTTACTACGAAACGTACTTGCATAATTACGATATGATACGATACAATACGATACGTTACGATTCATACTTAGCTTATTGTATCAGGAAATGTTAGGACTCAGCCGAAGGAATCTCCAAGGGAATCCCCAAGGGAATCTACCAAAATTCATCCCATTATTAACTGCAAGAATGTTGCTAAACATCTACGCAAGCCAAACAAAACACTTTAAATGGTAACAAAACAGCGTTTATACACTATTAATAATCATTTTATATCTTTTCTGTATGCAGCGATTATTCACAAACCTGTTTCCTTCCAGTTTCAAAATGCGTATACACGCACACGATTAACAAACGAGGCCAATCAACAATACAACCAAATTTCAAGCCTGTTTTCTTTGTATTGCATTTCTACAACACTAAACAAACCTAAGTATCGCTATAACTTTTCTCCAGAGACAACTATTTTTACCTGACACAAACAATACTCCGTGAACGGAACCCGGGTATGTTAGTAAACTGCCCAATAGTGGCCTGACCTTTCTATAATAAGCGTACCAACTACTGAAACGCACAAGAAACTTGGTAGCAAGTCCATCGGGTAAGTTATACCATCGATATGGCATCAACAGGGGTTTAAGAATTATAAGTACGCGTAATTACTAGTAAGTACGCGTACTTTATTACGAAAGTAAGGTACGGTACGTATGTAGTAAAGTACGTTCCGTACTACGGTACAATTACTCGTACTACGGATCGGTACGAAACGTAAACTTTTTTATGAAGTGTGCCGTATAACATGAGATGAAAGTTTTAAAAATCATGAACAACATATATTCATTGATTGACACTTAATATGATACGTATATAACTTATGATTTTAAAATGTCCAAATACCCACATCTTTAAAATGTTAATGATTATTTGTGGATTAAGCTTAAAGTGGTTGTATAGTTCGATCATCCACCTTGCCCCAAGCGGTTTATCTAAGTTGAAGGGAGGTGCCTTTATAATATTTATTATCCAACTGAGCTGACAGTTTGTCTGCATACCAAGTCTGGAACTGATCTTAGGAAGTCCTTAGCAGGCTTGTTAATACCATCTATAGATTGTAGCCTGTCTGTACAATTAGCAGGCACCTTGACATAGAACGCATTGTTTTCTTTAAGGCACGCTAACACATTATCAGTTGTTTGGCCTTTAAACTCATCAAATTAACTAATGAGGAGCAATCCGGAGGTAGACCAATGCTTTTCTTTTTTTTCTGTAACATATGGAACAATTATCTTGTTGATATACAGTATAGCTCAATTTAAACTTTACACACGCGTGCAGACACACGCTTGTGTGCTTGCACATTTAACGTGTGTAAAACTTCAAAAACTGGAGTGTGCACGCACTGTTGCACGCAATTTTGGCGTGCGCACGCGGCCCAGTGAACACACACACGAGCTCGCACTTGGTTTGCCACACTACACTTGTGGTGTAACTACAGGTACAGTAGCTGTAGGCAAAGAACTGCAACTGTTTTGCGGCTGATCGGCTTCTTTATCTGTTGTAATGAGTATCTCTTGAAAGTCCTAATGAAGGGGTGTGTTCATACCGAATATGCTAGGATATCTTCATGTCATGAGTGGACAAGATTGAGTATTGTACAGCGCAAAAACTATCTGCAACTTTGAAAAGTAACTAAACTGTATATATAGTGATAGCTACTAATGTGTTCACGTTGTCAGTTAACTATATACAACACATTTACAATATCAGCATTAATTTTTCACACCAATATAGGAATTTATCCGAGAATTACCGATGATAATCGGTAAAAGACACACCCCCAAATATAATCTATATGCTTTAGCTTTACAGTAAGAAATTGTTAAGCGGCGTTTTTGCATCTTGTGTCTCTATGGGAATCACGCCTTAGGTCAAGAACATGTTCACGGAGTTTATACCGTTATGCTCGGCTTACAATTCGTATACACGCCAAGGTGCACGCAAACCACATTTGGCGTGTACGTACATGACATGCACGTGTGCTTCTGCCACACGTCTAGTGTGTACACGAGTACTCTGCACGAGAGTTTCTACATCATCGATCTTGTGAGCGCATGCATGCCTGCACGCGTGCGAAATGAAAAAAATGTCATGTCCAGTACATGCCACACGCGTGCCTTGTCAAGTTTAAATTGAGCTGTACCATAGAAGAGCATTGTTTCCTCATTACGCCAATGGTTAGATGTAGATGATATAAGCCAATCAGCTAGAAAATCAACTTTACTTGGATAACACCTTGGTGTTGTTCCTTCATAAACTAATTGAACAGGTAAAACATCCCCTATTATACTCCCCCCAAAAACTGCAGTAATTTGTCTTTTATCATTTATACCTTCCACCTCAACTCACTTGGATCCTTTTTATTCCATCATCCACTGAGACACTGGGACATATTTGATACCAGTTTGGTCCCAGTTTACCACAAGCTCATCTGATATTTCCTCCATCATTTTAACTCCTTTGATGTCTAGCAAAACTGACCATTGATTTTATCAAAATTGCTTACAGTGAAATAGTTGTATGTTTTTGTTTTACATAATTCATTTGATGCAAAAAATACTTGGCTTGGGCCAGCTTTTCTTTAATGTAATATGACCTCCATTGCTTGCTAATGAGGCTGGATCTCGTTTCTGTAGCATGCCTGTGGCAGCTACAATAACAACCGCAGTGTTGACCATCCCTCCACCTTCTCGTATAGCCTGAATATAGAGTTTTAATTATTTGGTAAGTTCATCTGGCAGGGCAGATGGTCTTCCTGTTTTCTTTCCTTCTAACACTTTAATAGGCTCAAATTTTCCATTATTGTGAGCTTGCTTCATTTTTGTTGTCATCGCTGTTTTCCAGTCATTAACCATCATCTATTTCAAACGGGGAAACTCAGCTTGAAAATGTCTTATGGCTGCAGTTGTTCCATGAGTTACAGCATAGTTAGCAATCCGTGCTTTATCTTTAGATGACAACCTAATGTAAGGGCTGGATTTTTTACCATCACTACATTCCGAGGCACTTCTTTCTGCAGTTGAAATAACGGATAATACACTATCGTTGGCAGCTTGAATCATCGTAGACGGTACTGTCTTTGAAAGCGGAGACTAGATTCACGTTTGAAATAATTGAAGATACTGTTACTCATCTTTGCCTCGTGTTGAGTACTGGATTAGTTTAATATTCGTAATTATTCGTAAAAACTTTTGTGATACCATTTAGAATCACAAAAGTTTTTTACGAAGTCACAAAAATTTAGAATCACAAAAGTCCAGAGTAAATATTTAGATAAAAGCCCTTTGCGCTCTATCACTATTCCCTGGAATCCATCTCAAACTACTCTGGAAATTTTGAGCCATAATTTGATGTCCAATGGAAAACTCACAGGCTCAGCGGTGTCTATCAACAGCATCCTTTTGAATCAGTTGCTTGTTCTGAACCCTTGATGTAACATTTGGGTGTAGGTAATCCAGTCAGAGTTTGAATGTTAAGACCCAAAAACAAAGAGCTGGGAGATTTTCCAGTGATGGTTAATTTGTGGTGTAATATGATATTGTGGGAGTTGAATAAAGGTACAGTGTTATTATACGTAGTGTTATCAATGGATTTTAGCCAGTTTATCAAGAAAGTATATTGTGAGGCGTACCATGGTGGCACATAAAAGTACGTAGGATGTCGTGTTTTTCATGACTGTTAAGTTTTAACATCAATGGAAGGGATTTAATAGTCAATCAAAGAATTGAACATCATACAGTATTTACAACATGTCTATCTAGCATCAAAAATTTGATTAAGCTCTATTCTAGTGAACCTCCTGTGTCATGCCAACATTTAGAGATTGCTTCATGATCATTGTTTATACCATTCTCTCTACAATGCAGGATGGTACGGTACATATATTATATATCTTATTCAATTTGATTCCAGAAATATTGGAAATTCTTCAGCAGAAAACTAAGCACCATTATCAGAAACTAATTGCTGAGGAAGGCCATATCTAGCAAGTATTTCTCACAGAACTCTAGGTTTGTCTCACTGCTTGATTTACTGAGTGGGCCAACTTAGTTTACATAACTGTAACACAGAAAGGTTCTATACCAAACTGTATGCTCATTATCCCTTCTACTCTCTGACACATTTATGTGCGGCAAAATAGCACATGATGCTGCACATCAGTTTTTATTATAATAAGAACTCATTGAACCACAAATATTGCAAACAACAGTCTTTTGCATTGATCCATAATTATTTTTGTGTAAGAAATTGAAAACTGCTCAGTGGCATATAGCAAAGAGTATTTACCAAAATACCTGAAAGAGTGGGAAGAGGCTATATGAAGGCGCAGCAACCAAGAGTTAAGGCGTTGCATTTCGTGAAGTGAACTATTTTCAAGTTCAATCACAGAAATTGGTAATCAGGATAATCATAGTGTAGCTAGATATTTCAAATAGTGGGCATGGTTAAATACAAAATTAGCACCTATACAAGAAATGATGAATGTTTAGTTATATGATAGAATTGATTTTTGTTACAGCCTTAGCTATTTATGAATCATAAGCTTAATAAGTCTAGAAATCAACTAAAGGAAGTAAGTAGCTAACATAAATACGTTTTAAACATAGCTGCAGTAAAAAAATTAAAAGTCAGAAATGATTGGGTGGGCCATGGCTCACCTGGCCTACCCTCCTGAGCCGACCTTGGATGCATACCTTTGGCGACTTGAAGTGTGCATCCACCAGAACTAGGAACATCCTACCAGCAAAATAGCCTGAAATATCTATATGCACCTTCTGCCATGGAGCCATTGGGATGCAGAGGTGCCTTTGGTGTAGCTGATTTGACAGCCTGATAAGCAGAACATTCTTTTGCAACCCTTATCCAATCCTATCCAATCCTATCCACCAAAAATGGCTACTTGCCAGTGTTTATATCCGCACTATACCCCAGAATTCCCTTGGTGAAGTTCTTCCATCACTCCCTGACAAAGCACCTATGGTATCACTACTATTACTCCCCAAAAAATATCATTTTTTCAATGGACAACTTACTAGTATGCATTTGGCATGTCCAGATTGCCATGGAGGGATGCAACTGCAGTTGGAAACTTACCAAATGCTCCATCACAAAGGCATATTCCCTTCCTGTGACTGCTTCTGAATTGGAGTTGGCAACATGCAAGGATCCTGTATTAAGCAAGGTTCTATATTATAAGAGAACAGGGTGATCTAAAGAAAGTGTTATTTCTGCCGGTTGAATGCAGTAAATTAGGCAGAAAATAACCTCCGTCCGTAAATGATGTCTCACGTGCCTACACGTGAGGTGGTAAATATATACGGTACAGCTTAATTTAAACTTTAAGAAAACTAGCGTGCGCCATTGCACACGCACTACACAAACAGCAAAAAATTTGCCATGTGCTTGCGAGTGCACAATAACTTGATGACGTCTCAACTGCCCGCGGAGAGTAACATTACTCGTCGCAAGTCTAAATAAGCTCATAACCTTAGTGCACTCAACACATGGCGTCAACTCGAGTATAGCACGGTCACATGTAAATATGCAGCAACGTACATACGTACCTTGTAACTGGCCAGGAAGGTTACCTGCAAATCTAACTTCTTAAGATAAGGTACTACGCACCCTTCCATTGTCTGGTTAAGAACAAAAACGTATATCACGTGTGTTACCCACTCGCGTGCTTAAAGTTTAAATCGTGCTGTACCGTAAGTCAGTAGTGTGAGTGAATGCTCACTTCTACGCTGCATGTTCATGTGCTTGTGTAGGCTACCCCCACCCACCCGGTGGTACAGCAGAAATCGCAGATTATATTTTCCTTGACAGAGATGTAGTTCATGAGGAGCTTGCTGCAGCCAATTGACTATCATGCACACAATTTTCCATGCAGTTTGTTTCAAGGGGTTGCACATAGGTTTTATATAAACAAGCAGAAATGATGATTAGGCCTGTCTGGTTTTTTCCTTAGGCCCACTTGGGCACAGTGGGTCTAGAATTAAGTGCACTGTGCAGGCCCACGCCACAGGTTACACTGATACTTGTTAATTGCAACTGTTTAATATCTTCTTTTTTGTAGTTGATTGAGTTTGTGTGTGTGAATAAGCATGAATTGGTAGCTGCACATGGCAGCTACACACCAATGTTCTGCAGGGCTAAATATGGGAGGGATGGTTTAGATAAGGGGTAACTAAATTGAGGAGGGAGTTGGGGATTCTTTATTGGAAATATCACTGGTTTAAATTTGATATAAAGTGAGGGAATAGAGTGCTTGAGCCTCCCTGTGAGCAGCTTATGGTTGGTTACTAAGGTAAATTCTCTCGCATAGATGTATTGGTGGAATTTATGAATACCAAAAACTAAGGAAAGGACTTCCTTTTCCACCTGCGCTTAGTTGCATTTACTTGCATTTAGAGTCCTGGACGGAAAGGCAATTGGTTGCTATGATCAAACAGGAAATACATGCAACAACACTGCCCCAACACCATACGCAGATGCATCTCCAGCTAAACACAATAGAAGTTTTGGATCATAATGTACTAACACTGGTGCTGTAGACAGTAGGGTTTTAGCTTGCATGAATGCAGCATCACAGTCCTTGGACCACTTCCAGGGTTGACTGCCTGTAAAAGCACATGAAGATGATGCAACAAGAAGCCAGATTTGGAATAAATTTAGCATAATAATTCAGCAGGCCAAGAAAGGAATGAAATTCCTGTGCAGGGTGTCTCCTGGATGGCCCTAACCTTATTCCTAGTGGTGTGTACTCCCATCAGCATCAATATGATGATCCAGATAGTCAAGTGAACTCAGGAAGAACTAGAATTTGTTCCTTTTAAGATGCACACCATGCTCTTGCAATCAATGCAGCACTTATTCTAAGTTGCTTGTGTGTTCATCTTCAGTACAACCTGTAATCTAAATATCGTCTATGTAACATATGACATGTGGCATATTCTACAGAATAGTCTCCATTATCTTCTTCTGAAACAATACTGGTGCCAAAGCTACTTTGAATGGGAGCCTTGCATACCTGAAAAGACCTTGGTGGTATTGATATAGTCACTATAGTTTGCTGGAGGGCTCATCTAATAACATTTGTTGCTAGGCTGCTGTTAAATCAAGTTTTGTGAACATCTTTCCTCTTGTAAGGCAGGTGAATAGATCATTTGGCCTTGGAAAGGGGTACTGATCTACTTGTATTGCGAGGTTAATATTTACTTATAATCACCACAGATACGTATACACCCATCACTCTTTGGTATTGGCACTATGGGGCGCTACTCAGTCACTGTTGTCTACTTTGCTTAGCTAAATGATCCAATTCATTCTCCACTTGTTCTTTTATTACAAACAGAACTAGGCCGGGGGGCAATAAAATGGATATATGGCACCTGATTTCAAGTGGAGACTAGTTTCAATGTGCCAAGCCCTTCTTAGAAAACCTCTGGAAATTTACGAACTAATTTATCAACCTTTGAGTCATTATAGGATAGCGCCTTAATTGTATGCCAGTCAAGTGATATGGCATATCTACCTAATAGGACCAACGCCTTCTACAATATACAGGGTATGTATGCCATAATATTTCCCATACCTTGCTAATACTGATATCTCTCCTTAAACTGTCATTCTTCTGCAGTAGACATAGGGTAAGCTTATTCAATGGCAATCCTGAAAATTTGCATCCCAATTTTCCTTAGACATAATTGATACAGCAGCACCCTGTCAATTTCCATTGTAATGGGCTTGTTGTTTAGCTCCATCACTAGCTACTAGGTAAGGTGGGTGTAGTCTTGGGTCCAATGTTGAATATCACCTCTTCCTCAGGGTTCTGGTGTAGTCTTTGGTCCAATGTTGAATATCTCTTCTTGTCCCTACTGTCAGGACTCTGCTTTAACCACTGTGTCTGCTGGGTTGTGGTGATTCTATTAGGCTGGTCTTGCATGGCACATTCTAGTCAAGCCAGGGGCAGATCCAGGATTTCCTGAGAGGAGGGTTTGAACACAGAGGTGTATCTCTGATGCAAGGGGTCTGGGGGTGCAGACGCTACAGGGTGTTTTGTTATTATAACACCAAAATTATGCTTATTGTAAGATTTAGAGCTTTAGGTTGTTTTAGGGTGTTTTGTTATTATAACACCAAAATTATGCTTATTATAAGATTTAGAGCATGTTTAAGTGAATACAAGGAAGTATTTAACCAAATATGGAGTAGGGGGTGTGGTTGGTGTAACTCCTTGGAACATATAGGTTGTTTTATTACATAAAATGTTGAAATGCTTATTTCAAGAAATATTGCACTTTAGTGTTTTTATACCAATACATCATTCTTTTGGCTTCTTTGATATATTTCTGGAGGGGGGTCTCAAAACCCCAAAGACCCCCGGATCCACCCCTGCAGGTGTCCATGTTTCTGTCAGTTATGACATACAGTGTTTCTTTGAATACATTCATGTGCCGAATACATTCATGTGCCGAATACATTCATGTGCCGAATACATTCATGTGCCAAATTATCAGCTCTATTACGTACTTTGGTAACACTTATTGCCAGGTCCACTTCCACCAGATGCCTTGGAATGTATACTTACTTTGTCAATTTTTCTTTTATTGAGGCCATGGAACCTGAAGCATTGCTATTATTGTCTGGCAAATTAGTGAAAGAATATTTAGCTGACATTCAGAGGCTGGCACTCATTGGCAATTCAAAGAACATTTAGAAGAAGCACTACATGATCGTTTTGTGTGTGGCTTCAGGAGTGATAGTATTCAGAAGTGGTTGTTAGCTAAAGATGGGCTGGAGCTTTAACATGCACTAGAGGTAGCGCAGAGTATGGAGGCAGCAGATAGGAATGCCCAAGTTTTGTAAGAAATGAGCATAGTACAATTCCATCCTTGTCGCCAGTGTTAAGTTTTAACGTTAATTGGAAAGGATTTAATAGTCACTCAAATTAATGCACATCATACAGTAATTACAGCATGTCTATCTAGTGCATGCGTATAACTAAGTACGGTACAGCTCAGTTTAAACTTGACATTTGCACGCATGTGCTAGTAGAGTCACTCGAGAGATTTGGTGTGAAACTCGCGAGTTGCGCGCAAGTGCACAATTCGAGTAGTGAGGTTCAATCCTCCAGATGAGTGATATGCTCATGACGTGCTACTTTACTCGCAAGCTACGTATGCACGTATCACATTACATGCTCTATAGCACGCAAGCAAACACGCGTGTAGTTTATCCTCTCGTGCCTCGCCACTACTGAATCCAGCTCATATGCTGTTTTAGCGCACATTACACAAAGTATAAGCATCCAAACTGTTTAACTACAACTGGTGATCATGGACTACGTAGCTACCTATTTAATACAGACACAGTACCACGTATGTGGTCAAAGCGATGGTGCTTATTATAAGTGGTAGCACATGCTCAGAATAGTTTCTATTATTTTCGGACAGTAGTAACACGTTCAACATTTGTTAGCTAGCAGTTGCAGCATTTTTGGAGTCAAGTATAATGCCTACAGTTGATTAAATAAGAGGTAAGACAGTAATTATTGTGAAGGGCAATGATTTGCCGGCTATCTAGACTTCATACTTAGCCTTGCCATGTTGGAATTGTCCCTTAGTGGAAGCGTAAGAAGTGTGTGTGCATTGCGAATAACTTACGGTTTGTGTCGAGGGACGTCTCGAGGTTCTTGTTTATGCTCGTGAAGAGATTCACATTTACCAAATTTGCTCATGAATAAGTTGGATTATTCTCGTGTGCTCGTGTGTGATTTCGTTTGTGTGTCATTTTGTTCGCGAGCAACTCGTACGTTATACGCAAAAATCAATGGAAAACATGCGAGTATGGTACATGCGAGTGTCAAGTTTAAAGTGACCTGTACCGTACATAATGTTATCATTAAGTATGGTAGTACTTAATAGTAGAGATCGGTAAGAAATCGTATGGTTTCCCAATTTTTCACACTTCATAAAACAACCTTTCAATAGGCTTTAGCCGAAAATACCTACTGGAATGCATTGGTACTGCTACAATGATGCTGTACCCTTGTTAAACAAAGCAAAAAATTGAATATCTTGATCTGTAGCGAACTCTACAGTTTTCGCCTGCCTGCCTGCCAGCCTGCCGTAAACCCACTAGCTCTATAATTATAGGCATACGGCTCCAGGAATTTCACAAAACAAAGGTAATCGCATCTGATTTACGAAGCTGTTGTTCTGATGGAAAATGCCGTTTCTTTTCTTCCTTCATTATCTTCCTTTTTCTTTCTCTTCCTTTACAAGGTGAGAAAATCACAAAACAAGGTGTCGATAAACTTGCACTTTCTGTTTATTTCGTCACACAAGAAACACACGACACAATTAGTTATGTGCCCGCCCAACACTCTGAACTATACAACTTAGACAAATAGATTTCAATGTTTTCAAATATATTTATAATACAGCTGGTTTGACATGTTAACCATCTTGTTAACAAGCGCCTGTAAAAACTAATAAAGTATGTAAGCACCTGTAATGTTTTTAAGCACCTGGAAGGTAAGAACAGATAAATTATAATTAAAAGCATAGATAAAAAGCAAACAAACTAGAAAAAAGGAGTAGGGATTGATATAAAAAGTAAGGAAACAAGGACAAGATTTTGGCACAGAGAACACTAAAGCCGAATTATGGCACGAGAAAGTTTAATCTCTACTTTTGGCTTGATCACAGCTACATACTAACCTACTGAAATCATGAGCCAACCAAAAATAGGGATTAAACTTTTATCAATTATCTCATACCAGAATTCAGCTTTAGTGTTCTCCGTGCCAAAATCTTTTCCTTGTTTCCTTACTTTTTATAGCTATCGATCCCTACTCGTTTTTTAAACTATTAACTTTTAATTATTCATATACATACGTAGTAGGCAATACAATATAGTAAAAATTACAATTCGAAAATAAAGTATATGCATTAGTTAATGGTTTATCTGAATACACAACAATGTCGATCCCTACTATTAAGTACTACCATACTTAATGATAAGTTATCTATAAATATAAGCCAGAAAATCGCTTACCTGGTGCTGTTTGTTTGACCCTAGCACGAATTGCGAATCACCATGCATTTATTGACACTTCAGTGTACAATCACATTATTTTGCTAGGACTGATAATATTAATTTTTGTATTTTACAGCTTGTTTACAACTCCATGTACATATTTGTGTAGGTGTTACGTAAATGGGAAACAACTACCTCCTGACAGGAATGCTGTCTGCTTGGGTTGTGGCACAAGTGTGCTTTATTGTGATCAGAGGAACATTGCTTAATTATGATCAAAAAGATAATATAGCACACTGCACATGTGTGCATTATGGATGGCACACTTGTATGGCTTCATAAAACAAATGTAGTGTGATCTAAAACTAAAACAGCTTGGCTATAAAAATGTGCAAGGCTAATCAGAAGCAGCATTTTTATGCTATCAAAGTTAATCAAAACTTTGATATCAGGTAAGGCAAGAAGTCAAAACATTTTTAAAAACAATAGTTTACAGAGCATCTTCACAACTATGATTGACTTTGTCACTTGGCCACCTTTATAAATAATGATGGTACAAAAAAGGTGGCCAAATGACAAGCCAATAGTACTTGTGAAGATGTCCAGTAAACTATTGTATATCATTTAAGTAAAAAGATTCTTAAAACTTGGCCTTATCTGATAATCAAAGTTTTTTGGTCCCTTATATATCAACTATACTTCTGATAACCATGAGCCTCACACTTTTTTACGGTCAGGCTGTTTTTGCTTAGAATTTGTATCACCCCTAACCTCAGGATCAGAGGAGGGAATTTCTACTTCATATTGAGTTAAATCTAATCCAGTAACATAAAGAACAAATCTCTCCAGTATGATCATCATAAGTGTACTACCATTTGTGACATTATAAGATGAAAGTGTCCGTTGATGGTCCTCCAGTTTTACATTATTAGAAGCTAAACATAAAATTACTACATATATAATGTGTTATGAAGTTTAAAATTACATACCTGTAAATACCAATCGTTGCCTATGAGGAGGTGGATGACTATCATGAAACTTTTGTACTTCTTCCTTCAAATTCTGAACAGTATCCTAAAACATAACATATGCAAAACAACTAAAGCTATAGCTACACTAGATGCAATGATACACAATTTGGGTGTATCGATATATTGCCACTTGTGTATCACGATACAGCGGTATATTGTACGATACAATCAAGTGTGAATTAACTGATTTTTAGACCATTTTTCTGAAATTATAAGTTGCAAAGCTGTAAAATTCACAACTATAATGCATCAGTTGTATGTATAAGTATAAATTTTGATGGCGATACATCAATATATCACGATATTTGATAAATCGATACGACCTACGTAAATGTGTATCGATACGGTATCACTGCCTAATGTATCACGATATGGCGATATATCGATATATTGTTGTATCTCTAAGCTACACTAATTAGAAATTTGCTGGAGAATTGTATGGTTACATGTGTGGTATAGAGTACTGTGAGGTACGTATATGTATAAGTTATAACACAGGCAAGAGTGCTTTCATTGCCTGATATATATGCATGATGCCCGAGGGCGCAAAGCACCAAAGGGCGAGTCAGGCAAAGCACTCTTGCCTGAGTTATAACTTATACATACGTAGTAGCTACCAGCAGTTGGATGTATAAGAAAGCAACGTAAGTATTATATTACTAAAATGTGTAAATAGAAATTAGGTAACAAAAGTTTGCATTTATCTTCCTAAAAGTTATACCAATGGTCAGTTGTAACTGGATTATCATCCCAATAATGTAGCTTAGAAGGCTGCCCAAATGCAATGTATATACCTGTAGACACTAAAGTATGGTATTAGATACCATGGGATCGTAGCCCAACTAGAGCAACAAAGCTCTCAAATTAGATTACTTCTAAGGCATGAAATTTAGTGATGGGCAATATATCAATTCTGAATCGGTACCTTAAATTATGTTCAGTATCGAAAGTATTGAATATTTTTGTAAATTTAGACATTTTGATATGATATTCACACATGACATATGTAATTAAAATTTATTTTTACATGCTGAATATGTATTAATGTTGTACCGAGTCTTTTCCTGTGATGTGATGGTGATTGGCCAACAAAGATCCTAACTTTATTCAGATCCTGTTGCAATCTTGAGAAGCAGGCTGTTATTTTAATTTCATTCCCACCTTGAATACTGAATTCTAAGGATCATGTAATATATATCTGGTTTCAACCCTTTAACTAGGGTCACATAAGCAGACTCAGCAGACTATTCTGGACTAGATATTGCATGTTAAGTGCACTCGCATCGCTAGGCAAACACGAGAAGGTCGTCACGAGTACTCGAGCTTGCTCTCTCTTGACGGTTTGCAGTTGATGGCAAGAATGATTGAACAAGAATGTATACTTAAATAGTTCCATTTCAGTATTAGAAGAGTTAACATACAGCAAACTCAGGTTGATACACCCATCAGAATCTACACAATACATGTAAGTAAATTACAATACCAGCTGTAGAAAAGAATGCAGCAAACAAAGCAGAAGAGTAGAAAAAGTATGCAACCACTGAAGAATCGTGCGCAGTAGAAAATTTTGATACATTGGTGATTTTCCAGTATACTAGATAAGCTACCGCCAATCAAGATATGCTTTATGCTGACCTATTTCAAGAATACAGATTAGTGCTAACGCGATAAGGGTAAAACACAGTATGACGTTGTTCTGTTTGTTTTAAGAGTGTAAACGTCAAAATGATGCAGATGGATGTATTGTGGGATGGCAGGTGGACCTGTATATCATGCATCACCAACACTGTTATTGAGATGTCAGTGGAAGAATCCTTACAGTTCAATTTGGATGTACGTAATTTTACTATATTAATATTATATTTCGGAAAGCTCGGTCTCCATATCAACATGTAATTGTAATTGACTAATTCTTAATTACAGGTAGCTTATTTAACTGTATGCATATGTTGTTTTAAAAATCATATGTTACATCCATACGAAAAAAATTTTGGAGGGAGAAAATTTTGGCGAATTTGGCAAATCGGAAGAGATTCGTCAAGATTTTCCTTTGAAAAACCTTAGCTATGCGGCGTGATGTGGCATTAAAGTAATTTGAGTCGATCTGAAAAACAACCTTTATAGCTAGTTTAGCTACCTCCATAAATTCCTTCTTTGGTGATTTTTTCAGTCACTGTGTGCATTAATAACGAATGGCATTCAGCTTAGCATAACTTGCAGAGCTTAAAATTAGCTGAAAAAAATGCTTAGACATAGTGTCAGAAGTAAACTGATTTTGATCAAACAATTAGAAATTTGTTCAGACAAAATAGTGTAAAATATGGGAAATACTTAAAAATCAACAAAAAACCAAAAATTTGTCTGGACAAAATGTCCGACCAATTTTCAAAATGTCTGGACATCCAGTACTTTTGGTCGGAAAATGTCCGATGTCCGACCATTATTTCAAGCTCTGAACTTGACTGACTTTATAAATCCCTCCATTGTTTTAACACCAGCTCAGAAATGGAAGAGATAGGGAGAACCTTGGCAAAACGTTATGTCAATGCTAAATGAGCACCATCATATTGTACACGAGATTGCATGTGATGCAGCACCAGGATGCACATGAAACTGTGATATACAAAGTTGTTTTGTACAAAATATGATTATGGCCACAGTAAACGTTATAATTACGTATATCAAGCGTAGATACATAGCTAAATCTTAGCAGTCATCTGGCAACAGATACTAAAGCGCCGCCCACCGGCAAAGCGATTTGGTAATTCAGTTAGGGCATTCGCCAAAATATTATTCACCAATACTTGTTGTGAGCAAAGTTTTATTCCTCCAAAACTTTGTATCATACAGTATACCGTATAGAACAAAACATTGGCGGGAGAAAACTTTGGCGGTTGATAGCCAATCCGCCAAAGTTATATCCACCAATGTTTTCTTTTCACCACGATTTTGTACAAGTTCTAGCTATAGCAAAATGAAGTAGGCATTAATAAAAAGTGCTTCATGTATAGCCGGTGCCCCATTACACTGCTAGCAAAACTAAAATACTACTATAAAAAACAACATTATGAAGTAGTTTCTTGCTTTAAGATTTATTTTAAACAGTTACTTTTACACGATATTGAAGATAAATCGAAACAAATACAGAGTTTTATTGAAACACTCTAATAATGCATACACTTGATCGATGCACAGAAAATGACCAATCCACCAATTTTTCTCTGCCAAAAATACTTTGTGCACTGATCTGTCAAAGTTTTCCACTGCCAAAGTTTTGTGCTATATACAGTAGTGGTTAATTCACATAAAATTTTGTGAGGTCAACGACCCATTCAAATGATTTTTTTAGAAATTTTTGCAATTAACCCGTGGGCAGTGTGACCAATACTAAATGGAGATTCTGATAATTGGTACAGGCAATATAATGGAGATCCTATCAGAACTTTTGGGCCTTTTCTCACGATCAGAACTAGTTTCTCACTGTAAACCTTCAGCTCTCACGGTAACTCACAGTTTTCAATCCTACAGTCTAAAATCAAGCCTCGGTCTTCACCAAAGCCTTGCGCTTAAAATTTAATATAATTATTACTATAGGCTCTAATAAGCACTTATAAGTGCCTATCATTAAAGTCTATAGTTGGTTCGCGTTCACTGTGCGGTTGCTATTTTGTTAATAACTTCCGGTTGAAACAAGCTAGAATAAAATTTTTAGATAATCGTGAAGCCCGTCAAATGCCGGATACAATTAAAAGAAAAGCGCTTCAGCTGGTGTTTGGAAGTTAGGGAGATTTTAAGTTTTTCCCATACATTTCCTGTGTAGAAGTCGTTTAAGTACAATCCTCTGAAGTTACTGGGTTGACATATGTTTGTGACATATCCAGTCAAGTAGACGTGCCAATGTTTCATCAGCAATAATAAGCGCCATACATTTTCGTCGTCAATGGTGAATTGTTCGCTTGAAGATACCTCTGAAGGTACTGTAAATCTAGTCTAATTACAGTGCCATACATAGAAAGCAACTTACCAATTCATTTTGATTTTATCGTTCAGACTAAAACTTATATTACCTACCTCGTCATTCTTGGTTTATCAACATATATTTTCATTAACATACTTGTAGTCGCTCCAGAAACACTTTTCTTCTTTAAACAGAGTCTTGGTAAAGACGCCATTTTTTGCAAACGTGAACCTTTGTGCGTCCACATTACGCATAATTAAAACTGTGATATAGAAAACATATGTCCAAAATGCTTTGATCTTAAATGGCTTTATTAGTATAAATTTAAAATGGACTACCACACATCTTAGACTGTCAAAATGAGACTAGCTAAGCTTTGATGGACAGGGCCCTAGTAACAAAGCACGTCGTGAGTAGTTGCTGCCAAAGAAGAGCAAGGTATTGCCGTGTTAGCCATTCCTTTCACAGTAAAAGCCGTTTAACATTACTAACAAGACTGAGCACTTCAGTTTTAAAGGTGGGTGTGCTGTATGGATTGCAAAGCTTTTAAAAGAAGACTGGTCTATAGTGTTACAGTAAAAATTCAGCGTAAAACAACTTTAAACTACTTTTATTATCACTAAAGTACTATAGTACTAGATTTTTTTTAAAAATTGAATTTTAAAAAGGGAAGTAGGGATCGTAGCTCAGTATAAAAAGTAAGGAAACAAGTTGTTGATCACTCACCACCCAGTATATTGCATGTGTTTACTCAAGTATACAATTGCAGCTGGGTAAGCGTTCATACATGCACAAATGAAACACATTCTCTAGCACTTCTACAAGATTTAATCCCTACTTTGGCAGCCAGCATTCAAAGCAAAACATCATGCAGCCAACGTAGGGATTAAATATTGTAGAAGTGCTAGAGAATGTGTTTCATTTGTGCATGTATGAACGCTTACCCAGCTGCAATTGTATACTTGAGTAAACACATGCAATATACTGGGTGGTGAGTGATCAACAACTTGTTTCCTTACTTTTTATACTGAGCTACGATCCCTACTTCCCTTTTTAAAATTCAATTTTTTAAAAAAATCTAGTTTATTTACTTTTTATAGCTAGCTGTTATAGGCACTCAAGACTGGAATTATTTCTTAGCAATTGATATCTACATAGTTTACAATGGCTCGTTACGTATGTACCACGCCCACCTTTACAACAGACTCGTTTCATCACAATACCAAGTGTCTATATGGTAAAACGACTTGTACTGTGAAGGAAGGACTATATTCTACTCGTAGCCAGACCATTTTATTTAATACGCAGCGTTAATAGGTGTCCGATTATAAGCGCTTAATGTTATAATTAACATCCGGCGCTTACAATTCAGAAGATCGATAAAGCAGCTGCGTGCAAATAAATTGGTCTGGCTATGGAAGACGAAACTATAGGGAAAGACTGAATTCTTCTTCCATCACGCGTTACGGATTGCATCAGTAAGCATGCGCCTATCCAAGGTGTTTATTGTTTCATTTTAACACCTTGCATGGAATGTTGACACCTTCGTAATATTTCGTCATCCTTCGGTTGAGGAAGATCAATCGATGAAGATAGAACAAAGGACAAGCTATGGCGCAGTGGACAAACCTTAATCAAAACAACATTTTCGTAAATCCGACGTGATTACCTTTGTTGTGTGAAAAATCTGGAGCCATACACCTAGCGGAACCGGGTCTTACGGCAGGCAGGCTGGCAGGCTGGCAGGCTGGCTGGCTGGCAGGCAGGCTGGCTGGCTGGCAGACGAAATACAGGTAAATTTCGAAATTTTTAAAATTCGCTGTGGATCGAAATATTAGACTTTTCGCTGCGTTTAACAAAGATACAGCCTAATTACAGCAGTACTAATGCATCCAGGTAGGTTTTTTCGGCTAAAGCCTGTTATACGGTTGTTTTTAAAAGTGCGAAAATTCTGGAAGCCATAGTTTTTCATAGCGATCCCTACTATTAAGTACTATCGTACTTAATGATAAAGCTAGTTAAAACAAAATAATTAAATTTGTATGCATTGCTATGTTTTCCTTAGTAATGAGTTTTCGCTAACATGACTTATCCGTGACATCATAAATTAATTGCTATTACAACACATTTAATAGCAGTTGATTAAGAGTGATATAACTTACACAGCACCTGGTTTTTAGATGGTAAAACATCAACTTGTTTCAAATATCATAACGTACACTATTTTTACACTAACAAAACAGAATTTTTACCATTACTACTGTACAGAATTTAATGTAGAATCTTTTAAAGCTTACAGAATGGAAATACTTCTTTTAGAACTGAATATATAATGAATATCAATCCAACTAGGTGTAATTTGTGCTCGCATGGTTGATTTTTGCACATACGTAATTATTTTATAGAAAGACGTCGAGTTTATACTAGGCTAAAGATGGAGTCCACTGGATAGTACGAGGGATAGCAGCAGTAATTAGTTAATACACAAGTAGCAAGCTACATAATATAGCATAGTTGAATAAGCTGCAGTAAACAGCAGTAATAGGCTCTAGGTATCTATGCACTTTTTGAAATACTATATACATGTATGCCCAAATAAATTGGGCATTTTTGAGCCCTCAAGAAAGTGGCCTCTGCATCTAGGATGTAGTAGTTGCATTGCAGGCTTCCACTCTCATGGTGACAATGATTTTCAAGTTGAGATGTCTGTCCTATATAATTGAGCAATGGTTTCGATAATTGGATGCCTTCAACAGCTGCTTTCAGTGATAACAGGCAACAGAAGAGGACTAAAGGCTTGAAACTCGGCAATTATAAGCCATGTGACAACATCATGGGAAATGTATGTGACAAAGGGAGCTATGGCACTAATAATTTTTGATGCAGACGCCATGGTAATGAACGTGTTGTTAATTGGTCAATTGTGCTAAAATGTAACATTTTGTTCTGTTTACTTTGTCGGTCACATGAGCAAATAAAATATCAGCAATATAATAATTATTGCTGTAAAGCTAGTTATCTGTAAATTATACACAATTGGCCTTTTCCTTAATTGGGGCAGGTCCCACACAGACGATTCATCGGTGCGACCGTGGTAGAATCGTCTAATTCCCAAAAAATTACGTGCCGAATACGGAAAACCTCACACTGGTGATAGTCTGATGTCGAGGGGTCCGATACTATGAATTTTCATCGACGTGATTCGGAATCTTTTGGAATCTTGGCAGCATTCCTAGATTCCTGGCTTGATTCCAAGATTCCTGACTTGATTCTAAAGATTCCTGTATACCAAATAAGGCTATCCATATCATGTGATTAACAATAAACGGATAAATACAAAGTTTTACAAGAATATTAAGGAAAGATAAGATTCCAGATTCCAAGCCATCGACGAGATTCGGAATCCTGTTGTACCTCTCGTCTGATGTATATATATATACGACCGTGGTAAGATCGTTGTGTTCCCAAAAATTTATGTACCAAATACGGAAAGCCCCACACTGGTGGTAATCTGATGTATGACCGTGGTAGAATTGTCGCGTTCCCAAAAATTTACGTACCGAATACGAAAAGCCCCACACTGGTAGTCTGATGTACGACCGTAGTAGGATCGTTGCGTTCCCAAAAGTTTACGTTATAAATATGGAAAGCCCCACATGGTGAGCAATGTGGAAGGTGCAGGTGACAGAGAAGAGAGGCTTAGAAGGAGAAGAGAGTGAGATAGATTGTCTCAGACACTGCCACGTGTTCATCCGTATGCTTGCCACGTGTTCATCCGTATGCTTCCCACGTGACCATACAAATTACGTGTCCTAAGTATCCGGAGAGCAAAGATCGTGTGCCCAACTCTTTTTCGTTTATCTCTTATGCATGCATGCGTTTTCAGGCTCGTCTCACAATGCTGTGTGCATCTGTCTAGTAATAATAGTAGCTAAGAGTGACAGCAGCAGTTGGACCACTCCAAATTGAATTCCTGTTTCTGTACTCCGCCCGCATGGTTTTTTTGTTAAGCCAAAAATTCCATTATTCCGTAAACTGACGTTTTCTAAGTATCATGTGGTTGTTAAAGTCCGGATTCTTTAAAACACTAGTGAACGCATGGCGCAGTCGAGAACGATGGTTAACCTGAGCTATATTAAAATGCTGCATGTGCAACTGAGGTATAGTCTGTTCGCATTCACCTTGCCAGTCATTTCCTTTGAATAACTTCCGTTGTGTTCATCCTATGATTACAAAGTTTATATTGTCGTGAAGCCCTTCAAACGCCAGAAATACTAATAAAAAAGTGCTCTGATAGGCTATAAAACAAGGGAGATTTGGCCCAACAAATTTTTACTATACCTTTCCTATGGACAATATTCCTTTGTAGTTCTTGTACTGACAAATTGTAGGCAGCTGCTACTGTACATTTCCAATGACAAAAATCATTTGTACAAGTTTGTCACTCCAATACTTTTCTTGTAGCAATTACAAGGTCAAGGTGAACATGAACATAGTATAGTAGTTAACATGGATTAGAGATGTACAAAACATGTGTAGTTGTGTACATAATTATGTAGTAGAGCAAGGCACCGATTATCGAACACATACTATTCTCGGACGCCTCTACAGCAGAAACTAAAAGACTTCAGAATAATCCAATTATACCATCGTGTAGGCCAACATGAGAGGTACTTGTATACCAATTTTGAAGCTGATAGGACAAATCATGTTGGAATTATGACCAACTAAAGAGTGGTGTCCGTTAATCTAGATTAACGGACACCACTCTTTAGTTGGTCATAATTCCAACATGGTTTGTACTATCAGCTTTGAAATTGGTATACAAGTATCTCTCATGTTGGCCTACACGATGGTGCAATTGGATAATTCTGAAGTCTTTTAGTTTCTGCTGTAGAGGCGTCCGAGAATAGTATGTGTTCGATAATCGGTGCCTTGCTCTAGTTAACATAATGGAATAATGGAATTTGCCGCCCGCCCGCATGCCAAAGTTTGTTTGACTATTATAGGACGGGAAACAGGAAATCAATTTGGAGTGGGCTGGCGTACAACATATAGACTTAATAAGTAGAATACCTATATATGCCCGAGGCATAGATATACGTACGTACTATAACCCCAGGGCCCAGTTTATTATAGTGACTATAGTCTATGTATGTCGGAGGCCTGCATGGTCAGACGACTTAACCCATAGATATATTAAATGCCTTGCCTCATGAAGACACGTCACAATCCCCTGATATTCAACTAAAAACTTACAAGTCCTCTCAAAGTTTGGATTTTGACTGCCTGTCCGGAGATTCCTTTCACGTTTATTGTCCACGCCATCTGAGGACGGAGAAACTAGAGCCACTGTGACTCAAAAATGCAACCTGCAGTTAGGGCGAGTACCCGGCAACTGTGAATATTAATCTATTGTAGATTTCTAAGAAAAACCATAAACGGGGACTCGAGGGGGGTTATATTTGGAAATTCCCTGAAGTCAGTTAAAGTGACGTAAAAGTCGTCATCCAATCCGGATATAATCTATAGTCGTTGGGAAATTTTATTTCATCGTTGGGGAGCACTTAGGTAGAGTAGAGCAGCTCATCTATTTTCGGTCACCACACATTTTCGGACGCGATATTTTCTAGATGCAAAAGGAAACGAAACTTAATAATACAGCATTATGATCGTCTATGATAGTAAGTTATATTTCTAAGATATGAATGGTTTTGAGTGCTTCGTTTAGTTGCAGTGGCCTTCGCAAACGACTGTCCGTAAACATCAATAACCGGACGATTACATGTATAATCGGACGGTACCACCTCCAACGCTTACCATGCATCTTAGAAACTTTTGTATAGCGTTACTCTATAGGGCTACCCTTTAGCTATATCATAATACGCAGCTTATTGACATCCAAGTTACTAGACCGCAAAGATATACTGATTTCCGGTAGAGGTAACGTAATCTAATATCGGACAACTACGTGGCACGTTAATCATGCATTTATCATTGTAAAACGTACTAAAAATGTACAAAACAACAAAATGCATACTTCTTATAACCATGTCACAGTACTTATGTATCTATATAGATCAATGGGCCTTCTATCCATTTGCTTTACACAAAGGGCAATACCTGCATGAGTGTAATAAATCATTATTCACACAGACACAAACATATGATATAATTACCATTTTCCCTTGGGCTTACTAGTAGCTGATAACCCCACGCACTTGAAGTGGAACCATTCAATGGAACACTGAGAAATGTACATGTCAACTGATACAATGAGCAATCATAAGTAAAGCTATAGAAGTTATGCATAAGGTGTGGCACTTCCACACTAACTCGATGTTTACCGTGCATCATTATGGCATGATCAAAATGGCCAAATTTTAATGTGTTTGTGCGATGCCACACCTTATGCATACCCTCTATATATCCTCACCTCTTGATTGTCACATCCAATCATCCTACCATATGATTCCTACATGTTGGAAAATTGTTTAGTGGACCACATGCAGTGGTTAGAAATTCTTGGGAGAAAAACAACTACATGAACCCGCATGCCACGTGTGTGAATATCCTTATATTTTTAATGGACTATATTATGCAGCACAAGAGTAGATTGAGCCATACATCATCCATTTTATGGTAATGCAAAATTGCTACTTGAAAATTTGTGTTGTAATATGGGTAATCATGACCATTAACATGTACACAACCCTACCATTCTGTATGGTTGGCAATAAATAAAGTGTTATAATGTACCAACATAGCGAATGGTACAGGATCCTGATTCCTAGTGGATTTGAATAATGTGAAACAAACCTCACCTTCTTACAAAGACAATAGGTTGTTGGCTCAGAATCAGATTGTGCGGACGCCTCCTTTTGATAACTCTTGCTTTCTACAATGTGAAATAAACATGGCTATACTTCATAGCATTTAGTAAACTAAGCATGTGAAAGACATTTAATGATTTAAGTGTAGCATTGAAGATGAAAATGTTTACTCTTAAATACATTGATATTTTTATCAAAATAATTAAAGGTGAGCATTATTAAGAAAATGGATTATAAAGTACTGGTGTTTATAAACAATAACTCTAAAAGTTAAATGCATCACCGTAACAACTACATATCAACTACATATTTATAAACTTACTAGCAGTATCCTGAAGCTTGAGCCAAGCATTATATTTGACATCAGTAATTAGATCATACCCTTCTTCAAGACGTCTTTCATACAGTGCTATTTCTGCTGCTGTAAATTGTGGGTTTGCTTCACTTGATTTTTCTGTGATCGAATCATGAAGTAATAACATGCATAGTTATAATTAACTGATATTTAGTTTAGCCATTTAACAGCTAGCTACCTGTAGACATAACTGGTGGCTTCTTGCCTTTTCCTCTAGTTTTTCTTGAATCAATTCCTTTAATTAAAATCAAACACATAGCTACAATACAAATATCATCGGTAGTACACACCATTATTTTAATGCGTGTCAGACTAATTTTATCACAAAATTAATCAATGTACATACATAAAACACTTTGCATGGGCGACATCAAAGCCTCAAGCTGTGGTATATAACTGATATACCACAGTTTGCCGTGGTATATCAGAATATACCACAGCTGCAAAGTTATATACCACAGTTGCCTTATACGGCCTGTCTGGCTTTAATGAGATTACGAAGTGTATAATAAACCCGTTACGTGACATACGCATTGCTTGTGGGTTTTGTTTTTAGGCCTGAAGTTTAATAAGTTTTTAGGCGATTATCTTCGAGATGGCAGTGTAGTAATGTCGAAGAAACTAAGTATTATGGAATCTTGACTGATACCGTGCCGGAGAGCGTCTATAATGAAGCAACTCACAATGGTCACCATTCTACCAGAAGCGCCTTCAACTTTTCGCCAGGTAGGCCTAAGCAAAGTGTAACATAAATGTTATAACACAGCTTTGCTCGGGATTTGACTGATATATACGCACTCTCCCTCGGGCGCTACGTGTCCACGGAAGTCATGCGTATATATCAGTCAAACCCCTCGCGGCTGTGTTATAATATGTGACCGGATTTTGGAAAACAGACCATATTGTCACGCGTGAAATAAATAGAATTTCCATGTCTATGCTTATGTAATTTCAACAAGCACATACTTCCAAAGTATTTCTCATGCTTAAATAGTAATTCAACTTGCCTGTGATTGATTTAACCATTTATTAAACCAGTAGTGCCATGTGCAGTGTCTTAAATTAACAGAAATATAACTGATGCCAAATGTGACAAAATGGTCTGTTTTCCAAAATCTGGTCACATATATTAATATATTATATATAGGTATATACAAACTTACTAGCAGTATCCTGAAGCTTGAGCCAGGAATTATATTTGACATCAGTAATTAGATCATACCCTTCTTCAAGACATCTTTCATACAGTGCTATTTCTGCTGCTGTAAATTGTGGATTTGCTTCACTTGATTTTTCTGTGATCGAATCAAGAAGTCATGACAATCATAATAATTATTTTAATTAACTGAAATATTTAGTTTAGCCATTTAGCATCTAGCTAGCTAGCTACCTGTAGACACAACTGGTGGCTTCTTGCTTTTTCCTCTAGTTTTACTTGAATCAACTAAAATCAACACATATTATGTAGTACACACTTTTAATATACTGTATAACCTAAATATTTCGAGGGTGAAATTTTTGCTGATTTCACAGATTTTTGAAAAACCACAAAAATCTTATCCTTGAATTTTTATCCTCCATTGCATTCAATACTGTACTTCAGTTATCCGCAAAAATTATATTCAGCAAGCTGCAAAATTCACAAATCAGCAAAAAATTTTACTCTCAAAATATTTAGGCTATACTGTACATGTCAGACTAATTGGCTTCTTTTCATTAATTTATCACAGGGTTAATTAACAAAGGTAACAACCTTTTCTGCTTCCTTTTCCAGCTTCTTTTTCCATTCGTTTAGCTTCTCGTGCCCTTTTCTTTTCTTCCCGTTCCATCTGTGATTTCTTTTTAGCTTCCGCCTTTTCCATTAACATGTTTATGTTTTCATGGCTTGTTAAAACTCTGCCACAAGACTTTGGATTTACTACAGGGATGGTACAAGGTGGTGGAGGAAGATATAGAAAAATACTCCACTCCAGTAGAACAAAGGGGTTTGATCCATACATAATCAGGATGATTTTCTTTAAGCCAGGCATTGTATCGGTCATTTGTAGTGATGCTGGAGTTAGCTTTATACCATTTCTCAAAAAGCTCACGTTCGCTATCCTGAAGCTGTTCTTCTTGATTTGTTGCTTCTATGGTTTTGCTGGACTTGGACTTGACTGATGGACTGATTAGAGGAATAAAAGCTAGCCCACTTTCTTCTTGCATGTCAGAGTATGAATCTGGTATTAATTTAAGTAATGCTTGACGATCTGTGGGATAAATCCCTGTTACTTTAAAGCCTGAGATTATGTTAGAAATACTCATGCTTCGCATCCAAGCTTTATTAAACAACTGTGAAAATTGGTATCTTGTAACTACCATCCCAGGATTAGCAGTAAGGAAGTCATGGCACACTTGCTTCCAAGATTCTTTTAAAGAACTAAAGCATCCTTTGTCGAGGGGCTGAGAGGTATGGGTAGTGTTGGGTGGCAATGTAAAAAGAATAACTTGATGCTTTGCAGCAAGCCGAATAGTGTCTGGGCAATAGTGGGATGAGTGACCATCTAACATAAGTAAAATTGGCCTTGCAGTTGGAACATAACGCAAAAAGTGATTATTGAACCACACATCAAATAGTTCATAGTCAATCCACCCCTTTTTCGAAAGTCCATATATGGTACCGGGCACTTCTCCAATAGTAAGTTCGGGAGACAATGATTGACGATCCCATATCACCATAGGTGGGATAGAAAAACCTGTCGCACTAACACAGGCCACAATAGTAATTTGGGTTTTATCTCCAGTGGTTACACAGGAAGCATGACAACCCTTCTCAAAAACAAGCTTAGGACTTTTAGGATCAAGGGGCATTCCAGACTCGTCCATGTTGAATATCTGTCCAGGTCTCCCATCCAGACCATTTTCTTTAATTGTTTCCTCCAATAAATCAAAATATCTTGAAAATACATCAGGATCTGTGGCCTTACTCCGTACTTGAGACACAGGGGCTGGAACACGCGAGACAAACTCTGGGTGTCTTTTCCTGAATGAGTCCCACCATCCATGGCTGAGAGTAATCTTCATTCCTTTGCTATCCAATATCCGTTGCACCAAAGCCAAAACCTCTAATTTAGAACAGGCATATCCAATTTGACAACAACGAGACAAAAATCTGGATAATTCATTCTCTTCCGAAGGTGTTAAATACTTTGTTGGCCCACTCACAGCTCCAGGTTGAACTCGTCCGCTGACTCTGTCACCCAAAGTTGACTTAGGAACATTATATTGCATCGCTGCGCGTCGAACACTCCACTGGGATATAATCACAGCATCTACAGCCTTTTTCATTTGTTCCTCTGACCACTGCTTGTACAAACAACGCTCCTCGTCGCGCCTTGCAATTGGTGGAACAGCCTTATCACATGGATTTCCGTGAGACTTGTATATTCTCTCCGAAAGTGTCAACATTCTTGCCGCCATTATCACTCAAAACTGTCAAACATTAATTTTGTCTATGGCGCATGCGTCCGATATTAGATCACATTACCTCTCCCGGAAATCGGTTTATATTTGCAATCCAGAAAGTGCGTTATCAATAAGCCGTGTATCACGGTATAGCTAAAGGGTAACCCTATGAAGTAACATTAAACAAAAGTTTTCAAGATGCATGGTAAGCGTTGAAGATGGTACTGTCCGATTATACATGCAATCGTCCGATTATTGATGTTTACGGACAGTCGTTTGTGAGGGCCCTAGTAACCAAACGCAAACCTCAAAACCCTTCATATCTTAGGAACGTAACTTATTATCATAGACTATCACTTTACTGTATTATCAATCTTTGTATCATCGTGCATCTAGAAAATTTCGCGTCCGAAAATATGTGGTGACCGAAAATAGATGAGCTGCTCTATATGTGATTTGTCTGTTTTCCGTGAGCAACAAGAGACGATATCGATACATGTACATCTGATAGTTGAGAAGCCGTATACTGAAACAGTCAGAAATGAAGTAGCGTGCTCAGGACCAGGAGGGTGTGTACCTGACTTCACAACAACAAGGTAGTTGATTTGAACCGGCTTATCTAAGACATAATGTTTTGTAAACACATTATTTGATATAGCTACTAAGTTTATCAGTGCATGGTTAGTTTTAACACTGCATGGCTACACAGCCTACACCCATAGGGGGCACGGGGTGTCTTTTTCATTAGACATTCACGGAAGTTAATACATTTGTAACTGCATGGTTTGACAAAACCTGACTTCCACGCACATCTGACAAGACATAAGTTATTATGGCGAGCCCCACTCAGACGATAAATCTTGTACGGTGGTTTGAGCGCAGAAAAACGACGGCGAAATCCGGGATGCCTCACACTCGGCCTCACACTACTGTTAGTCTCGCGAGCCAGACCCTTTTTACTTAACGCGCGCCTAAGGCGTGCTAAAAAAGGGTCTGGTAAACTACCGTTACCTTTTTCGTTCAGCTGTCCCCAGATTTTGGGGACCTTATTGATTGATTGTTGATTAACATACTAAGGATCGTTAATAGGTGAGAATGACGTTACTGAGCTTCAAGGATTCACAAAGCGACTATAGTTTAAGTTATGTGTCATTATTAACGATCCTTTATGTCAATCAACAAGGTCCCCAAAATCTGGGACAGCTGAACGAAAAAGGTAATGGTAGTTCACCAGACCCTTTTTTTAGCGCGCCAAAGGTGCGCGTTAAGAAAAAAGGTCTGGCTTGCGACACTACACTACTGTAAGTTTGGTATGTGCAAAAATACACGGATAAATTACCTTGAATCCATACAAGTGCTGATGTGACACGACAAAATCCTACTTCGAGTACTGGACTCTCCATATTTGGTCGTATGGTGGTTCATGCCACGAAGTTATAAACGGAAAAGATTACTGACACTCCATATAATTATTATGTTCATACGGTGGTTCATGCCATGAAGTTATAAACAAAGAAGATTACTGACACTCCATATATGTTTGTACGGTGGTTTATGCCACGAAGTTATAAATGGAGAAGATTACTGACACTATATATGGTCGTACGGTGGTTTATGCCACGAGAAGCAAATTTAATAGAGTACGGATAGTCTAAATGCATATGTGCATATCGATTGAATTTAATCCCAAATTTAATATTTTGGGTATACTATGGAGAGAGAAGAAAGACTGAGGAGAAGAAAGGAGTTGTACCAATTAAGAAGCAGCACGGAAACACCGGAACAAATGGAATCAAGGCTAGCAGCACGAAGAGAGCGAGAAAGAAGACGCTTGTTCTCCAATTACTGCGCATGTATCAATAATAGTTCGTTGACAACAATTCAATACGGATGTCTCAGAGAAAAAGCCTTTGCCGAGACGCTAATCCTTGTAATTGGTCAGTTGCAATTGCTCAGGCTCGCCCCCGATGTTCAAACATCTGTCTAGTTATTATTATTATTACAAGCCTACGGACTACATAACCATATACAAACACCAAGATATAACCATACATGCAAGAGGGAAAGATACCTCCAATATCACACATTGAGTAATTGATGTGTGATAGGATTGTTCTCAAATTACCAGGGAACCCAGTTGAGTAGATAATCTATATATGCAAAATGTAAGTTACGTTGAAGGAAAACACATCTCTCTATCATAGATGAAGACACAACATCTTCAAGTACACAAAATTGAAACCATCTAATAGAGCAGTCAATTCCAACCTATATAGCTTAAGACTTAATTCAAAACTGAATCTTTTAATGCCCATCAAGCTACACATAAAGTGAACTCAGAAGTTTGAGAACAAATTTCCAGGTCCTAAAACAGGTCTCCTCATCTCAGTACTAACGTACGCGTGTTAGCAATACACATAACACAGAATTTCATTATTCATACACTTGGAGACGAATCAAAACATCTGTTTAAGCTGAGTTTACAGATAAAAAACATTTCGTTTTTATACTGAAACGCTTTGTTTTATAAACCGTATGCTTAAGTAGGCAAGCATTAGTACTTGCATTTGAGTTGGCTTTTTAGAGCTTTTTGATGGCACGCATAGTTGATGAAATGGCTCCATACTATTTAAAAAAACTGCTGGTGCATTTGTAACACACATCAATTCATTCAGTAGAGCAAGGCGAATCTTTTAAGCCATACTGTAAAGCTATAGGACACGCGAGTTGTTTGCTACGTGTGTTTTTCTTAGTGATTGTAAACATTTTCCTTATATTATGGCGTCAACAGAAAATTTGCATGTCAGTAGAAAGTAGGCCATAACTTCAGCATGCTAACTTCTACAAATTTTAAACAAACATTACTCTATTCCATATAGAACAGCAATTCTTTTAAGCTATATTAAGTGGTTGTATGTTTAATACTTCGACAGTTACGTACTCTTGTAAAACTGTAAAAGGAGGCTTCTTCTTGGCAGCCATGAGCTTTTCATTCATGAATTCCATTTAGAGGAGGCCTCAGTTGCAAGAGTGAAGGTTTGTTTACGTAGCTTGAAATCTACATAAATTGATTCACTGAAGCATAATGAATCCTTTAAACTTTATTGAGCTTCATAGAAGCAACACAGTGGTTTTTATGAGGCCATTTGTAATTGCATGTAATCATGGCACTAACAACGATTTAGCATACTTTTGCATGTCAGTAGAAAATAGGCCATAACTTCTATATGCCAGCTTGTATAAAGCTGAAACAAAAATCATTGTATTCCTTATAAAACAGCGATTTGTGTAATTTAAATTTCAATGCTGTTGCTCAAACGCTTTGATAATTACAAGCTCTTGTATTGATTTCGTTTTCAAAATGAAGGCAAAATGGTGTCATTTTTGAACAAACTGAAATATCTCAGTAGTCAAAGCGTCTTTTGCCAAATCCGTTGTATCGATTTCCTCTTTCAACAAGACCTTTCATTTGGTGGTATTCCCATAAAGATACTCATTGTATTTTTTGAGTATAAATTAATTAATTAATTAATACTCAAAGATTATTATCCTTTATAATTGGTTATGTAATTATCGATTATTATTGTTATCTAATTTTACCAGTTAGACACTGGAAAGGATACACAGAAGGCGTTAGCCTGTAGAACATGCTTACCTAAAGCCATTGGAACCTATTAGAATCAAATGGAACTATTAATTTATTAATTTAAAGGAAAAAAACCCACTCCAAGACAAGTTATACCAAGAGTATATAATAATAGAAGAGGAGGAGAGTGTCTAACTCTTGATATAACCCGTACAAACACACTGCGCTAAGTTCAGTCCGTAAAACATAGTAAAACATCGCTTTAAATTAATACCTCCAAAAGAACAGGAGACTCGATGATTGGTGTTGAATGAAGCCAGAGTATAACGTTTTACAGCCCCTGCGCGTAATATGTGGTGCGACAACGTGTCAGAGGAAAGGGCGCGTAATGCAGCGTGGCTATTGTGTGATTCGACGTGGTTATTGTAATGGGTACCCCGCTACGAAGAAAGACTAACAGTGGAAGTTGCCAAAGAAGATTACTTTCAAGTTCGCAAGCGGCAAAAGAAGGAACGTTATCCAGTCACTCTTCGTTTTTTAAGATAATGCTCACCTCAACTCTGGCAGTAATGGTATTGGCGGTTTACCAGAACTTCGTTTCCCTTTCGGACGTGGTAACTCAGTGGAATCCGAATCACTGGAGCTTGAACTAGAGTCTGCGAAAACCTTCGCTCGCCACATGTTGCTTGGTGAATGAAGCACGTATGCAATATTGAAATAATTATTCTTGTGTACGCGTGTTGAGGCGCTTGTATGGTAATCGTCACCTAAGGTGGCTATAGCCGATTGCATCATAACTTAGCGCAGTGTGTTTGGCGTACCTATAGCAGTTAGACACTCTCCTCCTCTTCTATTATTATATACTCTTGGTTATACCAGTAGCTACTGTGTGTATCTAGGGGCGTGTCCCTTTTGATTATGCTGATATTCTCGTATTATGAGTGATAGGATATCGAGTATTATATACTGATCTTCAACTTACAGCTACACCTATACAAGGTAAATTCTAGAAAACGAGTTGTGAGCTATAATGTGATAATTACATGATTAAGCCATACCTATTTGATCTTATGTTGCATGGGCCCAACCGACACATTTTTTGAAGTTTCAACTACGTATATAATAATGGAATTCACGTGGTAACCGTGATTATCACGTTTGCGTGAGAACATGGCAGCTCAGTCTGCTATTTCTGTGGACTTAATGAAGGTTTAGTGGAAGATGATTCCGTAATGGAACTTCGTAAACAGTTTGCCATAGTGAGGCCTACTTGTTTTTTTGTGCCGCGCAGGCGGTAAATAACCAGCCATCAGACAGCCCAATAATAAGAAAAAACAAAATGATTGTCTTTAGTATTAAGCTAGCTACATTATTATTAGTTTGTAATTTTCTAATAGATTTTTTGAAATTAAAAAGGGGAGTAGGGATCACAATAAAAAGTAAGAAAACAAGTAGTTAATCACTCACCACCCAGCACATTGCATGTGTTTACTCAAGTATATAATTGCAGCTGGGTAGGCGTTCATATATGCACAAATGAAACACATTCTCTTGCACTTCTATAAGATTTAATCCCTACTTTGGCTGCATGATGTTTTGTTTTGAATTCTGGCTGTCAAAGTAGAGATTAAATCTTGTAGAAGTGCTAGAGAATGTGTTTCATTTGTGCATGTATGAACGCCTACCCAGCTGAAGTTGTATACTTGAGTCAATATGCTGGGTGGTGAGTGATTACTACTTGTTTCCTTACTTTTTATTGCAATCCCTACTCCCCTTTTTAAATCCAAAATTTTTAATTTGTTTACTTTTATACATACGTAGCATACTTTAGTATGGCTGCTAGCTAGCTAGATATTTAATCTTCATTAAATTGCATGGCATTATATTTCAGTATCTATAGGTTTAACAACTTTTACAGGCACTTAAGACTGGAATTATTTCTTAGAAATTGATATCTACATAGTTTACAATCACTTGCTATGTCTGTGCCACGCCCACCTTTACAACAGACTCGTTTCATCACGATACCAAGTATCTATGGTAAAATGACCTGTACTATGAAGGAAGGACTATATTCTACTCGTAGCCATATCATTTTAAATTTAAAGTACAAAAATTCTGGAAGCCATAGTTTTTAATAGAAATCCCTACTATTAAGTACTATCATACTTAATGATATTTGATTTGTGGAAGTTTTATAATTTTCATTTTCAAACCAACCTACGTACCATACCTACTCATATTTAAAATATTTTGGCCCGCGCAATATTAGGCCAAGCAAACTTGATTTCATGTTTCTTAACCACCAAATTTTGTGTTTATGTGTGGGAGAGCGGTCATTATTCATTATTCATTAGCTATAAAGTTCAAAAATGTTAAAAGCTTGTTAAATTATAAAAATAGGTAAAAATTGAAGTACTGTGAGTAATTTTAGGATAATGAAAGTACAATAGAGGTAGTGGTATTGAAACTCATGCGGGGATGAGAAACAAGTATTCAAGTTTGCTTGTCGTTATACATGTATACTTGAAATATGGATATTAATTAATTAATTTTTCTGGATATTAATTAAATATTACACGTAAATATAAATCCTTTAGAAATACATAGAAATCTAATCAATGGCATAAAATTTTGACGGTAAAACATATTGACAAATTTGACGAATATTTGTCCATTCGTCAATTTCCTACAGAACAGGACACTGCCTTACTTTTGCTTGCATTGCACATTAAATATAAATGGAGGCTTGAACAACTTACGTATATCAATATTTTTTAATCAAATGTAAACATTAGAAAATTCATCAATATTGTTACCGTCAAATTTTTATGCTATACGGTATAGGCTGAAATCTTTCCCTGCCTTAAGCATTGATGTTAACATTTTTTTCTTTCACATATATTTTTAAGAATAATACGTATATGCACAAAAATAAGATACGTGTATATTATAAGAAGTCATAAAATTGAAAGGCATGTAGAAAAGTTGTGTTAACACTGGATATAATTCTCAGTGGCCATGGATGCTCACGAGGCACCAGTTAATACTGACAACTTTTCTCTTGTCTCCACACAAACAGAAGACAAGTTGCTTTATCATTTAAAAAACCAGACATTATATGTGTAAGCAGGAGCACATGGGTGGCAAAGGAGCATGAAGCTTACACTGCCTGCCGGGTGCCATCACAATCTACTAAATACTTTCCATGTAAGGAAAGTAAAATCTTGTTTTCAAGCCATATCTTATAGATAGTATATGTCAAATTCATGATGTAGCTAATTCATTTTGGAGTTTCATGCTCCTTTGCCACCTACAGCGGCTCATAAGCTCCTGATGTTATTGTATCATAGTGCGTGGTGGAGTTAAAAGTTAGCAACAGTGTTACGAATCATTTGTATCAGTATACAAATAGTTGTAACACAGCTATGAACTAATTAAAAATATATGTAGTCTGGCCATGATCACGGGATAGTATATATAGCACGCTGTGTGCATTATGGAAAATATTTAACTTTGAACTTAGATGGCTTCATACAATATAGAAAATCTGCCAAACTGGTGAAATCAGCAGTCTTGAAAATGCTTTGTCAAACAAAATGCATTGTTAAACCAGGCGCATACTGGCCAAAGGCTGGCGTATGCCTGGTTTCTTAACCAATCTAACAATTCCTACTGCTTTTCAGTTTCTTATATGACACTTGCTATTGATATTACTGATGGGCAGGGCCTTAGTAATGAAGTGTGAGTTACTGCCAAAGCAGAGCAAGGTAATGCCATGCATGTTGGCTATTCATTTCACAGTAAAAGCCATTTAATCAGCTATACATACATTACTAACAAGATGGACACTTCAGTTTAAATGTGGGCGTGTCATGCGGGTTGCAGAAAAGAAGACTGGCCTATAGTGTTACAGTAAGAATTTCAACTTTATACTTCTTTTAAAAAGTTTTATTACTAAAGTACTATAGTATAAGGAAAATAATTAATTTTGTAGCTAATGTGTGCAACTTAAGAGCTGTTTCTCTTCAAATGTAAAAACAGTGTTGTGATGCCAGCTATATCAGGGGTGGATCCAGGGAGGGTCATAGGGGTCAGATGATCCACCCTTCCTGAACCATATCAGGGAAGTCAAAAGAATGATTTATATGTATGAAACACTATAATGTACTGTACTTATACCTTCTATGGGGTTGCACCCACCACACTCCTACTTAGAAAGTTTCCTTGTATTTACTTAAACTTATGCTCAAAATTTCATAATTTTGGCGTTTTAAGAACAAAACACCCTATAGCTTCTGGGGGCTACACCCCAAGCCTCTGCTTCAAAGATCCACCTATATATAAAAAGATAGATCATGGATAACTTGCAGAAAACAGCACAGTGCCATAGAATATACTTTGTTCTTATTTTGAGAGTTTTTCCTGGCATTCACACCTAATTGATGAAAGCACTGTTCTTTTGATTGCAATAAAGCACACTTGTGTCATAACCCACACAGTCAGTATTCCTTTCAGGAGGGTAATTGTTTGTTAACACCTACCCATGTTAACACCTACACAAATATGTGCATGGCAGTATAGACTGAAGCACATAAGATTTAGTCAAGAGAAGGAACTGCAGATGCATTCAAAGAATTCCACACTTAGTCTTGCTTTGTCAGACACACCTTTTCTTAACATGAGCTTTGACACATGTGTTAAGAATAAAATACCTGGCAATGTGACACTTGGGGTCTGTTTAAAAGTACAGGGTCTGCCTGAAAATTTCTTTCTTTGAGATTGAATCTGAGAGCTTTTCAATGAATTTTAACTGTTGATGGACAATGGTCATATCATCACCAAAAAACTTAGTGTTTTAATTAAACTTTAAAAATTGCTCAGGTGAAAACCTGACCCACCTGCCAGCCCTGTCATGGAGCTATAAAACAAGTTAAATATGAGGTCAAATAAATGGCACCAGGTATAAGCAATTTCCACCTTAACTAATCATAAATTCACTTGATTAAGTACTATATTTTAAAGATTATATGTACATATGTATGTACATAGTTATGTGAGGGGCAGTATGTGAAATGAAAAGTGATTGCTGAAAATATGGTTAAAATATGCTGAAAATATGAAAATTACCTTGAAATACGTACATATATAGCATGAAAGTAATTGCACAATTGTTAAAATTGTGAACCATTCAATTGCAGTTATTCTCATAATTGCAGTCCTATTGTGTATAGCTAGTGATGTAAGGTATAGATGTCCAAGTATGATTCTATGCAGCAGTGGCGTATCTACAGTGGGGCCTAGTGGGGCACGTGCCCCACCAACTTTCAGAACTTTCAGTTTATATATTAAATAAACACGTAGCTTACCTTTCTTGTAGCTGTTACACGCGTACGCATAAGTCGGCATAACCTGGAAGTGGTGGCCGCGCTATGTAGTCAGGAGTCTCTCTTCCGTGCAGGGCGTTTATCGTTTGCAGTATAAGCGCCCACGCGCTGCACGTTATTTTATGTATTTTGGATTTCGTCAAGATGGCTTGCCCCAAAAGACTAAACAATTAACATTACTTGACTTTCACTGGAAGAAATTTCATAAGAAATCTCGAAGAAGTGGGCGTGGTCACTAGCAAAATTTTTTGCCGCTACGCGCTGGACATTCATAATTTATAGGCCCCACAAACTTTTGAAGTCTAGATACACCACTGCTATGCAGTACTTTGTAGTATTATTATTCATAATAATAGTGTCCAGCTGGTTTTAAAAAGCAGAATAACTATTCACTGATGATGGATCATGATAAAGCAACCACCACTCTACATCAAGTAATGGCAGATCCAGATTATTTGGATGGTCTAAAAGTGATACAGGCAATGATTAAGAAACCTGGTATGTTAATGTTGACTAAATGATATAAATTATGGTATGTTATCATGTTTTTTGTTTACATATTTTTTAACAGAGTTTTTGTTCATGAACAAATATTATTACCTTCTACACAATAGCATTATACCAAATTGTAGAATTACTCTACCTATATTACATCAATATTATAATATCAGTAGAGATGTGGAGGATTATATATTATCTGGAACTACAGCAAAAGTTTGTATTCATAGGTTACTCAACTTCTTATTGGTCAGTCTTGATAATGAAAAGGATTATATGAAATTTTGTGTTGTGATTAATTCAATATCAGTGATGACTAATTTACCTTACGGGATGATTGCAGGTAAGTACCTATATCATTAAGTACAGTAGAACTTACGTTAGTAGGGATCAACAAGGAAAACTATGGCTTCCAAAAAATGCACCTGTAAAAACAACCTTGTAATAATAGTCGCTAGCCATAAATCTATTGGTAAGTACATAACAAGTACGGTACAGCTCAAAGGCAACTTGGTTCACGCGGGTAACTCACACGCATTTTTTATGCGTATAGCCCGCACGTGCGTGTACAGGTATACACGCACAGCAAAGGATAATTGTGACAGGTAATCGAACAGCTTCCTTTCACCATCCTCAGTTCTTCATGTGTTTATTTACTCTCTGCTTACTAATATATATATTATATAGATTGCTGTACCTTCAATGCCAGCTGCACCTCAGTGACGCATCGGCAAATTTATACCTATACAGGTCGATTGTATAACCATGCCTTGCTTGAAAAAGACACAAGAAGGATAACTGGTTTTGTTACATAAACTGCGCTGGCCACTCCACTTTACAAACTGACAAAGGGAGGTAAATATATTTCTTTAGTAGCACCTGCGGCGTTTATGTTAGTAGCCAAGTGCCAAGACTGAGCGTTTGGTAAGTCAAAGGCTTTCCTCGCAATGATATTAGTCGAAGTCTTCAGTTATTGAGTCAAATTCACTATAGTCAGCTGGCTGGTGTGACAAATCGAGGTATAAACTAGTAGTACCAAGCTATATAATGGTGAGTAGTAATTGGTGAGTAGTAATTTCGTTGTATCAAAACAGATTCTTGGTTGCAGTGACCCGACAGGTGCTTCAAGTTACCTTTACAGGCACCTGCGCCCGTTACAGGCACCCACACCCGTTACAGGCACCCACGCCCGTTACAGACACCCGCACCCGTTAGTTGTGAATTTTGCATTGTTACCTGCATTTTTTGAACCGGCAACCCGCGTGCGGGTGTCAAGTTGCCTTTGAGCTGTACCGTATTTGATACCAAATTGACAGTATTAGTGCTATACTGTAGTTATTTGATTAAATTAAGGAAAAGACATAGATATGTACGTACATGGCAGCTGCCTTGGGTGTACCAATAAGTTTTCTAGTGTTGAGGCTATATACATATTAACTTATTAGTCGTCTTGATGAGTGTGAAAAGTACAGGAACTTGACCGTGCAGTCATGAGGTGATCCAGGGGTTTTCTGAGTTGTACTCAATTAATTTCATGATTCAGACAATCAATACGTAGTACACTGCAAGAGGACTGCATACGTACATACGTAGTAGAATAAAAGGCATTGTCTGTCACGTGCGAGTGAGATACGTACTAGTGCTTTTGCTAACCGCATTTGACTGCTTGCATGCAAGTGGAGAATTGCAGGCATCGCTATATAGTTATCTTGAATGCCTCTATACAATTGTAATTTAACAAGTGGACAATTTGTTTTTCAATGCACCAGCTTCAGTTGCACATATGTAGGTACTGCATATTGCTATTTACAGGCTCGCTGGCAATATTTTGCACTCGCGAGGCTAGCATACATGTGTTTGGGTTAAATTGTTCATAAAACAAGTGCATGGCCTTTTCAAGTGAATGAATTCTTTAATGTTACCTATAAGTTGTACCATATTGTAAAAGCTTAACCACATACATACATACGTATGTAATTATGTAATAATTGTACAGCTGTACTATAATTCTAGAATTTCAGACTAATGGTCATTGGAAACAAGTAGCAGTACACCCTAAACTTATTCCCTGCAAATCACAGCCACATTAACGCTTTATTCATGAAAGATCAGGGGCTAAAAGTAAGTTATACTAACTTCACAATGTTACAGCTGTAGTTATGCAGGTGTACTAGATACGTAGTAAATTTAAATTTGTATTGATGAGCAAATAATTATGAGAACATCTCTGTATCATTATTTAACCTAAAATACTTTTGACTTTAATTACTTTCAACTATATCTTCATTTTGATACATTTGCCCTGCATGTTGTGGATATACAAACCGGATACTACATACATGTATGTACGCATGACTTGAGGGGAATCTAAGTCTAGGGGCACAGGCAAATTAGCCCATAAAAGTTATCCAGCATGTGGAACCTGAATATCGTCTGAAGTATCACTTCTCTGTAATGGAAAATCACGTTACCCACACCTATGTAAACTTAAATATAAATAGTTCAATTTCAAAGAAGAAGTTATGTCTGATAAAACTTGTGCATGTAAGTTATAGTTAGGAATTACTTACATAGGTGCACAGACCTGATTGCATTTGATATGTGGTAAGATATGTTAATAACAAATATTACATAACAATATGGGTTTTCAATACGATACATATTTACATATTTACATAGTACATAAATATGTAACAAAGTATGGAACAGATTTAATGCAACTTCACGCTCATGAGTAGTACACTCATGAGTGTGAGTGTTAATGCTTGGAGTGACAACTCTCGCGTGTGTGCGAGTACAAACACTCACGAGTGCTAGTAACAACATTCACAAGTATATGCACCAATAGCAGGTACGAGACAAAACTATGCCGATATACGTACACCGTACCCACTTTATAAATTTTAATACTTTTGTGTTGCTACTTCAATACAAGCTTTGTTTGCTTGATATTCAGTAGGTTCCATGCCCCTCTTTATAAGCTGTAGTACGTACATACTTCATGTTGCTACTTCAATACAATTAAGCTTCATGCGCTCGATATATTTCAGTATGTGCCAAGCCCACTTTGTAAACCTTGGTACTTTGTCTTGCCACTTCAATACAAGCTTCATGTACTCGAGTGCCATGCCCACTTTTAAGACAAAAGTGCTTTATTTTACAACTAATTTATACTGAAGCACTTTGCTTTGCTACTGGAATAAATTGAAGCTATTACACGGCTTATAAACTGATTCCTGTGTGCTACTTCTGGTTTCGCGCTCATGAGTGATTGCTCTCGCACTCTCGGGTGATTGCACTCGCACACCCATGTGATTGCAATGTTGCATTAAATCTATACCATATATAAAAGAGGATTGAAATTTGCATTATAATATTCAGTTAAATTGTTTATTTTTCACGTTTATATCATTAAGGTAAAGTATGGTTCTGATTTAATGCAACATCACACTTGCGTGTGATTGATAGTATACAACTTGAAAAACCCTCACACTCACACTCTTTAACATCAGCAAGTATTCCACTTCACTTACTCATGGACATTACATATGTTTCAAACATGCTAGCAAGTTCATTCTGTTGAGTCAACACAGAATGCACATTCTAGAACTAACTTAATAAGCAATGCTTGCTGTGTAAAATAGTGCACATGTACGTACGTATTATGTTAAATTTTACTATGTTGCAATGTCTTCTCAAAGATGTGCTTGTAAGATTTCATCTTCACTAAAAGTGTTTATCTTTGCTAAGCCTTGCCATATTTATTTACAATAAAAAACAACACTCGCAAGTTCACTCAGCATGATGAATACTATTACTAATGGCACTACATGTACAGTTACACTGTGTAATTTCACCTACCATGATGCTCGTTTTGCTTCCTTTGCTTTTATGGAATGAAATATAGGTTTTTACTGTTTAGGAATACACAATTATCAATACGTGCATAATACTTTGTCAATGCATGCATGTTATTTTATTAAAGCTCTAGGCAAAACTGATATGCGTACATTAAGTTGAAATGAAAGTCAGGACTCATGTTCCTCAGTTTAGTTACCTACACCTGCTCCAAGCAAAATTCAGTAAATGTAACCGGGCCTGCGAAAATCAACCATGTGAGTGCAAATTACACCTAGTTAGATATTCATGAATATCTTCAGTTCTATAAGGAGTATTTTGATTCCGTAAGCTTTAAAAGATCCTCCATTAAATTCTGCATTTGTGATAAAACATTTAGCTTGTTAGTATAAATAGAGCATAAGTTATGGTAAGATATATTTGAAGAAACTAGGCGATTTTTGTACGACTAGATGGTTGATTTTCGCAGACCCGGTCATAAATAATGAGTTCAGTTTTGAGTTTCACTACTTGCAAGTGCCAATAATACTCGTGATTATATCAGCACTTGCGAGTTGCTTGCACTCAAAGTAATTAATAACCATTACTCAATGCTCATGAGAAACAGTATTGATACATGGGAGTGCTTTATTTGCAAGTGCAATGTTGGTACTGTACATATGTAATTGTGTTCATAAGCACATGCTCCTTAGTAATAGTGATATTATTGCCGTTTATTTAAATACCTTATTGATCATACTTGAAAGTTGTTATGAGGATCGACACAAAAAACTTGGTGTCCATATTTTGTATACCTCCATGACATGCCTCACAATATATTCGTACATGAAAACCAACTGAAGTGCATTAATAATATAATATTATGTAACACTTTGCGTAGGCGACATCAAAGCCTCGAGCTGTGGTATATAACTGATATACCACAGTTAGCCGTGGTATATCAGAATATACCACAGTTGCAAAGTTATATACCACAGTTGCCTTATACGGCCTGTCTGGGTTTAATGAGATTACGAAGTATATAATAAACTCGTTACGTGACATACGCATTTGCTTATGGGTTTCGTTTTTAGGCCTGAAGTTTTATAAGTTTTTAGGCGATTATCTTCGAGATGGCAGTTTAATAATGTCGAAGAAACTAAGTATTAATGGAATCTTGGCTGATACCATGCCGGAGAGCATCTAATGAAGCTACTCACAATGGTCGCCATTCTACCAGAGGCGCCTTTGACTTTTTTGCCAGGTAGGCCTAAGCAAAGTGTAACATAAATGTTATAACACAGCTTTGCTCGGGATTTGACTGATATATACGCACTCTCCCTCGGGCGCTACGTGCCCTCGGGAGTCGTGCGTATATATCAGTCAAACCCCTCGCGGCTGTGTTATAATATATTAATTGGGGCGAGCCTGAGCGATCCCCACACTAGCGAGAAGCTTGGTACGGTCGTCACGTATACAAACAACTACGAAAAAAAGCGAACAATTTCCATATTTGGTTGGTACGGTCGTTTCACGTATACAAACAACTCCAATGAAAAGCGAACAAATTCCATATTTGGTTGGTACGATTGTTCATGTCGCAAAAGATAACAAACACAGTTTATTAACGCTCCTTATTTGATTGGTACAGTCGTTCGTGTTGCGAAGAATAACGAGTGCATTCTACTTACGTGCCATATTTGGTTCGTGTCGCGGAGAATAACGAATTGAGTTTACTGACGCTCCATATTTGGTTGGTAGGGTCGTTCGTGTCGCGAACAATAACGAGTTGAGTTTACTGATGCTCCATATTTGGTTGGTAGGGTCGTTCATGTTGCGAACAATAACGAGTTGAGTTTACTGACACTCCATATTTAGTTGGTAGGGTCGTTCGTGTCGCGAACAATAACGAGTTGAGTTTACTGATGCTCCATATTTGGTTGGTAGGGTCGTTCGTGTCGCAGACAATAGCGAGTTGAGTTTACTGATGCTCCATATTTGGTCGAGTTTAGTCTACTCAGTGATATTTGCACGTGATGGATAGACAAGAGAGGCTGCGTAGGAGACGAGAACTGTATAGACTTAGACGAGCAGAAGAAACACCACAAGAAAGAGAAGTAAGATTCGCTGGAGTATCAGATTATTTCTTACGTTAATACTTCAAAAATACACACTCAGGCTCGCCCCACGATGCTGTAGCATCTGTCTAGTATATGTGACCACCCAGTAGTATACAGACAGCCGACATGCACATTCAATAGGTGACAGAACACGCCACAGTGGAGTTAGACCATAGGACAGGCCGAGACGGACAGTTAGCAACAGTTTGGCACCCCATGCAGTCTTATTAATGCACCTCAGTGACTCCATAGGCTTTGTTGTGAACCTTTTTGTCTTGACAGGGTTGAAAAAAGCCACCTGTTAATTTAAAAGTAGACCTGGCTATCTATAGCTATGTATATTGCCAGTGTGTCTGACTACGTATATGTGACCCGGTCTGACAAAACCAGTCTTATCACCGCAAAATACACCCATCCATATTATGGTATCTATCTCTTGTTCCGTGTGTGCTATTTGAGTTCTGTAAGTTTTATTGAATTGATTTGGATTTTCTGCATGCATGGTGAAGTTTGTGCAAAAATATTGTGTTCAGAGAAAGAGTTGCTAAATTTGAAAGACTGAATATTAGCTCAAAATTTTTGCGGCGATAAGACTGGTTTTGTCAGACGGGTCACATATAGTGTTTGAGTGCAGCTTTGATATAAGGAAAGAAAATGGATTTCTGTTCTTGTCCCATTAAGGACAGTTTCAATCACATATTATAAGTTAAGCCTGGTTTTCAATGTATGTATTATGATAGAAATTAATGTCATTAATTTCTATCATAATACATACATTGAATAGCAGGCTTAACTTATATGTGATAGAAACCATCCTTATTGGCACAAGAATTGAAATAAATTTTATTTCCTAATATCACGGCTACACTCAAGTACGTACTAGACAGTAAGTTATGTGAGCAAAGACTCATCACTAAGGGGCACATAGCAATGCATACAAATTTAATTCTTCTGTTTAAACCGGATTTATATTTTAGTACCTTTTTGATATAAACATGTTGAATTCAGAATTCTTACTGTAAGCTAAGCGATTGTGTGAATTTTAGCATCATGATTATTGTCAGCTAGCCATCACGGTTTTTGGTTATTTATAAAAATCACGTAGGCCTGAGCAATTAATTGATTTAATATAATCGTGATTTTTGAAATATCAACGTGATGTGGCAATAATCGTGATGTCCACAATTTACATAGTTTATTAAGACATACGGTACCGCTCTAAGGTATTGTCGCACTCGCTTGCAACTTACACACTCGCCACTCTAATGCTCAATACGCTGAACTCGATCACTCTCAAGTGATTGTCGAGGGATAAAACACTCGAGGGTTTACTAACTTGAAGATACTCGCATTCACACAAAACTCGAATCACTAGGGATGTTTGCTTGAGGTTTAATATTAGAACCGTACGCTATGCTTTAAATAGAATAATACTTGGGCATACGCATAAACAGTGACACGTTTTACAATGTAGTCGCTGTACTGGTCTCAGTGCATCAATTTCGCTCATTCTTCAATAACTTAATCCCTCTTCTCAGTAGCTTAGTATGAAAGCCCAAAGTAAGAGATGATATTCTCTCATGTCCTTGTTTCTTTATTTTTGTTACAATCAGAGATCAATACTTACTCACATATACTTTTTTTAATTTTGACAAAATGCCTTATTGTACATATGTACGTACGTACGTACATGCAAGTTGTTACATTACACTACAGCTCTACATATAGCAAAGCTCTTGTCATCTTGCATGTTCATTGCGTGCACATATGAGTAACATACCATAATGGGCATTTTACGCTGGATCATGTGTACGTATCTCGTCACAGTCCCTTAGGCCATTTTACTGATTAGGGCCTTTATCGTTATATTGATATTATCATTTTAAATGCTAGTAAATTAGTAATAGACATGCCAGATTTATGGGCATGTCCAAACTAGTAATAGACATGCTAGATTTATAGTAATGGTGGGCATATCCTTGGAAACAAAGCCGATAATATGTAGTTTCAGCTAGGTGTTTAGAAGTAAGTATCAAGACTCACGATAGTGAGTCACAAGGCCAAGAAGAAGCGCAGCAAAGCAACCACTGAATGAGTTATTTACACATAGCACCATCCTCAAATTTGCAAACGCTCATGCTAAGCCACCACAAAAGCTATAACTTAATTATTACCGACCCACAACGTTCTTGCTATATATATGGAATCAATAAACCGAGTATTGAGGAAATCAGCGCCACCATTCCTAAATACCAGCCATTGCTAGTTTTATGGTGCTCGTTGTGCGACTCTGCACAACGAACTATCCTTTCCCTCCCAATTTGCCCGCTTAAGTACTTTCATTGTTTGAAGAATCAATAACCCGCAGTTCATTGAAATTGGTTCAGCCATTCTTCTAATACAGCCTTATAAAGTCCTTCCTTTCACCACCAAAAATTTATACAGGAGTAGTCTTTCTTTCTTTCTTTCATTTTCATCACACACTTAATCGTGGGCTTGCTGGAGCTTACAGCTTACGTGAATCCTGGAAGTTTTTTTCTAACTTGCTTTTGTACATTCATTTGTTTGTCTAATACGTACGTAGGTAACTCGCTCATTTTTCATGCATTAAAGCCAAATTTGTATCAGAACTTCTCCCATGTATGCTCTATCTGTCATACTATTATTGGCTTGAAGTAAACACTTGAATGCATTTGAGAAGGGCTATTACACTGCAGGTTGATAGTTTTCATAACTTGGACCCCCTTCCAATGATTTGCATAAAACTTCAAACACACAATCTATGTTGATGTATCAACCTTCAGTAAAAGTTTTAATATAAACTGCAGGACTGAAATAAGCTTCAAATTTCAATTTACAATATTATGTGGTAAGCAAGTATGTACAAGTGATGCCCATGCAGTAGTTCTCTGCTGATTTCCAGTAATAACATCTGTTTATACAAAAAGTAGTGATATGCTAAACAAAAACACTCTGGGTGTAAAAATAGTGCAAGACCAATTAGAAGCAGCATTGTAAATAGGTATGTGCGACCAAAAACTTTGATATCAGCTGAGACCAAGAAGTTACTTATCAAAAATCTACGTAATTGCTTGAATGACATACAATAGTTTATAGCGTACTTTCACAAGTTCGATTGGCTTTGTCACTTGGCCACCTTTGTCGTGTCATCATTATTATAAAGGTGGCCAAGTGACAAAAGCCAATCATACTTGTGAAAATATGCTTGTATGTCATTCATGCAATTAAAAAGATTTTTGAAAAGTGACTTCTTGGCCTTAGCTGATATCTAGCTAAGTTTTTGGTTGCACTTACCTATTTAAAATGCTGCTTCTGATTGGCCTCACACTTTTTTTATACCCAGGGTGTTTTTGTTTAACTTATTATTAACAAAACTTGGGATGTTAGTTTTGAAGGTGGCTGTGCCATGAATGAATCGATGGATTACTAGGCTACAATGACAGGTGATTTGGCTTGAAACAAAACCTGCCAAATGCTGCAAATATTACGGTATTATAGACATAGTTATGTAATGAAATTGATGTGCACTATAGCACGTGTGTACATTATACGTACATTACTTAGCATCAATACATGTGGGGAATCACGTAACATACTTGCTCGCAAGCAGAATTTTGCAAGTATAGTATACCTGTCATGCTACAGTCTTTTTGCAAGGATTAGTTATGTAGTTGTACACTCTCAGCTTTCATGCGTGTACCAGCCGACTTGCGTGAAACTTGCAAACTTTTAAGTGCGAGTATCAAATTTGAGTTGAGTGTGCCATATATCTAGATGGCAAGTTTTATACCACATCCGTATTACCATATTGTCTTGAATTATCGCCTGGGTATTTACGGTACAGCTCTAAGGTAACGTCGCACTCGCTCGCAAATTTTTGTCGAGTAAACAGCATTACTCGATCGAGTTTTTGTGTACTGAAGCGTTCGCAGCGTGTGAAGTGACAAGTACTCGAAGTAAACTCGAGTGCATGATTTAGCATAAATCTACGTACGTAAGTACTGCATGTACATGACAGGCCTTATAGTGACAAAGCGCAAGTAGACGACGAGTACTCAAGTGTGAAGAGTAACTTCACGAGTCAACTTTAGTTTCCTTTAGATATACTATGTAACGTGCGGTAAAAGCCTAACACACATAAAATATTAATCTACCGAGCTCTATTGCTGCATAGATAATTTTATATTGCTCAAAAATATTAAGATACACCTACGTGCATTGTTCTTTTGTTGTGTTGCCTTCTTTGCCACTCACAAATAATAAAATGATGAAACTGATCCTATCTTAATCACTAACAAATTGAATAACGAGTGAAATTGATGCACTGAGACTAGTACAGTGACTACATTATAAAATGTGCCACTCTTTATGCGCGTGCCCAAGTATTATTCTATTTAAAGCACATCATACGGTTCTAATAATAAATCTCGAGCAAACATCCCTAGTGATTCGAGCATTGTGTGAACGCGAGTATCTTCAACCCTCGAGTGTTTTATCCCTCGAAATTGATCGAGTTCAGCGTATCGAGCATTCGAGTGGCGAGTGTGTAAGTTGCGAGCGAGTGCAACATTACCTTAGAGCTGTAACATATTTCTTAAAAGTAACTTCAACCCCCGGCAAAAATACAAGACAGGCATTTATTAGTTGATTTTTTCGTCGTTTGCCGACCAGATACTGCTTACCATAAACTACACTGCATAAAGAAACTTCGACAGCACCCGACGTATATTTTTGTTTTAGGGTACTAAATGGGACTGGACGTTTATACGAGACTGGCCGTAGTTCGAGACAATACGGTATATCCTTTTACTACACTCTAAATATTAAAATGCACATACGTATTTATAATACGTAACTGTCAATGATATGTTATATATTTTTATATTTGTGTACGTATGTAAATATTATTTTAATGTTTAGATGTAAATCAACACATTCCTAACATCCATGTAGCATCTGTGATAGATCACCTTGCACAAGGTATTTATGTACGTATGTACATACGTATGTGGTATTGTATACTGACTTTTTTTGTTTTTCAAATGTACGTATATCAAGACACGCGGCCATGTGTCAGCAGCCAAGAAAGACGCATAGGCACACAAGTGTGTTATTATATTTTTATGACTGGTCAAGTAGTTTCAGCCTCCCATAACTCAAAACTATTGGGCCAATTTCTACAAACTTACAAGACATATTTTATTGTCTATATACGTACATATGTACCAAATCTACTCAGGAGTTCCTAAGATATGGGTTTCTGAAACTCATCAAATTATCTTTGTAGTTTTCTTCTTCACACCAAATGACATGTAAATGCGCCTAAAAACCACCTTCACATTCATTCTTTGATTTCCATGAAATTTGGCATACTAATAGTGCTATCTAAAATATATATTTCCAATAAAAATGTGAGGAAGATACGTATGCACAATATCATTAAGTACGGTAGTACTTAATAGTAGGGATTGGTAAGAAATTATATGGTTTCCCGATTTTTCGCACTTCATAAAACAACCTTCCAATAGGCTTTACCTGAAAAAACCGACTGGAATGCATTGGTAAGGCTGTAATGATGCTGTACCTTGGTTAAACGAAGCGATAAGTCGAATATTTCGATCTACAGCCAATTTTGAAAATTTCGAAATTCACCTGTATTTCGTCTGCCTGCCAGCCTGCCGTAAGACCCGGTTGCGCTAGGTGTAGGGCTCCAGAAATTTCACACAATAAAGGTAATGGCGGCGGATTTACGAAAATGTTGTTCCGAAGACGATTTACCCACTGCGCCATGGCGATTCCTTTTATCCTTCATTCCCTTCCTTGTTCTTCTATAATCCTTTAGCAAGGTGTGAATCTCACCTAAGGTGACGATAGCCTGTTACGGCTTCTGCTTGTTACGTCACGCAAAAACCTGGCTTTCAGGTGATATAATTAGTTATAGTGGCACCATGGCAAGATGTTTTCGCTTGTACTTTATTACATCATGAACTTCGAGATTATAGCCTTGGACAAATAGCTTTTGCTGTTTGTCAAGCATTATTTGCTATCACACAGCTGCTTTTCCATGTAAGCGCGTTGTTAACAAGTGCCTGTAAACAAGCATAATTATTACGTAAGCGCCTGTAACATTTGTGCACATGCTGAAAGATTATTATGAATGCCTTAGCATGTATAAAAAGCAAACAAACTAGATTGATAAAAAAATTAAAAATTCAAAAGGTAAGGAGGGATTGAATTCAATAGTGCTACAAAAAGTAAGGAAACAAGGAATAAGATTTTGGGACGAGAGAACATTCTGGCATGACATAATTTATAAAAGTTTAATCCTTACTTTTGGCAAACCTACTGTAGTGAGCCAAAAGTAGGGATTAAACTTTTATAAATTATCTCATGCCAGAATGTTCTCTCGTCCCAAAATCTTATTCCTTGTTTCCTTACTTTTTGTAGCACTATTGAATTCAATCCCTACTTACCTTTTGAATTTTTAATTTTTTTATCAATCTATAGTTGATACAATTTTACTGATTTGTTATCCCACCTACTGCATGCATGGAAAAATGTTAGTGCTACCATTCTAAATTTATGCAAGTTTTTGACCCATTTTACAAATTTAAATTCTCATAACTCTCTAACTGCTTCTTGCATTGTTGCAGAAGCTTGCATACTACAAGTAGATAAATCTATATTTTAAAATACATGAACATGGAAGGTTTTCGCAGAGCCAATCACATTTATATTTGTATGTACATACGTACCTAAATATGTGGGATATAATGCTATGTAATACGTAGATACACTGTGCCTTTTAATCATGTTTATATAGATTGTAACAACAAAGATAAATCATGTCTATCAAATATGATGGAGTTGGATGATATTTTCAGTGACAGTTATAATCAAGATTGGGTGGATTATAAGGAGACTCATTGTAGCAGTGCTACCAGTGCAGCACGTTGCAGTGACAAAAGAAGGGAATTATCTGTATCAAATTCTAAAAGCAGACCACACATGTCAAGTAAGCTAGTTTACAGAGTATTTACAAGTGCTTTGTGATGATTATGCATACACTGTAGTTTGTGGTACATAGCTGTATATGGTTTATTAATCATGGACTACATTACTTACTAATAGATTGCATTACTGAAGTATCATATCATCTCACCCATACTGAATACGTATATACGTACTTCGAAATTCCGATAAGGACTCAGTAGGAACTATATAGTATTACGTACATACGTACGTATTTATAGTACACTATGAGTGAAAAGAACAGAACCACAATGGCTATAACTTGCTAACTATAGCTATGTATGCATAATAAGTATGTAGATGTCACTATTAAAATACATTTCTATAGGTACCACTCCAGTTTATTGGTTATTTAATTAAATGATGTATTATGAGTATACAAATTCAACCGTCGAGTACATACTTCCATGTATCGATATTGGTATTTGCATATATTTTTAACAACAGTACTTGATAGTTGTACATTTTGGAATAAAGCAGCCCTAGTAAAAAGCACCACAGCAATCTAGCTACGTACATATGCATAAACAACACAATTGGCACAACATACTTTAGTCAAACTGATATCAATGCACCTAGCAGAAATGGCACAGCCATACGTACTTTTTACTATCCATCCAAAGTTTATTATTATACTTAGCTACTATTACTTCTCCATTATACGTACCCTACATACGTAGTTCTATTTCTTCAAACTATGACATTTTACATGTATTGTACATTTTATGCCTGACCTACGTACGTACGTACATACATACATACATACATACATACATATGTACATAGCTGAAGAATCATGTCTTATACTTATGAAATTGAATGTTACATAATTTTACTGTTGTATAATACAATGCAACGCATGTAGAGCTCATGGATGGACTAGCATGGCCTTTATTACAATGAAACTGATGGTGGTTATACATAGTGTCTCTCTCTCTCTCTCTTCCATATCCACTATTTATGAAATGCCTAGCACTCAACACATAATATAAATACATTCAGCTGTAAAGTAATCTATAACCATATTATTCTCTAAGGTAACGTCGCACTCGCTCGCTACTTACACACTCGCCACTCGAATGCTCGATACGCTGAACTCGATCACTCTCGAGCGACTGTCAAGGGATAAAACACTCAAGGGTTTACTAACTTGAAGATACTCACATTCACACAAAGCTTGGATCACTAGGGATGTTTGCTCGAGATTTATTATTAAAATCATACGCTATGCTTTAAATAGAATAATACTTGGGCATGCGCATAAACAGTGACACGTTTTACAATGTAGTCGCTGTACTGGTCTCAGTGCATCAATTTTGCTCGTTCTTCAATTTGTTAGTAATTAAAATAGGATTAATTTCATCATTTTATTATTTGTGACTGGCAAAGAAGGCAACACAACAAAAGAACAATGCACGTAGGTGTATCTTAATATTTTCGAGCAATATGTAATTTTTATCTATGCGGCAATAAAGCTCGATAGATTAATATTTTGTGTGTTAGGCTTTTACCACACGTTACATAGTATATCTAAAGGAAACCAAAGTTGACTTGTGAAGTTACTCTTCACACTTGAGTAGTCGTCGTCTACTTGCGCTTTGTCACTATAAGGCCTGTCACGTACATGCAGTAGCTGTGAGCGCTTCAGTACACGAAACTCGATCGAGTAATGCTGTTTACTCGACAAAAATTTGCGAGCGAGTGCGATGTTACCTTAGAGCTGTACCGTATGTATGAGTAAGCCACTTGTACTGCAAGAATGACTGATACATTTGTTACAAATACAGAATGTACTTCTTGCTATTACTTCTACGTATTTTCTTCTAGAGCTATAACATACGTACGTAGGTACTATATCTTTTATAAATTTATACCTGACATACATACACACGCATGTATATACATACGTACATACGTAGCTAACATATATAGCCAAAGGTAGTGAATTTTGTGAATATTTGATCCATACTTGAAATTTTGTCCTGAAGTGAAATTCAATGCCATAAGTAGTTTTGCAATCTCAAAACTTTTATCCATAAAACTGTTAGATTTATAGTTAATTCCACTCACCCTCAAAATTTTAGGCTACGTACGTATGTGTGATCGGGCCTGCAAATATCAACCATGAAAGTAGTTTTTGAAATGTGCCTTAATTATCATACGTATGTAACTTGCATATGATTTGTTTACACTATCATGCTACATTTTTACCGCAAATGCAGATTTTAATGGAGAATTTTTTAAAGCATGAACTACATGTGTAGATGCGCTCACATGGTTAATTTTTGCAGGCCGGTCACATATGGTACGTAGCTACTACACACATACGTATGTGTCTATGCATTAATTATAATTAATGCATAATTTGTTAAATACGTACGTATGCATAATATGTATGTATTTTATGTTATGTGTACGTATGATAATACATTAATAGTGATACAAAAAAGATTTAGTGAAATAGTTGAGATGTTACCAAGTAACTGCTACTCTACTGTTTACAAGTTAAGAAAAATGACAAATTTTACTGATGTTAATGAGAAAATGAGTGATGCGCTATCAGAATGTGATGATGCTGGAGTCATTAATAATCAGTTATTGTCATATATTATTAATAAATGTGCTGGTGATGTAGTATTGTTATGTGATGTTTTGAAGAATGTGGCATCCACTAATAAGAAAAAGCAGTTACAAGATTTAGGTACATATATTGCATTTGTGACTGACGTACTGCAAAAATGCTCCATGTTCGTACCAGTTTTTGGAACTGTAAAGTTTCATAACTCTCTAACTGTTCTTTGTTATGTCATAGAAATTTGCATATTAAGTATTTGCCATATGATCCAGCTACATTTTAATATATAGCAATTAAAATTTATGTGAATATTAGTTACTTGTGTAAAACTATGTAACTATGTAACAAACATGGAGGGTTTTCGTAGAGCCAGTCACGTATATTTATGAAGTGTGAATGCACATACGTACATACACAAATTTATGTAATGGATTAATAAACTTAATCTCCACCGAAATTCCCAATGTGTAAAAGCCAAAAAAGGTTGTTGCCAATAAAAGGGCTAAATGGGCTTCCAAAGTCATGGAAGATTGTACTGCTGATGTATGGTACAGCTCAATTTAAACTTTGAACACGTGAGTGGGTAACACACGTATATTTTGTAACTCTACTCGAGCTTTTTTTAAAGCTGGCATGTTTGTACACAACTGTACGAGAAATACTATCTTTGTGATCACCACGAGTAACATGTAAGCTAGCGCACTAGGACAAAAAACACGTGTCGTTTATTATGTGTACACAAACGATTTTAAAATGGGAAGGCTAAAGCAAACACAAAAACATTGTTTACCTTATTCCAATCGATCCTGTTGGTCTTCATGTCTGTCAAATACACGCGCCTGCTTACAAATACATGTTAGTCACATAAAACCTCACGTAAAATTATTAGAATAATGTGTGCACATGATATACATACATTTCTGTGCTTTACCAGTAAAGGCGCATAGTACCTTATCTTAAATAAGTTGGACTTGCAGGTAGCCTTCCCGGCTAGTTACAAGGCATGTACGTACGTTGTTGTGTATTTACATGCAGTAGCACTATGCTTGAGTAGACGCCACATGTTGAGTGCACTCAGCCGGTTCTGAGCTTATATTTACTCGCAACAAGTTTTTGTAATCTCCACAACAGTTGAGAAGTCATCAATTTCTCGTGCACTCGCAGACACACTACGGTTTATCACTATTCGTGTAGTGCATGTGCAATGGCACATGGGAAGTTTAAATCGAGCTGTACCGTATGTGAGTAAACTTCAAGTTCACTACATAATTCTTAGTAAATACGACCAACTTTTAATATGCAAAGCGTTTTTTATAAGCATTCAATCATTTCTTGTAAAGATGCTGTAACTGGGTTTGGTTATGAAGGTAGGTATGGCATGTGTGCATTGATACATTACTAGGCTACAGTGTGGCAGAAAATTTCAACCTGAAATATATATTAGGCTATGTGTGAAACTCGGATAGTATACCAGTAAATTATGTTACAATTTGCACATATAGTGGTACCTGTGGTGTGATTTACTCTCATGAGGATTGTTTTGTATACATACCAGCCATGCAATGGAGGCTAAAGTTGCAAGTATTACACAAGTGCGGGGTCTCAAGTTTGGGTGGAGCTGTATCGTATGAGCTGATAATATCTGTTATAAAAACCACACCTACGTAGTACATTAAGACTCGTCAATTACATAGAAATTGCATAGTAGGCAAAACAAATCAGCACCACAACAATAATAATGTCTCCATACTATATAGAGCTGAGCAATACTACTGTTTTGGTGATATATTGTGATATTAAATACAAATTGATATTGTGATTTTTGCTAGTAACTATCATGATACCCATTGAATAGGACTATGCATCAGTAAAAATCAAAAATGATGAAACACGTGCCAGTGGTTTTTAATAATATGATGGACACTAGTAAGATTCAAAACTGAAGTACGAAAGCAGAAATGCTTTCCAGCCAAGAATGGCAAATACGTTGAAACGAAAAAAATGAGAGTGTGTTGTAAACTTTGCAAGAGATGGTAAAGTACATATTACAGGAATACATGAAACCTAAGAGCTCACAAAACATCATGAAATAATCATATCATGAATATTTGACAAAGTATCAATTGTGATACAAAATGACAGTATCGCTCAGCTCCACTCCATACCATAAAGATATGGTTTCCAGTTTAGTTTTATACAATATTTATTTATAAAATTATCTTCCTTATACGTATATACTACGTACATATAATGTTATTGTTTCTGTTGCTTTGTTTGTAGCTTCATGCATACTACAAACTGTTACTGTTGCTCCAGTTAGTCCAGTAGTAACTATTGTTCATGAGAAAAATGAACAAAGTACATCATTTATATCATCATCCATAAGTTGTGTATCTACTAGTGAGGACCATCATGTACACATCTGTTCTACTACAATATCAACTGACACATCATTGAGTACTACTGAGCCTAAACGTTCTACTGATAACAATACTAGTGGTACATGTCGTACTACTAATTCAACAGGTTATCTACAACTTATTTAAGTTTGATAATAAGTTATACGTATGTAGTTATACAGCAGTATGAGTACAATATCTTCGAAGGCTAAGCTATTGTATGAGGGTTCTGGGGTATAGCTACGTAACAGATTTATATCTCTCTGAGCAAGCTGCTATTAGGCTAATTATGTTCTAAATATTTCATACAATTCAAGTAACCAACAAAAAAGTACTGTACGTACATACGTACGTACGTACATAGATCATTGGTACTTATAAACATTAACTTTTCTACATACCAAAATAAATCTATTCCTTGATCAACTAAAAATATGTGGAAATCTTCCTTATATCTGGTTACCATTAGGAGTGGGCGGTGTTGACAAATATCATACCACGGTATTTTAATTATAACTAGTGCGGTATGAAATCAACCATGACATATCTGACCGGATTTGCAAAAATGTGCATTGTTCGCACATTTGTAAATATTTAGAAATATCATTTTGAAACATTCAATTCGTAATATATCGAGTCGGCTTTATGCTACTTGCACGAAATTCTCCACAAATCTGTAGTTATACAAGATAATTCGGTGGGTCTACTGTTAAATGGCTTGCTAGCTGAATTGCCCGCCATTTTACATAGTCTTTCAACAGTACCACAAGTGATTATATAGGGGTGGTTAGTCGGGGGTGGTGGGGAGCCACGGCATTAGCAGGCTAAACACACGTCAAGCATTCACACTTCCAAATGAGCATATTTGTGCTGTAGATAGCACAAAAAGTAGCCAAATCTATGGATAGCATCACTAGGCAGTCGTGTGGTAAGTTACAGCCGGGTGGCTTTTCATTGGCAGCCACCAGAACCAATTGAAGACACTACGGGCACCCGTGGACATCTGACACACCCTAGAAAGCAGCCGCAGCAAAAGCAGACTGATTAACTGTTGGCATCCATACACACATGCACTGTTAGTTTATTGATGTAGCTATCGAATGGCGGTGAAATCTGTGTATCCACATTGTGTGCAAACAATGCACATTTTGCCAAATCTGGTCACATATTATTAAACAGTTGAACTTATTGTAATGATACATTTTTTATATTTTTATGGTTCGAGTTGAAAGGCACCTAATGATTTATTGGTATAAGACATCTAATTGTAGCCTTTATACTTGCACACACACATATGTTCACACTGAATCACACATGAATCAGACAGTTCTGGTAAGTTGTAATCACTCATATGTTTATTGATAAGAAAACCAACATGTCAATTTTGTCTGGCTTCATGGTTGACACAATATTTCCTGCAGTACTAAATAGTCTCTCGGATGGAGAACTTGTTGCACATATACATAAATATTTTTGTGCAACTTTTCCAACTACCGTATATTGCAAATTGTTCGAGGTGGAAAAGTTTCGCAGATGGACAAGGTATATCAAATTCGCTGGAAAACTTTCGCGGTTTGCCGTTCACCCCGGTCAAAATGTGCTCACGTATGTACGCAATTTCATTAATCGAACGCATCTGCTTAATAATTCCAAATAATTATATATGTACCGCTTAACTTGTCGCTTTCTGAGCTTGGCAGATATAACTAGGCAGTGTACATGTAGCTGTAAGATTGTATCAAGCAAATCATACAATGTAGAGTTTCGACAATGCCGATGTGCGGCGTGCCTAACTGCGTGGACACGTGAAATCTTATTAATAGCAGATCAGAGGAGTTCGAAATAATCATCTGTAAGCTTATATCGCATTGACAGTCCTATTTTCTTCCTGTAGTGTTCGACCGTGACATTCCAATTTAAAACTACGTAGAATGAAAATGTTTAGCTAGAAAAGTTTCGCGGTTACCAATTAATCCGCAAAAACCGCGAAACTTTTCCACCTCGAACAATTTGCAATATATGGTATAGGAAAGACAAACTTTTGGGCTTTCCACCACATCAGTGGATCTTCTTCAAAGTCTAGCCTGTCACCTGATAAATAGCCTTCAACCTCCTTTAATATTTGTTGCCTACATTGCTCCTCTTGGCTTACAACAGGGGTAGCATGTTCTTGTTCCTCTTGTTCTCTAATCTTGGTTTCATGGTTTTTGAACAAAGTGTCAAGGTTACGTTTCTTTGAGGCTGATGGCTGGAGTGAAGATTGTTCTGCATCTTGTGTATCTGTACATGCTCTATTCTGCTGAACTTCATGGCACACTATCGCATTGTCTATCACTTTCTGCTTGATACACAGCAACTCGCTTTCTTCTAAATGCTCAAAGTACTTCACCTTGAATCGGGGATCTAAATATGTAGCTACTTGCAGAATTTGGTTTACTGTGTCATCTAATTTGCTGTAACGGCCTTTGATATCTTCCACTATGCGGTGCTTGATGTCCTTAGTTAATTCTGTATCTGTGATGTCTTCTTTCAGCAAATCAGTATCTAATATGTGCAGCATTGGAAGGACTGCTGATACTGTCACATAGCGTTCTCCAGATAGGATGTCTGTTAAGCTTGATAGTGGGGAGATGACACTGTCGATTGCTTGCAGAACATCAAGATACTGCCATGTAGGTATAATATGACAAGTGCCACGATCAGAGTTCAGTACCAATCTAATTGCTTCCTTCTGTTCCAAAATTCTTGACACCATTTTTGTCATGGAACCCCACCTGGTAGGGCAATCCTACAGGTAAAAACCGTGAATGAAAAATGCTACAAGCATACTTTAGTCTTTAAATATTTCCTACTTACTGCAACTATAGTTGGTTCGCGTTCACTGTGCGGTCCGTAATTCTTTAATAACTTCCGGTAGGAACGAGCTAGAATAAAAAAATTTAGATAATCGTGAAGCCCGTCAAATGCCAGAGACGATTATAAAAGAAGCGCTTCAGCTGGAGCCAGCGCTTGGAAGTTATGGAGCTTTTAAATTTTGCCATACATTTCCTATGTAGAAGCCGTTTAAGTACAATCCTTTGAAGTTACCGAGTTAACACATGTTCGTGACGTATAAAACCAAGTAGACACGCCAATATTTCATCAGCAATAATAAGCGCCATACATTTTCATCGGTAATAGTGAATTGTTTGCTCGAAGATACCACTGAAGGTACTGTAAATCTAGTGTAATTACAGTGCTATACATATAACGCGACTTACCAATTCATTTTGATTTTATCGTTCACACTAAAACTTATATTACCTCGCCATTCTTGGTTTATCGATACATATTTTCATTAAACATACTTATAGTCGCCCCAGAAGCGCTTTTCTTTCTTTAAAACAGTATAACCCAGGTCTTGGTGAAGACGCCATTTTTGCGAACGTGAGCCTTTGTGCGCGCACATTACGCATAATTAAAACCGTGACGTAGAAAACATATGTCCAAAACGCTTTGATCTTAAATGGCTTCATTTCAGCCGGCTCAACCGCACAGTGAACGCAAACCAACTATAGGGAATGTTGCTTGATATTCAGGTTGATCTGTGCTTTTGTTAGCTCTCTTTTTCTCTTCCAGCTCATGGAAAAAGAGCTTACAATTTCCAACACACTTCAAGTGCTCGGCTACATCAACTATCATGTTGCACAGCTTTGGTAACAGCAAGATGTAAGTTGTGACCAAAGCAGGGAAGCCTCAGCCAGTCTAAAATCCTTGCAGCAGAAATGATGTTGCTTCCATTATCCGTTGTAACACAAATTTGATTAGCAGCATCCAAGTCCCACATTGCCAGAGCCGCTTCCATTGCTTCTGCCAAATTAGCTCCTGTGTGGTCCTGAGGTAAGTATTGGGTTTGCAAGCATTTATTGCATAGTTGCCATTCATCATTAATGTAGTGTATGGTGTAGCTGATATGTGGTACCATCCCCACACTTGACCACATGTCTGTAGTTGATGAAAAATACCGAATGATACCAACTTCTTCCTTAACTTGCTGCTTTACTGTGGCATGGAGATTTGGTAATGCTATCCTTGAAAAATGATTGCGACTTGGAATATCGTATGTACCTTGGATCAAAAGTGGCGATCATTTTCTTGAAGCCAGCACCTTCGACGGTGTTAATTGAAAGGCAATCCTTGGCAATACAATATGTAATCGAAACGGTTAGTTCCTTCCACTTCTTTTCCTTCCGATCGTATTGCTGTGAGCGTGCAATCGTTTCTTGCAAAGTAGGTTGGCCAACAGGTGGAACGGTGCTTCGTACTCTTCGTCCAGTGGAATTGTCTTTTGCATTCATTGCATCAATAGCTTCTTTATACACCATCGAATGGTTATTCTTTAAATGAGACAAAAGGTTTGAGGTGTTTCCATATTTCGCTAACACTTGTCTTTGACAGATGCGACAAACAGCGCTCCCATCTTCAAATGGTTTTCCATCCGTGCCCACCCGCAAACTGAAGTAGTCCCATGCTACTCTTTTTGTCCCACTCTTGTTAACAAGTTCTGCCATCTTTTGCCATCTTTCGCATAAATATAATAATACCGTTCGAATAATTTGATAATCGGTAATGTTGGTATTTCGATATTCAGTATTTATAAATCCAGAATATTTAATTAATTGGTTTTAGATATATATTGCGCAACAACTAAATGCCGGTATACTGCCCACCCATAGTTACCATTGATAATTGCCATAATTCCTGCAACTAACACACCTACTGGGTGATAAATGTTGCCCACTAGGTGATAACTAATAGCTGTCACTCAGCGGTTTCCTTATGCACAGGGATATAAGGTACATATCTTTATTATGTAGTTAACGTACATGTAAAAATTATATAATTATTATACAGATAATTTGTATGGTTATACATTGTATGTGCGTAATTCTAGCTAAGTTACTGATAACTAAGTAGCATAATTCATTTTCTACGTATATCAAATTCATCAGCTGGGATATCAGTAGTCCCATAATGATGTCGATAGCCATAGTAAACAATGGTCAAAACGACTGTGCATAAGAGAGCATAGACTAAATACGTATAATTTGGTTGGCAGTGTAAAGTTGTTATATGTATGTATTTGTATGTAAAAGTAGCTACATAGGTTAATCCATGGGCAACAACAAAACGGATTCACTGTTCACAATCCTATTATTACAGATACTCATTAACGAAACTATCTAATTACAGACACCCATTCACACTGTAGCACAAAAATTATGGTTAGCAATTTAACATGAGTAGTATATCTTTTTAATACCCATTGGCAACAAAGTAACACTACACAAAGCTAAAGAACAAAATATTTAAAGAATTGCAAAGATAACTTACAAGAAAGCTCCAACTGTACGTGCTTTTTATACTGATACGTAGATCTTTATGTCAGACAGGCTGGTACGTACATGGAAATTATTTAGTTCATGAAAAAGGTGCAGTACGAACATTCATGTACTGTTCTAGAATATTCATGGCACATTTGTAAATAATAGATTTTTTTTTAAAAATTGAATTTTAAAAAGGGGAGTAGGGATCGTAGCTCAGTATAAAAAGTAAGGAAACAAGTTGTTGATCACTCACCACCCAGCATATTGCATGTGTTTACTCAAGTATACAATTGCAGCTGGGTAAGCGTTCATACATGCACAAATGAAACACATTCTCTAGCACTTCTACAATATTTAATCCCTACGTTGGCTGCATGATGTTTTGCTTTGAATGCTGGCTGCCAAAGTAGGGATTAAATCTTGTAGAAGTGCTAGAGAATGTGTTTCATTTGTGCATGTATGAACGCTTACCCTGCTGCAATTGTATACTTGAGTAAACACATGCAATATGCTGGGTGGTGAGTGATCAACAACTTGTTTCCTTACTTTTTATACTGAGCTACGATCCCTACTCCCCTTTTTAAAATTCAATTTTTTTAAAAAATCTAGTTTGTTTACTTTTTATAGCTAGCTGTTACAGGCACTCAAGACTGGAAATTATTTCTTAGCAATTGATATCTACATAGTTTACAATGGCTCGCTACGTATGTGCCACGCCCACCTTTACAACAGACTCGTTTTATCACAATACCAAGTGTCTATATGGTAAAATGACTTGTACTGTGAAGGAAAGACTGTATTCTACTCGTAGCCAGACCATTTTATTTAATACGCAGCTACTAGGTCGTTAATAGGTGTCCGATTATAAGCGCTTAATGTTATAATTAACATCCGGCGCTTACAATTCAGAAGATTGATAAAGCAGCTGCGTGCAAATAAATTGGTCTGGCTATGGAAGACGAAACTATAGGGAAGGACTGAATTCTTCTTCCATTACGCGTTACAGATTACATCAGCTGCAGTAAGCATGCGCCTATCCAAGGTGTTTATTGTTTCATTTTAACACCTTGTGTGGAATGTTGACACCTTCGTAATATTTCGTCATCCTTTGGTTGAGGAAGATCAATCGATGAAGATAGAACAAAGGACAAGCTATGGCGCAGTGGACAAACCTTAATCAAAATAACATTTTCGTAAATCCGACGTGATTACCTTTGTTGTGTGAAAAATCTGGAGCCATACACCTAGTGGAACCAGGTCTTACGGCAGGCTGGCAGGCTGGCAGGCTGGCTGGCAGACGAAATACAGGTAAATTTCGAAATTTTTAAAATTCGCTGTGGATCGAAATATTAGACTTTTCGCTGCGTTTAACAAAAATACAGCCTAATTACAGCAGTACTAATGCATCCAGGTAGGTTTTTTCGGCTAAAGCCTGTTATAAGGTTGTTTTTAAAAGTGCGAAAATTCTGGAAGCCATAGTTTTTCATAGCGATCCCTACTATTAAGTACTACCGTACTTAATGATTAACGATATGTTCACAAACGTTTTTTTGCAAAGTATCGTGCAATATTTCATTAAGTACAGTAGTGGGTTATAATGCATGTAATTGTACTGCATACTAACGTACAGTAGGCATATACGTACTTACGTATTTCATCTACGTATGCACTAGCTTGGGATCACAAAAATGTCGATGCTTTTGCATCAGTAAGTACAAAATAGATTGCAAATATTGCGCATCTAAAAACCTTTGCATGCTACGTACATTGTTGCGGCCTCTACATAGCTTATTGTACGTATGTAATTAAACATTGATTGCAAACTAGAATCTGTTCACAAGCCTACACGTAAACCATTCAGTTATTCATGAACTATACCTGAATCAGTTTAACTGCTCATGATTTTACTTGTCATTATTCATGAGGCTGTAAATAGTCACTTTGTGGATTGTACGTATAGTTATGGCTTTAACTATGTATGAGATTATTGTGATTGTGTCTTAGAGAATTAGGCTTACGTACTTATGTACGTATATTAATGTAAGCATTATAATATTATGGTCCAAAGTTTTTATGCATGGCTACATGAAAGTCCAAAATAATGGTGTTATAACTCATATCAAACATGTTTAATTTGAATGTAGAGTTAGGCTGATATCATTCTCAGATGCAATCAAACTTATAAAGGAAGGAAATGGTGATATACGTAACAAAATCATTCTATTAACTGTCATCATTACAACCCACATATGTACATACTTACCTAGCCAGACTATAAGTTTGTAATTACGCTCAAGTGCAATGTTGCACTTGCTCGAAGAATTTTATCAAGCTGCTTCACTTGATAGAGAAACAAGCGAGTATAGGGGCAATCACAACTCAATGCAAGAATAGCAGCGAGTACTTGATTATTCGAGTACTCGATCCTCTTCCATGAATTCAACTAAAGCATGACTCTCATCTGCTACAAAAATGACCAAACATTACAATTTTTACAAAACAATAGTAACTTACCAATAGCTTACGTATCTACTACAACGCGTACCAACTACATCACATGACACCATCTATAATTTACTTGAGTAAAATCTTGGTAAATTGCACAAGCACATGAATTTTAGTGCGTTTTATTTAGAGTCTGCTATACTCACTGCTTTTGTTATTTGACTGAGTCAAGCATGAGAAAATTGCAGGCTGGCCAGGAGCTTGAGCTAAGAGCAAGCAGTTGTTCGAGCAAGCCGAGAGTGGCAAGCACTTAAGCGAGTGAGTAATCACTCGAGCAAGAGTCGAGCGGGGCAATACGGAACTACGGTAGTAAATATTTCAGGCACATAAACTACTCGAGTCACTTGAGCCAACACTGAGGCCGAGCGAATTAAGCCTTGACTCTTGTAGAATTTGAGCGAGCACTCCTAGAGACAAGCGCAGCGAGTAATCAAGATTCGAGCATAACACTGACAAGCGAGTGCAACATTGCACTTAGTGTGGGCACTGGGCTGTCAGTCTGGTGGATAACAGGTCCACTTCCAGTGGACCAAAGAGACTGGCTATCCTTTGGAAAATTATAGGATTCAGTTTCCAGTCTCTCTGGTAGGGATTCTGTATTGGCAATTGTGTTCTGTGTAGCTACTTGGCAAGTGTTGGGCTACGATGTGTATGTTCCATTCCATGGCACATCCATAGATTCTTTATAGCAGCTATCAACTCTTTGGATACTGTCCCCTGAGGTGGTTGATGTAGGCTACTGCTGTGGTGTTGTCTAACCTCAATTGAATGATATCCCAGTTATGGATTTTGCAAATGTCAGGAGTAGCTCTAGTAACTTAAAAATTTGTAATTTCGTTTGTTGTATATTATGTCATACAAATTCAGTTTGATACCTGAGAGGGTATGCATGTCAGTTGGCTAAATATTTGGCAGTTGCTTTGTCAGGGCTTATGATAACAGCCAGTCATCAGACATTTTCCGGCCAACTTTGGCATTTGACCGATCAAACCAAAATTTGACCAGACAAGTTTACTATGCATTATCAATGGGGAAGTCAATAAAAGGAAAGCAGATGTCTGGACAATTTTCAACCCTTATCGTAAGCACTGCTTTCTGCTCAAAAAATGGAAGGGATGAATTGCTTTTGGGCACTTGCTATATGGGATTTATAATCAAATATCCTTAAATGGGAATACAGATGTTTTCCTGTTTTCCCATAGTGAGGCCATGTGCTGCAGTGAGTTACCAGACCTACATACATGCTGTGTTGTTAAACTATGTATATAATTTATTTTGATTACATCAAAATATATTGGATTATGGAACCAGCCATTTCATTCCAAAAGGCTTCTCTGTGCAGGATGCAGCTAATCGAACTACAATTTTAAGATAATGTTGACCAGGATTTGGTCTTGGCTGCCTATATCAATTTGGCTAATTTTCATCATTTTCAAATGAACTATTTTATTGGTTGAAATAATTTATAACCCAGAGGTTTCATGCTACGGTACCACTGTAGTAGCTATTACAATATAGGTTGAAATGTAAACCTCTTTTCTGAATTTCTGAGTCTAAAATTAGTAGCAAAAATAGTTTTACTGTAATTACCATGGTTTAAAAGTTTAGTAAAACAAAACATTTGTGTTGAAAGTTACTATAACAAACAAATGTTGTCTCAGCACTACTCATCAATGCACAAAATAATTGATGGTAACAATGATGGCTAACAGCTCATTAGAGTATTAAATTTTTTTTCCATAAAAGGCCATCACTACCACGGTATACCAATAGCTACATGAAATGTATAGGTATTACTGAAATATGTACCAATGAACTTCCTACGTAGCTATTGTCATGGAAGCTTGTGTTGCTTGTTAGGCTTGCATCGATTATGCCAGCATAATTTTTAGCATAATAGGTGTGTTAAAGCATCAGCCATGATGCCAGCATAATAGGCAAAATTTATGGCGCGGGGTGTAAACTACATAATTAATACCTACTCATGCCATTTATACAGTCCAAAAACTATAAAATATACCCATCCCCACTGCTATTCAACACTTCACAACAGCAGAAATGCACAAGGCATAGCTTCTACAACTCCTTTATAGTCGCTATGTTAGGCACCTCTAAAATTAATTATAATAATTTTGTTGAAAGCTCTTATACCACTTGCATGCGGCAGATCAGAATTTATGCAGAGGTAACTGGAGGTTCATAAACAAGTAAGCTTATAGAAATATATATTAAACTGTTTATTATTAGTACAGTACAACCCTGCAACAAGTTAACGTACCCGTGCGTGTGTACATGCAAGATTTATAATTGGCACATGAGAGTACCTGAATTTCACATGGTTCATTAAGCTTGAACTTCGCATTTATCTTCAGCATACACGTTTTATGCGTGCATGTGTTTCACACGCGTGGCTTCTGTATTCGTTTAAACGTGTCATAAGGCTTTAGTGTGCATGCAGAAGTAGGTGACTGTTCTAATAAAATATAAATCTCTTGCGATATCATTGATCTGCTAGCTTAGTAAAGCACCGTGAAAATCAGTATAATCTGGACATCGATAAGCAACTGACACAGCATAGCTAAATTGGTCTACATGAGACTACCTGCGATGGAGGATTATAATCAGCAAATAAAAGATCCTGTAATCTGTCAGGCATGGTCAGCTAGACCTTCTTCCACGCATGACTTTACCGCTTGCAGTTTAAGCGCCCACGCGCTTACTCTACAAGCTGAAGGCTAGCTAAGTCTGACTGTATAGCAGTAGTAACTATGAGAGAGTAAATACATATATGTAGAGAATCTGACTATGATAAGAACACTAAACAATAATTATTCTGATGTAATAAGGTCATGTGATTAGCTACTATAAATAGTAGACATTGTTGTAAATTTTTGGGTTGTCATTGAGAATCATAACTGAGAGTAGTGTTGTAGTGACAAGGCTAGAAAGTGGTTCCTCTGGTAAAAGACAACAGGAGTACTCTCCTAACTTACAGTGGAGGTCCTACCGAGATTTGACCTATTGACTCTGAAGCAAGAGACCTACTGGGCTTAAAGAGGCAAGCTTTCATAAAGGTCAGCAAGAAATAGAACTACAGTAGCTTGTAAAGAAGCTATGGCAGATGGTATGGATGATGGGGTGGTTTATCCTTTGACCTCTAAAAGGATTAAGTTGAACTACTTAAAGCATTTGGCTGGAGAGCTTGGGTTATCAACAACAGCTCCACAGAGTGACCTAGAGGTGATGATTTATGGTAAATTGACAGAGATGGACCTTGATGTAGAAAATATGCAAGTAGCGATTATCACATCTCAGGAAGGAGAGACACTGTTACTCAAAACTGTGGACGGAATAGTATCGGTTGTTTCAATCCCTTCAGAATTGCCAGCAACAGAGCCAGAGGAAATTGACAGTGAGGGAGATATCCCATCTTTAAACCTTGAAATGAGGCAGCTACAGACATTATTACAACTGTTAGGGTAGGAAGTATTGGTACTACGAGCTAAACTTCAAGGTTCTGAGGAGGAGGTGAAGCAGCTGAAACTAGAACTCAGTGAAGCCAGAGTAAAGTTAGTTGAACTTTGGCAGCAAAATTGCAAACAACTGCTAAATCATGATGAGGCTATGATGTCAAAAGAGACAGAAATCCAGTGGTTGGGGAAACAGTTCCAGGAGAGGGAGTGGCAGCTGGCCAGACAAAAATTGAGTAAACTGGCAGTAACTGCACATTCAGTTAGTGAGAGCAAAGGTGGACTCTTCCAATTTGACTGCTACTGAGAGTTCATACCAACCTGAAAGGGATTTCTGTGATACAGAAAATGCAGAGACCTCTCCGTCGTTACTGCAGGGCGTAGTCAAGAAAGAGACTGAGGGAAAACTTCCCTCTACATCACAACTCTCTAATTCTCTTGTCACAAAGGTCATAACCTCACATGTATAGTCACAACATGTTTCTGTGACAACAACAACCTCTACAAGTAACAATCCCCTAGAAAAGGGTGCAAAAAGCAGACAAACATTTATGTTCACACAACTTGGATCAATAACGTCTGCTGTGGACTCAAGTCAACACAATACAACGGTGCCAAGCTATCCTTACACTGGGATACCAAAGGTTCAGTGGAGTCAACCCTTACAGCGTAGCTATGATCATGAACAAGCCACTTCAATGCCAGCCCCTAACAACCAGCAGGTAACTTATGTAAGTTTATCTTTATCTAATGCTCTTTCTACCAGCAGACCCATAAGTTCAGTTGGAATTGGAGGGACAATGGTGGGAGAACTAAGTGCTCGACGTGGAAAGGCACCACCAATTGACCTATTTACAGCTGAGAGCATTGGAATCACCTTTGATGACTGGTTACTGACATTGGAGAGGGCAGCGATATGGAATGGGTGGACCTCAGATAAAGCACTAATGCAGCTATCTGGCCACTTGAAGGGGAGAGCCTTGCAAGAATGGAAGCTGTTGACTCCTGATCATAAAATATCTTACCAGACTACTATAAAGGCATTAAGAGAAAAGCTCGACCCTGGAAACCAGACTTTAGCAGCTTTGGATTTTCGCCATACCACACAGAAAGCTGGTGAACCAGTGTCAGATTTTATTGGAAGCCTAGAACAGATTTTCCAGACTGGGTTTGGCAGAGAATATTTATCTCATGAAACTAGAGACATGTTATTATATGGGCAGCTACAAGAAGGACTACTGTATTGCCTAATGGAATCACCTGCAGTGTCTGGGGCCCAGAATTACAAGGAGTTATGTGTTGCAGCCAAGAGAGAGGAGAGAAGACTTGCAGAGCACCAGAGGAAGCAACAGTACTTGCAGGCACAAAATATGCGGGAGACTGGACTCACAAAGAAATTCCCATCACAAGGGTTGAGAAGGGCTTACAGGAGTAATGTGAATTACAAGCAGACTGGGAACAAATCGGATAATGTGGAAGTCAGAAGAGCAAAGCCTTTGAGATGTTATATTTGTGACAGCCCAGAACATCTAGCTAGGGATTGTCGGAAAAAAACGAATGAGGCTCCAGGTAAATTAACAACTCCATCAAAGTCACAAAAAACTCCAAATTCCAAAGTGATTCGTACTGCTTCCAAGCCAAGTGGAAACCAGACTGGAGTTTGCTGTGTTAAAGTACTAATCGAAGGAGTACCTACTACTGGTCTCATAGTCACTGGGTCTGATATTACCATTATTCGAGGAGATTTGTTTTACAAGATAGCCACTGTAGCTAATTTGGAAATGTGTTCTATTAAAGATGTTGATCAGAAAGTGTGCACCTATGATCAAAAACCAATAGCTCTGAATGGCCATATCGACATGAAGATAACATTTGGTGAGAAAAATATTGTTACTACTGTTTATGTCAAGTTGGTAGCACCTAATCAATTGCTTTTGTCAGAGTCTGCATGCCATCTGTTGGGCATAGTGAGTTACCACCCAGAAGTGCAACTGTTAAGAAGACACCAACTCCTGGAACAAGCTGCTACTAATGGAAAAGTTACTACTGCTAAAGCTACCACTACTGAAGCTACTACTGATGACACTACTACGACTACTACTACTACTACTACTAAAGCCAACAGGACACAAACCAAAGTCAAAGAAATACTCCTATGGAGAAACAGACAATGCCAGATAAAGGGCATCAATTAGAGAGTTTGGGACAACAGCCAATAGTTCCCCCAATTAGAGCAAGCATCAGAACCAAGTAAACCTGCTTCTGGTACAGTGCAAGTGAAATTGATTAGAGCTGTACGGTTACCAGCTCATTGCTCAGCTGTGGTACCAGTACAGGCAATTGGATTAAGAGGGTTAGCACTGCTTGAGCCCAAGGAATGTTTAGAGAGTTGTTTAAAAGCTGATGAGTCTTTAGTGGAAGTGGGGGAAAATGGTTCCACTACCATACTAATTGTTAACAGTGGCAAGTCGCCCTGTCATCTGAAGAAGAATACAGAACCAGCTCAGGCAGTTGAGGCAGAATTGCTGGACAAAGCAGATGTGCAACAAGAATTGAGTTCTATCAAGCAGAATGTTGATACAGAACAACAAGAGATAGAGATGGATCCTGACCTGTTTAGACTCTTAAATGTAAGCCTGTTACCAGATGACAGTGTTGACTCCAATGAACGAATAAAATGGCGGCAACAGCAACTGAAGAAGATCCTAATACAATCAAGGGAATACTTAAGGAGGAGGCTTCCAGACTAAGTGAGCTGTTAATAGGATACCATGAAGTATTTAGTCTCGAAGATGAACGAGGAGAGACAGACCTTGTGGAGTTCAGAATTGATACAGGGGATGCTACCCCAAAGAGACAAGCTGCCAGAAGGATTCCCTTTGCTGCTAGGCAAGAGATTGCAGATCAGTTAGAGAAAATGCAAGCCAGCGGTGTTATTAAACCATCAGAAAGCCCCTGGGCGAGTCCAGTTGTTCTGGTTAGGAAAAAAGATGGAACCCTCAGGTTCTGCGTTGATTACAGAGCCTTAAACTCAGTAACAAAGCCTGATCTGTTCCCACTACCTAGAATTAATGACTTATTGGATCAGTTGGGAAAATGTAAGTGTTTCACAACATTGGATCTCAAATCTGGGTATTGGCAAATAAAAGTCCATGGTGATATTCAAGAAAAGACAGCATTATTTACACACCAAGGTCTTTTCGAATTTAGAGTTATGTCATTCGGAGTGACCAACGCTCCAGCTGTGTTTCAAAGATTGATGCAGCGAGTGCTAGCGGAACTGCAGAGTAAGGCTACTGTTAAGTTTGTATCTGTTTATTTAGATGATGTTATTGTGTTTTCTGAGTCAATTGTAGAGCACATCAACCACTTGCAAATGGTATTTGATTGCCTAAAGAAAGCTGGTTTAAAGCTTAACTCTGAGAAGTGCAGAATTTTGTGTAGCAAAGTTGAATACTTAGGACACACAGTCACACCATATGGACTAATACTGAACAAATCTAATTTAGATGCTGTAAAAGATTTTCCTGTACCAACAAACATTAAGCAACTGAGACAATTCCTTAGTCTAACGTCACACTATCGGCGTTTTGTTCCTAGCTATGCTAGAATAGCTTTTCTGCTACATGCTCTTACAAGGAAAGGGGCACTATTTCAATGGACAGCCGATTGTGAAATTGCTTATGAAAGTCTGAAGACTAAACTAGTAACTGCACCATTGCTTTGCTATCCAGACTTTAGCAAAGAATTTACACTGGAAACTGATGCTAGCAGGCAAGGACTGGGTGCTATACTATGTCAGTATCAAGATGATCATAAGCTACATCCGGTTGCCTTTGCAAGCCGTTCAATATCCTCAACCAAAGCCAATTACGCCGTCACTGATCTAGAGACTCTGGCAGTGGTGTGGGCAGTCACTCACTTTCGTTATCTATATGAGCACAAAGTCACTATCATTACTGATCACGCTGCTGTAAAAGCTATCCTCGGAGCTCCAAGTTTATCAGGGAAACACGCCAGATGGTGGAGTAATATACATGGTAGTGGTATTAAGCAAGTTGAAATAGTGCATCATTCTGGGAAGAAGAACTAACATACTGATTGTTTATCACGCCAACCTGTGTGGACAGCCCTAAATGAAGATGCAGCTGATGGTGAAGTTCAGGTTGCAATGATCTCCACTCAAGCTAACACAATCAGTGATCTTTTACAGACACAACCTGAACAAATTAAGGATAGTAATATATTTTCCAGTGAACAGCTAAAGGATAAGGAGCTAAAACCAATTATACCGTATCTGAAGGATGAAATTCTTCCTACCGACCGAGATCTAGCGTCTCAGATGGTTACCAAAGCTAGTGTATACACACTGATAGATGGTATATTGTATTACATAGGTCACGGGAAAGATGTTTCACTAAGAGCCGTTGTACCATCAAGTCTTAAGCAGAGCTTAATAGATGAATATCACTCTGGAGTCATGGCAGGCCACTTTTCTGGACCTAGAGTTTACCAAGAGATGTCCCGAAAATGGTGGTGGAATCAAATGCATCAGGACATCCTTAGCTCTGTAAAGAATTGTCCACAGTGCGCCACTGTCGCCGGAGCAGGAAGGAAGCGAATACCACCTCTGCAATCTATACCTGTCAACCATCCCTTCCAGATAGTAGGTGTGGATATAATGGAACTCCCTTTAACAACAAATGGGAACAAATATGCTATAGTTTTCCAAGATTTATTCACCAAGTGACCTATGGTCTATGCCACACCTGATCAAAAAGCAGAAAGGATTGCCAAGTTGCTGACACAAGAAATAGTACCCATGTTCGGGGTACCGGAGGCTTTATTGTCTGACAGGCAAAAATTTATTATCACATTTGATGCAGGATGTTTGTAAGATGTTGGGAATCAAGAAGCTAAATACTACTTCACACCATCCTCAATGCAATGACGTGATTAAAAGGTTCAATTGTACCTTGAAAACTATGCTACGAAAGCACGTTGGGGTTCAATGGGACACTTACTTGTATGGAGTACTGTGTGCTTATCGTAATGTGCCTCACTCCTCAACAGGAGAGAAGCCTTCCTTCTTGTTGTATGGCTTTGATTGCCGTCATCCGACAGAAGCTGCTTTATTACCGCCCAAGCCATTAGGGCCAACAGATGTTTCAGACTATCGTGAACAACTGATATTGTCCTTGTCATCAGCACGAGCATTAGCAAATAAAACTAATGCCCAGGCACAGAGTCGTCAGAAGGCTCAATATGATAAACAGGCTGCTTCTCCCAAGTTGAAGGTTGGAGATTGGGTGCTTATCTATTTTCCAGAAGATGAGACAGGAAAGTTTTGCAAACTGTCTAGACCCTGGCATGGGCCTTATCGAATTGTTAGCCGTAATGATCCTGACATTTCTGCAAAGAAATTATTCTTCCCAGAGGATCCTGCTATCCAAGTGCATCAGTCACGAGTTCAGAAATGCCCCTCATCATTCCCAAAAGATTTTTATTGGTATGGAGGCAAGAGATCTAAAGCTGGTAAACCACCTAAACAAATTCTTAAACAACTAGAAGCTATTGAAGTAGAACTAAAGCAACCAAGAGTTACAAACAATTCTCATGTTCCTGATGAAACAAGTACATGTGTAGACCAACAAGATGATGGACCTCCAGAATCTTCCTGCCATACGACAACGAAAGGTAATCCAAAAAACACTGAACCTGAACAATTTCACCAATATGCACTACGAAGCTGAGGCAGTTGTAATCAAACATAAACAAGACGCTCGGGACGAGCTTGTCCCACGCTCAGGACGAACTTGTCCCAGAGAGGAACTGATGTAGAGAATCTGACTATGATAAGAACACTAAACAATAATTATTCTGATGTAATAAGGTCATGTGATTAGCTACTATAAATAGTAGACATTGTTGTATTGTTATTGAGAATCATAACTGAGAATAGTGTTGTAGTGACAAGGCTAGAATGTGGTTCCTCTGGTAAAAGACGACGGGAATATTCTCCTAACTTACATATATATACATCAATCTTCACCCGCATCATCATCATTATTGTACTTCTTCGTCCACTTAGCACTTCGGTGTCCGGAGAGGCGTCTGGGCGGGGTATACATACATGATCCATATGGATAGATCGAGAGGCGAGGTGCCTGTGCTGCCCTTGCAGGGGTAAAGTGATATACACAAGATATATGTATGTTTTAGGTTTCTGTAGCATATTAGTATAACTGGTTTTCATCTGGATGCTTCAGAATGTCAGGATCCATGGCGGCGTTGCTTGTAGTTTTGATTTCTATATGTAATCGTTACCTATAATACGAAAAGCATGGCAGTAATCAATAGCCATATACATAATTATATCGTTAAATATAACATGTGAGATATTGATTTAAGGATCGAGTGTGGAGACACGTGTATTGCGTGTGTTGCTTGCGAGGCTGCTCTCATGTGAGAAATCTGCGTGCTCATGTGCGTGTCGCATGCAAGCACACGTGCGAGGATGTTAACTTGTTGCAGGTTTGTAGCGTAGCATAAAATCTGGCATAATGGGCACAAAATTGGAGCAATTCCAAAAAGCATAATAGGCAAATTTCAGAGCATAATAGACGCAGCCCTATTGCTTGTTCCAGATATTCTACTTATACGTATGTCCCATCTGGTTGTATCACAGAGTATACAAAGACAGAATCTGTTTCTATCCAAATACTTTTAACTACCCAAATAATCCAAACAAGGTTTGCGAAGATTGCAAATTTTCTTCTAGTACTTTCAAATAAATGTTCGTTTACAACTTTAAAGGCTTATGAAAGGGGAACCGAACGTGTTACTACGTAGTAGTCATTATACCACACAAATGAGTTTAGTCATCAGCTAGCTACATAGCTCAAATCTCTACTGTAGCTATCGGGCATGAATATACCTTCGGTTAGAAATTAAATGCTCCAACTTCTAAAGCTGCTATAACAAGAAGTGGCATCCTAAAGGCAGCCAATTGGACCTCCCAGTCTGTTTTTCAAATGCCCAATTAAAAATATGGTAGATCAGTGCTCTCTTTAACTCCACCTAAAAACAATTAATATACTACGTATTGATATGTGAGACTGAATCTTTTGAATTATACTTCATAAATGACTTAGACCACAAAATGGTTGCATGCTATCAAGACTCACGATAGTGAGTCACGAGGCCAAGAAGAAGCACAGCAACGTGACCACTGAGTGAGTTATTTACATGTAGCACTGCCCTCAAACTCGCAAACGCTCTAGCTAAGTCGCCATTAAAGCTATCGCTTAGTTATTATCGACCCACAACATTCTTACTATATAGAATCAACAAACCAAGAATGGAGGAAATAGGCACCGCCATTTCTAAGTACCAGTCATTGCGAGTTTTATGGCGCCCGTTGTGTGACTACGCACGACAAACCATCCTTTCCCACCCAATTTGCCCGTTTACTAGACAATTAGTACTTCACTGTTTGAAGAATCAATATCCCGAAGTTCCAGCCATTCTTCTGATACAGCCTTATAAATGCCTTCCTGTGACCACAAAAAATTTTACGCTGCAGTCATTTTTTCTTTTTTTCTTTCATTTTCATCGCACACTTTTTTTGGGGGGCTTACGGGAGCTTTCATGAACCCCGGAAGTTTTTTCAACTCCCTTTTTATACATTCACTTGTTTGTCTAATAACTCACTCATTTCTTCATGGATTTTAGCCAAATTTGTATCAGCACTTCTCCTATGTATGCTCTACCTGTTATACTATTATCAGTCTGAAGTAAACACTTGAATGTATTTGAGAAGGACTATTACACTGCAGATTGATAGTTGTCATAACTTGGGCCCCCTTCGAATGATTTGCATAAACTTTCAGATACACAATTTATATTGATGTATCACTCTGTAGTGAAAGTCAAAAAAAATCTCAGGCTTGAGATTTTCAAAATTAAGCTTCAAAGTTTAATTTGCAATATTTTGTGCTAGGCAAGTACAAGTTATGCCCATGCAATACTTCTCTGCTGCTTGCTAGTAATAACATCTGTTTAAAAGTAGTGATATGCTAAATAAAAACACCCTGGATGTAAAAAATTGCGAAGCCAATCAGAAGCAGTATTGCAAATACGTAGGTATGTATGACCTAAAACTTTGATATCAGTTGAGGCCAAGAAATTACTTATCAAAAATCTACTTGAATGACATATAATAGTTTATAGCATATTGTCACAACTGTGATTGGCTTTGTCACTTGGCCACCTTTTTCGCACCATCATTATTAATAAAGGTGGCCAAGTGACAAGGCCAATCATAGTTGTGACAATATGGTATACACTATTATATGTCACTCAAGTAGATTTTTGATAAGTAATTTCTTGGCCTCAACTGATATTAAAGTCTTTGGTCATACATACCTATTTGCAATGCTGCTTCTGATTGGCCTTGCACTTTTTTTACACCCAAGGTGTTTTTGTTTAGTTTGGAATTACGTATATGAAGAAGGTGAAGTCGAGCATATCAATGGTCCCACCCCCACCATTTTTGCCTTATATCAGTGCACAAGCTACACCAAGTTGTGGGTTTGATTGTAGAGTTTTACTGTCTTTGACGCCACAAGTATACAGGAGCTGTAAAATTATGTTTAAGTATTTCTGCATATGTACAGCTATTTCTATTTTTGGTCATAGCATTTTGTGCCTATGGTGTTTTTATTACTTTTTATGCTTACTGTGTGTTATAGTGTTAATGACAATCTCAACCAAAAACACCCTGGCTGTATAAAAAAAGGAGTGGCCAAGAACTAAAAAAAGGCCTGGATAAAAAAGATGTGAAATCAAAATGGGTGGCCAAGGCCTATGTAGTGTTACTGCTGATGGAAATAAAATTTTAAAATCACAAATCAGGCTGCAAAACATTAAGTTATCAATTTGTTAGTGTTTTACAGCCTGACTTGTGATCATTAAAATTTTATTTCCATCAGCAGTAACACTACACAGGCCTTGGATGCCCATTTGATTTCACATCTTTTTTATCCAGGCCATTTTTAGTTCTTGGCCACTCTTTTTTTACAGCCAGGGTGTTTTTGGTTGAGATTTCACTTCTTTCTTTAGAAATAACAGGTCATAATTAGTTACATATATGCAGAACATTAGTGACTGTTCTATTAGAGTGTATTGATCTATTGTTGCTACAATTATGGGTCACCAGCCTTTGTCACCAGGTCTAAACCAAGGCTCAGTGTGTCATCCCACCATATATACTTATAAAGACGGCTTATTTCAACTATGTTCATACATATAAGCGCCTCTTTTAAAAATTTTCGTCAATAATTACACCTACTTGTTTTCATGATCATAAATCAGCTATGCTGCTCTGATTTACAAATCCATCAAAACGGTCCACTTTTAATGTTAGATTAGTGCCTGATAAAAAATTCAGAACAATAGCACCAGCAATTTTTCCAGTAGGCTTGTCAACAAATTGGTTAAAATTTTTATCTACTATCGCTCATATTTTCCTCAATTTTACTGCAAATCATACCAAATTTTGTGGAGATGTAGGGTTTATGTAGCACTACTTGTGCACTAAATTTTATTGAAATTGGTACACAACAACATAGTTTCCATACGCTTTTATTGTTTGGTGCGAGGAAGAAGAAAAAAATACGAAGAAAATCCGACAAGTTTCACGGACTCGTATCTCAGGAACTGATGGTGCTATTTCTTTCAAATTTGGTATGTAAGGTACTGTATATGAAGACATTAAATATATAGATTTGGTAGAAATAGGGGCCATAGTTTTTGAGTTATGATAGGCTGAAATCGACTACTTGACTGGTCGCGTAAATACCACACTGGTGTGCCCGCACGTATTTCTTGGTTTCGCGTATTTTTGGTGTCTTGGCCACTGACACACGACCATGTGTCTTGATATATGCATATAGTGTACAAAGTATATTACAAACGTACATACATACATATGTGTGCATTTTCATACTTATGCTTATTCTCATTATTCTAGAATCTACAACATCTAGTGATAAAATATTGTGTACATCAGTGGATGTGTTGTGTTCGCAAAACTTGTTAACTTATGATGAAGCTGTTGATATCTGTCTAGCGGATTATCAGACAAGGATGAAACTGTTAAATGATAAACTGACTACTATGTCACCAAGTGTGTAGGAAACCTACATATATATACGTAATGTGTTGTAATTTCTTTATGTTATTAGAATTACCATCTAATACCTCTACGATAAATGTAGCCAATACAAATGTTCCAGGTATACAACAGTGTGTCAACCTTTCTACAGGTTTGAATTAAATTTGTGGCCAGGCTTGTGAAAATCAATCATACAGTCATTTAAAAATCACCTAATTTTTAATATCATAATTTATGCTCTTTTTAGCAAACAAGCTACACAAATGCATGAAGAAATTCTTTTAAAACTTCATAGAATGAAACATTCCTTTTAGACATCAAGCTATTCATGAATACTGTATAGTGCAAAAGTTTGGTGGGGAAAAACTTTGACGAATGGTGCGCGTACGAGACTTTGATGAGCAAAACTTTGACGAATTGATTGTAGGCTTCATAGGAAAAGCATTAACAGGGAAAGGTTGAAAGGGAAAACTTTGACGAATCGCTGGCCGTTCGTCAAATTCATCAAAGTTTTCCCCGTCAAACTTTTGCGCTATACGGTATCTAACTTGCACTCATACGTATGGTTGATTTTTGTACATTTCATTCTCAAATATTTAATTCCTCGATTTATTAGGGTTCAGTATTCTCAAGTCAAAATATCAGAAGATACTTAAATATTTTCCAAAAGATTTTTACCAGTCTTTACAGAAGTTACAAGATAAATTGAAGGATGATCAGTTATGCAATATTTTAAAGTGCTCCGATTCTAATGCTGGAAACAAAATGATTTTAGATTACTTAATAGATGCCATAAAGAGTGAAGATGATTTGTTAAACCTGTATGAGCTGCTAGATAGATTAACTGATGTTTCACCAAATCTTAAGCACCTCATAAATGAACTAAGAAAAGGTATAACCTATTACGTATATGCATAATTCAAAATGTTATTGCCTGGTTTATTGAAATTGCTTTCGTCCGTGAAGTGTGTGTGTGTGTATGTACGTATGTATCCACCTCCAAGGCTATGACTATTCACATGAAATAAAGCTTCGATAACTGGTTAAATGCATTCTATGCTTATTAACTTATTTATGACACTTGTCATCGATACTGTTGATGGACGCAGCTTTAGTAATGAAGTGTTTCGTCAATTACTGCCAGAGAAGACAAAGGTAAAGCTGTATTACCTGTTCATTTCAAAGTACGTAAGAAGTGTTTTACCAGTTTTACAATACTACAAAGATAGGTTATAAAAAGTGGGTGTGCCATGCGGGTAGTCAAGTTTTCAAAACAAGACTGGCCTATAATGTTACAGTAAGAATATTAGTTATACAAGGCCAATCAGAATCATCACTGTAAATTCTTATAAGCTAGCAAAAATATTTTTAATGATAATTATACATACAATAGTTCACAGGGCATTTTCACAACTATGATTGGCTTTGTCATTTGGTCACTTTCATAATAATTAGGGTTCATACAAGGTGACTAAATGATAAAGCTAATCATAATTGTAAAATTGTCCTGTAAACTATTGTACATAAGGCAATCAAATAACTTCTTGGCCTTACGGTACAGCTTACGGCCAAGTTTACAACTTCTCACATGTGTTGTTCAAGGCACTAGTCAAAACTCACGGACCACATGCGATTGAGCCATTTTCCCGTGTAGGATTAGTACACACAAGTCTCAGATTTTCTCAACTGTACAGGAGTATTTCACAAGTCTTGTTTCGAAGCGAACAAATCAAGCCTTGACTTGACTCAACACAAATTAGTACATAATTATTCTGTTACTTACCTATTTCCCAATTCACCGTAGTCACTGTATGCCATTCCAATAACTAGACACTAAACAATGGTACCAGAGAGATATAGAGATTGCACGCACCAGAGCGTATATCAAAAATTGCACGTGATACGTAGGTGCTTCAATTAAAGCTCTGGTGCTACATATTTGTGTGTATCGTTATGTTACAGAAAAGGTGTACGCTCTGCAGCTACGTATGTAAACTGTGTGATGACAATTTGATAGGAAACACGAACAGACTTATGTAGGCTTATACATTTCTTAATACTCGACACGTTTACTCATGAGTATTTACCACACATTTACTGCTTACTCGTGAGCACTGCTATAGTGCTTGCCTCTATATTCGAGTACCCTTGGCGTGTAGTAAATATCTGTACGTGCATTCTAATATGCGTGCATAGTGTCGAGTCCCATGCGAGAACACAAGTGCGATTGTAAACTTGGCCGTGAGCTGTACCATACTTGATATCAAAGTTTTTGGTTGCTTATAATGCTGATTCTGATTTGACTTGCACTTGTTTATTAAACCAGGCACACACCTGGTTTCTTGAAATTGCTTTTGTCTGGAAAATTGGTGTGTGTGCACGTGTGTTTCTGCCCCCCAAACTATTAAAAACCATTGATGTGAAATGAATCCTGAATACAAAGCTTAAATTTGTATGCATTGCTATGTGTTCCTTAGTGATGAGTCTTTGCTCACATGACTTACTCATGATGTCATTAATTACTATTACAGAGCATTAACTAGTGGTTTAACTTACACAGTGCCTGGTTTTTAGATGGTAAAACATCAACTTGTAGCCAGGCTGTTTTTGTTTAGGATATCACTACATACATAAACAGACGTTACATACTAAAAGGAATCCTGATAGGAAATTTATACATGCAGAGTAATTAAATTTTTATAGTGCCAATAAACAAACTTAGGAGAAACAAGTTAATGGTTTCTTGCATTTCCCCAAGTAATATACATCAACCTTCATGAGTCATGTAAGCATATGTAGTAGATGGTACGCACCATAAAAATTTAACAGGTCATGATCATAGTCAGAGCTTAGTTGTACATATCGTAGTAGTACAATCATACTGTGATTGTACATGTGTAGCTACAGTATGAGTCATACATAGCAAAGTTAATGTTAGTGATTATAATACACTTACGATCAGTTATCCTTCCATCATGGATTGTAGCATAGTTATTGTTAAAAATTTAAGCCAGTTATTGTATATACGTTATCAAAAATATTCTTATTATCGTACATGTACACTATGCACTTCGTCAGGGACTGATCCAGAGGGGCAGATGGGGTGGCTAGCCACCCACTGTGAATGACAATGCAACTACTCAGACATGCAAACTAAAGCATTACATTACTGAAATGATATCATATAAAACACTTGTAGTACATAACTTGTCAGTGTTAGTTCTTTAGCTACAGTACTCACTAGCTAAAGTTGCCAGCACAGCATTTAGCTACAGTTTTATAATTTTCAGTCTAAACCACTTCCAGATTCAATCTCAGGAGGGCAAATTTTCAAAATTTTCTGGGGGGCATGCCCCCAGGCCCCCTAGCAAGAGCGAGTGTGCTTTGCACACTAAGCAAGCTAGGTCAACACTCTGACAAACTCCCCACTTCATTTTGCTGCTATTTTAATGCTCACAATATATACCTGAAACCTAAGCCGGCCACCCTCCTTGATTTATTTCTGTATCGGTACGCTACAATATTACGTACAATATCTATTACCTTGCAGTTACGTACATATATGGTCTTGCAAGCCATGTGAAATAAGGTGTCCATAAATTGTTGCTTATTCTGCTTATTACATCACACAAAAATAGCTGCTTGCACACATAATTTATTATTAATGTGTCTGCAATGAATGCGATATTTTTGCATGTACTTTATTACATCATGAACTTTATTTAAGCTAGGTGAGATTATACATTGCTACACTTTGCAAATATAGTTTTCAACATATTATAAAGTTATAGCAGCTGCTTTGCCATGTAAACACTATTGTTAACAAGCACTCATGAAAATCAATACCCACAAAAGATTCTAAAATAATAATTAATATGCAATTATTAAAATCACACAGAATTTTAACCCCTTAAAATAACATTACCTATGTACGTACGTAGGTCCTAGATATTATCTTATTAGTGAACATGTCCTAGTGTATACATAATTTACGATAGGGAATAAAACACCAGAATTATCAGATCTATGCAAGAATGTCGTACCTATATATGCGGCAAGATGGAGAGACCTTGGCACAGAATTAAAGATTCCTAACCACCACTTAAATATAATTCAAGCTAATAATGCTAATCATCCTTCACATAGTGAAAGGTGTTGTAGAGAAATGTTAGTTAGATGGATGCAAATCACTCCTAAACCTACTTGGAATGAATTACAAAAAGCTATTGATGACTTACCTTTGATTTCTCACGATGGAAGTTCTAATAGTAAGGAGTAGTGCTAATTTATTTGTATATATGTATATTCCATACTAGCTTTGCAACATAATACATACAGTATTATAACTATATTCAATAAAAACTAATTCAGTTCTTGCACCAAGGCACTGCATAACTATTTTATATACATAGTATCACAGTAAAATTGAGAAAAGTAGTAAATAAATTTTATTAACTTATCTCATACCAGACACTCCTCATTTAAATTCATTCCTAGATTAATAAACCTACGTACATACATAGCTTGAACAAATGAATTTTAAATTATTTTGCAACTACTGCTCCTTCATTATGTAGTTAAATACTATAGCTTCTGAAATGTTATTTTATCAGTCCTTGGGTTAATTATTCTAGTATACTACGTAACAACCAAACTATATATGTACGTAAATATACCAACAAATTTTTAATTTAATATGCTGTATGAAAGATATACACTTAAATTAATGTTTAAATAGGGGTCAAATATTTACAACCACCATCACTACCAGCTAATCATGTTGATCGTCAAGTTTTATTAGATGAAATTGCAACTAAATTATTACAAGCTACCAATGACCCTAAGAAGTATGAAACAACATTAACTATTACTGGAGCTGGTGGATTTGGCAAAACAATAATTGCTACATCATTGTGTTATCATTCTGATATAGCAAAACAATTTACAAACGGCTTTGTTTTTATTGAACTTGGACCACAAGCTACTGATCCCAGTGTTAAAATGAGTCAACTATATCATTTACTAACTGGTGAAAAATTGGAACATTGTGATATTAATCATGCTGAACAAGAGATAAAACAAGTTACAAGCAATCATTATTGTAATCTTCTTGTCATTATTGATGATGTATGGTATGTTGAAGATGCAGAGCCTCTTGTGAAGGCATTTTCAAACTGTAAAACAATCCTCACTTCCAGGATGAATGATATTGAACAGTATATACCATCTAAACAAAGAGTTGTTATAGGTCCAATGAAAGAACATGAAGCAATTTCTCTACTTACCAGTGGAGTCATTGATAGTCAACTGTCACAAGAGGATGTGAGCTTACTTAGTGAGCTAACTAAAGATGTCTATTTGTGGCCACTGCTTTTATCTCTTATCAGAGGACAGATATGTCATTACCTGAAACAATATCATTTGCCTTATCACAATGCTATTCAAAAAGTACAAGCTAAATTACACCATAAAGGTCTAACAGCTTTTGATAAATCTCGTAAATTTGCAGTAGAAGTTTGTATTAAAATGACTTTGGAGTTGCTAACAGAATCATTATCTGATAAGATTAAAATATTAATTCTATACAATGGAATTGGTATTTCAATACAAACAGCTTTGCTAAAAAGTTTATGGGGCATTTCTGAGCAAGAAGCAGAAAATATACTGGATATATTATGGGCCTATAGCCTAGTCCAATTTGCTGAAGCAATATTTCCAAACAATATCAAACAACATTGTGTAGAAGTTCATGCTGTCATCAGTCAGTATATCATTGAAAGTATGGATAGTAATAAAGCACATAGTCTTTCAGTGTGGGGAGGAAAAGTGAATATCACAAGATCAGTAACCAAGGGATTGAAACATATACTTATACAATCACATGGTTATAACAGCTTAGATGATATACGATCATTAAGTTCTGTGGATTACTTGAAGTTTAAACTAAGTGAAATAGAAAATATTTTAATGCCATTCTATGTCCATACAATCAATACAAAAACAGCTTTTGATCCCCATAAACTTATATTAATTTTACAAGAGACACAAGATTATTTAAAGAACTCATCGTGTACTGTGAACTTATTGTTTTTGTTGGATAAAGAATTAAATTCACTGATTGCTAATTGCAAAGAAATGTTACACTGTACTCACAAATTGTGCAGGGAACTAAACCAAAAGGTACAAAAAATTCTTTATGAAAAAAACTATGATAAATTACTTCAAACTGTAGAACTCTTCATCAAAAATTACCCTTTATTTGATATAACACGAAAAACTATGACTATGATTGAGAAAGTTATACCATACTGTGGTGGTGAACTGCTACAAAGTATGATGATGTTGTATGAGCATTTGCACATCGATACACATGATTATCATCACATGACTCTAATAACATTGCCTTATATTAAGTTACATATCGAACTATATGAACAAATCACTAGTTCACTGCTTAATGGATCACCTGATATTGAGCAAACTGACAACTATTTTATGTATGGCAAATTTGATGAAGATTTAGAGTTGGTAAGGACAAATCGCCTCATCAAGCTGCAAGAGGTTGCACCTAACTATGTACAAAGACAAGTTTCACAGTAATAAAAAACATAATCATTTATTTTACATTATGATTGTATACACGATTAACATTAAACTAAAGTATGCAATTTACAAGCATTACATTATGTCTGTATTATTTAAAATGTATATATATATGCATGGTGCTGTAGTTGGTGTATTTTAAGCTAAACAAAAATACCCTGGATGTGATAAGTGCGAGGCCAATCAGAAGCAGCATTGTAAATACGTAGGTATGTAGCTATGTGTGACCAAAAAAGTTAATTATCAGAAATCTTTTAAACTACTTTAATGACACAATATTTACAGCATATTTTCACAACTACGTATGATTGGTTTTGTCACTTGGGTACCTTAATTGGTACAAAAGTGGTCAAATGATAGAGCCAACCGTAGTTGTGAAAATACGCTATAAATTATTGTATGTCATGCATTCAAGTACTTAAAATTTTATTTCATAAATTTAATCCTTGGCCTCAGTTGATATCAAAGTTTTTTGTCACACATATACCTATGTATTTACAATGCTGTTTCTGATTAGCATACTATTACTTTTGAAAGTATAAATACAAGCAGCAGAGAAGTACTGGGCATCACATGTACTTGCATCCAATATTATAAATTAAACTTTGAAGCTTAATTTTGAAAACCTAACCCCACAATTTTTTGAGCTTCCACTACACAGTGATACATCAATAGTTATAGGTTGTGTGTCTGAAAGTTCATGCAAATCATTTGAAGGGGGCCAAAGTTGTGGTAACCATCAACCTGTAGTATAGCGGCTATAGGCTTAAGTCTATTATGCTTGTAAATTTACCAATTATTCTTTCTGGAAATTCTTTCTATATTTGTCACTCGACACTCACTTTGTGCTCTATATTCCATACAATGCAAACTTGTGGCAGTGCTTTAAGTAATACATAACATAGCTACTTACTAGCTTTGCAATATAATACATAGCTATATTCAATAAAATCGAATTCAGTTCTTACACCAAGGCACTGTGTAAATATTTTATATAGCATCACAGTAAAATTGAGAAAAGTAGATCTCATGCTATAGTTGGTTTGCATTCACTGTGTGGTCGCTAATTCTTTAATAACTTCCGGTAGAAACATGCTAGAATAAAAAAATTATATCATCATGAAGCCCGTCAAATTTCGGAGACGATTAAACAAGAAGGGCTTCAGCTAGAGCTACCGATTGGAAGTTACGGAGCTTTTAAGTTTTCCCATACATTTCCTCAGAATTAACTGACTTCATACGACGATACAGATGATGTTTAACACGGATCAAATGAATAGTATCAGGTGAGAACCAATGTTTTATTTTAGATCTCTTCCATTTAGTGGTGGGTATCTCAGAATCAACAACTGAAAAAACAGATCCTTCCAACAAGCCCAGGCAGACTCAACGTCAGAGTCAAAGCAAACATGATCCCATGGAACATGAGAAAGGACTTCCTGAAAATTCTTAAAATCAGCTTTTTGTAATTATACAAGACTTTAATAAGATTTCTTTCTCTCAGGCGTGGAATTAGAATATATAATTCCACTGCATCATGGTCAGTATTTGGCAAGTTGTCAATAGGCTTAATTGAATGAAAAAGCTTAGGATTGTTAATGAGTACCAAATCAAGGATGTGATCTTTCCTAGTAGGAAGGTTAACCAGTTGGGTGAGAAAATTATCGTCAACAAAAGAACACAAATGTATTCACAGAGGAAGAACAGGTAGGGGTGACCAGCGACCAATCAATATAAGGCGTATTAATATTTCCACAGAAAATTATAGGAGATCTATCATGGATCATTGACAAAGAAGAGTTTAATTCCTCAAGATCAACAATACTGTTGAAAGGAGGATGATAGAAAACCTCAAAAAATAAAGCACCACCCTTGGTAAAAAGCTCTAACCAAACAAGCTCACAATTTGTTTCTAAATGTGATCGCCTTACAGCTGGAATATTCAATTTGACAAGAATAAGAATCCCACCACCATGACGATTACGATCTCTGCGAAATAGTAACTTGATGGAGATATTAGTGAATTAAGGATACTTTCATCCAGTAATAGCAACCACATCTGGATCAAATGTGGATACATAGGCTAGCAGATCAAGCCTCTTTTGAAAAACACTACGAGCATTAAGACAAATAGCTACATATAATGTAAAGATACCTGAGAGTTGTCAGAATGCAGTACTGTTGAGTCATCAGCTATGGAAGATCCATCAACACATGATGAGCAAAACCATGGATCTGATGAAAGATTCTGTACTAAATGGTCATTTTCGGATTCTGAGATATACGGATCACAAGACATGTGTATCCACTGTCCACATGCATCACAACAGATAGCGTGATCAGTATCAGAAACATTTGAACCACACACAAAGAGAATTACGTACCATCACTTAAATACAGAAAACATCACTTCCTGTGTATTGGTAGCTTTATGGCACATATTCACAAGTAGCTATGATTGGCTTTGTCACTTGGCCACCTTTATAATATTATAATAATGATGGTACAAAAAAGGTGGCCAAGTGACAAAGCCGAACATGGCTGACCACCATGGTGTCATTTTTGACAGCTACAGCAAGGGTGTCGTGGCTTCTCTTTGACAATACAATTCATCTCCAATTTCAGGTCTCCAGATATCTTGATAAGCATGATAACTACGTACAGCAATTGACAAAGTGAAAGAATAGAACACCATCACTGCCACATTAAGGCTAATGAGACTACGAGATGCACGGCAACCAAGCGCGTGCAGTAATATATAGTCAAATTTTAAAGCACGCTTATAAACATTATCTGCCAGATTCATTAAAATTTTACTTGTCAAAATCTCTGATTAATTCAGTTGTCAAAATTCCAAGTGGTAGCTGTTGATGATGATTCAGTGATATCAGGAGGTTGAGCTAAAATAATTATTATTGTTGTGTTTTGATCTGATGTAATACCTGGAAGTAATGTCATAACAAACAGCTAAAATAATTATCCCAGATTGAAACTCCTCCTTGGGTTGGTACCATGTAGTATCCCTAGCAACCAGTTGGCAGGTGTATTATTTTTATAGGATACATAAACGTTGTCTGATGTACACTTGCCTATTTCTTTTTATCTCTTAAGATGTCAGATGTAAACATGCTTTAGTCAGATTAACAAATTCTCAAATGTCCAGTCTCCAGTGCACGTAACTGCATACTGACTGACCATTATAATTTCCTCTGTGTTTAGCTACCTTGCAGCTGTACATTTTGAAGTCTAAAAAGTATGTCAAATTTACGTACGTGTAGATAAAAATGGTATTCACAGGCCCACTCAAATTATTATTGAAATAGATTTAAAAGTGGTTTTATTGTAATAATTTGGGGAATAATAGGTAAATTTTTAAATATACGTAATAGGGAAAATTATAGACTTAAGCCTAGCTACATATACGTATAGTCTTGGGTCTGAATTTCCAAGTTTTGTTTCATAGCTAGCTAAACAATAATATTTTGTTAATATCATTGTTGTGGAATATTTCTAAACAAGAGGCAGAAGAAGCTGTTGATGCACTGCGGAGTTATCAACATTTCATCGCTCAACATTGTGTTGAAGTTTATGCAGTCATCAGTCAGTACATTGTTGATACAATAGACAGCATAGGAGTAGCTACTCTAACTATTCTTTTGCCATTTCTTGGATCAGGTCACATATCTGTTCATCACTGATGTTTAGAGTCACATCAAGTGCATAATGTAACCAAAGGAGCATAAATTAAATAAATAGCTATAACATTTTGCATTACCTACATACCTTAAATTTATTAATATGCACACAATCACTAACATTGCAAAGAATAAGAGATTGTCTAATGAGCTCAAGCTGAATGCAAAGAAATAATTATTAAAAATGCTCACAAAATAAATTTGTAGGAAATTAAACAAGAATGTGCAAAAGTATCTTTTCACTCATAATTACATGTGAATTAAATGAAAAAGTTGAAAATTTCTTTGCTTGGGTAATGTAGCGCATAAGGCTGTAATCGTGGCAAAGAAGATTATATCTCACTAATGGTAAAGAATTGTTAACTCTATATGTCAATGTGGTGTGAGGATATGCAGACAATGACAAATGAATATCATGCCATTATTTAAATTTCTAATAATTTTATTAAATTCAGCTTAAACAAATCGTTACTTCATTGTAGAATGGGTCAAGACAACTGATACAATTCATACGATATTGAGCAAACTTGTCACTACTTTATGTCTGGAAGTATATATAAAGAAGAGGAAGAATTGCTTACCTCATCATTCTACAGAAAGTTTCACCTAATGTTATGCTCAGAATAAATTATGGTGTTGCATAAGAATAATAATTATTACTGTATGCTATACGTATAATTATTATACAGGACAAAATGTTTTAGTATCTATGATATACATCGCAGTCAGGATGTCAAGATTAGCTACGTAGTTGCTAGAATTATTGCATTTATGTACGAGAATTTTGAAATGCCAAAATGTGTAAATACTGTAATTATACCAGGTAAAATTATTAGGGCTGTGTGATTAAGAGAATAATTGCAATTGCATGTGATTGTTGATTCATAATCACAATTGTGCATGTTATACATTCAAGGTAAATTCCTTATTTCCAGCAATGAACTTACCGTATAGTCTAAAAATTTTGAGGGCAAAATTTTTTTGTGGATTTTGGAGTACCCATGAAAATTTTAGCCTTGAAAATTTTGTCCTACAGTATAATTCAATGCAATACTTCTGCAATCCACGAAAATTTTATCCACGAAATTGCTAAATTCACCATTCCACAAAAATTTTAGGCTATACGGTATCATTTCATATACCATAATTTGCATACTGTACACGTACAACAAGCTCCTCACATACTACTGTGTACATATATATATGTATGTGAATTGGTTGAAAATCATAAAAATTCTTTATAAACACAGTACTTAATGCACAGCCCTAATAATTATGTATTTTGGATGATTGGAAACCATCAAAAGTTATGCTAAACCTTAGTAGCTAAAATCAGCCAACTCTAAACAGTATATGTATGTAGCTATAAGACCGCATCAAATGGTGTCATGATGAACCTATTATATAGGTTTTTCAAAATCAAATTAAAATCAATGGTGTGTTTATACACTTCACAGAAGTGTCACCGTATTACAAAAATTTTGTAAGGAACTAGCTAGCCAAAATTGTTGGCTTTTCATGATCACAGTACATAGCCATGTTGTGACTATTTATTTCCCTCTAAAAATGGTATAGTAGGATACGACTGTTGCAATTAAGCATAATACTTTTTGTAAACAAATAATTGGCTACTATATCTGGTGATTATCAATACAACTACATTATACATACGTATAGTTGAAATAATCACAATGTCTAAAAAATTAGATCTCCCTGAAGAGTATATATATATAATCTTAGAGTTGATAAAACAGTACCATTTTTATAGTGAGAACCAAGTCTATCTCAAAGCCCCACCATCTCTCCTTCTCGGCAAGAATGACCACAATTTTCTTCACAGAGTCTACAACAGAAGATATATCCACAGTAGCTACACCTCTTCCAGGCTTTTGTTGGGCCAAGTAGCAGTCTACTGCAATAGTTACAACGAGCCATTGCTCTTAGCTTATTGGACTCCAGCATATTGGTCATTCTGTCTACCTTGCTCATTGCACTTTGTATATTTGAAAAATTGGCACTGTCTATAACTAAGCTAAATTCCTTGTGTTTAAACCTCCAATTATTAAACTCTCCTGTCCGAAACACAAGGGTAACATTTGATTCACTTTGCTCAGCAAATGAATAATTGACATCTGAAGGATAAGCTCTAACCATAGAACCGGGTTGTATATTGAGACGATGTTCTCTGCTAGGTAACTCAAACATAGCAACAGTTGCTTTTTGTTCAGCTGCTAGTGTGTATCTACACAGGGGACAAGTAGTATCTTCATTGCTATCTTTATTTTCTGCAAGAAGTTTTATAGCACAAGTAAAATGAAATTTATGTTTACATGGTGCTAAAAATATAGATGCATCACTAAAGGCTTCTTGACAGATGGAACAGCTTTCCTCACTAGTACTGTCATCAATCTTTGCCCTTTTGGCATTCGGTTTATTAGTGGATTCATCCTCCAGATCCATTTATCATTTAAATTTCCTAAACAACGAATTATACTAACACACATACATAACTATGTTAGATAGATAAGAGATATAATAAATTATATACCACAATATAGATCACTCATTTTACCCCATAGCTAGTCTGAGGCAAACCTGTACTTATAGCTTAGTATTGATGTAAGAGATATGGCTATAGCTATGACTATGTACATTTATGTGATTTGCATAATTAGTGTCACGATAACAAATCCATTAATCTTATGACCACACTTATTAATAAGTAACTACTAATACTACCTACAGATGGTCAGGTCCCTTTTACAGACAGCTTTTGCCAACCTTCTCAAGCCATAAATGGCCACAATAGAACCTGTGGGGTCTCTGAGTGGCCCCACAGGTTCCTCAGAGACCCAACAGGGTCTCTGCTGTTCAAGGGCCCCACAGGGTTCCTGTTGTTCCTCATAATACAACAGCATGCATAATATATGCATGGAATGCCAAACTGCTCCTCAGCTTATGATTATGTCTAGGCCCACTGTGGCTGTTTCTGTCAAATACTGAACACACAGCTTGGCTGCCTGTATTTTCTGACAGTACGTACACGCAACACTCATGATATCCTTCAAATGTCTCTCAAAACCAATTTCAACTTTGTTTGTATAATGCTAGGCTTGCTACGTAGCTACGTACATATAAGATGTCACTCTACGTACTTCTAGTGTAAATCTAGTGGGGCTACAATCAAGCATTATATCAGATGTGATACGTAATACAGTCAGTTTTTGCAAATCCAGTCACATAATTTACTATGATTAATGCATATATAATTACTTCACTAAACACTTGCTTAGTATACATAATTAAGAAAATTACAAGCACCATCAAATAGGAACATAAAGCTACGTATTTCATTAAACAGTACTCCCTAACTAAACACCTCTATAATGTTCCTATGAATACAAACATACGTACACATACTTAAGAGTTATGTGAGTATAGCTTTTAGCTATACGTACATACCGTTGGGTTTTATTAGTGAGGATGTATACTCTATGTTAAAACTTCAGTGGTGAAAAGGTTTGGTGAATTTAGTATTACATGTACATATGTATTGAAAACACCAAACTCTGCATAGCGATCTTTTTCTGTATTTAGCTATATAGGACCGGCATGTGCTTCTTTAAAAAATTCCCTTTAGTTAATATATAATTTTAATATGATCACTTCATAAGCAGATAGTTACTCATCAGTGTTGATGTGTACGTAACATAAGGGAGTGAGAGATAATAAGTTGGTTTAATAATGGCATATTTCTGTTTGTCATAATAAGTAGTTCTAAGCAGTTTACACATAGCCAAAAATTTTCATAATTAGTTAACACTTACTAAATTAGTGGAAATTTACACATAAATACTCCACCATAATACATGTATGTAGCACAAGAGCATACACTTGTAGTTACACTCAATAACTATCTATGCACAACGTCTCCACTGTCCAATGTGAGTGGGTCTGCTTTTCTGACCTACATAGTCTGAAGAGGTACGTACTTCACTTTAAGTGTCAATAGCCCCATCAAAAACTACTGTATGGCAAATTCAGTGGAAGATATAGAGATATAGATAAAGTTGGTGTCCTCTATAAGTGAGTTGTATACTAAGCCAGTTACCAATAGTAACCTATATACTCTCTGTAAAATGAATGTAAAAGAATTAACTGCTTTTACCAGACAATGACATGCACATATCTTTAGATTGCTAGTACAATCACATCAAGTACCTACGTATGTACATACATAGCTACATGATGATGATGATCACACCTCTAAGGATAGTAATCTATACCATCCGAAGGTAATAGCCATATTTCACCTGACATTAAGTGAGAAATAGGTAATGGTTACTACCTATGCATCTTTACTCATAGAAACTCTCTAATAGAGTAGTCAACACAACTTCTACAATAGATAATATTCTCCTCTGATACAAATGAGGGGAGGAAGCCATATTGCAAGGTCATAGGACACACAAGTTGTTTGCAACAAGTGTGTGTAAATATTTCCTTATCCCGTGCTTACAATTCCTGTGATGTTGGTTTGTTTAGCTTAATACCTATGTACGTACATTGGTGTAGCATAACAAATCCTTTAAAAATTAATTTTGAGATCATTGTATGGTCATTTGTAATTGTATATTAACATGGTATCAACAAAAATTAAAGTACGCAGGCCATAAATTCAGAATGTTAGCTTTTATAGATTTTAAACATCATTCCATATAATTATGTAGACTTTTAAACTATAGCTATGTGGTTGTAGCTATATATGTTAAATATTTTGCCAGTTACAAGCTCTTGTAAAACAGCTATAGAGCTTCTTGTAAATAACTTCATGAGCTTCTCCCAATCTCAGTGTTATAAAGGCCACAGTAGCAAGAGTGTAGGCTTATTTAGTTTCATAATGATTCCTTTAATATGATGGCAAAGTCTGTTCAGCTATGGTACATTCTCAATCCCAATGGCTGAGCATAGCTTTCAATTTCATGGCTTTATTCTCAGGTGATATCCAGCTACGTAGACCCTCAGAATTGTATATTCCCCCACGACTGTATAATCTTATTGTATTAAGCTGTGTGTCACAGTGTAAAGATTAACTGGATACTGTCCTAACCACAGGGTGATATCAGATTTAAAGTATGGCTTCACTGGGAAATAAATGATATATGTACAACTGAAAACATAACCACACTTTATGAAAGCACCTAGCTACCGTACGGTGCAAAATTTTGATGGGGACAAATTTGACAAATTTGTCAAATTTTATGTACCATTCAACCTGCATGTAAGGCTGATACAATTTGTCAAAATTTTCTTGACCCCTAATTTGTCAAAATTTTCCACCATCAAAATTTTGTGCTATATATACACCTACGTAGTACTTATATCTGTATACGTACGTAGTCAGACTATTCCATATACATATTCATATTCAGACAGGCAGAGGTTTAATGTCTACAAGTGACACTGTTTTTTTTCTACGCATTTGAATTGCCCCCTTGTTGACTAGGCTTCCTATACAGGGATAATAAAGCAACCAGCTGTTTGTTTTACAAAGAAGGCTTTGATATGTGAAACAACCAGTAGAACCACATTATTTTGTTTTTTGTAAAAAGTACAAGTAGCACTGATTGCTGTGGACCTTTGGCCTCAAATTTAGCTAAAACGAATTTACAAAAGAATTCCTAGATATAGCATCAGGTTTATGAGGTAGGGCCCCAAAGGATTGTACAGAGGCAGAGCCTGTTATAAGGTACTCTCCCATGACTCCCAACCCAACTTGAGTGGAATCCCAGTCAATAAACTGGACAAATGCAAAACCTCGATGTCACTAGTGGAGATCGAACTTGCTGCTGCCGAATACATGTCAGGTAGAAATAACTAACACCCTACCACCCACATCATTGCCAAGTAGACCAGAAAGTATGTTTGTGATAATTATAGAATATTCTTTCATAGAATCATGGCATTGAGGTAGAAAACTCTGATTAATAACATTCCTATAATTATACTGTAAAACAGGATAGCTATTTTGTTATTATAGCTCGAAAACCATGCTGAAATAACTGATAATATACATAACAGCTGTAAACTTACGTAGTTCTATAGCTAAACATTAGCAAAAATTTATATAGCTAGCTACCCCCGGCACATAAAAATATTTACTGGCAATGGCCATGATACGTGTATAATCATGAACTAAGCTACATTACCCATTGTTCAAAAATGTATATAGGAACAGTACGTATATATCCAGCAATTATTTCTGTAGATATCTGCTCAAGGCTAGATCACCGTGCAGAAGGTTAGCTATAGGCTAAACTTGTTTCTGATAATTATAATAAGTTACTATAGCCCAAACTGTTAAACAATAGCTAGTTTGTATATATGTGACCGTCTCTGTAAAAACAACCATGTTCGCACAAAAACTGAAATCACTTTTAATGTACAAGAGCATAGCTACACTCAATAACTATCTCCAATGTCAGCGGGTCTGCTTTTCTGGAGGGCATTTTGTCGACCCTGTGATGTCACAGTTAACTACAGAATGGTGTCTATAGAGGCCATCAATTGGGCCGGCCATGACCTGCATCGTTAGCTTTATGCCTCCTTGGCCTTGTGGTGTGGTATGGGCTCAATGTGGCTACTTTTGGTGGCTTCACCTGCTCTAAACGTAGCTGTATGGAAGTCTTCACCCGCCCACCCTCTTGCTTCACTGGACTGAAATTAGTGCACACCAGAAAAAACGTCTCAAAAGCCCTGAAATTGTAATTGTAATTGTAATATTTTCACAGGGAGTCCACTCAGTAGAACGGATTTTCAGTGGAGCCCTGCACATACATACATACATACATACACATAACACAAAAGAAATAACTAACTACTTAGCTATATTATACACACAAGACACAACTAGCTAATTACATATATAAAATACAACACAAAAGCAAACAAAAATAAAAGTACGATAACAAAACAAAAATCAAGAATTATAGTAATTTTTTTTAAATAATGGCAATGTGGAAGCCTCAGTAACACTCAGTGATAAATTGTTCCATAAGATGGCCCCTCGATAAAAAAACTCCTTTTACCATAATTGGTAATCACTCTGGGACAAAGAGTTGATTAATATTACGGCTAACATGACCTGTTATGTCCTTTGAAAATTGAAAAATGTCATGTAAATAAGGAGGAGAAATCTGATGTAAAGACTTGAAAATTTGAAAAGCTGTATGAAATCTGTGACGCTCGGTAAATGTAAAAGGAAATTTGGAACGAAAGTCAATGGCAAATTATTGACAAACCTAGAGTGTACTCTTTCAATCAAACAATTCAGTTTTGCAGTGGATTAAGACCAGACAACATCACAATAATCAAAAAGTGGCATCACAAAAGCTGAGTATAATACACACAGCACTGCAGGCAGCAAGGTCCCATAACGAACAACTGAAGCAAGTCTTGATCTAATTCTAGAGACCATACCATGAATATGCAAGGTCAATGACAATATGGGGTCAATCAAAACACCCAGATACCGAACAGAATAAACTTAAGTCAACACATTACCACCAACTGAGACAGTTAGAGTTTAATCTGCCACTCTCTGACGGCTTACAATTAGATTTATCAACATTTAGACATAAATGAGAACTATGAAGCCAATTAATTAGCCACAGAATCCAGGTCAGACTGCAAATATGTCTCCACCGCATGTAAATCTGAATGACCACAATGTAGCTCTGCATCATCAGCGTGCAGATCTAACATACAGTGGTGGACAACTGAGGGCAAATCATTAACATATAACGCAAAGAGCAAAGGACCCAAGATTGATCCCTGAGGCACTCCAATAGAAATAGCACCCCATTTAAACAAATTAACATGAAACGAAACATTTTGCTGCCGCCCAGCTAAATAATTACATAACAAGTCATAAGATGACCCACGAAAGCCATAATACGTAAGTTAGTTTAGTGCACAAAATCGAATGATCTACAGTATCGAAGGCTTTTGCCAAATCCAGAAACACAGCACCAGTATATTTACCTTCGTCGATAGCCTTCAGACATTTATCAGTTACGTGTAGTTACACATCCTGTGTAAAATAGCCTGCATGAAATCCAGATTGATGAGGACAGAGTAAGTCATATTTCATAAGGTGTGATTGAATTTGATTATGCAGCACACACTCCAAAACCTTGAGCAAAACAGGTAGCACAGAGGTTGGACGAAAATGAGACAAGCTAATACATTATTTACATTTAGGAACAGGTGTAACAATAGCCTGCTTCCACTGAAGAAGAACTGAGGAAGACTCAATACACTTATTGATCAAAACAGTAACAAACCATGCCATATAAGGAGAGGCTCTAACAAACCGAGTTGGAAGGCCATCAGCTCCAGAAGCTTTTTGAACATGTAAAGAGGATATGATCAATGAAACCGATTCAACATCAACAGGTACAAACTGCAGAGAAGGTATACTCACATCATAAAGCTTGTCCATATACCCAGAAGCTAGTACTGTACTAACCACATTAGCAACAGTCTTGTAGGGAATTGACAAAAAATAATCATTAAAAGCATCAGCCGTAGCTGAGACTTGAATCTCACAAGCAGGCTTAGAACGCCTGGACAAAGATTGAAAATGCTTCCAAAATTTGCCTGGCTTACTCTTAAGTGAAGATGCAAGGTCATGAAAGTATGCTGCTTTAGCTGATCGAAGCATAGTGTTAACTTTATTATGCAATGTTCAATATGACAAATCAGAAGCAGAGCCAGACTTCAAAGCCCAACGATGAGCAACATCACGTAAGCGACGTGCAGTAGCAAGGGAACCAAGGACATTCCTGCTGACGAACTCTTAATTTCTTAAATGGTACCAGCAGGTCCAATAGCCTAGCCATAATCATATTGAAACACTCCAAACAATCAGATATGTCATCAAATGCTGAAAACACCTCATCCCAAATATCATCACAACTAAGAAGCTCATCCAATGTATCAATGTCAAGCTTTTGAAAATTTCTAGCAACAACAAACCGATGAGGTGGAGGATTAACACAAACACCCCTAGAGTAGAATTGACTGACAATTAAGTGATGGTCACTACCACTAAAAGGAAGTAAACTAGTGGATTCAAAGCACTGAACATCAGTAGTCATCAACACGTCTATCTGTGAAGAGCCACACATAGCAACTCTAGTTGGTGCACAAACAAACACACAACAAAAATCCAGTCATCAGCTGTTCACAAGGTAAATTATACGAAATCTAAACTGAGGGGATTACTCTATTAATACATGACGGCTAGCTACAGGCAGCAGGTTGTTTTATATAATTTTCGAAATGGTATTTCTCGAAATATTACTAGGCCGGTTTTCCCTCAGGTCACATACATGACGGGGTTTGTAAATAGCTTGCAATAGCACGGATATATTATATGATATAGTTAAAGCACTGCCGCGAGTATGTACGGAAAATACAGCATGAGGGGGCGTGTCGAGAGGTAAATACAGCACGAGCTAAGGAGGTGCTTTAAACACGCAAGAACAAGGTGGTAGATAACATAAATAACTCAATTGTACGCATTTTTAACAGATAAGCAAGAAACCAGTTGGTTACTGCTATCAACATCTGGAATTTCATACCTATAACAACAACAATTACAGTTTGCATAATTGTACTGTATTTTCCATATAGCACGCATAACCGTATACTTTGTTTTCCATACAGCACACTTGCTACTTTATGGAATATAAAGTGCACTTTGCCCTTTGATCTGCCGACGCAAAATACTTTATTACATAATTATGTGACCACAATACAGTATCATATTAATACTAGTCTCGCCGCCCAGACTGCCTTTTTTTCTTTGACATTTGGACCGGAAAAAAAAGGGTCTAGACAAATGGTCAGTATGGATTGGTGATGCTATGTTATAAGGATTCACGTTAACAAGTTAGGTGTTAAGTTACTGACGTCTGCTATTAACATCATCAAATATCACGTGTGGAGGAAATTTGCCGCGTGGACTCAACATGGAGTGTTGTTTGTGCGGCGTTGCCGAGGAAGATCATAGAAAAAGAAAAAAGCTACATGGACACAGCTGTGAAGTAGCTCGGACAGTCTTGTTGAATATGTCAAGGTTCGCCTTGAGCTACTCGGAAACCAAAAAGCCGAGTGCAATTTTATGCTTGGCTTGTGAAACTGTTAAGAGATATTATGGATATTAGAGATATTATGGATATTAAACTGTTTCCTTGTACAAATGATAAGATTGCTTTCGTTTGCTCGTGTTTCAACTCCCTGTACCCTAAACGCAAACCACTTTCTCTAATTCAGTACTTCTTCAAGACAATTTATTTGCCGTTTGGACTGCTCTGTCGATCCTTCCATCACTACTTTTCACGTAGAAATCGTGCTGAAAAATTTACGTGCTTATCCTTTGGGATAATATACGGAACCGTTCAAGTACGCATACTTTTCAAAGCGCTCTCCTTGGTGCAGTACAAAGGGAAGTGTTAAAAGCCAGTGGTTCGCACGCCGAGATTTTCTCGGCATGCGAATCACCAATCCGTACTGACCATTTGGCCAGACCCTTTTTTTCCGGTCCGAATGTCAAAGAAAAAAAGGCAGTCTGGGCTGCGAGACTATATTAATACTGATCAGTACTACTGACATACCAATTGATGGTGATAATAGCGAGCTGATCAGGATATCTTGGCAGTCAGTCTTCAGTCAGCCGGTCCGTCAGTTTTGCCTCCGTGAAACTTCACTGAAAGTCGGTCGACCACAGACGTTTCGACGTATCCGCTTTGAGTTAGGGGATTTCCAAATAAAATCCCCTGATCGAGCTTAATTTTGTGTCACGTGATTATATGGTGTGTGAACTCTGTACGCTCTACAACTACCCTTCTAAGGATCAATTCTACAGTATTATGAAATAGGAGATGAATTGAACGTTAGCTTTATTATACCGTTTATACGTATATAGACTAGCTACCTACTGTGTGCAAGGTTGTGTGTGCCTTCCGTTGATCAGAGGGTTCCAAACAAGCCTTCGTTATCAAATTATAATCTACTTGAAGGAGTTCCATCTGATTTATAGGCTGTACGTGTATCACAGTGACTGTGACATGTGCCGCTATAACTGACTTGAACTGATTCAGTCCGCGACACCGATCAGTGATCAGATTGTGAAACGGCATTTCAGCACTAGTGCCGATTCAGTGTGCGATGCGTAGCTAGCTATATTATACTTAAATGTAGCTGGCACGTGCATAGCATAAGGTGGATTTTCGTAGTTCACTATCGGTGTACGTAAATAAGATTATAAACTTTAATCTAATGCCTACTGATCTAGTCGCTACAACATGCATGGCTAACTGTAGATATAGCGGTTCTGTATAATTATAAGGAAATCATGTGGCCCTGTAGCTATAACTGAATAATGTAACTAGCTATAACTACGTGTATTAATCGCATTCAGCACGATGCTTCAAGTTATTTACATGTGCACATTGTTTCACTGCCGGTCCAGCTTCCGGTCTTTTACTGATTGCGGAACTACGTAGCTACATAGAAATATATAGCTTAGTACGGATTTCTATAGCTACTCGGTGTAAATAAGATGGCTAGATATTATATACATATGTAGCTAGCTACTTGTAATTAGCAAATTTTATAAAGTTTAACATTTGGATATTGTATAATCATTATCTACCTAATTGTTATATGTAGCTGATTACAAGATGGAGCAAGCCCACACACCAATGCCTGAAATGTTTACCAAGCCTGGTAAGATGATTATACTGCCTCACTTACGTATGCTATATTAGGATGATGATGTGTGTCCATGCATGTGTTTTAATTTACCAACACTGTTATTATAGCCAGCTAATGTCACAGTGTACTGGTATCAGCATTAATCCCAGCTGATTATTCATCTTTATTATGCTATTACCATGCCTATCATTGTCTTGTGATGAACCCTCCTCTGCTTGTAATATCTTATTGCATGAGTTAATATGACATGAGTGTAGCACAATAAGTTATTTAGAGGAAAACAATAAATACTTGTATGCCACCTACATATATAGCTATGATATAGTACTTTACTTTTCCTTATGAGCAGCAATATAATTATGCATACATAGCTAACATACTGCATTCCATGCAATGCATGACATTACAGATAGTAGGAAAGTTTGGTGGGGAAAAGATAGGGAGACTGTTTGGCGAAAATAACTTATAACTCAGCCATAGGTTACTTAGTTGTTATTAAATGAGATACATAATACTACCAGCTATATCTCTTTAAAGTACACTGGTACACAATTATAGTATTTATAAACATACGTAGATGCCATACAAATACATTAAACATGTAATAGTTGTAACATGGGCACGAGGGATTTGCCTGATATGTATGCCCGAAGCCCGAGGGCCGCAGGCCCAAGGGATGAGGGCATACATATCAGTCAAATCACGAGCGCACATGTTACAAGTAATATGTATCACTTCCGTGCGTGGGCGAGCGCTAAGCAGCTCAAGCCTGATGCATATGTTTGCTGAACTCCTTTTATATACGCACTTGCGAAGGTTCGATTGTGGGTTTCGAATTAGTTTCCAGGAACATGTGCTACAAATATTATCAAAAACTAGCACTCAGAAATAGAGACAAATGGTGAGTGTAATAAATGTAGTACTATAGCACGTTTTGCACTGTATAAGAAGCGAGTTTTGCATTGTATAAGCGTGTTATTATATTCTAATTATTGCCATGCGAGTAATTCACTTTAAACAGCTTCCTCTTTGTACATAAACTTCCATACAACACCAGTAGGGTACAAAGAAAACGTTTAGCGATTAAATTCCACTTCCTAAACTATGTTAATACTAACAAATTCAAACCCACAATCAATAGACGTATGTTGTGTCTATATAAAGAGTGGCATAAGTTGTAGATTCAGATCAACGGTACATTTTCCCAGGATACAACTAGTTTCCCAGGATACAACTAGTTGTATCCCTGCTTTTCCCTTTGATCCGCCCATGCAAAGTGATACATAATGTATAATTACCTTCCTACACCAAACTACCCACCAAACAAAGTATGTATACTTTTGTATAAAATCACAGTATGCACTGGTGGCTTTTCTTGGAATTATGATATAATAGTTTAATGTGACTATAATGATTCATATACCAACTACTGATATACATAGCATCACAGCTTGTTAATAGTCATCATGAATACATTGTATATCAAGGCCGTAGCAACCAGTCCGGCCAGTCCGGTTTTGGCCGGACCACTTTTTTCAGAATTAAAAAATTATTTTCATAAAAATAGCTTTTATATGAGCAGATGACCATAATGTATGATTTCTAGGCATATTAAACTCACCTTGTGACACTACTTTGGTTAGATTGTGTACAAAAGCAGTTGCAAAATATCGGCCGCCCACACAATCGAGTAAGCCTACAGCCAGAGTTGGGGGTAACGCGTTACAATTGTAACGTGTTACGTAATATATTACTTTTCAAGTAACGAAGTAATATAACGCGTTACATGCCTTGTAACTAGTAATATGTAACTAGTTACAATTGCCCAACAAATAGCGCGTCACAAAAGTAACGCGTTACTTAATTCGTTACAATCGTTACTCCCGTACTTTACGCGTAACAATAGCCAGTTACTCGCGGTCACTTTCGCTACAATAGTTACTCGTTACTTAACACATTACAATAGTTATGTTCCCCGTAGCTAGTTACCGGCCTGCGTTACAACATAGATAATGCGCAGGCCCATAGGAGTAAGACACAGGCCTGGTATTCAGTGACGCACAAAGTAACTAGCTAAGTAGTAACGAAAATTTAAAAATGGGTCGCTAGCTAGAGCAAGGCACCGATTATCGAACACATACTATTCTCGGACGCCTCTACAGCAGAAACTAAAAGACTTCAGAATAATCCAATTGCACCATCGTGTAGGCCAACATGAGAGGTACTTGTATACCAATTTTGAAGCTGATAGGACAAACCATGTTGGAACTATGACCAACTAAAGAGTGGTGTCTGTTAATCTAGATTAACGGACACCACTCTTTAGTTGGTCATAGTTCCAACACGGTTTGTCCTATCAGCTTCAAAATTGGTATGCAAGTACCTTTCATGTTGGCCTACACGATGGTGCAATTGGATTATTCTGAAGTCTTTTAGTTTCTGCTGTAGAGGCGTCCGAGAATAGTATGTGTTCGATAATCGGTGCCTTGCTCTAGTTACCAACTTACGTGAGTAAGGAGTTAGAAACCATGTGCACGTGTTTGTATCACGTTCAATTAATGGCAACGTGATTACTCTTATTAATGCACGTACATGCATGTTATCTCGTGACCAGTCACGTGGCGACGTAATTTCAAAGAACATTGTAACTAGTAACGAAATAACTAGTTACTTGTGCAGAAAGTAACTGTAACTATAACTAGTTACATTGGATGAATGTAACGAGTAACTAGTAACTAGTTACTTTGTAAAAGTAACGACCCCATCTCTGCCTACAGCTGCATAGGGTGTGCATACTGCTTGTTTTACCTGTTAGTGCTGTTACCACAATAAAATCACTATAGCTATGATAACAAAATGCCACTGTTGAAGGAAGAAGTCTTAACAGAATTGTATTCTAATAATTTCGAGCTCTTGTTTTTTTGAGAAATTTAGGAGGGGAAAGCAGCCGGACCACTTCCAATGGCTTTGCTACGGCCCTGTATATTGGTACAGTTGAAAGTCAAGAGGATATTCCCAGTGATATAGCAATCCATTTGAAATATAATAATTTATCATGTTAGCTATGAAGGGCTTTTGAAATTTCACAAATGGACAAAACAAAAAAATTATGTGTAATTATATGTCTGTGACTGCCATGGTGTCTCCTACACTCATCTCAATAACTTTTAATGCTTAGAGATGGTACTTGTTTTTATTAACCTATACTTTTCAATCAACCTGATAAGATTGTTTATTTACACATACTGCTCAGTCATCAAAATGACATCACAATAATAATATTATTATTATTATATTAGTGGTTATTCTTGGAACTATATTGTAATTTTATACTACAAGATTGGTGACTTTGAAGTAGCATTGGTAGCTAAGCACATGCAACATTGGTGTTTTTATGACTCTATGAAGCAGAACCTTATACATTACTTTGCATATAATATATCAGTAAAATACACATGCTCACATTAGATTGGCTGATTGCATTGCCATATTCCATCAAGTTAAAACTGCAGGGGCTCATAATCCCTATAAGTCATTATTTTACAAATACTTTTTCATAAGAAGTATATGATCAAGTGATTGTATATCTGAACCATGCAGGGGCGGATCTAGGATTTTCTGAGAGGGGGGTCTGAACACAGAGGTGTATCTCTGATGCAGAGGATCTGGGGGGCACAGCCTCCCGAAAGCTATAGGGTTATTTGTTATTATAACACCAAAATCATGCTTATTGTAAGATTTAGAGCATATTTAAGTAAATACAAAGAAGTATTTAGCCAAATATGGAGTAGGGGTGTGGTGGGTGCAACCCCTTTGAATATATAGGTTGTTTTATTACATAAAGTGCTGAAATGATACTTAATTGCTTCAAGAAATGCATTTAGTATGTTTTTATACCAATACATCATTCTTTTGGCTTCTTTGATATATTTCTGGAAGGAGGGTCTCGAGACCCCAAAGACCCCCTTGGATCCGCCCCTGCCATGGATACTGTATATACAATAGTACAGTATACAGTAGCTATATGTAAAATTCCAAACCGATTTATAAGCTATCAACTTGACAAAATTGGAGGTTTAAACTACGTACGTATGCTGATTTTTGCTCAGACAATCATAAACCTTTGTTTGTATTAAGCTTTTCAGGTAATGGAGATGGATCACTAGGAGGTTGGTCATGGCTTACATCATCAACTGAGGGTAATAAGACATATTTGAGTCAGCAGATGTACATACATGATAATGCCATCATCTATATGTATGTGACACACTGTATTTGATATCGTAAAAAAATGTGTATTTTGTATGACCTGGCTGTATAGTTAAAACTATTTACAATGCTGCTTCTGATTGCCTTTGCATTTTCAACAGCCAGGCTGTTGTTGTTACAAACAAAACATGTTGTACCTGGCTCTGCATGATCATTGCTCATTAAGGATGTGTTAAAATCAGATTGAGCATCCACTTCACTTAAATTGCTGGCAGAGACAATGCAATCATGTGTCTCAGATATGTTAGCAGGTGTTATATCTGATACTGTTGAATCATGGATGATATCTAACTGCTGTGTTGTTGCATTAGCATTACTACTGTTAGTGTTGAGGGTATGGCATGTAGATTGTAACACTGAATCATTTATTGCTGTTGTATCACCAGTATTATTGGGTTCTAATTTCTCATTAGATGTGGTTTCTAGCTGACTACTCATTACTGGGTCATGTATTGCCATATCTAAAATATAAGCATAAAACAATAACTGTTGTAATTATGCATACCTGGTTTAAAATGGTGAATACGTTGCCTTCTACGTGTTATATTTTTGGTTCCATAGATATCTGTTATTGTTTCTGCTCTTTCTTCACAAGCTATTCCAAATTCAGTAGCTCCAGCAGTATGGCACGTTAGGGCATTTTGATCAACATTATCTTGTGTATTATCTTGAACTGCATAAATATGTAATTAATATTATGTTGTGAAACATATAATTAGTGCGTAAAGTATATAGCTTATAGCTACTAACATTGCTAAGTAAATTATAATGTAACGGTCTAAGCAAAACTCTAGTTAGGATTAACTTGAGAAATAACGGTTTGATAAAATGTTAATGTAGTCATTATTTTTTACATACAGTACGTATGTAGATCCTGCTAGAGTTCCTGTATATGCCGATATATTTTCTTTAATGTGCACATACATAATAGAGGAGTAAGGGCGGGTGTAGAAACAAGAAACATGAAATCAGGCCAGCAAAACAGACCTAAACCACATGAAAAAATGGCACAGAAATAATCTACGTAGCTGACACTGAGTGTGTCATCTTTCCATTGACATCACAAGAAGATGCTATTTAGAGAGCAAACCAATTAAACCTAGAACCCTAGAACTTTACTGTGGCTTTTGGTATCATGACAATATGAACATTTAGCAACTACAGTGTATGTTGTTATTGATATTGCGATTTGATGAAGCACATATTTTACTTAAATATAATAGTTATTGTATTACTGAAATTATCTTATACTTCAAGTATATAGTTACCTTTTGTAGTTTGATACTCTGTGTAAAGAGCTTCGAGTTCAGGATGTAGTTTAGCTATGCAATCCCAATGCCCATCACTTTGAAACACTGCAGTAGTTTATGTCATAACATATATCCAACCATTGCATGTAGCTAACACTTTATGCTCTAAGTGCATAGATTTAGTGCTGTGCAATAATTGCCACTATGCAATATTGTAATGAAAATATTATTATTATCACTATCATGATAATTATTTTTAAGTAATATTGTAGCTATATAGCTAGCCAGTATCACAACAAATAATTATTTCTGAATCAGCTATTGCATTTTTGATTGCATAAATATTATTTTATACTTTCCTAAATACATATATTCAAGACCGTTTTACAGAAATACAATACTCATCTACCTATTGCTACTACGTAGCTAGCTACTGGAATCATGTACAATCCAAAAAACAACTAAGACTACACTGTAAGAATCTACAGTAGCCAAAAATTGCTTACTTAGCAGTAGAAGCCATTTCAGGTCCATGCCACCCAACAACTAACCATTAACACTGCCCATAGGTGGTGTTTGGGAATAGAATCAAACAATATAACATATTTAATCTAATTGGTCAATTGTTGCAGGCACATTAACAAATAATTCTATGGTAACACTAAATCATCATACGTAATTCTTACTTGATATCATTTGGCATGGCAAATCAGACACAGCTGTTGATAAAAATAACAAATAACAAAATTTCATGTAATCTTTGTCAGCATTCAAAAGATCCAGCATAAATTTTAGGAGTCTCTGGCAACGTATTCTTGCACAGCTGCTTTCAAGAATATTTTCTTCTACCTCATTGGACAGGTCACAGTGTTTACGTAAGTTAGCAACGATCAATCTGCAGTTGGGCATAATGCACTGGTACAACAAATCATATTTAGTGGCCAAGAATGAATAGCCTGTGTGGACGACACAAGAAATTACCATGCATGTCAAAGACCAGAGTTCAATCAACAAATGTTATTAAGGCTATACCAATTTTGTCAGTACTAAAGTAAATGCATCCACAAGTACAAATTCCAGCACCAATTACTACACGGAAGCACTCAACAATGTCCAGTCATGACATGATTATTATTATTTTGACAGGTGCATAGAAATACAAATGGACATAATATATCAACAACAAATGTGTAACATAATTTATCAATTCCGTTACCACAAAAAAGGATCCAATGAATACCATACATTAACATTCAGTTAAGATTTGGTGCACTATAGCCAACTACTTTAGTATTTTTCAGGAGAGATTTCATTATATACTTTATAAAACTCACACAAATGTTGTAAATCTTTAGAATTAAAATAAGATTTTTAAACATGTATGCATGTACGTATGTATAATTCATACGTAACCCTGGCTATATCAAAGTGATGGATTATTATAGTTTAAATATTTAACACATTAAAGCTGTTACAAGTTGGGTTGCTATTTTTGAACAGTTGTACATTCTGATATCATTAAGTACGGTAGTACTTAATAGTAGGGATTGGTAAGAAATTGTATGGTTTCCCGATTTTTCGCACTTCATAAAACAACCTTCCAATAGGCTTTACCCGAAAAAACCCGACTGGAATGCACTGGTAAGGCTGTAATGATGCTGTACCTTGGTTAAACGAAGCGACAAGTCGAATATTTCGACCTACAGCCAACTTTGAAAATTTCGAAATTCCAACCTGTATTTCGTCTGCCAGCCAGCCAGCCAGCCAGCCAGCCAGCCAGCCAGCCAGCCAGCCAGCCAGCCAGCCAGCCAGCCAGCCAGCCAGCCAGCCAGCCAGCCAGCCAGCCAGCCAGCCAGCCAGCCAGCCAGCCAGCCAGCCAGCCAGCCAGCCAGCCAGCCAGCCAGCCAGCCAGCCAGCCAGCCAGCCAGCCAGCCAGCCAGCCAGCCAGCCAGCCAGCCAGCCAGCCAGCCAGCCAGCCAGCCAGCCAGCCAGCCAGCCAGCCAGCCAGCCAGCCAGCCAGCCAGCCAGCCAGCCAGCCAGCCAGCCAGCCAGCCAGCCAGCCAGCCAGCCAGCCAGCCAGCCAGCCAGCCAGCCAGCCAGCCAGCCAGCCAGCCAGCCAGCCAGCCAGCCAGCCAGCCAGCCAGCCAGCCAGCCAGCCATAAGACCCGGTTGCGCTAGGTGTAGGGCTCCAGAAATTTCACACAATAAAGGTAATGGCGCCGGATTTACAAAAATGTTGTTTCGAAGATGATTTACCCACTGCGCCATGGCGATTCCTTTTATCCTTCATTTCCTTCCTTGTTCTTTTAGCAAGGTGTGAATCTCACCTAAGGTGACGATAGCCTGTTATGGCTTCTGTTTATTACGTCACGCAAAAACCTGGCTTGCACGTGATATAATTAGTTACAGTGGCACCATGGCACGATGTTTTCGCGTGTACTTTATTACATCGTGAACTTCGAGATTATAGCCTTGGACAAATAGCTTTTGCTGTTTGTCGAGCGTTATTTGCTATCACACAACTGCTTTGCCATGTAAGCGCGTTGTTAACAAGCGCCTGTAAACAAGCATAATTATTACGTAAGCGCCTGCTGAAAGATTATTATGAATGCTTAGCATGTATGTTATTTCAATCCACTGTAATTTACTGTTAATATCTCAGTTTTCATGAAATGCGTACCGGTACAAATTTTTAACACCATCATGTAGATAGCTGTACTCTTGCTTGTACACAGAGACTGAACCATCTATATTTTGTTCTCTTATTACAATGTCAAATTGCATGTGAAGGTCATCAGTGGTAGCTAAGTGTATATATATATATATATACATGCATCTATTAAAGCACTATAGGCTCGCCCCTCAATGCTGTGCATTTCACCAAGAGTCCATAAAAGAGACTTGATTTCACCTAGTAGCTAATTATTATGTAGTGAGAGATTATTGTGACATACTCTCTATCATGTCTATGCATGAATAAGATAAAGATATATAGTAGACTGCTTACTGATTAATTTTGATGAAATAGTACCCTGGAGTCATGACTGCCGACAATTAGACATCCAGATATTTTAGTATAATTCCGGTAAACTTTAACACATGGTTTCACCAAAAAGGACTTGTTGATAGGCGTTGATTTTCAAAGAGAGGAGTAAAGCTCTTAAAGTGTACCTAGTATTAGCCACTGCACTCCTTTGTAGCACTATCGTCAAGATGGCGGCTTCATCCAGCAAAGGCTGTGGAGGCATTCAAGATTCCAACGAAGGTGAGTGGAATGGTGGTCGCAAGAGGCCCAGGATAATGATATGAATGCAACTAGATGGATTACTACACACTAACAGCATGACTGCAAGTTTTCCTGCCATTTATAGCCCACACAAGTTTTTAGGGTCGATGCAGCTGAATAATCGAATTGTCTTCGCCTTTTTTGTCTTCGTCGTCAAATATAGCAGTGTCTTGTATTGCTCTCCACATTGTTAACACGCACTGAAAATTATCACACACTAATTATGGGCATTTAAGCGCACACTATATAGAAATATTACGTGCATTGGTGCGCTTATAGGACTTCAAGGAAGTTAACGCCATTATTTTGATGATGATGGGTATTATGTAATAACTTGATGCAGTGTGTTTTGTACGGGAAATTCAGCGTTAGATACTCTCCCTCTCTCTCTCTTATTATGAACTCTTGTCTTACTTATCACCCAACCCTACTAGTAGCTATAAATGTGCTACAAATGTACACAATAATTATTATGGCTCACAATGTATACCTCTAATATAACATACGTACGTATAATAATAATAATAATTATCCTAAAGAGAATTTTAAGTCCCTTTTTACTCGCCATCTTTTGACATACAAACACTGCATTTTCTTATAACACCCATTTATAAATTATAGAGATATAAATGACTAATTTCTAATCTGTTCATGCTGTCTACCTTGTCTATTCTTTCTGAAGTACGGCGGCATGGACCATTGCATGAAAGCATGCATAAATTGTCCAATTTTTATTGTACGTAGCTTTTTGTACGTGATCAATCACACAAAAAAATAGCTAGGCTTACCCCAATTATGTATTTGTTTGAATACTCTAACTCATTCCCTATCACATAATTTTATACACCCCAGTAAATGAACATTTAGTGGGTGTGGCAGTTATAAAATAAGCACATTGAGCAATGAAAGGTGTGCCACTTATAATAAATGCCGATGATATGTGTAGTTTCGTGTTTTATCCTTTTGAAGTACGTACTTCATGCTGGCACTGGCTGGTAATAGAACCGTCAAGGCAAGAGAGGAGCCTCATATGGACAAGCTACATGCATGCTGTATTAAACGTAATATGATTGCTTGCGAGTAAAGTAAACTACACTCAAGTGCACTTCACATGCGTACAGCTCGTCACAAGGATCGAATGCATGCCATGGATCGTGCGCTCGTGGGAAACTCGCGAGTTCCACTACAAATTTCTCGAGTGACTGTACTAGGACACGCGACACGCGTGTAAATGTCAAGTTTAAACTGAGCGGTACTGTAAGAACAGACTGAATTTGTGACCCGGTCTGACAAAACCAGTCTTATCACCGCTAAATACACCCATCCATATTATGGTATCTATCTCTTGTTCTGTGTGTGTGATTTGAATTCTGTAAGTTTTATTGAATTGCTTAGGATGTTCTGCATACATGGTGAAGTTTGTGCTAAAATATTGTGTTCAGAGAAAGAGTTGTTAAATTTGAAAGACTGAATATTAGCTTAAAATTTTTGCGGCGATAAACTTGTTTTGTCAGATCGGGTCACATTTGGTTCCAGTATACATATGATACGTACATAAGTACGTAACTACGTAAAGCAAGTACATACATAGGTACACAGATCTTATTATTAATTATCTAGAATCTAGTATAGAAACTGATCGTATAGCCAGAAATCTACATATTTCAAAGATAGTATTTTTGAAAATGAATAACTTCGCACTGATTTAACTCTGAAGGTGCTGACATTTTAATTAGAAAATTTTTGTAAATCATCTGGATTTTTCAAAACTTCCAAAACTTACTTCCAGCAGAAAATTTCACCTACATAATGGGTATTGCTGTTGGATAATTGATACGAATATCTAAGGTTACAAAGGTAAGCAAAGCCTTAATTAGAACCTGCTATGTATAATCTTCATAATTATGTAGATTGAGTGATTTTCAAAATGATTACTGTAATGCAAATCGTTCATGGTGAAAAGTTTTGCAGATGGACAGGGTACTTCTAATTCATTGGAAAACTTTCATGGTTCATTCACCCTATTGGATTTTTAAAAGCAAACGTGTGTAAAGAAGTTTGCATGACTCACGTGATTACAAACAGGGGAGTTCGAAACAAGAGCTATATACGTACATGGATTTCTCATTCATCCAAGAACATTAGTTACCCATCATTAGTGAATGGCTGTATTTGCTATAACGCTCGTTGATGGTGAGCCTCTTCAATGGCACCATTCAAGGGACCGTTACTATCGTGTTGCCAGACCATTGCTACTGTCCACTTTCTTACAAGGAACCATTTGGACAATACGCAGAAGTAAACAGTAGTTCTTCCTGTGATTTGGTACTTATTTTCAGAATGAAAAGTTTTGCGGATACAGATTAATCCACGAAAACCACGAAACTTTTCCACCTCAAACGATTTGCATTATGCGGTACATATATACATATGTAACTCAAATTTTCAGCAATGATAAAGTGATGTGTAGCAGTGTGAATGTAGAAGTGTGAATTACGTACATAGGCTGGTCTTTGCTTAGTCACATGTAGTATATGTATAGCCGGATACATTTCTCTAATTTACGTATATGCATGCTTTCGTCTTTTGTAGATTTAAAGATCCTGAAGCATAAATATACTGCTCTGCTGCAGGCATTTCCTGTAACACATTTATCAACACTAGAATGTCTCCTAGATTACCTCACAGATGACTGCATTTGTGCTGTAGTAGAAAGCACTGATGTTAGTTTAGCAAATAAGATGATGTTGGATTGTATGATAACAAAGCTAACCTGTAAAGAAGATTTGCTTGACTTCCTTGATCAGCTGGAGGAAATTATAGATGCACACAATCTGACATCTATTGTAAACGAATTACGTCAAGGTATGTATGTATATTACTTATCTGGTGTACCTACACATTGTTACAATTAAACTATGTATTTAATGTTGTAATACTGTGCTTGCTAATAACAGGTTTTGGCACCTGCAAGTATGTACTAAGGATAGAAATTTATGTGTCTAAAAATTCAATGCCACAGAATTTAAAACAATCTAAGTATATTACCAGAATATTTCATTTATTTCTTTGGACATGCATCCATACTCTAACCAGTGAATACCAATCATGTGATTGCATATGAATAAAACCAATAGTGGCATTTCTGGCTTATTCTATTGCAGGGTGAAAATAACGGTTGGCCATTGGCCAATTTCCGGTCAAATTAGCAATGTGGCCGCCCATTTCCTTGTTTGTCTGACACATTGCAGATCAAACAAGTCTAGATATTAATGCATGTTTGACACTTAGCAATGTTATTGTAGCTAACACAAAACAATTTTTTTTGTTGCTAGGAGATAAACAAGCTAGGAGGGTTGTTTACACTATGGTATATGCTACTCCCTCCTACCTTATTTATCTCCTAGCAACAAAAATTTCTTTGTGTTAGCTTCAATAACATTAGTCTTTTTGAATAGTGGCCAGTCAACTGTTGGCATGTCAGATCAACCATAAAGCTGGTCTGACATTTAGCTGGCTACTTTTGAAAAGTTATTTTCACCCCTGCTATTGGGCAGGCAATTTCCATAGAAATCAAATTTATACGTAGTTTGCTTTAATACATTGCTTATTATAGACATGCTTGTTTATAATTATTACTAGATTTTTTTAAAAAATTTGATTTTTAAAAAGGGGAGTAGGGATCATAGCTCAGTATAAAAAGTAAGGAAACAAGTTGTTGATCACTCACCACCCAGCATATTGCATGTGTTTACTCAAGTATACAATTGCAGCTGGGTAAGCGTTCATACATGCACAAATGAAACACATTCTCTAGCACTTCTACAAGATTTAATCCATACGTTGGTTGCATGATGTTTTGCTTTGAATGCTGGCTGCCAAAGTAGGGATTAAGTCTTGTAGAAGTGCTAGAGAATGTGTTTCATTTGTGCATGTATGAACGTTTGCCCAGCTGCAATTGTATACTTGAGTAAACACATGCAATATGCTGGGTGGTGAGTGATCAACAACTTGTTTCCTTACTTTTTATACTGAGCTACGATCCCTACTCCCCTTTTTAAAATTCAAATTTTTTTAAAAAATCTAGTTTTTTTACTTTTATAGCTAGCTGTTACAGGCACTCAAGACTGGAATTATTTCTTAGCAATTGATATCTACATAGTTTACAATGGCTCGCTACGTATGTGCCACGCCCACCTATACAACAGACTCGTTTCATCACAATACCAAGTGTTTATATGGTAAAACGACTTGTACTGTGAAGGAAGGACTATATTCTACTCGTAGCCAGACCATTTTATTTAATACGCAGTTACTAGGTCGTTAATAGGTGTCCGATTATAAGCGCTTAATGTTATAATTAACATTCGGTGCTTACAATTCAGAAGATCGATAAAGCAGCTGCGTGCAAACATTATCTATGGTGCAAATAAATTGGTCTGGCTATGGAAGACGAAACTATAGGGAAAGACTGAATTCTTCTTCCATTACGCGTTACGGATTGCGTCAGTAAGCATGCGCCTATCCAAGTTGTTTATTATTTCATTTTAACACCTTGCGTGGAATGTTGACACCTTCGTAATATTTCGTCATCCTTTGGTTGAGGAAGATCAATCGATGAAAATAGAACAAAGGACAAGCTATGGCGCAGTGGACAAACCTTAATCAAAATAACAATTTCGTAAATCCGACGTGATTCCCTTTGTTGTGTGAAAAATCTGGAGCCATACACCTAGCGGAACCGGGTCTTACGGCAGGCTGGCTGGCTGGCCGGCATACGAAATACAGGTAAATTTTGAAATTTTTAAAATTCGCTGTGGATCGAAATATTAGACTTTTCGCTGCGTTTAGCAAAGATACAGCCTAATTACAGCAGTACTAATGCATCCAGGTAGGTTTTTTTGGCCAAAGCCTGTTACAAAGTTGTTTTTAAAAGTGCAAAAATTCCGGAAGCCATAGTTTTTCATAGCGATCCCTACTATTAAGTATTACCGTACTTAATGATTATACAGGCACATGACTACCAAACCAAACCATGGCTACATTACTAAATACATAGACCAACACACATGTGGTTTAAGTTTTGCAATACCTGCAATGTATGTTCATTTCGTTTAGGACTGCAGCGCACTTTTGAGAAAGCCATCAACTTAGATATAGATATGTACCAATCCATTTCAACCATTGAATCTGGAGTCTCTACATTAGGTATGTATGTAGCTATCTGTATACTTATTACCGTATGTATTACTTAAAGCACTGCCACAAGTTTGTATGGAATATACAGCACAAAGTGAGTGTTGAGTGGCAAATATAGCACGAGGCAAAGCCGAGTGCTATATTTGTCACGAGACACTCACTGAGTGCTGTGTTTTTCATACAAAAGAAGTGGCAGTGCTTTAAGTGGTTTATTGTACTTTGCACTTCTTAAACTTAAGATAAATCACAACTTCTTGGATAAGGAATTTTATTTTTTAACACATTCTTCATATAAATGAATGGTGTTTCTTTGATATAATTGCGTCAATCAGCCACAGTTCTATAACTACTCTAGCGTTCTATAACTACCCAACCACAGTTCTATAACTACCTACGGTACAGCTCGATTATAACTTTAAAAAAACTCGCGTGCGCAATTACACTAGCACTACACGAACAGCAAAAATATCATGGCGTGTTTGCCAGTGCACGAGAAATTGATGACGTCTCAACTGCTCGCAGAGTGTTAAAAAACTCCTCGCGAGTCTAAATAAACTCGTGCACTCGACACGTGGAGTCTGCTCGAGTATAGTACAAACGCATGTAAACGAGCAGCAACATACGTACGTACATACGTACATACGTACCTTGAAACTGGCCGGGAAGGCTACCTGCAAGTCCAAACTTCTTTAAGATAAGGTGCTGCGTGCTCTTCCATTATCTGTTGTTAAGAACAAAAACGCATATCACGTGCGCATGTGATTCTAATAAGTTTATGCAAGATTTTTTGTGACTAACACGTGCTTGTCAGCAGGCGCATTTATTTGACAGACACGATGACTGACAAGATCGATTGGAATAACGGTAACAATGTTTTATGTTTGCTTTTTAGCCTTGCCATCTTTAAATCACTGGCGTACGCATACTGAACGCGCATGTGTCCTTTGTCCCAGTACACTCGTGTGGTGCAGCTTACAGGTTACTCGTGGTGATCACGAAGATAACGTGCGTGTACTGCACACGAAATTCTCGTGCAGTTGTGTACAAACACGCGAGTTTTTTAAAAATACCCGAGTAGAGTTACAAAATACACGCGTGTAAGTGACACGCGTGTTTCAAGTTATAATCGAGCTGTACCGTAGTTGACACATTATGGTGTTATAGAACGGTTGTACCCTTTGATCTGCCCACGCAAAGTACAATAAAGAGAAAAGCGGTCAAATTTTACGTGCACATAAATCCTACTTTCTCTTGCCGGGTCAAAAATATCAGCTGTATATATGTACAAGATGATTGTAAAATTAAGATTGCCAGAGGTACAAGAGTCTATAAACAAGTAAGAAACAACTGCTTTTATGTTTTTTAGTGGTTGCATAATTGAAAGTGGGTAGCATAAAGTGTATAGCACATCTTCTACATAAAGCTGAAAAGTGGTTCGTCTGTCTGTCCGTCCTTATCAGGCTGATAACTCTGCCATCTCTACATCAATTGATGCCAGACTTGCCTGAAATGAAAGCTATGTCCTCTGGCATTATCCGTCGAGTGCTCACCATTAAAACCATTGAAAGCTGCTGTGGCCAAGCATCAGTATGACGCCACAAGCATCGATCCATCGAGTGCCACCGGCGGCCCCTATATCACGCTGGAACGGGTAGTGCAACATCAATATCAGCAATCAATTTGCCATCTCCACAGCGGACTTGACGAATACATATGTAGTTGATATTCAATAGTTTACAGGGCATTTTCACCAACCATGATTGGCTTTGTCACTTGGTCACCTTTATAAAAGATGATGGGGTTCACGCAAGCCTTCAGTGGAAACAAGTTGATATTTTACCATCTAAAACCAGGCACTGTGTAAGTCAAACCACTGTTAATAAACTGCTGTTCAGTGTATTATAATAACATGAGTAAGTCACGTGAGAAGACTCATCATTAAGGAGCACATACACAAATTTATTTATTCAGCTTTATACTACAGTACTTTTAGTGATAAGACTTTTTAAAAGCAATTATTTTAAGCCAAAATTCTTACTTTAACACTATACGTAGGTTGGCCTTCTTTTATAAGCTTTGCTACCCGGATGGCATGCCCATTTTTATAACAAAAGTGCTTCATCTTTATTAGTAATGTACAGCTGGTTAAACATCTTTTACTGCAAAATTAAGGCTAACACAGCATTACCTTGCTCTTCTTTAGCCGTTACTCACAATGCGCTTCATTACTAAGGTTGCGCCCATCAGTAAGATCGATAGCAAGTATCATCTGAAAAGCAGTAGGATTTGTTTCATTGGACATTTACGTACGTAAATGGTTTTTAATAGTTTGGAGGGCGGACACACATAAACATGCATACTGACATCCCAGACAAAAGAAATTTCAAGAAATCAGGTGCATGCCTAGTTTAACAAAAAAAAACAATTAGAAGGAAAATGTGACTTTCATGTAAACATTTTAAGGCTGTATTAGAAGGCTGGATGAATTGATTTTGCTATGTATGTAGTTTATTGTAAGGTTTGTTTGTAAAGCATGTAAGACTATGAAAGCCAGTAATCTCTACTGTTAAGTAATTAATTACATACGTATATACACACACATTATTCATGAAATTATAATTAATGGGAGTTTTTAATCAAATACAGAGCTGAAGTCATGGTTTTTAACCCAGACTACATTGAGCGATCACTGTAAAGGTACAGTACATACATACATATTATTAATTTTGTTTTACATATATATGTAACTACGTATATTATAGCTCAAACAAATTTCACAACCAAAGCATTTTGGCTGAAAAGCTGTAGCCTAATAATATAAAAGGATGATTACAATTTTTATATGTAGCTACGTATGTACTTTATGCTATAATTATTACGTACTTTACACTTTATGAATTAGGTTCCAATTGCAAAACAATTTTGGCTTGGATTGTTTGTAAAATTTAATCACCTGGATAACAAGTTTATAAAATGAAAATAAGTACGGTACCAATTTAATGCAACGTCGCAGCACCATCACTTGCGAGTGTGAGCGATTGCACTCGCGAGTGCGAGTAAAACTACTCGCAAGTGAAGTAGTGACCACGAATCGGCTTATAAGCTGTGTGATAGCTTCAGCTTACTCCAGTAGTAAAGCATAACGCTTTAGTATAAAGTAATGCTAAACATAGACACCCTGGGTATAAAAAAAGTGCAAGGCCAATCAGAAGCAGCATTGCAAACAGGTGTGACCAAAATCTTTGATATCAGTTGAGGCCAAGAAGTTACTTATCGAAAATCTTTTTAACTACTTGAATGACTCATACAATAGATATTTTCACAAATACTAGATTTTTAAAAAAAATTGAATTTAAAGGGGAGTAGGGATCGTATAAAAAGTAAGGAAACAAGTTGTTGATCACTCACCACCCAGCATATATTGCATGTGTTTACTCAAGTATACAATTGCAGCTGGGTAAGCGTTCATACATGCACAAATGAAACACATTCTCTAGCACTTCTGCAAGATTTAATCCCTACTTTGGCTGCATGATTTTTTGCTTTGAATGCTGGCTACCAAAGTAGGGATTAAATCTTGTAGAAGTGCTAGAGAATGTGTTTCATTTGTGCATGTATGAACGCTTACCCAGCTGCAATTATATACTTGAGTAAACACATGCAATATGCTGGGTGGTGAGTGATCAACAAACTTGTTTCCTTACTTTTTATACGATCCCTACTCTCCTTTTTAAATTCAATTTTTTTTAAAAATCTAGTTTGTTTACTTTTATAGCTAGCTGTTACAGGCACTCAAGATATTAGCAATTGATATCTACATAGTTTACAATGGCTTGCTACGTATTTGCCACGCCCACCTTTACAACAGACTCGTTTCATCACAATACCAAGTGTCTATATGGTAAAACGACTTGTACTGTGAAGGAAGGACTACATTCTACTCGTAGCCAGACCATTTTATTTAATACGCAGCTACTAGGTCGTTAATAGGTGTCCGATTATAAGCGCTTAATGTTATAATTAACGTCTGGCTATGGAAGACAAAAATATAGGAAAAAACTGAATTCTTCTTCCATTACGCGTTACAGATTGCATCAATAAGCATGTGCCTATCCAAGGTGTTTATTGTTACATTTTAACACCTTGCGTGGAATGTTGGCACCTTCGTAATATTTTGTAATCCTTCGGCTGAGGAAGATCAATCGATGAAGATAGAACAAAGGACAAGCTATGGCACAGTGGACAAACCTTAATCAAAATAACATTTTCGTAAATCTGACATGATTACCTTTGTTGTGTGAAAAATCTGGAGTTGTACACCTATCGGAACCGGGTCTTACGGCAGGCTGGCAGGCTGGCTGGCTGGCCGGCAGACAAAACACAGGTAAATTTCGAAATTTGTAAAATTCGTAAAATTCGTTATGGATCGAAATATTAGACTTTTCGCTGCATTTAACAAAGATACAGCCTAATTACAACAGTACTAATGCATCCAGGTAGGTTTTTCAGCTAAAGCCTGTTATAAGGTTGTTTTTAAAAGTGCAAAAATTTTGGAAGCCATAGTTTTTCATAGCGATCCCTACTATTAAGTACTACCCGTAACCGTACTTAATGATGATTGGCTTTGTCACTTGGCCCCCTTTATTAATAATGATGGTGTGAAAAAGGTGGCTAAGTGACAAAGCCAATCATATTTGTGAAAATATGCTATAAACTATTGTATGAGTCATTCAAGTACGTAGTTAAAAAGATTTTCAATAAGTAACTTCTTGGCCTCAACTAATATCAAAGTTTATGGTCGCAACTGTTTGCAATGCTGCTTTGGATTGGCCTCGCACTTTTTTTACACCCAGGATATTTTTGTTTAGCATATCACTACTTTTTTGGAAGTATAAAAAGATGTTATTACTAGCAAGCAGCAGAGAAGTACTGCATGGGCATAACTTGTACTTGCCTAGCACACAATATTGCAAATTAAACTTTGAAGCTTAATTTTGAAAAACTCAAGCCCGAGATTTTTTTAAACTTTCGCTACAGAGTGATACATCAATATAGATTGTGTATCTAAAAGTTTATGCAAATTATATGAATGGGGTCCAAGTTATGACAACTATCAACCTGCAGTGTAATAGCCCTTCTCAAATACATTCAAGTGTTTACTTCGTACTGATAATAGTATGATAGGTAGAGCATACATAGGAGAAGTGCTGATACAAATTTGGCTGAAATCCATGAAGAAATGACTGAGTTATTGGACAAACAAGTGAATGTATAAAAAGAGAGTTTGAAAAAAACTTCCAGGGTTCACAAAAGCTCCCGCAAGCCCACGAAAAAAGTGTGCAATGAAAATGAAAGAAAATTTTTGTGGTGACAGGAAGGCATTTATAAGGCTGTATCAAAAGAATGGCTGAACAGATGTCTATCAACTTTGGGATATTGATTTTTCAAACAATGAAGGTACTAATTCTCTAGTAAACTGGCGAATAGGGCAGGAAAGGATGGTTCATCATGCGTAGTCACATAACAGGCACCATAAAACTCACAATGGCTGGTACTTAGGAATGGTGGCGCCTATTTCCTCCATTCTCGGTTTGTTGATTCTGTGTAGTAAGAATGTTGTGGGTCGGTAATAACTAAGCGATAGCATTAATAGCGGCTTAGGCTAGAGCGTTTGCGAGTTTGAGGGCAGTGCTACATGTAAATAACTCACTCAGTGGTTGCGTTGCTGTGCTTCTTCTTGGCCTCGCGACTCACTATCGTGAGTGTTGATTGTAAAATGAAGCGCTTTCGTCTTAAAGGTGGGCGCGGCACCTACTGAATATCGAGCACACGAAGCTGGTATTGAAGTAGCAAGACAAAGTACTACAGTTTATATAATGGGCGTGGCATATATCAAGCAGATGAAGCTTGTATTGAAATAGTGACATGGAGTACTGTAGTATATAAAGTGGGCGTGGCACCTACCGAATATCGAGCGCGTCAAGCTTGTATTGAAGTAGCAACATGAAGTACTACTGTTTATAAAGAGGGCGTGCCATATATCAGCATAGTTTTGTCTTGTACTTGCTATTGGTACATTGCTGTTACTAGTACTCGCAAATACAAGCGTTGCCACTTGCACTCGCAAGTGTGACATTGCATTAAATTGGTACTGTAGCTAGTACTCTAGCAGCTAGCTAGTGCTCCTATACTTTTGAAATTCAACATGAATTTTCATTTCTAGTTTGCTTATATGTATTTATGGTACCAATTACGTAGTTGTATGTGAGATACGTACGTACCTTTTGCTAGCTGATATGTAACTATAATTATGTATGTACAGTACAGCTCAATTTAAACTTTATATATGTGTGTAGTTCCACGTTTAATGTAAGTAAAAATTCAGAATTTGGCGTGAAACTATATTTTGCTTACAGCTTTAGCGTGCACACTAGGGGAACAAATTCATGTATGCACATCACGAGCACACGGGTTGTACATGCACTACACTTGTTCATGCGAAGATACTTACATAGCTATGTGTACGCATGCACTTACACTTCATGAATGACTTGCATGTACATTGAGTTGGATTGATCCCAGCAACAAATTTATCACATTTGTTTTCCCTATACATCTGTTGAAAGTGACACATTTGAAATTGGAGGAACTGTTTCACTCGCTAAACAATAGTAAGAAGTCAGAGTGCTCATAGGTGGACTGTGCCTACCATTCAGATCTCACATTACCAGTGTAACTACGCAGCAAACAAAGAAGGCTAGACTTTAGCTTCACAATAAGAATTTTGGCTACAAATTGCTATGTAGCTACATAGTTTCTCATCTCTGTGCATGTTGCAAGTGATCACAAACTGCAAAATACACATACGTACTTCTATTGTTCTATTATGGCATTCGTAGTAGTAGTAGTATAGTTCGTATATACATACGTAGTAACAAATCAACCATCCCTTAGAGAAAGAGACTACAACTTCATGAAGAAAGCAGCATGAATCAAGTGGAGTTTTGTAAACTTTTAGTGGTAGCTTAGTTATATGTGTTTATACTGCTCTACTGTTTGTACGCTGGTATATGTTTATTGTAGAATATGCATTAAATATACATACGTATGTAGAACCCATCATTCCTTTATTATACACACCAAGGCACACGCCTAGAAGTTCGCCAATAGAACACGCAAATTCTATGCATCAGCATACAAGTGTGCTCGTACAAGGCCTAATGCATATGGCAATAGAGAACAGATCAAGTGCATACACTTGTGCTAATGTAAAACATCATCGATCTTTCATGTACACACATGCATGTACGTATGTAATATTAAACATGTGTCAAGTCATGTAGCTATATAATTATACGTAGTTGCGACACACATGCACAGTCAGAGTTGTACCATACCTATAGCTGTGAAATAATTAGAATTTACAAGAATTTACAATTATGCACCCATTAATTACATAGCAGCTACATATGTACTCTACTAAGGCATGTGTATGTATGTTAGTTGTGTACCTTCTATAGATCTTTTTAAGAGACATTATCAAGCACTTTGTAGCAGCCTTCCTAAAAATGTCGAAAAAACTAAAGCAAGATTGCTACAATACAGCAGGGTGCTACCATCTTGTGCTATTGAAAAGATTACTTCTACCATCAATCCAGAAATTGTTAACCAAAAGATAGTAAATTTTCTCATTATCAGCTGTAAGAATGATGAAGAGATTATGCACTTCTGTGACCTATTTGAGAACCTTGTGGAAAATCCTCTTTTTATACACTACGTAGAAGTTTTACGAAATGGTTAGTAAATTATATTTTGTCAAGTTTCAAGTATGTGTGTGACTGGATTTGCAAAAAGGATCTCATATGTATGTATATATTCTATCCCAGTGCGTGGGTGGATCAAAAAGGCCTGCTGGGTGTTATAGACAATAATACCAGGTGTTATAAAAGTAACACCCAGTGGTTTTGGTTTCAGACAATTAGTATGCATCAAAGATTTATTGAACTGAGCCATATACGTAGCTACGTATCAACTGTCGTAGCAATCCACTCAGTAAGCAACTGATAGACAGTTTTTGGAGAATATCAAATACCATCCTCTCTTCAAGCTTCCAATACAAATCGCTGCAGATAACTACAGAATATTTTTACTAAATGTGGCTTATCAAACAGATCCACAGGAAATTTGTCTTCATTACACCGTTCATTTCTCTGCATACATTACCCATTCATGCATAAAAACACAGCGAGCCTAAATGATTGGTCGATCGAGCGGTACTGGGGGAACAATTCCTTTATATGATTTGGTTGTAGTTTATATCTCAGCTTCATTAAATGTTTTATTAAATCGGTTCGACAGAAATGAAGGGGCTACGCTATTGCCTGAGGCCAAACGAGTGTTTTCAATCATTACCGCTCTGGTGCGTTTCATCAGTGTTTTGCTTATCGATCCAAATTATCACTTGAGGCAAGAAGGTGAGTTGCCTGGGCACCGTTAAAAGTCGTCTCAAGAGTAATCCATCCTTAATTTACTACTAACTAGCTACATAAGCTACGAGCAAAACGTTAAATCTGTTTTCAGGAAAATAACACGTATGTATATACTTGCAGAAGCTGCCAGCTTGATTACAGGAAGTTGATTACGCATTGTTTACTGGGATGGTAGACAGTTAAATCCCACTCGGGTGATATCGTTTTTATTACCCTCATACCAGGATTTAACTAAACCTTCACATTTAATTTCTCAACTTTGCAAGAATGCAACTCCACCTTGAGCATATACGATTGCAAATTTTGACTTGTTACCTCAACCACATGCATACAAATTATATAAAGTACACCTCTTCAAAGTTGGTGTGAGTATAAGATCTTTCCCAAATCCAGTCACATAAATAATATACATGTAGCAGATATATAGCTATTGTACTAGCATCAAATATACATACATAGCTAAATATTAATTTATTTCCTTGTGTATATCCTGGATAGTACTGACTAGTGTTAGAGAAATATACTAAAATTTTATGTACATAGGGCTTACAATTTGTGTATGTTGCATAATCTTCAAGTTTCTAATATTCAAAGTAACTAGAATCTGTAAATTGTTTGCCATGCAGACTGGCATCACAACTTTATACTACATTTAAAGTGTTTTATCAGTGTAAAGTCATTAAATTCTTATTTTGTAGTATGTGTTTCAATATTACATGTGACCAGGTATGGGAAAATCAACCATGTACATGCATTGTGTTATTTTGAGAAATCACCATTTAAAACATTCAGTTGATTAAAACGGACTGCTGCCTGTAACTTGCTGGCTTTTATTATCAGCAATAAACTTAGTAATCTGTTAGCTTTCATATACGGTAGGCTGCAGAAAAAAGTTAACGTTTCGTGATTGTAATTACGTGCGTATTACGTCCCGTACCAGGTAATTACTTGCGTAATTACGCAATGTGTTGAATTCGTTATTACGGGGTTGCTACGTGTGATTTTTTCACGTTACAGGAGCCGTGACAGCGTAGTAGCGTACTATGGCGTTGAGGGCAGAAACGAGGGCTGTAAGCCAGACAATCAAAGACAAAGGTACGTATGTAGTTGTGTTCCGTGTTAATCGCTAACTATTTTTCTTTCCACAGAAATATATTTCCTAGTATACTGGGGGAGTAAAGAGGGTGTAAGCATGCACCCTTCTGTCGAACTGGAAGAAGGCGATGGAAGGGACGTAGGATACGCGTGTGTAGTGCAGTTTCAGTACAGCGACTATAAACATACACAACACTATTTAGTTAACAACTCCAAGCTTAAACCATACATTTATAAACCTATGTTTAGACACACCATATACCTCTAAAAGTCCAACCCATGCAGTTCGAGTCGACATCTCAAAACGGTTGCAATAGATAAAAGCCATTCTCCATTAATATCTTATGGAGCTGGTAAGCTGTAGTTTCGTCATCGTGCTGCATCTGGGCTTCTACGAATCGTTTAACCTCCGCTGTTATTTTCGTAGGACGACCCGAACCTTCTTTGCGAGCAAGGCAATTCGTCTCACGGAAATGGCGAATAAATTTCCACACCGATACTCTGCTAATGTGTATACCTTCCCCCTCAAGAAGCTTCTTGAGACGTGTAGACGACTTGGTTCCATCAAAGTAATACACTAAAATTCTCTGCTTAGCGTACTGCGACAATACCATTATGCAGTCAACACCGGTCAACACAAAAATTTAATCAACTTAATGGTTCTATTAAATTAATGCGCAGCAAACGTGTACATTGATGTTTCCGTAGTCTTAGCACCATCGCAAGCCAGCTGTCTAAGCCTGAGGTATATTAATTATATGTACTTTACCTTCCATAATTTGCATTATATCATCTGATGAGTAGCTACCATTAGTGTTCGGCATGCATGGCGCTCGCCGGATGCATGCATGCTAATTCAGTGACTTTACCACTCGCCTCACCACATAAAATTCATAAGAATAATGTTGGCTAACTAGATGGCTATATAGCTAACTATAGTAACTGATTATTTCTGCCGTTGCCTGAGCTAACAGTTCGTCGCCGGTAGAACTCCGTCACTCTCAGCTGCGGCCGGTCTTCTTCTAAACAATCCTGAAACATATAATAGCGCACATTATACGTAATTACGTAGCTAAGTACAATGGTAGATAGTAGCCATACTTTTGGCCGTTAACAGTGACGTAATTACGGTACGTACGTAATTACTGATGTCCTGTAGAACGTAATTACGACGTACTATCGTGATTACAAATCGTAACTACAATCACGAAACGTTAACTTTTTTTTGCAGCCTACCGTACGTACGTACATACGTAGCTAACTTTGTAAATGTCTGATGACTGAATTTCAGGCTGTTTGAGATGATTTTTTAAGGTGTGCATTAATTTTAAGACAGCAGAGCAAGGGGGTGGGCAAGTGAGAGGAAAGGGATGGGTGGGAGGTGGCTCAGCCAACCAACCATATAGCACTGTCTAGAGCTGGAAAAGATACCAAAGTAGCCAGAAGGCACCCATACTACATCACAAAGCCATAGGAGACATGTAGCTACGTAGCAGTGAGAGTAGTTCCATGTCCCATTCACTCAATTGGTGCCTTCCATTGGCGCCATTATCACATTTGTGACTTCACAGGGTCGGCAAAATGCCCTCCAGAAAAGCATACCTCTTCACACTGACTAATTGAGACACTATTTATGGATAGCACTTGAGTGTAGCTATAATCTTGTGCAATAAAATGGATATCAGTTTTTGCGCATGGTCAATTTTTGCAGACCTGGTCACATACGTATGTGTTGTTTAGTTAAAAGTTACTGTTCAGGTGTTTTCTTTATTACACCACAGTAATTTAACAGCCAGATTATACGTATATGTAGAGCCTAATTCTTAAATAATAAAACATCGACTTGTTAACAGTTAATAATTATCAGTTAACTTATGTACGTAGATACTTGTTACAAATCCATTCATAATGATACTTCATATGATTTGGTATAAATGATGATATACGTATCCGTTGTTAGATTATAAATAATTTTGCAGACTTTCTTACTTTGGATTATACTAAGCCATGTGAACAAGCCACTGAAGTTACCACTAGTAATTTACTCTTGGATGATCAAACATCCTTAAATGTGGAACAAAGAAATACAGATATTCAAACTGAACAGTCCACCACTGAAAATGACAGAACACAGGATACAGCTACACCCACAGGTACGTATTTCACTCAGCAGTAAATTCGTAATGGTTTCCATAATGTAAGGATACCATATCTGGGTTGAAACCAGGTCAGGTCAATCTGCATATCCGGGTCAAATGGGTCACTTTTTCCAGATAATGTGGGTTGCTGGGTCATGCTCAAAATCTAAATTGTAAATTGATCTGCATTTATAATACTCTTATCCCTTTCCCGGCTGAATTTCCATGAGCACATAACTGATGTTATAATATCTAATGCTACAAATCAACCACACCTCATACTCCGTAGAATCTATACATCAACATGTTTGCTATAGACTAAGGAATCCCACAATGTAATTACGTACATTTACTCTGGGTCATCATCTGAGTCACAGGGTCTAAGTCAATGGGTCAGTGGGTCAATGCCTGTGACCCAGTTGCAACGCTGTACCATACGTATGTAAGGATCTGTAGCATTTTTGTTAGTGCTAACAGTTAATGGATCGGGATATGTATGAAAGTTCTAATCAACTTTGAAGATAGATATAGGCATACTATGAAGGGTACTTAGTCTAACAATCTACCTAACAATACATAGTAAACTAAGTAGTCATAAATTTTGTGTTGTAGCAGTCATATCCCAATAGTAAAGAAACCTTTTAAATCAAGTGCGAGCCGTCGGCTGGCGCTCACCTGGTTTCTTTCGTCCACAAAGGTTGGTCGGTATGCGTGTCTGTGTTTGTATATGTGTGTCCAGGCTATTAAAAATCATTCATGTGAATGAAGTCTGAATGATCAATCAAACAAGTCCTACTGCTTTTCACTTTCTTTATATGACACTTGCTATCGATATTACTGATGGGCAGGGCCTTAGTAACAAAGTGTCGTCGCAAGTTATGAAGAGCAATTTAATGCCGTGTTAGTTTATTTCACGGTAAAAGCTGTTTAACCAGCTGTACATTACTAACAAGATGGAGCGCTTCAGTTTTAAAAGTGGGCAAGCTGTGCGGGTTGCGGAGCTTATAAAAGAAGACTGGCCTATAGTGTTACAGTAAGAATTTCGGCTTTTAAAAAGTTTTATCATTAAACTGGAGTATAAAGCCAGTTTAAACAAAAGATTAAATTTGTATGCGTTAATTGTTATGTGTTCCTTAGCGATGAGTCTTTGTTCATGTGATTTACATTTGACATCGTTAATTACTATTACAATACAGGTGGTTTAATTTGGGGCATTTATTAAGTAGCCAAGTACTAATTGACGCGCATGTAGTTACATACGTGGTTAGCGAATAATCTAGTGCATGCCTCAATGACTGTTTGCTGTACAATTTGCATTCATAAAATCTGAATTTATGATTTGTGCAAGTCCTAGGTTTATGTATTGAGTCATAATAACAACACAGAGAATTTAACGACTTCGTGATTATGAATACATATCCCCATTGCCGAATATGTACCTTAGAGCATGAGGCATATAATCTTGCAGAGGTGACAGAAGCCTACGCATGTTTATGTACACTGAAAAATATAGCAATTTCCTTCTACACTATAAGGCAGAATTTCCTATAGAATTTCCTTTATGATAACCAGTAAATTCTATAGGAAAGAGTGCCCTACACTGTAAAAGGAAATTCCTTACTTTTTCCATATGTACGTATGTCCAGATTTATGATAGCTAGTCAACAATAGTCTACAGAAACTATAGGTAAGCTTCATATCTCAGTTATAAGCATCTCTATCAATTTGTAACTGAAACAGAAATATGTTTTGCTCTGTAAGGAATAAAATTGATTGTTGGTGTACCGAATTTTGTTGGGAAGATTGTACCATTGCTACACACTTCTAGTGCTACCTCAATTAATGCACATTTGTTATAAAAACATACTAAACTATAAAGACTTCCTTTGAAAGACTACCCATTTATATGACAATGCATTAAATCAACTTATAATTACACCACCAAAACTTTTGGCTACATTGAATGTATGGTATGTGCCAGCCTCTAATTACATACATACGGTACAGTTCAAATGCAACTTGACACCCACACGTGGGTTGCTGGTTGAAAAATCGCGGGTAGCTTGCAGAATTCATAACTAATGGTTATAGGTGCCCGTAAAGATTCTTACGTACCTGTGTCAGGTAACCTGTAACACATGTAGGGTCTCTGCAACCAAGAAGCTATACCATTATTTTGTTTCGATACAACTATTTAATAAGAAATTAATTAAACAACTATCGACTCTTGGTAGTTCTTCCTCGATTTATTAATCTATTATAGATGCTTTTAGTGAATCCTCAACTCAATTCCTGAAGGCGTCGATTATTATCAATTGCGAGCAAAGCTCGGTCTCTTGCTCAGTCTTGCATTGGTGAGGTATGGAATGTAATGTGTTGTTTTAATGCTCCAACCAGCCCATAGTTTACCAATCATTTACTACAAGAAATTGCACACTTCTTGCAATTTCATACGATATGCGTCATACACATGAGTGTTTTATTAGTTATTTGTATGAAAATTAAATGTATAATACACGTGTATATACATGCATTTACAGTTAGTGGAGCATATATTGAAGAATAAAATGCGTTGCTTATTAAGCAACGCATTTTATTCTACACTAATATTGCTTAGCCGTAGGCCCATACAGGAATGCTTATAGGCGATGTTTTGGTGTGGTGTTATGCGGGCGGATATCAATGTAGTGGCTGTTCTGAAGCCCTCGCTCATATTATATCTGCTTGTGCTATTATGGTATGTTGCAAGGTATGTTGCTTATGCAACACGTTTTATTCAATAACGTAGGGCACACCTTTTGAGAGCTACAAATTTTGTGGATTTTGCAATTTCTTGAAATTTATTGCATAAAAAATTAGAATTCCACTGTATAATTTGTAACATAGATGCATTCAACTACATACGTAATTGATACCTGGTACCATGAGGATAAGAGAAACAGCATGGTCTTCCTATTACCTGGCATGATAACATTGATCCATTTCTTTTAGCAAAAACATGCTGCGAACATGCCCACCTATGGTACCAATTTAATGCAACGTCGCAATCGTGCGTGTGTACAAGTGCAATCACACACGAGTGCAAGCATTGCGCTCGTGAGTGCGAGTAAAATTACTTGCAAGGGAAGTAGTGACCAAGAATCGGTTTATAAGCCGTGTAATAGCTTCATTTTACTCCAGTAGTAAAGCAAAATGCTTTAGTATAAAGTAATTGTAAAATGAAGCGCTTTTGTCTTAAAGATGGGCGTGGCACCTACTTAATATCGTGCACTAAGCTGGTATTGAAGTAGCAAGACAAAGTACTACAGTTTATATAGTGGGCGTGGCATCTACCAAATATATCGAGCGCATGAAGCTTGTATTGAAGTAGCACATGAAATACTGCTGTTTATAAAGAGGGCGTGCCATATATCGGTATAGTTTAGCCTTGTACTTGCTATTGGTACATGGGCTGTTACTAGTACTCGTGAGTGTTTATACTTGCATACGCGAGCGTTGCCACTCGCACTCGCGAGCGTTACCGCTCGCACTAGTGAGTGTAGTACTCACGAGTGCAACGTTGCATTAAATTGGTACCGTAAGTATGAAGTTGACTTCACAAACAACCAATACATGTACAGTGTATGGATAGTACGTATAACAGGTGTAAGCCTTCTCATAGGTCCCTAATGGGATAGTATTTATGATAATCAGAAGATCAATAATGGTTGTGCATATATTGGTTAGGCTACGCGAGACTATGGAATATTCTTGAATTATTGCTTGCATGTGAGGATCTTTATAAGGTGAAATCCCCTAACAACAGAATCCCTTTATTCACTCATATTTTTTCATGTGCAAGAGTAGCTTGTGCATGGCTTCACGTGCATGTAACTTGCACCTTACGCTTACTAATGTGTTTTGTGAAATTAACTAGTATTTATAACAGTCATAGCTACTTGATTCTAGGAGGCCAGTCTTCATCTACACATATAGTCCTGCAATGAAAAAGTATTTAGCTAAATTTAGCTAATGCAAATGTGTGCAACATTATATATAGTTTTGTAGCTACATACGGTACCGCTCAATTTAAACTTGACATTTGCACGCGTGTCCTAGTACAGTCGCTCTAGAAATTTGTAACGGAACTCGCGAGTTTCCTGTGAGTGCACGATCCATGGCATGCATTCGATCCTCGTGACGAGATGTACGCATGCAAAGTGCGCTTGAGCATAGTTTACTTTACTTGTGAGCAATCATGCTACGTGTAATATAGCACGCGTGTAGCTTGTCCATGCAAGGCTCCTCTCGTGCCTCGACGGTGGTATTACCAGCCAGTGTGTGAAGTACGTAATTCGAATGGATAAAACACGAAGCTAAACATATCATCGGCATTTATTACAAGTGGCACACCTTTCATTGCTCAATGTGTAGGCCTGAGCCTAATATGCCGGCATAATTTTGAGAATAATAGGTTGTAATTTTAATGAGAATAATTCTGGAATTATAGAACATTCACGAGCATGGTAAATGTAATGAATAATCTCAAAAATGGTGATGATGGTGAAGATGTCCATGATGGTAGCAATTTTTCGTGTAGATTCTGAAGCAAAGTCTGCACTGGCAATATCCTCTTCACCAGTATAATAGTCACTGTGTGTATTGTGGACATTATTATCACCAATACAACAAAAATTACAAGAATAAGTAGGAATAATTGTGGCGAGCCTGAGCGAGCCCCACACTAACGAGTAGCTGGTGTAATGGTCACGTTTACGATAAACTACGATATAAAACGGATAGCCCACACTAGTGAGTAGCTGGTGTAATGGTCACGTTTACGATAAACTACGATGTATAACAGATACCTTACACTTTCTTTGAGCGTTGAATTAAACATTCACCTTATACGGTTGGCATCAATTGCTGCGTGCGCGTAATGGTTCGTGTCACGGCTGAATTACCGGCGTGTATTACTGCACTTCCATATCAGGCATGTGTAATGGTTCATGCCACGATTAATCAACGGCGTAGATTACTGCACTTTCATATCAGGCATGTGTAATGGTTCATGCCACGATTAATCAACAGCATATATTACTGCACTTCCATATCAGGCGTGTGTAATAGTTCATGCCACGATTAATCAACGGCGTAGATTACTGCACTTCCATATTAGTGTGTGTAATGGTTTGTGTCACGGATAAAACAACGGGGTAAAATTACTATCAGGCATGTGTAATCAGTGGTTCATGCCACGATTAATCAACAGCGTAGATTACTGCACTTCCATAGTGTGTGTAATGGTTTGTGTCATGGATAAAACAACGGTGTAAAATTACTAAACTGCACGTGGCGACTAGATTGATAGTATGGATAGGGAAGAGCGCCTTAGGCGTAGGAGAGAGATACCGGATGCCACAGTGAAATAAACGTCGTACATTACAGGACTTTCTGATTTGTTCCGTGTCGTTGACCATGCCACGGGTGTAGATTACAGGACCTTGTGTAGCGACCATGCCATAGAAAGTGAACAGAGAAGAAAGACTACGCCATGCACTATTAATAAATGGGTGAAGACGACACTTCATCACTGACACTACCACATCTTCATCTGCCATAACTTATCACGTCTCGACACATAGTTGTTGCGTACGTTTCTTGTATGCTTCGCACGTGACCATACAAATTGCATGCATGCATTCTCAGGCTCGCCCCTCGATGCTGTGTGCATCTGTCTAGTAGGTGATGATGTGGGAATAAAATAAGAATAATGGGTCAAAAATTTGGTAAATTCAGGAAGGAATTATAAGTAAAATTTGAGCATAATTATTAGGCTCAGCCCTATCAATTTGCATATTCTATAACTGCCACTCCTGCTAGACGTTCATTTACTGGGTGTACTGTTCCGTCACGGACTATTGCGTGTTTAAAGTTTTTCTGAAAAGATGAGTTGATGTGTAATTCTACATTAAACTATATTATTAAAAAAAATTGAATTTAAAAAGAGGAGTAGGGATCGCAATAAAAAGTAAGGAAACAAGTAGTTAGCAAATAAGTTATCACTCACCACCCAACATTGTATACTGCATGTGTTTACTCAAGCAGCTGGGTAGCTATGTACATACATACATGCACAAATTAAACACATTCTCTAGCACCTCTACAAGATTCAATCCCTACTTTGGCTGTATGATGTATTGTTTTGAACACTGGCTGCCAAAGTAGAGATTAAATCTTGTAGAGGTGCTAGAGATGTACGTAGCTACCCAACTGCAATTGTATACACATGCAGTATATAATCCTGGGTGTTGTGTGATATCTTATTTGCTAACTACTTGTTTCCTAACTTTTTATTGCAATCCCTACTCCCCTTTATTAAATTCAATAATCTAGATTGTTTACTTTTTATAGCATACCATAGTATGGCTCAGTGCTAGATAGTAACCTTTACTCCATAACTTAGCTTGTATTCCATAATCTGGAATTATGTTTCAGTATCTTTATGCTTAACACTTTTATAAGCACCCAAGAATAGTTTTAGGCCAGATTTATTTCTTAGCAATTGGCATTTCTGTAGTCTAAAATGGTTCGCTACGTGTGTGCCACGCCCACCTTTGCAACAGACTCGTTTCATCACAGTACCAAGCAAAACGACTTGTATTGTGAAAGGAAGTAGCTACTATTGTAAATTTAATACGTATAGTTTACTAGGTCGTTTTATCGGCATTTCATCATAAGAGCCTGGTATAATATGTCCATATAAAGTATTTTGCGTGGGCAGATCAAAGGGCAAAAGTGTACTTTATATTCCATAAAGTAGCAAGTGTGCTGTATGGAAAATAAAGTACAGTTATGCGTGAATACAGTACAGTTATGCAAATTTTTGTTGTTGTTATAGGTGTGAAATTCCAGATGTTGATAGCAGTAACCAACTGATTTCAAATGAAATCCATTGCTTATCTGTTAAAAATGCGTAAAATCGAGTTCTTTTGTTATCTACCACCTTAGTCTTGCTTGTCGAAATCACTAATCGCTAGAACTGATTCATTCGAGTTAATGGTGTTGTCAATTTGCTTGTCGACACTATGCCACACCGCCTCAACAGCTAGCTACGTAAGCTACATCGATAATTCATGCCTAGTTCAGTTGGTTGGTAGCGTAAACAGAGGCTCGACCTACTAAGAACTTGAACCATCGCGCTCCACGATCTGCTTCAGGCCGTCTGCGCCTTATAGACGACTGAATCCGGCAAGAAATAATATATAACAGTTAAAGCACCGCCTTAGCTCGTCATGTACGAAAAATACAGCACTCGGGGGGTGTCTCGAAGTAAATACAGCACTCGACTACGCCTCATGCTGTATTTACCTCTCGACACACCCCCTCGTGCTGTATTTCCTGTACATACTCGCAGCAGTGCTTTAACACACATATACAGTACAGCTTGATTTAAACTTTAAGCACGCGAGTGGGTAACACGCATGTATTTTGTTACTCTACTTGAGTATTTTTTAAAAACTCGCGTGTTTGTACACAGCTGCATGACAAGTTCGCGTACGGTGCATGCATATTATCATCGTGATCGTTATGAGTAACGTGTAAGCTGCACCACATGAGCATACCATGACAAAGGACATGTGTCGTTTATTATGCGCACACAAGCGATTTAAATACGGGAAGGCTAAAGCAAACATAAAACATTGTTACCTTTATTCCAATCTATCTTGTTAGTCTTCATGTCTGTTGAATAGCTAAATGCGCCTGCTGACAAACACGCATTAGTCACATAAAATTATTAGAATAATGTGCGCATGTGATATACGTATTTGTTCTTAACCAGACAATTGCAATGTAAGGGCACGTAGTACCTTATCATAAAGAAGTTAGACTTGCAGGTAACCTTCCCGGCCGGTTACAAGGTACATACATATGTTGCTGCGTATTTACATGTGTTCGTGCTACACTCGAGTCGACGCCATGTGTCGAGTGCACTCAGGTTACGAGCTTATTTAGACTTTGCGACAAGTAATTTTATCATCCACGAGCAGTTGAGACGTCGTCAAGTTCTCGTGCACTCGCAAGCATACCACAAATTTTTTGCTGTTCGTGTAGTGTGTGTGCAATGGTACACGCGAGTTTTCTTAAAGTTTAAATCAAGCTGTACTGTAATTAACATCCGGCGCTTACAATCATAAGTAGCTGGTGTGTAAATTGGTTGGTTAAGACTGCGGAAGGACTGATAACCATGCAGCCCCTTCTTTCCACAACTTGTCAATTAGCAGGATAAATATGTATTAGTAAGCATGCGCCTATCCAAGGAGTTTGTTATTACATGTTAACACCTTGCTTAGAATGTTGACACCTTTATAAAATTTCATCACCCTTCGGTCAAGGAAGATCAATCGATGAAGAAGACAGAACAAAGGACAGGCTATGGCGCCAGGTGAGTATGACAATCGGAATAGCAAAGGTTTGTGCTGACGGAAATAACAATTATTTTCAATAAGATTGAAGGCTACACACCCAGCGGTTGAGGTGCTACGTTGATCCTGGTTGGCAGTCTGGCTGGCCAGCTGACTGGCTGGCTGACTGGCCGGCCGGCAGACAAAATCTATTAGATTTCAAAATTTTTAAAACTCACTAGCAGGCAAAGTTAACAACATATGGCTACTTTGATTGAAGTTACGTATAGTGTTGTTAGTGTTGTACCAATAGAGCTGTAGTTGTTTTTCGCATTCTGATTTTAAAAAGGTTGTTTTCAAGGTGCTTATTTTTGGAAGCCATACATTTTCATAGCGATCCCTACTATTAAGTACTACTGTACTTAATGATAGTCGTTATTATTATTTAGGAAAGTTTTAGTAAGTGAAAGAGCGCTTTGTGGTGATTATTAGTTGGTTCTTGTGCCATGGCGCTCATGCAATGGCATGGACAATGCCATGTGTGTTAGTGCAAGTGTGTGCTGCCAATACTGTTTATTTAAAAAGTGAATATAAAAAGATTTTTTCTTTATACTCGTGACGAGGCTCTAGTGATGAGACTCGTATGTGTGATGGGAGTTACTAGATTAAACTCGTGAATAAGCTCGAGAGCAAGTGTATTATTCTCTTGCGTTCTCATGTAGATACAATAAACACTCGAACGACTCGCGAGTTTCAATAAATTACTCGAAAAATGCTATAGAGTGCATGCGAGTTTGATACATGCGAGTGTCAAGTTTAAATTGAGCTGTACCGTATATAAACACATGCATGTGTAAAGACTGCATGAGTGTGCGTGTGTAAAGACTTCGTGTGCTTGTGTAAAGACTGCGTTAGGCCTGGGCCGATTATGCCGGCATAATTTGAGGCATAATAGGCATGCCAAAGCATCGAGCATAATGCCGGCATAATAGGCAAGCTTCGAGCATAGTGCGGGCATAATAGGCAAATTATAAACTAGAAAAGTTACAGCATACCGCTGAACTTAGTGAAGTCCTCAAACGCCATGTCTCTTCTTGCTTTCTGTTTTACGTCCAGCTATGCTCCATCAAAAATAATTATCTGATATTAAGCGCTGTGCTAATTGTGAAGCTCGTTGTTAAGTTCATGGAATTAAATTAGTCGAGGAATTAGTGCGAAATGGATATAGTTAGAGAAATAATATCTTCAGATAACAGCGAATCAAGTGATATTGAGCATGACAGCAGTGACTATTTGTCATCAAGTAGCAGCTGCCAAATGGAGCATAATGGAGCATAATTGGGCACAATGGAGCATAATTGGGTCATAATAGGGAAAATTTTGGAGCATTGCTCAAAAGCATAATAGGCAATTTAAAAAGCATAATAGGCCCAGGCCTAGACTGCGTGTGCATATACACATGTGTGCCATTCAAGATACACATGCGTGTGCAGGTATATACAGTACCAATATGCCACGCATGTGACACGGATGGCATACGTGTGTGACTGTTTGAGTTGTGGGTTATTTGGACCATATTACTAATCTCTAATCAAAGAAGTACTACTCAATTAGATCATAGCAGTATATCTTGTTAGGACATCAGTATACATTATGTATGGTGAAATTGTGCTATCTAAGTGCATGAGGCATTTAGTGTATATTTATTATATTATGTAGGTGAGCTAACTTCAAAAGGGTATCTAGAAAGACAGACAGATACAGTATGAACAAGGTCGACTTGAACAAGGTATGGTACATGTAGTAGCTAGTTACGTATAACACATCCATAAGGTTTGTATCTAATTTTTATAAACATGACGCCCGAGGGCAGAGTGTTTAAAAAATCAGATACAAACCAAATGGGTATGTTATAACTGCTTTATAGTATAGTGCATGAGTGGATCAAAGGTGCCCCCAGCTTTTGTTCAGTACTAAGCATTTTTGTGTTTAGCTCATGCTTTAGTGCTGGTGTTATGTGAGTGTGGAAATAGATGTCCTCGTGTTTTGCGCCATAAAGGTTGAAAGGGTTTGCCACTTAATCGTTGTGTTGTCATACTCGGCTAACTGCATGGCTATTGGCTCAAATATTGGTCGGCTTCAGTATAAATGCGCTGCTCGATTAATCACTACTATAATAGGCCATAGTAGTAGCAACACTAATGGCAAGAAACTTACTCCTGCTACATTACATGCACATTATGTCAAAATTGCATATCTTTGCTCCTCTGGCATGTACAGTGCAATTTAGCGTTGTCCCATCCGACTCCCTTCAAATACAAGAATAGCATTATAGATGCCCACTATAGCTATTATATAAACATAGCTATGGCTGTGGGTAACTCGCAGAAAACAGCAGCTTGCCACAGAATAATACTTGTGGCCTTGTTACTATGAGGGCTTGGCCTAGTTTTCACACGTAATTAGTGAGCCAGACTATATAGCTAATTAGTACACAACTGTGTATAAATTGGTTTATATACAATTTATAACATTGTGCTAGACTTTGATCTTCCCATGCACTATGATACAAATGAGTTATAAGAAATACAGTTACTGTAACTTTGTATTAAAATAATTATATTTAATAGGACTTGGGTATTTCAAGCCACCAGTGAAACCCTCTGTTCTTATAGACAGAAAGGAATTGTTAGGCAAGCTTGACACTGCTGTAGTTAAGTCAAGATTGATTCCTAATAATTGTAATCCTACTGTAACCGTTACGGGAGCAGGAGGATTCGGCAAAACTACTCTGATTACAGCTGTCTGTTATCATAAAGTAGTGACTGAACATTTTACTGATGGCTTTTTGTTCATTGAAATTGGTCTTCAGCCTGTTGATCCTGCCTCACAGTTACATCAACTCTATTCACGGTTAACTGGTGGCAAATCTTTTCCCAGGGGTAATCTTGCTAATTTAATAGAAGGAGTTAGAAGCTTTACTGACAAGTATTACCGAAATCTGCTAGTCCTGATTGATGATGTTTGGGACATCGGAGATGCAGAACCAATACTAAATGCCTTTAGTAGCTGTAAAACCGTCCTTACAAGCAGAAAGAGTGACATCTGCCAGTTCACCAGTTCTGAAGAACACATTGTTGTTGACGCCATGACTGAGTTAGAAGCAGTCAATCTATTACTATCTGATCAACCAGTTAATGGTAACTCACTGTCAGGGCATACCATGAAGTTAGTAACAGATTTAGCTCAAGATGTTCATCTGTGGCCACTTTTGCTGTTTTTAGTGCGAGGTCATATCAAGCATAACCAACAGCTTTATAGCCACTCTTTTGAGAAAACAATACAGCAGGTTCAAAGTGAATTGTACAGAAATGGTCTCACTACATTTGATAAGAATTATTTTGATAAATCAAAAGGTCGAAAGTTTGCAATAAAAGCATGTGTTGAAGTTAGCTTAGACTTTTTGCAGCCAGGTGAGAAGGACAAGCTCATAACACTGATACTCTACACTGAAATTGGCGGTTCTGTTCCTATGTCTGTTCTGTACTTATTATGGCAAGTTGGTAAGGAAGAGGCGAAGACTTGCCTTGAAAAATTATGGTCATATGGTCTTGTCACGTCAAAACAATTACTGATTCCTCCACAAAACAACAAACAAAGTTGTGCTGAAGTGCACTGCACTATTAGTACATATATCATCAACAGTTTGAACAGCAGAGAGGTAGTAAGATTATCAGAAATGTGTGAAAGTTTAAGAGATGTCACTGAAGGATTAACAAATGCTTTTATAGAATCTTATGGATGCCATCCGTCAGAACTTGATGAATTAAAATTTCTTGAATACTGGAAGATACGTTTAGAACATGATGTATTACCATTTTACCTCCGCCGAATTAATATGTGTGCTGTTACTGATCCTCACAAGATCATATTGCTGATGGAAAAAATACTAGAATGTCTCCAACAGATTCCAGGAATGGATCAAGTTCTAGCTGAGCTGGCCAGTGAATTTGTTACTATAGGAGATGAAAGCAAAGTGTTGTTCAAGAAGACCACTAAGTCTAGCCAAAAACTAAGCCAAATGGTAGGAAAGCACATGTATGAAAGTGACTATAAAAGTGCAGTTTCTACACTACATCGCTATTTTAGTAACTATGAAATCGGAAAAGTTGCAAGCAAATCTGTTAAATTGTGCAGTAAAGTTATCTCAAAATTTGGTGGTCAAGTACGCTTTTTCTTTGTACAACAATATCAACGACTTCTAATGCTCACACCAGAATATCACGAAGTGACTGGTACCACAATAGTATTGGCTCGCATTGAATTACATATTGACCTTTACAAGCAAATTATTGGTGCATTAGAAAGCAAATCAACAACTCAAATACAAGCTATCAATGAGTACATCAAGTCAGGAAAGTTTCATGAAGAAGAGGATCTTGTAAACGTACATCACTTGATTAAACTGAAAAGAGTTGCACCAGATTTTGTTAATTGAGTAATGTGCATATACGTAGCAATTAATAGTACTGAAAAGCTGTTACCTTATAGCTAAGTAAAATAATTATAACATGCTAGAGTTTCAAACATTAAGTACGCTATGCTTAGCAAACCCTTACTTACCCGCACATGTAACTAATAATGCTGTATACTTTTAACTTAATAATGTTTGATTAATATCTTTTGCCAAATTAATAGTCAAGTTAGCTAGAAAATACAAATACCTGACTGCGCTGTAATACCGTATAGCTAGGGACCGGCCTATTATGCTTATTTTTGCCTATTATGCTATGCAGTGCTCAAATTTTTGACCTATTATGCTCATGTAGAAACTGTTCTACTGGAGAATATTCACTTGTAAAATAAAATATTTAACATGGTGACTGTTCTATTAGAGTATATCTAAAGTTCTACACACTACAGTAGTACAAATAATAATTATGTTGAGTGTTCTATTAGAGTATATCGATCATTAATAATATTCTTAGCCAAGCACTTCCTATTATGCTGGCATTATGCTTGATGCTTTTGGCTATCTATTATGCTCAAAATTATGCTGGCATAATCGGCTGGTCCCTACGTATAGCCTAAAATTTTCGAGGGTCAAAATTTTTGTGGATTTTGGAGTACCCACAAAATTTTTAATCTTGAAAATTTTGTCCTTTAATGCAGTAGCTACTTTTGTAATCCACAAAAATCTTATCCACGAAACTGCTATATTCACCATTCCAGGAAAATTTTAGGCTATACAGTAAAATGTTTGACTGTTCTATTAGAGTATAATTATATCAATCTGTCATGACCAAAGGCCCAGCTTCTTACAGGTTGTATATTTACAAGCATAATACCGGCATAACCCCCACAATTACAATTATTTGCATTATGAAATTATTCCGGTATAATTACCACAACCGTATATAACAATCACATAACTTTTTAAAAGCTGGCACCGATGGCTTTCAATACCATAATTATTAGTATCTACACCAATATAATATGTGACCGGGTCTGCAAAAATCAACCACCTAGTCACACAAAAATCGCCTAGTTTTTTCAAATATATCTTACCATAACTTTTGCTTTATTTAGACTAACAAGCTAAATGTTTTACCACAAATGCAGAATGTAATGGGGGATCTTTTAAAGCTTACAGAATAAAAATACTCCTTATAGAACTGAAGATATTCATGAATATCTAACTAGGTGTAATTTGCACTCACATGGTTGATTTTTGCAGGCCCGGTCACATATACCTCCGTTCAACTTAAGTCATTTATTTTAAGGTGAATCCAGTAATGATGCATGTGTTATCATGCATAGCTAAGCTTTGAGTAAAAATGTTAGCTAATCTCCTTTAAAACATGCCTTACAATTTTCTTAACACAGGTCAGAAATCTGATATGCTTCATTACCTCTCTGACAATCAACTATCCAATTCTATAAACAAACTGCGTGCTTAGCAAAGCAATTAACACAGTAGCTTCAAAGGATTTGCAAATAAATACAGTTAAAAATTAGCATATGTAGCAGCATAATTATATATAAAGCCAACAGCACAAATACTTCAATTATGGCAGCTGGTTGTTCAAGCCCATCTGGGTACAGAAATTTCCACATTGATGTGTTTTAAAAAATTTCTTGATTCCAGCTTCTCCATGATCAGTGAAACCATAAAAACCAGGTATAGTTGAGTGTATAGCTGGATCTGTGAGGATTACGGTAGAATAAGATTGCACTCCCTGTGGATACAAAAGTGATAGATAAATACTGTGATGGATCATACTGCCGAGTATCTATTTTAAAATCTGTTACTGAGCCTGCAAAAATCAATAATGATTTACGTATCTAGTCCCATAAATCTCCTGAAATACATATTATGCTCTATTCATACTAACAAACTAAATTTTTAACAGATGCAGAATTTAATGGAAAACCTTTTACAGTTTACATAATGAAAATAGCTACTCCTTTTTAGAACTCATGAATATCTAACTAGGTTCACATGGTTGATTTCTGCAGGCCTATAGCTACATAGCTCCTGCAGTGTACATGTACGTGTGTAAGCTTTTTAAAAGTATAAATTACACACATAAAAATTTAATGGTTGTACTATTACAATAACAGCACAAACCTGTAGGTCACAGATTAACAATGACCTTCCTGATTTAACCCAACTATAATGACTAAATGCTTGCATCATATCTGACTCTGCAGCTCTTGTGGAAACTATTCCAGCATTATTGTTGTACTTCTCAACATTTCCTTTAAGGAAAGTCTCAAGCATATAAATCTACTGAGACCCTTGACACTGGACTATTTCAACAGGATGAACCATTAGCACACTGGAAGGAGGCTTTCCTTTATCATCATTGAATCCTTGCACATAAGTGTTGGTAATTGTACGACCCTCTAATTCATTCATGTAGCGTTCAAGGGTGTTATACTCGTCACCTTCTCGTTTGTACTTCTTTAATACAATTTTTCTTTTGCCAGTAGCATCATATCCATGGCAAACAATGCATTCTTCACCTTCAGCGAAAGGATCTGGAGCACATTTGAAAGAGATGTTGGTAGCTGGTGGATCAATTTTAATGCCTTTTTGAAGATCTGCCATTGATCTGAAAGGAGGTGAGGAAGTCTTCTTTCCATATGTTTCAGGAATGGGACCCCATTCTGGAATGACTGGATTTATAGTATATGCTTTCAATGCAGCCTGCCTAGCTGCTGCAGCTCCATACACACTACCCATAATTGACCTACGCACATATGGTTTACGTATGTAAGGAAAATAGAACTTATATCTTTGCAAGGTAATCATATGTACGTATGTTATTATTACCTAACTACCAAGTTACATAGTGACATACCAAATAAAAGGCTAAGGATATACAGCTACTGGTAGCTATGTATTACATAAATATATGCTCAAGCACAAATTTTCAAAAATTACATCAAGAGTGTTTAACTACATTGTAGAACTTATGTGACCGGGCCTGCGAAAATCAACCATGTGAGCACAAATTACACCTAGTTAGATATTCTTGAATATCTTCAGTTCTATAAGGAGTATTTTTAATCTGTAAGCTTTAAAAGATCCCCCATTAAATTCTGCATTTGTGGTAAAACATTTAGCTTGTGAGTGTAAATAGAACAAAAGTTATGGTAAGATATATTTGAAAAAACTAGGCGATTTTTGAGCGACTAGATGGTTGATTTTTGCAGACCCGGTCACTTATAGTAAAAAAGACATGTACATTGGATATTATAATATACTGGCAAGTGTACCTGCCCTGTTGTGTAGGTGTAGCTAATGCATGCTGTGTGTGATACGTAGTTAGAAAATAATATTTTAGTTAGTCAACTGCTACACAATGGACTGTCTAGTCTCCTATGCTTACGTACGTATACTTTATGAATTTCATTATCCAATGAGGCTAATTCAAAACTAGTGTTAGTATCTATGCATGTATATAGATGATGATAATAGCTGGAAATCAGTTTACAATAAGCTTAGGAAACTAAACAGGCATAAGTTAATAAGGATATGCATATAGCAATGGAGACTATACCAGTGCTGGACCATAGGTAGGCATAGGAGACTAAGTACGTATATAGGCATCAAAGACTATATAGGTATAGAAGACAGCAGATAAACAAGGAGACTACAAACTATACAGGTATATGGTTGAGGAGGGAATCTCAAGACCTCAAAGATCCTTGTGGGTCCATCTCTGGCTATAGATTTATTAGCAGATATGTATAGACTATCTCTATATCCTTATACATAATATATACAGTATACATAGTACGTATATACATTTAATATACTTGTTAACAGCATCTCCCATTTCTTTAGGGTCTTTTGCTTCAACCTGACAGATCAGCAATCGTCACTGACTAATCCATTGTAGAGATTCGTTAAATACTTGAATCATTTTGTCCGTCATAGAAGAATTAATGTATCCAAACCAGTATTGGATATTTCTTTCAGCAACATTTTTCATCATATCCTCATGACTTATGCCAGCTGGATCACCACCTTGGTAGTTGTCATTGACATTATTATGATATTGTGGCCACAACATGGACAATCTGCAACATGGACCATAACCTAATAAAATAAGATTATAATCAAAAGCTTAAGATTAAAATCTGTTTATGAATAGTCTGGTCTTCACATAGTGTTTACATGGTTTTGATTTGATACTTTTTTAGCAGATCATAACTTTGCATTTATGTTCAATACTTAAATTCCACATTTCATAGTTAATTAAGAATTCAGTGGATGGCTATCATAACCACTTACGTTTGACTCAAGAAGATTTATGGTACTGATTTTTGCACTTGCATTTGAATGATAGGGCAATCTGCTTGAGTGACTTGACTTTGGAGCATGCTTAGCCTTGCCGTATTTATCTACAAACAACCAACATCCTTGACAGGATGAATACAATTACTATTGACACTGCATGTACAGTACATTATTCTGATTTATGCTTGCTATGCTTTTATGAAATTAAATACGTAAACATTTCTACTGTTCAGGTCATGAAAACTACGTAATAATATACAATTAATCATCACATGCGTGTATTACCTTGTGGATGCACATGTGTTATTTTATTAAAGCACTAGGCAAAACTGATATGCGTACATCAAGTTTAAAGGTAAACTGCAATGGAAAATAACTTTGTGCTCATATGGTAGCTTATTGATGATAGCGATGCATGGTATCAATTATTTTTTCATTATTACTTGGATTAAGTAGTAATTGACACTTGAAAATAGCACTTCTCCTTTGCGGTTTTATCTCAACTGAAACGTCATGGAAGGACTTCCATGTAGCACGCGTAAGGTAATACATAGCTTTGTATAGCCATGGGGAGCTTATTATACCTATGATATAGCAACGTTAGCAGCATATTTAAACATATAACGATTTATTAGCATTAAATATAAGTGTAGTAGCTATGCCGAGGCGTTGTATTGCGGCTGGTCGTGACGGTGTTGTAGGGGAAGGTTGAAGCCTTCACAACTTTTCAAAGGACGCCATGATAAGAAAGTAGTGGATAAAACCTGTTAAGGAGCAGAGAAGTAATTTGGATGGTCCATTTCTCCATTCTTTATTGTGTTCCAATCACTTTACGGAGGACTGCTTTGTATTCGAAGGCCGGCATTCACTTTTGAAAGTGACGAACTGGAAATACCGACCCAGCCAATATTTTTAAGTCTGGTGCAGTGTGAACGATATTTGCGAGGCCAATTAGTATATTTGCAACCCGTTCTGGGCTTAACCATCCGATTAGCCAGGATCTACCTTCCCGTTGAGGCCTCTTTATGGCTTTTTCTGCCATTAGTTCAGGCACAAAATGATACTGGTGCTACTTCAAACTCAGCCGAAACCGATGTATCATAAACATTGTCATCGTCACTGATATTTGTAGGTCTAGAGAGGAACGAATCATTATCAGATCCGTGTAACAACTTCATTCTTCACTTTCTGCCATTGATAATATGCATACTAGGGCTTTTCGTGATGTCACGCAGAGGTATAACACTTGCAGTTATTTTTGAGGAAGTGACGTTTCGCAATGTTTGACCAATGATAACTCGAAGACAACATATACCGTATACGTCAAAACATTCGAGGGGGAAAACTTTCGCGGTTCATCAACAATGTGCATTATGTAGGGAAAACTTTCACGGTTTGCAGCCTTAAAGCCCACGCGCGCCTCTGCAATATGGATTTTAGAGTGTGGGCAAATTAGAATAAAGTTTGACACAAGGTTTGGCATGGCTGAAGTTGAATTTGAAACCGAAGTTCTGTCCGTGGTTATCATGTGTATCAAGACAATTGGACACCTGTGATTGGAGAACGACTTCACTGCGAACGGTAATTATTTTGTAATTGTGAAGCAGGAAAAGTTTTAATGGGAAAACATTCGCATTTTGCTAAAATCCGCGAAAACCGCGAAAGTTTTCCTCCTCGAATGTTTTGACGTATACGGTAATTAGATTATAAAAATTGTTGTTATGCATTCTGCATGACTAGCTAAAGCTATCTATCAAATAAAAACATGGGGTAATTTTTCCTCTGCAGTTCACCTTTAATTGATAGCCAGGATTTGTGTTCCTAAGCTTAGTTACAGTATTGCTCAATTTAAACTTGCATCTGCACACGTGCACTCAACCACCTGATCCACACATTCACAGTAAAACTCGCAAGTAGTCGGCTTGTACTCACGAATTTTCTGCGAGTGCACGAGTTACTAATAAATCACAAAACTCGTTAAGAGCAACCTACTCATGAGCTACACTCATCTCAAGCATAACTGTCTACAGTGCGCGTCACGAACGCTTGAATAGAGTCCTGTTTCAACTAACTCATATTGTGCCAAGTATTCATGTACCTATCTTGTGCTTCACATAATTATGTAGACTAGACTACATCTCCACTTTTCAGTATAAACGTTTTATAACAGGACCCTGATCTGATACGCTTACGGCTTTAATCATATCCCTTGCATAAGCACCCTACAGATGATAAGCGCCTTGAATAAGCACCAAATTATGGTGACTACCTGATAAACCCAGATTAAATTAAGAAACCATTATTAAGTAACCACTAAATAGCATGGTTTATATTACAATTACCTCCATAAGAAAACCTTTGCTAATACAATGGCTTCTGTTTCTTTACCAAATCTCAAGTGGTCACACTTTTACTGCTCTTATGCCACTCAGTTTATTTCAAGGTTTATTTCAACAGATAGACCCTATCAGAGCAAATAACTTTCCAAAATACATGCTAAATTTTATTGAATGTCAGTAAAAAACCATTTAGACCTATGGATTGATTTTTTTTAAAGTTGTTCTAGGGCGAAGTTGTGAAAAATCTAAGGTGATAGATTGGTTTTATACATTGTAATCTTGCCATATTTTAAAACTTTGCAAGTGACTCATGACTATAAAATGGAGTAAGCAAGTGAGAAACCTTGCATGCGAGTATCTAGCAGCACTCAAGAGTGGATCAAGCATATCACTGGTTCGCAAGCACACTCGTAGCGTGATTTCTTTGCACTCGCGTTACGACTGCTCGTGAAATGATATACACGAGAGCAATTAAGCCTTGCTCATGAGCTGCTAAGCCTTGCTGACATGCTTCCACTTAATGCTTGATAAAAGATGTTAATGCTCGCGAGTTGATGCATGCTAGTGACAAGTTTAAATTGAGTGGTGCTGTATATAGAACCAAAACTTTGTAATTACAAATTTACAAGTTAAATGTAAGTTTGGATTGAGTTTCACTACTTGCAAGTGCTAATAGGCACTCACAAGTTGTCTGTACTTGAAGTATTAACCCTTACTCAACACTCCTCAGAAACGGTATTGATACAAGGGAGTGCTTCACTTGCAAGTGTGATGTTGCATTAAATTTGCAAGTTGATAAAAGACATTATACAGTCATACATAGATACGTACATACGTATGTATATACATAGGTCGAGTATCAACATTATAATAATCCTGGGTACGTACCTTAACAACTTCTTCATCACCCCAAGAAAGTTTGCTAAAGGCTGCTTGTAAACCTCCCATGATGTCTTCTGCAGAATCATCTCCACCATCAGCTCTGATTGCATTGACAAAATTATAAAAAGCACACTGGTCTCTATAAAGTGGAAAATTCAACATACGTATATGACAAACATACGCAGTATTGTTAACCATAACAAAGCAAGAAACATATGAAACATTTAATTATAAATCGCTTACGTATGTGAAATATAGTAATAATATTTACGCAAAGCACTGTTAATAACAGGGTTTCTCCTAAAAGGATGTGAGCAGTGTAGCCTACACTAATTTTCTTAATTGGTTGAAAAAATAATCATTTGGCTCTGATAGTGATGGAAAGAGACTACATTACTACATTTAAGGAGAACCCTATAAAGTATCTGAAATTGATATACAAATTGGAAAATCTGGCCACATTATTAAAGTGATAGTGGAGTAGACAAATTAAAAAATCATTGTTTGCACTACATAATTATTATAATTATATAACAATCATAAACTACCGTATATACTGGGTTAAACACCGTGGTACTTATTACGAAAAATTGATGTGACGACTATTTAAGTGCGAGCACTACTCAATACTCGAAAACGTTGTTTATACCTATAATTTTGAAATCGATTGTGGCACTGATAAAGTGCAGCTACTATTGAAGATGCTGCGTTTAACCAAGTAAATAAGATATGTAACTATAATTCCACAAAATAAGGTAGCTATGTATGTAACTATAATGCTAAACAAAAACACCCCGGGTGTAAAAAAGTGAGAGGCCAATCAGAAGCAGCATTGCAAATAGGTATGGGCGACCAAAAGGTTTGATATCAGTTGAGGCCAAGAACTTACTTATCAAAAATCTTTTTAACTACTTGAATGGCATACAATAGTTTATAGCATATTTTCACAACTATGATTGGCTTTGTCACTTGGCCACCTTTTTCACACCATCATTATTAATAAAGGTGGCCAAGTGACAAAGCCAATCATAGTTGTGAAAATATGCTATAAACTATTGTATGCCATTCTAGTAGTTAAAAAGATTTTTGATAAGTAAGTTCTTGGCCTCAAGTTTTTGGTCGCACATACCTATTTGCAATGCTGCTTCTGATTGCCCTCGCACTTTTTTTACACCCGGGGTGTTTTTGTTTAGCTTATCACTACTTTTTTGGAAGTATAAACAGATGTTATTACTAGCGAAGTACTGCATAGGCATAACTTGTACTTGCCTAGCACACAATATTGCAAATTAAACTTTGAAGCTTAATTTTGAAAAACTCAGGCCCGAGATTTTTTTAACTTTCACTACAGAGTGATACATCAATATAGATTGTATATCTGACAGTTTATGCAAATCATTCGAAGGGGGTCCAAGTTATGACAACTATCAACCTGCAGTGTAATAGCCCTTCTCAAATACATACTTCACACTAATAATAGTATGACAGGTAGAGCATACATAGGAGAAGTGCTGATACAAATTTGGCTGAAATCCATGAAGAAATGAGTGAGTTATTAGACAAACAAGTGAATGTATAAAAAGAGAGTTTGAAAAAAACTTCCGGGGTTCACGAAAGCTCTAGCAAGCCCCCCGAAAAAAGTGCGATGAAAATAAAAGAAATAAACAAAGAAACAAAGAAGAAAAAAAATGACTGCCGCTTAAAAATTTTTGTGGTGACAGGAAGGCATTTATAAGGCTGTATCAGAAGAATGGCTGAAACGATGTCTATGAACTTCGGGATATTGATTCTTCAAACAATGAAGGTACTAATTGTCTAGTAAATGGGCGAATTGGGTGGGAAAGGATGGTTCGTCGTGCGTAGTTGCACAACGGGCGCCATAAAACTTGCAATGGCTGGTACTTAGGAATGGTGGCGCCTATTTCCTCCATTCTCGGTTTGTTGATTCTATATAGTAAGAACGTTGTGGGTCGGTAATATGTAACTAAGCGATAGCTTTAATGGCGGCTTAGCTAGAGCGTTTGCGAGTTTGAGGGCAGTGCTACGTGTAAATAACTCACTCAGTGGTCGCGTTGCTGTGCTTCTTCTTGCCCTCGCGACTCACTATCGTGAGTCTTGATTCCACAAAATAGACTCACATACATATAAGTACATAAATAGTTATCCCTTATAGTCCTGCATACAACAAATATCCATAGCTAATTAACAAGTGACCAGTGGGGACAATGAAAATGACCAAGTGGACACATACGTAATTTGACCATTTTTTAAACTTTATTGTATCATATGCAGAATTTAAGGAAAGGTTACGGGATACCCATTAATTACTTTATGGGCGCTAACTTTCATTGTCTTAAAGCAGCCTTCTTGTGTTTTGTATCGAGTGGTCTAGTTACCACCTTCAAATTACTGTATAAAAAGTCTACAGACACTGTTGATAGGCCATTAATCAATGCTCCTATGCTCCAACAAGGCTAAGTGACGGCAAGGCTTCTGTTTCTACACACAAAAACTCACCGCCAAATGTTGTGATAACAAGCAAGGTAAGTACATACCATTTTTAGGGTTTTGCCTAAATTAGAGATATATTATCGAGGGCTTATCGAAGAGTTCTTAGCTCTCAACTGGCTTCATAAGTAGTTTAGCAAATAAATATCTCACTAAAGCGCTCCTAAAGTACCAATTTTTAACTTTAGACACTTACAAAATCTCTTATTGGCGTTGTATGCCTAAAACCTCTTTGATAGGCCCTCAAAAGTATATCTCCAATTAAGGCAAAACCCTCAAAACGGCACTTACCTTGGCCGTTATCGCTGCATTTGGCAACGAGTTTTTGTTAGTAACGGAAGCCATTGCCATGAGCAAGTAGCAAGCCCTTACACAGTATTTTGAAGGTGGTGATGAAACCATTTGATACAAAGTACCAGAAGGCTGCTTTTCAAGACAATGAAAGTTAGCGAACATAAAATTAATTCACGGGTATCCCATAACCTTAATAAATTTTGTGTTTTTATGCTTTTAGCTATTTCTTGTGGAACATATCCAAACCAGGAAAGAAATCAGTCCATTTTTGCTGGTTTGGTCATACATATAATTATAATTTATGCTAGCATACGTACTTTGTAAAATCAATATGAGTAGTGCGACTGTATTCTGGCAGATCATAGTCAGTGTATCTCACAAAGGCAAAGCGAATATCACATCCTTGAAATTGCTGCACTAAATCATCTCTGACCTTTTTAACACAATTCTTAACAGCATCAATGTGAGATCCCATGGACCCAGTACAGTCCACCAAAAAACACAAATCAATCTGAGAGAAAATGAATCAATTTAAGTACAGTTACTGTAGTGCTTAACATTAAAGATTGATATTTAAAATTCATGGCTTTTAAAAATATTTACTCATAAAACCACTACAACACTATTAATACAACTCTGACCATGCTATCGTATTAGGGGAGAATTTTTTTTGAAGTAGTATACTGACTGGTAATTAACATTGGTGACACCTTCCTGTAAGGATAAAAGACACTCCATGATAGCGATAATGTCTTGATAATTTAGTATCTCTCCCACCCTTCTTAGTAAAGGTACCGGTGCCAGTTATCTATACGTTGAAGAAACTCAATTGGTGAAAATTTTGCTAGCAAATAAAAAGATATACACCATACTGTAAACTATTTTGAGAGAGATAAGTAGTTTTTATGATATCTAATAAAACTTTTAATGAATAATCTCTATAAGATCATCAGCCTCCTAACAATATTAAAATTAACTACGGTACAACTCAAAGGCAAGGTCGCACTTGTTTGCTCGACTCTCGCACGAGTATACTCAAACTTGCTATTTAGCTACCATTTCGAGTTATAAAGCCTACTGCTCAAAAGTCTGTCCACACTAGAAATGCCGTTGCCTGATAGTGTCGCTAATAACTGATATCCCAGAACTTGCTGGTGAACTTGTTGGGCTGTTCTTGTCAGCTATTCATTAATTAGTGGAACAAGAAGAAAAGCCGTTAATACAGACCTGTTAAGCAGTGGAGAAATTAAAAGGAAGCTGAAGGGAATTCAGTAATTGTATACTGGTGACAACAATTTGTAATTGTAATGTCAACAAATTAGCCAATTACAGGTCTATTGCAGTTTTTTGTATGAGCAAGGTATCAAACAAGTGTAATAGCATTCCTATTGGCTATTTACTGTGCTATTACAAAATAATACATACGGTGTTTTCTATGTAAACTGTAATACAGTACCGCTCACTTTAAACTTGACACACGCGTGTGTGCACACGCGTGCATGCACACGTTTAACGCGTGTAAAAGTAAATAATTTGGCGTGTATCGTCAGTGCTGCACGCGAATTTGCGTGCGCACAAATGCACGCGAAACACTAGACATGCACGACACAAATACGCCCGCTACGTGCACACGCGTGGCACTCTAGACGTGCACTAAACTAATATGCCCACTACGTGCGCACGTTCTGCCATCTAACATGCGTGGCACTCTAGACGTGCACTAAACTAATATGCCCGCTACGTACGCACGTTCTTCCATCTAACATGCGTGGCACTCTAGACGTACACCAAACTAATATGCTCCTTACGTGCGCACGTTTTATTATTACACATGCACGTACAGTATATTGGCATAGGAAATGCAGCTGGTTCACGTCACAATACAACAGCACTCGGCAGCATTATCAGACAACTGACCAGTCAGCTGATTGAACCCACTGATCACGTGCCTTTGCCGTATATTAAAACCACACTTACCGGAAATTCATTTCTTAAAAATGGCAAGGATGAGTATAGAGACGAGGAAGAGGGTGCTAACCTTGGATGTGCCATAATGTTAACAGCAACGCAACAGTGCAGGATAGATGTGCAACATGACTGAATGGCGACTCAAAGTATTAGAATACATGTGTCCACTTGTGTAATTCCGTAACTCGCCGTAAATTTTTGTTATTTACTCAAAATTGAAGATACTATAATTTTCCATAATGTAGTAACTATGGTGTGAACTACTCGTGTATGGCAAGGACAATAACGGAACACGCGAAATCTACTACTGTGTACAGCGTATGGTAAGTCTTGAGAGTCGTACACGTGTCTAAATGCACAAGTGTAGTTCATGCAAACAGTTAATGCATGAGTGTTCTTTTCATGCACTGAACTTTGCACTCGTGCATAATATGCACGCGTCGAGGCACGCGTGCAGTTCAAGCTACACACGCCAACAAAATGAACGTCTCGTGCGTGCACGCGTGCAGTTCAAGCTACACACGCCAACATAATGAACGTCTCGTGCATGCACGCGTGCAGTTCAAGCTACACACGCCAACAAAACGAACGTCTCGTGCATGCACGCGTGCAATTTCCAATGGTAATACGTCGTAGGTCTGTCGTGCGCACACGGAAAATGTTGCGTGCGTTTTTGAAAACGTGTCGAGCCGTGCAGTTGCTGCACGCGTGTGTCGTCAAGTTTAAAGTGAGCAGTACTGTACATGTTGAATTATACAAAAAATACAATGTTACAAAGTGTTGTACGTACCATATTAATAAGTCACCATGCATTGCCTCCACTTGCGTTTGTTTAAATCCGAACGTGTATCATGCTTTCCTTTGTCAAAATCACGTTACCCTATTGTTTATTTAAATTGGCATCACGTGCCGAGCAAGTAGTGTTTTCAGATTGAATAATATCACAGCTCTTGGAGACTTGTGGCCGTTTCTTTGATCTCGAGTGAGACTTGAGAATTCAGTAAGCATGAGAAATGGACTCTTGAAATGAAGAAGATTGCTGACGAAGTTTATTATTGTTAGCCCTTTTGTATACCATGGCGCAAGTATCAATATAGACTCCTTTGTGCTGGTATTGTAGAGAAGTAAATTTACTTGAAAGAGCCTAGAGGGGGATTCGTTACTCACGAGCGCTCGCGACGTTGCCTTTGAGCTGTATCGTATAGTGGCTAATATTAAGACAGCTCCAGTATAACAGAAAATCAAAACTTTGGTGAATCCTGAGTGGGACCATTTTGATAAAATAAATTTTGACGCAATACCTAAGAACTAAGACCTTATTTTAATAATTAACTACATTGGATGATATATTTCAGCGATTAGACCTAATGCCAAAATTGTCAAAATTTCCTGTTATACGGTATAAGCAGTAACTTGGTACCTACTGTATCGCAGTCACATATGAAAAGCTTGTATGCATTTGTAATATCTTGGGTCAGGTACACATGTGTGGCACATTAACAAAGTTAAACGTCCTCTTAACATCATTATGACCACTATTATCAAATAAGAATGGTAATTTTCTATGTTGATATCATGTACCTGTACTGAACGTGTGTCACGAGTTGATCATCTGGCTAGTGCTAATACTCTGTTTGCGGTTCTTAAACTCCTTGGCTTCAGATAAATATGCACCCCGTACAGGCTTTGCCTACTGCATATGCCTCCAGCGCCTAACTGGTGAAATTGATAAATAAAAAACTCAAACACGCGAGTTCGATACTTGAGCCATACACAAGATTGACATGACAAACCTTCTTGTGTGTGCAGGATTATTCGCGAGTTTATATAAAATAGTCAAAGAACTATGGAATGCACATGCAAGTTTACCACACGCTAGTTTAAATTGAGTGGTACAGTCAGCGGATAGTATTACGAGAAACATAGTATACGTATTTAACTAACATCGAAAGAATGGGAATTAACATCCACATCAAACCAGTAACAAAGCATTTTAAAGACATAATAAGCTTGCTACTTTCACCAGTTTGGCTGATTTTCTAAAATACAGACAAGTATAAATACCCATATCGTTATAGAAAAAGATAATAGCACCAAACTTACATGGCTTACTTGGTAGCTACGCATAATTTTTTACACATAATTACACCAATGAGTCTATTCTGGCACTGATCGAACAATCAATGGAATGTATTAGGCATGCTAATGCTAACAAAAATTTACCTTCTGAACATACATTATACCAATTAAAGCACTGCCTTATGCTTGTCTGTATGAAAAATACAGCACTCGGCTTTGCCTCGTGCTGTATTTGTCTCTTGACATGCCCCCTCATGCTGTAAATTTCATACAGATGCACGGGGTGCTTTAACATACATACATACATACATACATACATACATACATACATACATACTGTACATACATACATACATACATACGTATCATCTAACCAATTGCATAATGTGCTTACTTTAGGATCAGTAACATTGAGAGTGATTCCAAGTTTTGTAACAACAAGGGTAGTACTGGATTTTATATCATGACCTTTTAAGGTCATCTTTTTACCATGTCTAACTCTTTCAAGTGGTTTATTGTTATACAAAACTTGACACTGTGACATGGACTGCTCAAGCTTTCCTTGTAACATAGGGAACAGGTCATCAATCAGAAAATTCTATATCAATGAATATTGCATATTATAATATCACAATATTCAAAGCATGTACACTATTAAACAAGTACGTATAATAAGTACGTCTGTGTGTGTATAATTTAATTTAAAGTATTTGCATGTAACTTGTCAATATGGCTTCCAATAAAAATTGCACTAAATTTTTTGAAAATTGTACCACCTTTTCTCCCACTAGTTTACCGTATAGCGGGTTATTTTCGAGGGGCAAATATTTCGTGAATTGGCTTTCTTTCAGAATTTGAGGGTAAAAATTTCATGAATCTTTCACCGACGCTTATAACTTGAGATGTCATAACTTGCGGTGCTTACATCGATCACCATAAAATGGATCGATTCAGTGATTAGAGGATACCATATTTATAAAGATATATGGCTTGGGGAAATTTTACGCTGCGAAACTGAAAGTTTTAATCCCAGTGATCCTATGCTGTGGCAATGTTACGTGGTGGAGTTGTAGTTGGCCACGTGCCACAAATTATTTCAGCCGCTTGTTCAGCAGCCGCTCACTTTCCAATTGCAGCCTTTTCATCGGCAGAAAACTTTTCATATGTTTCTCTCACAGATTTGCCCTTATCTTTTGCCGAACTGCTGCACTCATCACTTGCCTTTTCAACTAGTGGCTCCACTACACTGTTCACGACTTTAATACGAGAAGAAGGAATCGCCTCTGACAATGGTCCAGTAGGCTGTGGAAGCAGCGACTTTGGTGGTATATCTTTTCGCTTGAAATACTTAAAAAGAGACATAACTCGCACATGACATTAACACTCGAAATATCGCACAAATGGAATGAATTATTATAGAACATTTTCGAGGAGGAAAATTTTCACGAATGGCATTCAATTAGCAAAGTTCATGAAAATTTTCCCCCTCGAAAATAACCCACCATACGGTATATTAAGGATTAAATAATTACTACATAAATAATATCTACGTAATTTAACATAAATGAATATGTGACCAGATTTGCAATAACCGACTGTATTGTCACAATAACTAAAATCCATTTTATTGCTTAATATTGTAGCCACTCTCAAGCACTATCCAGACACAGCAAAACATAGCTATAGATGGCTGGGTCTACTTTTACAGACTGCTTTTCTCGACCCTGTCAAGCCAATAAGGTTCCCAACGGAGACTGTGAGGCCACTGAGGTGCATTAATAAGACTGCATGGGATGCCAAGCTGTACCAGCCCTCCATCTCGGCCTGACCTATGATGTGGGCCCACTACCACCCTCCATCCTCCTAACTCACCACACCCACCCACCTTAACACTCGTGAAGTCCCTCAAAATTCAGCATTGTTAACAAGCTAACAGCTTTGTTCACACATTGCTGCTATAAGACTGTTCTACTTCTGGCATGGCTACAGTCCACCACAAGAGGGCTACAGTCCACCACAAGAGAGCTACAGTGGCTTCAATATATTTTAAATTAGTATTTCTCGAAACACAAAATGTGACAATACGGTCAGTTTTTGTGAATCCGATCGACAGATTTATGTCTGTTACCAGATATAGCCCTACATACAATATAAATGTATAATCTAACCTCAGGATCAGAAGAAGGAATTTCCACCTCATGCATCCCTCCATCTAATCCCATAACGTAAAGGGAAAATCGCTCAAGAATGATCAACACAAGTGTACTGCCATCAGTAACTCCATAAGAGGTAAGTGTCTTTTGAAGGTCCTCTAATTTTGCATTATTGCCACCTGCAATGGGTAGTAATGTAACAAACAGTAAATACAAATCAGTAATACTATGAACACCAGGGCTGTGCGATTATGAGAATATTTGCAATTGCATGTGATTGTTGATTCATAATCACGATTGTGCGATTAATTGCACGCTATATATTTCAAAGGTAAAATTAATATTTCATATTTCCAACCATATTTCCAGCAATGAATTTATCATTTTACATACCATAATTTATATAGTGTACATGTACAACAAGCTCCTCACATAATACTGTGTACATATACGAAAATTCTTAAAAACACAGTACTTAATGGATTTGTGACTAATCGATTATTTATTGCTTATCACAATTAGTATTATTTGCATAATCGAGTTAATCACACAGCCATAATGAACACATGTACGTATATAGGCACAATTCACAAACATTATTTACATTTGCCTGAAGCCTTATTACTTAGCTAGCCATCAAGACCCTTAAGCTTACATGCATGTGTGCTTACTGATATTACTAAGTATCAATTAATTTATCAAACTTAAAGGGACAGTATGATACTATGAAAGCCGTTTAAGTTTTATGATTTCATGGGCAAATGAAATAGTGCAAATAACATGAATAAATGGAAATAAACAGAATTATACATAACAGTGAACTATCGTGAAACATGGTTGTCCTACAACAAGATAATATTATAAAGACTGTGATTCTCGGCACGTAAATGAATCGGTTTGCTAAAGCAAAGTTGAGATGGAGAGGAGAACCTGGGAGAGACCAGTGTTACAGCACGTCATTGGCAGGTCCATTAACAGGAACAGCTCACCATTTCATTTTTTGTGTTTCCAGCCTAAACAAAATCGATTGCTGTACTTCAGGAATGAAGTTACCCACCTCTAGTAGGCTAACTGTAGTGATAACATGGTTAGTCTGTTTCGCCATTGGTCTAACACATAATATAAAAATACATATTATTTTAACGTCATCTGTTTACAAGATTTTAAACGGCTTTGATAGTGCCACACTGTCCCTTTAATTAACAATCCAGCACTTAGCAAATTAGCTATGTGAAGAGGCTGCCAAGCTTGCATATTTGATTGAAATAGTACTTAGTATAATAATTATTATATAAATTATACATATGGTTGGGTTTTGCACAGAGAGTGATATTTTCATTCCAAAATAATTTTATATATTTCATTTTTATACTTGGATGTAGCTCCGTATGTCTGCTATATTTAAAAATGCTTTGCATATACAAAATTGATGACAACTAACTCATACCTGGAAATACTAATCGTTGTATGTGAGGAGGTAGATGGTTTTCTTGGCATTCCTCGACTTTCTTCTTTAATTCCAAAATTGTAGTATTCTGTTCCAAATAAAATTATATGTACAGGAATACTAATGTTAGGGATTGATAAAAGGGTAACAAAATTCAAAGCATTGGTTACTGTAATACTATTATTAACTCTTTGTAATACTGCCACACACAATAAAAATGTCTGATGCAGCAGTAACTAGACCGGTGCTAGCAGCATCATAGGGCAAGCCCAAGGCATACAATAGTTGGTGCATAGCTACATACTTATGTAGCTATACCAGAGTGTGCATGAACTAGATGGCATTATGAGATACAATTGTTGGGGTGCCACTATAATTGATAAAAAACCTACCATCTACACACAAGTGAAATAATTGGAATACTTAATTTTGTGGCCCTGTAACTCTAACCTACAAGGCAACCTAACAGATATAAATTATGAGGTTATATAGCCAAACAAATTTCAAGCTAGGCAAATTACTTAAAACTATTAATTTTATGTGTCTCTTGTGTGTAGATGGTAAGTATTCCGAAATCAGGTCACATTTCCATCCAATTAATTGATTGGTTACAATTAATACCTCCAATTTGAAGTATAGTACTCCAGTATCTTAGTGAAAAAAATTTAGTATAAAGAATTAATTCTACCATAAACACTAATAAATCATGATAGCTGTATATACGTAGCTACAATATTACATAGCTTAGAAAATAATTCTAAAATTGAAATCCAGATAGCCATGTAGTCAGCTTAAAACTGAATTCCTACTGTGATATTGTAGGTAACTCTTCTTTCAACACTTCACTACATATATACGTAAATACATGGCAAAACCACTGTTAATACTCAAGAACTCTTATCTTTTTATGTACAACTGATAAGAACACCCTTCACCTATTAATGTGCTAATAAAGCATTACTCCTTCTTTGGCAGGAATTCACAAAGCACTGTTACTAAAGCCACGCCCATCAATAATATCAATGGCAAGTATCATATGAAGTGCCATAGAGTTTGTTTAACCAGTTATTAAGGCTTCATTATATGTAAGTAATACATACACTGCAGACAAACACAATTTGCACACCTGGATTAAAATAATAACATTGATCAAATAAGTGATCAGCTCTTGGAAAACCTGACATGTTCGCACTTGGTTAAATTTTGAGAAATACCTTTCAAAATTAAGTGTGTGTATGATTGTTTGTGTGTGTTTCACTGTGTGTGTATGAATGTGTGTGTAAGTGTGATTGTGTATGTATGATGGCATGTGTATGATCCTGTTGGCTGCATTGCATTATCAGCAAAAACTACTAGCTTTCATATAGCTAATGGCTGGTGGCTGCATTTAGGGCTTTTGAGAATACTTTTTTGAGGTGTGTACTAATTTTAAGCCAGTGTAGTAAGAGTCACAAAGAATTATTTAGAGTAGGAAAGGCCACCAAAAGTAGCCAGAAGGCACCTATACCACATCACAAGGCCAAGGAGGCATCCAGTTTAGCAATGGGAGAATTTCTAAGTCCCATCCACCTAATTGGTGAAACAATAAGTAACTCCATTAGTACTAAAGGAGAAGTTAATTTTGTACTGTGAAACACTGAATTGTAATTTGTGGGAATTGTCACACTGAGCTGGCAAATATACATAGCCACACACAGCACACTACCAAGTTACATGGAATGATTCAACTACGTATGTTATACTGCTGTTAGAATTACTAAATCTTACAGGCCAAAATCTTGCATTTTTCAGTTTACAAGTAAATTATACACACTGTCAGGCAGTAATAGTATACATACATATGCATTCCCATTTTGATGTCACAAAGTACCACACATAAAATTGTCTCAAACAGCTATTAAGTTGTTCATTCTTTTCACTACTACAGATGGTTAGCAATAACAGCTGCACCATATATGTACGTATATGGTTGCAATCTGAAGAAACAGTCATGTGATCCACAGACCTCCACGATTGAAATACAGGAAAAATTAATGTACATTAGTACACATCTTTGAGGAAAATTCTTTCCTTTGAACTATAGATTTTCCTTTGATCTACTGACAGTAGTCCACTGTAATGTGGAAGGGTTACATTGCAGCTACGCATATACAAATTCTTCTAGAAGTATGAATTTTAAAATCTAAAATCTACGTAATTATTAGTATTGAAATTCACAGTGCATTTAGGACATCTGCCAACTGTTTATCAACATCTCTTTAAGATTCTGGAATTTGGAATCACTGCTTTCATTGATATGCTTGTAAAATATTGTATTTCTCCATATATTAGTAATCAGATGATACGCATTTCCTTATTAGGTAAACAGGATATCAGGAATCTCTGAATTATTCACCATCCCAAAAGACATCAAAAAAAGTTCGGACCTCTCAACCAAAAAATATTGCTAATACTATGCAGCTACATACATCAGTTAGCCAGGTTTGCAAAATATAGTGTGAAACTTGAATCTTTCCACTATCTCGGAAGGAGCGGGAGTAAAATTTCGGAAAGTTTATCGACAAGGGTTGTATACGACTTGTCTCCAGGCTTGGCGGGAGCTAATAGGCTCGACAACAGTTTGTAAGTGCTTGCTCCAATCACTGTAAGAAAAACTGCTCATTTTTTTGTCTTCGTCGGTAATCCCGTTAGCTACAAATACATGTCCCAATCGTTCGACATACAATGGCCATTCGTCCTGACTTGGGTTGAAGGGATTGATTTTACCGAATGCTACCACCATTCTCGTCGCCAGAAATGTAATATCGTGATTAAATCAATATACAACAAATCAGTAAACAACTACAACTAACAAAGGATATAACTATACTCTGTTCGCATTCACCTTGCCGGTCATTTCCCTTGAATAACTTCCGTTGTGTTCATCCTATGATTACAAATTTTATATTGTTGTGAAGCCCTTCAAATGCCGGAAACATTAATAAAAGAAGCGCTCTGATAGGCTATAAAACAAGGGAGATATGGCCTGACAAAATTTTACCATACATTTCCTATGGAGAACATTCCTTTGTAGTTCATGTACTGACAAATTGTAGGCAGCTGCTACTGTACATTTCCAATGACAAAAATCATTTGTACAAGTTTGTCACTTCAAAGACTTTTCTTGTAGTAATTACAAGGGCAAGGTGAACGCGAACATAGTATAAGAATGTGTATAACAGGAAGTTGCATGATGTATTATAGGTGCATAGTACACGGTGCGTGGTGCATGATGCGCATGTGCATATACTACAGTGCGTGCCCTATTATATAATGTACATATATGTACGTAGACCATATTAATATTCATCATGCTGCTGAATTCGTCATCAATAAAATTATGTTACATTATAATTATGTCTTAACTCAAATATGGACTGGCGTAGCCCATCGGACATACATGAATGAATACTCGAGGGCATACGTACGTGATTGTGGCACGCCAAACCTAACAAAATTATGTGGAAAGTCATTTTGAGCTCCCTACAACGTCTGAAATGTACTTTGGTCATATTTTGCTATGATTTGTTAGAAAATAAAAAATTATATTGTTTGCAACTGCCAAGTCGTTCCAGAATGATAGAACTTAACAAGTCATTCCAAAACAACTTGCCATGGGGTCAATTAGAAAGCAGACTTTATCAGATGCTGATTAATCTGTAATCACTGTTACAATATTTTGTGTCTGCATGTTGTAATCTCAGTATTGCAGGCTTTCCGTTACTCACCTATATAGTAATGCCAGTTGTATGAGTTGTTGTATTATCATCTTCTTAATGTTGCTCCTTATTTGATCCTGACCCTTCTGTGAGCCAGTTGCCACCGTCCACAGATGGTGGTGGTTTTGGTAAGGTGTGCAGGGTTCCATGAATTCTCCTATTAGCCTTCAAATAGGTCCATGTTTGAATGATTTTACTATTCCCCATGTATATATAGCATGTTTATATTTAAGAGGGCTTGGAGGTAGGAATATTTGGGGGTTCTAGCATTCTCTGGAAGCCACAATAATTTCTGCAGGCCACAGAAAGGCGACAGCCTTTCCCTCCAAGCTATAGGGACTGTATGAACATCTAGTAAGCGTACCCCTGCACACCAATTAATTCCCGGGGGACAATCCCCTATCTATGTTTGGGACAATAGTTACGTAAGTAAAAAAAAAATTGCTATCAGTTGCTCCATTCCATCTGCTACCCTGTATCATCCCTGGAATGCTTGCTGAAATACATACATGCATTTTAAAGCCATTACTTTGTATATGTAACAATTATCTATATACGTATCTGTATACATACGTGCGTGTATATAACTACCATTATGTGTGTGTTCTTTACAAATGTAGGTAAATCATTGACCAGAGTGTGTTCCGGGTTCTTTGCCTTGGAGATGAGGTGAGGTGGGATGCTACTCTGATGTGGTTCTAATGGTGGACACCAGCTGGTTTGACAGTTTTCTGAGGATATGAGTGGGTGTCTTGATGTAACCTTGATAAGCTGAACTCTTCCACCGTCCCAGCAGTTGGATATGCACATCTGAGATGCCCACTGCCTTCGCCGAAGTAGCAGCCCCAATCCGAAAGCTGTGAGTGTTGTATTTCGAATCGTCTAAGCCTGCTCTCTTCAGTGTCATGGAAAGAAGAGTCTTGAACTGGGCCCTGGTCAGAGGTGCCCCACTCTCTGAATTGAACAGTGACCCCGGTGCGCTTCCCCGAATTGCCAGATATGGGAGTAAAGCCTTGATTGGGCACACTACTGATGCTGTTCTACCCAGGCATAGCCTGGCCCCTTTGCGGAAGGGGTCGGTTTTAGACTGCTTAATTGTAAGCCAGATGATAGTTGGATTGGTCCTGCTGTCTAGTGCTACATCTCCTAGGGAGAGGTGTCTGGAGGAGTCGTAGGAGTCCCGGCTTGGGATGGTCATCTCCCCAACTCGAAGAAAGCCAAAGAATGCGGTGCAGCAGGCTGCCCACAACATGATACCCTGGAACTCAGCAGGAGACGTGGACAGGACCGAGTAGATCTGGTGCATGATTTCTACAGTGATCGGTAGGCGGACTCGTTCCGTGCGTGTGCTTGATTGTTCTCTCTTAATGCCCCGAAGGAATTGCTCGAGACGTGGTGTAAGGGATTTGTGGTATGCCTCGTGTTTGCTGTGAGATGAATGCAAGTTACCAATGGCAGAAAAGTAGACTTTTATGGAGGTGTGAGCTAAGCCTGACAGTGCCAGGTGGGCTGCAAACAGCGACAGGGTGTTTTCTGAAGTGGGGATTGGAATTAGGTTGGCCTTTGTGCAAAATTGTAAATAGCTTTGTTGACCAGCGTTGTAGCATCTCTGGGTGGCAATAGCTAGACCGTGTTGATAATAGTGCTGAACAGCTGCCTGAATAGGGGTGATGTCCAATCTGGCCCCCCTGCTGCTAGAATCCGGAGTAATGGTTGAGGTAGTGAGGTCGGCTGGCGAGTCGCCTGTGGGTGAAGATGAAAGAATGAATGCAGATTACCACGGGAAAGGTAGTCGGCTGTGCTATTGTCTACCCCTGCTATATGTTTGCACTTGACATCGATATCGAAATGAGCAACAAAGAACCACAGGCTACGTAACAGACACATGGCTGTGTGGTCCCTCGTATAATGTTTAGTGACAGCAACGACCACACTGGAGTTGTCGCACTCAATGAGTACTCTACTCCCTGCTAGTTGCCTCCCCCATACCGCACAACTCAGGACTATTGGAATCAATTCCTTCACCATGATGTTATGCTGGGCCCATTCTGGTGGCCAGCACCATTGAAGCCATCGGCCATTCCAAAAGGAACCACAACCCCATGCTCCTGAAGCATCAGTTTGAATCAGGTGGTCATGAGTCCAGTTACTGTCGTCCCAGCGGAGTAAACTAAGTCCATTCCAATCTGTCAGGAAAGTGTGCCACCAGCAAAGATCAGAGCGAAACTCAACATTTAACCTGGTGTAAAAATGCATTTCTCTTAACTTAGCTGCGGTCGCATACATGCGAGAAACAAATGCTCTGCCGCAACGGACTACTTTTGTGGCATGCTGCAATGATCCTACGAGAGAGAGAATCTCGCGCTTTCTTGCATCTGTGCGGCTCACCCACTGGGCAACTTCCTCCCGTAATTTGCTGAGTTTTTCCTCAGGTAACCTAGCCTCCATCTTGATGGTATCCAGTACAATGCCCAGAAAAGGCAGGGCAGTTGATGGGCCTTCAACTTTCTCGAGGGCAAGTGGGACACCTAAATAGTTGCAAATTTGGATGATTGTGTCCAAGTTGTGTTGGCAAGATACGGAAGACGGGGGTCCCATTGTTAAGAAATCATCCAGGTAATGAATCAGGAATGATACATTGCGTTGCCGGGCAATCCAAGCTAAAAACTCTGCTAAGATATTAAAAAGCTTGGGGGCCGACCGTAAACCAAAAGGAAGGCAAGTGTCGATGTACACACCTCCATTCCATCGCATACCAAGCATGTGTCTATCTGCTGGGTGGACTGGAAGAAGGCGGAATGCACTTCTTATATCGATCTTAGCCAACAAAGCTCCCCTGCCAAACTGGATAATTCCCTTGACGGCTTCATTGATGGTTACGTATTGTAGCGAACACAAAGGTTTTGGTATCCCATCATTCACGCTGTGACCCTTGGGATGGGACAAGTCAACAATAAGCCTCCACTTGCCTGTTTGGCCTTTGGGGATTACTCCGAAACGGCTAATGTGGACTTGTGGGACAGCTCGTGGTGGGAAAGGGCCAGCAACCCGGCCTAGGGATATCTCTGTGGAAAGATAGTCAGTAACTACACCAGGGTGTTCTCGGGCTCCCTCCAAATTGCTTTTCGCTGCTTTTAGTGATGATGGTGGTTTTGTGAAGCCAATGTGAAATCCATTGCAAATCCCATCCAGCATGAACTGCACCAAATCTTTGTTAGGGTGGCTCCCCAGCATTGAGTGCCAAGCAGGTGTGCACAAGGGGGTGTGCACAGCACTGGCAGTGAGAGGAACAGCATAGGAACTGAAATCAACTGAAGGGGTGACTGGAAGCAAAGATAGCCACTGCTGTAGCTAGTGATCTGTAGGGGGTGGGGCGGTTGCCAGTTGAACCAGCTCCTCATCCCATAATTCAGGTGGTAGGTCATAAATGGGCACTACAGGGAGAGAAGGAAGGGGGGGGGTCTATAATAATGTTGTTGTGTGAAGTCATATATATGTATAATTAATCAATACCCCTATATATTAGTTTAATATAGCAGTTATCTATAATTGTACGGCCTTAGCTAAACATTCAGATAGTGCCTTAGATTCTAAGATGTCATGTAATGTTACAATCAAAGCAAAAAGAAAAGAAAAAAAAGTACAGATGTGCATTAAATGCTATAAAGAGTTAATCTAGTAGATCCTTAGTGTGGATATTGGCGTGGTGTCCCCATCAGAGGTCGTATAGGGGGCCCTTGCCATTGACTGGCATTTTTTGGACAATGAATGAATTTGTGGTTGCTGTCCCTCGAGAGTGGGTCGTTGTAACAGGTTAAACAGGCATGGATGTACTGACAGCCTGGGAACGAACACTGTGTGTAGTTCCATTCCCGGCAGATCCTCGGTTTGCGGGGTCATTGTGTAAGTGCTTTCCTTTCACTGAAAGAGGTATCAGGGGCCCCGCTGCACTGCTCCGAGGAGTGGGTTGAGCCAAAACAGTGCTGGCAGTAGGGCCTGCGTTGGCTACTTGCAAAGGCCATGTTCCACAGGTCACCATCCCTCCGTGCCCAGGGGGTACCCAAACGGGTAGCAGCAATCTGGCGGAAGCGGCGATCATAAACAGCCCACCCATCTCCTGCGTACTCCAGGTGTGCCTCCAGGATCAGGTGTTGGTACCCCAAGAGATCAGAGATTCTCTCAGGTTGAGCTTGTCCCAGAATGGCAATGTAGTTAGTGAAACACTGGGTCCATTCAATAATGGAGGTCACTGGCCGTCTTTTAGAATGGCTGGGCTTGCTGGTCTCATCAGGTGATGACATGCTCAAGCGGTCTATAGTGAGCTCAGACATGTCAATAAATTCATCATCCTGGATCCGCTTGACAAGCTTGTTTGGTACAGGTGGGAGTCCTGCACCAAATGATGAGGCAGATGGGCTGTTGCTTGTGCGGTCTGATGCAGAGGTGCTTGGGAGCCATTGACTGTTGGTACTGGTTTGCCTCCCTGTGTCTGGCTCCTGCCTAGACGATGCGTCAGTCATTACAGGTACATGGTTAATGGCCTCTGGTGGTGGGATCCTTGAGAAGGCTGTGGTGGGTGGAGCAATAACAATTAGAAGCCTTACAAGATGCCCTGAGGGACTACAGTGGGAATGGAGGAGGATCGCTGCTAGATACTGTTTTTTTTTTAATATATGTACTCTTTAGTGCTCTTATTGCCAATGTGCATCGTTAACAACATGAGTAATGGGGGTGTGTGCATTCCACCCTTATATGCACCTATCCATATACGTACACACATATAATCTATATCTATAGCTAACAGGAATAATCCACACATAATATACGGCTATATGCACAGGCAAATATATAAATTATACACATACACCCAAATATATTTTTTACGCATGCATGTAAGCACACATGTACATCAGGAAATCTACGGAGGCGCACGCAGGGAACTACGAAGGCGCACGTGTTCTCCCGGTGGACCACCACGGCACCGCCGGAGGAACTGAGTGGACCCTGGGACCGAGGAGTGTCATTTACTGATGGACCCCACCGGCATCTACGATTGTGGATTTTGCCTACAACACACCAAACAGACAAGCAGTAAACCAATTAACACATACCTGGCACCATCGGAGTGTGGGCATCGGCGCCATCGGGACGGAGTTGCCTTGCGATCTCCTGGACGATTACCGGGATATCGTTTCTCGTCAGGGAACTGTCGGGTCACTAATGTCGTCAGCCCCGGTGCTGCTGTTAGACCTCAATGTAGTCCGGGTTTCAGGATCCGAGTGTGATTCGGTGCGTTTCCTCTTGCTCCTACGCTTTGGTGGCATATTACGACTATAGAACGACTAATCGACCAAAGGAAACGATGAACAAGCAAACAAACAATCACCACGCCACGCGTTTAACACCTTCTTGAGCGCCAATTTTTACAACGCATGCACAATGTTCGTTTCCCCAAGTATTGCCCTCCCCATTTCATTTTATGTGCGCTCCGCCAACACCGATTCTACCTCCGGTTAATTGTGACTATAATACCCCCGCCCTGCTTGGTCACCCCATTAACCTAGTTTAACTAGTTAAACTCCATTCAATTTGAGGCAATATCTGGAAGGACTTTGCAGTCAAAAATGGCATAATCTAGTAAATCGTAGACTTTTAGCCGTTTCAGACGTCGTAGGGAGCTCAAAACGACTTCCAAAATAATTGTGTTTGGTTAATTTGGTGTGCCATACGTGCGCCAATTGCAATGGTGCAAATACAAACTGATGGTAAGATGTGCTAACGTACGCTATTAAATGTATTATCAACTATCAACTTACAGGCCCATTCAAAGCTTGAACTTTCGTCACTTGCCCAGTGATTACTTTTACGCTTATGGTCCACTGTGACGCCATCAATGATTGCATGTCTCTAACTTTATAAATTGATTCTAAGAATTGTTATTGCAGGGAAATTTAAACTGGAATTCCCCGATTAAGTAATCAAAAATCACGTGCACCAACTGATCAGGTCAGATGGTTTTTATTATTACACGTGTAAGATAATTCAATTATAGTTGACGGAATACCGTATAGCCTAAATTTTTTGAAGGGGAATATTTTCGAGGTTAAGCCAGATTTCCTTTAAAAAGAATTGTTCTTGATAAAATTTTCACGGATTTCTTGACAAAACTAAGCGCCTATTATTATTATTATTATTCTATTTAAAAATTATTCTATTTTGTGTGCTCATACTCAAACATGACAGCTGGTAAATTTGCCTTAGCAGGCTCGCTAAGGATATTTATTGTACCTTTGAACCTTGCCTTGGATGCTTCCATTCAAATCATTCTACGTATAGTAGCTATCAGTCTAGTTTCGTGCGCCGGACTTCTCTCCATGATAGTCTCGCGTGGCCAGACCGCTTATTTTCCTTTTATATTCGGGCGGGGAAAATAAGGGTCTGGTAAACTTCGCATAGTATTTTTGTTCTGCGGATCCCCAGAATTTGGGGGTTACGTAAGCTGAATTGAACGGCTTCGGATTACGTATCAATACTTTTCTCCAATGGGAATGCTAAACGTAACCTGAAGCCGTTCAATTCAGCTAACGTAACCCCCAAAACCTGGGGATCCGCAGAACAAAAATACTATGTGAAGTTTACCAGACCCTTATTTTCCCCGCCCGAATATAAAAGGAAAATAAGCGGTCTGGCCACGCGAGACTATCTCCATGAGTGAAGAGGAAGGAAGACACTACTTTGGCTAAAGGGCCATTAGGGTTTGGCAAAACAGTTCTCTTTAGCTTAAAATACTGTAACAGATACATTGAAGCAATACCACGCTCAAAACCTCAATCCAGGCGACCTGTTACACCAATGCCAAAGAAACGGCAAGTACCAGACCACAACACCCCTACAAAAGATGCTGAGAAGCGTACCAAAGAAAACGAACCGTTAATATGTCCTGTGTGTGACGCAGTTATTGTTGAAGATACTGACAATGAAACTGATGACGATGCCGTGTTTTGTGAGGGGATTTGCCAAGCATGGATTCACTGAAAATGCGTAAGTATGAGTAAGGTTGTTTATGGAAAAGCAGGTAAATCTGATGATCCATATATATGTCCAAATTGCATAATAATCAAACAGTCTCAGGAAATCACTGAGCTCAAAAACATTGTCAAGGACCTTACTAATAAGATTGATCAGCTAAGCATGCCTGCTCCAAGCCATCAACCAGCTGCAGCTCAAATAGTGCAAACTGAATCTTTTGCTACTCCAGTGACTAATAAACAAGTTACAGATAAGCCAATTGTTCCACCTAAACCTCCTCAAATAACTGACAGGAAATATAATGTTGTATTGTATGGCATAAATGAATCTCCTGTAGACTCACCCAGATCTGACTGATTAAAGCATGACCTGGATAATATGTTAACTGTACTATCAGATATCGACCCTACACTTACATCGGCTTCGGTTAAGGATTTTTACAGGCTTGGAAAGTATAAGCAGGCTGCCACCCGCCCTCGTCCCATTTTGTAAGGGCTTTTGAGGCTTCCTTAGTGCTCTCTAACAAGGGTTCTCTCAGTTCTTCTACAATATCCATAAAACCTGATATGACATGAGTAGAGCGGGAAACAGAACAGGCCCTGCTGAAGGAGAGACGAAATCTGATTGATAATGGCATGGAGCGCAGATTTATCAGAATTGTTGGCAATAGTCTTTATGTAAATAGGAAATTACATGGCTCAGTACAGAACTCTCAATTTCGCCCACCTGCATCCAGCGATAATATTGAACCCATGTCTGTCGATTCTGATCCAGCTCCTTTAACTGACCCAGTTCCTTCATCCAATACTCCTGAATAGCCTCAAGCTGCTGGTATCGAGGGATCACCAAAAGCTTCAATGGAAGCTACACCCACGTCTAATTGACCAACAAATAATCATCAATACATCAATAAACATAGTGCCTATAAATTTTTTTTGTTTAATAGTAGAAGCATTGTCAACAAAATTAATCAATTGCAATCATTAGCCTATTCATTTTGTTATGACATAATTGCTATTTCAGAGACTTGGCTATCTGACTCAATTTTCAATAACAAGATTCTTCCTAGTAATTTTACAATTTATCGCTGTGATTGTCGTTCACGTGGGGGAGGGGTCATGCTCGCTGTCAAAGATGACATTCCTAGTTAATTGCTATCATCCACCTCCATACCCAATCTTGAAACTTTAACTGTACAAATTGGTATCAATCAACCTCTGATTATTTGTCTAGCATACATACCTCCAGGCTCTAAAGTTCAGCTATGTGAACCCTTCTTCGGCTTATTAAGTGATCTCACTAATAAGTTTAGTCCATTATTGATCATGGGAGATTTCAATTTACCAGACATCAACTGGAACACCTTATCATCAACCTCCCAATTATCAAATGTGTTCTGTAATTTGGTCTTCAAATTGAATCTGTCCCAGTTAGTTGACATGCCAACTCACAATCGGGGCAACATTTTGGATCTCATTTTTACTAATGACGAGGAGTTATTCCATGCTATCACTGTTCATCCTCATGAGGCCTTTCCTCTTTGTTCTGATCATTATCCAATAACATTTGACATATCTCATGGAGCTTCCTTACCTAAACAATTCAACACATGTCAATATGTGTACGACTATACAAAAGCCAACTACGAGGGACTAAACAGTTGTATACTAGACTCTAATATCTCACATTGCTTTAATTCTCAAAATATTGAGACCGTATGGACCATCATTAAAACTGCAGTGTTTAAAGCCATGTCAGCAAATATACTAAAATTCAGGTTGCGAGCACACCAGTATCCTAAGTGGTTTTCTCCAGAACTGCAACACAAATTGAAATGTCTCCACACATTAAGGAAAAAATTCAAGCACTCACCAACACCTCACAACCTGGACCGTCTTAATCATGCAGAAGCTCAATTTCAACTCAACATTGATAGTACTAAATCCAACTATGAGGCCAATCTAATTCATAGTTTTGCCCACTATAACAACTCTAAAATCTACGAATACATAAAGAGTATTACTACTAAGACCAAAAATATTCCCACTTTACTTATAAAGCTTTGCTCTATAACGAATATTTTTATTCTGTCTACACTAATAGTTCTTCTACTTTACTAGATATGAACACCATCACTTCCAATGTTGAACCTTTACAATCATTTGATATATCTGAAGTTGATGTTTACAATGCCCTTATTAATCTGGATCCTAATAAAGCTCAGGGAATCGATGGCATTGGTCCCAAGTTTCTTAAATACTGTGCTGAATCACTAGTTCAACCTCTCTGCCATCTATTTAACCTCAGTCTATCCAGCAGTGTCATACCTACTGAATGGAAAATTCATCGAATTATTCCTATATTCAAATCAGGCGATAGATCGCTGATTTCCAACTATCGTCCACTTTCGTTGCTTTGCAATGTTTCCAAAGTCCTCAAACGGATCATTTTCAACAAGATTATTAATCACATATCTGTTTCCATCTCCCCTAATCAGTTTGGCTTTTTGCAAGGCAGATCTACTACCCAGCAGCTTATTCTATTTCTTAATGACATTCATAATTCCATGTCTAAAGGTCACCAAATAGATGCTATTTATCTTGACTTTAGAAAAGCTTTTGACAGCGTGTGCCACACTAACTTGTTAATTAAATTATGGGCTTTTGGAATAACAGGAGACCTTTGGCATTGGTTCAAATCTTATCTTACAGATAGACAACAATGCGCCGTCATTAACAATTCTACCTCCACGACATTACCAGTGCTCTCCGGTGTACCCCAGGGGAGTATTCTTGGACCCATATTATTTTTGATTTATGTAAATGACCTACCGTACTCAATTCAGAATAGCAGAATCTTGTTATTTGCTGACGATGCCAAGTTATACAGACCCATTAACTGTGATACTGATATGTCACTTCTCCAACTTGACATTGATCTACTTTACAATTGGAGTATAAACAACCATGTCCATTTCAATACCAGTAAATGTATCTCACTTTCCCTTAACAAGAAATTATCTACCAACTATCATATGGCTAATGATCAATTGCCTCAGCAGGTTTCACATCGTGATCTTGGGGTCCTATTGTCATCTGACCTTTCATGGTCTCATCATTATGACCATATTTGTGCTAATGCATACAGATCCTTAGGATTGCTTCGCAGAACCTTTCCTAATTGTCACTCAATTCAAGCCAAGAAAACTTTATACATAACTCTTGTTAGATACAAATTAGTTTACAATTCCCAACTTTGGAATCCTCATCTAATCAAAGACGTTATCATCCTTGAGCGAGTTCAACATCGCTCAACCAAATACATCTTAAATGACTTTTCTTCTAATTATAAATGCCGTTAGTCAAGACTAAACCTGCTCCCTCTAATGTATATGTTCAATTACTATGACATCCTCTTTTTCATTAAGCATTTAAAACATCCTTATAGTCACTTTGATATCTCTCAATATGTAACATTCAGTCATGGTAGTACAAGATCTGCATTTTACAACAAGTTACATCACAAATATTCAGCAAACAACTTACTCTGCAACTCCTAATTTTGTCGACTACCAAGAGTTTGAAACTCCTTACCACCCATGGATCTCAATAAACCCCTCACTGTGCTTAAATCATTAATTGTCAAAACACTTTGGGATCACTTTATGATTAACTTTAACCCAGAAAATCCATGTACTTATCATTTTGTCTGTCCATGTCGAAACTATTATCCAAACTTTCAAATTATCAACTTTACTGTATAATTTATCAACTAATTAATTAACATTTTTGTAATTACATAACTAATAGGGCTACTGGTACGGGTTACCATTAGACCTTCAGTCTTTGTACTGTAAAGTATTATAATAATTACATAACCAATTATAAAGGATATTACATAACCAATTATAAAGGATAATAATCTCATAAATAAATAAATAATTAAGTAATTAATCCAACATGTATTACAGTTTACATAGAAAACACCCGATACAGCTCGTATGTATTATTTTGTAATACTATAGTAAATAACCAATAGAAATGCTATTACAATTTTTTGATACCTTGCTCAAACAAAAACTGTAATACGCCTCTAATTGGCTAATTTGTTGACATTACAATTACAAATTGTTGTCACTGGTATACAATAATTACAATTACTAAATTCACTTTCAGCTTCCTTTTAATTTCTCAACTGCTCAACAGGCCTGTACTAACTGCTTTTCTTCTTGTTTCACTAATTAATGGGCAGCCGACAAAAACATCCCAACAAGCTCGCCAGCAAGTTCTGGGATATCAGTTATTAGCGATACTATCAGGCAACGGCATTTCAAAGACACAGCCACTACACATGGATACTACACCAGTACACTGTTGCCAACGCTTGTAATATTTTGTTTCAGTGGCATGTGTTAAATCACCACACCTCTTTACTAGCACACCAAGTTACACTAAAACATGTTAGATTAATTTGTAACAGTATGGGTTGCTGTAGTATTTGGATTAATTGCACTCGTAATGCAGGCAGAAAACTGTATTGTAATAGTGCTCGGCTTCGCCTCGCACTATTACAATTTTTTGCCTGCATTACTCGTGCAATTAATTCCAAATACTACAGCACCCCATCCTATTACATATACTAATCGCATAGCCTGTATAAATTGTGCCGTTAGTAGCCGTGCAATTATTCTCTAATTGCACAGTTACTGCATAGCAACTGTCAGTAATTGCACAGTAAAGTAGCCAGTCAAAATTCACAATTCGGGAAGCCGTTTAAGTGCAACAAGCAATGACATAATAAGCAGCGAATGAAATCGCGTAGCACTGGAGATTCATAGAAACCTACTTGTATGGCAACCAAGTAACGGGTACACGGCTGTGGAGTAGTACTCGTTAATCTCTACAAGAGTTTCTCAATCCTAACCTTTTAGAATGAATCTCAACTCAATTCTGAACGCGCAGTTGCTAAAACAAGCGAAACGGAATGAACAAGATTTTCGAGCGTGCCCCAGATAGAAATAAGCAGCGCGCCTGAGGTTAGAGTGGGAGTGCAAGTGTCGTGCAATGCGATTAGAAGGCAATCACACGCATTTTCGTGCAATTCGAGAATAATTGTACACGTAACAGTCAAATTGCACTAGGCTTCGCCTCGTGCAATTACTTGACTGTTACTGGTACAATTATTCTCGAATTGCACTCAAATGTGTGTGATTACCTATACTAATTAAATAATTAATTAATTATTTCATATTCAAAAACTACAAGGAGTATCTTTATGGAAATACCACCAAATGAAAGGTCTCGTTGAAAGAGGAAATCGATACAATGGATTTGGCAAAGGACGCTTTGACTACTGAGATATTTCAGTTTGTTCAAAAATGACGCCATTTTGCCTTCATTTTGAAAACGAAATGAATACAAGTGCCTGTAAATTGCTGTAATCATCACAGCGTTTAAGCAACAGCATTGCAATTTGGATTACAAAAATCGCTGTTTTATAAGGAATACAATGATTTTTGTTTCAGCTTCATACGAGCTGGCATATAGAAGTTATGGCCTATTTTCTACTGACATGCAAAAGTATGTTAAATCGCTGTTAGTGCCATGATTACATGTAATTACAAATGGCCTCATAAAAACCACTGTGTTGCTTCTATGAAGTTCAAATAAAGTCATAAGGATTCATTATGCTTCAGCGAATCGATTTATGTAGATTTCAAGCTAAACAAACTTTCACTCTTGCAACTGAGGCCTCCTCTAAATGGAATTGACGAATAAAAATGCGAAAAGCTAATGGCTGCCAAGTAGAAGCCTCCGTTTGGTATTTTACAAGAGTACGTAACCATCAAAGTATTAAACATACAACCACTTAATATAGCTTAAAAGAATCGCTGTTCTATATGGAATAGATTGATGTTTGTTTAAAATTTGTAGAAGCTAGCATGCTGAAGTTATGGCCTACTTTCTACTGACATGCAAATTTTCTATTGACGCCATATAAAGAAAATGTTTACAACCACTAAGAAAAATACACGTAGCAAACAATTTGCGTGTCCTATAGCTTTACAGCATGGCTTAAAAGATTCGCCTTGCTCTACTGAATGAATTGATGTGTGTCACAAATGCACCAGCAACTTCTTTAAATAGTATGGAGCCATTTCATGGACTATGCGTGCCATCAAAAAAGCTCTAAAAAGCCGACTCAAACGCAAGTACTAATGCTTGCCTACTTAAGCATATGGTTTATAAAACAAAATATAAAAACGAAATGTTTTTACCTGTAAACACAGCTTAAACAGACGTTTTGATTCGTCTCCAAGTGAACGAATAAACGGAATTCCGTGTTACGTGTGTTGCTAACACGCGTACGTTAGTACTGAGATGAGAGGACCCGTTATGGGACCTGGAAATTCGTTCTCAACCTTCTGAGTTCACTTCATGTATCAGTGAGTAGCTTGTTAGGATATTAAAAGTCTTAAATTCACTTTAAAAGTAAGGCTTAAGCTATATAAGTAGATATTGACTACTCTATTAGATGGTTTTAATTCATTGTGTACTTGAAGATGTCCATGATCCAGGGATGTGTTTTCCTTCAACATTTTGCATATATAGATTATCTTTAACTCACCTGGGTTCCCTGATAATTTGATAACAATCCTATCACACATCAGTTACCTAAAAATGTGTGATATTTGTTGAAGCAGGTATCTTTCTCTCATTGTATGGTTACTTGGTTTTGTATATGGTTATGTAGTCCGCAGGCTTGATAATCTCATAAATAAATAAATAATTAATTAATTAAATAATTAATTAATTAATTCATACTCAAAAACTACAAGGAGTATCTTTATGGGAATACCACCAAATGAAAGGTCTTGTTGAAAGAGGAAATCGATACAATGGATTTGGCAAAGGACGCTTTGACTACTGAGATACTTCAGTTTGTTCAAAAATGACGCCATTTTTCCTTCGTTTTGAAAACGAAATGAATACAAGAGCCTGTAATTATCAAAGCATTTAAGCAACAGCATTGCAATTTAGATTACACAAATTGCTGTTTTATAAAGAATACAATGATTTTTGTTTCAGCTTTATACGAGCTGGCATATAGAAGTTATGGCCTATTTTCTACTGACATGCAAAAGTATGCTAAATCGCTGTTAGTGCCATGATTACATGCAATTACAAATGGCCTCATAAAAACCACTGTGTTGCCTCTATGAAGCTCAAATAGAGTTTAAAGGATTCCTTATGCTTCAGCAAATCAATTTATGTAGATTTCAAGCTAAACAAACCTTCACTCTTGCAACTGAGGCCTCCTCTAAATGGAATTCACGAATAAAAATGCGAAAAGTTCATGGCTACCAAGAAGAAGCCTCCTTTTACTGTTTTACAAGAGTACGTAACTGTCGAAGTATTAAACATACAACCACTTAATATGGCTTAAAAGAATCGTTGTTCTATATGGAATAGATTAATGTTTGTTTAAAATTTGTAGAAGCTAGCATGCTGAAGTTATGGCCTACTTTCTCTACTGACATGCAAATTTTCAGTTGACGCCATATAAAGAAAATGTTTACAACCACTAAGAAAAACACACGTAGCAAACAACTCGCATGTCCTATAACTTTACAGTATAGCTTAAAAGATTTGCCTTGCTCTACTGAATGAATTGATGTGTGTTACAAATGCACCAGCAATTTCTTTAAATAGTATGGAGCCATTTCATGGACTATGCATGCCATCAAAAAGCTGTAAAAAGCGTACTCAAACGCAAGTACTAATGCTTGCCTACTTTAAGCATATGGTTTATAAAACAAAGCGTTTCAGTATAGAAACGAAATGTTTTTACTTGTAAACAGACATTTTGATTCGTCTCCAAGTGTATGAATAAACGGAATTCCGTGTTACGTGTGTTGCTAACACGCGTACCTGAGATGCGAGGACCCGTTTTAGGACCTGGAAATTCCTTCTCAAATTTCTGAGTTCACTTTATGTGTAGCTTGATGGGATGTTAAAAGATTCAGTTTTGAGGTAAGTCTTAAGCTATAAGGTAAGTGTTGCTATTATGGGACACTTGAGAACACTTCAATATTACTACTCAAAGGAAGCTTACAGGGACTTCAATTTTAATCCAGATACTCACCATCTCATTTACTTTAAACCACACAAAAATGAAGTTCAAAGGATAATTTAATCATGAGAACTTGTAAGGTTTTATTACATGACCACTGTGGGTAACTATGAGACAGTGGTGATATTATGAGACAACTTTGAGGCAGAACTTATTTCATGTTACTACTATGAAGTGTAGAAACTATGTACAACAGTGAAAATTGGAACATACTTTCATCAACATGTCTGCATCAAACTACAAAGAAATAAAGGATGTAGCTTTAACTGCTATGATGTAATTGTACCATTTCCTCTCATGTGTAATTGCTGCATATTATGAGACAGTGGATCATAAAATGGGACAGTTCAATTTTCTGGTATAAATGTAAACAAACTTATGTATATATGGGTACATTGATGCTATAAAACCACAAAAGTCCTCTATAGAGACAGTCACTACAATAATATTCCTCAGGAATATTAGTTTTTGAAACATTAGCACACTTCAAATCAAACCATGTTTCACATAGGTCACAGCATTACCATTTATCTCGGTTTCCCCATAAATTAGGACACACTTTGGGCACTCAGCTTCACTTTCTTCTGTGTTACTAGCTACTTCCTTCACTTTCTTCTGTACTGATTTTATGCAAGTTTTAGCTATGAACTGTGGTTATTTGTAACGTTAACAAAAGAGTCATAATTCCAGCTGTCTCGTATTGCAGACACTTACCTTATAGGTTGCAATTGACTGCTCTATTTGATGGTTTCAATTTTGTGTACTTGAAGATGTTGTGTCTTCATCTATGACCAAGAGATGTGCTTTCCTTCAACGTAACTTACATTTTGCATATATAGATTATCTATATACTCAACTGGGTTCCCTGGTAATTTGAGAACAATCCTATTACACATCAGTTACCCAATGTGTGATATTGGATGAAGCAGCTAGGTATCTTTCCCTCTTGCATGCATGGTTATATCTTGGTGTTTGTATATGGTTATGTAGTCCGCAGGCTTGTAATAATAATAATAATAAAACAACTACCAAATTTATTAGTGCACGACATAATTATTATAATAAATTTTGGGAGTGGATTTTGTAAACAAAATATAGTAGTTGGAAGTGTTATGGAAAGGGTTAAATAGATGGCAAGAAATCTGCATGGAGTAAAATGGAAAATGTAAAGGTCGAAGCTGCCGCGGGGTTAGCAGTGACGCTTAAAACATTTTATATAAAAGCCTGGAGGTAGCTGAGATACCTGCGACACGGTTAAACCTTTGAAGCCAAAGGTTGCAGTATAGTGACGGGTTAACAGCGACAACCATAACGTTTTATATGAAAGACTGCAGATATGGCTGGGATGTCTGCGACGCAGCTAAACCTTTGAACCCAAAGGTTGCAGCAAGGTTGTCAGCTACACCAAACACATTTTGTGTAAAAGGGTTGAGGGTAGCTGATATGTCTGCGACGTGGTTAAACCTTTGAATGAAAACGTCATGTAGTCCCTAGGGTAATTCCCAATGAAGTTGAGAGACATTTTATTTCAAATGTATGAACCTACTCACTGGTTTGTTAGCAGTCCCTTGTCCTTTAATATCAAACGTGATGCACTGAGCGTGAAATGCCAGAAACCGCCACTTAAACATTTTAAGAAAAACCTCCGCACACATGATGAGACCTCAGGTGAGTAACCCGCAAATTAGCCACGTGTTTGAAAAACTCACAAAGGAGTAGCACTGGGAGCAGCGTGAGACATTTAGTAGGCACTTGTACATATCTAAGCATAGTAAACATGCATGTACGTATATAGCACGACTATAACGTACGTAATTATCGCTGCCTTTCAACAATCAGTCAGGCACTGAATTCTTCCATCTCTGCGAGTGTTAAAAGAGTGAATACTTGAGTAGTGAGGTTCAATTTCAGTGGTAAGCATACACTTGAGCTATTATACAACGTTGTGATGTTATTTTATTCTTTTTCAAGACTATAGCAGTAGATTCTACAAGATTATAGTGACTGAAGGTAACAAGAACTTGGAGGATCGTCGACAAGCAGCACTGCAAGTGGCAGCCGAGGCAGGAGTTACAATTTCATATTCTACCAAGAGACAAAGAAGAACATGTCGTCCTCCAAAAGCACCAGAAAGTAGATTAGCTATTGTACCTTCTGGCAAAAAAGCTGTTGGACTTAGAGTCTCCATAGAGTTTTATGAGAATGACCAGCAGACAACTCGCTGGTATAAAGGTACTGTCATATCCTACTCAAGGAAGGGATACATTGTAACCTTTGATGGTTGTGGTCCAGATGATAATGAAGTGGTGAAGTCTCTGAAGCAGGGAATGGAGAAGGGAGAAATAAAATTGCTGTGACAGCTCATGTAATAGATTATCAAACATGCAGTATATGTGATTCATTATAATTATAATCAAATAATAGTTACGTACCTATAGCTATAGCTACAGTACCGCTCACTTTAAACTTGACGACACACGCGTGCAGCAACTGCACGGCTCGACACGTTTTCAAAAATGCCCGCAACATTTTCCGCGTGCGCACGACAGACCTATGACGTATTACCATTGGAAATTGCACGCGTGCATGCATGACACGTTCGTTTTGTTGGCGTGTGCAGCTTGAACTGCACGCGTGCATGCACGAGACGTTCATTTTTTGGCGTGTGAGGCTTGAACTGCACGCGTGCACGCACGAGACGTTCATTTTGTAGGCGTGTGTAGCTTGAACTACACGAGTGCCTCGACGCGTGCATATTATGCACGAGTGCAAAGTTCAGTGCACGAAAAGAACACTCATGCATTAAATGTTTGCACGAACTGCACTCGTGCAGTTAGACACGTGTATGACTCTCAAGACTTACCATACGCTGTACACCGGTGTACATCGCTGTACACAGTAGTAGATTTCGCGTGTTCCATTATTGTCCTTGCCATATACGAGTAGTTCACACCATAGTTACTACATTATGGAAAATTATAGTATCTTCAATTTTGAGTAAATAACAAAAATTTACGGCGAGTTACGGAATTACACAAGTGGACACGTGTATTCTAATACTTTGAGTCACCATTCAGTCGTGTTGCACATCTATCCTGCACTGCTGCGTTGCTGTTAAGATTATGGCATATCCAAGGTTAGCACCCTCTTCCTCGTCTCTAGACTCATCCTCGCCATTTTTAAGAAATGAATCTCCGGTAAGTGTGGTTTTAATATACAGCAAAGGCACGTGATTAGTTGGTTCAATCAGCTGACTGGTCAGTTGTCTGATAATGCTGTCGGGTGCCGTTGTAGCTACTGTAGGATTTGTAGTATTGTGACGTGAACCAGCTGCATTTCCTATGCCAATATACTGTACGTGCATGTGTAATGATAAAACGTGCGCACGTAACGAGCATATTAGCTTGGTGCACGTCTAGAGTGCCACGCGTGTTAGATGGCAAAACGTGCGCACGTAGCAGGCATATTAGTTTAGTGCACGTCTAGAGTGCCACGCGTGTTAGATGGCAAAACGTGTGCACGTAGCGGGCATATTTGTGTCGTGCATATCTAGTGTTCCGCGTGCATTTGTGCGCACGCCAAATTCGCGTGCAACACTGACGATACACGCCAAATTATTCACTTTTACACGCGTTAAACGTGTGCATGCACGCGTGCACACACACGTGTGTGTCAAGTTTAAAGTGAGCGGTACTGTAATTCTTAGCTAGCTAGCTTGCTAATACTGTTGATTCCAATAAATTTCATTATAATGTTACCTATGTATAATTCTTAGTAGCTATAGCTAGCTAGGTTGCTGAATTTAAGTAATAATGTTCAGATAGATACAAATAGCTATATAGGTGGCAATAAATCCAATTGAAGATATAGCTATGCCAGCAGCAAAATACATTTTATATAAAAGATTGAGGCTGCTGCCAACATCCCTACCAGTCACGAGATTGCACATGATTAGGTATATTGGCGATGCACTGATAACCTTTGAATGCAAAGGTATTGCAAAGTTGCAAGGATCCCCCACATGCGTTAGAGCTTTTCCTGAGGAACAGGATGAGTAACTATGAAAAGGAACGATCGTTGCCAATAAGTCAGCAAGGAAAGAACCGTTTGATATAAAAGGTTCAAGCTGCTGCCAACATTCCTACCAGTCATGGGGAGTAAAAGGAATGATCATCGCTAGCAAGCTTGCAAGGAAAGAACCATTGATATAAAAGGTTTTAGCTGTTGCCAACATCCCAGATTGTCACAAGATCACATGTGACTAGGGATATTAGCGACCACTGATGACCTTTGAATGCAAAGGTGTTATGAGTTGCAAGTATCTCACACATGTTAGAGCTTTCTCCTGAAAGGTATTAGTTGACAGCAGGTTTTTTAGCAGCAAGACAAATCCAGTGAGTAAAAGGAATGATCATTGCCAGTAAGCCAGCAAGAAGAGATTAGTTTGATATAAAAGGTTGAGCTACTGCCAACATCCCTACCAGTCACGAGATTACACGTGACTAGGGATATTGGTGACGATTAATGACCTTTGAAGTGAAAGGTATTCTTGATGCTGGTTTTCCTACAACATTTTATTCCTTTAATATCAAAGAAACGGACTGTTGCTAGTTTGAGTTATCAAATTACAGCTTTGAAACGGATGGGTTAATGGATGTTTTCTTAACCTTTTCATGGAAACGGAGAGATTCTTTATTGGTTGTCTAGAGTCTGTTAATTTTTGTTTAAATATTTCGAGGATAAAATATTCGAAAAACCGTAAAATCAGCGAAAGTTTTCCCCCTTGAAAAATTTAGGCTATAGAGATTATTCAGGGGGCATGGCAATCGATAATAAACGCATATGCACTTATTCTATGAAAGTGCCCTCCGCCATTTTGAGTGTATTGTGAGTGTAAATCGGACCATGGATAGCGTATTCAAAGTACTACAGCAAATTAAATGGTGAAGTAAAAACCAGATATGAGGACAAAATAAGACTGATTTTGTATGAAAAGGATCCTTTTTGTCATTTGGAGGTGGATAATTCATCGCTACATGGATTGCAATGGTACGAGTGGCCTGACATGACATATCCCGACATTTACAATTACCTAATCAATACACCGAGCTTCTGTACACACGAACAGCTTAAGGCATACAAAAGTATGGATGGGCATAACTTTTACTCTAGCGGTTGGGTTAGTAATTTACCTGTGATTGGTAATCAAATTGCTAGGCCAAAAGTATTTATTTTTATGGCTTTGGTTAAACATTCACAGAGACTATCAGCTCCTCCTCTTAAAGTATGGGTTGCAACAAGGCAAAATGGTGAGGTATTGTGTGCCCATTGCACGTGTATGGCAGGCATAGTAGAGGCTTGTTCGCATACTGCTGCACTGTTGTTTGCTGCAGAAGCTAACACACAATTAAAGAGCCAACATAGTTCTACATCATTGCCTTGCTCTTGGCTACCACCTTCATTTCGATCTGTACCTTTTGCCTAAGTATCAAATATTGATTTTACATCACCTAGTCTGAAACGAAAACTATCACTTCAGGTTGCCGGTAATGATGAATCAACTAGTAATGATGAGTCAACTCAGCTCAGTAAGAAAGTTTTCACCATTCCTAAGCCAACTGAAGATGATATTGATGATTTTTATAAAGAATTGTCTAAATGTAAAGGAAAACCTGCTGTTTTATCACTAATTCCCAGCTACAATCAAACTTACATCCTCATTAATGTAACCGGACACCTCATGAAACTTCTCATTGAGTTACATGACCCAGCAGCCATGACGATGGAATACCCAGTATTGCTAAAAAAGTGTGAGGATGTGTATGAAACCGTTTCCTTTTCATTTAACCAAACAAATATAGTTAAAGAAATGACTCGTTCACAAGCAGGTTCAAAGTTGTGGTTTCAGCAGAGCTGGACGGATTACAGCCTCAAAGCTACGTGATGTTTTGCACACTGACTATTCGCAGCTATCAATTTCAATTGTTCAATCAATCTGCTATCCTTCTTCATACAAGTTTACTTTAGTTGCTTGTCAATATGGTTGTGATCATGAACATGTGGCAAGGGAAAAGTATGTCACCGAGCATAGCAAGGTTCATGAATCATTTTTTGTCATTAAATGTGGATTGATTTTACACCCATCATATCCTTTCATCGGTGCTTCACCCAACGGAATTGTAAACTGGTCCTGCTGTGGAACAGGTACTTTGGAAATCAAATGCCTTTTCGATGTAAGGAAAAATCGTTTGAAGAAGTTGCACAAAACCAATCATCGTTTTGCCTGGAAATGGAAAGTGGTTCTCTAAAGCTGAAAAACGATCATCCTTATTATTATCGAGTCCAACTTCAGATGAAAATATGCCAGGTGCACTATTGTGATTTTGTTGTTTGGAGGGAGGACAATGTATTTGTTCAAAGAATCCTATGATGCCATTGAAAATGTTAAGCCACTTATAAAATTAGCTATACTTCCACAACTTGTTGGAAAATGGTTCACCAAGCAGAACATAGTTCCATTAACCAGAGATAATCCCAATGATCAAGCTTGCAGTAGTGCAGCAGAAGTATGGTGTTACTGTAAAAAGGGGGAAGATCATGGTGATATGATTGGATGTGATAATGAACATTGCCAAATCCAGTGGTTTCATTTGTCATGCTTAAAGTTAACAAGAATACAAGTGCCAAAAGAGAAATGGTATTGTCCTGACTGTCATAAATCTAGAAAGGGAAAGGGCAAGAAAACATCAAAGCAAAACTAGCTGTATTGCGTGCTGCAATATAGAATATACATAACTATTTACTATAATTAATATATGTGACCAGATTTAGGAAAACAGACCATATTTTCATGCGTGAAATAAATAGAATTTCCATGTCTAAGCTTATGTAATTTCAACAAGCACATACTTCCAAAATATTTCCCATGCTTAAATAGTAATTCAGCTTGTCTGTGATTGATTTAACCGTTTATTAAACCAGTAGTGCCATATGGAGTGTCTTAAATTAACAGAAATATAAATAATGCCAAATGTGACAAAATGGTCTGTTTTCCAAAATCTGGTCACATATGTATATGATTAAGATTACATACACATAAATAATCTAATCAAATGGAACAATAGAATCACAACAGTTACAAAGCGCACAACATAAAATGACTATTTTATCTAAAGGTGGCATGCCTTCTTTCTCATGAGCTTTTATCATGTTGATTGGTAGAGTTGATTGCAAGATGGTGTATTTCTGTCTAACTACTCCAATTACACATTCAACATGTATTCGCACATGGGCTAATTGGTGAGCTGTATCTACTTCGGCTTTACTCAATTGCTTTTTCTCCTTTGTGAAAGGAGGTATTTTAACCTCCGCACAGAATAAACCTGCAGCTTCCTGAATGGTAAAACCGCGATCAGCCAAAATCATGTCGCCTGGTAACAACTTCTCTAGTATACCACAGTTCTCAGTCAGGTAAACGTCGGACACTCTGCCTCCGGGACATGTCTACTTACAAAATTGTAGATAACCTTCAAAACTGAAAAAGATGGCAATCCTGTAAAATACTTCACTGTACTATTATCATTTTCTAAATTTCCTTCACTTAAAACTCGACAGGATAATGTTTCTACCTGTCGTTCCATCTTGCTGTTTACGTGTTTTACTTCTGCAAGTTCACATTCTAACAAACTTTTCTTTGCTAACAGCTCTTTGTTATCATCCACTAACTTCATGACCGTTGCATCAAGTTCTGATATTTGCTTAGCAGTCTGGATCTTTTCCTGCTTGGCCTCTTCCTCTGCCTTCTTTGCCTTTTCCCTCTCTATTTGCTCAAGCCTCTGAAAAATTTCGTCCTGTCTACGCTTCCTTTCAATCTCTTATTTTCCTCTTCAGTTTCTAGTCGTTTCTCCTCTTCTTCAAGTCGTTTCTCCTCTTCTGCCAGCTCCTTTGACCTCTTTTCTGCTGCTTCTACTGCCAGCTGTTCCTTTTTTGTAGTTTCCGTTCTGCGTTTCTTTGTAGATTGCCTTCTATCGAAGTCTACAGCTTTTCCCTCTAAACTCCGCTTCACAGGAATAGAGATATGTTTAAAAAGTGTAGGAATGCAGTTGGGTGCCAATGGGTGATTACTCTTTACACCTGTCGCAAAATGTTCACTACAAATACACGAGTAGTCGGTTGGGGTCCAATCTTTTCTACCAATTGCAGCAACCCATCGTCTTCTTCTATCAGAATCAACCGGAAAACGATAGAATTGAAGTCCATACCCTTTCCTATAAACATTTGAGCACCCAAATGCACAACAATTCTTTGGCATTTACTCGTGAAACAAACAGATTGACTTGGCTACTGTACACTCAAAGGGAGAGACTAAGTTCACCCAAGTTGATGTGGCACCTCAAAATAATTAATTTTCTGTCACGTTAACAATGCTGCATGCCATGCATATGGTGAGGGGTGCCCTCTCATCCCCCCATGAGACGAGTGTAAATACTGCCTTGGTAGGTTCATAACAGTGGTCCACATGCACGTGTTTCTTATTATCAGAAATATGTTGAGTCTCACTATGCGAAGAATCCTACGACCTTTGACCTCTAACACGTGATCATGTAACTTTATTACCTGCTCTCATGCTCAGCAAGGTGGATTTTTATACTAACCTTTATTACCACTCTAACCTTTGTAATTTGCAAGAAGGATAGCGGCTATTTGTCATACGCTTGTAAGTATACTTTCATACATTTACTGTATCGTTTCTATATATAATTCTAATATATTCATTCATCAGATTTATACATTACTGGTGTGTGGTAGTATAGCTTATCAGTGGTAGTGGATAGCTGCAATGCACAAGCACCTGTCCACCTGGAAGTATTGCATTGTCTTATCTAGATAATACAAGTATGATGAATGTACCAGTAGTAGTGAACAGGATAGTAATCATTATTGTTCCACTCCTATAATGCTGAGGTATTTGCAATGGAATCAATGGAGAACACTTTGATGTATGAACACCACCACACAGGGATTGACATGAAACAGTGAAAGAAATAACTATGACTTTAATTTGTGTGTACTTTCTTGATTACATAAATCAAAACATACTGCTCCAGTTGTTAATACACGATACACAGGTGCACATAAAGGGGGGTTTCTGAAAGCAAATTTTGCTCCCAGGGTCTCCTCAGGAGCAAGCATCTGCCACTTAAAGTGTTGTCATCCGAGTATACAAATTAAAGTAATAAATGTTGTCAAATACACATGCAAAAGTATGGAACTGCGATGGTTGGAAATCACATGTTTACATTCTTTTATGTAATGCACAGCAACTTTGTGAGCAAATGCCCTGCACACTTAGATGATCTCTTACGTATATAGCAGTTAATTCATCGGCATCCGGGACACCGTCCCTAGATCCATTTTACTTTACCAATGGAAACCCCTACAAAAAATCCTAGCTATGCCCTGATGCAAAATTACAGTGTATAAGTGGAGTATAAAATTTGTATGGAAACCCAAGTCGACAAAAATATGCATAGCACTTCTTGATCAGTGTCATTATGCAAGTTATGCACTGAGTTCTCTGACTACCTAGCTGCTGGAGGAAATGTGCATAATTATGCTTTTTGGTTTATGTTTCTGTCTAACTAAATCTATATCTTCAACGTAGCCTTCATAATAAAGTCCCATTTGTTTTAAATCCTGTGCCCAAGTTGGCACATCCATGGTGGCAAAACGAGAAACAGTTGTGAGTTGTCAATGATACTACTATATATAAACCTTGCTATGAGCAACGTGCGCATAACACAGACATAATACAATAGCGGAAGTGACGATCACATAATTAATTATTTTGAGGCGCCACATCAACTTGGGTGCACTCAAAATGGCGGACGGCGCTTTCATAGAATAAGCGCATACGCGTTTATTATCGATTGCCACGCCCCCTGAATAATCTCTATTATATGGTATTTCTGAGGGGTTCGAGTTAGTCTGCGTAAACAACCCCCCTTGATAATTCTTGCCGGCCTATGTGGATTTTTGTCGCTCCTTATTAAGACATTAGTAACCCTTGATCAGTAAAAGCATCGTTTTGGGCTGCTTAATTCGATCACGTCGTCAACAGTTCTTAGAGTATTAAAGCATCGCGCCAGCCCGGTGTCGGAGGAAAATCTGTCCGCCAGGAAAATGTGTCCGGGGGGACATATTTTCCAAGGAAATTCTGTCCTACCGGACGGATATATTGTCCGTCCCAGGATCAGGTGTCCCCCACTATCATAGATAGTCTATGCCCTTATAATGAATAATTATGTTACCATGCGATTTTCCACCATGGAGTTTTACCTCTTGTAGATGACACGAACGGCGATCCTTCTGTACACTCCAGTGCTGATTTCCAAGCTAAGTAGATGTCACGTGCGCTTGTTCTAAATTTAAATGTCACGTGCTAAAAGCATGATTCACGACCTGCTCGCTACTTGTATCAATAAGGTGTGATAATGGAGGACGAGGGCTCCGAAACAACCAAGAAATCTCGTAGGTTACGTTGGAAATCTATATAAATCTTATGACGTTCTGTATGGTTATTTAACTAGAGGAGTATATCCCAGCGAGTATGATACCAACAAGAAGAGATCACTTCAGAGGAAAGCCGTGCATTATAGCGTAGACAATGGAGAATTGTTTTATATTGGTGGGAAAAGACATCCGCGAAGAGTTATCAAAGTTGAAGAAGAAAAGAGACGCATTTTGTAAAGCTGCCATGCCGAAACAGGAGGTATAGCTTTGCATCATAGATTGTATGGACTCCGGTTACGGAGTCTATACAATCTATGTTTGCATTAACCGGCTTTATGCCGCATTATATTTAGACATCCGAAATTATATTAAATCATGTGATGTTTGTCAACGAACAAATGATGCTAAGTTTGTGAAAGCTGGCTATGAGCTACATCCTATTCCAGTGAAACCAGTAGTTTGGAATATGGTATAACTTTTAAATTCAGTACAGGATTATCTTGTCGTTATTTTCATATGATCGGGAAGCTACCAAAAACTGCTGATGGAAATCAATATATTGTTACTCTAATGGGTTATTTTTCAAAATGGTCTGAGGCTGAGGCAGTAAAATCTAAATCAGCTGAAACTGTTGTCATGTTCCTGTACAAAGTAATTTGTCAGTATGTATGACTACATGCACTCATCCACTTATTATTAAAGTTGATATTTATATGCAGGTTCGGAGCTCCTCAGCATATCATTAGCGACCAGGAAAGGGAATTTGTCAGCCAAATCAATGCACGTCTCTTCACACTAACCAAGACGAAGCACAGAATTGCTTCTGCTTATCATCCCCAGACTAATGGCTTGGTTGAGAGATACAATGCTACACTTCAGCGTTCATTAATTAAGTTGGTTAATGAGAAACAGACAGATTGGGATACTCACCTGGATGGTGTACTGTTTGCCTATCGTACTTTGGTACACAAGTCAACTGGATTTTTCCCCTTTGAGATAATGTTTGGCAGGTATATTGAGTGTATGTACTGTGCAGGTTTATTCCTTAATTTTAGGGAAGCCACACTGCCTATTGAAGCTGAGATAAATGGTAATGGTGCTGATGATGATGATTCTCACCAATCAGAAGAAAGAGAGCAGATATGTTCTCAAATGAAGAAACTCAAAGAAGCAATTGAATGTAAGGCCATGGAAAATATCAGAGGCTCAAGATTGTTACAAGAAGGATTATGACAAAAAACATCGTACAAGCAAAGTACGTGTAGCATTACCCATACAGAAATTACAAGGTTGTAACATGTTTGTCACAACCTTGTGGAATGAGTGTATAACAACGTTGTTACAACCTTGTATCAACCTTGTCACAATCTCCATACATGATTGTAACAAACTTGTAGTCACATTATCACAAGGTTGTGATAACCTTGTACCATGCTTGCAAAACCAGTGGATTTGTAACACCCATTCGCTTGTAACAATCTTGTGTGTGCATTGTTTTTATTTACTGCTAGTATATGTCAACTAGCAAATATTTGTAAATTCTGCTAAGATGTGGTTGTGGAATGGAAGTGCAAAAGTGGATCACAGTTCTTCTTGAATTGGCTGTTCATGATCTTTTGCTTCAAGTGTGTTCGGTGATTTTCCTTCATACATTTTTCATAACTACATCAGAAAAACAAACGAATGTATGTAATTATATACTGCCCATGCAGTGTTTTTGACTTACTACAAGAAAATTTCAGCATTACAAAGAGGGCAGTGATCCCTGGCTACTGTATATTGGTTCCCAGTTTTGAACAGCTTGCTACTCCTCTGTGTTGTACTATCTGTCTTTCTGTAAAGTTCTTTCTTAAAAACTGTACAAGAAAATAGCAGTGTGTAATAATTATCTCTTCATGCTGCTTCATGCATGTTTATTGGCTTAATAAATTGCATATTGCTAAATAAATTGTATATTGCTTAATAAATTGCATATTGCTAGTGTTACACTTCTTGTAAGCTGTTATATGTTTTCAACATTGTATAAGAAAAACAAGAAGTGGTTAAAATTACCTACAAACTTATTCTTAACTTACTAAAAGCATTAAGTAGACACTTATAGCTTCTTTGCTGTAGCTTGACCTTCTACTCTACTTCTGCTACTAACAAGATAGGCACAAGCTGCACAAATGAAGAGTGCTGAAGGCATTGATAATTGTCACTCAGCCATTTGTAAGGTTTTAAATTCATCAACAAAATGTATTCATTGATGACCACAAAAGTCCCTAAACTGCAAAGCCTTGCCTGTATATTCCATTAAAGGTAATGTGGTGAACTGTAGTTGAAATTCCTCAAAGGATTTCTCATCTCCAGGTACTGTAGACTGCTTTTAGTACTTCATTTATTTATCTTATTGCCTCTTCACTTTCATGGAGTAAGTCATAATACGTACTATATACATATGCAACTCTAACTTGTGATGCATTCTAATTCCTGCCATGTATGTACATGAAGCATTACCTTCTAATAGCAAATTTAATCTAATCAACTGCTATTTTTAAGAGTGTGACATCATGAGGAAGATGTGTGAACAAAGACTGATCACTAAGGAACTGTGTACAATTACTTTATAGCCCAGTGCCTTATTGATAAAACTTAGTTTTTAAGCTACGTAGTTTGACACTGTATACTGGTCTTGTTTTAAATGCTTTACTACCTACATTGCACACCCTTTTATACTGAAGCACTCCATCTTGGTAGGCTAAATAAACATGTGCTTTATTACTAAGGCCATGCCCATCAATAATAAAGTGTGAAATTAAAAAGCAGTACAACTTGTTGGGGCGAGCCTTAGCGAGCCCCACCATATGGGATCAACAGTGAAATCTGTCTTCTTGCTTGCTTGATACGTCTAAAATCTATATGGCTGAAAGCCGTTTAAGTGCAAACCAACATTACATCAAACATTACAAGTATTACATAAAACACATGGAGTGCTAACCATAGCATGCGAACCATTAAATGCTAACCATAGGCATGTATATACCATTCAAGTGCTAACCATAATTTATTAACCACAATGTGTGAATACAACTTTATACTCAAAGCCTAGTAAGCAATAGTAAAGCTGATCATTTGATGTTAGGATTGCATATAGCACTGAATGGCTAGATAGATACATTGAAGTATAGTATCAGCTGCCCTATAGCCAGCTACATGCATAATTTTCTACAATATAAAAGATAGATAACTATTAGATGTTGTTTATAAAAGATATAAGATCTTCCTTAAAAGCCACAGGGCCTCACTACGTATCTTTTCTTTATAATAGCTGATACCACCCGTGACTTGCTAATTATGCATGCTTGTGATACCTTTTGCGATCAATAGATATTATTACATATGTTATTTCAATCCGCTGTAATTACTTTACTTTATTGTAATTAATATCCGGCTAGTTTTCATGAAATACGTACCGGTATAAATTTTTAAGACCATCATGTAGATAGCTACACTGAGACTGAACTGTATATGTTTTATTCCCTGTGCTATAATTATTACGATGTCAAATTGCATGTGAAGTCATCAGTGATATGTATAGCTAAGTGTATACATGCATCTATCAAAGCACCAGGCTCGCCCCCCAATGCCGTGCATTTCCCCTAGTTATTAAGACTTCATTTCACGGTATATCAATAGCATCAGGGGTGGACACACAAACACACTTCGCAGATAAAAGCAATATTTTGGCAAATTTTATTCAAAATAATTATAGTACATCGTATAGGTGTTACCAGTGTGCTGAACTGCCAAAATATCATGTTGGATTTTACCGTACAACATTACATGTTTCACACAAGTTCAAGTTATAATCTCATTACTTTACTTGCTGTCAAGTTACAATCTTATTACATGGTAGTGGTAACTTAGTGAACACAGCTACAGTGTAATTACTTATCACAACCTTAGTGACAACATAAGCACAAGGTTGTGGGCACATTGTCAAAACACTGACAATGTTATTACAATGGTATAATAAGGTCATCACAACCTTGTTACAAGGTTGTTGCAATCAAAAATTTCCATATGGGTATGCTTGTAGTCTCATAAGGAAGTGATTTCATGCATGTAAGGAAATAATTTCCTACTTGGCTTGTATTTTATAGATATTACAACCTGGAACAATGGTATTGCTAAGAAATTCAGCACAAGATGGAAGGAAAGGAGGAAAGTTACAGCAGCGTTGGTTAGGCCCCTATGAAATTGCAGAATTTGTTGGGAAAGGGGTTTACAAATTGATCAATCCTAAATCTGGACGCATTTTAAAGAAAGAAGTGAATATTTGCAGGCTCAAGATATACCATGAATCCCAATCTACAAAACAAATTGCTAAACATGCACCATCAAAGAACAGACAAAGGAAGAACAGAATAAATGGTTTGTGATCTGCATTATTATAAGAAAATTTGATATACGTACATTTACAATTCCCAGATAATCATGACAGATCTGTTGGAATGAGCAAAACCACTGAGATTTCTCTTGAAGAGGAATTTCCAAATAGTATGCAAATAATTATTTTGTATCATCACTGCATGTGTGTAGGTGTTCTGATAGAATCGAGATCTGCAGATAACCATGGTGCATCATTTTCTGGGGTGAACAATACCACAGAGGCTTCTCTTGTAAAGGAGTTACCCAATGGTGTAAAAATGGTTTGTGACATCTATATTATAGCTATGTCTGTAGTTCACTGCGTGTTTGTACTGTGTGGATAGATTCTGAATACCTGAGTTACCACGAGAAATCTGCTGGAATAAGTGATACCAATAAGCCTTTTCTTGAAGATGAGTTACTTGAGAATGTGTTAGATGGCAATGCAGCAAACAGTGAAGCAAGTAGTGATCTACTTAATGATGCAAGATGCTTATTTCAAAGCCAATTGATTTGTACTCTCAGCACAAAATTATTTACGAAAGCTCACCAATCCAATTGGGAGGATTTTTTTGCAACTTTATCCCATATGATAAGAAGGGTAATATTCTCTCTCCTATTGCTAAATTGGAAGGCAACACACCCAGAAAGCAATCTTCTGATGGTTTATGGACGAAAGGTATGGGTTAGTTGTTTTTTAGTGTATAAATATATTGTGCATTAATAGAGAAGAACATGATTGATATTCCCATAGATGGCTGAGCAATTACTAATGGTAGGGGCTATTGATGAGGAGATGCTAAAGTGTATGCTCCTGCCACAAGCCCCGAGAAAATATTGACATTGCTTTGCTCGCTAATTCAAGTCTGTAGCTATACCATTAACTAAACTCATGAAATGTTTAACCATTTTTATTGTAGTGGATATGCAAAAACGCTGCTTTTATTGTGGAGCATCAGAGAACAGTTTTATCCATCTGGATTATAATTTATTGTAAATGGGTAAGAATTGCCATGCGTGACATACACTGCATGTATAGATATACATGTAAGTGGCCACAGTTACATGTAGTATTTTGTAGGTGCAATGTGATCAATGCTATGGGTGGTGTCACTTAAGATGCGCGAACATCACATCTGAGGAACTGAAGGAACAGTATTACTGTGTCGAATGTAAATATAGTGTCAATTCAGATTTTGCAACATGATGCAACTTTTAATGGTTGCAATTCTATGTCTTTGTATTTTAAATATTTTTGAGAGTAATCGGTAGCTAATTATAAAATCCTCGCTAAAATCTGTGAGCATAACAGGTGAAATCATGTTATGGGAATTGCTTGGCAAAAGAATAATGCTCAAGTATCATCGGCGGCCACATCCCGCTAGATATTAGAGCGCGCGCCATGATTATAGCTATAGCTAATCGTAAAGATGTGTGCTAGGATCAAGGTCACTGGGTAAATGATACATTTTCCTACTAGTTACGCCTACTGACAGATTTTCCTAGGGTGGGACGAGTATTCCTGTCCGACTGGACATTTTTTCCTAGGAAATATCGTCCGGTAGGACAGAATTTCCTATGAAAATGTGTCCCCCAGACATATTTCCTACGACACCGGCTTTTACAGGTATCACTTTTTTCACCTCCTTTGGTAACCCCTGTTGTATTACCCATGGTATATGGCCCGGATGCATTGGGACTTAAAATTTTACAGAGAACACTAAGTCCTCACTAGAAGAAAAGAATTTGAAAATTGCCACAGGCGGGCTCGAACTCGGTTCTCCGCTATGTCAGTCCATGGTCCCTACCACTAGGCTAAGCTGGATCACACCAATTTATGGCAGTATTATCATATTTATACTTACCAACAAGACCCTAACCCTAACGACCGGCCTGGGCGCCGACCCTGGCCACTAAATTAAAAATATGGAATAATCAACGGAAATTAACGGTGTTTTAAATATTCCGTTTATGTATGGGTCATGAAAGGTGGTGAAAGGAGTAATCCCGGCTTTTACGCGCTCGCTAATTCATTTTGAATATCGCTATATATCCGAAAACCACTAGGCGTTGCTTAGCAACTGGAATGCATCACGTGACTCGACTCTCAACATTACGGAGACGATTCCAGTGTTTCCTTCAGGAGTTTTATAGGTTCGTATCATGATCTTATATTATAATAACAGAAATTTTTGCACAATACTGGCGTACCAATCAGTGGAAATATATTATGTCGATTTTTACAAATGTGTCCACATGTGTTGGGGTGTTTAGCAATGTACCATTTACAATGTATCATATAGGCCTTTAATCCTCAATCATAATATTACAAAGTCATATAAACGTCAGGTATATCGGGGATCGGAGGAGGATCGTCTGGCTGGAATCCATGTGGACCAATAATGGCATCATAGTGACATCTCCAAGTATATAGCAATTCGAAATGAAAACTCCTGGGGGCATGGTAGCTCTAGACACTGAATGGGAATTGTTAGCCATGATAGTGGCATGGGATAAAGCATATCCATGAGTAAGATGACATGGTAGAATCTGGCACACAAACGTATATCTTTACTTGCCATAGAGCAGCTGCGGCATGAATTTCAAGATCGGTACCCCATACCCTATCTTTTTCCATACCATTGATATGTTCTTTGATTACAGCTGGGTGACAAAATGCTTTTAAGTGTTCTTTGTTGTGCCTACTAAAGGCAACTAATAGCCGCCTGATGTGCTGGTGGCTATTTTCATTGTTACAAATGATGGTGGACAAGGCACGAAACAAACAATTGCCATCCCCTTGTATAGCCTTGACACCTCGTTGAATTTTGTGCAAAAAGTTGGTTGCATCTGTCCATACTTGATGAGGTGCTACATGAAGTATAGTGTGTATATAGTCCAGGAATTGTGTCCTTTTAAATAAGTTTACTTACATGGTTGAATCCTTAGTGTTTCTTGTATCTATGGTACTTATCACATTTCAGTTTTACATGTAAAGTTGCTTTTTACCTTAGATAGTACTCCCTTGTCTTCCTCAATTGTCACATGAATGTGCGTTACTGTTACTGTTGTATGTGCTGTAATGCATGGTTGGTAGTTACCATCTCGGCAACACACATAGTATAGACACTTGGTTACATCACCTGTAAAGACATTGTCATGAGGGTATTTGTGATACATGCGTTATACCCTCAGAAATTTTCTACTCCTTCTGTTTTGTGTAGTACACGTGGTCTTTTTTTTCCATACCGTCTTTCCACCTTGTGAACTCTGCTAATGTTTCAAAATGGTGCACTTTAGTACCTACGTAATAACATACAGTTGAAGTAATTTCATGTTACGTATGATACTATACATACATACCTAGATCATTTTGATGTTCCTCTTCACAATGCCTTTTCATCTCTAGGAACATAAAGAAAGATGTCTCAGTGCACATGGGACACTTGAATCGCCTGCTTCGTTTAACAGTGATGGTGACATGATGCTCTTCTTCAAGATCAGTGTTTTTGAAGACGACAGTTGCGAGAATAGCCCTTGCCGCACTCTGAGCAGACAAAGGGCTTCAGTGTCACTGACTGACTGCATATCGTTAAATGTTTTGCATAATAAACAATGTGTGTGAAATACTATAATATTATGTATATGTTGTTCATTATAATATTACTGAATAAACACTGATTAATAAAAATGGTACACCTGTATATAATTGCGAAAGTACTTTAATACTTATGCACAGAGGATTATAATATAGCTGCTAGCTAGCTGCTATGTATAAAGCTTACTTGTGAGGTAGCAGGGTCCAGAGAGGCTCCCGAGTTTGACTGCTCTTCGCGAGGCTCTGCTCCCTCTTCGAGAACGATAGAAGGATCTGTTGAGCTCGTTGAATATGGGTAATCAGCTGGTAATGGTGGGATTACCAACGCGACTTGTTGAGACAAATCAGAGGCTAAATCACATGCCATGTGCAACCACGCTTTTGAACTTTTCGCGGACAAATAACCTAGATCACGTGATCGTTGCTAAGCAACGCCAAGTGGTTTTCCGGGTATATAGCGACATTCAATTATTTTGGTGGGGCGCTCGCTATGGAGTCTGGCTGTGCCAGACTAGCTCCAACCTGGGAAGATTTTCTGGGAGTAAGACCTCAGAATCCTATTTAACAAACACTAATTGTAAGCCTATTTAGCGTCTTAGTATCTTTTTCATGCCTAATCTTGTCCAAATATGCGGAAATGAGTAGACCATTTGAAATCAACTTATCATACAATTACCAGTCCGCCGGTATGAACATATCGTAGTGTTTACGAAGCGCTAACTCCTCGACAGTCGTTATACAAGCCATTCCCTTTGTTTATATCTTCTACTCTAATTAATGCGGTGCATTGTGTAAACAAGTCCGTAAAAGGCGGGATTGATAATGGCGTTGTTGTTCTCCTATTGATTTTGTTTGAAAGTCTGATTTTATCTATGTATTATAGCTAGACCATATCATACGTAAGTCATTCAACAGAAAAAGATCATTTCTCGCTGGTTCCAGCGGTCAAACTCACAACCGAGTGAGTTATAGAGCAAAAATTATAATTATCTCGCGAACCAGATCCTTTAGGAGGGTGGTTCACGAGGACTTGGTCATACTTTTGATTATTGAATGATTGATTCACAGTTGTTTGTAGCAACCGATCTATACGTATCACTGCAAAATACAGTAAATTATTATGTATTATGATGTTGTGGTCGATACTGTAACTGTACGTACATTTCTAAAATCCATTTATTTCACTATTTATAATTAGCTATACAATATGTTCATTACTTCAATGTTTGTGTATTTTTTCATGTGATTATGTTAATTAAGTAGCTAGATATTAAACTAAATATGTTTAGCCAGACAATATATAAAAACGGAACATTGCATCTACATACCTAGGCTTAGTGGTGATACGGTACAAGGTTACTAATAGTATCTCATCTCTCCTAGATCACACATGCCTAGGCCAAAGTGAATTATTCGATCAGGCTTTTTGGCAGTTACAAGGAAATAGGTAACAACACTGTTAAGCAAGTGTAGCTTACATACGTAGGTGTCAGTGCTATGGACTGTTACTTGGAGGGTCCCAGGTTTTCACTGCAAAAACTCTTACTGTAAAATTTTTTAAAGTCGTGAAGCTTTTGTATACTGTACAAGTATAAGACTACGAAAATCAGAGTGACCAGCTAAATATCTCTGAATAATAAAGGCCACTGACCAACTAAATATCAACATTTATCTTAATATCAGTTTTAGTTGACAATTAACATAGTATTAGCAGCGCTTGTGGCAAATGTCCATCTGAATACATATATACATACATCATGCGTACATGCCTGCATAAATGATGCATCGCACAAACGTCCATACATGTCTACGTACATCCAATAATAAAACTTTAAAAGTGAGTTAGGATCGATCGCTCAGTGCTACAAAAATTAAAGAAACAAGGATTAAGGTAATATTATAAGAGAACAATACTAAAGATTTGCATTATAATCTTCCTGGTCCGTACATGTAGCTAACAGCCATTAAATGCATGTGACTTCATGTTAAACCCTTGTGTTCTATACCCTCATTTATCGCTAATACTATCCCACTAGGGACCTGATCTGTGAGAAGGCTTACCTACGTATACATAATGTATCTCTCTAGGGCTGAAAGAATATCCAAATTTTTAAGATGTTCATTTGAAATCCACTATCTGGAACCCTTCAGGATAGTAACTAAGCAGTTCTGAAATATATTTTACATATTAAAGTAATTTTCATGGTACTAATAGTGTTTGAAGACAACATCACTATTTCTAAGATTGAGCTTGTAGTAGTACTACATGTAGACATTTAGATATACGTATGTATGTTATGTTAAATAATGCAAGTTTAATGATGTCACTATCAATAGGATATCCGTGAATATTAGATCAGGATATCTGGATAGTTTCAACCCTACTAATAGTATTAAAATTTTTACCTTGCTGAAAGTTTTAGATACAGTATACGTACGTATGTATCTGTGTAGCTAAACCACTCCTCAAATCACTCCAACCTAAGCAGCTTATATTAAAGCGTACTCTTTGTAATAATCATGTGATCACTAGTTTGCTTATGAGTCAAAGTTGAAGCCAAAAAGTTTGTAAGGGAGTTCCTTGTTGCTCATGAAAAAAGATACATATCATCGGAAATATCAACAAATTACTGAAAATTCATAAAATTTGTCAATATTTCTGTTATCAAAACTTTGTGCTATACGCTGTACCATAACAGCATACTTTTGTATAACTGAAGGGCTAACTTTTCATAATTATTGGTATGGTGTTTGTGCATGGACGATGTTGACGCGCTAACATTTCACCTATTACCACTTTAATTTGTATATCTAGCCAGTTACTTGAATGTGACAATGCGTTGTAGAATCTGTATTCCAATAGCATGATTTCCTGTTGGGATGTTGCAACACACTGATGAATGTTATGTACATGAGATACCATATAGCAGAAAAATTTGGTGGGTTTGGCAAAGGAATAGATTTTGCCATCAAATTTGGTGTGGCGATCATGTACATATGATTCACCAAATTTGCCAAACTTTTTTCCATCAAATTTTCCGCTATACAGTATGTATGTACCATACGTAACTGTTACGAGGTGTGAAGTGTTATAGTACATTTGGCAATACATTTCTTTGTGTAATTTTGTGTCATAAGTTATTTGATATTTACAGGCTGTTGATAAGATGACAGACATAAAAGCAATATACACCAATTATGTTGAAAAATTGGTGATATGTCTACCAATGGATGATACTCATTTCCTTACAAAATTATCCAGACAGAAACTTCTTCCTGGAGATACTGAGAGTAAAATTAAAGCATTGTCCACACCTGCTGAGAGAGCATCATATTTTTTAAATCATGTGATCAAACCAGCTCTTGATATTGATGACACTTCTAATTTTATTAAACTTCTTTCTATCATGGAAGACTGTGATTATATTCACGTACAAAAGTTGTCCAGTAAAATTAATGATGATATTGGTAATCTAAAAGATCATACAGGTACGTATTTGAATATATGTATATACGTACTTTAGTAAAATTTAATTGGGTGTACGTACGTAGATGGATAGTTATGTGTACGTATTGTATACTGTATGATTATGTATTGTAAATTTTTTCAACATACTGTTCAAAGTCAGCACATGCCTTGTGTCTTAATATCTGTGACATGTATGTGTTTGTGTTTGTTTGTGTTTGTTTGTGTGTGCGTGTGTTTGTGTTTATTTGTTTATTTGTGTGTGTATGTGTGTGTGCGTGCGTGTGTGTGTGTGTGTGTGTGTGTGTGTGTGTGTGTGTGTGTGTGTGTGTGTGTGTGTATGTGTGTGTGTGTGTACTGATGGCATTAGCGACTGTTCCTTAAGTGATTTTCAGTTTCTTTGTTAACAATTTTACCAGTGGTATTGGTGGCATGGCCTTACTAAATGTAGTGTGTTGTGAGTGCCTGCTAAAGAATACCTGGTAATGCTACGTACATACACATAATAGCCTTTCATTTCAACGTGTGACAATGATGTTTAGCACTATTAGCAATTGTACATATTAATGAGATGGAGCATTTCACTTACGTATGTACATCAATGTGGGCATGCCATGTGAGATTTAAAAGAAGACCTGACTATACATGCAAGATTTCAGATTGATAAAGTTTTATGGCAATGAAAGATAGAGTCCTTAAAATTTAAATTTGTATGAATTGCTATGTGTTCCTTAGCAGTAAATCACTCCTCTTTGTAGGGCTGAGCAATACTATCGTTTTGGTGATATATCGCGATATTAAATAAATATTGATATCATGATTTTTGCTAGTAACTACGTACGTATCATGATACCTAATTACCTATTGAATAGGACTACGCATCAGTAAAAATCAAAATGATGATACACATGCCAGTGGTTTTTATTAATGTTGATGGACACTAGTAAGGTTCAAAACTGAGAAATGAAAGCAAAAATGCTTTCCAGCCAAGAATGGCAAATACATCAAAACAAATAAAAAGATAGTGTGTTGTAAAAATGGTAAAGTATTGCAGAAATATTATGAAACCTAAGAGCTCATGAAATATATCATGAAATATTCCTATCATTAATGTTTGACAAAATATCAATTGTGATACTGAAATGGCGCTACCTCTTTGTAATGTCACTGTTTATTCATGGTAAGTTATGTAACAGTATGAGTAGTGTAACACCTTTTTGGATACATACGTATGTTGAAAACAAATCTATTGTTTTAGCCAACTCTCTTTTGTAACTTACATTTTTGGATAAATTCCTCAGTTAATTACCGTATAGGCGGTAATTTACGAGGGATGAAATTTTCACAAATTTCGCATGTAAAATAGCCTTCGTGAAAGTATAATTGCGAACATTTCGTGTATCATCAATTATACTATTGCCTGTGTAACATGCATCCATCAGTCCTCTGGTGTCTCGCGAACAAATAAACGCGAAAAATCTGATTTTTAAGCTTTAGTGAAATTTTCATGCCTCAAAAATTACTGCCTATACGGTACTACATTGCGATTCTAGAACTGGAGTCTTAGTCAGAATGAGGTCGCTGATGCAGGGGACCAAGGAACCGTGTACTTAATGCTCCTTATGTTAAAATTACTATATTTAAGTACTTTACCTCATCTCTGTTCCCTGTTACTATTTAGACCCTAGCTGTAGGAATTCCCAGGCCAATAGTTAGGGGTCTAAATCACTTAGACCCCTAGTTGTGCTACTTATACCCTTAGTTACGCCACTTAGACCATTCGCTCTCGGGCAGTGAAAAACATCATACGAAATCTCCATAATTTGTATTACTTACGTACGTAACTATATTCAATTGTATACCTCCCCATAACTCTCTCTCTCTCCGTGAGTTAGAGCGAACTGGGCTGCTGCTGAGTGGTGTATATCGATTATAAAAGCGGACACATGCTCGTTCGAAATAAATAGAAACAGTTCGTCATCAAGGAGCATAAGCATGCAATTTTTATATTTCAATTCAGAATGGCTGTCCGTTTTCAGCCAAGCGGAAGAACTACGTACAATGAATGCAAAGTTAGTCAGCATGAAAATTGAAACAGTTTTCAAGGTGAGTATCGCTAGAGTCTAAATAAGTTAAACATCAAACCACAATGGGGTCTACATAATTTAGAAACCCTCAGGCCCTTCGTAAGGGCGCCACAGCCCAGGGCCTTTGGGTTTCTAAATTCTGTAGACCCCTGTGGTTTGACGTCTAACTATTATTTAGACTATGATATAGCGAATTTGCAGGGTTACTAAATCACTTAGTCACCTGCATGTTCACTTAGTCACCTACACATGTTTACTTAGTGCCCTGTGCCCTCAGGCAACGACCGACCGTCAAATACATTTCAACTGTACTTTCATGTACAAAACAACTTTTCATTCTTACTTAGATAAATGGTAGCGCGACAAACTTCATTTCGCTGTTTGTAGTCTTCTTTGGCTTATTTGCTCATGAAGATGTTAAGCGTGTCAACATCGAAATACATTAGCACTAGTTGCCAAGTAGGTACCATGGAAACATCAAAAGCTTTTCACTCAGGAAATCGATAACTAGCTCTTCCACGCTTATAATGACATTTGAAGGTATTATCATGTGATTCTTGTTCAGTGTAGTCTAAATAAGTTAAACGCTGCGACCTACGGGAACTAAGTGATTTAGTAACCCTCAGGCCCTTAGTAGCGCTCGGGTGCCACAGCCTCGGGCCTTCGGGTTACTAAATCGCTTAGTTCCCTTGGTCTTGGTGTCTAACTATTATATAGTAGTTAAGTAACACTTGACTTACTTGCTTGTTTACTATCACTGGTCTCCCAACAATAAATAGTAATAACAACAACTTACATATAGCATATAGCATATAGCATATGTATAGCATAAAGCCTAGACTGCTAAAAATGTTTAACTTAACAACACCAATGTGGCTATCTATGTATGGTGTAATGTTTCATTAAGATTTTTCACTTCTTATTTTTAACAGGGGGCTATGCCCCCATACCCCTTTTAAGTTGCCTGAAAGTTATAGTACGGTACAATGCAAAAAAAGGTAGCATACTGCTCGCGAAGGTTCGCGACATCATCGCTAGTCGCAAGGATTCGCAAACTGGTTGCAATCTCTACGTGATACTCGCCCATTACACTGATTAAGTTACTGTTTGCGACATGTTTACATATTTAATAATTTTTCACAAGTAAGGCTTGCAAGCTGTTGATATACGTATGTAGCCACAACTCTACAGAGTTTCACTGTAACAAGGCACTTGAAAGGTTTCTAATAGCATCACTTAAGGTGGCAGTCAAGTGGAAGTTGTGGTGCTAGAAGCCGTTCAAGAAAGAAGCCTTATTTAGGCCACAAATCCAATTACAATTGCATAAGAATACATTGATGTTATGTAAGGTAAACTGCACGTTATTAAATAAGCGCTAGATAATGTATTAGTCCAGTGGAGTACTATACCGAAGCTATGCTGCACGTCAGTTTTTTCTAGTATACTAGTGAGTACAAAGATATTCATGGCGTGTTTCAGTTAAGCGATGGTGGGTGGAGGGCTGAATGTCAAGCAAAAAATTTTGTGTTACGGATTACCGATGTTTACGCAGTTTTTGTCGAGTAGGTTAATAACGCAAGTTTTATAAGTTAACTAGCAAGTTTTCTTCGTGTTAAATGTATAAAAGAGAGTTATCAGGTACTAAATATCGTGTAATAGAGTAGCTAGGAATTAACCTCGAGAGATTTAGCGGCTGGAGATGCGCATAATTTGACGTGCGAGGTATTTATATGTCCTATATATACGGCGCTATTTCTTTGCGTAAGAACACTGTATGGCTATGAAATTTGCTGTGATGATAGTGTAAGACTTGCTCTACAATATAAAACAGCTAAACTTCACGTACATAGTTTAATGCGTTCGACTAAGTTAAACAAAATGTGTATAATTTTTACAATTTGCGGTTGACCGCCACCTTAATTAATGGTGTTTATATAAGTGGTCAACTGTACCGTAGCATCCAATTTTATAATGTTTTCTGTTTTCTGGATCACTTAATCATAATGCTTGTGTACTTACATACGTAGTTGTTACTAATGTATTGTGTCATACATGAGTAGATTGCATACATACAGTACGTACATACGTATGTACGTACTGCCTGTGCTTCACTTGTATCACACATGTTACACAATAATTAAGAGTTCATACCATGCGTATACAGAATCTGGTGTCTTATCAGTAAATGTTTTTGCAGGTACTTTTGTTGTCTCAAAAAGAAATAGACAACTCTGTTTGGAAAGCACAGGTGACAAGCTACGTATATGAATGTGCATACAAACATACGTACATACGTATGTACGTACATACAGTATGTGCACAAATGGCACAGTTCAACTTTAAATTGACACTACCATACTTGCATGTTTTCCATTGATTTTTGCGTATAACTCGAGAGTTGCTCACGTGTCATTTTGAACGAAATCACACACGAGCACATGAGATTAATCCAACTTATTCACAAGCAAATTTGGTAAATGCGAACCTCGTCACGAGCATAAACATGAGCCTCGAGACGTCTCTTGACACAGACCTTACTTGTAAGTTATTCGCAATGCACACACTTCTTAACATACATACCTTACACTTCTACTAAGGGACAATTCCAACATGGCAAGGCTAAGCATGGCGAGGCTAAGTATGGAGTCTAAATAGCCAGCAAATCATCGCCCTTCACAATAATTACCTCTTATTCAACCAGCTATAGGCATTATACTTGACTCCAAAATGCTACAACTGCTAGCTAACAAATGTTGCACGTGTTACTACCGTCCCAAAATAATAGAAACTATGCTGAGCATGTGCTACCACTTATAATAAGCACCATCGCTGGGACCCCATACATGGTACTGTGTCTCTATTAAATAGGTAGTTACGTAGTCCATGATGACCAGCTGTAGTTAAACAGTTTGGACGCTTAGACTTCATGTAATGTGCGCTAAAACAGTCTATGAGCTGGATTCAGTAGTGGCGAGGCACGAGAGGATAAACTACACACGTGTTAGCTCGTGTGCTATAGAGCATGTAACGTGATACATGTGTACACAGCTCTCGAGTAAAGTAGTACGTCACAAGCGTATCACTCATCTGGAGGATTGAATCTCACTACTCGAATTGTGCACTTGCGCGCAACTCGCGAGTTTCACGCCAAATCTCTCGAGTGACTCTACTAGCACACGCGTGCAAATGTCAAGTTTAAATTGAGCTGTACCGTATACGTACTGTATGTGTACATGCCAGGGATGAAACTGGGTTGCGGGTAAATCCTCACATTCGGGTGTCTTTTCTTTGGTTATTAAGATTGCCTGAAAAATAGGATTGTCATGATTTGTAATATTCTCTAACATAGCAGTCACAAATGGTAACTGTTCTATTATTAGAGATTATTATAAATGCAAGCTATAAATAAGAATTTAAGGTTTTATATGTAGTTGAACCTCTGACAGTAGGTTAAAGCAGTTCTTCTCTGCCAGAGGAAAGATATTTCAAATTTTTAAAACAAGAGTTATCCATGTCACATTGGGATCACCGGGACATCAAGATTGTGACCCAGTTAAACCCTTTTACATGCATATGTACATGCATATGTACATGCATACATTTACAAATATGTATGTACATACATCTATTATATATTATTGTAGATGGCAAAGCTTTTAGGGAAAGATTTAGTGAAGATGATGTAGAAGATTCTTTTTTATATTTATTAAGTAAGCTAGAGGCTTTATGGAGTGAAGTGGATTTTTCTGAACTAAAAAAGATCTGTAAGAGAGACAGTAGACTTTCAAATGAGTTACGAGGTGAAGTAAGAAAGGCTCCTGACTTAGAAGAAACATTTGATTTGTTAACAACTTCACCATTTTGTACTTGGCTAGAGCTACGAATTTTGAAGCGTATGGCCAAGGTTGCTGATGTTCCTGAAGCCACTGACATGATCAATATATTTGAGGAGTGCGTACATAAAAGGAAGTGCTCTGAAGCTAAACCATATTTTAAAAAGCAATACATCAACCCTGACCATCTAACCTTAGTTGAAGCTAAACTTAACAAGAATGCAGATAATTTGTTTGTTTCTGACCTGATTAATTATTGCCATAAACTCGAAAGTATATTTAGGATACCGGCTGAATCAATCGTACCGGTTAGTTGTGAAGAAGGTTGCCTGGAAATTTGTTTTGCTATACCAACCTATTGCTGTTTGTATGCTTATGAAACTACAAAAAGTAATTTCTTCAAATTGCGACCTATCCACATTCGGTATCTTCAGATTGGAATGTTTCCAAAACTTTATGCAGTAGGTCAAGAAATATACACAGATGGCTCATTTTTAAAGTGGATAATATCTTTTGATAAGTGTAAGTTTATGTAATGTATACGTACATACGTATGTATGTAGTATGATTGTACATACATGTACATAGATATTCTCTTATATGCATGTACATACGTATGTACAATTGATTATGGTTTTAGTTTATTAATGGTAGGAATACGAGGCACATTGCGAAAGGCTACCAAAGACATTCTGGTGATTTTGTATTAGCTGTTCAGTTCATTGCAAGAGGCATATTAGCAGATGAAGTGTGTACGTACTTCTGTCAGTCATAAAAGCGGGGATGCCATACATGGCAGCAAAATACTTGAAAGAAACCTGACCTACAGTGTCATATTAAAAACTTTAGCTTTGTGCTATTTACATATACATACTTTGAAAGTTTTATCACCAAGGCACTGAAATACCGTATAATGGTTTTTTTTCAAATGGATGTAATTTTCATGCTGAAGCTTAACCACAAATATATCAAACTTTAATATATAGAGCGAAAAGATATTAAAAGTGTGACTAATGATTGGAATAAAAGACACTTCTGGTGAAACACACATGCGATAATGTCTATTCTAAATTATTTCCGAAGAACTAGCGAACTGTCAGATCCGTAGCTATGTCCGACGATTACATCATCCTTTGTCATAGCAATGTCAGTAACGTTATTTGTCTCCCTAATGCATGGCAGTTCCTCCCCAATTGTAGCTGTCCATATTGCCTTATTGATGTGGTATTCTCTAACATAACATCAAAGGTATATTATTATAAATTCCATGTAAGTGCAGTGGCACACCAAAAAGGCGGTAGTGGTAAAATTTAATAGATCGTATATCGTCCAACACGGAGGGAGTGTATACGATTTATATAATATTGCTGAGCAGGATACATAGCTATGAAATAGAGCACAACTAGCGTGTTTTTAATGCACTAAGAACGAGAGTATGTTATATTCATCAGTTGATAATTTCGCGGCAAGGCAACAGCGCGAAAATTTCAAGCCATGTAATTTTCTACCTTGAAAACTGCTATACGGTATAAAGCTTTAAAATGTGGATGTGTATGCATTAATTACTAAGTACATATGTAATCATGGCATAAAGGTAAAAGTTTCTTTGACCAATTGGTTTCATAAATGCATGTACGTATTGCTAGTGAATTAGATATGTTTCAGCAGCAAAATAAAACTATGTAACTTTTGTAGTGAAAATTGTTCCAAGTAGGGAAACTACATAATTGATGAATTAAAATACGTACGTATATCGGTATCAACATTGAAATCGGTGATTTTTATAGCCAATATATCGGTTATCGGATTGTCGATTATTTTGCTAATTGGTGCACCTAACCTCTGTACGTCAGCATGTGAAATACCTTAATAAGGTGATATACGTATATTAGGGTACAACTTTAGGATTTAGCTTTACATTCAACTGGAAGTTAATGTAGCATTTTGCCAGGGACTACATAAGTTAAATTACTGATAATTTGCTGCTATCATAATGGAAAGTCTTAGACTCATCACTAAGGAATGCCAATATCTGTACTGCAAGAGTACATAATATATATTAATAGGCCTGGGGTTGAATCCAGATGTTACAAAAAAATTCAATTTGGAATAACAACATCAACTATAAATGCTGTTTTTCACCTGTGCCCTGAACAAGAGAAAACATGAATTACACCATACAGTACCGATATCGATACTGATATAATATAGAATTTTACTGATATGTGCATATTAAGTAATTTTGTGTGTGTTACTGAATGATTTTATGCACATTATTACAGTTTCACACCATATTGAAGTCATTAGCTATTATTATCCATATCTACTAAAACACATGGATGCTGATTCAGTCAGTCACATGATGCATTGTAACCATCTCATAACTGATGATGATTATGAGGCAATCACTGCTGCTCCTAATGATAGCATGATGAATGAGGTCATACTAGAGTATGTTAGAGCAATGGATCTTCCCACATTACTCAAGTTTGCTGATTTACTAAGAGACGTTGAAACACAAAAATCGATAAGCACCCTTTTAAACTTTTGTACGTACGTAGCTACGTACGTATATTGTACTTGCGTATGTTTATACGTACGTAGATTATATTTTAGATTTTTGTCATTTGTAGACTTAGCTATGTATGTACGTAACTACGCATATTATAGTGCAACCTGTGCACAAAACTGTTCTATATACAGCTGTATAGTCCTTAAAAGTTAACACAATGTTATTATGTAAATAACATTGCTAATTTATGACTGTGTGTACAAATAGCTAATACGTACTGATAGTACATGTAGTCTAACATAATTTGGAAAGATTAATAACCTATTTGAAGCCTACTATATCAGTGAAATGAGGATTACGTGCATACAGTATATGCAGTACTCTTGAATTGTGTACGTATTTGTTACCCAACATGAGATAACCGAGCTTCTATCCCACTACATAGGCAGATCAAAGTGCCGTGCTGTGGTATATCTAAGATATATCCCGGGTATAACAAATTGTCATAGTAACGGCCGGGATATAACTAATCGTCACGGTAATCAGATGCAAAAACGATTTTAGCCTGTTCTTAGCTTATTAAGAAGCAGACTGATGTGATGTAGAAAAAGTAAGTGTATTTTACACAAGTTTTAGTGCCAATAATTCATTTATGGAATACTTTTGTGTTTTATCGCTTGAATTGTTTGGAATACAAGAAAGTTTTTCAGTCAGCAACAAGGCTACCAGTGGTTTGTAGGGTGGGATATAAGTCAGTTATACCTCAGTACACTTGTACAATATTTTAGTTATTACCCGCGTCCTTGGCTTAGCCTCGGACTTCGGTACTCATACTGGGGTATAACTAAACTTGTATGACCACATTTTTGGGCAGAGAAAATCTTATACAGCAAATGAGATTCTTACATAGCTATACGTATGCGTATATACGTAATATGAATATGCATGTGTATACATACGTACGTATGTATTTTCTGTACATATGTACATAAGCCTAGTTTTCTCATGCCAGTTCACATTTATACATGTACACCGTATGTAACTACCTGTATATGCGGTTTGTCGCCAATCTTTGAGGACAGGTCTAACTGGTACACTATTTCACAGTTAAATCACTTGTAACAGTTTCTGTTAAGGTGGCAGTAAAGTATTCCGCCCACGCATTTAATTGTATTCGAAAATTCTGCAGAAACAAAGCCCATTTATCAATATATCCGATACTCTAGAAGTTAGTTACTTCACTTATTGACGATATTAGTTTAACACTATACGAAGTGGATGCTACTTTTGCGAGGCATTGCAAGATGATGCTTTGGTCACCTTTACCGAAACATACAAGCCCTCCGATATTTTATACTAAATAATCAGCTTTTCACTACGTTTTCTTTGTGTTTACGTATTATTATTAAAGTCATGATATAGAAACTATTTAATCACCGTAAAGGCTATCAGCATTCGACCAGATCACCACCCTACTAACTCGGATTGCGATGAGTATATGTAGCCACATTTGTTTACCATCCACCTAGTGGCTTACAATGTTTCAGATAATTGTGATACTAAGATGAAGAGAAAAGCCGTTATAAATATTTCATACTAATCCATTGTTTATCGCGCCAAATCATTGTAACCTTTGGTAACCATTTACGGTTTTGCTTCTTTGTTCGAAAAGTGGACGTACAAGTTTGAATTGTTCCCAATGTTAATGAGTTATTATGAAAAACAAAACATTTCCTTACCATTAAATGCCTTCTAATGTATGCATACTAGGACTGGAATGAAGACTGAAATTTGACATTTGAACCTTCTTAATACAATGCTCAGATAGTTTGAATTTTTTGTGTTACATACATAGGTTACAGGTTTTTCTCATATTTATGCATGTCCTGCTTAACTTTCTTTCAATTGTGAGAGATGTACAAAGATAGTATACATAGGCAGCTACAATAAAGACAATTTTCACTCATATTAAATTGTTTTGTAAATGACAGTGTGTTATGAGTGTATTACAAAATTTGAAGGATAGCTAGTTTACTCAAGTTTACTTAGCCTTCTAACCTTCGAAACATTCAAGGGCTTTGTTTGAGCCCTAATGCATACACATGTATACTATTTTACGTATCAACAACCCATACAAAAAGGTTGTTTACAAGGTTGTTTTTAACCTTGTTACAACGGGAGCTTGTAAAACATGGAATACATAATAGCGGAATAACAGAATAAGTGAATTTCAATTTAAATTACAGAAAAACACATTTCATTGGATTACTGTTTGCAAACGTTATACCCATGCGTTAAAATGCTGCCGAGCTTGCCGATAGTGTGCATTAAATAAAGCCGAAAACCAAAAGCATTTTTAAAACAATCATCTTTGATGAATTAGCTACGTAGCTAACCATTAAAATATAGCCTTGAACAAAGAAATACTAGCGTTGTCTTGGATGTACGTGGCTAAGCTGATGCTTCATCGATAATAAATGCTCGATAAAAGTACAGGCGCTTATACTAAACATATCCGTAGATACGTAAATAAATAATAGTGAGGTCTGGCTACGCCTAATAACGAGGTAAGGCTAGCATTTCTTTGTTCAAGGTTATATTTTACTGGTTAGCTACGTAGCTTATTCATCAAAAATGATTGTTTTAAAAATGTTTTTGGTTTTTGGCTTTATTTAATGCACACTATGGCAAGCTTGCCAGCATTTTAACACATGGATATAACGTTTGCAAACAGTAACGCAACGAAATATTGTTTTCTGTAATGAAAAATAATTTAAATAATTTGCTTATTCCACTGTTCCATTATTCCGTATTTCGCATTTTAAAAGCTCCCTGTTACAACATACGTATGTAGTGACAACCTTGTTACTACATTGTGACAACTGTGTTTTTGAACCTTGTTGACAACCTTGTGACAAGTTTGTAACAAAGTTAAAGTTCAACTCCTTATATGGCATATGTAGGTGGGTGGGTTATGCTTATTTAAGGAATGCCGTGAACAACCATACATCATGTAGTTTTAGTTAGGGCTCTCAATTTTGATTCATAAATTAATCAATTAGTGATCGGTTACTAAAATGATATTTTCACTGCTGCTGGCAACCCAAATAATTTTATGGTGCTTATGGTAAATTGGTAATATATTGCAGGTACCCACTATCAAAATTGATTCGAAAGAACCACCAGACTAATTAAATTCCTACTTGGAAGATTAGATCAACAACTCTATATAATGCAGTGCATTTTCAATAGTATAGTAGTAGTAGTAGTAGTAGTAGTAGTAGTAGTAGTAGTAGTAGTGATATAGGTTAATAGGGTGTAGTATCAGTTGAATGGACTTATGTTTATTAGTATCTAAATAAATTACCTTGTACTTGTTTCATGAAAAAGCACCCACGTGGTGGTGGCATTTTAAGTGTAATTGCTCATCGATTAATTTATTTGATCAATTAATCATTTTAATCAATTAATCATGAGAGCCCTAGTTTTTGTAGTGATGCGATAACTTACCTGTTGAAGTCCACATCATGACATTGACATACGTACGTATGTACCATTGAGTAGTAGCTTACCAACTTCATCTACTACCGTATAGCGCAAAATTCTGGCGGGGGAAAACTTTGGCGAATTGAAGTCATTCGCCAATATTTTACCCAACCAAATTATCTATATATTTTTGTAAATACTCGACTGCCAGTTAAAAAGTTTCTACGGCTATCAGATAAAAAGTTTACTTGTACCTGAGCTTTGTTTCACCACAGCTAATACCTCGTTCACACGAACGCGTTTACCCGGTTTGGCCCAGTTCGGCTTGACTTGGATCGATAAAAATTCACGTGTGAACGGCCAAAAAACCAAACTGTTCCAAACCAAGCTGGCCGGTAAAAATAACCAGGCTACTCGGTTGAGCACGGTTCGGTTCGGTTCGTTTAATGCTGTATGAACAGAAAAGTATGCCACAAGTAGGTGCAGGATGACAGCTTTTTCGCACTTGCGCGTATTTCTACTCAATACTGAGTTTAATAACGCTCTACGCGAATCTGCTACTTGTTAGGGCAACCCAGTACCACCATTCCACTGGAGGAGAAGACTGCAGGTGATAGTGAATGCTGACAATCGTTTCTTTTGGCCCACTTCCGAAGTCCGTTGATTCGTCTTCATGCTTCTTGCAAGCGACGATGCCTTGTTTTTACTGCTTGTGATCTTGCAGACAAAGATGTTAACTACGGAAGCAAATAACAGCACAAGAAAGGATCCATTTCAACATTTAGTAAAGCGGCGCGCAATATTTTAAATTAATGTTTCATATGAGGCGCTTAGATTTCCAGGCCAAATCAAGCTACCGTAACTCGTGTGAATCGTACACCTTTTCGAACCGATCTGTGCTGATCCGAGCCAAACCAAGTAAGCATGCTCGTGTGAACGTAGTATATGGCGGAAGGGTAATGCGAGTTGCCTGGCTCCCTTTCACAAGGAAGCTCTAGTTCATCTATGGCAGCATCCCAAATATCTGTATATCCGTGATAACCTTGAACGACACTTACTACCAAAAATGCGTACATCATTTTTGATGACGTGACCTTCTAATTATCGATTGTGGGTTAATTGACCAATGAACGCGAACCATTTTAGGGAGTTAAAGAAAGTTGATTCACCAAAGTTTTCCTCCTCCCAATACTGCAGGTATCAAACATTCATCAAAGTTTTCCTCGCCAAAACTTTGAAATCACTAATTTACCAAAGGTTTTTCCCGCCAGAATTTTGTGCTATACGGTATATACGTAGAAGGTTTGAATTTGTATATGTAACCTTGCAACCAAGTGCCAGTATTCATTGTGGTATTCAAATTTTCATTTAACATAATTTCAATTACAATGCTATAAGTACAATGCTACAAAGTTGTCACAACCATGTAACGACATTGTGAATTGTAAACAAACTTGTACATTGTAAACGACCTTGTTACAACCTTGTCACCTTTTTTGTATGGGAAGGTATAGCTAGGATTTACTGTACATACGTATGTAAGTAAGTTTTACAACATGTGTACTACTGCTACTGCATATGTTACGTAATTATTATAAGACTTACTGCAGTAATGTATTTTTTATTTGTATTGGTTACATATGTAGCACTGGAATTAATCAATCAAAAGTCTTCTGGAAAATGGTCTGTAACTGCTACAGATTTTAAGGTAACGTGCTTTTGTACCTTATACTTAATCATAACATTGATGTGTACGTATAGTAACCATTTTGTCTGATACGGTCGTAAATACGTAAGCTTTTAACTATGCGTGCTGTACCTTGTTTGAACATTAGGCTTGTGGTAAAGAGCAACCAAGTGCTGTAGTTATGTACAATATAGTATGTATATCACTAGTGCATTGTCAAAATGTAATAGTGATATTCATACATATGTACGTACGTGTGTATTTTACTCCTACTGTATGTATATACAGTAGGAATCAAAACATTTAAACGTTTCGTAAATGTAATTACATATGCCGTAACCATAAAATGCTAAACAAAAACACCTTGGGTGTAAAAAAGTGCGAGGCCAATCAGAAGCAGCATTGCAAATAGGTATGTGCGACCAAAAACTTTGATATCAGTTGAGGCCAAGAAGTTACTTATCAAAAATCTTTTTAACTACTTAAATGACATACAATAGTTTATAGCATATTTTCACAACTATGATTGGCTTTGTCACTTGGCCACCTTTATTAATAATGATGGTGTGAAAAAGGTGGCCAAGTGACAAAGCCAATCATAGTTGTGAAAATATGCTATAAACTATTGTATGTCATTTAAGTAGTTAAAAAGATTTTTGATAAGTAACTTCTTGGCCTCAACTGATATCAAAGTTTTTGGTCGCACATACCCAGAGTTCAAAATAAGAAATAGTAGGTACTAGGACATATGGCCAAATACTTCTGTAAGTATTTGGCCATTTAGAAAAGTATTAGGCCATCCACAAATGTAAGTGACCCTTCAAATTTAATAAACAAAGTGAAAGAGATTAGCTATGTGATAACATTGTAGCTACAATATCACAAAAACATTTGTTCATGCAAAGCTAATGCAGCCAAGTGTCCCACTAGTCAAGTAAGTCAAAAGTACTTTCTGAAGTGCTCTCTTCATGACTGTCCCCATCGCAATCTGATGGTAGTTCAGAAGAGCTATCCCTTAATCGCAGGGGTGGATCCAGGGGGGTCTTTGGGGTCTGAAGACCCCCCTTCAGAAATATATCAAAGAAGCCAAAAGAGTGATGTATTGGTATAAAAACACACTAAAATGCATTATTTCTTGAAAAAGGTGTCATTTTAGCACTTTATATAATAAAACAACCTATATCTTCCAAGGGGTTGCACCCACCACAGCCCCTACTCCATATTTGGCTAAGTACTTCCTTGTATTTACTTAAATATGCTCTATATCTTATATAAGCATGATTTTGGTGTTATAATAACAAAAAACCCTATAGCTTCCCTGCTTCAGAGATACATCTCTGCATGCATCAGCAATTCTATATAATGCACATTTTTTATCGAGTGTAAGAACATGTAATGAAGCGGTTAAGGGATAGCTCTTCAGAAGAAAGGAGTAAGAAGAAGAAAGAAGAAAGGAGAACATGTAATGAAGCGGTTCAGGGGTGGATCCAGGATTTTCTGAGAGGGGGGTCTAAACACTTGTGGGATCGACATGTGTTACATTGTAGAATGTGTGAAGTCTAGCTGCTTAGAAAAAGTTGCAGCTGCTTGTAATTAATCTACACTCAGTTGCAGCTGCTTGTAATTAATCTACACTCAGTTGCAGCTGCTTGTAATGTAAGGGGACTAGCCTATCAATTAATCTGAAAAGGGTCCGAACATATTTACAAGTACTCAGAAATGAGCAATTATGGTCGAAATTGGCGGATGGCCGACTGTTATTTTGAACTCTGCATACCTATTTGCAATGCTGCTTCTGATTGGCCTTGTACTTTTTTACACCCAAGGTGTTTTTGTTTAGCATATCACTACTTTTTTGGAAGTATAAACACATGTTATTGCTAGCAAAATACTGCATGGGCATAATTTGTACTTGCCTAGCACACAATATTGCAAATTAAACTTTAAAGCTTAATTTTGAAAACTCAAGCCCGAGATTTTTTTTTAACTTTCACTACAGAGTGATGCATCAATATAGATTGTATATCTGAAAGTTTATGCAAATCATTTGAAGGGGGTCCAAGTTATGACAATTATCAACCTGCAGTGTAATAGCCCTTCTCAAATACATTCAAGTGTTTACTTCAGACTAATAATAGTATGACAGGTAGAGCATACATAGGAGAAGTGCTGATACAAATTTGGCTGAAATCCATGAAGAAATGAGTGAGTTATTAGACAAACAAGTGAATGTATAAAAAGAGTTTGAAAAAAACTTCCGGGGTTCACAAAAACTCCCACAAGCCCCCGAAAAAATTGTGCGATGAAAATAAAAGAAAGAAACAAAGAAGAAAAAAAACGACTGCTGCGTAAAAATTATTGTGGTGACAGGAAGGCATTTATAAGGCTGTATCAGAAGAATGGCTGAATCAATGTCTATGAACTTCGGGATATTGATTCTTCAAACAATGAAGGTACTAATTGTCTAGTAAACGGGCAAATTGGGCGGGAAAGGATGGTTCGTCGTGCGTAGTCACACAACGGGCGCCATAAAACTCGCAATGGCTGGTACTTAGGAATGGTGGCGCCTATTTCCTCCATTCTCGGTTTGTTGATTCTATATAGTAAGAACGTTGTGGGTCGGTAATAACTAAGCAATAGCTTTAATGGCGGCTTGACTAGAGTGTTTGCGAGTTTGAGGGCGGTGCTACGTGTAAATAACTCACTCAGTGGTCGCGTTGCAGCGCTTCTTTTTGGCCTCGCGACTCACTATCGTGAGTCTTGTTACCCATGCCGTAAATTGAGTACTCTGCCGTAATCACAACCGTAACTATCTGTAATTACATACGCTTCATAATAACCAAGTAAGTTACTGTGCTGTCTGAGTTTCTGTCCTTATAGGAGTAAGTTTAAAGCAAGGTGTTCACATTGAATCTCCAGGGACAATTTATCAAACTGCATATAGTATCAATGATACGTACCAGCTGTGTATTTATAAAATGTATTTGTATACGATTTATAATTTGTATAATACTCTAATTTGCATGTTATGCTAACTGCGTACTTAACATCAGCAACTATTTATACATTTTGTAGAATTTTGGAGATGAAGCTGACAGCTTAAAGTTACAGTTAATGTTTCTAGATCTTGTTGATAAGCTTATAGTACACCTGTTCACAACTGATGTGATAATGTTAGTCAACAATTTGGACAAACTGATGGCCAGTGATGCACACCATATTCCATTATTTAGTGCTAGTCTTATAGAGAAAATGAGGAATAGCCCTTATCCGTTCATATTTAAAATGTATTTGTTACCATTTATATCTTGGTTTGATCACTCAATTCTGAGTGAGCTGGTTAATTCCAGTCAAATAAAAGAAGCCATAGAGCTTTTGCAGCAATTTGACTCGTGTATTGATTATGATCGGCCCATTACATCATCTATACCAGAGTTTTCTCATCTCATTATTCCACATGAAGGAGAAAACAAAAGTAGATACACTTTATTGGTTACTAAACACTTCAATAGAAGGCACAACGAAATGGTGACACGTGATTTACGGAATGCCAAGAAAGAACTGACATTACATTGGAACATTACTCATCATGCTTTCCGTTTAGTGGCAATGCACAAAACATTAAGCTACTTTTACTGGATCATTCCAAGCAAACTACAGTCATTGATACATAAAAGCGATCAGACATTGCGGAACAAAGGAATAATGATTATGGAAATACTGCCAGATAAATACTCAACCGATGAAAGCAGTCCACAAAAAGTCGGATATAAATATGACTTTTTGAATTTTAACACAGCAGATGCAGCAGAGGTACGTATGTATGTATATACGTATATATGGAGATTATCACATACATACGTATGTACGTACTATGGAAGACAAAATAGAAGGCTATAGGGAAAGACTGAATTGAAATATTTAATCAGGGAGTCCACTCAGTCAATAGCACTGATTTTCAGTGGAGCCCTGAGCACAACCTGGCATGTAAATAAATTGGTCTGGCTATGGAAGACGAAATAGAAGGCTGTAGGGAAAGACTGAATTGTATTATTTAATCAGGGAGTCCACTCAGTAAATAGCACTGATTTTTAGTGGAGGCCTGAGCACAACATACAAAACACATACACACAGTAAATACAACATTACAATAACAACATTACAATGATAACAATACATGTACAGCAAAAACATTTACAACACTATTAGCATTCTTCTTATTAGAACTCTTCTTCCATTACGCGTTGCGGATTGTATCAGTAAGCATGCGCCTATCCAAGGTGTTTATTGTTACATTTTCACACCTTGCGTGGATTGTTGACACCTTCGTAAAATTATGTCATCCTTTGGTTGAGGAAGATCAATCGATGAAGGAGATAGAACAAAGCTATGGCGCAGTGGACAAACCTTAATCGGAACAACATTTTCATAAATCCGACGCGATTGCCTTTGTTGTGTGAAAAACCTGGAGCCATGCGCCTAGCAGAACTGGGTCTTATGGCTGGCTGGCCAGCCGGCCTTAACTAAACTTAAATTTATTTGATACGTATACACTTACGCATTTAAAGCTACATATGTACAGAATGTAGCTAATAGTTATGGATATAGTACATAATTGCCTGTCAAAAAGTCTTGCTGAAAATTACATGCACGTATGTACATACGTATGTCCTTGTTTGTATACGTATGTAGGTAATCACATGGATTAAGGCACGATTTGAGAAATAATTGCATGGGCAATTTACACGTGATAACGAGCCTAAATTGCGATGCAATTATTCCCAAAATTGACTCTAATCCATGTGATTACTTGTTAGTCATATATGTACAATTACATAGCATGGACAACTTGATATTGTTTGATGGGCGTGGTCTAATAGTAAGAGCAATCAGTAAAGAAGCACATCATGAAAACCTGCCATAAAACCTGCTGTAGGGGGTAATGTACTAGTTAGGGCTGTGCGATAATGGAAAAAGTTATATCTCGATATGTTGTGATAAAATTATCTCGATAAACGATATTATCTCGATAATGTTGTCAACATGAAGTTTTATCATTATTTCCATCAATGTATGAAACTGTTCAGCAAAAGTATCAAATAGCTACCAAAGTAACTGCTTTTTATAAGTCTAAAGAGGTAGGCTGGTTGTTGTTTTAAGTGCTAAACCTCAGTGTTTGCATAAGGTATGGCTTCCTGGCCACCTCTAAGTGACAAAAAAATTTAATTAAAGTATCTCAGTAAACACACTAATGTACACTGTGATAGTATCGATATGTTATCAGCCATTATCGTTATCGCGATAATATTTCGATATGGATAATTATCGTTTTATCGTTATTATCGCATAGGCCTAGTACTAGTTATTCTTTTTACTATAAAATGAGTTATAGATGTTGTATACATGATTATAAAGATACTGGGCTTCCTTAAAATTGATGGCGTTTAATATTTTCTAAGTACACATGTATATATTATAATAATAACATTTTGATTGGCTTAAATTGTTGTTTATGTGATTTATTCTTGTTCAAATCTTGTTTTCTAGTTCAGTGGTAATTTGTTTGTAACTGCATTATTTTGTATGGGATAAATGTATTGACCATGTACGTATATACATTACTTATAAAATCACAGTATTTACTATATACTATATTATTAAAAAAATTGAATTTAAATTTGAATTTAAATTTATACCAGTACTAATTGAAGTAGTAACACGGAGTACTGTAGTATATAAACTGGGCATGGCACCTACCATATATCGAGCGCATGAAGCTTGTATTGAAGTAGCAACATGAGGTACTACTGTTTTTAAAGAGGGCACGCCATATATCGGCATAGTTTATCCTTGTACTTGCTATTGGTACATTGCTGTTACTAGTATTTGCGAGTGTTTGTACTCGCACATGCGAGCGTTGCCACTCGCACTCATGAGTGTAGTACTCGCGAGTGCGACGTTGGTACCGTATCGTAAGATTAGTGAAAGAAACTAATTGGTCGGAGAAGGATTTGAAAACAATCCCTGGGAGGTTATCTATGCCAGGGGCCTTGTTTGTATTCAGGGAATCTAGCACATTTCTAAATTCATCTACTGTTATTACACTATCGAGGTCATCATCTTCCTTATAGCCTGAAATAGGGCTGGGCGATAGTGAGATTTGAGTACTATCACAATATTAGAAAACACATGTCACGATAACGATAGTAGCCTGATTAGATATAAATCATCTTGGTACCTATTTTGGTATTCTCTTTAAAGGCCCTAACAAACAAAATATCATAGAAGCCATTCCAGGCTAGGGCTGGGCGATAGTACAATATTATCATACGATATTGTTGTCAGAGTGGCTAATTATCGTGATAGTGATAGTGCAATTTACTATTGTGATAGTAGCATTTGAGTGATTTAGAGGTGGCGGGAACTACGTACGTATATCTTATCCAAAAAGTAAGGTTAGTACTGTGGAAGTTCAACCTGTAACCCAATTCTTTGATATGTATAAGAGGTGTTGTTTACACATACAGTGTAGTTGTTAAGAAACCTACAGTACTGGTACTTAGGGATTGAATCAGTAAAGACCTGATTTTGACTATTACGAATAATCTTCCAGAATTCCTTAGGGCCATTAGTTTTTAAATTGTAAAGACTAGAATGAAAAGAGGCAGTAGCTTGCTGTTTCTTTTGTCTAATCATAAATTTATAAGCCTTTTTTATGGTAGTAATTAAATCAGAGTTGTTTGGGGTTAGTTTCAAATGTCATTTACCATACGTTTCATGCATTTACATTCATTGTCAAACCATTTATTACATGGAAAAGAATTTTTTGCCTTCTTTTACTCCAAGGTTTCTTTGGTAGAGTCCATAATGTATTCTTAAGTAGGAGCACAAATTTCTCAGCACATTTTATAGCAGTCAATGTTTGGGCCTCTTCTACTGAATGGGTGACTTCTAAGATAAATTTAGGGTCAGAGAAGGCTCTTTGTAAATCAAAAGCAGATGCTAAACTTCTAAAAGGTTCTGTTTCAGTATCTAAAGCTTATGAAGATAGTCTTGAGAATTACTGTTTAATGTTAAGCTAATGCTCAAGGGACAATGATCTGAATAGGTAGTTATATGTATCTCCCACACAGAAATAATTTGTATAATCCATAAAATCTACCAAGATGATGGCATATTCCACCATACTCGAGCCCCTAGGGCCAACATAAGTAAAGAAACCACTTAGTTTATCTGGCCATATCCTACCATTTACAATACGAAGTACGCAAGCTATACATACGTAGCTGGAGTAAGGTTTTACCATAGTTGTTTAAAGTACGTACTATCCTGCGATCGTCTGTCAAGGGAATAATCATGGATATAGTTGTAGGGGAGAGGGATATAGTCATTTGAATCTTGTTCAATGTAATCGGTTCTGGCATTAAAAGTAGTAGATATAGTACATGGCCTTTATGATGGATTTCCTCCTCTAAACTGTTCCAGAGATTCTCCCTTGATGCCATAAGCCTGATAACTTGACAATACCTTCTTCAATGCTATTGTGTACATAACATAATAGCCCATCTGAGCATAGTTTAACTTTAGGGTTTGAACATGCTCTAGATTGAATAATACATTTGTAACAGTAAAGGGTTAAGTCATGTAGGTTTGTAGGTTTCACAAAGTAAAATTAGAGAGTACTGTGTTACAAAACTATTTGTGACCCGGTCTGACAAAACCAGTCTTATCACCGCAAAATACACCCATCCATATTATGGTATCAATCTCTTGTTCTGTGTGTGCTATTTGAGTTCTGTAAGTTTTATTGAATTGCTTTGGATTTTCTACATACATGGTGAAGTTTTTTTGCTAAAATATTGTGTTCAGAGAAAGAGTTGTTAAATTTGAAAGACTAAATATTAGCTCAAACTTTTTGCGGCAGTAAGACTGGTTTTGTCAGACCAAGTCACATTTATACCATAAGGGGGTAAAACCATATCTTTAGTACGGTACCGATTTAATGCAACGTCGCATTTGCAAGTGGTAACACTCGCGGGTGTGAGTGGTAACGCTCGCGGGTGCGAGTGGCAACGCTTGCGTGTGCGAGTACAAACACTCGCGAGTACTAGTAACAGCAATGCACCAATAGCAAGTACGTACAAGGCTAAACTATGCTGATATATGGCGTGCCCTCTTTATAAACAGTAGTACTTCATGTTGCTACTTCAATACAAGCTTCATGCGCTCGATATTCGGTAGGTGCCACACCCACTTTATATACTACAGTACTCCGTGTTACTACTTCAATACAAGCTTCATGCGCTCGATATATTTGGTAGATGCCACGCCCACTATATAAACTGTAGTACTTCGTCCTGCTACTTCAATGCTAGCTTCGTGTGCTCGATTTTCAGTAGGTGCCACGCCCATCTTTAAGACGAAGCACTTCATTTTACAATTACTTTATACTAAAGCATTACTGGAGTAAATTGAAGCTATTACACGGCATATAAAACGATTCGTGGTCACTACTTCACTTGCAAGTAGTTTTACTCGCACTCGCGAGTGATGGCGCTCGCAATCGCGTGTGATGGCGTTCGCACTCGCGTGTGATTGCACTCGCACACACGCGCGATTGCGATGTTGCATTAAATCTGTACCGTAGTTTGTTTAGGGACTCCTGGCTTAATTGCTATTGGGTTATGCCTGCGGCCTTCAGTGTATCAGGGGAAATAGATTGTCGGTCAACAGGTATTTTGTTTTGATAAATTGTTATTTTTTGTTCTTAAACTCAGGGTGTATAATGAAATGTTTTCGAATTTCCCTCAATTTTTGTTGCTCTTTAATTTTTCCGTTGTTAAGTCGAAGTTTGAATAAACATCAGAGCCTGCTAGTTTAGAACGATGAGATAACATCATTTTTCTATCAAAATATGAATCAAAGGCAACCAAAATAGGCCTTGCTTTCTTTTTAGACTTTCCTAGTCGTTTGGCTTCGGTAATTTTAATGTTTGAAATCTCCAGTTTTTCAGTAAGTAAATAATTAATTACTGAGATCATGTCCTCAGATTCCCCATTTTCTTTCAGACCCACTACAATTAAAATTTTCATTCTATCTGCTTTCTCTTTTTTCTATAAGAGCTTTCTGATGATTTTGAACTGAGTTTGATAGTTGGGTTAGTTGAGAGTAGATTTTGTCCAAATCCGGGCCAGCTGTTGAAGGTATTGGTGGGTTAGGGCTTTCTGCCTCCATATTTTGGAGAGATTTGGAAAATTTAGCCTTAAGGCTTTTTACATCTTCTTTTAGCTCAGTGACAATGGATATTTGTTCAAATAGTGTACACAAATGGTTTATTCGTAGCCTGGTGAACCAGGTATTTGATACGTAAGCCAGCACATTTACAATGTGCCCAGCTTTTACATAAGCCCTCACAGTAAATTGCCTCATCACCATAACGGTCTTCCGTTTCTTCTATAATGTTACCATCGCATATACATCAAATGATAGCTTCCTCATAATTTGATCTTTGCTGACCATCAGGAGCCCGTCCATGTTCTGCCTCCTTGGGGGTACTACGTATTCTCGTCTGTTTGCTCATTTGTAGGTTTTTCATATGGCTTAATTCTATGGTACAGCTCAATTTAAAGTTTACACATGCATGCAAGCATACGTGTGTTCTTGCACGTTTAACGCTTGTAAAACTTCAAAAACTGGCATGTGCATGCACTGTTGCATGCAATTTTGGCGTGCGCACGTGGGCCAAACACACGCGATACATGAGAAATGCACGTCACGAGTTCGCACTTGGTTTGCCACACTACATGTGTGAGCTGTAGGCAATGAAATGCAACTTTTTTGCAGCTGATCGGGTTCTTTATCTGTTGTAATGAGTATTGCTCGGAAGTCCTAATGAAGGGGCGTGTTCATAACGAATATGCTAGGATATCTTCATGTCATGAGTGGACAAGATCGAGTATTGTACTACATTTAGGATATCGGCCTTAATTTGTCACATTGGAATTTATCCGAGAATTACCGATGATAATCGGTAAAGACACACACCCAAATTTAATCTATAGGCTTTAGCTTTACAGTAAGAAATTGTTTAGCGGCATTTTTATGTCTTGTGTCTCGATTGGAATCACGCCTTAGGTCAAGAACATGTTCATAGAGTTTATACCGTTATGCTCGGCTTACAATTCATATACATGCCAAGGTGCACACAAACCAGATTTGGCGTAATGGTGTATGTACCTGACATGCACGCGTGCTTCTCCCACACGTCTAGTGCATACACGAGTACTCTGTACGAGAGTTTGTAAGTGATTGATCTTGCGAGTGAATGCACGCCTGCACGCGGGTGAAATGAAAAACATGTCGTATCGAGTACATGCCACACGTGTGCCTTGTCAACTTTAAATTGAGCTGTACCATAGTTGATCCCCTTTTTTGCTTAGGCATCGTTGTATCTCCAAGTAAAGCACAACTCACCAGCGTAAAAATACTTCTTCTCCACATGATTCTTTTACTAGCTAATACTACGTACGTATTTATTCTTTCCTAAGCTCTCAAGTATTATGAGGATATAGGGAAATATAAGCAGTCTAAATCAACACTGTTAATCATTAATCACGTGGTAGCATATATTGTAAAAGTTGCCAACTGCTACTATTAAAACGTTTTATCACTTACGTAAGTACTAGAGTATAAAGCAGAATTAAATTTGTATGCGTTGTTATGTGTTCCTTAGTGATCAGTCTTTGCACACATGATTTATCCATTAATTATTAATACAATACATACATTGAAAGCAGTTGATTATCAGTGGTTTAATTTACACAGCGCCTGGTTTTTAGAGGTACTAGTTAACTACGTTCTGGAATGACATACAATGTTTACAGGGTGTTTTTACAACTATGATTGGCTTTGTCACTTGGCCACCTTTTTGTGCCACATCATTATTGTAAAGGTGACTAAGTGACAAAGCCAATCATACGTAGTTGTAACAATGCTCTATACACATACATGCGTTTACTTAGTGCCTTATACCCTCAGGCACAACTGACCGTAAAATAAATTTCGACTATACGTACTTCATGTACAAAACAATGTTTCATTCTTACTAGATAAATGGTAGCGCGACAATCTTTATTTCACTGTTTGTAGTCTTCTTTGGCTTATTTGCTCGTAAAGATGTTAAGAGTGTCAACATCAGCACATATACGCCGGGCAGTTACCAAGTGGGTACCATAGAAACTCAAAAGTTCCTTTGCTCAGGAAATTAAAGACTCACAATAGTGAGTCGCAAGGCCAAGAAGAAGCAGCATACGCGACCACTGAGTGAGTTATTTACACATAGCACCGCACTGAAATTCGCAAACGCTCTAGCTAAGCTGCCATGAAAGCTATCGCTTAGTTATCACAGACCCACAACGTTCTTACTATATAGAATCAATAAACCGAGAATGGAGGAAGTCAGCGCCACCATTCCTAAGTACCAGCCATTGCGATTTTTATGGCGCCGTTCGTGTGCTCACGTCCCACGAACCATCCCTTCCCGCCCGATTTGCCCATTACTCGAGAATTAGTACCTTCATTGTTTGAAGAATCAATAACCTAAAGTTCGTCGAAATTGATTCAGCCAGTCTTCTGTTACGGCCTTATAAATCCTTCCTTCCACAAAAATTTTTTTGACACAGCAGTCGTTTTTTCTTCTTCTAATACTACTTTCTTTCATTTTCATCGCACACTTTTTCGTGGGCTTGCGGGAGCTCGCGTGAACCCCGGAAGTTTTTTTCAAACTCTCTTTTTGTACATTCGCTTGTTTGTCTAATAACTCACTCATTTCTTCATGGATTTCAGCCAAATTTGTATCAGCACTTCTCCCATGTATGCTCTACCAGTCATACTACTTTCAGCTTGAATTAAACACTTGAATGTATTTGAGAAAGGCTATTACACTGCAGGGTGATAGTTGCCATAACTTGGACCCCCTTCAAATGATTTGCATAAACTTTCAGATACACAATCTATATTGATGTACGTATCACTCTGTAGTGAAAGTTAAAAAGAAATTGTAGGCTTGAGTTTTTCAAAATTTAGCTTCAAAGCTTAATTTACAATATTGTATGCTAAGCAAGTACAAGTTGTACCCATGCAGTACAGTACCGCTCACTTTAAACTTGACACACACGTGTGTGCACACGCGTGCATGTACACGTTTAACGTGTGTAAAAGTAAATAATTTGGCGTGTATCGTCAGTGCTGCACGCGAATTTGGCGTGCGCACAAATGCACGCAGAACACTAGACATGCACGACACAAATACGCCCGCTACGTGCACACGCGTGGCACTCTAGACGTGCACTAAACTAATATGCCCGCTACGTGCGCACGTTCTGCCATCTAACACGCGTGACACTCTAAACGTGCACCAAACTAATATGCTCCTTACGTGCGCACGTTTTATCATTACACATGCACGTACAGTATATTGGCATAGGAAATGCAGCTGGTTCACGTCACAATACTACAAATCCTACAGTACAACGGCACCCGGCAGCATTATCAGACAACTGACCAGTCAGCTGATTGAACCCACTGATCACGTGCCTTTGCCGTATATTAAAACCACACTTACCGGAAATTCATTTCTTAAAAATGGCGAGGGTGAGTCTAGAGACGAGGAAGAGGGTGCTAACCTTGGATGTGCCATAATGTTAACAGCAACGCAGCAGTGCAGGATAGATGTGCAACATGACTGAATGGCGACTCAAAGTATTAGAATACACGTGTCCACTTGTGTAATTCCGTAACTCGCCGTAAATTTTTGTTATTTACTCAAAATTGAAGATACTATAATTTTCCATAATGTAGTAACTATGGTGTGAACTACTCGTGTATGGCAAGGACAATAATGGAACACGCGAAATCTACTACTGTGTACAGCGTATGGTAAGTCTTGAGAGACGTACACGTGTCTAAATGCACAAGTGCAGTTCGTGCAAACAGTTAATGCATGAGTGTTCTTTTCATGCACTGAACTTTGCACTCGTGCATAATATGCACGCGTCGAGGCACGCGTGCAGTTCAAGCTACACACGCCAACAAAATGAACGTCTCGTGCGTGCACGCGTGCTGTTCAAGCTACACACGCCAACAAAATGAACGTCTTGTGCATGCACGCGTGCAGTTCAAGCTACACACGCCAACAAAACGAACGTCTCGTGCATGCACGCGTGCAATTTCCAATGGTAATACGTCATAGGTCTGTCGTGCGCACGCGGAAAATGTTGCGGGCGTTTTTGAAAACGTGTCGAGCCGTGCAGTTGCTGCACGCATGTGTTGTTAAGTTTAAAGTGAGCGGTACTGTACTTCTCTGCTGTTTGCTAGTAATAACATCTGTTTCCAAAAAAGTGGTGATATGCTAAACAAAAACACCTTGGGTATAAAAAAAGTGCGAGGCCAATTAGAAGCAGCATTGCAAACAGGTGCGACCAAAAACTTTGATATCAGTTGAGGCCAAGAAGTTAGCTACTTATCAAAAATATTTTTAACTACTTGAAAGACATACAATAGTTTATAGCATATTTTCACAACTATGATTGGCTTTGTCACTTGGCCACCTTTTTCACACCATCATTATTAATATAAAGGTGGCCAAGTGACAAAGTCAATCATAGTTGTGAAAATATGCTATAAACTATTGTATGTCATTCAAGTAGTTAAAAATATTTTTGATAAGTAGCTAACTTCTTGGCCTCAACTGATATCAAAGTTTTTGGTTGGACCTGTTTGTAGTGCTGCTTCTAATTGGCCTCGCACTTTTTTACACCCAAGGTGTTTTTGTTTAGCATTGATATCTACATACATATGCAGCTCTTCCACACTTATAATGGCGTTTTAAGGTATTGTCATGTGATTCTTGTTCAGTGTAGTCTAAATAAGTTAAAAACGCTGTGACCTATGGGAACTAAGTAATTTAGTTACCCTTGGGTACGTACTTAGTGGCACCCTTGCGGTGCTCAGGCATCATAGCCTCGGGCTTTGGGTTACTAAATCACTTACATAGTTTCCTTCGTCTTGGCGTCTAACTATTATGTAGCTGATTTGATATTACTAATCAAAGAGAAGCTCACAATACTGAAATTATTATGTGGAAACATGTAAGTATTATAACTTAATTATATACTTCTTGTGCGTTGGCAAGCCCAAGCAGTTCAAAGCCCTTTCTAGAGAGAGCTCCACTGTATTTATACTGGAACTTACTATACCAGATTGTGGGTTTGAAACATCGTTTATTATTGTTTTTAACACATTTGCTCACAGGGTTTCTTTCAGGGGGGGCGGGGGGAGCATTCGCCCCCTTGGCTTTGGCTTGCCCCCCCTTGGAAATTTTGTTCTGACAGTGAATCAATTCAAGTGTTTTAAATCTCTCCTTTAGTAGCGCCCATGTTCTCCATGCCATAATGATGTTTATAGTTAGCGATGACCCTTGATTTCACAGTTATTTTGACTCTACGTACATACAGTCTACAATATATAATATTTTGACTCTGAAATGCCCTCAGATTCAATCTCAGAGCATCTATTTTTCAAAATTTTTCTGGGGGGTATGCCCCCAGACCCCCTAGCATTAGCATGCTACGCATGCTGATTGTGTTTCGCACAATGACACATACAATCACTTAGCTTATTGTACAATAAGGCCCCGCTTTAACTATTTACTCCTGATCACAGAGTATATTCCTGGATCCCCTAGTTTGCTTCCAGGAGAATCATACTATATTGAACCCCCCCAGTATCCTGTTATACCTCTTTTTGACCCCCCTTGGCTGAAATCCTGAAAGAAACCCTGGCTCACATTTAGTATATTGCCCTGCAGTTCCCTTTAATCCTCCCATGCAAAGTGGATATAATAATAATACTATGATGATGTCATATGTGACTGGCTCTGCAAAAACCCTCCATGTTAGCGTATTTTACATAGCTTCACAAAAATGGCCATAAAATCTTGACGGTAACATTTACTTTGTATTGAAATGTTGCTAAATTATTCGTCAACAAGTATGCCAAATTTTCCAACATTACAAGGAATGGTTAAATAGTTGTGCAATTATAAAGTTCTGAAAATGGATCAAAATTTGTACGCTAACATGGAGGGTTTACGCAGAGCCGGTCACATATTTCAAAGGAGCCACCTGGTGTATATTTTAGCATTACACATGTGCATGGCAGGTTTGGTATATATATACTCACCTAAGACCAAATTGGTACGTACATATGTATGTATATACGTATTACCCTTAACATATGTGACTGGGCCTGCAAAAATCAACCATATGAGCTCAAATTACACCTAATTTGATATTCATGAATATCTTCAGTTCTATAAGGAGTATTTTTATTCTATAAGCTTGAAGAGGTCCCCTATTAAATTCTGCATTTGTGGTAAAACATTTAGCTTGTTAGTATAAATAGATCATAAGTTATGGTAAGATATATTTGAAAAACTAGGCAAATTTTGTACAACTAGATGGTTGATTTTCACAGACCCGGTCACATATATGAAAGTATAAATATTGTCACACGCAACCTGAACAATCAATTGTGGGTTCATTCAACCATTGTTTTAAATGTCAGCCAACTTTGTCGCTCGAGTTCGTGACTACATTTTGTCACTGGGAACATTACATTTTAGTGAAAAGGTACTTATCACTATGGTGATATGTTGGGTAATGTTTTTATCAAGTATACATCATATAAACCACAACTATGCGGTTTATTCAACAAATAAATGCCCCTCATCCTCAGTCATCGGAAACTTACCACTGATAAACTTCCCTCTCACCTCGGACTCGGGTCATGTATTTGTAGTAGCCATGGTTTTGTATATTACATACGTACGTATACTATGGGCACTTGTGATTACACCCTCAGCCCTCGGGCTTTGGGTGTATACCACTTATGCCCACAGTATAATATTACATTATACATATGTATGTATGAGAAGACCCTTTTAAGATATAGCTATTTCAAAATATTATACGTATCCATAAATAATCAAGTATTGCTGCCTCCGCTGTGGTGGCATTGGTCAGGGCTACCATAATTACTTGGTCAAACGCTGAGGTATACGTATTTGAAGAATCAGTGTGGCGACTATTGAATTTCGATCACTATTCAATACTTGTAGACGATGCCTATACCTAAAATTTTGAAATCCATTGTGGCACTAATCAATTGCGGTTAATATTCAAGGTGTGGCGTTTAACTAAGTATATATGGTAGTTTGTGACCTAACAGAGTAACAAAAACCAATAGACATTGTATGAAGCCCTTTAAAACTTGTAGCTTTGTTTATTTGTTGGAACATTCATACAGCTATACGCATACCATACGTGTATTTAATTTCATGGGTTAAGTTTTCATGTTGTAATAAGCAGCCAAAAAAAATTCGTGGGTCCTTATATTCGTGGGGTGTTAATTTTTGTGGTCCCACGCATTCTTTAACTGATTGTGATTTATAGCATTTAAAATCTTGCTTCGATCGAAACTTGCTGCATGGCATTGATTTACGGTTAAATACGAAAATGAATAAATTAGAATCCGTTCTCCAGTGTTGTCAGTGATGATAGATAGAAGTGCGCATTAGCTAACTGTTTTGATTGGAGTTTGTATCATATTTGTCTGCTGGATGAAGCAAAGCCATCAAATATTCACAGCAGCTCGTGTAAAAATCACTTGCCCGCGCATTAAAAGAATTTAGAAGGCTCCAAGGTAGGCGCTTATAAGAAAGAATGACGACTCACTGGTAAATAGGACAAATTTGCCAGGTATACCTAGTTGTTGTGGATTAATTTTCATGGGTAAGAAACACCCCACAAAATCTATGAAAATTTATACGCCTTGAAATTTAATACACGTACGGTATTTTTAAAAGTGATAACTCATGTCGGATCTCATTGTAAAACTATGTACTCATTTGTGGTAGCTAGATTCTATAGATCATGGTCACCACAAATCAGCGGCGTAGCCATGTAGCCTATTGTGATTGGTTGGGAACCACTTTATGTTGAGGCATACACTGGAGCAGATAGTATAGACACATGTTTATATATTTTTGACAGATAGCTGAAGTTTGACAAATGCTACGTAGCTAACCAAATTTACCACCACTTTAGTCCCTCCAAGGTTTTGTCATTTACGCTGCATATTGCCTGTTGTATGTAGTAGTTGTACACATGCATATTGTAACTATAACCTGATGTTAATAAAAATTATACCCTGTATATAATTATACAGTGGTGACAATTACATTACATTTGCAGGAAGAGAAAAGTACGGTCACAACCAAACTTGAAGAGTTGGTAACCGAATTATTAGAGAAAAATTCTCAACTGAAGATTGATGTTGACAAAGTGGTTAAACTTCAGGAAGAAAACCAAGAATTGATGCAAAATCAAAAGGTTAGAGTTAATTATATCACAGTTCACTGTACTAACATTTTGTAAGAAGACAAAACTGCACATGAAAACGAACTAAAACAACTGGATACTGAGCTGTTAGAAAGCATTCTCAGTTAATGATGGCAAATTACAAAGCTTCACAACTTCAGAAACAAAACAAAATGTTAATACACAAGATACAAAAACAAAAGGTTGAAAAGCTACTCAACCACAAAAATATTTGCTATCATGATTATTTGAGAATATTCATGAATAAGATAGTAGATTATCCAAATAGCAATTTGCAGGAGCTATTAGATACGTATGTACAGGATAAATGCCAGTTGCATTGACATAAATTATATGAAACAATATCAAGACTCATGATGAATCACGAGGCTCAAGAAGAAGCGCAGTAACGTGACCACTGAGTGAGTTATTTACATGTAGCACTGCCCTAAAATTCGCAAATGCTCTAGCTAAGCTGCCATGAAAGCTATCTCTTAGTCATTACAGATTCAGAACATCCTTTCTATATACGGTACAGCTCGATTATAACTTGAAACACGTGTGTCACCTACACGCGTGTATTTTGTAACTCTACTTGAGTATTTTTTAAAAACTCGCGTGTTTGTACACAACTGCACGAGAATTTCGCATGCAGTACATGCACGTTATCTTCGTGATCGCCACGAGTAACCTGTAAGCTGCACCACACGAGTGTACTGGAACAAAGGACACATGAACGTTCAGTATGCATACGCCAGTGATTTAAAGATTGGAAGGCTAAAAAGCAAACATAACACATTGTTACAGTTATTCCAATCGATCTTGTCAGTCATCGTGTCTGTCAAATGAATGCGCCTGCTGACAAGCACGTGTTAGTCACAAAAAATCTTGCATAAACTTATTAGAATCACATGCGCACATAATATGCATTTTTGTTCTTAACAAGAGATAATGGAAGGGCACGTAGCACCTTATCTTAAAGAAGTTGGAACTTGCAGGCAACCTTCCCGGCCAGTTTCAAGGTATACTTACGTTGCTGCTCGTTTACATGCGTTTGTACTATACTTGAGCAGACTCCACGTGTCGAGTGCACGAGTTTATTTAGACTCGCGAGGAGTTTTTTAACACTCTGCAAGCAGTTGAGTCGTCATCAATTTCTCGTGCACTCGCAAACACGCCATGATATTTTTGCTGTTCGTGTAGTGCGTGTGTAATTGCGCATGCAAGTTTTTTTAAAGTTATAATCGAGCTGTACCGCAGAATCAATAAATTGAGAATGGAGGAAATCCGCACCACCATTTCTAAGTACCAGCCATTGCGAGTTTTATGGTGCTCATTATGTGACTGTGCATGATGAACCATCTTTTCCCACCTAATTCACCCATGTCTAGAGAATTACTGTACGTGGGAAAATTTTGGAATGGGAAAAATTGGCGAATTTAGCGAATAGAAGGCCATTCGCCAATTTTTATCTGCCAATGTTTCTTTTTAGGATCAGTTTTACGTAGCTATACATGTGGCTCATTCACCAATATTTTACCCTCCAATTGATTCAGATCAGCGCATTCGCCAATGTTTTACCCCGCAAAAATTTTCCCACATACAGTAGTACCTTCATTGTTTGAAGAATCAATAACTCGAATTAGACCCTCAAGCCAATAGTTAGGGGTCTTAATCACTTAGACCCCTAGTTGTGCTACTTAGACCCCTAGTTATGCCACTTAGACAGTGAAAAACATCATACTGAAATCTCCGTAATTTGTATTACTTACGTACGTAACTTATTTGCATTATATTCAATTGTATACCTCCTCTAACTCTCTCTCTCTCCGAGAGTTAGGGCGAACTGGGCTGCTGCCGAGTGGTATGTATTGATAATAAAATTGGGTGCATGCTCATTCAAAATAAATAGAAGCAGTTCGTCGTGAAGGAGCAAAAGCATGAAAATTATATATTTCAATTCAGAATGGCTACAAATCCGTTTTCAGCCAAGCGGAAAAACTACAACAAATGCAAAGTTAGTCAGCATGAAAATTGAAAGAGTTTTCAAGGTGAGTATCACTAGAGTCTAAATAAGTTAGATGTCAAACCACAATGGGGTCTACGTAATTTAAAAACCCTCAGGCTCTTATTAGTGCCCTCGCTTTGCTTGGGCACCACAGCCCAGGGCCTTCGGGTTTCTAAATTCCGTAGACCCATGTGGTTTGACGTCTAACTATTATGTAGTGCTGAGCAATATACCTATTGTGTAGTTTATATCACGATAATATTTTCTGATACAGTTGCACAGATAATCGGATTGGCTATCGGAATTACCCTATATTGGCTAGTTTTTTGTAGATCGGTATCGGATTGGTATGTATCTGTTTCAAATTCCTAGAATATCCAATGTACGTAGCACTGAGAGTCACAACTGTATTGTCAATAAGTTTTGGGTGGTTTAGTGGTGTCCAGGAAGCAATACCTTATACAAATACTGAACTTGAACTGTAGCAGTAAATGTTAAATGTACGTACTTGTAACCTAACAGATGATGTATATTAGCTTAACATGTGGCATACTTCTATCCTTAAATTTTAGGTGACTTAAAATATATGATTACATACGTATGTACTTATATTGGATCAGTTATGTTTTATCGGTTCTAATATTTTTTACATATCGGTTATCTGAATATCGATTAAAAGTCATATCAGCAACTCTAATATTTTAATTTTAATTTATTTATATTTATTTAATTAATTAGTTAATTACGGTACAGATTTAATGCAACGTCGTAATCGTGCGCGTGTGCGAGTGCAATCACACGCTAGTACAAGCGCCATCACATGCGAGTGTGAGCGCCATCACTCGCGAGTGCGAATAAAACTACTTGCAAGTGAAGTAGTGACCACGAATCGTTTTATATGCCGTGTAATACGTAGCTTCAATTTACTCCAGTAATGCTTTAGTATAAAGTAATTGTAAAATGAAGCGCTTTGTCTTAAAGATGGGCATGGCACCTACTGAAAATCGAGCGCACAAAGCTGGCATTGAAGTAGCAGGACGAAGTACTACAGTTTATATAGTGGGCGTGGCATTTACCAATTACGGTACAGTTCAACTATAACTTCACACACGCGTGACGTTCCACGCGTCATATCACGCATGATTTCGCGTGTGAAGTGCAAAAAATTATTGTGGAAATAATGATTTACACGAGACGGGAACGTGTAAATTTGCACGACACGTGAAATGCCATGACAAGACTCCCGCGTGTTCGTGTTGACACGACACGTTTTTGTGGCTAATTACATACATAGAAGTTTACGAGAACCATATACGTAGCACAAGCCAAACAACCATACGTTTTCATAGGCAATTGTATATACTTTTAGTTTACGTGAATTGTCTATTGCAGGTATAGCCGACGACGCCAAGCAAGGTACTGATGCACGCACGCGTGTTCACACAAGCTGATTTGGTGTCAACATCCACTGCTGTATATATATTAAATAGACTCTACGTAGTGTAACTTTTTAACGATACCCTTCGCAATATTGTAATAAAATTGTCAGCAACAAGCATTAAACAGCGTCTAGACATTTCTCCTCGTGCTTCACCTGGTGCGCGTAAGTTAGACTACAAAATGTCTGACTTCGTCACGTGATCTTTTGGTTAATAATAGGCTCTAACGCCCTAAATCTACTTACCATTTTCTTACATCTCCTGCGTTGTACGTACTTCGTCTGGCATTGTTAAACGTACTTCCTGTATCCACCATCCACCTAAGTATCCGTGCAACAAAAAGCGCCACTAATTTATTCGTTTGATTTTATGTGTGCGCTATTAAAGCGTACGTAGCTTAATTACGTGATGGAAGCTGGCTGACAGTTTACCAATGTACGTACTACGCGCGTGTTGCTTACATCTGTGGTAGTTTACCAATGAATTACATGCGTTTCTTACAGCTGTGGTGGTGCTCGATACTCAGTGAGTATATAATTTAAACGTGTGAGTGCACGCGTGGCTTGTTCCACGCGTGTAAACTAAGTAATTGTTTCACGCGTGTAGTTCCCGTGATAAAATACACGACACACGCTACGAGGAAACGTGGTCCACGCAAACACGTAACGGGGATGCTGTGTACATTTCTAGTGGTACCACGCGTATTCACGCGTGTAAAAATGAAGTTATAGTTGAACGGTACCGTATATCGAGCGCATGAAGCTTGTATTGAAGTAGTAACACGGAGTACTGTAGTATATAAAGTGGGCATGGCACCTACAGAATATCGAGCGCATGAAGCTTGTATTGAAGTAGCAACATGAAGTACTACTGTTTATAAAGAGGGCGTGCCATATATCGGCATAATTTAGCCTTGTACGTACTTGCTATTGGTGCATTGCTGTTACTAGTACTCGCGAGTGTTTGTACTCGCACACGCGAGTGTTACCACTCATACCCGCGAGCGTTACCACTCACACCCGCGAGCGTTACCACTCGCACTCGCGAGTGCGATGTTGCATTAAATCGGTACCGTAAGTAAAGTATTTCCAGTTAAAAATTTTAGTTACAAAACTACATAATAAATAGTTAGCATGTGAATCAGTAAGATTTGAAATATATTTCCACTTCTCTATATTTGGTGATCTCTTGGATTGATGGTTAAAGGTCAACTGACATGGAAAATTGAGCTATGCTTATAATGTAGCTTAGTGATAGTAATGAAGAGTGGTATGTGTGATTTGGTGATATTCCACTTTGTTTAGCTACTACAGGCAGTTTTAAACATTGCGGTTAGTGACAACATTAAACGTCATATCGAGAATGACACGTGCGTTTGTATAAAAATGTATGGAGTTGCGCGTTTCCTCGGACTGATTTCCAGCGAAGGACCATGGTGAAGGCCCCTTAACATTGCAAATCGATTATCACACATATAGCTTGCATTGTAACGGAAATTTAATTCGATCCAGCTGCGAAATGGCGTGTTTGTGAGACCGCAATCACCGAGGGGACCGATGAATGGGATATAGTAAGACGTCTTAAGCAAGCTTTCTTACACTTCAGCTCCAGTCACTTGTTAATTTTGATGGAATGGTGGATATAGTCGGTGTTACTGGTAGGATAATTGTAATAAAGATCGATCCAGGTAGACTTTTTGCTAAGCCAGATCACCAGTTGTAGCTACGTATATTAGCTATACATATGTCTCTCGTACGCCAGATTCTTGCATGGTCCTATGTTGTTGCCCTGGATCATTGTTACACTTCCCCATTCAAGGTGACAGCTGATACATAGAGCAGCTCATCTATTTTCGGTCGCCACACATTTTCGGACGCGATATTTTCTAGATGCAAAAGGAAACGAAACTTAATAATACAGCATTATGATCGTCTATGATGGTAAGTTATATTTCTAAGATATGAATGGTTTTGAGTGCTTCGTTTAGTTGCAGTGGCCTTCGCAAACGACTGTCCGTAAACATCAATAATCGGACGATTACATGTATAATCGGACGGTACCACCTCCAACGCTTACCATGCATCTTAGAAACTTTTGTATAGCGTTACTCTATAGGGCTACCCTTTAGCTATATCATAATACGCAGCTTATTGACATCCAAGTTACTAGACCGCAAAGATATACTGATTTCCGGTAGAGGTAACGTAATCTAATATCGGACAACTACGTTGCACGTTAATCATGCATTTATCATTGTAAAACGTACTAAAAATGTACAAAACAGTACAATCTGGAGCAATAACAAAATGCATACTTCTTATAACCATGTCACAGTATTTATGTATCTATATAGATCGATGGGCCTTCTATCAATTTGCTTTACACAAAGGGCAATACCTGCATGAGTGTAATAAATCATTATTCACACAGACACAAACATATGATATAATTACCATTTTCCCTTGGGCTTACTAGTAGCTGATAACCCCACGCACTTGAAGTGGAACCATTCAATGGAACACTGAGAAATGTACATGTCAACTGATACAATGAGCAATCATAAGTAAAGCTATAGAGGTTATGCATAAGGTGTGGCACTTCTACACTAACTCGATGTTTACCGTGCATCATTATGGCATGATCAAAATGGCCAAATTTTAATGTGTTTGTGCGATGCCACACCTTATGCATACCCTCTATATATCCTCACCTCTTGATTGTCACATCCAATCATCCTACCATACGATTCCTACATGTTGGAAAATTGTTTAGTGGACCACATGCAGTGGTTAGAAATTCTTGGGAGAAAAACAACTACATGAACCTGCATGCCACGTGTGTGAATATCCTTATATTTTTAATGGACTATATTATGCAGCACAAGAGTAGATTGAGCCATACATCATCCATTTTATGGTAATGCAAAACTGCTACTTGAAAATTTGTGTTGTAATATGGGTAATCATGACCATTAACATGTACACAACCCTACCATTCTGTATGGTTGGCAATAAATAAAGTGTTATAATGTACCAACATAGCGAATGGTACAGGATCCTGATTCCTAGTGGATTATGTGAAACAAACCTCACCTTCTTACAAAGACAATAGGTTGTTGGCTCAGAATCAGATTGTGTGGACGCCTCCTTTTGATAACTCTTGCTTTCTACAATGTGAAATAAACATGGCTATACTTCATAGCATTTAGTAAACTAAGCATGTGAAAGACATTTAATGATTTAAGTGTAGCATTGAAGATGAAAATGTTTACTCTTAAATACATTGATATTTTTATCAAAATAATTAAAGGTGAGCATTATTAAGAAAATGGATTATAAAGTACTGGTGTTTATAAACAATAACTCTAAAAGTTAAATGCATCACCGTAACAACTACATATCAACTACATATTTATAAACTTACTAGCAGTATCCTGAAGCTTGAGCCAGGCATTATATTTGACATCAGTAATTAGATCATACCCTTCTTCAAGACGTCTTTCATACAGTGCTATTTCTGCTGCTGTAAATTGTGGGTTTGCTTCACTTGATTTTTCTGTGATCGAATCATGAAGTAATGACATGCATAGTTATAATTAACTGATATTTAGTTTAGCCATTTAACAGCTAGCTACCTGTAGACATAACTGGTGGCTTCTTGCCTTTTCCTCTAGTTTTTCTTGAATCAATTCCTTTAATTAAAATCAAACACATAGCTACAATACAAATATCATCGGTAGTACACACCATTATTTTAATGCGTGTCAGACTAATTTTATCACAAAATTAATCAATGTACATACATAAAACACTTTGCGTGGGCAACATCAAAGCCTCAAGCTGTGGTATATAACTGATATACCACAGTTTGCCATGGTATATCAGAATATACCACAGCTGCGAAGTTATATACCACAGTTGCCTTATACGGCCTGTCTGGCTTTAATGAGAATACGAAGTGTATAATAAACCCGTTACGTGACATACGCATTTGCTTGTGGGTTTTGTTTTTAGGTGATTATCTTCGAGATGGCAGTGTAGTAATGTCGAAGAAACTAAGTATTATGGAATCTTGACTGATACCGTGCCGGAGAGCGTCTATAATGAAGCAACTCACAATGGTCACCATTCTACCAGAAGCTCCTTCAACTTTTCGCCAGGTAGGCCTAAGCAAAGTGTAACATAAATGTTATAACACAGCTTTGCTCGGGATTTGACTGATATATACGCACTCTCCCTCGGGCGCTACGCGCCCTCGGAAGTCATGCGTATATATCAGTCAAACCCCTCGCGGCTGTGTTATAATATATTAATATATATATGTATATACAAACTTACTAGCAGTATCCTGAAGCTTGAGCCAGGAATTATATTTGACATCAGTAATTAGATCATACCCTTCTTCAAGACGTCTTTCATACAGTGCTATTTCTGCTGCTGTAAATTGTGGATTTGCTTCACTTGATTTTTCTGTGATCGAATCAAGAAGTCATGACAATCATAATAATTATTTTAATTAACTGAAATATTTAGTTTAGCCATTTAGCAGCTAGCTAGCTAGCTACCTGTAGATACAACTGGTGGCTTCTTGCTTTTTCCTCTAGTTTTACTTGAATCAACTAAAATCAACACATATTATGTAGTACACACTTTTAATATACTGTATAACCTAAATATTTCGAGGGTGAAAATTTTTGCTGATTTCACAGATTTTTGAAAAACCACAAAAATCTTATCCTTGAATTTTTATCCTCCATTGCATTCAATACTGTATTTCAGTTATCCGCAAAAATTATATTCAGCAAGCTGCAAAATTCACAAATCAGCAAAAAATTTTACTCTCAAAATATTTAGGCTATACTGTACATGTCAGACTAATTGGCTTCTTTTCATTAATTTATCACAGGATTAATTAACAAAGGTAACAACCTTTTCTGCTTCCTTTTCCAGCTTCTTTTTCCATTCGTTTAGCTTCTCGTGCCCTTTTCTTTTCTTCCCGTTCCATCTGTGATTTCTTTTTAGCTTCCGCCTTTTCCATTAACATGTTTATGTTTTCATGGCTTGTTAAAACTCTGCCACAAGACTTTGGATTTACTACAGGGATGGTACAAGGTGGTGGAGGAAGAGATAGAAATTGCTCCACTCCAGTAGAACAAAGGGGTTTTATCCATACATAATCAGGATGATTTTCTTTAAGCCAGGCATTGTATCGGTCATTTGTAGTGATGCTGGAGTTAGCTTTATACCATTTCTCAAAAAGTTCACGTTCGCTATCCTGAAGCTGTTCTTCTTGATTTGTTGCTTCTATGGTTTTGCTGGACTTGGACTTGACTGATGGACTGATTAAAGGAATAAAAGCTAGCCCACTTTCTTCTTGCATGTCAGAGTATGAATCTGGTATTAATTTAAGTAATGCTTGACGATCTGTGGGATAAATCCCTGTTACTTTAAAGCCTGAGATTATGTTAGAAATACTCATGCTTCACATCCAAGCTTTATTAAACAACTGTGAAAATTGGTATCTTGTAACTACCATCCCAGAATTAGCAGTAAGGAAGTCATGGCACACTTGCTTCCAAGATTCTTTTAAAGAACTAAAGCATCCTTTGTCGAGGGGCTGAGAGGTATGGGTAGTGTTGGGTGGCAATGTAAAAAGAATAACTTGATGCTTTGCAGCAAGCCGAATAGTGTCTGGGCAATAGTGGGATGAGTGTGACCATCTAACATAAGTAAAATTGGCCTTGCAGTTGGAACATAACGCAAAAAGTGATTATTGAACCACACATCAAATAGTTCATAGTCAATCCACCCCTTTTTCGAAAGTCCATATATGGTACCGGGCACTTCTCCAATAGTAAGTTCGGGAGACAATGATTGACAATCCCATATCACCATAGGTGGGATAGAAAAACCTGTCGCACTAACACAGGCCACAATAGTAATTTGGGTTTTATCTCCAGTGGTTACACAGGAAGCATGACAACCCTTCTCAAAAACAAGCTTAGGACTTTTAGGATCAAGGGGCATTCCAGACTCGTCCATGTTGAATATCTGTCCAGGTCTCCCATCCAGACCATTTTCTTTAATTGTTTCCTCCAATAAATCAAAATATCTTGAAAATACATCAGGATCTGTGGCCTTACTCCGTACTTGAGACACAGGGGCTGGAACACGCAAGACAAACTCTGGGTGTCTTTTCCTGAATGAGTCCCACCATCCATGGCTGAGAGTAATCTTCATTCCTTTGCTATCCAATATCCGTTGCACCAAAGCCAAAACCTCTAATTTAGAACGGGCATATCCAATTTGACAACAACGAGACAAAAATCTGGATAATTCATTCTCTTCCAAAGGTGTTAAATACTTTGTTGGCCCACTCACAGCTCCAGGTTGAACTCGTCCGCTGACTCTGTCACCCAAAGTTGACTTAGGAACATTATATTGCATCGCTGCGCGTCGAACACTCCACTGGGATGTAATCACAGCATCTACAGCCTTTTTCATTTGTTCCTCTGACCACTGCTTGTACAAACAACGCTCCTCGTCGCGCCTTGCAATTGGTGGAACAGCCTTATCACATGGATTTCCGTGAGACTTGTATATTCTCTCCGAAAGTGTCAACATTCTTGCCGTAATTATCACTCAAAACTGTCAAACATTAATTTTGTCTATGGCGCATGCATCCGATATTAGATCACGTTACCTCTCCCGGCAATCGGTTTATATTTGCAATCCAGAAAGTGCGTTATCAATAAGCCGTGTATCACGGTATAGCTAAAGGGAACCCTATGAAGTAACATTAAACAAAAGTTTCCAAGATGCATGGTAAACGTTGAAGCTGGTACTGTCCGATTATACATGCAATCGTCCGATTATTGATGTTTACGAACAGTCGTTTGTGAGGGCCCTAGTAACCAAACGCAAACCTCAAAACCCTTCATATCTTAGGAACGTAACTTATTATCATAGACGATCACTATACTGTATTATCAATCTTTGTATCATCGTGCATCTAGAAAATTTCGCATCCGAAAATATGTGGTGACCGAAAATAGATGAGCTGCTCTAGCAATAAGTATGTGGATAGAAGGCAAGTACGTATAAGGCCATGATGTCCAGATTATTATTATGTTGCTTTATGTTTGCTATATATACATGCAGGCATATCCAGCAGATGAATAGCTATCTGTCTCGTGCTGTAGTGACTCGACCAGAATACACAACAAGTGTTGTAAAGTGTTAATTGTAGATACATATTTTATTTCAATGATTAACTACTGTGTACAATAATTATATCATTTACATAGCTACGTAGCTACGGTACAGCTCAAATGCAACTTGATACATGCGGGAAGGGCATACGTGGTTTTTCACCATGTCGCCCGCACCCTAGTGTGCGTGTATGGACCTACACGCCCGCCAAAGGATAACTGCAACGGGTAATGACACGGGTTCTTGAATCACTCTTCTCACCTTCCTCATTTCTTCATGCTGGTTTGTTTACTCTACACTTACTTATATACATAGGCTGTCGTGTCTTCAGTGCTGTCACATCACGTATCTGCTAATTTATACCCATTTGGATTGATTGTATTGCCATGCCTTGTTAGCAAATGGACACAAGAAGAGGGAAAACTGGTTTTCTTATGTAAACTGCACTGGCCACTCCATTTTACAAAATGAAAAAGGGAATCTCGGTAGCGCCCGGGGCATTTATTAAGTAGCCAAGTATTAATTAACAATGGATATTTGTTCAAATAGTGTACAATAACACACACAAATGGTTTATTCATAGTAGAAAGCCTGGTGAACCAGGTATTTGATAAGCCAGCACACTTACGATGTACCCAGCTTTTACATAAACCCTCACAGTAAATTGCCTCATCACCATAACGGTCTTCCGTTTCTTCTATAATGTTACCATCGCATATACATCAAATGATAGCTTCATCTTCGCTGACCATCAGGAGCCCGTCCATGTTCTGCCTCCTTGGGGGTACTATGTACTCTCGTCTGTTTGCTCATTTGTAGATTTTTCATATGGCTTAACTCTATGGTACAGCTCAATTTAAAGTTTACACGCACGTGCAGGCACGCGTGTGTGCTTACACATTTAACACGTGTGAAACTTCAAAAACTGGCATGTGCATGCACTGTTGCACACAATTTTGGCATGCGCACGTGGGCCAGTGAACACACGCGACACACTAGAAATACACGTCACGAGCTCGCACTTGGTTTGCCACACTACACGTGTGGTGCAACTACAGGTACAGTAGATGTAGGCAATGAAATGCAACTGTTTTGCAGCTGATCGAGTTCTTTATCTGTTGTAATGAGTATCGCACGAAAATTGAAATTGAAACAAATTTTCATTGTGTTGTAATAAGCAGCCATTTTTTTGGGTCCTTATATTCGTGGGGTGTTAATTTTTGTGACCCCACGCATTCTTTAACTGATCGTGATTTAGAGCATTTAAAATCTTGCTTTGATCGAAACTTACTGCATGGCATTGATTTACAGTTAAATACGGAAATGAATAAATTTGAATCCGTTCTCCAGCATTTGTCAGTGATGATAGATGGAAGTGCGCATTAGCTAACTGTTTTGATTGGAGTTTGTATCATATTTGTCTACTGGATGAAGCAAAGCCATCAAATATTCACAGCAGCTCGCGTTAAAAGAATTTAGAAGGCGCCAAGGTAGGCGCTTATAAGAAAGAACGACGACCCACTGGTAAATAGGACAGATTTGCCAGGTATACCTAGTTGTTGTAGATTAATTTTCGTGGGTAAGCAACACCCCACAAAATCCATGAAAGTTTATACGCCTTGAAATTTAATATGCGTATGGTATTTTTAAAAAGTGATAACTCATGTCGGATCTCATTGTAAAACTATGTACTCATTTGTGGTAGCTAGATTCTATAGATCATGGTCACCACAAATCAGTGGCGTAGCCATGTAACCTATTGTGATTGGTTGGGAACCACTTTATGTAGAGGCATACACTGAAGCAGATAGTATAGACACATGTTTATATATTCTTGACAAATAGCTGAAGTTTGACAAATGCTAGCTAACCAAATTTACCACCACTTTAGTCCCTCCAAGCTTTTATCATTTACGCTGCATATTGCCTGTTGTATGTAGTAGTTGTACACATGCATATTGTAACTATAACCTGATGTTAATAAAAATTATATATAATTATACAGTGGTGACAATTACATTACATTTGCAGGAAGAGAAAAGTGCGGTCACAACCAAATTTGAGGAGTTGGATACCGAATTATTAGAGAAAAATTGTCAACTAAAGATTGATGATGACAAAGTGGTTAAACTTCAGAAAGAAAACCAAGAATTGATGCAAAATCAAAAGGTTAGATTCAATTATATCACAGTTGACTGTACTAACATTTTGTAGGAAGACAAAACTGCACATGAAAACAAACTAAAACAACTGGATATTGAACTGTCAGAAAAGCATTCTCAGCTAATGATGGCAAATTACAAAGCTTCACAACTTCAGGAAGAAAACAAAATGTTAATACACAAGATACAAAAACAAAAGGTTGAAAAGCTACCCAATCACAATAATATTTGCTATCTTGATTATTTGAGAATATTCATGAATAAAATAGTAGATTATCCAAATAGCAATTTGCAGGAGCTATTAGATACGTATGTACAGGATAAATGCCAGTTGCATTGACATAAATTCTATGAAACAATATCAAGACCTGTGATGACTCACGAGGCCAAGAAGAAGCGCAGTGTTGTGACCACTGAGTGAGTTATTTACACGTAGCACTGCCCTAAAATTCGCAAACGCTCTAGCTAAGCTGCCATGAAAGCTATCGCTTAGTCATTACAGATTCAGAACATCCTTTCTATATAGAATCAATAAACTGAGAATGGAGGAAATCCGCACCACCATTTCTAAGTACCAGCCATTGCGAGTTTTATGGTGCTGATTATGCGACTATGCATGATGAACCATCCTTTCCCACCCGATTCACCCATTTCTAGAGAATTAGTACCTTCATTGTTTGAAGAATCAATAACTCGAATTAGACCCTAGCTGTAGGAATTCTCAGGCCAATAGTTAGGTGTTTAAATCACTTAGACTCCTAGTTGTGCTACTTAGACCCACTTAGATGGTGAAAAACATCTGGCGGTGAAAAACATTATACTGAAATCTCCGTAATTTGTATTACTTACGTAACTTATTGGCATTATATTCAATTGTATACCTTCTCTAACTCTCTCTCCATGAGTTATGGCAAACCGGGCTGCTGCCGAGTGGTGTGTATCGATAATAAAAGTGGGTGCATGCTCGTTCGAAATAAATAAAGCAGTTTGTTGTCTAGGAGCATAAGCACGAAAATTATATATTTCAATTCAGAATGGCTATCCGTTTTCAGCCAAGCGTTAAAACTACAACGAATGTAAAGAATGCAGTTGCACAGATAATCGGAGTGGCTATCGGAATTACCCTATATTGGCTAGTTTTTTCTAGATCGGTATTGGATTGGTATCTGTTTCAAATTCCCAGAAGATCCAATATACGTAGCACTGAGAGTCACAACTGTATTGCCTGCCAATTGAAGTTTTAGGTGGTTTAGTGGTGTCCAGGAAGCAATACCTTACACAAATACTGAACTTGAACTGTAGCAGCCAAATGTTAAATGTACGTACTTGTAACCTAACAGGTGATGTATATAAGCTTAACATATGGCAACTTCTAACCTTACTTCAGTTAAATTTTAGGTGACTTAAAATATATGATTACATATATTGGATCAGTTATGTTTTATTGGTTCTAATATTTTTTACATATAGGTTATCAGAATATCAGTTAAAAGTCATATCAGTGCAACTCTACCATCTAATTTTTAAATACCGTAGTACTGTGAAGTAAAGGTGCTGTAAAATATTCTTGTTCTCTGCAAAATTAAAACATGTATATGTACTTGAAGTAAATATATAATTAGTGTTAATTTCTGCTGCAACTAAAGGCAAAAAGTATACCATTAACTTTACTAACGTATCTACATAGCTAAGTTTAAATGTTGCCAAATGGTCTTTTAGGAATATTTGCACATACCGCAATAATGTACGTAGTTATATCACAATATTGCAACCAAAACTGTGCCGTATATAAATTTGCAATACCACTCAGCACTAACCCAAAGTTCATCGAGATCAGTTCAGCTAGTCATAATTCTGATACTGCCTTATAAAGTCCTTCCTTCCACCCAAAAAAAATTTGATGTGGCCATCATTTGTTTCTTTCATGGGCTTACGAACTCTGGAAGATATTTTCAAACTTTCTTTTTGTATATTCACTTTTTTGTGTAACTCACTCATTTCTTCGCCAAATTTGTATCAGAACTTCTCCCATGTATGCTCTACTTGTCATACTATTTATGTACGTAGCTACAGCCTAAACACTTGAATGAATTTGAGAAAGGCTACAGGTTGATAGTTTCCATAACTTGGACCCCCTTCGATCTTCACATAGATCTTCAGACACACCATCTATATTGATGTACGTATCAATCTTCAGTGAAACTTGTGAAAAAATTGCGGGCTGAGGTTTTAAAAATTAATTTCAAAGTTTAATTCACATTAATTATGGTGTCCTTCCAAAAAGTAGCGATATGTATGCTAAACAAAACACCCTGGGTGTAAAAAATGTGCAAGGCCGATGTAGAGGATCACATTTTTGCTTTGCGTTTTACGGACGTTTTGCAAAGATTAGGAAATGACTGGCTCTGCAAAATCCCTCCTTGTTCTCATGCAAATTTTGAGAATTTTAAAGTGTGATACGTAACTCATTAACTTGCAATGTTGTACAAATTTACCTATTTGTTGACAAATTATCCAGCTACATGTAATAGTTGTAACACAGGCACGAGTGCGTTGCCTGATATGTACGCACGATGCCCGAGGGCGGACATACAGGCAACGCACGAGTGCCTGTGTTACAACTAATATGTTACACTTCCGGCACTCTAAAATCTACCCAAATCGTTTAGTCACTGTTCTGACCCTTTATATAGGAGCACATAGTCGTTATGATTGTGGGATTTATATTTGAACGTTGTCATAATGTTTATTTATATGGTACATCGTAGTAGTTTCGATTGCGGGATAGTATTTTAATATTGAAAACACATGCTAAAGTATTAACATGAAAAATACCGCTCAGAAATGGTATTTTACTGTATAGCACTAGAGTATTACGTACCTCGAAAACTACCATTCAGAAATGGAAATGGAGATACAGTGAGTATTTTACTACATAGCGATTTATATTTCAGTAACTCACCTTTAACCACCTTTTGTTTGTAGATAAACTTCCTTAGCAACTTTTTAACGATAAAAGTTATATTTAGCGACTAGAATAAACTCTATTAACATACTAATAACACCTAAATTCAAACCCACAATCGATATCGTTATGGTGTGTCTATATAAAGAGTGGTGGCTTCACAGTTGGTATCAAAGGGAAAAAGACAACTTTTGGAATGCAGTAACGAGATGTCAGCATACTTAAGGCCACTCCGAATTGATTTCCTTTTTCCCGTCCTCCGTCTGCATTGTTTTGTTTGTCAAGCCAGAAAATTCCATTATTCCGTAAACTGACGTTTTCTAAGTATCACGTGGTTGTTAAGTCCGGATTCTTTAAAACACTAGTGAACGCATGGCGCAGTCGAGCACGATGGTTAACCTGAGCTATATTAAAATGCTGCATGTGCAACTGAGGTAGTAGTTAACATGGATTTTCCACCTTGTAGAGATGTACAACACATGTGTAGTTGTGTACATGTGTAGTAGTAACATAATGGAATTTGCCGCCCACCCGCATGCTAAAGTTTGTTTGACCAATTTGCAGTGGCCTAATAGTGAAACATCTGGATGTCACACTGTTAAGTGTGCTGACATCTCGTTACTGCATTCCACAAGAATGTCTGAGTGTACTACGTACATCAGATATGTGGCACTACAGTTCCCTTTGATCTGAGGTGTGAAAGTGTTACATTTTAATATAAAGCATTTAAAATTGATGCAATTATCAGCTATTTTGTAAAGTTATGTAAAATATGCAAACATGGAGGGTTTTCACAGAGCTGGTCACATATATCCATTACTATTTATATTAACTTTTGTTTATATGTATTCTTGAAGTAAAATATTTAATTGATAATTTTTCTCTAGAAATTCAGCATCCAGTGCTTTTTGTTTTTGTGTGCAATTTTTTCTTCCATGGTATCTAGTAGCAGATACCATACAATTGGTTTATTATCCTCCCCGAGGAGCGTGGGAGGATACAGCAATCAGTTTAGTAAGAACTTTCTGAGGACGTAAGGTACAGCTCAATGTAAAGTTGACAAGGCACACGTGTGACATCTACTTGACACAACACGTTTTTCATTTCGCACGCGTGTAGTGCGCTCACAAGATCGATGACATGGAAACTCTCGTACAGAGTACTCGTGTATGCACTAGACGTGTGGCAGAAGCACGTGTGCATGTCAGGTATGTACACGCCAAACCTGGTTTGCGTGCACCTTGGCGTGTATACAAATTGTAAGCCGAGCATAACAGTATAAACTCTATGAACATGTTCTTGACCTAAGGCGTGATTCCCATCAAGACACAAGATGCAAAAACGCCGCTAAACAATTTCTTACTGTAAAGCTAAAGCCTATAGATTACGTATATTTGGTGGTGTGTCTTTTACCGATTATCATTGGTAATTCTCGAATGTGACAAATTACTGCCGATATACTAAATGTGTTGTATATAGCTATGGTACAGATTTAATGCAATGTCGCACTCTCGAGTGACGTGCTCTGGAGTCCAATCCATTATGCACGAGAATCTCGAGCATTCATCATTGAGTGCGAGTTGATGCACCCTTGAAATATGCTCAAAGGAAACACTCACAGCTGGCGCTCACGGTATACATAATTTCTAATTCATAAGCATTGTACGAAGAAAAGAGGTCTAGCCAAGCCGAGCCAAGCACCGTTGTATCGCTGAGGTAGCAATGTAAGAGAGTTTCAAACGTTAACGTACGTAGAATCAGTATGGATCGAGCAAGCTAAAAATACACAGCGTGTGAAGTGACGAGTACTTGAATTAAACTCGAGTGCATGATTTAGCATAAAGCTACATAAGTACTGCATGTACGTGACAGGCTTTATAGTGACAAAGCGCAAGTAGACGATGAGTACTCAAGTGTGAAGAGTAACTTCACGAGTACATGTTCATGTTTGTTTTTTATCGGTATCATGTTCATTTTTTATCGTTTATACTCGTAAAATGACGATCCAACAAAAACCCTCGCTAGTGTTGGGCTTGCTCAGGCTCGCCCCAATCAAGCTCTATCGCCGCATAAATAATAATTTTATATTGCTCGAAAATATTAAGATACATCTACGTACATTGTTCTTTTGTTGTGTTGCCTTCTTTGCCAGTCACAAATAATAAAATGATGATTTTAATTACTAACAAATTGAAGGACGAGCGAAATTGATGCACTGAGACCAGTACAGCAACTACATTGTAAAACGTGTCACTGTTTATGTGCATGCCCAAGTATTATTCTATTTAAAGCATAGCGTACGGTTCTAATAATAAATCTCGAGCAAACATCCCTAGTGATTCGAGCTTTGTGTGAACACGAATATTTTCAAGTTAGTAAACCCTCGAGTGTTTTATCCCTCCACAGTCACTCGAGAGTGATCGAGTTCAGCGTATCGAGCATTCAAGTGACGAGTGTGTAAGTTGTAAGCGAGTGCAATGTTACCTTAGAGCGGTACTGTAACTTATTCGCAGATAACTCAGTAAAATATAGTATTGAATTGCAATGGAGGACAAAAAAATTCAAGGTAAAGTTTTTCGTGTTTTTCAAAATCCATGAAATCAGTGAAAATTTTTACCCTCGAAATAATTAGTCTATACGGCACATTGTATATAATGGCACTTCTGACTAGATTGTTGTATTAAAGTGTACCCTATTCATCCACAAAGTGGCCTGCATTTATATGCATGCATTTCAGAAGTACGTATATACAATCTAATAGAATTACTGTTACACATGCAAACGATTCTTACACAGCATCACAACTATAGTATCACTATTATCAGATCAGTCCCACTGCATTAGTAAATTAAGCTACAATAGCGGGGAGGACTGCACGGTTATGTGCTCTTGTTCCCGGTATGTGGACATATTAAAGATGTATGGATAATTAACCTGTTATTTGATACATAATAATCATATGCATAGTTGTAGTAACAGAGACAGTATATGTACAATATTTTGTAGGAAGAGCAAACTGTACATTCAAGCAAGCTTATGCAGTTGAATACTGAAAGTTCTCTGCTGAAAAGAGATTTTTTTCAACTTCTTGAAGAAAACCAAAAATTACAAAAGGTTAGTTTCAATTTAGATAGTAGAACCAAGGGGCACTGGGGACATATGCCCTCACAAAGGTAAATCCATGGAAGTACATAGCTAGCAATTAACATGTGCCTGCACAACTGCATGTGTGTAGATTCAAGCCCACTGTGAGCAAGGTTGAGTCTGCATAAAAGTGGTGCAAACCACAGTAATGAATATAAAATGTTTTATCAAGTCTCACAGTAGATAGCAAATGCAGATGCATACATCTTCCAGCCTTCCAGCCTACATAACCATTACAGTTGCATTATCATTAAGCAGGGTAGTTATCAGTCTTTCCATAGCCTTCCATCTCGTCTTCCATAGTCAAACCAATTTACACACCGATGTTCTGAATGTAAGTGCCGGATGTTAATTATAACATCAGGAGCTTATAATCGGACATCGATGAACAACCTACATAGTAGCTCCGTATTAAATTTACAATGGTCTGGTTATTAGTAAAATATTCAGTAAACAAAACACCTCGGGTGTAAAAAAGTGGTGTGGCCAACAGCAGCAACTAAAAGGACTGATATTGTCTACATACGTATATGCTATCACAATGCATCATGGTTTGAAGGTTTGTTAACTGTTTTTGCTCATTCAATTCGATTCATAAATCTTCCAATTTGTCTTGAAGAAAATTAAAGCTTTTGATTGGCCTCACTTTTTCAGACTATGATGTATTGTGATGGCATATAGTCCTTGGCTTCAATCCCAAATATCAGTTCTTTTTAGTCGCTGCTGTAGTTTTTCTTGGCCACACCACTTTTATACACCCAACGTATTTTTGTGTACCGGATATTGCATGTTTTTGTTAATATAAACTTCTTTGACATACGTACCACAGTATCAGTCATAAAAGGGCAATAGCATAGTTTTCCCCCATGAGAATGGCATCTAGTATTGTTCATAATATGGCGTTCTTCAATTTGAATGACAGTTTCAATTATTTTATGCTTTCAACATTGTAAATTCAGAATCAAGGCTCACGATAGTGAGTTGCGAGGCCTAGAAGAAGCACAGCAACGTGACCACTGAGTGAGTTATTTACACGTAGCACCGCCCTCAAACTCGCAAACGCTCTAACTAAGCCGCCATTAAAGCTATCGCTTAGTTATTACCAACCCACAGCATTCTTACTACGGTACGCTGCAAAAAAAAGGTAACGTTGTGTAGTGTAATGTAATTGTAGTACAATTACATTTTTCTGTAATACGATTAGTAGTTTTCTGTAATACAATTTGTAATTTTGCGTAGTACAATTTGTTTTGTATTGTAGCTAGCTTCGATTCGTAGTTGTATACGTAGTACTAAGTTTTCATATTGTAATTGCATGCACGTACCATAGATAGTATAACTCCATACTATGGCTATTCTTCGAGCTATTCTTACAAACCAACTGATTACTGAAACATGCTAATAGACTATATTATCGCCTTGCACATTAAAGACACAAATGTATAATAATAAAATGCTTACCTATGGACTTCACAATAACTAAGCAAACCACGCATCTACAGTTGAACAATAACAATAGAACAATGCCGTTCCAATTAGTACACACTTCTTTTAGTAAATTTTAGGCGCCTAGTTTTACTGGATTATTTAGTTGTAGAAATGGAATGTTTAGACAGCATAATTGTAGTTTTATAGTAGTTTAGGCCTTTTACAAATAATGCAGGTTAGTTTCTAGCTTGTTTTCTGTCGTGACAGCTGTTGTAAGTTGTCACTGTGTTCGGTTTTCAGCGACGCGTGACGATGAGTTGAACTTGAACTCTATGCAGGTGATGTAGCATTGTAGGATAGCTATACCATAACAATATTTAATATACAATAATTTGCAAATGTTTTAAAATAAGCTATAGTTAGCTGGCTATATCGACAAAAGGAATCTTGAATGGCCGCCGGCTGCATACTTGTCTGGCTTTAGGATGAACTGTAGAGAATCACCTGTAAGACAGCAGAATTTTGTGCAGAATAATAAATTCATACAAATTATTTGCTAGTCAGACCTTTTAGTGTAGCTCAGATCGCGTAACACACACGCAGAACACTCTCGAGCGGGATGCTGTCACGTTACGGCACCGTATAATGGCTTTGTGCATCAGTCATCGTACTATGCTGGTTGCACAGTACAAATCATAATTTGCTCTACGCTAGATGTACCGTAGTGTTGCGTAGTATGCATTGTAATTTTCTGTAGTAGGAGTTGTAATTTTGTGTTTTACGTATTGTAGTATTACTACAAAGCTCTGTAGTAGCCTCGTAATTACAATTACAAAACGTTACCTTTTTTTGCAGCGTACCGTATATAGAATCAATAAACCGAGAATGGAGGAAATAGGTGCCACCATTACTAAGTACCAGCCATTGCGAGTTTTATGGCGCCCGTTGTGCGAATACGTACGATGAACCATCCTTTCCTGCCCAATTCACCTGTTTACTGGACAATTAGTACCTTCATTGTTTGACGAATCAATATCCCGAAGTTCGTAGAAATCTATTCAGCCATTCTTCTGATACAGCCTTATAAATGCCTTCCTGTGACCACAAAAATTTTTACGCGGCAATCGTTTTTTCTTTCTTTCTTTCATTTTCATCGCACAGTTTTTTGGGGGCTTGCGGGAGCTTTCGTGAACCCCGGAAGGTTTTTTCAAACTCCCTTTTTATACATTCACTTGTTTGTCTAATAACTCACTCATTTCGTCATGGATTTCAGCCAAATTTGTATCAGTACTTCTCCTATGTATGCTCTACCTGTCATACTATTATCAGTCTGTAGTAAACACTTGAATGCATTTGAAAAGGACTATTACACTGCAGGTTGATAGTTGTCATAACTCGAATGTTTTGCATAAACTTTCAGACATACAATCTATATTGATGTATCACTCTATAGTGAAAGTTAAAAAAAATCTCGGGCTTGATTTTTTCAAAATTAAGCTTCAAAATTTAATTTGCAATATTGTTTGCTAGGCAAGCACAGGTTATGCCCATGCAGTATTTCTCTGCTGCTTGCTAGTAATAACATCTGTTTATAATTCCAAAAAAAATAGTGATATGCTAAACAAAAACATCCTGGGTGTAAAAAAAGGGCGAGGCCAATCAGAAGCAGCATTGCAAATAGGTATGTACGACCAAAAACTTTGATATCAGTTGAGGCCAAGAAATTACTTATCAAAAATCTACTTGAATAACACAATAGTTTATAGCATATTGTCACAACTATGATTGACTTTGTCACTTGGCCACCTTTTTCGCACCATCATTATTAATAAAGGTGGCCAAGTGACAAAGCCAATCATACATAGTTGTGACAATATGCTATAAACTATTGTGTCAGTCAAGTAGATTTATGATAAGTAATTAACTGATATCAAAGTTTTTGGTCGTACATACCTATTTGCAATGCTGCTTCTGATTGGCCTCGCACTTTATTTACACCCAGGGTGTTTTTGTTTAGCATTACTTATTACTTTCAGAATTTATTAATTTGATGAAAAGTTGTCAAAAAAATTTAAAGACTCTTGGTACCTGTGGGCGGTTTTTCTAGGCCATGTGACTCACTACCATGAGTCTTGACAATCCTTTCACAGTACAAGTTAATTTGATTGGTACCATGTGATGTAAAGGTGGGCGTGGCAAACACGTAATGTAGATATCAATTGCTAAAAATTAATTCTAGCCTAGAACTATTCTCGAGTGTTTATTCTAAAAAGTGCAAGCCTATAGGTACTGAAATATAATGCTAACTTTTAGTACGGTAGTACTTAATAGTAGAAATCGCCATTAAAATGTATGGCTTTCAAAAACTATGTGCCTTGAAATCAACCTTTTTAATCAGAATGTGAAAACCGACTACAACTCTTTTGGTACAACACTATAACTTCAATCAAAGTAGCCAAATGTTGCTAACCTTGCCCACTAGCGAATTTCAAAATCTAGTAGATTTTCGTCTGCCACCCAGCCAGCTAGCCTGTAAACAGGAATCAACCTAGCACCTCAACCGCTGATTATGTAGCCTTCAATCTTTCTGAAAATAAACGTTATTTCCATCGCCACGAACCTAGGGTGACAAAATTTTATGAAGGTATCAACATTCCATGCAAGGTGTTAACATGTAACAATAAACATCTTGGATAGATGCATGCTTGCATGCTTACTGATACAATTCATCCTGATAATTGGAAAGAAGGAACTACACGATTATCAACTAATTTACATGCCTGCTGCTTATTCTGATTTTAAGCACCATATATTAATTATATGGATACATTATATTAGGCGCTTATGATGGAACGTCGATAAAATGACCTAGTAAACTGCGTATTAAGGTCTGGATACCAGTACAATCGTACTTCCTTTCACAATACAAGTCGTTTTGTTTGGTACTGTGATGAAACGAATCTGTTATAAAGGTGGGCATGGCACACACGTAGCAATACCATTTTAGGCTACGCAGATACTACGTAATTGCTAAAAAATGATCCTAGCCTGAAACTATTCTTGGGTGCTTTTGTAAAAGTGTTAAGCCTATAGGTACGTACTGAAATATAGTGCCAGGTTATGGAATACCAGTTGTTAAATAACTACGTATCTTGCACTGAGCCATACTACAGTATACTATAAAAAGTAAACAAGCTACATATACGTACGTATCATTAAGTACGGTAGTACTTAATAGTAGGGATTGGTAAGAAATTGTATGGTTTCCTGATTTTTCGCACTTCAAAAAACCACCTTCCAATAGGCTTTACCCGAAAAACTGACTGGAGTGCATTGGTAAGGCTGTAATGATACTGTACCTTGGTAAACGAAGCGACAAGTCGAATATTTCGACCTACAGCCAACTTTGAAAATTTCGAAATTCACCTGTATTTCGTCTGCCTGCCTGCCAGCCAGCCAGCCAGCCAGCCAGCCTGCCTGCCGTAAGACCCGGTTGCGCTAGGTGTAGGGCTCCAGAAATTTCACACAATAAAGGTAATGGCACCGGATTTATGAAAATGTTGTTCCGAAGACGATTTACCCACTGCGCCATGTCGATTCCTTTTATCCTTCATTCCCTTCCTTGTTCTTCTATATTCCTTTAGCAAGGTGTGAATCTCACCTAAGGTGACGATAGCCTGTTACGGCTTCTGTTTATTACGTCACGCAAAAACCTGGCTTGCACGTGATATAATTAGTTACAGTGGCACCATGGCACAATGTTTTCGCATGTTTTCGCGTGTACTTTATTACATCGTGAACTTCGGGATTATAGCCTTGGACAAATAGCTTTTGCTGTTTTTCGAGCATTATTTGCTATCACACAGCTGCTTTGCCATGTAAGCGCGTTGTTAACAAGCGCCTGTAAACAAGTATAATTATTACATAAGCGCCTGTAACATTTGGCCTTCTGAAAGATTATTATGAATGCTTAGCATGTATAAAAAGCTAACAAACTAGATTGATAAAAAAATTAAAAATTCAAAAGGTAAGTAGGGATTGAATTCAATAGTGCTACAAAAAGTAAGGAAACAAGGAATAAGATTTTGGGACGAGAGAACATTCTGGCATGAGATAATTTATATAAGTTTAAGGGGGCTCAACACTGTTAACATATGGCTTCACATATCCGCATGGTTGAGCAGGCGCTAATAACATAATTTGCTAATTACATCAATTAGTACCAATTATTGAAGCAGCTGTAGCGAAAGAAGCGAAATCGTTCGTGGCTACATAATACTCCTTCCTTTGCAAAATAAGTGCAAAATAAGCCAAAACGTGATAGCAATTCGGGTAAGTGCCATTATAAATACTATGAACTACTAAACCCTATGAACTGTAAACAACTTTCCCGTAAACTGCCGCTTATTCATTGGGTTACGGAATTTTTGTGGTTTGGTATATAATCGGGCGCGCCCAGCTAATACACTTGTTCACAAAAATTGAAACTAGTCCCGTGATTTTCTATCCAAAAGATATCAAATTTTTATCGGAAAGGCATTGATAAATTTGCTACAAAACAGCGTTTGTCGATTTTTGATAGCTGATTCAGGCGAGAAATGGCGTCCACGCAAATATGAGGTAAGATAATGTTAAAAAAACCTGAATGTTAGAATCTGCTAAACAAGAAAGGCTAATCACAAATCTATTTCGCTCTTTTGTAGGTATAACAATAATGTGTGTAATATTACAAAATTAGGACTCTGTAGCAAAATCCATGGCTCTAGTTCCAATTTTAGCAATTATTTTGTAACTTCGGATTTACAAGGAGTTTGATCTTCGGGTTTGCACCAAACTGTAGAGGATGAGCAGCGTATTCTTCATAGGTAAAATGGTATTAATCACTAGGATTGTCTTAGAGATATGAAGCATTTAAATTTTCAAGTGAAGCCATATGCTAACAGTGTTGAGTCCCCTTAATCCCTACTTTTGGCTCACTTCAGTAGGTTTGCCAAAAGTAAGGATTAAACTTTTATAAATTATCTCATGCCAGAATGTTCTCTCGTCCCAAAATCTTATTCCTTGTTTCCTTACTTTTTGTAGCACTATTGAATTCAATCCCTACTTACCTTTTGAATTTTAATTTTTTTTATCAATCTAGTTATTAAAAAATTGGTATTTAAAAGGGAGAGTAGGGATCGCAATAAAAAGTAAGGAAACAAGTAGTTAGCAAATAATTTATCACTCACCACCCAGCATTGTATACTGCACGTGTTTACTCAAGTATGCAATTGCAGCTTGGCAGCTATGTACGTATGTGCATGCACAAATTAAACACATTCTCTAGCACCTCTACAAGATTTAATACCTACTTTGTCTGCATGATGTATTACTTTGAATGTTTGCTGCCTAAGTAGGGATTAAATCTTGTAGAGGTGCTAGAGATTGTGTTTAATTTGTGCATGCATGTACGTACGTAACTATCCAGTTGCAATTGTATGTACACTCGAGTAAACAATGCAATATACAATGCTGGGTGGTGAGTGATAACTTTTTTGCTAACTACTTGTTTCTTTACGTTTTATTGTGATCCCTACTCCCCTTTTATATTCAAATTTTTTTAATTATCCTGTAAGATTAATAACTAGCTAGCAGCCATACTGAAGTATGTATGCTATAAAAAGTAGACAAACTAAAAATTGAATTTAAGAAGGGGAGTAGGGATCTCAATGAAAAGTATGGAAACAAGTAGTTAGTCACTCACCACCCAGCGTGTTTCATCATATACACTATCCCACTGGGGATCCATAAGAAGGCTATAAGCATGTGGACAGGGAGTCGGAACTATTAAATTAACCCATACTTTAATGATTGAATGAAGAAAAAATCCTAGACCAATGGTGACTTGGTCTACTCAAGTACGGTACAGCTCAAAGGCAACTTGACTAACGCGGGTAGCTCACACGCATCTTTATGTATGTAGCCCACACTCGCGAGCGCATGTACGGGTATACACGTACGGCAAAGGATAACTGTGACAGGTAATTGCACAGCTTCCTCTCACCATCCTCAGTTGTTCATGCTAGTTTATTTATTCTCCACGTACTAATATATATTATATAGAGTGACGTACCTTCAATGCCGGCTGCAATTCAGTGACGCATCAGCAATTTTATACCTGTATGGGTCGATTGTATAGCCATGTGTCGATCCATAATCCGTTGATCAGTCAAATGCAATGACCCAACTGTGGTTGGGTAGTTATAGAATGATAGAGTAGTTATAGAATGGTAATACATTGACACTTTTCATCAAAGAAAACCATTCATTTGTGTTTTATACACACATCAGTAGGTTTAAACACAATAAAACAATTGAAGCACTGCGGCTTCGTTTGTATGGAACATACAACTCTTGGTGAGGGTCTCGTGACAAATATAGACTTTTATTTATTTCCCAACGTACCTCAAGCTGTTTATTTCATACAAACTGGTGGCAGTGCTTTAAGTAATGCATATAATGTTGGACTACAATATTCCCACATAATCTTAAGGTCCTAATTGCATTGGCCAACTTTACAATATCTTAGTGTCCTTGTTCAGTAAGCAAAATCATTTCCAGAAAGCCGTACCATATGTATATCCACAAAAAAATTAGTTATCAATGACACATTTTGTGTTTAAGAGTGCAAAAAATCAACAGTAATGTCAGAATTCATTTGATAAGTTGTCTTTGATATTTTATGATCTATGTATAAATGCAAAATTTAATGTGCATATCACTATAAACAAAAGCTTCGATATAATTATGCAGTTTATTACTTAATGAATAACAAAACAAGATTGCCAATTTGAGAAAGAACTTTGATATGCATAGCTACTACCTAAAACAAGTTGATATTCTACCATCTAAAAACCAGGTGATGTGTAAGTTAAACCACTGTTAATCAACTGTTATTCAGTGTATTGTAATAGTAATTAATGACATCATGAGTAAGTCATGTGAGCAAGACTCATCACTAAGGGGCACATAGCAACGCATACAAATTTAATTTTTTGTTTAAACCTCCAGTACTTTAGTGATAAAACTTTTTAAAAAGTAGTACAAAGTTGTTTTAAGCCGAAAATCTTACTGTAACACTATAGGCTAGTCTTGTATTATAAGCTCCGCAACCCGCACGGGACGCCCGCTTTCAAAACTGAAGCACTCTGTCTTGTTAGTAATGTACAGCTGTTCAAACTTCTTTTACTATGGAATGAATGGCTAACACTGCATAACCTTGTTCTTATTTTGGCAGTAACTCACGATGCGGTTCGTTACTAAGGCCCCGCCCATCAGTAATATCGATAGCAAGTGTCATAGAAAAGTAGTAGGGCTTATTTGATTGGTTATTCAGACTTCATTTCATGTGAATGGTTTTTAATAGCCTGGGGGGCGGACACACACACACACACATGCACACACACAAACACACACACACACATACCAATGTTTTGAAACCAGGCGCGCCTGGTTTAACAAATTTATTTAGCAACTGACACAACTAGTATGCATGCTGTCAGTACAGACATACCAGACAAATCCTTATATTAATGTCATTGTTTGTATTGTTATTGAAACCGTTTTATGTAATTGTATTATAGATCACACAAATAAAGAATGAATCTATAGACCATGTGGAGACAGTAGGTACGTAAGTAGTGCCAAGTATTAATGAATATATGTATCGACATGTTTTACTTGTAATTCACATGATCATGTATAATTAAAGGTATTATATACGTACATCAGAAGTTGTGATATCCACTCACATCTTAGATCAGAACCTTTACAAATTAGTATATAAACTACAAATTACGTATTGCACTGTATTCGCCCAATATCTATTATAATATTACATAACATTTTGATGGCTAAATTTGATGAAAATTTGTGGATTTTGTCAAAATATTTTCCATTAACTTTTAAAGAGATCCTATAGAACATAAGTCTACTATTCTTTTGCTTTGCATTACATATTAAATACAAATTAAGGCTTGAAACAACTTTCATCAATATTTTGGCATCAAACGTAAACAAGTTGATGTTCTACTATCTAAAAACCAGGCGATGTGTAAGTTAAACCACTGTTGATCAACTGCTGTTCAGTGTATTGTAATAGTAATTAATGACATCACGAGTAAGTCATGTGAGCAAAGACTTATCACTAGGGGCGCATAGCAACGCATACAAATTAAATTATTTTGTTTAAACCGGCTATATACTCCAGTACTTTAGTGATAAAATTAATCTTTTTATAAGTAGTACATAGTTGTTTTAAGCCAAAATTCTTACTGTAACACTATAGGCTAGTCTTGTATTATAAGCTCCATAACCCACACGGCATGCCAACTTTCAAAACTGAAGCGCTCCATCTTGTTAGTAATGTACAGCTGTTCGAAAGGCTTTTACTATGGAATGAACAGCTAACACTGCATTACCTTGTTCTTATTCGGCAGTTACTCATGATGCGCTTCGTTACTAAGGGCCCGCCCATCAGTAATATCGATAGCAAGTGTCATAGAAAAGCAGTAGGACTTATTTGATTGGTTATCCAGGCTTCATTTCACGTGAATGGTTTTTAATAGCCTGGGGGCGGACACACACACGCACACACATACCGATGTTTTCACGAAAACAATTTCAAGAAACCAGGCGTGCGCCGGCCGGACTGGTTCAAAAACTTTAGCTTATTAAAAATTTATGCTATACGGTATCACTTCAAATCATTCCTACAGTATTCATGGATACCAAGAAGCCCATGGTAAAGTTGTTACTTTAAAGGGTGCTGAAAATAAAGATTTGACAATGGAAGCAGATAATAATACCAACAGAACATTACTAGAAATCCGTTACGTTTGGCATACAATTTAAGTTCATGGCGGACAATAATTGATATGATAGCTATATACATGTCACGATCATTGTAATAACAAATATCTTTTCCAAAGTTGATGAAAGATTAGGCAATTTTTAGTAAAAACTGGACATATCACATATCCTTGCTAAGATTATAGGCATTATATCTTATGATTCCTATTATTATCACTAATATCACATGTGAGCATGAGGTGTGACGATAGAGTTCACACTTGTGTTCACAGCTGCTCTAGCGTATGTGGGTATAAACCTGGGTATGGTAATGAACAAATAATATCTATTTAGCTAAGCATCTAATTACTACTTTGTTTAGTTCTTTGTTATGAAATGGTCGTTTATGACTTGTTTCACATAATATATAAGTGGATCCCTGGAGTAATCACTGAGATTACTGGTCTGATATCCTATCAAGTTACACTGGCTGATGGCAGGACACTCAAAAGACATTTTGATCAAATCCGTACACGTTATGACAACACACCAATCACTGATAACACAGATCAATGGGCTTCTAATACTACAGACATTCCCATACTGCCCAGCAGAGTTCCTCAGCAAGCTGTTAGGCGATCTACGTACCAGACAAAGATACAATATGCAGATTTACTTTACGCAGTGTGTTTCTTAAGACTATTGCGTGAGTTCGACACTCTCCTCTCTATATGTGACCCGGTCTGACAAAACCAGTCTTATTGCCGCAAAATACACATATTCATTTTATGATACCTATCACTTGTTCTGTCGGTTCTATTCAAATTCTGTTAATTTTATTGAATTCCTTAGGATTTTCTGCATAATAGGTGAAGTTTGTGTTATAATAGCATGTTGAGAAAAGGGATTATTAAGTTTTGAATACTGAAAATTAGCTCAAAATTTACACAGCAATAAGACTGGTTTTGTCAGACCGGGTCACATGGAACCCCCCAGAATAGTTCCTAGCATACACAGTATCTCCAGAATTGAAAGATCTCATCTTAACATGTTGGTCATGGTTAGCCTTCTGTTGTAATTGCTTAGTAATCACTGGGTTGTACACTGGGAGGCAGTAAATCTAGTCTGGAGCATAATGTCCATCCCATTAGTAACTGGGCAGGTATGGCTCCCATTGTCATGTGCGGTGTGATTCGATAGTGAAATAAAAATCTATCCAACTCCACCAATACATTACCCTTGGTAGCTTTCTTCACTCCTGCCTTCTGCACTGCCCTCTCAGCCAGTCCATTTGATGCAGGATGGTATGTATGGTGCAGTGGTTACATGTTGTATTCCATTGAAATTTTAAATTCTTGACTGGTAAAGGCTGTACCATTGTCTGACACTATTATCTTGGGTAAGCCATGTGTTGCAAACAAGTGACGGAGAGCTTCAGCAGTATATGAGGATGCGGTGGATGGGACTGGAACAACTTCAATCCACTTAGAATAACTATCCAACACAACCAGGAAAGTTTTCCAAGGAATGGTCCAGCGTGGTCAATATGAAGTCTGGTCCAGGGACATGCAGGCCATTCTCAAGGATGTAATGGAGCTTGTTTTGGGGCCTTCTAATTTATCTGACAGTCATGACATCTTTTACTTGTTCCTCTAGGTCTGAATCAATTCCTAGCCACCAAACTACACTTCTGGATAGCATCTTCATACGGGACACTCCCAGATGTAACTCTGTTAATACAGACTTCCGTCCTGGTGGAGGCACAATTACTCGATGTCCCTATAAACACAACCATCACTGACACTCATTTCATCCCTCCTTTTCCAATAAGGCTGCATCTCTGGGTTTGTAGTTTCCTGCCAACCTGTCAGAACTAACTTACGTACGTACTTGTGACAATATATAGGATCTCTGTCTGTCCATTGTTTAATATTTTGGGCTCTTACTGGTGTAGCTTCTGACATCTCCATCAACAGGATAGTGTCCCCAGGTTGTGGAGTGTTACGTAGGTGGAGATTCAAGCAGGGGTAATCTGCCAAGTCCGTCAGCATTGGAGTGTGTCTCTCCTGGTTTATACAATATGGAATATTGGTAGGCACTGAGAGTAAGTGCCCAGCATTGAATATGGGGAGAAGCCATCTGTGGTATAGTGCTATGTCCATTTAGCAAATGTTTGAGAGGCTTGTGGTCTGAAACAATCGTAAAATGTCTGCCATATAGGTACTGGTGCTCACTCTTTGGCAAATATGATAGCTAGTGCTTCTTTGTCTAGTTGGGCATACTTTCTCTCAGCTGGAGTCAGTAAACAGGAAGCAAATGCAACTGGTTTCTCACTGCCATCTTCCATAATGTGTGAAGCACTGCCCCTACTCCATACAGAGAAGCAATGCATGCTAATATCAACTCCTTCTTAGGATCAAAATGAACTAACAGACATGCAGTCAGAAGTCAAATGTGCTTTAGCTTCTTTGAATGCAGCTTGCTGGCTTGGTCCCCAATTCCAATGTATGTTTTGTTGCAGCAAACTATACGATGGGGCTAAGGTAGTAGCCAACTGAGGAAGGAACTTGCTGTAGTAATTGACTAGGCCCAAAAAGAATGTAATTGTGATACATTACTTGGTGGTGGAGCATCATTGATTGCTCTCAACTTTTCTGTTGTGGGACTAATTCCTTCTGCAGAAATTTTGTGGCCCAAGTATTCCACTGAAGACTGCATGAATGCACATTTTGCTTGTTTAAGTCTGACACCAGCTTCTTCCAATCTACCCAATACTTCATCTAAGGTTTTAAGGTGTGCTTGTTCTGACTCTCCTGTGACTAAAATATCATCCAGGTAAACACATACATTAGGCATACCTTGTAAAATTCCCTCCAAGATTCATTGAAAAATGGCTGGAGCTGATGTAATTCCAAACAGAAGGCGGTTGTAACAGTAGAGGCCTTGTAATGTGTTTATCACTACATACTGTTTAGCACTGTCAGCTAGAGTTACTTGCTGATAGGCATGAGCTAGGTCAAGTTTTGTAAAGGTCTTTCCACCACCTAATGATGCCAACAAATCGTCAATCCTTGGTAATGGGTATGACTCAATCTCAGCCGCTTTATTTACTGCAACCATGTAGTCCAAACAGATGCGAATTGAACCATCTGATTTTACAACCGGCACAATCACTGCAGCCCATTCAGAAATTTGTATAGGCTCGATAATACCGGCCTGCTGCATCCTGTCGATTTCCTTCTTTACTCGGTTTCTCAAAGCATACGGCGGTATTGGTTGTGCCTTGCAGAAGTTTGGAGTGGCATTTGGTTTCACATGAATGTTTGCTGAGGCTCCTATCACTAGGCCAAGCTCATCTTTATAAACTGACTCATGTTTCTGGAGCATTTTTGTGAGTGTTGTGGAATCCCCACCCTTCACACTGTTGATGTTGTGCCAATCCAGGGTGATCTTTTGTAGCCAGTCTCTTCCAAATAGGCTTGGACCTGATCCCCCAACAACTGTCAGTTCTAAATCTGCGGTTTGACTTTGGTATTTTACTGTGATGTGTAAAACTCCTAGTATGTTCAACTGTTCTCCAGTATAGGTACGGAGGTTTTTTGTAGTAGGCTGCAATGCTGGTGCCCCTGACAGTGTGTGATGATATATCTCAGCACTAATGATAGATGTGGCTGCCCCAGTATCTACCTCCATGTGTAGTGAAGAGTTGTTCACTGTAATTGTGACCATGAATGGACCACTTCTTTTCTTGTGGGTGTCTGTGACTGTGGTTATACGTATGTTGAGTCCTCTAGATCTGTCTCTGTATTCTCAGTTATATGATTTGTTTGTTGTGAGTGCCTTGAAGTTGTAGGGCGTGGATGCTCAGTTGCTGCTTGTTTAGCTTTGCTAAGGCATACTTTGGCTATGTGTCCCTTTTTATGACAAAAATTGCATGTAGCATTTTTAAAACGGCATTCAGCAGATGTGTGCTTGTTGCCACAGCGATAGCAAGTCCCTGTTTGAGGTGTCCGTTTTTGCCACCGTTGATTTGTGTTTAGAGCATGAACAGATCCATTTGATAGGCTACTGGGAGTGTTCTGTAGTTGTTTGGAATTTTTCATTGCCATCTCTGCTGTCTGGGCCAGTTCCATTGCTTTCTGGAAGGTTAGAGCAGGCTCAGCCAGTAGACGCCATTGGACACTTGCATCACGGATACCACATACCAGCCAGTCTCTGAGCATGTCATCCAGCATGTTTCTACAGTTACAATGTTCTAAAATGCGGCATAGATCTACTACAAAGTCTGCAATAGATTCACTCTCTTTTGTGAGCGGGAATTGAACTGAAAACGTTGCACAATCATAGATGGAGAAGCAGTGTAGTGATCTGCTACCAACTTGGTGAGGTCTGCAAAAGACTTAGCTGTGGGCTTGGATGGAGCCACCAAGTTACAGATAAGGCGATATGTTGGTGCTCCACAGTAGCTTAACAAAATAGCATGTTTCTTATCTGCATCCTCCACATCATTGGCTGCGAAATACTGTTCCAAGCGTTCGCAGTAAGCTGTCCAATCATCCATACTACGATCAAAAGTTTCGATATGACCATGAGTTGCCATGTTTAATCCTCGTCGCCAATTTGTTATAAAGCAATCAGACTACGCCAGTAGATAATAATACTCTTGATAATTATAGTCTTACAAAACACTGAGCAAGGTACAACTATACATTGCTTTTTATAGCTACAACTACAATCATACAAGAAAATAAGCATTACATATTACAAGACAAAAGCTATTATGGCAAATACACAGAAATGATACAACTACTATAGTATATGACCTAAACTTATGATATAACAAGGAGTGGTACATAACTATCTACTATAATAAATTACTAGAAGTGTACACAAAACAGGTCATACATTAAAAGTGTCCATTAGTCTATAATCTGTATTATTTCCTGGTGATGATGTGACATTACCACAGGAGGGATGGGTGGGAGGAGGCTCAGATATCCATATAGCTATGTTGAGAGCAGTAGAAGCCACCAAAGTAGCCACATTGAGCCCATACCATACCACAAGGCCAAGGAGACGTCTAGCTAATGATGGGAACAATTCAAGGTCATGGCTGACCCAATTGGTGCCCTCTATAGGTGCCATTCTGTTAACCGTGACATCACAGGGTCAGCAAAATGCCCTCCAGAAAAGCAGACCCGCTCACATTGGACAGTGGAGACACTGTGCATATAGTGTAGCTATGCTCTTGTGCATTAAAAGTGATTTAAGTTTTAATGTAAACATCGCCGGTTTTTGCAGAGACAGTCACAATTTTGGAATATATCACGATATTGATCAAGACGATAATGGGATCATAAGGAGAGTATACATCATCATAATATCGAAACACCAATATTATCAAGACAGTAAGATATATTACACAAACTAGCAGCTGCTACAAAGGGAAAACATTCTGAAACGGTGAAACGGGTAAGACTTGGAAATGGCGAAACAACCGTAACATAATTATAACAGAAAAACATAACATACTAAACTGCTGAGCTAACAAGATCAATTAGCCCTAGCAGATAATTACCATCCAGCACTTACTGTACACCATACTCCACATATAAAAGATTGTCAAATAGCGCTTTATTTGAAAAACATGGTTTTTTAATTGTTTGCGCAAGTGCTAACACGTGTAAGATAGATGGCTTCAGAAAGTCAGGAGGGTACAAGTTATCCAGAAGACCCAAATGATGTTGAAATTGTTGAAAAAGTTGAGCAATGCACTTCTAGTGAATCTTTAACAAGTGAGGCCAAAACCAAAGCTAAAGTATGGCAATATTTAAGTTGGCAACACTGGTGAAATTAGAGACATTGGATTGATAATTGTCACACCCATGTGAAGACCAAATATTCTAGTATTACTAACTTGTACAGCGACTTGAAGCAGCCTAATGAATATGAAGCTGTAAGACCAACTTAAAATTAGCAACAGGAAAAAAATCCATCACAGAGGCATTCAAGTTTGCCACAAAACTGTAGCCTACTTACTTCCCATGAACACAAAGAATTAACAAAAGCTGTTACATATCACTTTGCCAAGGATATGCGTCCTCTGTCCACTGTTGAACTACCTTGATTAGCAAGCTTAACCCATGCATGGTATGAATTTCCAAGTAGAAATTACATTAGTCGTACTGCCATTCCTTGAGAAGATATCACTTAACATGCTTTCTTTTAATTCTGCCACAACTGATATGTGTACATCTGGTTCAGTGGATCCTTACATTAGCTTAACCATATGGTACACTTCATAGAAAAGTTTACGTTTTGTGATCACGGTACGACTACAATTACAAGTTACTACGAAAAATACTACGGCGTGATTACAATTACAAGTTACTACGAAACGTACTATGGCGTAATTACGATACGATACGTACTTAGCTTATTGCATCAGGAAATGTTAGGACTCAGTCGAAGGAATCCCCAAGGGAATCCCCAAGAGAATCTACCAAAATTCATCCCATTATTAACCGCAAGAATGTTGCTAAACATCTACACAAGCCAAACAAAACACTTTAAATGGTAACAAAACAGCATTTATACACTATTAATAATCATTATATATCTTTTCTGTATGCAGCGATTATTCACAAACCTGTTTCCTTCCAGTTTCAAAATGCGTATACACGCGCACGATTAACAAAAGATGCCAATCAATAATACAACCAAGTTTCAAGCCTGTTTTCTTTGTATTACATTTCTACAACACTAAACAAACCTAAGTATCGCTATAACTTTTCTCCAGAGACAACTATTTTTACCTGACACAAACAATACTCCGTGAACGGAACCCGGGTATGTTAGTAAACGGCCCAATAGTTGCGTGACCTTTCTATAATAAGCACACCGGCTACTGAAACGCACAAGAAACTTGTTAGCAAGTCCATCGGGTAAGTTATACCATCAATATGGCGTCAACAGGGGTTTAAGAATTAATAAGTACGCGTAATTACTAGTAAGTACGCGTACTTAATTACGAAAGGAAGGTACGGTACATAGTAAAGCACGTTCCGTGCTACGGTACAATTAACTCGTACTACGATCGTACTACGGTATGAAACGTAAACTTTTCTATGAAGTGTACCGTACATTACATAAGTGACACATGGGATAAGTGTAGCCACTGCTTAAGTGGTCAGTTATTTTGCTGAAGACCATACAGCAGAAAACATAAAGATCTCACTACTTGATACCCTTGCTAAATGGAATCTTGATGCATCAAAACTAGTGACACTTACCACAGATTCTAGTGCAATTATTAAGCAAGTTTGCTCATTTGCTCATTTATTCATTGGACGAGGATCAGTTGTTTTGGGCATTGGCCTCAACTGATATCAAAATTATTGGTCGCACCTGTTTGCAATACTGCTTTTGATTGGTCTCACACTTTTTTTACACCCAAGTTGTTTTTGTTTAGCATATCACTACTTTTTGGAAGTGTAAACAGATGTTATTACTAGCAAGCAGCAGAGAAGTACTGCATGGACATAACTTGTACTTGCTTATCGTACAATATTGTAAATTAAAATTGAAGCTTATTTTGAAAAACTCAGGTCCAAGATTTTTTTTAATTTTCACTACAGAGTGATACATCAATATAGATTGTATATCTGAAAGTTTATGCAAATCATTTGAAGGGGTTCCAAGTTATGGCAACTATCAACCTGCAGTGTAATAGCCCTTCTCAAGTGCTTACTTCAGACTGAAAATAGAACAACAGGTAGTGCATTCACGAGAGAAGTGCTGATACAAATTTGGCTGAAATTCATGAAGAAATGAGTGAGTTATTAGACAAACAAGTGAATGTACAAAAAGAAAGTTTGAAAAAACTTCTGGGGTTCATGCAAGCTTTGGCAAGCCCACAAAGAAAGTGTGCGATGAAAATGAAAGAAGAAATAAAACGACTGCTGCGTAAAAAAATTTGTGGTGACAGGAAGGACTTTGTAAGTCTGTATCAGAACAATGGATGAATCAATTTCAACCAACTTCGGGATATTGATTCTTCAAACAATGAAGGTACTACGTAATTCTCTAGTAAATGGGCAAATCAGGCGGGAAAGGATGGTTCATTGTGCATAATCACACAACAGGCGCCATAAAACTCGCAATGGCTGATACTTAGGAATTGTGCCCTGATTTCCTCCATTCTCAGTTTATTGACTCTGTATAGTAAGAACGTAGTATGTCGGTAATAACTAGCTAAGCAATAGCTTTAATGGTGGCTTAGCTAAAGCGATTGTGAGTTTGAGGGCAGTGCTACGTGTAAATAACTCATATTGCTGTGCTTCTTCTTGGCCTCGCAACTCATTATCGTGAGTCATGATATTAAAAATTTAAATAGCAAGTAGGGATCGACCTTAGTGCTCCAAAAAGTAAGAATTCAAGGAAAAGGATTTTGGCATGCGAGAACAGTAATATTCTGGCATGAGATAATTTATAAAAGATTAATTCCAAACCTGCATACTTGATTGTCAATGAATGAGCCAAAAGTAAGGGTTATACTTATATAAATTATCTCATGTCAGAATCTTAGTGTTCTCTCATGTCAAAATCTTTTCCCTAATTTTCTTACTTTTTGGAGCTCTAAGATTGATCCCTACTCACTATTTAAATTTTTAATTTTTAATTATAAGTGTGTCGTACTATATAATTTAATGTAATAAAACAGTATGTGTAAAGTATGCATTAAAATTTTCCAAAACATTAACGTTAAAGCATTTTAAATAGATGAAATGTACTGATAAATATTTAAGTAATATATTAATAATTCATGCCAAGATACGTATGTACGGTACCAATTTAATGCAACGTTGCAATCGCACCTGTGTGCGAGTGCTATCACACACGAGTGCGAGCGCCATCACTCACAATTGTGAGCGATTGCACTCACAAGTGCGAATAAAACTACTCGCAAGTGAAGTAGTGACCACGAATCTGTTTATAAGCTGTGTAATAGCTTCAATTTACTCCAGTAGTAAAGCAAAATGCTTTAGTACGTATATAGAATTTGTAAAATGAAGCACTGTCGTCTTAAAGGTGGGAATGGTACCTACTGAATATAGAGCGTATGAAGTTGGTATTGAAGTAGCAAGACGGAGTGCTACAGTTTATGCAGTGGGCGTGGCATCTACCAAATATATTACGGAGTACTGTAGTATATTATATAAAATGGGCATGGAACCTACCAAAATAATATCGAGCGCATGAAGCTTGTATTGAAGTAGCAACATGAAGTACTACTGTTTATAAAGAGGGTGCACCATATATTGGCATAGTTTTGCCTTGTACGTACTTGCTATTGGTACATTGCTGTTACTAGTACTCGCGAGTGTTTGTACTCGTACATGCGAGCGTTGCCACTTGCATTGCAAGCATTACCCCTCGCACTCGCGAGTGTGACGTTACATTAAATTGGTACTGTAGTGGCAACTTTGCAAAATTCCATAATTTGCATGATGAGCAGTGTACATATGTATTTGTATTGGCTTTTTTGGTTTGCTAAAAATCTTTGCTACATATCAATATTCTATACGTATTGGTAAAAAGTCATATCAGTGCACCTCTATAAGAAGAAGGTACATACGTACAATATGTTCATTGCCAATACACAGCCATACTGAGCGTAGTATGACAGTCTATTATCATACGTAAGTGGTACACAGTATGACATGTAGTTATATCGTGATGTGATATAAATGACAATCACTGTCACTTTTGTATGTAATCCAACATGTATTACAGTTTACATAGAAAACACCCGATACAGGTCGTATATATTATTTTGTAATACTACAGTAAATAGCCAATAGAAACGCTATTACACTTTTTTGATACCTTGCTCAAACAAAAACTGTAATACGCCTCTAATTGGCTTTGTTGACATTACAATTACAAATTGTTGTCACTGGTATACAATAATGACAATTACTAATTTCACTTTCAGCTTCCTTTTAATTTCTCAACTGCTCAACAGGCCTGTATATACTAACCGCTTTTCTTCTTGTTTCACTAATTAATGGGCAGCTGACAAAAACATCCCAACAAGCTCGCCAGCAAGTTGTGGGATATCAGTTATTAGGGATACTATCAGGCAACGGCATTTCAAAGACACACCCACTACACATGGATACTACACCCACTACACATGGATACTACACCAGTACACTGTTGCCAACACTTGTAATATTTTGTTTCAGTGGCACATGTTAAATCACCACACCTCCTCACTAGCACACCAATTTACACTAAAACATGTTAGATAAATTTGTAACAGTATGGGCTGCTATAGTATTTGGATTAATTGCACTCGTAATGCAGGCAGAAAACTGTAATAGTGCTCAGCTTCGCCTCGCACTATTACAATTTTTTGCCTGCATTACTCGTGCAATTAATTCCAAATACTACAGCACCCCATCCTATTACATATACAAATACTGAAGTACCTGATTTGACTGCATGAGTTATAGAGTATTGGTCATATAAACACACTTTCATTAGACTAATCAATAAAGAGATTTCAAATAATTTTAAACCAGGCGTGCGCCTGGTTTCTTGAAATCGTTTTCGTGAAAACGTCGGTGTGTGTGTGTGTGTGTGTGTGTGTGTGTGTGTGTGTGTGTGTGTGTGTGTGTGTGTGTGTGTGTGTGTGTGTGTGTGTGTGTGTGTGTGTGTGTGTGTGTGTGTGTGTGTGTGTGTGTGTGTGTGTGTGTGTGTGTGTGTGTTCACCCCCAGGCTATTAAAAACCATTCACATGAAATGAAGCCTGAATAACCAATCAAATAAGTCCTACTGCTTTTCTGTGACACTTGCTATCGATATTACTGATGGGCAGGGCCTTAGTAATGAAGTGTGTCGTCAGTTACTGCCAAATAAGAACAAGGTAATGCAGTGTTAGCCGTTCATATCATAGTAAAATCTGTTTGAACAGCTGTACATTACTAACTAGACGGAGCCTTTCAGTTTTGAAAGTGGGCGTGCCGTGCGGGTTGCGGAGCTTATAATACAAGACTAGCCTATAGTGCTACAGTAAGAATTTCGGCTTAAAACAACTTTGTACTACTTTTAATAAGATTTATCACTAAAGTACTGGAGTATAAAGCTGGTTTAAACAAAAGATAGATTTGTATGCGTTGCTATGTGCCCCTTAGTGATGAGTCTTTGCTCACATGACTTACTCGTGACGTCATTAATTACTATTACAATACACTGAATAGCAGTTGATTAACTTCTGGTTTTTTAGATGGTAGAACATCGACTTGTTTTCTTTGGTAAGGTAGCATGGATCAAATTTCATGTCATGACATACATTCATATCGTGATATAAACTTTTATGACATGTGACATAAGAAATTTCTATATCATGGCAGCACTAGTGCACAGCATTAGTGCACTACTACCAGAGTTGGGCTCATTACTTTCAAAAAGTAACTAGTTACATATTACTCATTATTTTCAGGAAAAGTAACTCGTTACAGTTACATATTACTCTCCCACTAAAGTATAGTTAGACATCAAACCACAGCCCAGGGCCTCCGGGCGCTACTAAGGCAAGGGCGCTACTAAGGGCCTGAGGGTTTCTAAATTACGTAGACCCTGTTGTGGTTTGATGTCTAATTTATTTAGACTCTAGCAATGCTCACCTTGAAAACTGTTTCAATTTTCATGCTGACTAACTTTGCATTCGTTGTAGTTTTTCCGCTTGGCTGAAAACGGATAGCCATTCTGAATTGAAATATAAAAATTGCATGCTTATGCTTCTTGACGACAAACTGCTTCTGTTTTATTTCGAGTGAGCATGTACCCACTTTTATTATCGATACGCACCACTCGGCAGCAGCCCAGTTTGCCCTAACTCACGGTTAGAGGAGGTATACAATTGAATATAATGCCAATAAGTTACATAAGTAATTCAAATTACGGAGATTTCAGTATGATGTTTTTCACTGCCCTAGAGCAAGGGGTCTAAGTGGCATAACTAGGAGTCTAAGTAGTACAACTAGGGGTCTAAGTGATTTAGACCCCTAACTGTTGACCTGAGAATTCCTACAGCTATTATAGTTAAACTTCAAAACCGAGGGCTCTATGGAGTATGGAATTTATAATCAGAAGGCCCTGGGCTGAGGGTCATAAATTACTTCTATCCCACTGAAGCCATACTTCAAAGGATTTTACTGGGGTATATGTAATAGTTATAACATGGGCAAGAGGGATTTGCACGATATATATGCCCAAGCCCAAGGGCCGCAGGCATATATATCAGGAAAATCCCGAGTGCCCATGTTATAGCTAATATATTCCACTTCCGGCACTCTAATAATCTGCCAAATTGACGTCAATAATTTGGTCTCTATATATAGTAATGGGTACTCGTTGTGATTGTGGGGGTCGATTTTATTGTTGTCATGACGTTCTTGCATGGTAGTGCTGGCGATTGTGGGTTTACCGCAACTTTTTATAAAGCTGCAATGCTTATAATGGGCAAAAAATCCTGAATAATCGCTTCAAAATGATAAACTAATAGTGAGTGTGTAAATAGAATAGATTAATATATATTAGAAACTCACCTCAAATGACGTCCTTTGAGTATGGCTTTAGGGTATATGTTAGATATACGTACCCCATGGTATATATATATGTTAGATATACCACTTTGACACCTCACATCAAAGGAAACCACAGGGATATATTTCAAATATACCCTGGGAACAGGTATATAATTAATAGTTGTAACACAGGCACGAGTGGTCTGCCTGATATGTACACCCGAAGCCCGAGTGCCGCAATCCGTATTGCAGAGGCGCGCGTGGGCTTTAAGGCTGCAAACCGCGAAAGTTTTCCCTACATAATGCACATTGTTGATGAACCGCGAAAGTTTTCCCCCTCGAATGTTTTGACGTATACGGTATCAGGCAGGCCACGAGTGCCTGTGTTACAACTACTAGACAGATGCTAAAGCATGTGGGTGCGAGCCTGAGCTATTACAAGTATATAATTATAATGTAGCGCGCATGCGTAAAAATTGACGGACACTGACAGCGTGCGACCGCGTGGACACAGATGGAGGTGTCAGAGGTAGCTTCCTCTGGAACTGGTACCGTACATGGTATCATCGTTGGTCAGGTGTCACCCGTCAAATCAAGTAAGAAGCGACCTGATGTAAAGTATTTCGAAGGACAGATAAGCGACGGTGTTAAAACCATGCGGCTGGTGTCGTTTGAGCCCACCTTATGTTGCAAAGTCGAGGAGGCACAAAAGGCAAAGCGCGGTGTGGCCCTGCAAAACTGTTCTTTTAAAAGAAGCCGCGACAATGATGATTTCGAAGTCCACGTAAACAAGAAAACTTCGATCCTCCCATCTCCAAAGAAATTTAGAATAGATGAGAAACTGATCCCAATGGAAGTAACACGTTCAGCTGCTGCTTTAGGAACTATAGAAGAGCTAAAAGACGCTGTAGAGCACCAATGTGTTTGTGTTTCCAGAAAGGTGCAATCAATTTCGGGTGTGGAACAAGTGCTAGTAAAGGCTACAGGAAAGCAGCTAACCAAGCAAGAGGTTGTATTGGCTGATGGTACTGCTGCGTGCAGGTGTGTTCTATGGGAGACACATACAGACAAAGTAGAGGAAGGTAACAGTTACAAGTTGGAAAATGTCACTGTCAGGTCATTTAACGGATCTAAGTACCTATCTGCTGGAGAGAAAGCTGTGATTAAGTCTGTACAGGACATTGGGTATGTTGTTGATGACTTGTGCTGTGATGAAACTGGTGGGATGATTGTTGTACATGCGGAGATTGTGGAAGTAGCAAGTATAGAGAGTTATAACAGCTGCAGAAGTTGCAGTGGTAAAGTAACAGAAACAAAGAATCCAGGAGTGGGAGAGTGTACAAAATGCAATAGCAAAATTAAGATGTCTAAGAGCAAGTCTCAAAGCATTGCAAAGGTTGTATTGCAAGAGGAGGGAGGTACAGAACACAAGGTTACAATGTTTGGCGAAGTAATTCAGAACATATCTGACATCAGTAAAGGTATACCTGGTAATGAAGAGATCTGCGAGTTGTCAGACTTGCTTTTGATGTCACCACTATTTACTTCCCTCTCTCTTCTTAGTCTATCTCGCTCTCTTCTCCTTCTAAGTCTTTCTTGTCTACTTTCATCCGTTTCTACGTTGCTGGCCATTGTTAGCGTCCACGTGTCACTTTTATTAAAGTGCACTATCGTTTACTCTTTGTTTACCTTCCGTACACGCGACGCTCCATGCCATCGTCTATGTGTTTTATCATTCATGCTTCGTACACGCGATGCTCCAACGACGTACCATAGTCTACGTGTTTTATCGTTCATGCTTCGTGCATAGAAGAACTTGAAAGGTTTGTCCATCGTATTTTATCGTTTACCATCCGAACACGCAACGCTCCAACGATGTACCATCGACTACCGACTAGTGTGGGGCTCGCTTAGGCTCGCCCCAATTATGTACCACTTCCTTAGCGAGCTGACTCAACAGCTCAAGCTAAGAATTCGGTCAATTTGCGGTGATTGTATTTATAGTGTGGCTTGTGAGTTTCGATTGTGAGTTTCAGATATGATGTTTTCATGACGTTCTCGCACACATAGTCGCAACGATTGTGGGTTTATAAACAAGTTCACAAGCTACAAACCAGACTAAAAGACTTATTTCGGTTGAAAATTTGCTTTAAATTGCTTCAATGGATAAATTAAGGTTAGTGGTGTCATTTAAATAGAATAACGAGCACATGGTAACAGATTGTTTTTGTCGTGCAAGTAACTCACCTCAAACTGAGATCCCGTTTGGTAAATATACTTCTAAACTTAGTAGATAATAAATTAGAACGATTTTAGGCCTAGAAATGACGACTAGAAACCTGCCTAAACTTTAAAACTAAAACCCACAATTGATATCGAATTGACGCGCCTATATAAAGAGTGTAGTTCCACTTCGGTTTGTATATCAGAGAGTAGATCAAAGAGTTCAAAGGAACAACTTTCCCGGACAATATCATTATAATGCCCTGTGGAGAGGGCAATATCATTATAATGCCCTGGTGAAGAGGGAATATGAGATATATTGCCCTGCTGTTTCCTTTGATCTGAGGTGTGAAAGTGGTACATCATGATATATCCCACTGCCATGGTGACCAGTCATTGATGTAGAAACGAAACTACCACTCTTTATATAGGAGCACGAATGCGATATCGATTGTGGGTTTTAGTTTTCTAAATTTAATATTTACCTGAAGTTGAAAAATAAACTTTGTTACTAGTCTAAAAGTGTTTGTATTCGAAGTGTACAAGCCAATATAAGAGTGTTAATGTACCTTAAAAGCATGACTGCTCAAGCCATAGAGTGTTGATATTGATATACATACATCAAATATAGACTGCTGAAGTCAGCTAAACTCTTACAAGTTAGTGGTAACATCAAAATGATGATTCCTTTGTGGGATAGAAGCCAGTTAAACCCTACTTGCACTCGTAGGATATCCATGATATTAACACTTGGCTTCGCCTTGGCTTCTTGTAATTCATACTCATGGTGGAGTTTAACTAATATATCTATCCCACTGCGTGGGCAGATCAAAGTGCCATGCTGTAGTACATCTAAGATATACCCGGGATATAACAAATCGTCATAGTAACCACCGGGATATAACTAATCATCACGGTTACCAGATGCAAAGACGATTTTAGCCTGTTCTTAGCTTGTTAAGAAGCAAACTGATGTGATGTATATAAAAGTAAGTATATATTACACAAGTTTTAGTGTCAATAATTCACTTATGGAATACTTTTGTATGCTTTTTATCGTGTGAATTGTTTAGAATACAAGAACATTTTTCAGTCAGCAACAAGACTACCAGTGGTTTGTAGGGTGGGATAGAAGTCAGTTATACCCCAGTACATTCGTACAATATCTTAGTTATTACCCGCGTCCTCAGCTTCGCCTCAGACTTGGGTAATAACTAGGATATTGTACTCATACTGGGGTATAACTAATACGTAGACCCCTGCCCTGGGTTTTGAAGTTTAACTTTTTAGACCAGGCGGCGTGCCTGGTTTCTTGAAAACGTCGGTTTGTGTGTGTGTGTCCGCCCCCCAGGCTATTATAAAACCATTCACATGAAATGAAGCCTGAATAACCAATCAAAGAAGTCCTACTGCTTTTCTATGACACTTGCTATCGATATTACTGATGGGCAGGGCCTTAGTAACGAAGCGCGTCGTGACTTACTGCTGAATAAGAACAATGTTATGCAGTGACATTGCAGTGTTAGCCGTTCATTCCATAGTAAAAGCCGTTTGAACAGCTGTACATTACTAACAAGACAGAGCACTTCAGTTTTGAAAGTAGGCGTGCCGTGTGGGTTGAGGAGCCTATAATTCAAGACTAGCCTATAGTATTACAGTAAGAATTTCGGCTTAAAACAACTATGTACTACTTTTAAAAAGATTTATCACTGGAGTATAAAGCCGGTTTAATCAAAAGAATTCATTTTGTATGCGTTGCTATGTGCCCCTTAGTGATGAGTCTTTGCTCACATGACTTACTCGTGACGTCATTAATTACTATTACAATACACTGAATAGCAGTTGATTAACAGTGGTTTAACTTACACATCGCTGGTTTTTAGATGGTAGAACATCAACTTGTTTAAGACTATAGTTGAGCAGTTATTCTACCTTTGCAGCTGCTTGTAACAACTAAACAAAGAGAAAATGTAGCAGTAATTATTAATAGCATGCCTAGTTATCATTTTACTTTTTAATTCTCACCCGTAACCATGTTACTAAATAGTTACTACCCACACCATGCTTTTATATTTTAGCCAATCAAAGCACTCGCGAATGTGTAAGGGTCTAAGTAAACATGAAAAGTTCTAAGGGAACATGAAAGGGTGTAAGTGATTTAGACCACTCCAAATTGTACAGGAAATTAACCCTAAATATATTACTAGTTACTTTTTTCACTAAACTATACCATAAAAGTCACTCATTTGGTGGTAAAAAATTATGTTTAGCACTGATTCTCTGATAAATAGTTGAGATAAGTCTATGTAACAATACTCATGATCAGAGATGCAACAAATATCGATATATCGCCATATCGTGATATACATTAGGCAGTGATACTGTATCAATACACATTTAGGTCGTATCGATTTATCGAATATCGTGACACATCAAAATGTATACTTATACATACAACTGATGCTATAGAACTTTGTGCATTATGGTTGTGAATTTTACAGCTTTGTAACTTATAGCTAATTTCAGAAAGAAGTTCTAAAAATCAGTAAATTCACACTTGATTGTATAGTACAATATATCGCTGTATCGTGATACACAAGTGTAGTGTTGTTCTGGTATACTTTTACTAATACTTACTTTGGGAAAAGTATAGCCCTTTTTCTGTTAGTATTACTTACTATTACTATACCATATGTTGGATGATTTACTAAAGAGATACTCAATACTTAAGTAAAGGGATGAGTATTACTTAAAGTATTTAGTATTACTTAAATTTAGTATTACTTAGTATTACTTTAGTATTTAGTATTACTTAAATTTAGAAAGAGAAATATTCATTCGAAGAAACAAGAAATATCTGTAGATTTACTGCAAATTCAGAATATTAATTATACCTGTAGTTACTAACTGGTTAGATATGTTATGTACTAACTACAGACTTACTAAAACTTTTGGTAACTTATACTTTACCAAAGAAGATTTTGGTAGTAAATACTTTAAAATACTTACTTATAAAATTTTACATGCTAAAAGTAATACTAGTACTTTACTATCTTCAAAAGTCAAGGTCAAATACTAATACCAATACTATACTAACAGATTTCTTAATACTGGAACAACACTACACAAGTGGCAATGTATCGATACACCCAAATTGTGTATCGTTGCATGATTGCTTACACAATGTATAAAGGAAATGACCAAACTTTTATACAGAAAATTGCGGAAAGTAATATAACATTGTATATCTTTACAAAGTACTAGTTACATATTACTTTTGAGATAAGTAACTCATTATATTATTTAGTTTTAAAGCAATACATCTACTATATAAAGCTGAAAAACCGTCTGTCTGTCCGTCTGTCTGTCCACACTTTTTAACCGGTCAATATCTCGGTCGTCTGTGCATGTATCAACTTCGGACTTGCTCTAAGCGATAGCCACGTCTTCCGACATGACCAAGTTTATTTTTAAAAGTTTCTAAGAGCTGTAGTTCTTTGACAGTAGTCCGCGATAGTCGCCTGTGTCGATCCAGACAGCCATTAACCCACAGCAATCCAGTGTACGGTTGGTAACGCACTTGACTTCGACACCTTAGGTCAGTGGTCGGGGATTGGGTCACTCCATGTTTTTTAAAGTTATATTTACTTTTTAACCGACAACCGGTTGTGCTGCCAAGGTGCCATTAGCCATTACCCAGCCTCCGCTTCAGCTGGAAATAGCTGGCAAATCACTTACTTTAAAGTGTCTAAGGCCTCAGTAGTAGCAGCAGCAGAAGGCACTATAAAGGGTAAACATTTTGACTCGATAAGTGGGCGTGTCCATCGAAATCAAATTGATGCTCAACATACGAAAGGGAAACAGGAATGCAACAGGTAGACAAGTCCGTTTGCTGTAGCACTATCACCATTGTACAGTCAATTGGCTAACAGTCCGCAATAGATTAACCTACTCTGCCTTTATTAGCTGGTACAGCCTATTCAATTAAGGTGTTAAATAAATACAAAGGTGTTAAATAAACAATGAAACCTTACTGTACACAGACAAGCTGTTGTCAGTGTCATAGCCAGGCATGAGCTAGATACGTACGTATAGGTATGCATATATAGGAGACCAGGTAGGCATTGCATACGTAGTTATAAGCATAGGCATACAGAAACTATGCAGGCATAAAAGACTAAGTATAGACACAGGAGACTTATAGTATAGGCATAGGAGGCTTAGGAGACTTGGTAGGCATATAGGAGACTAGGTATAGGCATAGGTATAGGCATAGGAGACTTAGCCGGTAGTTACGCATAGACAGGTTAGCAGACTATAGGGAGTGCATTTACACCTGTAGCTACACCTGCAGGATAGAGCAAGTACATTTACAACACTAAGGTGATTGTGTCGAGCAGTTGACTACATAGCTATAAGCTTAAGGCCTATGCTTAGCATGCCATGCGCACCTGCCATGCACACCTGCCACCTGCACGATAGGCTGACTATACGTAGGTAGGCCGCATAGAAGACTATTATCATGTAGGCATAGGAACTGATGTATTACTTTTAAATGTGCAGTATACTTTTTGTGATGATGCTGTAGGGAAGTTACTATTATTACTTAACACGTCGTGATGCTTTGTAAGTACATATGTATCTAATGCGATGTTTAACACAATACTTTACAATGATATGTTTCATTGTTATGAAATATTGTTCAACACAATGCAATGCTTTAGCAAGTCCATATGTCTTATGGTAGTGTCTTGGTGTTGCACAGATGCACCAATTATGACTCCAAATATTATTGAAATACTAAAATATTGAAATACATGATACTTAGAAAATTTAAGTAAATTGAGCTAAAAACTAAGAAATCAAGCAGAATTGAACCCTCAATAGGCAGATCATGAAGCAAGGTACATATACAACAGGATAACAACAACGGTGCTGAGCTGGACTGTTTTCAAGCCTTCCTTATTTTCTTTTCCGTTTTTAAACCAGGCACGCGCCGGCCGCAGGCCGGCGCGCGCCTGGTTTCTTGAAATCGTTTTCGTGAAAACGTCGGTATGCGTGTGTGTGTGTTTGTGTGTGTGTGTGTGTGTCCGCCCCCCAGGCTATTAAAAACTACTCACGTGAAATGAAGCCTGAATAACCAATTAAATTAGTCCTACTGCTTTTCTATGACACTTGCTATCGATATTACTGATAGGCGGGGCCTTAGTAACGAAGCGCGTCGTGAGTAACTGCCGAATAAGAACAAGGTAATGCAGTGTTAGCCGTTCATTCCATAGTAAAAGCCGTTTGAACAGCTGTACATTACTAACAAGACAGAGCGCTTCAGTTTTGAAAGTGGGCGTGCCGTGCGGGTTGCGGAGCTTATAATACTAGACTAGCCTATAGTGTTACAGTAAGAATTTCGACTTAAAACAACTTTGTACTACTTTTAAAAAGTTTTATCACTAAAGTACTGGAGTATAAAGCTGGTTTAAACAAAAGAATTAAATTTGTATGCGTTGCTATGTGCTCCTTAGTGATGAGTCTTTGCTCACATGACTTACTCGTGACGTCATTAATTACTATTACAATACACTGAATAGCAGTTGATTAACAGTGGTTTAACTTACACATCGCCTGGTTTTTAGATGGTAGAACATCAACTTGTTACCTACTGCGATGCATATTATACTAAATGTATTTCAAATATGTATTTAATAATTGGTGTGTGCAACACCAAGACAACACCTGTCTTATTGCCCTTCATGATGTATACGTACCCTATGCAATGATTCGAAGCAGTTAGTTGATCTATGTATAAAGATTATTCATGTATTTAGATGTGCTAATAACCTTTGTAAATCTATTTAAGCAGTTACAAGAATCCATACACATATGTGACCCGGCATGAGAAAACCGGGCTTATGTACACAAAATACACCTAAACATACAACACTATGTATCTCATTTACTATTAAGAATATTAGAAATCTGTAAGTTGAATGAGATTCCCCATGAAAAGCTTTATAACTGGTAAAAAGTTTATTGGACTCCTGTGATTACATGTAAAATTCCAAAAATGTGGTCAATGTTTGTGTACATGTACATAAGTGCTTTTGTGTACATAAGAGTGTTTATTGTTGCTTATGGTGCGAGAGTCTAAAATACATAAAATTTCCTGTACATACATATCATTCCCTTTCTTTCGGTCGTCCATTGCTTGTAGAGTTTACTTCGTATCTTGTAGGTCTTTTGCTTCTTGCTAAAAGCCTGTTGCCACGTAACAGGAAATATACGTAGTACACGTACGTACAGCTACATGAGCAACTTACAGTAGTGCAGTCCAGCTGCCTTCAGCAATAAGTAGCTAAGTGACCATTCTTTGTACATCATTAACTTTTTGCACAAATTCATAGCTATTACAATCCATCAATGGTGCCAAGTAGCTATAGCGATGATATGAATAGCATAGGTAAATGAAGTGCATTATACACTTACATAGCTATAACTACAATTCTAACAACTAGCTGATAAAATATTAAGTTATTTACATGATAAGTAGTGCATGTATGTACTTATTTTTATTGGCTTTTTTGGTTTGCAAAAAATGATAGCTACGTACATATCAATATTCAATTCCTAGATAGCTTTTAACACATTAGTACAACATTGCTTTACATAGCTAGTGACTTTGGTTCAGTAGGGATCAATATGAAAAAAGTTGATGTTTTATCATCAAAAACCAGGAGCTGTGTAAGCTAAACCACTTAGTTACTACAGGAAGGACTTTATAAGGCCGTATCAGAAGAACGGCTGAATCGGTTTCGATGAACTTTGGGTTATTGATTCTTCAAACATTGAAGGTACTAATTCTCTAGTTAATGGGCGAATCAGGCGGAAAAGGATGTTTCGTCATGTGTAGTTGCACAACGAGCACCATAAAAGTTGCAATGGCTGGTACTTACAAATGGTGGCGCTGTTTTCCTCCATGCTCGGTTTATTGATTCTATATAGTAAGAACCTTGTGGCTCTGTATTAACTAAGCAATAGCTTTCATGGCGGCTTAGCTAGTGCTTTTGTGAATTTGAGGGTGGTGCTACATGTAAATAACTCACTTGGTAGTCACTTTGCTGTGCTTCTTCTTGACCTCGCCGCTCACTCTTGATGCATACGTTAAGTTAACCCTGGTAGCTACACGTACTTAACAGATTAGCTAGATAACTGTAAAAACGTTATTGTGTATTTTATTTTTCTAGAATCTACAACATCTAGTGATAAACTATTATTATGTACATCAGTGGATGTGTTGTGTTCACAAAACATGTTAACTTATGATGAATCTGTTGATATCTGTCTAGCGGATTATCAGACAAAGATTAGACTGTTAGATGATAAACTGACTACTGTGTCACCAAGTGTGTAGGGACCCTATACAAAGTGTTTGTAATTATTTTGTAATCTTAGAATTAACATCAAGCTCTAATACAAGAAACGTAGATGACAAAATTATTCCTTTTGAATGTAAATTACCACAGTCTATTGAATTATCTACAGGTTTGTATATACGTACGTATGTACATGTTATACAATAGATGTGTTATTCTTTAAATTAGATTTTGATTTACTCAAATTAAAATATAAGGAAATTCTTGAATGTTTCCCCAAAGAATTTCATCAGTCTTTACAGAAATTGCAAGATAAATTAAGTGATGATCAGATGTGTAGTATTTTGAACTGTTCCAGTTCTCATACTGCTAATATAATGATTTTAGATTGTTTGATAAATAATATGAAATGTAGGGAGGACTTGTTAGATTTATGTGATCAACTGGATAGATTAACTGATACTTCACCAGGTCTTCAGCATCTTATTAATCAGATAAGAGGAGGTTGTTAACTTACATTATGTATATAAAGGTACATACATAGCTACGTATCAGGAGTGGCTCTGGCAGGTCGAGCCTGGTCATGCTCATCTAGTCTAACATAGCCAACTTGAACAAAACTATTAGAATCGGTATGCTCACCTTGCATTATTCTGCTCATTCAAATTGCATAAACTCTACCATATAGCTGGTTTATGTGCAACGTCCAATTTTTGCAAACTTTGCGAATTAGCATGTCATTCACATCCACAATTTTTGTGAAGTACTCTTCATATATTCAAGTAGACTATTCGCATAGCAAACTTTACTGCTGAAACTGATTTTTCCTGGTTCACAACTCATAATATGTACCCGTTACACAATAACTAGGTGAAATGCACGGCATTGAGGGGCGAACCTGGTGCTTTGATAGATGCATGTATACACTTAGCTACCATTGATGACCTTCACATGCAATTTGACATTGTAATAATTTAAGCACAGAGAACAAAACATGTGAGTTCAGTCTTGGTGTAGCTATAAGCAATAGTGCATGATGGTCCCAAAAATTTGTACCGGTGTGTATTTCATGAAAACTGGGATATTCCTGGAGATATTAATAGTAAAGTAATTTCAGCAGATTGAGATAACATATGTAGCTAATAACATCAATTCATCACAAAAGGTATCACAAGCATGCATAATAAGCAAGAGACGGATGTTATTGGCTATTATATATTATAAAGAAAAGTAAACAGTGAGGCCCCGTGGCTTTTGACAAAGTGTTATTATATTTTTAATAAACAACATGTAATAGTCATCTATCTTTCGCTGGCTATAGGGCAGCAAGGCAGCTGATACTTCAATGTATCTATCTATCTAGCAGAGCTTGAAATTAGCTGAAAAAAATGCTAAGACATAGTGTCAGAAGTAAACTGATTTTGATCACACATTTAGAAATTTGGTTCAGACAAAATAGTGTAAAATATGGGAATTACTTAAAAATCAACAAAAAATCAAAAATTTTGTTCAGACAAAATGTCCGACCAAATTTCAAAATGTCCGCACATCTGGCACTTTTGGTCAGAAAATGTCCGATGTCCAACCGTTATTTCAAGCTCTGATCTAGCCATTGCAGTGCTATATATGATAATTTTATTCACACGTTGTGGTTAATAAATTATGGTTAGCACTTGAATGGTATGTACATGCTTATGGTTAGCATTAATTTTAATGGTTCGCATGCTATGGTTAGCATTTAATGGTTTGCGTGCTATGGTTAGCACTCCACGTGTTTTATGTAATGCCATGTAATGATTGATATAATGTTGGTTTGCACGTAAACGGCTTTTGACCATATAAAGGGATTTTGATGTATCAAGCAAGCAAGCAAGAAGACAGATCTCACTGTTGATCCCATATGGTGGGGCTCGCTAAGCTTGCCCTAATAAATGCCTGTAAAATAATTAGAATACAGTGGCGTTTGTGCATGAAAGTGTTATAATACAGTAGCTTCCAATGTTTTCACACAGTTCCAGAAAGGAAATAAGCATTCCTTTGTATTACAAGCTGCATACCTAATCACAAGGTAAACAATGAGATACATACAGTCACTTATTTAAAAGGTGCACTGGCCAAAACTAAATCAGCCAGACCATCAGATCTTATGTACATACGTATTTAACTATATATAGTTATGCATACGTATGCATGTGTAGTACGTACCTAGTGTGCATAAGATTGTATTTGACAGATTTACAGGGTGTGTACATTAAAGATGCAACAATATTACAATATATCGATATATTGCAATATCTACTGCTGCAATACAATACAGTATGCCTGATAAAAATATCGATATATTGCAACATTTATTGCCTTCAAAGTTGTAAGTATCCAATTATTACACTACAAATATGACTGGACCTCTTGTAATCATAAATACAAAGTACAGTTTCTTGCTGTGTTACATGTTTGTACTTAGCAATTACTGTTAAAAACAAGTCTTAAAGACATGATGTGTTCAAATTTAATCATATATTGCAATATAGCAATATATTGCAATCCACTCAAATGACCCATATTGTTGCATCCCTATGTACATTGTATGGACAATTTGATATGAGCAAAATCCAGCCTAGTTCACATCTTTTATTTTGCTCAGTTAATGAACTATAAAATCTGTTAAGAATGTTGCACAGAGCTGAAATTTTCAGCAATGATAAAGTGATGTTAGTTCTACTAACCCTGTCAAAATGAACTCTCTATGTCCTTCGCAACAGAAGTTATGAAGCATCAAAGTGGCAAATTTAAAAGTGTGAACTAGGCTGGTTTTCGTTCGGACAGTCACATATATGTACGTAGTTAGCCGGAATTTTCGAAAGTGAATATTGAAATTTGCAGTTTGAAAATAATATATGGTACACTTCATACACGTTACGATTATGATACAAGTTACTATGAAACGTACTACGAAACGTACTTGCGTAATTACGATACGATACGAGCTTAATGTATCAGAAGGAATCCCCAAGGGAATCTACCAAAATTCATCCCATTATTAACCGCAAGAATGTCGCTAAACATCTATTCAGGCCAAACAAAACACTTTAAATGGTAACAAAACAGCGTTTATACACTATCAATAATCATTTTATATCTTTTCTGTATGCAGCGATTATTCACAAACCTGTTTCCTTCCAGTTTCAAAATGCGTATATACACACACGATTAACAAACGATGCCAATCAACAATACAACCAAGTTTCAAGCCTGTTTTCTTTGTATTGCATTTCTACAACACTAAACAAACCTAAGTATCGCTATAACTTTTCTCCAGAGACAACTATTTTTACCTGACACAAACAATACTCCGGGAACGGAACCCGGGTACGTATGTTAGTAAACAGCCCAATAGTGGCGTGACCTTTCTGTAATAAGCGCACCGACTACTGAAACGCACAAGAAATTTGTTAGCAAGTCCATCGGGTAAGTTATACCATCGATATGGCGTCAACAGGGGTTTAAGAATTAATAAGTACGCGTAATTACTAGTAAGTATGCATACTTAATTACGAAAGTAAGTTCCGTACTACGGTACAATTACTCGTACTATGGTACGAAACGTAAACTTTTTTATGAAGTGTACCATATTCAAAAATTGCTATTGACCATGCATTGATTCAAGTTTGGTAAAGAGTGACAGCACCCGACATTTAAAAAAATTATTTACAAAAGTTGTCAGGATTTTTGAAATTTTGGAAGATTCCTCATTGAAAATTGCTGTACATCTTATGGTTGTAACTATCAACAGCAAGAAGATAGAAGTGCACCAATAACTGTATGTACGTATGTATCCTACATATATCGGTTATCAGACTATATAATTGCTGGGCAGTACCACTCTATTGTTAATTAAATTGTTTGGTGGTTATAGTGGCCATACCTTACACAGACAGTGAGGTTACTGTAGTAGCCTGCTTTCATAAAATTGTTAATATGTATTTATATATACTAACAGATGATGAAACCTATAACTTGTGGGATACCTCCTACGTACCTTATTTTAGATGACTTTTGTGAAGCAATAGTGACTTATTGATTATATCAGATTGGTTGTGTTTTATCAGCTTTAACATTTTATTTATAATGGCTATCGGGATATCGGTAAAAAGTCATATCAGTTCACCTCTATAAGAATAAGGTACATACGACAATATGTTCATTACCAATCCACAGCCATACTGACAGTCTGTTATGATGCGTAGATGGTACACAGTCATGCTGCCACAATATATCGATAATAGTGGTATCAACAGTACATAACATACGTATAAAGAGAGGAGAGTGTTGAACTACCAATAGGTGTCTGAAATACACTGCGTAAAGTTATGATGCAACACACAATTAACACTTCCAAATGTTGAAACCACAAAGGGACAAAGCGCACAAATTAAACTTCTATGTACACATAGCTCATATTCAAGTTTCTTGCTGTGTTAAGCTTTGGACCTGTTTCGTGATGATAAACACGTGAGGCGCTTTATTTCTGAATAGTGAAGTTCACTAACCTAGCACAATGCCGGATATTGAATCAGATGACCAGCCTCGTGTATAGTATATGTACAGTAGTGAGCAGAAAGGGTTAATGTTCGGTAATTGTACTTATAATAATACGGACAAATTCTCACAATCCTTTTATTGTTGTTTTACGAATTGGAAGCACGGTCGTAATACAAGCATACTATGCATGTTCGTACTTTGAGGTGTACTATTTTCATACAAATTCAGTATGTTTGTCTTTAGCAGGTGGCTTCATGGCTTTAACAATTACACAAATTTAAAGCCATTTAACAGTTCATGAGGTATAATGGTAAATATTTGTTGATTAATTCTTATACTTTTAACATGCATATGTACGTACATACGTATCATTCCCTTTCTGTCTGTCGTCCATTACTTGTAGAGTTAACTTTGTACTTTGTAGGTCTTTTGTATCTTTCCTTTCTTGCTAAAATGCCTGTTTCTACATATCAGGATATATAGTTTTAAGCTGACTCGACTAAGATGCAACAATATTACAATATATCGATATATTGCAATATTTATTGCTGCAATACAATACGTACAATATGCCTGGTAAAAATATCGATATAATTATTGCTTATTGCAATATATTGCAATAAATTGCAATATATTGGAACATTTATTGCATTCAGAGTTGTAAGTATCCGATTATTACACTACAAAAATGACTGGATCCTTATAGGCACTTATAAATATTGATTAAAATCCTTAGCGCTCTGGGGAAATAATTCACTCTCAAGGCTATAACTAGCCAATGAACATACGTAGCTATGTGAGCAACTTACAGTAGCACAGTCCAACTGCCTTCAGTGATAGTAGCTAAGTGACAATTCTCTGTACATCATTAAATTTTTTGCACAAATTCATAGCTATTACAATCCATCAGTGGTGCCAAGTAACTATAACGACAAAATGAATAGCATAGGTAAATGCAGTGCATTATACACTTACATAGCTATAACTACAATTATAACCACTATTTGTACACATGTACATTTGTATGAAAATAGTTCATTGCAAATTAATTTAGTCATAATAATTGAAACATGGGAAACACGTTTTCACATTACCATTCGAAATAACTACATTTCCTTGAATTCCAGTTGTAAGTATGGTACAGCTCAGTTTAAACTTTACACACGCGTAAAGGCACACACGTGTAAACTTCAAAACTGGCGTGTGTACGCACTGTTACACGCAGTTTTGGTGTGCGCACGCGGGTCAGTGAACACACGAGAAATGCACGTCACAAGCTTGCACTTGGTTTGCCACACTACACGTGTGGTGTAACTACAGGTACAGTAGCTGTAGGCAATGAAATGCAACTGTTTTGCAGCTGATCGGCTTCTTTATCTGTTGTAATGAGTATCGCTCGAAGGTCCTAATGAAGGGGCGTGTTCATACCGAATATGCTAGGATATCTTCGTGTCATGAGTGGACAAGATCGAGTATTGTACAGCGCAAAAGCTATCTGCAACTTTGAAAAGTAACTAAAACTGTACGTATATATAGCAATAGCTACTAATGTGTTCACATTGTCAGCAACATATTTAGGTTAATTTGTCACATTGGAATTTTTATCCGAGAATTACTGATGATAATCGGTAAAAGACACACCCAAATATAATTTATAGGCTTTAGCCTTACAGTAAGAAATTGTTTAGCGGCATTTTTGCGTCTTGTGTCTCGATGGGAATCACGCATTAGGTCAAGAACATGCTTATAGAGTTTATACTGTTATGCTTGGCTTACAATTCGTATACACGCCAAGGTGCACGCAAACCAGATTTGATATGTACGTACCTGACATGCACGTGTGCTTCTGCCACACGTCTAGTGCATACACGAGTACTCTGCACGAGAGTTTCTACGTCATCGATCTTGCGAGCGCACGCATGCCTGCACGTGTGTGAAATGAAAAACCTGTCTTGTCGAGTACATGCCACACGTGTGCCTTGTCAAGTTTAAACTGAGCTGTACCGTAAGTTTTTCCACAACTTAACGATGTGTTCACGCACATCACCTGAAAGTTACTTATAAGTTGCTCCCAGGTTTCTCCGTATTTTAGGATTTTTAGTAAAATTAATTCCACAACCCACACATGTCATAGAACCAACGAACAGGCATATTCACTCAAAGATCTGCTATTTTTATTGAAGTATGCATGTGCAAGTAATTAAATCAACATTCCAGCAGAACGACTGAAGTGTTGCAATGTGACAAGACCATATTACAGCCGGCACTTATAATCGGGACATCAATAGGCGGCTGATGCGTAAATTTGGGTGTGTTACGCCAGACTATGTAGCTACGGTACAGCTCAAAGGCAACTTGATTCACGCGGGTAACACGCACGCATTTTTTATGCGTGTAGCCCGCACACGCGAGTGCGTGTACGGGTGTACACACACGGCACACGGGTATACACGCACGGCAAAAGATGACTGTGACAGGTAATCGAACAGCTTCCTTTCACCATCCTCAGTTCTTCATGCTAGTTTATTTACTCTCCACTTACTAAGATAATTATATTATATAGACTGCTTTACCTTTCAATTCCGCCGGGCTGCACTTCAGCCGGTGACGCATCGGCAAATTTATATACCTTACGTCGATTGTATAACCATGCCTTGCTTTAAAATCGACACAAGAAGGATAACTGGTTTTCTTACATAAACTGCACTGGCCACTCCACTTTACAAACTGACAAAGGGAGGTAAATATAATTATTTGTTTAGTAGCGCCCGCGGCGTTTATGTTAGTAGCCAAGTGCAAAGACTGAGCTTTGGATAAGTCAAAGGCTTTCCTCACAATGATAATAGTCGAAGTCTTCAGTCATTGAGTCGAATTCACTATAGTCAGCTGGCTGGTGTGATAAATCAAGCTATAAACTAGTAGTACCAAGCTGTATAAGGCCATCCCAAGTGGTATTCCTGTTTCTGGTCCCCTCCCGCATCAATTTTTGTCTATGTACTATTTTGGCTATTATTGGTATTGCGCATGCGTTGTTCTACGTATTTAATGCTCATTGCAAAGCACATGGCTTCTGTTTACAGGTTAGTTAAGTGTTTATATACTTGTAAAAACTGTATGGTAGGTTTATAATTATATCATAGTATATTTATATATTAAATAGGCCCATAAAATTTCTGAGACATTGTGGTAGCCTATAGAATGTTTATTAAAGGAAGTAGTAAATAGTAATAGTATAATACTTGTCAATAAATATAAATAGCATAATGGCAAAACCCTCCCGCCCTCATCCAATTTTTGATTTAGCTAGGACCAGAAACAGGAATACCACTTGGGATGGCCTAATGGTGAGTAGTAATTGGTGAGTAGTAATTTCGTTGTATCGAAACAGATTCTTGGTTGCAGTGACCGTACAGGTGTTTCAGGTTACCTTTACAGACACCCGCGCCCGTCAGGGGTACCCACGCCCGTTACAGGCACCCGCACCCGTTAGTTGTGAATTCTGCATTGTTACCCACATTTTTTCAACCGGCAACCCGCGTCTGGGCATCAAGTTGCCTTTGAGCTGTACCGTAGGTGGAATGTTTTTGCATTTGGTCACAAAATTGATGTTGAGTCATTTTTTATGAGCAATGTTGTGTAAATTGAGAAACCTTAATGTGTTAAAACTCCTGTAGTAGTCATCAAATCACACATGCCAATCTTCATTACTAACACTAATGTAAGATATAAGCCCCAGTCATTTTTCCACTGCAGACTACTTTTCATTTTCAGTAGCCTTTCTGCTTCATGTCTCATCAGTAACAGTGTATCCATGTCCTTTGCTGGGCTTTAAATACACTTATGTCAATACTTTACACAAGATTATATTTCACCTTAAAAAGTTAATACTTATACATAGACTTATAGTTAGTGTAATTATAGGCTTATTGTTTCTATTTTTATGTGCAGAATTTTTAGAAACATTCAGTTCTTCATCTCCAATGCCCATCATGACAACACCTAATCAGACTATTAGTACTGTTAGTACTACTACTACAGTACATCACACATCAAGTGTTTCATCAGTGAAACCTACAACTACTAGTGCTACTAGTGTAACACAACTGAGACAAGGTATGTTGTTGGATAAGCTACATACATGCATAACAATTATCAGTTTATGTGTATATCACAACTTTCAACAAGAATAGCTATAAGTGTCATAGCTACTAGTATGTAATAAACACAATCTGTAAAGTATTCATTTAAACAGTAATGTTACAGCTTTTAATAGCTGAAATACCGTATATTGCAAATTGTTCGAGGTGGAAAAGTTTCGCAGATGGACAAGGTACTTCAAATTCGCTGGAAAACTTTCGCAGTTTGTTCGCCCTGGTCAAAATGTGCTCATGTGCGTGGACTATGCGATTTCATTAATCGAACGCATCTGCTTAATAATTCCGAATAATTATATTTACCGCTTAACTTGTCGCTTTCTGACCTTGGCAGATATGGCTAAGCAGTGTGGCTGTAAGATCGTATCAAGCTGAAAATCACACAGTGTAGCCTGAGCTACAGTTACGGCAATGCCGATGCATGGCGTGCTAACTGCGTGCATGGTAACGTGAAATCTTATTAATGGCAGAGGAGTTCGAAATAACCATCTGTATATTGCATTGACAGTCCTATTTTTTCCTGTAGTGTTCGATCAACCGTAATATTCCAAGAATGAAAAAGTTTAGCTGGAAAAGTTTCGTGGTCACCAATTAATCCTCGAAAACCGCGAAACTTTTCCACCTTGAACAATTTGCAATATACGGTATAGGTATACTGTAAACCAGCATATTTAGCTGATAAAATATTTAATTTTTAATCATTTGCATGACAAGTAGTGCATGTACTTATTGGCTTTTTTGGTTTGCTAAAGATTAATATTCAAATTACATAGCTACGTACATATCAATATTCAATTCCTAGATAGCTAACACATTAGTAGCTACAAGATTGCTTTACATAGCTAGTGACTTTGGTTCAATAGGGATTGATATGAAAAAAGTTGTTGTTTTTACATTAATACAAGGAGCTGTGTAAGTTAAACCGCTGTAAATCAACAACTATTCAATGTATTCAATTGAATGACATCACGAGTATATTATGTTAGGAAACACTCATCACTAAAAAGCACATAATTCATTTCTTTTGTTAATACCCCATTTATTTGGTGATAAGATTACCAAGATTCTAACAGTAAAACCATAAGCCAGTCTTAAAGCTTCACAACCCACACACTTTTAAATTTGAAATGCTCCATGTTGTTTGCACTATACAGCCGGTAAAATGGCTTTTAGTGATAAATGAATGACTTTACAGTGTTATCTTACTCGTTTTTGGAAGTAACTCATGGCACTTTATTACTAAGGCCACACCCATTGACCAGGACATGGCTGTTTTGTGGTGGCAAGTGCCTGGTTTATAAACAAGCTATCTTCATTCAATACTAATGATGTGACGTGTTGAGAAATTAAAGCTTTCCTATGTTCAGGCCTGCCTGCATAATTTATTACGTATGTAGCTAGAAGCACACAAAAATTCCAAAGATATATACGTAATTGCATCAAAACTGTTCTTTAATTTATTATCTTCTACAATTACTTAGACAAGGTAACAAATTTACGAAAGATATACTGTTATGGCTTCTGTAAACTTCATTAATACTATCAACTGATGCCATGTTTTTGTCTGTAGTTACGTACTTCATTACAAAAGGGTTCAACCTTTTGATGTTAACCATTATGATTAATTATGTATACACACACACACATATATATATATACCACTTTGACACCTCACATCCAAGGAAACCACAGGGATATATTTCAAATATACCCTGGGAACAGGTATATATCATGATATATCCCGCTGCCATGGTAACCAGTCAGTGATGTAGAAACGAACTACCACTCTTTATATAAGCGCAAGAATGCGATATCGATTGTGGGTTTTAGTTTTCTAAATTAATTTGAAGTTGAAAATAAACTTTGTTACTAGTCTAAAAGTGTTTGTATTGAGTGTACAAGCCGATATAAGCCAAAGGACGCCATTTGAGGTGAGTTTCTAACGTGATAAAAATAGTCTATTCACTGCGTGACTTAATATATACTATTTACACACTCACCATTAGTTTATTCTTTTGAAGCGATTAAACAGGATTTTTTGCCCATTATAAGTGCTGCAGCTTTATAAAAAGTTGTGGTAAACCCACCATCGCCATCACTACCATGCAAGAACATCATGACAACGATAAAATCGAGCCCCACAATCACAACGAGTACCCGTTACTATATAAAGAGACCGAATTATTGACATCAGTTTTGGGCAGATTTTTAGAGTGCCGGAAGTGGAATATATTAGTTATAACATGGGCACTCGGGATTTTCCTGATATATATGCCCGCGCCCTTGGGCCTGCAGCCCTCGGGCTTGGGCATATATATCAGGCAAATCTCTCTTGCCCATGTTATAACTATTACATATAATAGTATAACATGGGCAAGAGGGATTTGCCTGATATATAATAGTTATACCATGGGCAAGAGGGATTTGCCTGATATATATGCCCAGGCCCGAGGGCCGCAGGCCCGAGGGCGCGGGCATATATATCAGGAAAATCCCGAGTGCCCATGTTATAAATAATATATTCCACTTCCGGCACTCTAAAAATCTGCCCAAAACTGACGTCAATAATTCGGCCTCTTTATATAATAATGGGTACTCGTTGTGATTGTGGGGCTCGATTTTATCGTTGTCATGACGTTCTTGCATGGTAGTGATGGCGATTGTGGGTTTACCACAACTTTTTATAAAGCTGCAGCACTTATAATGGGCAAAAAATCCTGTTTAATCACTTCAAAAGAATAAACTAATGGTGAGTGTGTAAATAGAGTAGATTAATATATATATTAAGTCACGCAGTGAATAGACTATTTTTATCACGTTAGAAACTCTCCTCAAATGGCATCCTTTGGCTTATATCAGCTTGTATACTCAATACAAACACTTTTAGACTAGTAACAAAGTTTATTTTCAACTTCAAAAAATATATTAAATTTAGAAAACTAAAACCCACAATCGATATCACATTCTTGCGCCTATATAAAGAGTGGTAGTTCGTTTCTACATCACTGACTGATCACCATGGCAGCGGGATATATACCTGTTCCCAGGGTATATTTGAAATATATCTCTGTGGTTTCCTTTGATGTGAGGTGTCAAAGTGGTATATATATACAAATGTACATATTTTAACTGTTTTTACCATGTATGCACAGGTGGTTCACAATTGAATATGCAAGAGAATTTGATATATAAAGATAGACGTTTACATAAAGGTTTGTATATGTAGTGTAGCTGTATCTATGTAAGCATCATCATTCATGGGTGCCTTAAAAATGCGAGGCGCCTACATTTATGTATGTAGCTGTATTGTGTCTAACAATGATAGTACTGATGTACGCTTAAGCTTTTTATCGACTTGCATTGCAGAAGGTGGGTAATTTGTGTATTTAACTGTCTTTCAATGTATAAACACCAGCCTGCACACTTCTGCCGATCCTAAACAGTAGTTTACAGCAAGGCTTCATGTATACACGTTTAACTTGAATAGAAGCTTATCATGTATGAGTACATCAGTAAACTAAGCAATGATCTGTGCCTAAGATTACCTGTATAAACAAGAGGGCCTGACTCGAAGGGACTGGCAGTATCGTCTGCTGCCTACATGCCATGTTCTAAAGCACTGGACACTTGTAATAAGTTTCTCCTCAGATTTAAAAACCCTCAGTAAAGTCAATAAACACCTCGGCTGTGCTTTGACGTCACTTTGGGTTTTTAAATCCTCAAACACACCTAGTACGAGTGTCTAACTATTACTAAGTGCTTATTCAAATATACTAGCCTATCCTTCACTATAGCAGCTGCCCCTGCAGTTTTTTATCAAACAGTGAATACAGTCCTTCGGGATTGTATGTTACCTTGACGATATTATTGTGATGGGCAGAGATAAAACTGAACACTTGTGCAACTTAGAATGAGTAATGAACGGAATCCAAGAAAATGGCTTACGTGTACGCCAAGAGAAGTGCTCCCTCCATGCAAGATTCTGTTGAATACCTAGGCCATACTGTAGACAACCATGGAATTCAGATGTCACCCAAGAAAGTTAAAGCAGTTGCTGAAATGCCACAACAAAATGAGAAAAATAGAGATTGCGAGCATTTCTATGTATGCTTAACCACTATGGAAAATTCTTGCCCAATTTATCAGACCTGTGTGCACCACTTAATCAAAAGCAGCTAAGTGGAAGAGGATTATAGAATGTGATCAAGTCTTTCTAACAATCATAGAAAAGCTTGGATCTGCAGAAGCATCATTAGTTCATTTCAACCCATCATTACCCATTGTTCTGGCTGCTGATGCTTCATCAGTTGTCGTTGGGACTATTATCTCTCACCATTATCCTGATAGTTCTGAAAATGATTGCTCATGCATTGAAGACACTTACACCTACAGAAAAGAACTACTCACATATCGAATGGGAAGCTCTTGCCCTGATCTACAGAGTAAAAATGTTCCACTGATATCTCTGGGGTAGAGAATTTACACTATAAACAGATCACAAGCCCAGACCACTATTTTTGGAAAAAAGAAAGGCATACCACCAACCACAGCAGGTCGTCTTCAAAGATGGGCACTAATACTGATGGGCTATTCCTTTTATATAGAATACAAGAGTACTAAATTATTTGGTAACGCAGATGGATTGTCACATTTACCTGTTGAACCTGACCAAGGTTTTGGCACACAGATTATGGCAAAATTAACGTGATTGAATTGGTAATTGCTACAAGTGGAGAAACTGGAAGAATTACCAGGTAAAGCCAGTGCATGGCCTTGCCAAAGAAACAAATAAGGAAACAATAAGGATCCAATACTCAAACAAGTGAAGCAATTTACTCTAAAGGGATGGCCAGCACAAGTAACACAGAAGGCTTTGCAACCTTATGCATGCAATAAAAATGAACTCATAATTCAAAATGAATTTATACTTTATGGCATCAGAATAGTGATTCAATATAAATTCCATACCAGTATAGCTTCTTCATGAGACACACCCTGGCAAAGTGCGAATGAAATCTCTTGCTCAATCTCACATGTGGTGGACAAAATTAGACGAACAAATTGAAAGTATCAGCGATCATAGTAGTAAACCTTGTGCAGAAATGGCCAAAGATCCAGCAAAAACATCACACCACAAATGGGAGTTACCAGAAAGGCCTTGGCAGCATCTGCACATTGACCACGCTGGACCTTTGTTTGATTACATGTGATTTATCATAGTGGACGCACATTCTAAATAGTCGACTGTGATTCCTACCAAAAATTCCTGTGCTGAAAATACTATAAAAATGTTACTAGGCACATTCATGACTCATGGGCTCTGTGAACAAATACTTTCTGATAATGGAAATCATTTCACTTCAGAGATCTTCAAGAAGTTCTGTGAAGCCAGAGTTATCCAGCATATCTTCACACCTCCATATCACCCCCAATAAAACGGCGAAGCTGATAAATTTGTGCAGACATTTAAACAACAATAATGAAAAGTAAATTGAGTGGGGAGAAGATGAAACCATCACTTAGCTAGATTCTAGGCAGATATAAAGTTACTCCTCATTGTACTACAGGTATAGCGCCATGTGAACTGTGTTTTTACTGCATTTATATATGAGACAATTACTTTTTGTAAATACAGCTAGATATCAAGATATTTTAGATAATCGAGATATCTGTGCAGTAAATATCGAGATATAATTTGTAGCCTTATCGCACACCTCTATTTAAGACTTTGATTTTCCAAGCCTAAATCTGGCAGCGGCAGAAACATCAGAATCCAATGAAGCAATGAGCAGACCACTCAACATAATCTGAAAAAATGAGCACTAGACAATACCCTTTGTGAGACATAAAGCCTGCAGAGAGTTAAGCAAGGAGGAGATGTAGTGGATTGCATCAGGACACATGATTACAATGCACACATATAAGTTGTAACATACGTATTGTATGTACTTTGATAAAAGAGTACAATAATCATAAAATTTGTTAGGACTTTTGTTGGGACTTAGAATTTTATTAGGTTTTTGTTATGTAATCATGCACTTGATAGCTATAGATTGTTTGTGAATTATAAGCGTTACCATGTGAAGTGTGGAACAAAGCAAGAACTCCAGTAGATAAGTGTTAATAGCTCGTGCTCCGAACTCGTTAAAGTTGTGAGCTTTGCGACATCTGGCACCCATTGTGGGGCTGCGAACATTGAGAAGAGACGATTAAGCTAGATAAGTCCGAGGACACCTGCTGTTGCCACTTCCCCACTCCAGACTGACTGCCGAAAAGGATTCCTTATATGCAAATTCCTTGGTGCCAGGTGTTAATAGGTACCACAGAAGGGCAAGTGTGTTTTTCTAAGATATCGTTGTTTGCGTATACTGTATTACAGCCATGTCTGAAAGCAAACGACAGCGTTCAATTTGTGGAAGTCACAGAGGAATTGTCATGAGGATTGTCAGATAAGTTGACGATTTAGAGGGACCAATGACTGCAAAAAAGTAAGAGAATTGAATATCAAATTACAACAGCTAGAGGAGGCAGGGGCGGCTGAAGCTCTCTGTGAATGGTAGGGCACTTGAAGCTGTACAAAGTAGCTATAGACATTAAGGGATCTGGAGGCATGGCCTCAGAAAACTTTTGAAAATAGATGCTCTGAGATTGATTTTCAGCATAATTTCAGGTGTACATTCCAGGTTGTAACTCAATACGATAGGACTTAGCTTTATGCAGGCAAACTACATCATAACAGTAATACAGCAGCTACAAGTGCAGGTGTTGATTTTATACAGATGCTGATCTATTAGTCAATTATGACTGTTATATGAGAATATATCAATCAATGGTATGTATTACCAAATTACCAGCAAAAAGTGGTGGGGCTCTGGCTCCATCAACCCCACCTTCTGAGCCACTCTTAACTAGAGGCTAAATTGTAGGTACTTAGTGATATTGATAAAGATATACTTAGTGTGATGTGGGTGAAAATAAACGAGTCAGAGGCAATAACTTCCAAAATTGTGAATTGCCAATAAAGGATTCACGAAGCCATTAGAATACTCACAGACCCACCTGTTGTACCTATACCAACACCTGCACCAACCTCAACTCCCATTCCTAAAGTAAACTTATGGTGTTCAGACATCATGGTCAAACGTTTTGAGATCCTTCAAATCTACTGTTCATGAGAATCCAGAAATGTCAAAGTTAGAAAATTCATTTACCTCAAATCCCTCATGGAAGGATATGCTGTCAGTTGTATTCAAGGGTTAACCTTATCAGAGGCTAACTATGATGTAGAGAGATTTGGCAGACCTCAACAAATCATAACAGCCTATATGGAGGAATTGCTGAGAATCCAAGGCTCTGTTGGAAATCATCCTTCCTCATTGTGTTCTACCTTTGATAAGATCATGGCACATGTCCGTGGACTGGAGTCACTTAGAATTAGTTCAGGCCAATATGGCAGCTTACGTACTTATTCCTGTCATAATGTCAAAATTTATCTAAGGGCTGCACGTGAAACTAACAAGGAAGCGTGGGACGTTGAAGAGTTACTGCAAATTATTAAGCAAGAAGTGGATGCCAGGGAAACGTGAAGGAACACTTGTTAACCCTGGTAATCATCCCAAAAGAACTCTCACCAATTCTAATCTAACTACAAACTCAATTGTTACTATATACGTACTAGCACTGGAATCCCATGTGTCTATTGACATTGCTTAGCTTCTGTGTGTGTCCCCATGTGTGTGTACATGTGTGTGTGTGTGTGTGTGTGTGTCTGTGCGTGTGTGTGTGTGTCTGTGCGTGTGTGTGTGCATGTCTGTATGTGTGTTGCGTGCATGTGTGTACATGTGTGTCTGTCCATGTGCGTGTCTGTGTGTGTGTGCATGTCTGTGTGTTTGTGTGTGTGTGTCCGTGCGTGTCCTTGTGTGTGCGGGTCTGTATGTGTGTGAGTACTGTGTGTGTGCGTGTCCATGTGTGTTTGTGTGTGTGTGTGTGTGCGTGCGTGCGTGTCCTTGTGTATGTGTGTGTATCCGTGTGTGCATGTCCGTGTGTGTGTACATGTCCGTGTGTGTGTGTGTGTGTATGTGTGTGTGTGTGCGTGCGTGCGTGTGTCTGTTTGTGTGTATGTGTGTGTGTCTGTGTATGCGTGTCTGTATATGTGTGTCTGTATATGTGTGCGCAACTGCGCATCCGTGTGTGCATGTCCGTGTGTGTTTGCGTGTCCGTGTCTATGTGTGCGTTTCTGTGTGTGTGCGTGTCCATGTGTGTGTTCGTGTGTCTGTGTGTGTGCGTGTCCGTGTGTGTGCGTGCGTCTCCGCATGCGTGTGTGCGTGTGTTTGTGTCCATGTGTGCGTTTGTGCATGTGTGTGTGTGTGCATTTGTGCGTGTGTGTGTGTGTGCGAGTGTGTATGTGTTTGTGTGTGTGTCCACTGCCCAGGCTATTAAAACATTCACATAAAATGAAGCATGAATATCCAAATCCTAGCTACATACATAGATGATGTGTGTGGCCTTAGTAACAAAGTGCATCATGAGTTACCATCAAAGGAGAGCAAGGTAATGCTGTATTTGCCATTCATTTTACTGTAATAGACATTTAACCAGCTGTTCATTACTATCAGGATCAGGGATGTGCCCACAGTGGTCGGCACCGACCACCCCTCAGATAAATTAACCACCACTACTAATTCACTTACCAATACTAGTATGAATGTAAATGCTTAGTTTTGCTAGCCACTTTACACAAAACAAAGTGTCTACAAGGAATCCTAGATGCAGTGGGAGTATACATATTAAAGATCACTAAGTTATGGAGATTTAAAACCTCATTTTGTAACCACCACTCTCTTAAACCTGGGCACATCCCTGCAAGATGGATCACTTTTGTTAAGTTGGCATACCCAAAGTAGACTGGCCTATACATAGTGTTACAATAAGAACTTAAAACAAGTTAATACTACTAGACAGATGTTAAAAGCATCGTGGGGGTGAGCCTGATCGACGTAGCACGAATAAGCATAACATGCGCAATAATAAGAATTGCTATATGTCACGTGTGCTTGTCCTAAAGTGTGAGCACGTGGCTGAGGTGATGGAGGTTTCAGATCTTACAGTGCCAACCTGCAATATTTTCAATGGCAGTACTGCTGTAGTAGACTATTTGCGTTTTACAAACCTTGTTTCCCTTTCTTCATTTGTTTCTCTTTCCCTTCTGATTCTATAACGCTCCCTTCTTCTTCTCAAACTTTCTTCTCTCTCTTGCGCACTTTCAACTCTGCTAGCCATACTGCATACCATGTGGCGGAGCCAATCCTTCTGTGCTACTAACGTAAATTTTCAGGAATGCGACGACCGTACCACGGTTGAATAGACTACTAACAGTGTGGGGCTTTCCGTGTTCATAACGTAAACTTTCGGGAATGCGACGACCGTACCATATATGGTTGAATAGACTACTAACAGTCTGGGGCTTTCCGTGTTCGTTACGTAAACTTTCGGGAATGCGACGACCGTACCATATATGGTTGGTTGAATAGACTACTAACAGTGTGGGGCTTTCCGTGTTCGTGCGTAAACTTTCGGGAACGCGACCACCGTACGACGGTTGAACCGACTACCGCCATTATGGAGCTCGCTCAGGCTCGCCCCAATTATTAAAAAGTTTTATCAATAGTACTCAGTAAACAGCAGAAATTTGTATGCGTTGCTACAGTATGTGTTCCTTAGTGATGAGTCTTTGCTCGTGTGACTTACTCATTAATTACTTTACAATACATTGAATAGAAGTTTCTTAACAGTGGTTTACGCCTCGAACATGTATTGATAATAAGTGATTTAGAAACCCTCGGGCCTTCAGTAGCTCCCTCATTACACTCAGGAAGATACAGCCTTGGACCCTTTGCTTTCTAAATCATTCACTTACTTAGGCCTTGGTGTCTATTATTTAGGCCTATTTGTGGTTTTTCTGAATAACTTAGTTCTGCTAGTAATTTGACAACTTAATCAACTACTAAAGATAAATTTGATTGGCTGAATCAATATCTTCACAGCACTTTCTACCTGGTTGCTTAGCAATACTACAGCAATGGTTACTAGGACTGGTTGCCATGGATCTATGTCATAGCAACCATTAACATGGAAATATTTCTAAGATAATTCATAATTTGAACTGTGGCAACCAGTCCCTAGCAACCATTGCTATGGGCGAAACACAAATTACCTTGTAATTCTAAATCAGTTAGACACATGGTAACTAAGTGATTAACAACCCCTTGCTACACTTGGGATGCTACAGCCTCGGGCCCTTGGGGTTTCTAAATCACTTAGTTACCTTGATCTCTACGTCTAACTTACATATAACGTATTTATATAATATCACTTTGTTGCATTATAGGTTTTAAGTATCAACGACCTCCACCATTACCATCCAACCATGTTAAACGTCAAATTTTATTGGATGAAATTGCAACTAAATTATTACAAGCTACCAATGACCCTAATAAGTATGAAACAACATTAACTATTACTGGAGCTGGTGGATTTGGAAAGACAACTACTGTAATATCATTGTGTCATCATCATATTGTACAAGAACAATTTACTGGTGGTTTTGTTTTTATTGAACTAGGACCACAAGCTACTGATCCCAGTATTAAACTGAGTCAATTATATCATTTACTAACTGGTAAATACTTAAAACAATGTGATATTAATCATGCTGAACAAGAGATTAATCAACTCACCAGTGATTATTATCGTAATCTTCTTGTCATTATTGATGATGTATGGCATGTTGAAGATGCAGAGCCTCTTGTGAAGGCATTTTCAAATTGTAAAATAATCCTCACTGCCAGGATGAATGATATTGAGCAATACATTCCATCTAGACAATCAGTTGTTATTGGTCCAATGATACAAAATGAAGCAATTTCTCTACTTACCAGTGGAGTCATTGATAGTAGTCAACTGTCACAAGAGGATGTGAGCTTACTTAATGAGATATCTCAAGATGTCCACCTGTGGCCACTACTTCTGTCCCTTATCAGAGGACAATTATCTCATAACCTGAAACAATATCATTTGTCTTATCACAAAGCCATTCAAAAAGTACAAGCTAAACTACATCATAAAGGTCTAACAGCTTTTGATAAGAATAACATTGACACTATGAAGAAAGGTCGTAAATTAGCAGTGAAAGCTTGTATTGACATTACATTAGAATCACTCACAAAATCATCAACAGATAAAATTAAATCATTAATAATATGGACTGGAATTGGTACTTCATTACAAACAGCAGTATTAAACAATTTATGGAACATTTCTGAACAAGAAGCAGAAGACACTGTTGATGTACTATGGGCCTATGGCCTAGTCCAATTTACTGATATTACAATATCTCCTAACAATATCAAACAACATTGTGTGGAGGTTCATGCTGTCATCAGTCAGTATATCATGGAGTGTATGGATAGTAAGGAAGCTTTAGCTCTTTCACCATATGGTGGATTAAACACTTCTAAGTCAGTTAATGAAAGATTACTATTAACATTTCTACAATCATATGGAGTACATGATCCATCATCACTAACAGCTATGGATTATTTGAAGTATAAACTAAGTGCAATAGAAAATGCTGTGTTACCACAATACCTCAAAAGCATCAACATGCTGACAGTTATTGACCCTCATGATGTTATAGTAAAATTACAACCTATAAAGGATCTTCTAATGACCTCACCATACACTAAAAATTTCTTGTTAGGTGAGGAAATTAATTCATTAACAGTTGATTGTACACATGTATTAAAAGATGCTCACAAATTGTGCAGAAAGTTAAACCAAAGTGTACAAAGAAATCTTTATGAAAACAATTATGATAAATTAATTCAAACTGTAGAAGAATTCATTATAAACTATCCTTTGTGTAATGTAGCACAAAAAGCTGTTACCATAATGAAGAAGATCATACCATACTGTGATGGTGAACTACTACATTGTATGATGATGAGGTGTGAGTATTTGCAGATGAAGACACATGATTATCATAACATCACTACATTAATATTACCTTCTATTAAGTTATATATTAAACTACATAAACAAATAACTAGTTCATTACATAATGGATCACCTGATATTGAACTGACTTATCGTTACTTCATGTCTGGGAAGTATAATGAAGAGTTAAAGTTAGTGAGGACTAATCGCCTCATCGAACTACAAGAGGTTGCTCCTAACTATGTACATCGACAAGCTACACAACAATAACATTACATACACTAATTACAGTATACTAACTAGTAAAACATTATTATTATTTTAATTTACATTCAGGCTATGTACATGACTGTGTGTTCCTTTCCAGTCATTTCTTATTAAGGATACATAAAGTATTCCACTATGACATTGTCATGAATGACTTTGCTATCCAGCAGTCATTAATGAGCTGCCATCACATTATCATGTATACATACATCATTATGCATACATAGCTTGCAATATGCATGAATAGGAGCATGTTAGTTATGTTAGTATCGTATAGTGCAAAATGTTGTTGATGGAAATTTAACGAAATGGAAGACAAGAAAATTTGACCAGTAAAAAAATAAACATTAAATCTGATGAACCTTAGTCAATATTTAATCCCGTCAAAATTTGCAACATATACAGTATACCGTATACGTCAAAACATTCGAGGGGGAAAACTTTCGTGGTTCATCAACAATGTGGATTATGTAGGGAAAACTTTTGCGGTTCGCAGCCTTAAAGCCCACGCGTGCCTCTGCAATACGGATTTTAGAGTGTGCGCAAATTAGAATAAAGTTTGACACGCGCGTTGGGTGCATGGCTGAAGTCGAATTTGAAACTGACAGTTCTGTCTGTGGTTATCATGTGTATCAAGACAATTGGATGCCTGTGATTGGAGAATGACTTCACTGCGAATGGTTATTTTCTAGTTTTGAAGCAGGAAAAGTATCAATGGTAAAACATTCGCGTTTTGCTAAAATCCGCGAAAACTGCTAAAGTTTTCCCCCTCAAATGTTTTGACGTATACGGTACATAATTATTGCTTTTAATGGCTGTAAAGCCTTTGACAATTTAATAATCGATATAACTTTGGCTGGGAAAATCTTTTGTAAATGACTATTAATTCTCCTAACTTACCCCATTATAATGCCAATTAAAATTCACATACATTTTAATAATGTGGATTTCATTAAAATGAGGCGGCAGGAGCAATAAGATCAATGATTTCATCCATCAACATTCAAAAATTTCCTAATCTTGATTTCTCAATTTTTTCACCATGGTGTTACTGGTATGTTACTTTCCTTCTATGTATATGCAAAACGCTAAATATCCAGATAGATCATAATTATTTTTACACCTTGCATTGTAAAATCAGTTTTCACCACAAGCAACAAAGCCCTGCACACAATGAGGATATGTCACTGATTGATTATCCCACTATAGCTACACACATTGTATGACTAGTGTTCTATCCAGTGAATTTACCAGCACACTTTATAATATTATACTCAAAATCAACCTTTATTAATTTTAATCAAGTACGAGACCCTTTTGTATGTAAATCTGGGATCATCAATATCCTTCGCAGGGTTCAGCCCAGGAATTTCTGAGTGGTGGCCAAACATGTTAAGTGTGTAGGGCATGCATCATTAATTTATGTAAGCATTGTGCTGATCAGTTTTAAAAGGTCCTGATCAGTTTTAAGAGGTACTGGTCCAACTAGTGTAATCAGAAGTCTCAGAACTCTACTTTTGTAAATCCAAATTGCTAAGGTAACACCCATCTATGCCACTTTCACATCATTGTACAGGAGTTACCTAGTTTACAATATGGGCTTCTAGAGTGTGTGTCCTATGACTCACAAATGCAACGTAAGGTTGCTTATGGGTTTCTGAAGCTGTGTAAGTGCCTAAGTTGTTAACTGCCATTACATCATCTTCCGTATTTGTATGCATACTTATATATCCGTTTTTGTCAGCCACTGTTGTTTTTGTGCACAGAATCATGCTGAAGAGAAAAATAGTGCTTACAACTCTCAACTTGCTAAGCAAAAATTTGCTAATGCTGATTCTGACATTTCTACGCGAGTTCGCACGTGGACTCTCCACGAGTGTCTGTAGACACTAGTTCGCATATGGACTCATTCTTCAGGTACTAAGATAACAATTTAAGGCTTGATTACACTAATCCCCTATATATTTGTTAGGAAGCAGCGCTTTACGTGACATAACAAATTCAGTGTTGCAAGGAACAGCCGAGGGAACAGCGAACCAACCAGCAGCAATTCAGCAAAACGAACCAGCATCCCAACCTGAAGATACCATACAGGTGAAGGTCCGTCAAGCAATAGAAAAAGTACAGAAGCATTTACCTGATGAGGCTATAAGGCATATAACTAGGGAAAAGGTAACATACAAACCCATAGATACAGGCATCTCTAACATTCGTTCTAGTGGCTGTAAGCCTAAGTCCTGGAAGCTGAATTATAACTTTTTTAAATGGTGGATATTATGCAGACTATGCCAGCATAATGGGTACAATGGGTTTACCAGTGATGCATCACACAACCTTGTTTCTTGGGTTGGTACTCACGTGGAGCAGTGGTCATGTGATCAAGTTAGATCAGATATTGTGAAGCGTGGTGACAAAGCCCAGTGGACTGCCAGCTTTGATGGCTTCTATTAACAAGAGGGTCCCATTCGAATAATTTATCTGCCACTCTACACGATGAAGAGGCTGACCGCATAGCCTGATTTACCCATCGTACTAAACGTGGGAAGGGTTCCAATTGGGAGGGCATGTTATCTAGGTCTGGTACAGAGGGGATATGCTAGATGAACTTTTACGTAAGATTAAGTCGCAAGGATACACTGTAGGGCAAATCATAATGGATCATGATACGTATTTCTGCCAATGCAATAGTTTGCAGTGTTTGCACACATTTTCCTGACCTACATATTAGATACTGTAGCAATCATTCTGCAAAGACATTTTATTATGAATTAAGTAAAATTAAGTCTCTTAGTTGTAAGTAAAGAAGGAAGGTAAGGCACAACATGGCAGTGTGTCATAAGAACTTGGGCCCAATCTGGAAACTGATTTATCTGTGTGAGATGGACGTGGACATTCCTGAAGATGCCCTGTCTACCATATTGAATGAGCAGAAGTTGTGGGACCGTAGTCGTGAGCGGAGAAATCAGAGCAAGCACTACCACTATCAAAGAATACACAAACAGAAGACCAACAAGAGACATGCTGCTGAGAAAGAGCACATGATAACTTTGCAAGCTGTAGGCTGAACCACTGCTGAGTATGTTGGATCCTCTGGTATTGCTGAAGTCACTAGTTCCACAGTTATTGAAGAAAGAGATGAAGTATATGATGAGGAAGATGGAGATGAGAACAACATTGATGAATACAAAGAAGTGTCTGCAGATGTAGATGGACCATCATCAGATGAACTGCCCTTGTTGTTTTTCTTTGACTGTGAATCTACTGGTGGAAGCATGTACAATGACCACATCATTGAGCTTGGTGCAAAGGTAGTTGCAGTGCCTAACTCTGTAAGTATCACTCAACATCAATATGGCTCACTAATCCACTCTTCTCAAAGTATTGCTAAGGCTGTACAGACCAAATGTGGGATTACCGCACAGATGTTAGTTACCGAGCCTCCGTTTAGGCACGTCCTTGAAAAGCTTCTTGCATGGATCTCTTCAACTGTATATAAGAAGTGGAGCAGTGGCAAGAGCTCAAATATTTCCAGTACTTGTTGCCCACAATGGGTTTGTTTTTGATTTTTATTATTATTATCTGAATATTTACATAAAAGGAATATACCATTTAATAGATTAGTTTCAATAAATTTGCATTTTGTCGATACATTTTATGACTGTAAGAAACATGTAAAGAATAGTAATGGTATAATTTTTGCAAATTGGTCAGCATCAGAAAAGAAACAATTAGAAGTAAGTAGTTTATATAGTAAGCATTTTGCAGATGAAACATACAATGCACATAGGGCCATGGACGATGTAGTGACTATGGAAAGGCTTTTTGCTAGAACACCTTTGGTGTCACTGTTGTCAACTTTAACTATATGGAACATGCATAAAGTAGTACAGGAATGGAATAGTAAAGTGCAAAAGAACAATAGGATACAACAATTAGTAATAGGGTTTATGCAGGATACCAGTCACTCAAATGGCTAAAAGATTGGAATTGGCAAGGCTGTCATATAAATATTTAAAAGTGTAATACGAGTCTATGTCATCCCAAGATGCATTTGTCAAGTGACTGCGCTCGGTAGGAGTTAAGCATATAAACTAAGGCATGAAAACATTTGCATGCATTTCAAAAAAGTATTAACATGTAAGTTTATGTTATCATGTGTTTATGTTTATGTTTATGTTGGGACATTGGGAAGAGTAGACTCATAGGCGTAGGAACCAGGTGTGCTCTGGGAGCTGGATCACCCCCTGCTTTTACTGTCACTCCATAGGAATATGATTTTCTCCATACAAATGTATCTTAATGATCATTATAGCACCTGATATAGCACGATAGATCTGATATAGCATCTCAGCTCTGAGCAGCTTCCTATGCCTCTGTCAGACTGGCATGACTTGTGAGTGAGCAATTACCTGATGTTGTGTGTAATTATATTATTCTGTTATAGAAAAAAGCAGCAGAATCTTTTAACATGATGTGTGTGTGTGTGTGTGTGTGAGTGTGAGTGTGTGTGTGTGTGTGTGTGTGTGTGTGTGTGTGTGTGTGTGTGTGTGTGTGTGTGTGTGTGTGTGTGTGTGTGTGTGTGTGTGTGTGTGTGTGTGTGTGTGTGTGTGTGTGTGTGTGTGTGTGTGTGTGTGTGTATTGTGTGTGATATTATTACACCAGGGAACAGTCCACTGACAATACGCCAGTAGAGGGCTTGTGAGTTATTACCTGGTGATATATATGTACCATCCATGTTACATTAGGAAACAAAACCCACAATGACTTGTAACGTTATTGCCTGGTGCTGCATATACATGTGTATTATTTTGTTACAGCTAGGAAACTAGTAGTACATTTTAGCCTATGATGATTGGCTTGGTTATGGTATACTGAAAGTAGCATCAATGAACCTCTGAGGCTCTCTCTGCTGTGAATAAGGATTTTGAAAGAATTACACTAAAGGTCTAAGGCCTGCACAGACTACATGTTTGCAGAAAAGCTCAGTAGAAGACAAGAACTTTTGCTAGATCAGCAACATAGTGATTCTGTTTTGTGTTTGTGGTTATTGAAAATTGTTTTATAAACAATCATTATTTGAAAGGCGCACGCCAGATCAACAGGGTCTTGAAAAAAAAGCGATCTACATTTTAGTAGGACTGTCGTGAAGTTTTGAAACTTTTCCTGGGTAATCTTAAATAAATTTGGAAGGCTTTGATGCTTGAGTATTTTTTATAAGTGGCTCCAGTCCTTTGTTATGTCAATTTATAATTGGAGTTCCATTGAGTGGCTTCACCTTTCGTTCGTTTACTGAAGAATGGTTAGTGGAATTGCAAAATCCAAGCGAGAAGATTTGACAAATTGTCTGACAAGGATCTTAATCAAAAAATGGAATCACTGCAAGATGTTCTATGAAACTAGTTTTAAAAAAACGGTTGTTCGCTTTGAAGTATTGGTGCACGACTATACATTGGTGTTAAGGAATCTAGTTTGATTTATGTGAAAGCTTAAGCTTGCTAGTTTCTTTATAAACCATGTCTAGACGCTATGCATTGATTCCAGTTTTGAGAGAATGTATAAAAGTGTCGTATGTATGGCTTCAGAGACCTGCGGGCACCCTTAAAAGCTGCTTCCGATGCATTCAAAGATAATTTAAAACTGATGAATCTGGCAGGACCAGGGGCGGATCCAAGGGGGAGGTTTTGAGGTCTCGAGACCTCCTTTCCAGAAATATATCAAAGAAGCCAAAAGAATGATGTATTGGTATGCAACACACTAAAATGCATTATTTCTTGTCATTTCAACACTTTATGTGATAAAACAACTTATATCTTCTAAGGGTTGCACCAACCACACCCCCTACTCCATATTTGGTTGAATAGTTCCTTGTATTTACTTAACTCTAAATCTTAATGATTTTTGTGTTATAATAACAAAAAACCCTATAGATTATGGGGGGCTGCACCCTCCACACCCCATGCATCAGAGATACACTGCTGTGTTCAGAACCTCCTCTCAGGAAACCCTGAATCCACCCCTGAGGACACTTGAGTTGTTTCTAGTTGTTTTTACAGGAAAATATATTATTATTATTATTAAGGAGACACAGTACTAGTCACACGAAAAGCCATCCTGGACCTTAGCATCTCCATTAAGGACTAAGTAACCATATACGTATCTACAAAAGAGCTGTTTTATATTTGTTATTTTCTTTACTTACTTGATACAGCACTTCCAGTTTCTCTCTCATTCATTATACTCCTTCTTTGATGGGACACCATTGCTGAACTGATTATGATTTTAAGAAATAACAACTGTACATTCTGACTTAACGTAGGTCTACCCATACAAAATTTGAAGGCTGTGGACACGATTACTTCTAATTTTAGAAGGACTATGCGATCGTGCAGTAGAAACCAGCAATCACAGAATTTATAATGTAATTAGCACATAATAATGAACCCCATACATATACAGCACTCTGAGAAGCTTTTTATAACTGTACTGTGCCTCTTTAAACAACAACATTTCAACCGATGAAGAGTCAGGTGATCACAAATACAAGCATGTGGCCAAGTGAGGCATTATTATATTTACTATTCATGATTAGTGCTATACCATACAATAATAACAAGATGGTTGTATAGAGTGACAGGCCTGTGGACATTTTGATTATAACAAAGTACCTTTAATTCCACTACAAGTGGTGATCAACAGAAACCATAATTGACCGTGGTAAGTAGTTAAATGATATTGAGAAATTGTTTGTAAATTGTGAAATTCATCAATGTTTTCCTTTGTATAAAACTTATGCCATACGGTAAGTCAACTTAGTAAAGTCTGCACTGCTGAAAACATCACACTACGTATGTGACTGTACTTGTCCGAGCAAAACTAGCCTAGTTTACACTTCAAAATTCAATGCTTTATAACTTTTGATTAGACATCACATTAACATGGCTGAAATTTTAATTTGAGTTTTGTTTTAAACATCCAATAAAGTAGATTATATGGTCCATTAACTGAATTGTGGACTACACCGCCTTACGTAGCTCAAACAGTCACATAATTATGGTATATACGTACATACATTCATACGTACGTAACTCTATACATGTTACTGGAAAATTAACCTTTTACAAGGACTGTTATTGTAAATCCTTATTGATGGTGCTAGTAGAAAGCCTCTTATTACTATTAAGTACCACTGGAAACAGTAGAGAGCTTGATGGTTTCCTTTCTCTCCAAGTTTCCCTCTTTCTTTGCTTCCATATTCTCCACAATTCTGAATATCTACTCTACTCTGATCCTATGCATAGCAAAAACTTTAATGCATTCATGAAACAATTTTAAGTCCACAAATCAACAAATGGCTACTTTCCACATACTACAGATTTTATGGGTATAAATCAAGGACAAGCCTTCATTATATTATTACACCTTTATTGTCATTCCGTATATTTAGTAGCGGTGTAGTCAACAATTTCAGTTAATGGACCATAGAATCTACTTCTTTGGGTGTTTAAAACAAAACTCAAATTAAAATTTCAGCCATAACAATGTGATGTCTTATAAAGCATTTAATTTTGAAGTGTAAACTAGGCTAGTTTTTGCTCGGATAAGTACAGTCACATACATGTTACTGAAAAATTAACCTTTTACAAGGACTGTTATTGTCAATCTTTATTGATAGTAGAAAGCCACTATTGATAGTGCTAGTAGAAAATAGCATCATGAAAATACCCTAATGGTTCCTATTGTACGTACCTTTTCAGTTTGAGTATCATAAAACTCAGGTTGAAATGAAGAGATAGTTTCACGAAAACGTTTTGGTGGGAAAAGCTTTTCTGATATGATTGTTAGCTCTTCTCAACAGGTCTGCATCTGTGGTCATGTGATACGTGACGTTAGCAATTCTTCTGGTATCAACGTCAGCCCAATATGGTGCAATCATTTTATAGTTTGTATCTGTAGGAAATTGACCACGATCAGAGTTGAACATAGGAATCTCAGTGGCAAAGCTCAGAGCCCCATTTGTGTTCGCCTGTAAAATACAAAACATCAATAATCATTTAGTTAGCACCTGTTAATTAAACTATTTAGCAGGTGCAGAATTACTATTTGACATTCTGCTCCACATTGTTATGGGAGAAAAGTATTATAAACAAAAACCCTCTATTGCAGACTTCACTATGCCAGCACACTGGGCTTTGATAAAAAGTTGATTAATTCAGTACTCCCACGGGCTATATAATTATAAACACTACAGTAATATACTCACAGTCAACAATATCTTCTCTGCACTGCTGCTTCTATTAAACTAAATCCTTATTGATGGTGCTAGTAGAAAGCCTCTTATTACTATTGGAAACAGTAGAGAGCTTGATGGTTTCCTTTCTCTACAAGTTTTCCCCTTTCTTTGCTTCCATATTCTCCACAATTCTGAATATCCACTCTACTCTGGTCCTATGCATAACAAACACTTTAATGAAATCACAAAACAATTTTAAGTCCACAAATCAACAAATGGCTACTTTCCTCATACTACAGATTTTATCGGTATAAATCAAGGACAAGCCTTCATTATATTATTACACCTTTATTCTTGTCAAAATTTATAATTTGCTAAGGACTGCTTTTGAGCCACGCTATAAATCAAAGTGTCAAAAACTACCGTATAAGACAAAACATTTGAGGGGAAAACCTTTTGCAGTTTTCGTGATTTTTACTCAACTGTGAATGTGAATAGTTTACCATATTAGTCATTCTATTAAAAGAAGCTGCTGCCATAAAAGTGTCCTTGTGAATTTTCATATTTATTCTAACCTCTAAAGTTTCCACCTTAAATATTTTCTTGTATACGATATTATGGGGCACCATTACCATAATATTATTTTGGTGCACCATTACCAACTCTCTGTTGTCGAGTATTCACTCTTACATAGGAACAACATGTAAACAGTTATTAACTTACCTACTTCTTCACCAAGCTTAATGTTCTTATCTTTGTCTAATAAGTAGACTAGCCACTTCATATCTTTTAAATCACAATAGTGGAGGTATGCCATGACGATTCAGAAGTTCTATTGAATTCCAACCATAAAGTTCCTGTAAAGGAACATTTTTAAAACTTACAAAAACTCACAATACAATAATTTAATATTGAAGGTGCATACCGTATAGGTGGTAATTTTCGAGGGATGAAATTTTCACGAATTTCTTGAGTAAAATAGTCTTCATGAAAATATAATCGCAAACATTTCGTGCATCATCAATTATACTATTGCCTGTGTAACATGCATCCTCCAGTCTTCAGGTGTCTTGCGAACAAATAAACGTGAAAATCCTATTTTAAAGCTTTTAGCGAAATTTTCATGCTTCGAAAATTACCACCTATACGGTATGTATAGCCTAACTTTATATGAAAAGGTGAGCAGTTGCTGTCTACACAATAGACTGATATTTTGACAAGGTAGCTAGCTATGTATTAAAGGTAGTTTACTAACCATAAAATTATTGAGTAAAATGTTTAAGTAAAAATCCATGGATTTCTCATAGAAAATGTTTAAATGATATATTAGGGGGCGATAACTTATAACTATTAATTCACGTAGTACTAATGTATTGTCATTTGTATGGTAGTTTTCAATATGATGATGCTTCTGTGGTCAGCAGAATAAGGAGGCTATACCTTTTTGTCTGGTTAAATAATTATTTAGACACTGTATAGCTAAATTGATAATTTAATAAGACTTAAGCATTCATAAGCCTACTAATAGAACCTTTAGACAACTGCAGCATAATAACATTATGAATCACATAAGCTACAAATGCTCATATAAACAGGCATCTATAAACTGCTTGCCTAATCCACTTTAAACTGCGGTGACAATAACTATCTTGGTTCTAACCGGTATAAACTACTCAACTGCATTGGATTTCATTTTCTCATGTAAAATAAATATAAGCGCCATAAAATTAATTACTTTGCATTTATACTGGTTTGACAAATGTGTGTCATTAACATAAAAATGGTAAACTTAAGCTTTTACGCAAGAGATAACTATATTTGACCCAGAGGCGGATCTAGGATTTTCTGAAGGGGTCAAAATGTAGAGGTAGATCTTTGAAGAAGGGGTCTGAGGGTACAGCCCCCAGAAGCTTAAACACCAAATCATATACAAGGAATTCAAATGTTCTAACCATATATGGAGTGGGGGTGTGGTGGGTGTACCCCATTATAGGCTATCTTATCTTATAAAGTAAAGAAATGATACATTTTAGTGTGTTTTATACCATTACATCATTCTTTTGGCTTCCCTAATATACTTCAGGAAGGGAAGGTCATTTGACCCCTATGACCCTCCCCTGGATCCGCCCCTGATTTTGGAAGACCTACCATCTATCACGAGACACATAAATTAATTCTAAGTAATTTTTGGCAATATAACCTGATAGGACTACTTTGAATTACTAAATTAATTACAAAAAGACTTTTGATTGGCTTGTGGGTTAAAGTTACTGGACTGCAAAGTTATGATTTCAATTGTGTGTAGATGGTAGGTTTCCCACATATAACTATTTTAATTGTTTTGTAGGTAGCTGAAACACAAAACAAGCTTGAAAAAGAACAGCTGGATTGATTCTGAAATTGGTGTGCAGTTGTTGGAGCCTATCATGCGTCCCATTCTACTGCACTTGGTGGATATACAGAGCCATAGGAATATAGTACCTAATTTTCAACATTAGTGACTGATTCTGTGAAAACCCTCCATGATCATGTAGTTCACATAACCTCACAATAATAACTGTAAAATCCTGATAGTGGCATCGATTCTTAAATACCATATAGAGGGAAACTTTGGCGGGGGCAAACTTTGGTGGCAAATTCATTATAAAAACATATTTGGCGAAAAAAGAATCTGGCAAATTTATCCATTTCTCCGATTGCAAGCAAAAGATTTTACCATAAAAAGTTACGTTAACACCACAGTTGCGCAAGAGGGGACTAGCCCCGCATAGCTATATAGCCATGTTGCTAGGCTGTGCATGTTTAACTCAGTAGCAGTGAAAGAAACTCCAGCCACAGTTTTTCGTTTAGCTAACAATTCGATCGAGTACAGCCTCGCGTAAAGTGGGCGTGTCCCACTAAGCTGTGTTTATAATATAACAATCTTACTACCAGGTTATCATGAAAGTTTTTAGCTACGTAGCTATACAGCTATATATATCCTTTGTTATAGGATTTTGGATACTTCAAGCAACAGAGCCTTTCACGAAAAGAGGGTATGGCATCAAGCGATTTTCTTGCAATAGCTATATACTTAGCTACTGTGACTAGCTATAGTCTTTATCCAGTGATATTCATGCAGTCAAGCGTGCACACTTAAAGCTTCATACTTTAAAATCAATATTCAACAAATTTTATGCAACCATAAATTTTGACTGTGGAAACTTTGGTGGCGAATTTACGGTTAATCACCAAATTAGCCAACATTTCCCTCCGCCAAAGTTTCCATCTATACGGTACTTTATAGCAAATGTACCTGGATCATTTGTCAACAAATAGCTAAAACATTACAAGAAACAGTTCAATAGTTATGACCTTTTATTTATTTATTATTTATACAGCATAGCTACATACAGTAAAAGTTTACAATCATGTCAAGTGGTGGTATTATAAACTTGGTTGCATGCAGAGGGCCTGTTGGTATCTAGTGCTAATAGCCACATGTTCAAAGTGGATCAAAATTTGCATGAAAAATGGGGGGTTTCGCATAACCAGTAACATTTGTGTATGATATACCGGATACATGATCAGTAATGGTGGTCACTTATTATAATGAGTGGCTACTGTTACTATGGTTTTACAGTAGTTAACATTTTTGAATTAGCCCACTAGAGGCGTAGCCAGACCTGGGCATACCCGAAGTGTCAAAATGCTTATTTCATCAAAGTTTATAGAAGTACAGCACTGAAATCATGGTACCCACTTATTATACAAAGGAAAGAATAACATAATAGTGTGCATATCCTTACCTTTAAAAACTGAGCGGACTACAATACAATGTCTTGATAGACTGTTCAACAATTTGGTGTGTTATCGAAAAGTTACGGATGTTACTTTAGTTGCTATGGAAATGTAGAAGCTGCATAAACAAAAATTATCACAGCACGTGATACCAATATCTTACCTATGCTTGCCATTTCTTTGCTTATGCTCTGCATTGTCTCTAAGCGATGAATCCTCGACACAGAGTAGAGCATTAAAAACTTTTCAAAACCTGAGTGGATTCTTCAGAGAGAAGGCAGTGTTCCCCTCTTCTGGTCTCTACGTCGTCACTACTGTTTTCGCCAACATTGAGTTCATCTTTAGTGATGTTACAACGTTAGTGATACTTGAACGCTTTCGAAGTAGAGTAGCCATTTTAAACACATGTATAGCAAATCACGTGATGCACAGCACGTGCATTATTGCGGGAGAAATTTATTCAACATGTGTATTGATAGCGCTGTTGGTGTACACAGCGATGTTGGACATAGTGAAGTCGAGGTAATGACGCTGACCAGTCTCGTTATTCAGAACACCGATGGTTTGATTACTGTAGAAACCTGACGTAATTCGGCCACGTGGTACATTATTCAGGTAAGATATAAGAGATGTAGTATATTGAGTGCCGGTGTGTTATATCTGTAAGTAGGCTTAAGTCTATTATGCTTTTAAATTTACCTATTGTTTCCGGAAATTCTTTTTAATTTCACCTATTATTCCGGAATTATTCTCAGGGAAATTGCACTTTTTACTATAATACAACAAATAATTACCTTAAGTAAGTATAAAAAGCTGTCAACAACAAAAAATTTCCTAAGACGTTGCCATAGATACGAGAAATATGTGATTGTGGGTTAAGTTTTTACAAGTGTGAGTGTATAATGGCTTGGGAGACAAACAACAGCTTTGATTTTAAATAGGAAAGACTATATCAGCGATTTTAAAGTAAGTTTCTTGTACTTTTAAGCTAGAAATGTTAGTTTATAATAGAATGTAAATTAAAATATCCTATTATTCCAGCATAATAGACACATGCCTATCTATAGGGTACTGCTAATGAGTAATTTTCTCGTAAACTGATGCAGTCACCCTAAAAATCAATAATCAAATAATCATAATCAGGTGACAGTTTCAGTAGCTACACTTGCACTGCACATACTCAACAGACCTCTCAACTCTTACGATTTGATCGTGAGACACACAATTTCAGCATTGATCTCACAACTGCTTGTTCATTTCACGATTTCTCACAATTTTACAGAAATATTATTAATATGCGCTAAAATACTCAATTATTGTGTCACGTGATCTCACACGTGACTTCAGATTTGTATTACTTGAAAACTTCAAAGCGGAAAGGCTAAACCCCACTCAGGAGTGAAAAGATTGATGTGGTAAAGTTGTCAGTGAATATAATTATATTATTGCAAATGTTTATGCAAATTATTTTGTAAGCTGACTACACTGGCCACAAGAGTCGGATAGAATATCAGGCTGACAATTTGTCGTACTCCATGACTTCATACCTACATAAAAGATTCAAAAGAGTGAACGGGTAATCAATACAATGAAGTCAACAATGGTTTGAAATTGATGAGTATTCTAGATGATTTTGAACTTCTGTACTCACGTGATCCAAGACTAGCCATGCCAAACGAAGCTCGTGGGTTTTATCATAGAAATTATCATAGTGTAGGCTACACCATAGCATAGGGAAATAATGAGCTGTAAAAACAGCAGTGTTGCATCTAGTTAGCTAGGTAATCATGCATTTTCAACAAATTTTGTATATAAATTGTATGTGCATGCTGTGTGGGGTGGGTTTCTCACGACCAGGTGTGTTCCCAGGTTGAGAGGTCTGACTCAAGGGCTGATTTTCTCCACGGTTTTTAAAATCCACTGGTTAAAGTTTTTAACCTATACTTATGCATATATGGTTGGGCAATTTTTCAGTATTACCGATTATTGTGATATTAAGTGCCATGATATTAAAGAAATAATTGTGACCCGACATGAGAAAACTGAGCTTATGTACACAAAATACACCTATACATATTATGGTACGTATGTATTTCCTTTGTAAACTGCATGAGATTCCCTATTAAAAGCTGCATAAATAGTGAAAATTGTGTTAGACTCCCATGTTTCTATAAAAAGTTATTTAATTTTGAAATCCAAAATGTGGTCAAATTTTATGTGCACATAAGCCCTATTTTCTCATTCCGGGTCACATGTTGAGACATCATAATAATTATCGTGAACCATAATGTGTGACCAGATTTTGGAAAAGCTCAGAAGGGGCGCAAAATAATTTTAAGAAATTTTGAATATGTGTTTTGTCTTCTGCACACATGTAATAGTCTTGTGCATCCAAAACTTATAAATTCAACCAAATCCGTTTTTGTTATAGTTTAGTGTAAGTTTTGTATTAATGAGATGGTTGAATGTGTATGTGGATGGCTCTTGATTTCAGTAACTTGTGATTCTCGGATGATATATAGATATTACTAAGGAAAATGTGCTTTACTTGCATAATTAGTGTGGGCACTGTAAAAACATTCATGTGTATATCACACAATATTTTGTGTGACATTTTGGTCAAAAAAAATCTCCACTTAATTCGTGTGACTATCACACACTTTTATGGTGTGAGTGACATAATTTTTTTTGTCTCCTGAACATGCCCATATTGTTTTACACACACTCGCTTTATGTTATTATACCACAATCAATTATATTAACAGTGACTTAAAAAATAAAAATACAAACACATGAAAAAGAAGTCTAAATACAAAGAAAAATGACCTAATCACTATATACCAGTTCCATGAGCATTGCGGCATCTATTAACTTCATCATCACCAGTAACAAGCAGGTGTAATTCTAGATTTCACACATAAGATTTGACTGTCACGGCTAGTTATTTATCACCTGCAAAAAGGCCTTTACTAAAAGCCACATAATTAACATATGGATACCTGCTTTTTTGTGTTGCAGATTTAAGGCAAGATCATAACCGGGCATCTTGGTATTGACTTCAACAAAACTATAGACATCTGATTAGCATCACAGTTCAATGAGGCCCGTTGCACCACTTTGAAAGTAATATTACCTGTAAAAATCATTACTAATATGCTGCACAATCACACATGCATACATACCCAGCAATTTCTGTTGCTCAAATGCACACATAGTAGCTAGCATATCACCAGAATCAGAAACCGTCAAGTTCTGAACAATGGGTCATCTGATGGTAAAACAGTAGTACAGCAATGTGTATCAGTACTGAAAAATAAAACCAAGTAGTTATCACATCATATGCAATTTAATACATACCTATAGTTTATTTCTTTAGCTTTGGCATTCTGTTCTGAAATCATTAATGCTCAATGTTGATTCTGTGATGACAACCAGTCCAACATCACATGACAGGACACTTAGCTCCTCTAATCACTTTGTAGCTGCAATAAACCTGACGACTGAATTGTACAGCTTGATAGTGTAATTCTACTGCTTGCTTGTTGTTCACCTACTATAAACATGAAGTTGGTGAAGATGTAAGATGTACATACAAAATACCTTCAATGTAAACTTTGGAACACTCACGGCGCAATAAAAAACTTTCTTTGTTGCTGAAAAGGAAGAGAAAATCCTCATAGAAGCTTTTATAATTCATCACACCAGTCCTGAACCGCCACTGGAAGCGACCTGTAATATTTTGAAACGCGAATGAAAACAAAGCGGTGAATTGTAAATACGAACTCTCACAGTTTCATTGAAGCCAATATTAAACCTTCTGTAACCTGAAGTTAAACTGTAATCCCTGCCGAACTCCAGTTGTTGCCAAGAATAAACGAAGTTTATCCCGCCTTTAGTACGATAGCCATTTGTGAAAGAAAATTTACATCGACATCCGCAGTTTTTTGCTATAATTCACGTGACAATGTCATGTGCATTCATAAAAGATGATTGATCTGTTTTCTTTTACAAATGTACTAATTTGTGTGATTATGCTTTGATACGAGGAGAGAATTTGTTAGAAGCTAATCTAAACTAAACTATATTACTATTAGGATGTCGGGAGAGCTTTAATGCCGATGAAGACTAAACTAACGATGCTTGTGTCGATTCCTAAGCCGGTGTGAAGCCGTGAAGCGAGCACATAGTCTTACTAAGTTGGAATAGCACTGAAAAACAAAACATTTACTTTGTCTTGTTTTTACTTAACACCCTAGGTAAGCATGCTTGCCTTAACAAGATAGAAGTTTCGCCGGTGCCGGTTAAATCAAGTCGAGAGCCAAGTGCCTACTTTACTGTTGATGCATTAGAATCCGAGTTAAACTACTTACAACTCTTTTTAACAACTCGAGCAGGTTAGAATAACAACAAATAGCATGTTACATGCACACGAGAATAATTATGTGGGTGGTACCATGCACGTGTGAATGCGTATTTTTGTGTACACCACACTTATGCGTGTGAATACAACATGTGTGTTTTTACAGTGTGTGTTATGTCCATAACATGTAAGAGTATTATATAATAATAACCATACTTTCTAATAATTCTAGTTGCCTTGTTAGCCAGCTCATTATTAGGTGAGCGTGAAGGTTTAGTTTGGGGTTGATATTAGCAGCTTAGTACTGTCAAAATTGGAAAATATACAAGTTTACACATAAGTGTGTGTGCGTGCGTGTGTGTGTGTGCATGGCTACAGTGTTGGCTGTATGGGGCAGAGACATGATGAGATGTCTAACCACCTTTCACAACCACTGTATACAGAACATCTTGAGTGTTACAAGATATGAGCAGTGGCAACAAAGGCTGATATCAACAAGTCTACTTGATAAATTGGGAATAAAATCCATCTACGATATGTGACCGGGCCTCCGAAAATCAACCATGTGAACACAAATTATACCTAGTTAGATATTCATGAATATCTCTTCAGTTTTATAAGGAGTATTTTTATTCTGGAAGCTTAAAAAACCATTAAATTCTGCATTTGTAGTAATACATTTAGCTTGTTAGTATAAATAGAGCATAAGATATTTTTGAAAAAAACTAGGCAATTTTGTACGACTAGATGGTTAATCTTTGCAGACCCAGTCACATAATATGAGTAGAAGTCTGAAATGACTGAGTCAGGTCGGATGAGTGATAACAGGCTACCTAGGGTCGTGTTGTTGCTAGGGGAACTGAACCAAAGAAGAGATGGAGAGTTCTAGTATCAGGAGGTTTATAACAGTTGGGAATGATACCAAATATTGTCAAGACAGAGGAGAGTGGTACAAGCTATATCAAGAGGGGACCAACCAAATAGCTTCTAACCAAGGAAACCCCTGTGTTGCTGGCATCCCCTCTGAGGAGCTCCTTGTAGTCACTGATATATGTAATGTGACAATATGAATGAATTTATCAGTTACAATACTTGTGTGCAACTTGTAAGCCACTTGTGTGTGACAGTGTGGGAGAACCTTTTACAGGACTGGTTATCTTACAAGGCACCAGAGATTTTACAACTTATGAACTCCAAAAGTTCAGGGGGCTGTGGGTGATTTCAAGTTCAGGTTTGTGTGTGTGTGTGTGTGTGTGTGTGTGTGTGTGTGTGTGTGTGTGTGTGTGTGTGTGTGTGTGTGTGTGTGTGTGTGTGTGTGTGTGTGTGTGTGTGTGTGTGTGTGTGTGTGTGTGTGTGTGTGTGTGTGTGTGTGTGTGTGTGTGTGTGTGTGTGTGTGTGTGTGTGTGTGTGTGTGTGTGTGTGTGTGTGTGTGTGTGTGTGTGTGTGTGTGTGTGTGTGTGTGTGTGTGTGTGTGTGTGTGTGTGTGTGTGTGTGTGTGTGTGTGTGTGTGTGTGTGTGTGTGTGTGTGTGTGTGTGTGTGTGTGTGTGTGTGTGTGTGTGTGTGTGTGTGTGTAATTGGGTGAGTGTGTGTGTGCATGCGTGTTTGAACGTGTGTATGTGTATGTGTGTGTGCATGCATTTGTATGTGTGTGTGCATGCATTTGTATGTGTATGTGTGAGTGAATGCATGTGATGTGAGTGTGTCTATCATTAAGTACGGCAGTACTTAATAGTAGGGATTGGTAAGAAATTGTATGGTTTCCCAATTTTTCGCACTTCATAAAACAACCTTCCAATAATCTTTACCCGAAAAAACTGACTGGAATGAATTGCTGTACCTTGGTTAAACAAAGCAACAAGTCGAATATTTCGATCTACAGCCAACTTTGAAAATTTAGAAATTCACCTGTATTTCGTCTGCTTGCCAGCCTGCCTGTCTGCCAGCCAACCTGCCGTAAAACCCGGTTGCGCTAGGTGTAGGGCTCCAGAACTTTCACACAATAAAGGTAATGGCGGCGGATTTACGAAAATGTTGTTCCAAAGACGATTTACCCACTGCGCCATGGCGATTCCTTTTATCCTTCATTCCCTTCCTTGTTCTTCTATATACCTAGCAAGGTGTGAATCTCACCTTCGAAGGTGACGATAGCCTGTTACGGCTTCTGCTTATTACGTCACGCTAAAACCTGGCTTGCACGTGATATAATTAGTTACAGTTGTACCATGGCACGATGTTTTCGCGTGTACTTTATTACATCGTGAACTTCGAGATTATAGCCTTGGACAAATAGCTTTTGCTGTTTTTCGGGCGTTATTTGCTATCACACAGCTGCTTTGCCATGTAAGCGCGTTGTTAACAAGCGCCTGAAAACAAGCATAATTATTACGTAAGCGCCTGTAACATTTGTGCGCCTGCTGAAAGATTATTATGAATGCTTAGCATGTATAAAAAGCAAACAAACTAGAATGATAAAAAAATTAAAAATTTAAAAGGTAAGTAGGGATTGAATTCAATAGTGCTACAAAAAGTAAGGAAACAAGGAATAAGATTTTGGGACGAGAGAACATTCTGGCATGAGATAATTTATAAAAGTTTAATCCCTACTTTTGGCTCACTTCAGCAGGTTTGCCAAAAGTAGGGATTAAACTTTTATAAATTATCTCATGCCAGAATGTTCTCTCGTCCCAAAATCTTATTCCTTGTTTCCTTACTTTTTGTAGCACTATTGAATTCAATCCCTACTTACCTTTTAAATTTTTAATTTTTTATCATTCTATATGTATGTGTGTATGCATGGATGTGTGAACATGTGAGTATGTGCTTGTGCTTTTAAATGATCGGTGGTTTTTGGTTAAATAGAGTGATTGTAGGGAAAATTCTCTAACCAGTTTAGTTAGTTAACCAATATTTATAAACAGTTTTATAGATACGTCGCTTATCTTTGTGCATTCAATGCACGTTTTTACTATGGAGTTGGGAACAAAGAAAAGACAACATTACCAGTTTGGACATACTTTGGACTAGAAAAGGATGGATAAAAACTGAGCATATTGCTATTTGCCAAGTGTATAGTCTAGTACACACTAAGTGAGGTAACACCACAAACTTATTGTCGCATATCCAACAATACATGGGCTACGAAGAAGTGGAAGAAGTAGCAACAACAATGTTCTGTTAATGTAGATGAACGGCAGGAGTAGCCAATTATCATGAGCGCTTTGAAGAAGGTGGAAAATGGGATTATAATTATTACACAAATGCTCTCACCTTTTGTCTAATGAAAGACAGTGTACCAATTAATACTGTTGAGGAGATCAGCTTTCATAGCCTCCTACAGAAACTAGACCTGCAATACGATTTGTCATTTGGCAAATACTATTCAAAGACAGCCATCCCTGCACTATACGAAGAAACTCGGGTAAAGATACTGTCTGATCTCAAAGAGGTAGAGTTCTTCTCAGCTACGACAGATATGTGATGCAGTACTACCAGAGATCTTCACCTTTCATGCACATTGCATTATATTATTCAGGAAAGGAAATTAAAGACCAAGTGCTTACAAACCATTATTTCCCTGCTGACCTCACCACAGTGAAAATTGCTGTAACTTTACAAGAATCCTTGAGCAATGGGATTTAGAATCCTAACATGTACGTATATATAACCACCAATAATGGTAGTGATGTTCTTTGGCCTTATTTGTACTGTTTTGGCTATTCTCCATTTAGCCATTGGTAACTCAGCCTTGGAAGTATGTGGTGATTTTGCTGACATACTGTCAGGTGAAGAACGTGTTACCGCTTTAGCAATAAAACCAAAACTACATGTGTTATGAAAGAAGGTCTTGATAGCATCTCCTACACATACCACATTGGTTGCAGACATCAAGGAAATGATATGGAATTACTAGGATTCAAAATATTTCCTACATGCAATGCTAGCTTTCTTGATCCAACATTTAAGGTACAGCATCTGGATGATAATGAACTGCCACTGATCAAGCAACGTGTGATAAGGGAGAGTGATGAATTAATGGGATCAGGAAGTATCAATGAAGACAGTGAAGACAATCACATTCAGCTACATATCTGAGACTGAAAGTAGTGATGGTGGTGTTCCACAAAGCAAAAGACATAATCTAAGTATTTGGTTAAGAGAAGCAACACAAGCTGTTGGCAAAAGAGAATACTAAAGCTGAAATTTGTTAATTTCCATACTTATGATTTCAGTAGCTGTGATCAAGCCAAAAGTAGGGATTAAACTTTTATCTCGTGCCATAATTCGGCTTTAGTGTTCTCTTGTGCCAAAATCTTATTCTTATTTCCTTACTTTTTATATCGATCCCCACTCCCTTTTTAAATTTTAATGTTTTTATTATACTAGTTTGTTTGCTTTTTGTGTATAATCTATCTGTTACTGCTTTTCAGGCACCTACTTTATTAGTTTTTACAGGCACTTGTTAACAAGATGGTTAACATGGCAAACTAGCTGTATTATAGTGAAATGCATTCAAAAAAGCATCGAAATCTATTTGTCTAAGTTATATTTTGGCAGTATTGTGAAGTTCACAATGTAATTAGGTGCAAGCAAAAACATCACATCACATCTGTTAATATTATTAACAGTGTGTGCATAACTATATAATTGCGTCACCTGTGCAAGTGGCTGTTTTGTGTGACAAAATATATAGAAGGTGTAAGTTTATTGACACCTTCTTTCACGATTTTCTCACCTTTTTGAAGGAACAGAGAAATAAAAAGGAAGATATTGAAGGATGAAAAGAAATGCCTTAGCATGAATCTTTGGAACAACAGTTTAGTAAATCAGGTCCTTCTCTGTGTCGATTTCCTTGCACTGCATAATCATTACATAATATTAGTAGAGCAGCATACTCAATGAATTTGAGTTAATTGTGCACTTTTTGATAAAAACATTATACTTTACACCTTGCATTATAAATTGAAAGCTATATTTTCTATGTCAGGTAAGTATAGATAAGGCTGCTTTAGAATGCCTATTCAGATCAATGAGGCCAAGTGTTGAAAGTGGTTATAAACCATTGGCTGACCACTTCATGCAATTTTAGTCCCTTGGACACATGCAATGGGTATTGATATTAATAGGTTTGTTGCATTGAGGTCAAGTTGATGAGATACAATCTAGCAAAAGAAGTCTTATCAATATTACATGCTGCAGTAGGTATTTTAAGCAGCAATGTAGATTGAAATCGTTCTTTAGTTTGTATTTGTGTTTCTTATGATTGTCTTTTGAGATTGATACACACACACACACAAGCAATAAGGTCTGTGAATAATTTACAATTGATGGATTTGTGTGCTCACCTACGTATAAGCTAATTTAATCCTGCTACAGCAATAAGTTCATTTCATGGTACTGGTATTTCACTTTATTCAGCATCCATCTACTTGGTCATTATCAAGACAACTATACATCCTCATTCTTATCTCAGTGTACCGTTACTCTGCCAGTGAAATACACAAATGTGTTACCAGATCCAAGGAGTTTATACCACCTATGGTTGATGGTTCTGTAAGGTCCACTGATTCACAGCAGCAAAAACGGGAGAACTAAATTGACTTGAAACGGTGGTGACAGCACTTAAGAAAGAACAGTTGACAAAATGGATTGGATATCCTGGTCTGCTTATCAGGAAACATCTCACCTGATGCTATCAATTTGCAATGCATTACAGCGACTCTTTTTGGAAAATTCACACTCAGTAGCTATGATTAAGCACTCTTCAAGCAGTGGTTCAACATCTTAATCTCCTGTTCTTGCAACTGATCAACCACTATTTGCCCTTTTGCTAAACAAATCCAGTGGACCTGGCCGAATACATTGGGAGAGAACTACTTTGTTATTCTACATTTGCTGCACATTGAAATGGTTATTTTAAAGGTATGTATGCATGTACGCACATAATTTTATAATGACACACATCTTCTATTGACTGAGGCTGGGGACACTAGTGAAAGGATGACACAGGATGTAAACACCCTTTCAGGGCTGCCTTAAAACACTCCTCTTTGTTCTTGTTCTGTAGAATGCTATGTAGCTATTGTTTATACATACATTTGTAAAGGTAAAAATTATATGTACAATTATTTGACCAGACTTTAAATATGTGGATAACTTAGCTACATATCCAATTTTTCAACTTTCAAGATACATACATAAAACCTGTTATGATAGGCCTGAAACTTGTTGGGTTTATAAAGCTGTCATTCCTTTGATATTTCAGATCAGTATGCTGTCCTTACCACATTTTTAATAAGCAAAACTGTATGCATGTTTTCCCAAATCAGGCATATTTCAAAATACATTTGATGAGGTGTACATACTGTGTGCAAAGTGTCATGCTTTTATCAAAAAGTGCACAATTTTTGGCTGTACTGCTTTACTATAATATATATATATTGTATTTCTAGTGTGTGTATATAGCTCTGTGGTCGCTAAGTTCTCCCTATATTATATTCAATATGTACTAGAGGTGGGTCTCTCAGTCTCTAAGGTCTCTCTATATTCAACTTCACGTTACTTGTATACCAGAGGTCTGTACTTCTGTATGTTTACACTACTATATAGCATTGATTCTCAGGAATGTTGATTCATTCCATTATTGGTATTGATTATAGCTACACAGTAAGTATATGCCAGATATGTGCTAGCTACGTATAATGTGAATTTTCAGAGCTTTCCTGAAACTCACTGTAATGTTCACTATTGTAAGATAGGCTTGAAAGCGCACATGCATGCTACATCTTCTTAGCTTCATTATATGAATCTTGTTGAGTAAATTCATGTAGCTATAGTTGCATGAAAATTATTAGTTGCAATTGGAGAAATAGCTATATGTAGTTTGGACAATCAGAATATTTTTAGCAGTTTTCATGAAATTTAGGGTAACTGTGCATGTGAAATTGTTTCTGTTCATGTTGTTTGCTTGTTTTTTTGTTTTATATAAACACATTTACCACAAAAGTATTGAGACTTTCAGGATATAGCTACATACATAGCTAATATGATAATCATTGAACACATGACAACAGTAGTGACCAATTATGTCTAGTGCATGTGTAGTGAATTAACAATTTAGTACGTATATGTAGGGTGCTTGCTGACAGTGGCATGGCCAATATGTATAGCTATTATAGTTACTGGACAGCCAGCTGTGGGACAAGGGTAACAAACCAGTGTCTAGCCTATGTAATTCAAGTTATGTAATACTGAACAGTTCATATGTCCCTTAAATCCGCAAGTGTCACTATAGTGGCATGTGCGATTTACCCTCCCAAACTCGCAACTGCCACTATAGTGACTCAAACCGCACGCAACCAAACAAACTCCCATAGTTTCAATCCTGAAAGGCTTAGAATATAAGTTTTATGTTGTTTTACACACCCTTAAATTCTGATTAGAATGATTGAATCAGCAAGCAAGCATTCATCCTCAGGAAGGCTCAAACAGACAAAAGAAGGATTTCTTCTTACTTTTCGTCTACATCCTTTCCCAAAAACGGCTATAACTAAGCGGCTGTTACTCCTATCAAGAAATGGTTTACACCATCGTGTTCCTCACATGATTCTGCATCTGATGTATTGGTTATTGCGATTAAATAATGGTGGAAAGGAAGACACCAACCGGCCTTAAATATTGGTGAAAAAAGATGTAACTCTTTATAGCTTCGTAACCAGTGACTTCTTTAACATTAAATATAACTGTTTAGTTATTTAGAAAGCTTAAGAAATGTACTTTTGTTGAATGTGTAACAAATAATGCGTGTGCTTCACACCAGGGCCTTTATAACCCTGTAAAACTTACCTGAAATGTGTGCACATTACATGCATTTAGGGTCCTTTAATTTTTAAGTTATTATGCGAGTTGTGCACCACTAAATAGTGTAATATGTATGCACTGGTACCATGCCATACATAGTGTGACATTATATCCCACCAGGGACCCATAACTGGCCGTAAGAAGACTGTTAGCCTGTGAACAGGGAGTCAGAACTATTAACTTTACTCAAGGGTGCCATGTGACTTAATAAATTACCACTTGTACTTACGTTGTTATAAACCATACCTTCTATGTGACTTTATACAATGCCTGGGTTTATAAACTAGCTATGTAGTACCATGTAGTACAAAAGCGTATCAGTTTCACTTTTAACAGTACTTAACACTATGGTATTATAACTGATACAACTGCCAATCCAATGATAAGATTGTAAGTTACCACTGACTATGGTACGTATGATTCTAGTAGCAGTTAGCACTACAAATTAAAAATGGTATGTAGTATTACGTACCTATCTTCATATACGTAGCATGATACCACTGTTATAACTACAATGATGGCATGGACCACTATGCACTTGTACTATCAGTGGTATGGTACATAACACTATTAACACTATGGCATGTACCACTATTAACACAATGGCATGATACTCTATGTCAGCACTGTCAAGAATGCTATGGAACCATTGCATGTCAAAACTATAGCACGTTTGTACTATTCTTAATAGGGCTGTGTGATAATGGAAAATGTTATGTCTTGATACACAACATAATCTCAATACATGATATAATGTTGTCAACACGAAGTTTTATCATCATTTGCCTCAATGTATAAAATTGTTGGGCAAAAGTATCAAATAGCTACCAGGTAACTGCTTTTAATAAGTCTATAGAGGTAGGCTTGTTCTTATTAAACCTCAGTGTTTGCATAAGGTATGGCTTCCTTGCCACCTCTAAGTGACAAAAACTTTAATTAAAGAATCTCAGTAAACACATTAATGTACATTGTGATAGTATCGATAAGTTATCTGCCATTTTGTTATCGCGATAATATATCATTAAGTACGGTAGTACTTGATACTAGGGATTGGTAAGAAATTGTATGGTTTCCTGATTTTTCGCACTTCATAAAACAACTTTCCAATAGGCTTTACCTGAAAAAACCGACTGGAATGCATTGCTAAGGCTGTAATGATGCTGTACCTTGGTTAAACGAAGCAACAAGTCGAATATTTCGACCTACAGCCAACTTTGAAAATTTCGAAATTCACCTGTATTTCGTCTGCCTGTCTGCCTGCCTGACAGCCTGCCAGCCTGCCGTAAGACCCGGTTGCGCTAGGTGTAGGGCTCCAGAACTTTCACACAATAAAGGTAATGGCGGCGGATTTACGAAAATGTTGTTCCGAAGACGATTTACCCACTGCGCCATGGCGATTCCTTTTATCCTTCATTCCCTTCCTTGTTCTTCTATATTCCTTTAGCAAGGTGTGAATCTCACCTAAGGTGACGATAGCCTGTTACGGCTTCTGCTTATTACGTCATGCAAAAACCTGGCTTGCACGTGATATAATTAGTTACAATGGCACCACTGGCACGATGTTTTCGCGTGTATTTTATTATGTCGCGAACTTCCGAGATTATAGCTTTGGACAAATAGCTTTTGCTGTTTGTCGAGTGCTATTTGCTATCACACAGCTGCTTTGCCATGTAAGCTCGTTGTTAACAAGCGCCTGTAAACAAGCATAATTATTACGTAAGCACCTGTAACATTTGTGCGCCTGCTGAAAGATTATTATGAATGCTTAGCATGTATAAAAAGCAAACAAACTAGATTGATAAAAAAATTGAAAATTCAAAAGGTAAGTAGGGATTGAATTCAATAGTGCTACAAAAAGTAAGGAAACAAGGAATAAGATTTTGGGACGAGAGAACATTCTGGCATGAGATAATTTATAAAAGTTTAATCCCTACTTTTGGCTCACTTCAGTAGGTTTGCCAAAAGTAGGGATTAAACTTTTATAAATTATCTCATGCCAGAATGTTCTCTCGTCCCAAAATCTTATTCCTTGTTTCCTTACTTTTTGTAGCACTATTGAATTCAACCCCTACTTACCTTTTGAATTTTCAATTTTTTTATCAATCTAGTATATATATCATTAAGTACGGTAGTACTTAATAGTAGGGATTGGTAAGAAATTGTATGGTTTCCCGATTTTTTTGCACTTCATAAAACAACCTTCCAATAGGCTTTATCCAAAAAAACCAACTGGAATGCATTGGTAAGGCTGTAATGATGCTGTACCTTGGTTAAACGAAGCGACAAGTCGAATATTTCCACCTACAGCCAAGTTTGAAAATTGCAAAATTCACCTGTATTTCGTCTGCCTGCCTACCTGCCTGCCAGCCTGCCGTAAGACCCGGTTGCGCTAGGTGTAGGGCCCCAGAACTTTCACACAATAAAGGTAATGGCGGCGGATTTACGAAAATGTTGTTCCGAAGACAATTTACCCACTGCACCATGGCGATTCCTTTTATCCTTCATTCCCTTCCTTGTTCTTCTATATTCCTTTAGCAAGGTGTGAATCTCACCTAAGGTGACGATAGCCTGTTACCGCTTCTGCTTATTACGTCACGCTAAAACCTGGCTTTCAGGTGATATAATTAGTTACAGTGGCACCATGGCACGATGTTTTCGCGTGTACGTTACATCGTGAACTTCGAGATTATAGCCTTGGACAAATAGCTTTTGCTGTTTTTCGAGCGTTATTTGCTATCACACAGCTGCTTTGCCATGTAAGCGCGTTGTTAACAAGCGCCTGAAAACAAGCATAATTGTTACGTAAGCGCCCGTAACATTTGTGCGCCTGCTGAAAGATTATTATGAATGCTTAGCATGTATAAAAAGCAAACAAACTAGAATGATTAAAAAATTAAAAATTTAAAAGGTAAGTAGGGATTGAATTCAATAGTGCTACAAAAAGTAAGGAAACAAGGAATAAGATTTTGGGACGAGAGAACATTCTGGCATGAGATAAGTTATAAAAGTTTAATCCCTACTTTTGGCTCACTTCAGCAGGTTTGCCAAAAGTAGGGATTAAACTTTTATAAATTATCTCATGCCAGAATGTTCTCTCGTCCCAAAATCTTATTCCTTGTTTCCTTACTTTTTGTAGCACTATTGAATTCAATCCCTACTTACCTTTTAAGTTTTTAATTTTTTTATCATTCTAGTATATATAATATATATTGATAATTATCATATTATTTTTATAATACAGCCCTAATTCTTAACATGCACTTGGCTATATTAATGCTATCATATATTATCGACACACCGTAACAGTGGTATATACACCAGAGGTAGCACTATATTATAAAGCATGGTACAAATATCAACAGTAGTATATACGTAACTATGTGTGTAACACTTTGCACGAGCGATATCAAAGCCTCGAGCTGTGGTATATAACTGATATACCACAGTTTGCCGTGGTATATCAGAATATACCACAGTTGCAAGGTTATATACCACAGTTGCCTTATACGGCCTGTCTGCCTTTAATGATATTACGCATTGTACCCGTTACGTGACATACCCACTTGTTTGTGGGTTTCGTTTTTAGGCCTGAAGTTTAATAAGTTTTTAGGCGATTATCTTCGAGACGGCAGTTTAATAATGTCAAAGAAACTAAGTATTAATGGAATCTTGACTGATACCGTGCCGGAGAGTGTCTAATGAAGCAACTCACAATACCAGAGGTGCCTTCAACTTCTTGCCAGGCAGGCCTAAGCAAAGTGTAACATTAACGTTATAACACAGCGTTGTTTGGGATTTGACTGATATATACGCACTCTCCCTTGGGTGCTACCCCCTCAGGAGTCGTGCGTATATATCAGTCGAACCCCTCGCGACTGATAATATATTAATGTACATAATTATGTACATAGCTACGTAGCTAGCTACATTGCTGTTGGTACTATAGTGATATGATGGTACATAGCTACCACCATTATTATGCTGCTAGTTATGGGACCACTGTTCACACAATGCTCCCAGAACCAAGACTATCCTACACATGCACAAATTTCAGACCATTAATTGTATTAACACGTCCCATAACCAGTGCCATAGCATGAGCTGCATGATGAACATACCATCAAAGAACTGTCAACATTAATGTATGTAGATACGTATACTCAGCTACGTAGCTCTACGTATAGTATTAGAGCATAAACAAAATAATGTACTGGTTTCGAATAAACCTTCAAAGGTTTCAACCTTCAAATAATAAATGCAACATTTGAAATATTTATATTTCACTACATAATCAAGTACGTTGGTGATTTGTGTAGTATTTGTCCCTTACATTAGCAGTCAATTAGGCAAAATCATAATTTTTGGCTGCACAAAACTCATGTGTATGCCTTTAGTATTAGAAGAAAGTGTTTTGCTGGTAACTTTAGTGATGTATTAATACATATCTATGACAGTAATAACTAAACCTGAGTTGTAAAAAAATTGTTGAAGCTTCGAAGGTTGGCACCATGCCATACGTAGTGTGATGTCCATTGGTACCATTCCTGTCAATGTATGTCACACTATGGCACGGTCACACTATAGCATGGTATCCATGTATGTCTTACTATGACATGATACCCATGCATGTCACTTTTTTATATAGCTAGTACGTATATCAATGTGTGGTATCTACCACTAGCTATGTATACGGCATGTCAGCATAATACATACGTCAACACTATGGCATGGTACAACTGTCAACACTATGGCATGTACCCATTCTTAACATGCACTTGGTATCAGGAGCCGCATATGGGTACCTATAGTTATTCCATGCATTGGTGCCATGCCATATAGTGTGACATGCATTGTTTTTGAAGGTTATAAATTGATCCATTTATGGACTATGTATAATTATGTAGTTAATGGTCCTTACCATCTCGATGTGTTGATATTGGCACTTGTATAATGTTATGCATGTCACCAATTTATGTCACACTATGGCAAGATGCCATGGTGTAGCATGCATTTGTATCAATCAGTACCATGCATTGCTACGTATGTGACTTAATTACCTGGCACTTACGTAATTGTTGTTATATCTATGTACGTACTATATGACTTAATAAACTGCCATTTGAATTTATAAAACTATTGTATAATATGGTACTTACATGCTGTGTAAACTACTCTTGACTTTAACAACTAGCTACTATATGACTTTATAAACTTCCGCTTGACTTGTGACTTTAATTTATAAACTAGCAAACTACCATATGACATTAGAAATTACCAATTGGACATTAAATGAACTTCACTCATTTTAATATTATAACTTTTTAGACAATTGGTACTCATAAATTGCTACCTTAAGTATTATATTAATTTTAAAGAGGCCTTAGAGACTACAGAGACTCAGAGGCCACTAACACACCCCTAGTATATATTGAGACTCATGATAGTAAGTCGCTAGGTCAAGAAGCGCAGCAACACAACCACTGAGTGAGTTATTTACACGTAGCACCGCCCTTAATTTGCAAACGCTCTAGCTAAGCCATCATGAAAGCTATTTAGTTAATACAGACCCACAACATTCTTATTATAATAGAATCAATAAATCAAGAATGGAGCAAATCGGTGCCATCATTCCTAAGTACCAGCAATTGCAAGTTTTATGGCTCTCATTGTGCAACTACATATGACAAACCATCCTTTCCCATGCAATTCACCTGTTTACTAGAGAATTAGTACCTTCATTGTTTGAAGAATCAATAATGCAAAGTTCATCGAAATCAGTTCAGCCATTCTTTTTATAAAATCATTCCTTTCACCACAAATATTTTTACGTGGAAGTCGTTTTTTCTTTCATTTTCATCACACACTTTTTCATGGACTTACGGGAGCTTGTGTGAACCCTGGAAGTATTTTCAAACTTTCATTTCGTACATTAACTTGTTTGTCTAATAACTCAATCATTTCTTCATGGATACCAGCCAAATTTGTATCAGCACTTATCCCATATATGCTCCATCTGTCATACTATATGCGTATTTTCAGCCTGATGTAAACACTTGAACGTGTTTGTGAGAAGGGCTATTACACTACTTGCCATAACTTGGACCCCCTTCATATGATTTGCATAAACTTTCAGATACACAATCTATATTGATGTATCACTCTGTAGTGAAAGTTTAAAAAATTGCAGGCCTGAGATTTTCAAAATTAAGCCTCAAAGTTTAATTTACAATATTGTGTGCTAAGCAAGTACAAGTGATACCCATGCAGTACTTCTCTGCTGCTTGCTAGTAATAATATATGTTCATACTTCCAAAAGAACACCCTGGGTGTAAAAAAGTGCGAGGCCAATCAGAAGCAGCATTGTGTATAGGTATGTGCGACCAAAAACTTTGATATCAGCTGAGGCCAAGAAATTACGTACTTATCGTATATCTTCTTTTTAAAACTGCTTGAATGATGTACAATAGTTTATAGCATATTTTCACATAATTATATGATTGGCTTTGTCACTTGGCCACCTTTTTTGTACCATCATTATTATGAAGGTGGCCAATGACGAAGCCAATCATACTTGTGAAAATATGCTATAAACTGTTGTACGCCATTCAAGCAGTTAAAAAGAATATATTTTCTTGGCCTCAACTGATATCAAAGTTTTTGGTCGCACATACCTATTTACAATGCTGTTTCTGATTCTAGCACTTTTTACGCTCAGGGTGTTTTTGTTTAGTATAGAGAGACCTTAGAGACCATAGAGACTGTAGAGATTCAGAGACCACCGATACACCCTTATTGAATATAATATAGAGAGACTTTAGATACGTACCATAGAAACTGGAGTACTCAGAGACCACTCACACCTCTAGTATATATACTGACCTGATATACGCAATAATTATATAGAGGGACATTAGAGATCATAGAGACTCAAAGACCACCAATATGCACCTCTAGTAGGGCTCTGCGGTATAATTGAGGAAGGTTTGTTATGCTGAGAATACAATTCAGATACAAGCACTTGTTAACTATCAATACTTTCCTTATATTTCTGTGAATACCTCAAACAAGAAATGCTGAGTTGATAGATGAAAGTAATGACCGTGTCATGAAGATCAAAGTTGGGGCTGTAGGCCTTACATATATTTAGACAGAATTCAGCAGTGAATACATAGCTATACATAGCTATATGGTGGGTAGCTAGCTTTTACATTGCGGGTTTAAAACCACAGGTATAAATATATAAGCTTAGTAGCTATTTTAGTATAATGATTACACGTACAATGTATTTAGTAACAAGTTGATGTATTATCTAAAAACCAGACGTTGTGTAAGTTAAACCACTGTTAATCAACTGTTGTTCAATGTATTGTAATGATGTCACATAAGCATAGACTCATCACTAAGGAATACATAGCATTGCAATCAAATTTAATTATTTTATTTAAACCGGCTTTATACTCCAGTACTCAGGGATACCGAAATTCTTATTGTAACAATATAGGTCAGTCTTACAAGCTCCAAAACTCTCACGGCACGTCCATTTTTTAATACTGAAGCGCTCTGTCTTGTTAGTTATGTACAGCTGGTGAAACGGCTTTTACTGTGAAATAAAAGGCTAATACCCTTACCTTGCTCTTCTTTAGCATTAACTCATGACGTACTTCATTACTAAGGCCCCACCCATCAGTAATATCGATAGCAAGTGTCATGATTATAGAGAAACTGAAAAGCAGTAGGACTTGTTTGATTGGTTATTCAGACTTCATTTCACACGAATGGTTTTTAATAGCCTGGGGGCAGACGCACACACACACGTACACCGACATCTGCACGAAAACCATTTCAAGAAACCAGGCGTGCCAGCATTCCGGTTTAAAAATATGTAGTATCTTTAACCAATTTGGAATACTCTAGTTATTAAAAAGCTGGCTAAAATGCATCAATTTTTAGAGCTATATTGTAATAACAGTGTTCCTTTGTTAAAGATGATGAAAAGCCTGATCTTACATAGTCAATTATATTGTAAGACATCTGATCAATGAGTGCATGCATGCATGCATGCCTGTATTCCAGTTATCTTAATGGGTCAAATGATGTACGTAAGTAGCTACGTATGTCTATGCATTTCTATTGGTACTGAAGTCTACAGTAGCCCAGGAACTTTTAGGTAGCTATCTCGGGAAATACTGGTCATTAGGTTGATGTACCTAAAGGTCCATAATAATTATCTATAATACACATTGTATTTTACCTCAATTTTTTTGTTAAGTAACACAGCAGCCTCTTAGAACAGAATACACCAATAAAAATCCTATATATATATTATACTTGATAATGTTTTAGCTCAGCTAGTAGCACAGTAAATATAGCTATGCTATACAGCTACGTATGTATTAATAATGATGAATTGTATGTTATGGCAGTTGACTTTTCAAGCCCATCTGGATACAAAAGTCCCCACATTTATGTGTCTTGAAAAACCTCTTAATGCCTTCTTCTCCATGATCAGTGAAACCATAAAAACCAGGTGTTGTTGAATGTATTGCAGGGTCAGTGAGAATCACTGTAGAATATGATAGTACACCCTGTGTGTAACAGAATTTCAATTTAATCACAGTTTGCATAAATTTAACCCATTTAGAGATTCTACGTATTAGCTACATAGGAGCATAGGAGCACAGCAAAATTAGTAAGTAAAAAGTTAGCTAACTGTCTATTGTATGTATGCTACAGTAGGTTATACTGATTTCCCAAGTGTGCATAATTATAGTCAAGCTAAGTTTATACATACTTGTTGTTTTACTGATTCAATGCTTACAATTAGTGTGATGGTTCGTTTTCCTAAGTCATCAGTTCACGAAGTTATTGCATTATACGTAGTTCAATAAATTTGGCACAATGCTTTACCATAAGAACTGTTGGCAACGTGAATTAAGTAGCCCAAAGCGATGCTTTTACTGATGCAAGTGTTATTGTTTAAAGAATTTGTAATCCAAAGAAGGAGTGACAAGAATCAACATAGGCAGGCAAGAATTATCAAGGGGGTTGTTTACGCAGACTGGCTAACTCAGTGTACTGTATTTGCTGACCACTGTAGTGTATTTCCTATACAGTACACTTAATATTTTATGGTATATATAGTACCAATTTGTTCTTTGATCCTCCCCATGTCGAACAATAGTTCTTACAGTAAAGCATCGCGCCGAATGGAACTATAACATGTACCATCATTCAGTTTTGAATGACCTGAAAAGTAAACCATTGCATTATAACTGTTAGCTTTGTGTTGAATATCCTTAAAAGCATGCATCGTGACAATCCTACCTGCTTAAAGCTTTCAATAATCTTCCCACGCAAAACCAACAAATCGGTAAAAGCACCATATACGGTACAAATCACCCACAACTTAAACAGTCCACGCGTGCGACACGCAGAAGACACGCAAAAGACACGTGTGACACACGCAGAAGACACGCGTGACACACACACAAAGCTTACACAACAACACGCGTGGCATCACACCGTGCGTGTACACGCGTGTAGTATGCTGTACACGCGTGTACCACGCGTGTAGTATGCTGTACACGCGTGTAGTAGCTGTACACGGTACACGCGTGTAGTATACTGATGCTGTACGCGTGTAAAATGCTGCCGTGGCATACATTCTCCCTATACGTAAAACTGGAAAAACTCAGTGGTCGAGTGCAAAACCAGTCAAACAATACTTGATCCTTCAATATTTTGGAGTAGCTATGGGATGGTACAAACTTCCCCATCTTCTTCGAAGGCTACCAACACGTACAGCTCTTCGACCTCTACATAGGAACTTGGCAACTGTAATTAAGTTACACCTGATGTACAGACGACGTCTTACCCTTGCCAGATCCCACTCGAGACGACCCGACTCGTGAAGACACTCGAAACAACAATGAGAACAATGACGGCACGAGGCAGAAAACCGGTTTAACAAGTTAAGTAGGTCAAGCGGACAGGCGCTTATAGCCTTAAGCGCTGTAGCTATTACGACAAAATTATTAAAATGCGCCGAGTCAAAATGGCTGCCAAGATTCGCAGATAGCAAGGCAAGAAATGTACAGGTTCATTTGCAGTGAAGTTGAGTTGAAATAAAGTGAGCAGTCCATACACTGCGTGTGCGTGTTCGCGCGTATCAAAAACTGCGTGTGCGTGTTACCGCGTGTGCAAAAACTGCGGGTGCGTATTACTGCGTGTCCATCATCAAATTTGCACGCGTGTGAAGCCGTAACAATAAAATGCCACGCGTGTGACACGCACAGCACACGCGTGTGACACGCACAGCACACGCGCGGGGCACGCGTGCGTTGTTTAAGTTGTGGGTGATTTGTACCGTACTTGTGTTGTACAATAAAATACAGCACTCAGGGTGAGGGCGAGTGGCAAGGCGAAATGGTGCTTTAACTAGTATGTATTTGCTAGTGCCAGCTACATAACATAATTATGAATATTATACATATTCATACCATGACATATGCACAGTATGACATTATTTTTCATAATGATATAGATGACTGTAACACCATCATCATGATACAGTACAACACAAATGCAACTTCTCAAGCGTATTCGACTCGTGCGTCGTCAAAGGTATACACTAGTGTATTGCAGTGGAAACTCACGAGTTTGTTCAAACTCCTTACAAGTAATCTATCTGGAAACCATACATTTTTATGGTAGGAATGAGGATTAGATGAATCTGAAGACTCTTCATCATGGAACCAACATTCCCATAAGTCAAGCTCTAGTTCTATTAATTCAGATTTTTCAGAATCACTAGATGCATGTGTGGAACTTCCATTCCATCTTCAATACTCTTTTTGAGGTTTTCGGTTAACTCTTCTTCCAGATGAGGAATCATTCCACTAGAAATCCACTGCTGAGTCTGCTGAAAAGTTACTAAGGGTGGGACATTCTGTGTTGACTTCAAGCAAGTCATTGAGAGCGGAGCAGCTGAGGTTTTTTCAGTCTTGATGATCTTTAAAGCAGAAAAGAAATGCTCTACTTTAGCTGTTGAGAAAGGTATACAGCTAAACAGCAATTCAGTGATCAACATGATGTTTGGCCACTTCAACTGTTACCAGATTTCATCACATCCAATCCTAAGGTAAGTTCAGCATAATCAACAATGTCTTCAATAATTGAAATATTATCAACTCTTTTATCTTCAACAGGAGCACAGAAGACATCAGTGATACTCACAAGAGCCACCTCAAACAATCATTATCATCATTCGAAATTCCTTCTGAATTTTGCCAGTTCTGAGTATTCAGGAAGAGGAGGAATGGCCTCATCAAATCTACATTTGACCACTCAAGGTTGGTCAAATCAGCCAGAGCTTGATCTTGACAGGCTTTGGTAGTGGTATCTCTAAAAATGATGTAGCTCTGATCCTTTATACACTTCCCTCCATTTTCATCCTTCAGCTTGCTTAAAATCACTACCTTTGTCACTAGCCAGTCTGAGTAGTTTCTTCAGTGAGCTGTGAAACTTCAAAATATATTTGATGCCCTGTACTATGTCAATGTCATCATCTTACAAGATGAGACTACGGAAGGGGGCTGGCTTAAAGATCATCAGTGCAGAAACAATGATTATTCTAGCTACCCTTCATGTGAGAAGATACCCCTTTAGATGTTGCATATTTGTACTTTTGATTGATGTGTCCTCAATGGGTGTTGCTAAATGGTTAAGATAAACCCCATATCAATCAAAACCTCTATCTCACATTCTATTCTGATCAAAATTATTTACAGATACACCATCAATACCACAGCCAACACTAACCGGGAGTTCATGAACACCAAGAACATTCTTTCTCTCTCAAAAAGGTTTTCTATCTTCAAGGCTCTGCCAAGACATTCCATCAACCAATCTACAACAGCTTTTAATCTACAACAGCTTTTATACACAAAAATACCTGGCACAGGTCCTGTAGTATATCATCTCTTTTTACAAAAAAGAATCACAAACAATTTATTCTTTAATTTGACCCTTACCTAAAGAGCCATTCATTGAAACACTGTAAAAGTGACATGATGCCAACCAACGTAATTTCTTTGGCTCTCAGCAATGTAGTGAAAAATATTACAAAAGTTATGCCATGTCTTCGTGGATTACTGGATATTTCAAGAACTGAAAAGTGTATGTTCTTTTGCTGGAACAATGCTGATGTCAAACTTTTTTCTTGACACACTCTCTTAATAGTTCGATCCATTAGTTGTGACATTAAACTGGCTGGCGCACACCTGGTTTAAATACCTTACTACTAAAGCTATCAGTTATATGACTGCTACAATAAACCAACCAGTGCATGCGTACACAGCTGCAATCATAGTTAATATCAAATTCACACATAAAACATTACCAAATGTACTGAAATGAAGTAACAAGAGAGTGCACACCTGAGTACTTGTGGTGACTATGCTCGTGCATTTGCATATCAATGCGAGTGCACTATAACATGCAATTGTGCTCTTCATGTTATTCATGTGCTTGAAACTTTATCAAGGGTACATACGTAGTACTACAAATGACTAGAGTAATGGTAGCGCACGCAAGCATCAATTCAATCAAGTTTAAATTAAGCTGTACCATATATCTCCAAATCAAAGAGATAGGAACTAATATTATGCAAGGAGCATAACTTGCATGATAGATTGATAACTAACTCTATCAATGCAGTCATGCAGGTTAGTAAATTTATCTAACAGAACATTCACAAAATATTTTCAGTTCTGACTCAAAATAACAGTAATGCTGGTACCTTTCACCAAGTTGCCAACATCCTCCTTGCAAACCACCTCATTTCCTCATATTCTAATGGTTTCATATGATTAGTATAGCCTAAGCATCATAACAACCTGCTTAAATGCTATGGTAAGTCGGCATAGATAATAATATTATTACTATTTCCCCCTGTGAGAGGAATTTAACAGTAGTAGCGTAAGCTATCATTTATCAACCGACGTCTATTATCGGCTGTATAAAATCTACAGAATTTCGTGTTAATCTTTGTCCTCACTTGCCGTTATTTGATGGCTTTAAGAGTTTTCGAGAGTTTTAATATTCTTTCCTATGGTTTTGCTTTCAGTATAAAAGGTTTGAGTGTTAAAATAGTTTCATTTCTTTCTTCAGTTTCCGGTTTTGCCGATAAGAGGAGAGTCTAATCGCTCCAGCTGAACCATCAAGTTATTTTAAGGAATCTACCACTCTATCAACCCAAGACTGGACCATTGTTCAGAATACAGTGGAGCAACGAGCAACTAACAGCGGTGGCACTTGTGGTACTGGTTATGGGTCACGTGACGCACCACAAACAGATGGATCCACGGAGATTGTATCAAGTTGGTCCTGCCAATGTTGATGCTAACACCTGCAAAGTGTTTCCTTACATTATAGACATGGTTTGCGCGCAATAGAAGTATGCTAAACACTATTTTATTGATTTTAATAAAATTGATTTGATTGTATTTAAAAACTGCGCATAAGAATTCTTTGAAACTTTGTTGAAATTACAAATAACTACTATAGATTCGATAGTTTTGAACTGTATGTGATTGCCACTCAATAATATCAAAATTAGCCGATAATTGATGTACAAGATACAATGGCTGGCCGATATTAGACATCGGGTGCCGATAATCGATTTTTGCACTATCCTCTTCAGAGTGATGTAGTGTCTCGATACAAACACTTAGAAAATGGTAAGTTCTTGTAGACTAAATTGTAGCTTGCACTACAATTTAAGAGATAAAGGTGGATGTGGCATACACACAACAAACCATTAAAAGGAGACTAAACAAGGAAGAATTTTGTATTACACACTTCAGTAATAAATGTAACCGGGCCTGCAAAAATCAACCATCTAGTCGCAGAAAAACTGACTAGTTTTTTGACATATATCTTATCATAACTTGTGCTCTACTTATACTGACAAACTAAAGTTATTTACCACAAATGCAGAATGTAATGAGAAATCTTTTAAAACTTACAGAATAAAAATACTCAATTTGGAACTTGAGATATACATGAAAATCTAACTAGGTGTAATTTGTACTTAATTGGTTGATTTTCGGAGGCCCAGTCACAATTTATATAAACTGGACTATATACGTACATACATATTTTTGACTCGCTCTGCGAAAACCCTCCATGTTTGCATGCAAGTTTTGGCCCATCTTTAGAAATTAAAATGTTAACACCTTAACTGTTTCTTGTAATGTTGCATATTTGTTGACAAATTATTTTACCGTAAAGCATTTAAAATTTGACACAACTATCAGGATTTGTAAAATATGCAAACATGATTATATAGAATGTTAAGCTTAAATTTATATTGAGGAATCTGAATAGGTTCTGGGAACCCCTGAAACCACCATAGGGAGGGTTTTCGCAGAGCCGGTCACATTTATTAACAATAAACAGTACCACCTTGCCTTATTAAATAAAATCCTTTCATAGCCAAAATTGCCATAAGTAATTTGATGTTAAGTATATGTTATAACTCACACTGATGTACGTACATATGTATAAGTTTCTTTATACGTACATATGCTTTAGTACTTAATATAAACTTATGTAGGTATTCTAAAACCATCACACCAGCAATGGTCCTGTTACTGGGATAAATGGTGCCTTTGAGGAGTATTGTTACAGTACCTTTGTTACATAATCACATAATATCATTAAGTACGGTAGTACTTAATAGTAGGGATTGGTAAGAAATTGTATGGTTTCCCGATTTTTTTGCACTTCATAAAACAACCTTCCAATAGGCTTTACCCGAAAAAACCGATTGGAATACATTGGTAAGGCTGTAATGATGCTGTACCTTGGTTAAACAAAGCGACAAGTCGAATATTTCGACCTACAGCCAACTTTGAAAATTTCGAAATTCACCTGTATTTTGTCTGCCAGCCAGCCAGCCTGCCGTAAGACCCGGTTGCGCTAGGTGTAGGGCTCCAGAAATTTCACACAATGAAGGTAATAGCGGCGGATTTACAAAAATGTTGTTCCAAAGATGATTTACCCACTGCGCCATGGCCTTTCCTTTTATCCTTCATTCCCTTCCTTGTTCTTCTATATTCCTTTAGCAAGGTGTGAATCTCACCTAAGGTGACGATTGCCTGTTATGGCTTCTGCTTATTACGTCACGCAAAAACCTGGCTTGCACGTGATATAATTAGTTACAATGGCACCATGGCACGATGTTTTCGCGTGTATTTTATTACATCATGAACTTCGAGATTATAGCCTTGGACAAATAGCTTTTGCTGTTTGTCGAACACTATTTGCTATCACACAGCTGCTTTGCCATGTAAGCGCGTTGTTAACAAGCGCCTGTAAACAAGCATAATTATTACGTAGGCGCCTGTAACATTTGTGCGCCTGCTGAAAGATTATTATGAATGCTTATATAGCATGTATAAAAAGCAAACAAACTAGATTGATAAAAAATTTAAAATTCGAAAGGTAAGTAGGGATTGAATTCAATAGTGCTACAAAAAGTAAGGAAACAAGGAATAAGATTTTGGGACGAGAGAACATTCTGGCATGAGATAATTTATAAAAGTTTAATCCCTGCTTTTGGCTCACTTCAGTAGGTTTGCCAAAAGTAAGGATTAAACTTTTATAAATTATCTCATGTCAGAATGTTCTCTCGTCCCAAAATCTTATTCCTTGTTTCCTTACTTTTTGTAGCACTATTGAATTCAATCCCTACTTACCTTTCGAATTTTAAATTTTTTATCAGTCTAGTTATTATTGTACATATAAATGTTTTCTGGAAATGATGGGTTGAAGTGTGTGTATATAATAATTATAATTGCATAATTATAGGTGAATAGTACATAGCTGGTGGTTTCTAATTTATGGACCGGACCATTAGCACCTATCAACACGTGTATAGTTTTAAACTACATGATTTTATTGCTTATTTACCACGTGGTGCGTGGTGTGCTACAACGTGGTATCATTTAGCTGCTATGTCAGACCCCAGGATTCATTTAAGGACGAAAGAAAGGCCTGAAATTGAAAGTTTGATGCCGAAAAGCACGCGTCAGCATGAGGAGGAAGCATTCAAAGAAGACTCCAAAATGACACCACAGACTGCAGTGCTTTACCTTGCGTTTCGTGTAATCAGATATGAGCTAATTGAATCCTGATAGCTATAGTTACCATACACGCAATTGGTATAATTATATAAATCATCACGTTCACGTTCAGTCGGATATAGCTACCTGTATATCCGGGGCTATACAAGTACGTATATTAGCTACCTTAGTGAAAACACTGTTCAAATCACGTTATTCCCGTATCACTGCAAATCTGAGACTGGTTATTTTATGACACCACAAGACACACGTGATAAAAGTATTTTGGTCGGGTCCATCAGTCCGTATTTTAGTATAGTAGGTTCGGTCCGGTCTGTATCAGTCCGGTCCGTAAAATAGGGAATACCATATAATTATGTATATAATAATAATATGAGAATACACACCTGTAAATCACAGATTAACAATGACCTTCCTGATTTAACCCAACTATAATGACTAAATGCTTGCATCATATCTGACTCTGCAGCTCTTGTGGAAACAATTCCAGCATTGTTGTTGTACTTCTCAACATTTCCTTTAAGGAAAGTCTCAAGCATATAAATCTGCTGAGAACCTTGACACTGGACTATTTCAACAGGATGAACCATAAGCAATGTGGAAGTAGAAGGTTTTTCTTTTTCATCATTGAATACTTGCACATACGTGTTGGTAATTATACGAACTTTTAACTCCTTCATGTAGCATTCAAGATTGTTAAATTCGTCACCTTCTCGCTTGTACTTCTTTAATACTATTTTTCTTTTGCTAGTGACATCATATCCATGGTAAACAATGCATTCCTCCCCTTCAGCGAAAGGATCTGGAGCACACTTAAAAGAAATGTTGGTAGCTGGTGGATCAAGTTTAAGACCTTTTTGAAGATCAGCCATTGACTTTAAAGGAGGTGAGGGAGTCTTCTTGCCTTGAACTTCAGAAATAGTGCTCCATTCCGGAATGACTTGGTTTATATTGTATGATCTCATTTTGGCATTTCTAGCAGCTGCAGCTCCATATATACTACCCATTACAGATCTGTTATTGTAAAACAAAAATGTATATATAATTGTGCAAATATGTACGTAATATGTATTTATATCAAAAAGCAAACAATTTTATTGAAAGGTGCCTACCCAATGTAACAAGCTTAGCTACACTACTGCCTTTCAATATGCATATTTTATTTTCATAGGTTGGGTCTACACTGGTCAACAGTGACTCAAAGTGACCAGCACCCTTTAAAATTGATCAGCACTTCTTAAAAACAACCAATTCAATTCTTACATAAATACATCATACGGTACAGTTCAACTCAAACTTGACACTCATAAAGCTAAACTTGCAATATTTTCTGCGTCTCTCGGTGGACTCACTCTTATGTCACATGTTTATTGCGTGCATGCGCGAGTAACTTAGGGAGCATTGTACACTGCAAGAACATCTCATCACAAGTCTCTCAGGCTATTTTAAACCTTTTCCATTCATATCAAGACTCATGATAGTGAGTCGCGAGGCCAAGAAGAAGCGCAGCAACACGACCACTGAGTGAGTTATTTACACGTAGCACCGCCCTCAAACTCGCAAACGCTCTAGCTAAGCCGCCATTAAAGCTATTGCTTAGTTATTACCGACCCACAACGTTCTTACTATATAGAATTAACAAACTGAGAATGGAGGAAATAGGCGCCACCATTCCAAAGTACCAGCCATTGCGAGTTTTATGGCGCCCGTTGTGCAACTACGCACGACGAACCATCCTTTCCCACCCAATTTGCCCATTTACTAGACAATTAGTACCTTCATTGTTTGAAGAATCAATATCCTGAAGTTCATAAACATCGATTCAGCCATTCTTCTGATACAGCCTTATAAATGCCTTCCTGGCACCACAAAAATTTTTACGCAGCAGTCGTTTTTTTCTTCTTTGTTTCTTTCTTTTATTTTCATCGCACACTTTTTTCGGGGGCTTGCGGGAACCCCGGAAGTTTTTTTCAATCTCTCTTTTATACATTCACTTGTTTGTCTAATAACTCACTCATTTCTTCATGGATTTCAGCCATATTTGTATCAGCACTTCTCCTATGTATGCTCTACCTGTCATACTATTATCAGTCTGAAGTAAACACTTGAATGTATTTGAGAAGGGCTATTACACTGCAGGTTGATAGTTGTCATAACTTGGACCCCCTTCGAATGATTTACATAAACTTTCAGATATACAATCTATATTGATGTGTCACTCTGTAGTGAAAGTTAAAAAAATCTCAGGCTTGAGTTTTTCAAAATTATGCTTCAAAGTTTAATTTGCAATATTGTGTGCTAGGCAAGTACAAGTTATGCCCATGCAGTACTTCTCTGCTGCTTGCTAGTAATAACATGTGTTTATACTAAAAAAGTAGTGATATGCTAAACAAAAACACCTTGGGTGTAAAAAAAGTGCAAGGCCAATCAGAAGCAGCATTGCAAATAGGTATGTACGACCAAAAACTTTGATATCAGTTGAGGCCAAGAAGTTACTTATCAAAAATCTTTTTAACTACTTGAATGACATACAATAGTTTATAGCATATTTTCACAACTATGATTGGCTTTGTCACTTGGCCACCTTTTTCACACCATCATTATTAATAAGGTGGCCAAGTGACAAAGCCAATCATAGTTGTGAAAATATGCTATAAACTATTGTATGTCATTCAAGTAGTTAAAAAGATTTTTGATAAGTAACTTCTTGACCTCAACTGATATCAAAATTTTTGGTTGCACATACCTATTTGCAACGCTGCTTCTGATTGGCCTCGCACTTTTTTTACACCCAAGGTGTTTTTGTTTAGCATTGATGTTACATGGTCTATTAAGTATGGTATGTAGGTTTTAAATGTCTTGCAACACATATTTATGCTAGTTATTGACATGCTGGATCGGTAGAAATGGTGGGCATGTTCCTATAAACAAGGCTGATCATGATAACCTGTCTAGAACGACTAAACTACTATTGTAGAAGTGTTTATATTATCAACAAACCATAGGGTGATGGTTATGAAGGTGGGCGTGGCATGCAGCAATCAATGGATAACTAGAAGATTCCTACAATAGCAAAGAATTCGGCTTGAAATTAACCAGCGAAATACTGCGCATATTATTATAGGCATAGTAATGTAATGAAATTGATGAGCTGTTCGTTTTCATCCCAGATAGCATATGCGTGTAAATTATACTCGACATCAATACACGTAAAGATGCACGTAGCATGCTTGCTTGCAAGTGCAAATTTGCTTGTATCAATATTTGTACAGTGTACCCGTCGTGTGATGGATTTCTTAGCCAAATACTCACACATGCGAGTGCTAGTCTAGTAGATGTCACATGAAAATTTGAAAATCACACATGTGCAAGTGTCAAGTTTGAGTTGAGCTGTACCGTATATGCATTCAACTCAGTCTATGTATGTTATTTTACATGTTAGATCACCACTCAGAATCCCTACTTAATAGCTACTACTATACTCTAATGATATTGTTCTCTGATTAATTTTTACCTGTTGACAGCATCTCCCATTTCTTTAGGATCTTTGGCACTGATTTGTCGAATTAGTAATCTTCGGTTACTAAGTTGTTGCAAAGATTCATTAAAAACTGTGATCATTTTATCAGTTAGAGTAGAATCAATGAATCCAAACCAATACTGAATATCTTTGTCTGCAACATTTTGCATCATTTGCTCATGACTTATACCAGCTGGGTCTCCTGTAGGATAATTATCATCTGAAGAGTTGTGATATTGGGAACCATGACATGGCCAATCTGCAACATGGACCATGACCTAAATTTTAACTATGTATCAAGCATTGTGCAAATAATGATAAATATAACTTGCCTTACATACTTCTTTATCACCCCATGACAGCATGCTGAATGCTGCTTGCAATCCTCCCATAATGTCTTCTGGACCATCACCTCCACCATTAGCTTGAATTGCATCAACAAAATTATAGAAAACCCCTTGATCTCTGAAATGGTGTAATAATTATTATTAATAGTACTAAAATATGTATTTGGACAATTTGGCAAGTACTGTTATACCAATTGTAACAGTTATTATTCATGTAATTAACATACACATACATACATACCTAGAATAGATGCTTGTGTTTCAGAATGTTAAGTAAAATTTAAAGTACTGATCACTAATTGAAATGAAAATATGATCAAATACGTAGCTATTAGGTTACAGGTGTCTTACTGGTATCGACACCTAAATACCTCTCAAATATCAAAGCATTCTCAACATGCCATTGTCTAATAATACAGACAAAAGCAATCACAAAAATAGTTTGTAGCCTCATAAAATTTGAAAATTCACATACGTATGTACATATACACCAAGGTATTCACCAAACTTAAAAGTGAACTGCAGAGGAAAAACAAGTTGATGCATTACCATCTGAAAACCAGGCATTGTGTAAGTTAAACCAACTGCTATTCAATGTATTGTAATAACAATTAATGACTTCATGGGTAAGTCACGTGAGCAAAGACTGATCACTAAGGAACACATAACAACGCATACAAATTAAATTCTTTTGTTTAAACTTTATACTCCATTATTTTAGTGATTAAACTTTTGAAAAGTAATATAAACTTGTTTTAAGCTGAAATTCTTGCTGTATCACTATGGGCTATATAGTCTTCGTTTATAAGCTCCGCAACCTGCACGGCACGCCTGCTTTTAAAACTGAAGCGCTCCGTCTTGTTGGTAATGTACAGCTGGTTAAACGGCTTTTACTGTGAAATGAATGGCCAACATAGCATTACCTTGCTCTTCTGTAGCAGTTACTTACGACGTGCTTCGTTACTAAGGCCCGGCTCATCAGTAATATTGATAGCAAGTGTCACATAAAGAAACTGAAAACCAGTAGGACTTGTTTCATTAGTTTTTCAGGCTTCATTTCACGTGGTTTTTAATAGCCTGGGACACACACACACACACACACACACACACACACACACACACACACACACACACACACACACACACACACACACACACACACACACACACACACACACACACACACACACACACACACACACACACACACACACACACACACACACACACAGACGTCCGCACGAAAACAATTTCAACAAGCCAGGCACGCGCCTGGTTTTATTACCTTGTGTTTTTATTTGATAGATAGCTTTACTTAGTCATGCAGAATGCATAACAACAATTTTTTAATCTAATCATATGTTGTCTTCAAGTTATCTTTGGTCAAAAATTGCAAAACGTCATTTCCAAAAAAATAACCGCAAGTGTTATACGTACCTTTGTGTGATATGACGGAAGGCCCTAGTATGCGTATTATCAATGGCAGAAAATGGAGAATGAAGTTGTTATGCGGATTTGATAATGATTCATTCCTCTCTGGATCTACAAATATCAGTGACAATGAGTGTTTCTGATACATCGGTTTCGGCTGAGTTTGAAGTAGCACCGGTATCCTTCTGCACCTGGACTATCGGCAGAAAGTGCCACGAAGAGGCCTCAATGGGAAGGTAGATCCTGGCTAATCGGATGGTTGAAGCCAAGAATTGGTTGGAAATATACTAATTGGTCTTGCAAATATCATTCACACTGCACAAGGCTTAAAGCATTCGGCTGGGTCGGCATTCCCAGTTCGTCACTTTTGCAGTGACCGTCAGCTTTCAAATACAAAGCAGTCCTCCGTAAAGTGATTGGAACACAATAAAGAATGGAGAAATGGACTATCCAAATTACTTCTCTGCTCCTTTACGGGTTTTATCTACTTCTTTCTTATCATGGCGTCCTTCGGAGAGTTGTGCATGAAGGCTACATGCAACCTTCCCCTCCAACGCCGTCATGACTAGCCGCAATACAACGCCTTGGCATAGCTTCCACACTTATATTTAATGCTAATGAATCGTTATAAGTTTAAATACGTATGCTGCAAAAATTGCTATACCATAGGTATAATAGGCCCCCATGGTTATACAAAACTACGTATTGCTTACCTCACGCGTACTACATGGAAGTCCTTCCGTGACATTTCAGTGGTCACTTCCTGAGATAAAACCGCAAAAGGGAAGTGCTATTTTCAAGTGTCAATTAATACTTAATCCAAGCAAATAGTAAAAAATAATTGATACCATGCATCACTATGATCAATAAGCTTCCATATGAGCACAAGTTGTTTTTCCATTGCAATTGACCTTTAATTTTATCAATCTGTCTCTACTGTAACGTTCAGATTATTTTATGCTACGTACATCAAAAATAGCTACAAATGTACAATACAATTGTAGATTTGGTTATTTTTGATACAAATCTACAAAAAATATACATAATGTATGGATAATTATACTCATACGTAGTTTTCCAATATGATTATATGTAGCCACATGTACTTACTTGGTAAAATTAACACAACTGGTCCTGCTTGATGCTGGTTGATCGTAGTCAGTATATCTCACAAAGGCAAAACGAATATCACATCCTTGAAATTGCTGCTCTAAATCATCCCTGACCTTTTTTACACAATTCTTAACTGCATTAATGTGGCACTCCATAGACCCAGTGCAGTCTACTAAGAAGCACAGATCAACCTAAACAATAGCATAAAATGTTTTTAAAGACGTGTACAAACACAGGAGGCTTTTCCATAACTTATAACGTATTGCCTATGTTATAGTGTTCGGGTTTACATACCTACATAGAAATTACAAGGTTGGTACAATCTTGTGGTGCAACCTTATTTTAGAATTGAAACCATTAACAATCTTGTTTATTGGGAGGAGCCTGAACGAGCCCCACACTGGCGAGAGTTTGATGTGGTCAACAAAAAATTCATAACGATTGTAGTTTACTGACGTCACTTGCATGGTTGGTACGTTCGTTCTGAACAAGAAGAACAATGATTATAGTTTACTGACGCCATTTATATGATTGGTACAGTCGTTCATCACACGAAGAATAATCTGCTTAATTTACTGACGGCTCCATATTTGGTACGGTCGCTCATCACACGGTTAACTGATGGCTACATATTTAGTACGGTTGTTCATCACACGGAACATACTTAGTTTTCTGACATTACATATTTGGTACGGTCATTCATAACATGAACAATAACCTGCTTAGTTCACAGACGCTACATATGTGATTGGTTATGGTTACTCCATATTTGGTTGGTTATTTGTCGGCTTGGTTGGAACTGATAACGTGCACGTGGTAGCTATGAATAGAGAGAAAAGACTAGGAAGAAGAATTACATAGCCTGAGAAGGACTGAAGAAACACTGGAGGAAAGAGAAAGTAGGTAGGTCAGAAGAAGGGAGAGAATGCACACCGGCGTATTTAAATTCTATTCACTGCACACCATATTCGGAATTCCTGTGATGGACTAGGTGCGCGGGTGCCGTGCTTGAAATATATTCACTGCGCACCATACTCAAAGTTATGAAATAAGTATATTGCACAGCCTCAGGCTTACTCCACGATGCTATAGCATCTGTCTAGTATCAATGTAACAACTATGTTAGAAGGTTGTTATGCAAGATATTTGCATGTTAACAGCTTGCATAGAATGTTAACACATTCACAGTGTCCACACAAGATCAGTCAATGGAGATAAATGAACAAGGGACAGACTATGATGCCAAGTGAGTACAGCTACATATAGAAAGATTTATGCTAATGGTAAATTCATTTCCATATGGAGTGGTAAAATGGTACAGTATTGTGGCTACTCTTCTGAGAATATGAATAACATTTATATATTTACAACTCTGCATAATAGCTTTATTGGAGTTGTACCACCAGTTTTTTCACATTTTGAAGATTGTATTTAGGATTTATTCCCTAACCTATACTATCTAACTTAATGATAACATAAGGGATCATATCAAGTTACGTATAAAGCTAAAGTTTGGATAATTATATACGTACAACAATGTTCTAAAGTTGCTTACAGCCTTTTCTAAGCAGTTATTAATTATATCAGTAAGTAAGGTAGTACTTAATAGTAGGGATTGGTGTGAAATCGGATGGCTTCCAGAAAATTTTGCACTTAAAAATCAACCTTGCAATAGGTTTTACCCGAAAAACCAGCTGGAATGCATTGGTAAGGCTGTTACTTTGGTTAAACAAAGCGACAAGTAGAATATTTCAACCTATAGCCATCCTTCATTCCCTTCCTTATTCTTGTATATTCCCTTAGGAAGGTGTGAATCTCACTGAAGGTGACAATAGCCTGTTACGGCTTCTGCTTATTATGTCACACAAAAACCTGGCTTGCATGTGATAATTAGTTACAGTGGCATGATGTTTTCATGTGTACTTTATTACATCCTGAACTTCGAGATCACAGCCTTGGACAAATAGCTTTTGCTGTTTTTCAAGAGTTATTTGCTATCGCACAGCTGCTTTGCCATGTAAGCGTGTTGTTAACAAGCCCCAGCATAATTATTACGTAAGCGCCTGTAACATTTTGTGCTTTTGCTGAAAGATTATTATGAATGCTTAGCATGTATAAAAAGCAAACAAACTAGAATGATAAAAAAATTAAAAATTCAAAAGGTAAGTAGGGATTGAATTCAATAGTGCTACAAAAGTAAGGAAACAAGGAATAAGATTTTAAGATTTTGGGACGAGAGAACATTCTGGCATGAGATAATTTATATAAGTTTAATCCCTACTTTTGGCTCGCTTCAGTAAGTTTGCCAAAAGTAGGGATTAAACTTATATAAATTATCTCATGCCAGAATGTTCTCTCATCCCAAAATCTTAGTATCTTATTCCTTATTTCTTTACTTTTTGTAGCACTATTGAATTCAATCCCGAATTTTTAATTTTTTATCATTCTTACTAATATACTAATATACATGTTTTTGGTACATCAACAATACGATTTCAATATGTTATTTAATTTTAATACCTACGTACGTACTTGTGGATTGACAACTTGCAGAGTTATTCCCAGTTTTGTTATAATAAGAGTAGCACTTGAATTAATCCCATAGTCCCTAAGGGTCACCTTCTTTCCATGTCTTACTCTTTCAAGTGGTTCGTTGTTATATAATACTTGGCACTGTGATAATGTTTGTCCAGTTTTTTCTTGTAGTATGGGCAAGAGATCAGCAACTAGAAAATTCTGAAAACACATGCACAATTAAGGAATTATTTCAGCTAATAAAACTTTTAATTATTAAATGATAATACTTATCAACATTATATACACACTAGATATACATATGTAACCTGATTTTGGAACACCTACCATCTACACACAAGTGAAATAATTAGAATATCTATCTCTGCAGCCCTCCCAAAAAGTATTTCTGCAATTTTTATGAATATTAAATGTATTCGTAACAGATATGTATATGTTATGTAGGTATATTTCAAGCTAGGCAAATTATTTATGTGTCTCTTGTGTGTGGATGATAGGTTTTCCAAAATTGGATCACGCATACATATGTATGTACGTAGTGTAAATGCTCATACACTCATGTTGGTTTTTTTGGACAGTAGATAGCTATTTCTCTTCACAAAAACCAGCATAGCAAGCAAAACAAAACATCATATTACATACATAGTGTAACTATACATGCAGTAGTAGTAACTTCATCCTATGATCCTGGAATTCAAGTTTACAATGGAAAAGCATTGGTAGTATTGTTAGTCCTGGTGCGCATCTATAGCAATGTTCTGAGACATACAATAGCCACAATAAAATGTTTTCAGTAATAGGAGCTGATAAAGAGTTGACAGCTTTCAATTAAGCTCAATGATTATTAATTCTTATGCTCGCACTTTATATACATAATATTATACATACGTAATATGGCTTTGTTCAATGGTTTAGAGATCTGAAGTTCATTCGTTGGTTGTTACTTCTTATGCTACCACATTTAATATTTTAAAAAAGTGAGTAGGGATCAATCTTTAATTTCATGTAGTAATCTTGTAAAGCAAGGCCGAGCGAGCACCCGTTATGGAGCTACTAAGCAATATAGCTATCAGACAAAGACTGAATAACAATATAACAATGGTACAATGCAATGGTACAATAAAACAATAGGTATAGCAAAGGTGAATAGAATAAACAAGAGTCCATACAAAATTGTATACATAACTGATAAAGTATAATAACTATAACTATACAATTACATCACAATGATTACATAAGTACATATGTACATGCATACAGACGTAATAATATTAATGTATGCATACTGTTCAGTTACTACATTTTAACCATTATTCTTTTGAGAATTTCTTTTACACTTTACCTACGTACGTATTATTCCAAAATTACTCCCAACTTTTACCTATTATTCCTAATTTATTCCCACTTATTAATCAGGTGCGCGTCTGGTTTCTTGAAATTGTTTTCGTCCGTGAAGTCTGTATGTATGTGTGTGTCCACCCCCAGGCTATTAAAAGCCATGTGAAATGAAGCTTGAATACCCAATGAAACAAGTCCTACTGCTTTTCAGTCTCTTTATGTGACACTTGCTATCAATATTACTGATGGGCAGGGCCTTGGTAAGAAGTACGTCGTAAGTAACTGCTAAAGAAGAGCAAAGTAATGCCATGTTAGCCATTCATTTCACAGTGAAAGCCGTTTAACCAGCTGTACATTACTAACAAGACGGAGCGCTTTAGGTTTAAAAGTGGGCGTGCCATGTGGGTTGTGGAGCTTATAAAAGAAGACTAGCCAATAGTGTTACAGTAAGAATTTTCTAGATAAAATACTTTTAATAAGTTTTATCACTAAAGTACTGGAGTACGTATAAAGCAAAAGATTTATATTTGTATGTGTTGCTATGTGTTCCTTAGTGATGAGTCTTTGCTGACATGACCGTGACTTCATTAATTACTATTACAACACAGTGAATAGCAGTTGATTAACATTGGTTTAACTTACACAATGCCTGGTTTTTAAATGGTACGTACATACGTAATACATCAACTTGTTACCATAATAATTACAATATCTTACTTATTAAGTACACAACATAACATTTATTACCTTAAATGTGCAAGAATAGGCCCTTTAAAGCACTTGAGGTTGTCATGGACACGAGAAATATTTGATTGTGGGTTTAAGTTTACATTAGTCTTAAGCTCACTTTGCCACAGCATTTTTAACTTTGATTATCAGAGACATTAGAGAGTTTATAGTATTTGTGCTTTATATAGTTTAAACCAGGTTTATAGTGTAGCATAATTTAAATCAGCCTGATTAATCCAGCATATTTATTCTTTTCACTTCCTATTATTCCCAAAATTATGCCGGCATGCCGTATAGCTCCAAACTTTTGAGATATAAAACTTTCGTGACTTCTTGGATTCTGCCCAATATTTAATCTTCTGTGATAAAATTTCGTGAATTCCAAAATATTTCGTGATCTCATTTTTCAGAGTAGTAACACGTGACTGCAACACATGCAAGAATGAGTAGGGCTGATTTAAGTGCACATTCTTCTTTTACTAGGGAAGCGATGGTCAGGGGCTATCATATTAATAATTCAATTTGGGAGGCATACATAAGTGAAGATCTGTTGTCAGCGGGATGAAGAAAACCGACACGATCCTTATGCAGTTGCTGTACTGAAATCTGCTACAGTTGTTGGACATCTCCCTAGAAAAATATCTACACTTTGCTTGCTGTTTATTTGAAGGGGAGGTGCGATTCGTTGCCGAAGTACGGGAAGAAGACGTTACAGCGCTGATTTGCCACAGGGTGGATTAGAGGTACCTTGTAGGTTAAGATTTGTAGGCTCAGTAAAAGAATCAGATAAGCTACAGAGATTGTTTGATTCATTATGTGGTAAGGATGAACAACTACAGGACGATATAGATATGAAAAATTTTGTCATTGAAGCTGCAGACCAAGTTTCATCAAGCAGATCAGCATATTTACATGAAGTGGAATCACAGCCTGCAACTATTGATCTCATTCCCGATCTCACTGCTTCAAAATAGCTTAGGGTGGAATCATTTTCTTGTCATCACGAGTGTAATATCGGTATGCATATGGAGAAAAGTATCTTGGATGGTGACAAATTATTAGAGCTGTGAAAAATAACCTAATAACCAGTTAACCGATCAGTTATATTAAAAATTCACTTACCAGTTATTTTTTCCATAATCGGGTAATAATATTTTCATGCAAAAAATTAATGGCACATGCTTCTATTTGTTGTGTTAACACATTGATATCAGGATATAACTGTAGTTAGACCCTAGTTGTAGCCAATAGCTAGGGGTCTAAATCACTTAGACCCCTAGTTGTGCTACTTAGACCCTTAGTTATGCCACTTAGACCCTTCCTCTAGGGCGATGAAAAACATCATACTGAGATCTCCGTAATTTGTATTACTTACGTAACTTATTGGCATTATAATCAATTGAATACCTCCTCTAATTCTCTCTCCGTGAGTTAGGGCGAACTGGGCTGCTGCTGAGTGGTATATCGATAATAAAAGTGGGCGCATGCTCGTTCGAAATAAATAGAAGCAGTTCGTCGTCAAGAAGCATAAGCGCGCAATTTTTATATTTCAATTCAGAATGGCTATCCGTTTTCAGCCAAATGGAAAGCTACAAGAAATGCGAAGTTGTCAGCGTGAAAATTGAAACAATTTTCAAGGTGAGTATCGCTAGAGTCTAAATAAGTTAGACGTCAAACCACAACGGGGTCTACGTAATTTAGAAACTCTCAGGCCCTTAGTAGCGCCCTCGCTTCGCTCGGGCGCCACAGCCCAGGGCCTTCGGGTTTCTAAATTCCGTAGACCCCTGTGGTTTGACGTCTAACTATTATATAAAGCAACATGGCTAATGTTGTTGCAAGTTTTTAACAATGGTTTCATGCACTTGTATGCGTAAGTATGTACTGTATGCATAAATTATGCATTAAGTAAGATGTAATTGCATGTTTTTCAGTAAATTCATACTCCTCCAGTTAACCGGCGGTTATTTTAGCTCAGTAACCAGTTATAATTTGCTGGCCAGTTTCACAGCTCTACAAATTATCAGATATTCCAATAAACAAGGCTCTTGGTATTATAAAATGACACTTTGCCAATATCCAAGGATTGCAGTCAACATTGTTGCAGTCTAAAGGAACCAGAGGTGTCATCAAAGATCAAATACAGGTTATTCATGACCGTGAAGACTACTGGATTGTGGCCAGCAATGTTGGATGTTAGTTCAGTAAACAATGCTGGATCCAAGAAGAAAATCAACATGAGACCATTCCAAAAGCAGGCTGGAGGGATGGACTGTGGTTTATTTGCTAGAGCAGCAGTCACAGTATTAGCATTTAATATCAACCCTTCAGACTTGGAAGCTTAAGCAACAGGTCATGCGACAGCATTTAGTTACTTGCTTATGTTATCAAACATTTACCCTCTTTCCGACAGATGATGAGCTACGGTACACTTCATAAAAAGTTAACGTTTCGTGATCACGGTACGATTACAATACAAGTTACTACGAAACGTACTTGCATAATTACGATATGATACGATACGATACGTTACGATTCATACTTAGCTTATTGTATCAGGAAATGTTAGGACTCAGCCGAAGGAATTTCCAAGGGAATCCCCAAGGGAATCTACCAAAATTCATCCCATTATTAACTGCAAGAATGTTGCTAAACATCTACGCAAGCCAAACAAAACACTTTAAATGGTAACAAAACAGCGTTTATACACTATTAATAATCATTTTATATCTTTTCTGTATGCAGCGATTATTCACAAACCTGTTTCCTTCCAGTTTCAAAATGCGTATACACGCACACGATTAACAAACGAGGCCAATCAACAATACAACCAAATTTCAAGCCTGTTTTCTTTGTATTGCATTTCTACAACACTAAACAAACCTAAGTATCGCTATAACTTTTCTCCAGAGACAACTATTTTTACCTGACACAAACAATACTCCGTGAACGGAACCCGGGTATGTTAGTAAACTGCCCAATAGTGGCCTGACCTTTCTATAATAAGCGTACCAACTACTGAAACGCACAAGAAACTTGGTAGCAAGTCCATCGGGTAAGTTATACCATCGATATGGCGTCAACAGGGGTTTAAGAATTATAAGTATGCGTAATTACTAGTAAGTACGCGTACTTTATTACGAAAGTAAGGTACGGTACGTATGTAGTAAAGTACGTTCCGTACTACGGTACAATTACTCGTACTACGGATCGGTACGAAACGTAAACTTTTTTATGAAGTGTGCCGTATAACATGAGATGAAAGTTTTAAAAATCATGAACAACATATATTCATTGATTGACACTTAATATGATATATAACTTATGATTTTAAAATGTCCAAATACCCACATCTTTAAAATGTTAATGATTATTTGTGGATTAAGCTTAAAGTGGTTGTATAGTTCGATCATCCACCTTGCCCCAAGCGGTTTATCTAAGTTGAAGGGAGGTGCCTTTATAATATTTATTATCCAACTGAGCTGACAGTTTGTCTGCATACCAAGTCTGGAACTGATCTTAGGAAGTCCTTAGCAGGCTTGTTAATACCATCTATAGGTTGTAGCCTGTCTGTACAATTAGCAGGCACCTTGACATAGAACGCATTGTTTTCTTTAAGGCACGCTAACACATTATCAGTTGTTTGGCCTTTAAACTCATCAAATTAACTAATGAGGAGCAATCCGGAGGTAGACCAATGCTTTTCTTTTTTTTCTGTAACATATGGAACAATTATCTTGTTGATATACAGTATAGCTCAATTTAAACTTTACACACGCGTGCAGACACACGCTTGTGTGCTTGCACATTTAACGTGTGTAAAACTTCAAAAACTGGAGTGTGCACGCACTGTTGCACGCAATTTTGGCGTGCGCACGTGGCCCAGTGAACACACACACGAGCTCGCACTTGGTTTGCCACACTACACTTGTGGTGTAACTACAGGTACAGTAGCTGTAGGCAAAGAACTGCAACTGTTTTGCGGCTGATCGGCTTCTTTATCTGTTGTAATGAGTATCTCTTGAAAGTCCTAATGAAGGGGTGTGTTCATACCGAATATGCTAGGATATCTTCATGTCATGAGTGGACAAGATTGAGTATTGTACAGCGCAAAAACTATCTGCAACTTTGAAAAGTAACTAAACTGTATATATAGTGATAGCTACTAATGTGTTCACGTTGTCAGTTAACTATATACAACACATTTACAATATCAGCATTAATTTTTCACACCAATATAGGAATTTATCCGAGAATTACCGATGATAATCGGTAAAAGACACACCCCCAAATATAATCTATATGCTTTAGCTTTACAGTAAGAAATTGTTTAGCGGCGTTTTTGCATCTTGTGTCTCTATGGGAATCACGCCTTAGGTCAAGAACATGTTCACGGAGTTTATACCATTATGCTCGGCTTACAATTCGTATACACGCCAAGGTGCACGCAAACCAGATTTGGCGTGTACGTACATGACATGCACGTGTGCTTCTGCCACACGTCTAGTGTGTACACGAGTACTCTGCACGAGAGTTTCTACATCATCGATCTTGTGAGCGCATGCATGCCTGCACGCGTGCGAAATGAAAAACGTGTCATGTCCAGTACATGCCACACGCGTGCCTTGTCAAGTTTAAATTGAGCTGTACCATAGAAGAGCATTGTTTCCTCATTACGCCAATGGTTAGGTGTAGATGATATAAGCCAATCAGCTAGAAAATCAACTTTACTTGGATAACACCTTGGTGTTGTTCCTTCATAAACTAATTGAACAGGTAAAACATCCCCTATTATACTCCCCCCAAAAACTGCAGTAATTTGTCTTTTATCATTTATACCTTCCACCTCAACTCACTTGGATCCTTTTTATTCCATCATCCACTGAGACACTGGGACATATTTGATACCAGTTTGGTCCCAGTTTACCACAAGCTCATCTGATATTTCCTCCATCATTTTAACTCCTTTGATGTCTAGCAAAACTGACCATTGATTTTATCAAAATTGCTTACAGTGAAATAGTTGTATGTTTTTGTTTTACATAATTCATTTGATGCAAAAAATATTTGGCTTGGGCCAGCTTTTCTTTAATGTAATATGACCTCCATTGCTTGCTAATGAGGCTGGATCTCGTTTCTGTAGCATGCCTGTGGCAGCTACAATAACAACCGCAGTGTTGACCATCCCTCCACCTTCTCGTATAGCCTGAATATAGAGTTTTAATTATTTGGTAAGTTCATCTGGCAGGGCAGATGGTCTTCCTGTTTTCTTTCCTTCTAACACTTTAATAGGCTCAAATTTTCCATTATTGTGAGCTTGCTTCATTTTTGTTGTCATCGCTGTTTTCCAGTCATTAACCATCATCTATTTCAAACGGGGAAACTCAGCTTGAAAATGTCTTATGGCTGCAGTTGTTCCATGAGTTACAGCATAGTTAGCAATCCGTGCTTTATCTTTAGATGACAACCTAATGTAAGGGCTGGATTTTTTACCATCACTACATTCCGAGGCACTTCTTTCTGCAGTTGAAATAACGGATAATACACTATCGTTGGCAGCTTGAATCATCGTAGACGGTACTGTCTTTGAAAGCGGAGACTAGATTCACGTTTGAAATAATTGAAGATACTGTTACTCATCTTTGCCTCGTGTTGAGTACTGGATTAGTTTAATATTCGTAAAAAACTTTTGTGATTCTAAATGGAATCACGAAAGTTTTTACGAATAATATTCGTAAAAACTTTTGTGATACCATTTAGAATCACAAAAGTTTTTTACGAAGTCACAAAAATTTAGAATCACAAAAGTCCAGAGTAAATATTTAGATAAAAGCCCTTTGCGCTCTATCACTATTCCCTGGAATCCATCTCAAACTACTCTGGAAATTTTGAGCCATAATTTGATGTCCAATGGAAAACTCACAGGCTCAGCGGTGTCTATCAACAGTATCCTTTTGAATCAGTTGCTTGTTCTGAACCCTTGATGTAACATTTGGGTGTAGGTAATCCAGTCAGAGTTTGAATGTTAAGACCCAAAAACAAAGAGCTGGGAGATTTTCCAGTGATGGTTAATTTGTGGTGTAATATGATATTGTGGGAGTTGAATAAAGGTACAGTGTTATTATAGTGTTATCAATGGATTTTAGCCAGTTTATCAAGAAAGTATATTGTGAGGCGTACCATGGTGGCACATAAAAGTACGTAGGATGCCATGTTTTTCATGACTGTTAAGTTTTAACGTCAATGGAAGGGATTTAATAGTCAATCAAAGAATTAAACATCATACAGTATTTACAACATGTCTATCTAGCATCAAAAATTTGATTAAGCTCTATTCTAGTGAACCTCCTGTGTCATGCCAACATTTAGAGATTGCTTCATGATCATTGTTTATACCATTCTCTCTACAATGCAGGATGGTACGGTACACATATTATATATCTTATTCAATTTGATTCCAGAAATATTGGAAATTCTTCAGCAGAAAACTAAGCACCATTATCAGAAACTAATTGCTGAGGAAGGCCATATCTAGCAAGTGTTTCTCACAGAACTCTAGGTTTGTCTCACTGCTTGATTTACTGAGTGGGCCAACTTAGTTTACATAACTGTAACACAGAAAAGGTTCTATACCAAACTGTATGCTCATTATCCCTTCTACTCTCTGACACATTTATGTGTGGCAAAATAGCACATGATGCTGCACATCAGTTTCTATTATAATAAGAACTCATTGAACCACAAATATTGCAAACAACAGTCTTTTGCATTGATCCATAATTATTTTTGTGTAAGAAATTGAAAACTGCTCAGTGGCATATAGCAAAGAGTATTTACCAAAATACCTGAAAGAGTGGGAAGAGGCTATATGAAGGCGCAGCCCCCAAGAGTTAAGGCGTTGCATTTCGTGAAGTGAACTGTTTTCAAGTTCAATCACAGAAATTGGTAATCAGGATAATCATAGTGTAGCTAGATATTTCAAATAGGGGGCATGGTTAAATACAAAATTAGCACCTATACAAGAAATGATGAATGTTTAGTTATATGATAGAATTGATTTTTGTTACAGCCTTAGCTATTTATGAATCATAAGCTTAATAAGTCTAGAAATCAACTAAAGGAAGTAAGTAGCTAACATAAATACGTTTTAAACATAGCTGCAGTAAAAAAATTAAAAGCCAGAAATGATTGGGTGGGCCATGGCTCACCTGGCCTACCCTCCTGAGCCGACCTTGGATGCATACCTTTGGCGACTTGAAGTGTGCATCCACCAGAACTAGGAACATACTACCAGCAAAATAGCCTGAAATATCTATATGCACCTTCTGCCATGGAGCCATTGGGATGCAGAGGTGCCTTTGGTGTAGCTGATTTGACAGCCTGATAAGCAGAACATTCTTTTGCAACCCTTATCCAATCCTATCCAATCCTATCCACCAAAAATGGCTACTTGCCAGTGTTTATATCCGCACTATACCCCAGGATGCCCTTGGTGAAGTTCTTCCATCACTCCCTGACAAAGCACCGATGGTATCACTACTATTACTCCCCAAAAAATATCAATTTTTCAATGGACAACTTACTAGTGCTCATGGAAATGCATATGGCATGTCCAGATTGCCATAGAGGGATGCAACTGCAGTTGGAAACTTACCAAATGCTGCATCACAAAGGCATATTCCCTTCCTGTGACTGCTTCTGAATTGGACAAGGATCTTGTATTAAGCAAGGTTCTATATTATAAGAGAACAGGGTGACCTAAAGAAAGTGTTATTTCTGCTGGTTGAATGCAGTAAATTAGGCAGAAAATAACCTCCGTCCGTAAATGATGTCTCACGTGCCTACACGTGAGGTGGTAAATATATACGGTGCAGCTTAATTTAAACTTTAAGAAAACTAGCGTGCGCCATTGTACACGCACTACACAAACAGCAAAAAATTTGCCATGTGCTTGCGAGTGCACAATAACTTGATGACGTCTCAACTGCCCGCGGAGAGTAACATTACTCGTCGCGAGTCTAAATAAGCTTGTAACCTTAGTGCACTCAACACATGGTGTCAACTCGAGTATAGCACGGTCACATGTAAATATGCAGCAACGTACATACGTACCTTGTAACTGGCCAGGAAGGTTACCTGCAAATCTAACTTCTTAAGATAAGGTACTACGCACCCTTTCATTGTCTGGTTAAGAACAAAAACGTATATCACGTGTGTTACCCACTCGCGTGCTTAAAGTTTAAATCGTGCTGTACCGTAAGTCAATAGTGTGAGTGAATGCTCACTTCTACGCTGCATGTTCATGTGCTTGTGCAGGCTACCCCCACCCACCCGGTGGTACAGCAGAAATCGCAGATTATATTTTCCTTGACAGAGATGTAGTTCATGAGGAGCTTGCTGCAGCCAATTGACTATCATGCACACAATTTTCCATGCAGTTTGTTTCAAGGGGTTGCACGTAGGTTTTATCCAGGAAATGAAATTAAAGCATAAACAAGCAGAAATGATGATTAGGCCTGTCTGGTTTTTTCCTTAGGCCCACTTGGGCACAGTGGGTCTAGAATTAAGTGCACTGTGCAGGCCCACCCCACAGGTTACACTGATACTTGTTAATTGCAACTGTTTAATATCTTCTTTTTTGTAGTTGATTGAGTTTGTGTGTGTGAATAAGCATGAATTGGTAGCTGCACATGGCAGCTACACACCAATGTTCTGCAGGGCTAAATATGGGAGGGATGGTTTAGATAAGGGGTAACTAAATTGAGGAGGGAGTTGGGGGTTCTTTATTGGAAATATCACTGGTTTAAATTTGATATAAAGTGAGGGAATAGAGTGCTTGAGCCCCCCTGTGAGTAGCTTATGGTTGGTTACTAAGGTAAATTCTCTCGCATAGATGTATTGGTGGAATTTACGAATACCAAAAACTAAGGAAAGGACTTCCTTTTCCACCTGCGCTTAGTTGCATTCACTTGCATTTAGAGTCCTGGACGGAAAGGCAATTGGTTGCTATGATCAAACAGGAAATACATGCAACAATACTGCCCCAACACCATACGCAGATGCATCTCCAGCTAAACACAATAGAAGTTTTGGATCATAATGTACTAACACTGGTGCTGTAGACAGTAGGGTTTTAGCTTGCATGAATGCAGCATCACAGTCCTTGGACCACTTCCAGGGTTGACTGCCTGTAAAAGCACATGAAGAGGATGCAACAAGAAGCCAGATTTGGAATAAATTTAGCATAATAATTCAGCAGGCCAAGAAAGGAATGAAATTCCTGTGCAGGGTGTCTCCTGGATGGCCCTAACCTTATTCCTAGTGGTGTGTACTCCCATCAGCATCAATATGATGATCCAGATAGTCAAGTGAACTCAGGAAGAACTAGAATTTATAGATGCACACCATGCTCTTGCAATCAATGCAGCACTTATTCTAAGTTGCTTGTGTGTTCATCTTCAGTACAACCTGTAATCTAAATATCGTCTATGTAACATATGACATGTGGCATATTCTACAGAATAGTCTCCATTATCTTCTTCTGAAACAATACCGGTGCCAAAGCTACTTTGAATGGGAGCCTTGCATACCTGAAAAGACCTTGGTGGTATTGATAGTCACTATAGTTTGCTGGAGGGCTCATCTAATAACATTTGTTGCTAGGCTGCTGTTAAATCAAGTTTTGTGAACATCTTTCCTCTTGTAAGGCAGGTGAATAGATCATTTGGCCTTGGAAAGGGGTACTGATCTACTTGTATTGCGAGGTTAACATTTACTTATAATCACCACAGATACGTATACACCCATCACTCTTTGGTATTGGCACTATGGGGCACTGCTCAGTCACTGTTGTCTACTTTGCTTAACTAAATGATCCAATTCATTCTCCACTTGTTCTTTTATTGCAAACAGAACTAGGCCGGGGGGCAATAAAATGGATATATGGCACCTGATTTCAAGTGGAGACTAGTTTCGATGTGCCAAGCCCTTCTTAGAAAACCTCTGGAAATTTATGAACTAATTTATCAACCTTTGAGTCATTACAGGATAGCGCCTTAATTGTATGCCAGTCAAGTGATATGGTATATCTACCTAATAGGACCAATGCCTTCTACAATATACAGGGTATGTATGCCATAATATTTCCCATACCTTGCTAATACTGATATCTCTCCTTAAACTGTCATTCTTCTGCAGTAGACTTAGGGTAAGCTTATTCAATGGCAATCCTGAAAATTTGCATCCCAATTTTCCTTAGACATAATTGATACAGCAGCACCCTGTCAATTTCCATTGTAATGGGCTTGTTGTTTAGCTCCATCACTAGCTACTAGGTAAGGTGGTGTAGTCTTGGGTCCAATGTTGAATATCACCTCTTCCTCAGGCTTCTGGTATAGTCTTTGGTCCAATGTTGAATATCTCTTCTTGTCCCTACTGTCAGGACTCTGCTTTAACCACTATGTCTGCTGGGTTATGGTGATTCTATTAGGCTGGTCTTGCATGGCACATTCTAGTCAAGCCAGGGGCAGATCCAGGATTTCTTGAGAGGGGGGTTTGAACACAGAGGTGTATCTCTGATGCAAGGGGTCTGGGGGTGCAGACGCTACAGGGTGTTTTGTTATTATAACACCAAAATTATGCTTATTGTAAGATTTAGAGCTTTAGGTTGTTTTAGGGTGTTTTAGGGTGTTTTGTTATTATAACACCAAAATTATGCTTATTATAAGATTTAGAGCATGTTTAAGTGAATACAAGGAAGTATTTAACCAAATATGGAGTAGGGGGTGTGGTTGGTGTAACTCCTTGGAACATATAGGTTGTTTTATTACATAAAATGTTGAAATGCTTATTTCAAGAAATATTGCACTTTAGTGTTTTTATACCAATACATCATTCTTTTGGCTTCTTTGATATATTTCTGGAGGGGGGTCTCAAAACCCCAAAGACCCCCGGATCCACCCCTGCAAGTGTCCATGTTTCTGTCAGTTATGACATACAGTGTTTCTTTGAATACATTCATGTGCCGAATACATTCATGTGCCAAATTATCAGCTCTATTACGTACTTTGGTAACACTTATTGCCAGGTCCACTTCCACCAGATGCCTTGGAATGTATACTCACTTTGTCAATTTTTCTTTTATTGAGGCCATGGAACCTGAAGCATTGCTGTTATTGTTGGCAAATTAGTGAAAGAATATTTAGCTGACATTCAGAGGCTGGCACTCATTGGCAATTCAAAGAACATTTAGAAGAAGCACTACATGATCGTTTTGTGTGTGGCTTCAGGAGTGATAGTATTCAGAAGTGGTTGTTAGCTAAAGATGGGCTGGAGCTTTAACATGCACTAGAGGTAGCGCAGAGTATGGAGGCAGCAGATAGGAATGCCCAAATTTTGTAAGAAATGAGCATAGTACAATTCCATCCTTGTCGCCAGTATTAAGTTTTAACGTTAATTGGAAAGGATTTAATAGTCACTCAAATTAATGCACATCATACAGTAATTACAGCATGTCTATTTAGTGCATGCGTATAACTAAGTACGGTACAGCTCAGTTTAAACTTGACATTTGCACGCATGTGCTAGTAGAGTCACTCGAGAGATTTGGCGTGAAACTCGCGAGTTGCGCGCAAGCACACAATTCGAGTAGTGAGGTTCAATCCTCCAGATGAGTGATATGCTCATGACGTGCTACTTTACTCGCGAGCTACGTATGCACGTATCACATTACATGCTCTATAGCACGCAAGCAAACACGTGTGTAGTTTATCCTCTCGTGCCTCGCCACTACTGAATCCAGCTCATATGCTGTTTTAGCGCACATTACACGAAGTATAAGCATCCAAACTGTTTAACTACAACTGGTGATCATGGACTACATAGCTACCTATTTCATACAGACACAGTACCACGTATGTGGTCCCAGCGATGGCGCTTATTATAAGTGGTAGCACATGCTCAGAATAGTTTCTATTATTTTCGGACAGCAGTAACACGTGCAACATTTGTTAGCTAGCAGTTGCCGCATTTTTGGAGTCAAGTATAATGCCTACAGTTGATTAAATAAGAGGTAAGACAGTAATTATTGTGAAGGGCGATGATTTGCCGGCTATCTAGACTTCATACTTAGCCTTGCCATGTTGGAATTGTCCCTTAGTGGAAGAGTAAGAAGTGTGTGTGCATTGCGAATAACTTACGGTTTGTGTTGAGGGATGTCTCGAGGTTCTTGTTTATGCTCGTGAAGAGATTCGCATTTACCAAATTTGCTCATGAATAAGCTGGATTATTCTCGTGTGCTCGTGTGTGATTTCGTTTGTGTGTCATTTTGTTCGCGAGCAACTCGCACGTTATATGCAAAAATCAATGGAAAACATGCGAGTATGGTACATGCGAGTGTCAAGTTTAAACTGACATGTACCGTACATAATGTTATCATTAAGTATGGTAGTACTTAATAGTAGAGATCGGTAAGAAATCGTATGGTTTCCCAATTTTTCACACTTCATAAAACAACCTTTCAATAGGCTTTAGCCGAAAATACCTACTGGAATGCATTGGTACTGCTACAATGATGCTGTACCCTTGTTAAACAAAGCGAAAAATTGAATATCTTGATCTGTAGCGAACTCTACAGTTTTTGCCTGCCTGCCTGCCAGCCTGCCGTAAAACCCACTAGCTCTATAATTATAGGCATACGGCTCCAGGAATTTCACAAAACTAAGGTAATCGCATCTGATTTACGAAACTGTTGTTCTGATGGAAAATGCCGTTTCTTTTCTTCCTTCATTATCTTCCTTTTTCTTTCTCTTCCTTTACAAGGTGAGAAAATCACAAAACGAGGTGTCGATAACTTGCACTTTCTGTTTATTTCATCACACAAGAAACACGCGACACAATTAGTTATGTGCCCGCCCAACACCCTGAACTATACAACTTAGACAAATAGATTTCAATGTTTTCAAATATATTTATAATACAGCTGGTTTGACATGTTAACCATCTTGTTAACAAGCGCCTGTAAAAACTAATAAAGTATGTAAGCACCTGTAATGTTTTTAAGCACCTGGAAGGTAAGAACAGATAAATTATAATTAAAAGCATAGATAAAAAGCAAACAAACTACGGTACAACTCGATTTAAACTTTAAGAACACACGCGTGTGCAATTGCACGCGCACTGCACGAGCATAGAAATATTCGCTACGTGCTCGCGAGCGCACTGGAGATTGATGACGCATTAACTGCCCGTAGAGAGTAATAACACTCGTTACGAGTCAGTCCATAGTGCACTCGTTACGAGTCCGTCTATAGTGCACTCGTTACGAGTCAGTCTATAGTGCACTCGACACGCATCGCTCGCCGAGACGCGTGCCGCATCTCCGGGCGTGCACTTAGCTCGTAACGTGAGTGAACCTGTCAGTCAACTAGGGATAACAAATATATTACTATAAAATACCGTATGGACGTGGCTACGTACTTTGTAACTGGCTGAACTGAAGCTGCACCAACAGGGACACTTCGCGCGCCTTTCTACATCAGTACGTATCACGTGCGAAGGTGGTTCTAATTAACTGCGCAGTAACACGTGGCACTTGAAGTTGCTTTCTTTTTAATCGGGGCGTCTTTCTCTTTGAATGATGACGCACAAAAAGACAGAGGTGGACTGGAATAAAGGTGAGAGTGTTTTTACACACTGAACGGAGTTACTCGTAGCGATCGAAATTTCCTAACGTAGATGTGCTTGCATGCACGTACGTACGTACGTACGCAAGCATGTAGGGCGATGTCACAGGTGCGTGTATGACACGCGAAATTCCCGTGCAGTTGTCTACAGACACGCACGATTTTGAAAAATACTCAAGAGGAGCTACGAAACACACGCGTGTCACCCGCACGCGTGCATGTATGGCGATGTCACACGTGCGTGTATGGCACGCGAAATTCTCGTGCAGTTGTCTACAGACACGCACGATTTTGAAAAATACTCGAGAGGAGTTATGAAACACACGCGTGTCACCCGCACGCGTGCTTCAAGTTTAAATTGAGCTGTACCGTAGAAAAAAGGAGTGGGGATTAATATAAAAAGTAAGGAAACAAGGACAAGATTTTGGCACAGAGAACACTAAAGCCGAATTATGGTACAAGAAAGTTTAATCTCTACTTTTGGCTTGATCACAGCTACATACTAACCTACTGAAATCATGAGCCAACCAAAAATAGGGATTAAACTTTTATCAATTATCTCATACCAGAATTCAGCTTTAGTGTTCTCCGTGCCAAAATCTTTTCCTTGTTTCCTTACTTTTTATAGCTATCGATCCCTACTCGTTTTTAAACTATTAACTTTTAACTATTCATATACATACGTAGTAGGCAATACAATATAGTAAAAATTACAATTCGAAAATAAAGTGTATGCATTAGTTAATGGTTTATCTGAATACACAACAATGTCGATCCCTACTATTAAGTACTACCATACTTAATGATAAGTTATCTATAAATATAAGCCAGAAAATCGCTTACCTGTTGCTGTTTGTTTGACCCCAGCACGAATTGCGAATCACCATGCATTTATTGACACTTCAGTGTACAATCACATTATTTTGCTAGGACTGATAATATTAATTTTTGTATTTTACAGCTTGTTTACAACTCCATGTACATATTTGTGTAGGTGTTACGTAAATGGGAAACAACTACCTCCTGACAGGAATGCTGTCTGCTTGGGTTGTGGCACAAGTGTGCTTTATTGTGATCAGAGGAACATTGCTTAATTATGATCAAAAAGATAATATAGCACACTGCACATGTGTGCATTATGGATGGCACACTTGTATGGCTTCATAAAACAAATGTAGTGTGATCTAAAACTAAAACAGCTTGGCTATAAAAATGTGCAAGGCTAATCAGAAGCAGCATTTTTATGCTATCAAAGTTAATCAAAACTTTGATATCAGGTAAGGCAAGAAGTCAAAACTTTTTAAAAACAATAGTTTACAGAGCATCTTCACAACTATGATTGGCTTTGTCACTTGGCCACCTTTATAAATAATGATGGTACAAAAAAGGTGGCCAAATGACAAGCCAATAGTACTTGTGAAGATGTCCAGTAAACTATTGTATATCATTTAAGTAAAAAGATTCTTAAAACTTGGCCTTATCTGATAATCAAAGTTTTTTGGTCCCTTATATATCAACTATACTTCTGATAACCATGGGCCTCACACTTTTTTACAGTCAGGCTGTTTTTGCTTAGAATTTGTATTACCCCTAACCTCAGGATCAGATGAGGGAATTTCTACTTCATATTGAGTTAAATCTAATCCAGTAACATAAAGAACAAATCTCTCCAGTATGATCATCATAAGTGTACTACCATTTGTGACATTATAAGATGAAAGTGTCCGTTGATGGTCCTCCAGTTTTACATTATTAGAAGCTAAACATAAAATTACTACATATATAATGTGTTATGAAGTTTAAAATTACATACCTGTAAATACCAATCGCTGCCTATGAGGAGGTGGATGACTATCATGAAACTTTTGTACTTCTTCCTTCAAATTCTGAACAGTATCCTAAAACATAACATATGCAAAACAACTAAAGCTATAGCTACACTAGAGATGCAATGATACACAATTTGGGTGTATCGATATATTGCCACTTGTGTATCACAATACTGCGATATATTGTACGATACAATCAAGTGTGAATAAACTGATTTTTAGACCATTTTTCTGAAATTATTCACAACCATAATGCACAACTACAGCATCAGTTGTATGTATAAGTATAAATTATGATGGCGATACATCAATATATCACGATATTCGATAAATTGATACGACCTACGTAAATGTGTATCGATACGGTATCACTGCCTAATGTATCACGATAGTTTGATAAAAAAATTCAAAATTCAAAAGGTAAGTAGGGATTGAATTCAATAGTGCTACAAAAAGTAAGGAAACAAGGAATAAGATTTTGGGACAAGAGAACATTCTGGCATGAGATAATTTATAAAAGTTTAATCCCTACTTTTGGCAAACCTACTGAAGTGAGCCAAAAGTAGGGATTAAACTTTTATAAATTATCTCATGCCAGAATGTTCTCTCGTCCCAAAATCTTATTCCTTGTTTCCTTACCTTTTGTAGCACTATTGAATTCAATCCCTACTTACCTTTTGGATTTTGAATTTTTTTATCAATCTAGTTTGTTTGCTTTTTATACATGCTAAGCATTCATAATAATCTTTCAGCAGGCGCACAAATGTTACAGGCGCTTATGTATTAATTATGCTTTTACAGGCTCTTGTTAACAACGCGCTTACATGGCAAAGCAGCTGTGTGATAGCAAAATTAATAACGCACCACAAACAGCAAAAGCTATTTGTCCAAGGCTATAATCTCGAAGTTCAAGATGTAATAAAGTACACGCGAAAACATCATGCCATGGTGCCCCTGTAACTAATTATATCACGTGCAAGCCAGGTTTTTGCGTGATGTAATAAGCAGAAGCCGTAACAGGCTATCGTCACCTTCGAAGGTGAGATTCACACCTTGCTAAAGGAATATAGAAGAACAAGGAAGGGAATGAAGGATAAAAGGAATCGCCATGGCGCAGTGGGTAAATCGTCTTCGGAACAACATTTTCGTAAATCCGCCGCCATTACCTTTATTGTGTGAAATTTCTGGAGCCCTACACCTAGCGCAACCGGGTCTTACGGCAGGCTGACAGGCTGGCTGGCAGGCAGGCAGGCAGACGAAATACAGGTGAATTTCGAAATTTTCAAAGTTGGCTGTAGGTCGAAATATTCGAGTTGTCGCTTCGTTTTACCAAGGTACAGCATCATTACAGCCTTACCAATGCATTCCAGTCGGTTTTTTCAGGTAAAGCCTATTGGAAGGTCGTTTTATAAAGTACGAAAAATCGGGAAACCATACAATTTCTTACCAATCCCTACTATTAAGTACTACCGTACTTAATGATATGGCGATATATCGATATATTGTTGCATCTCTAAGCTATACTAATTAGAAATTTGCTGGAGAATTGTATGGTTACATGTGTGGTATAGAGTACTGTGAGGTATATGTATAAGTTATAACACAGGCAAGAGTGCTTTCATTGCCTGATATACGGTACAGTTCAACTATAACTTCACACACGCGTGACGTTCCACGCGTGATATCACGCATGATTTCGCGTGTGAAGTGCAAAAAATTATCGTCGAAATAATGATTTACACGAGACGGGAACGTGTAAATTTGCACGACACGTGAAATGCCATGACAAGACTCCCGCGTGTTCGTGTTTACACGACACGTTTTCGTGGCTAATTACATACATAGAAGTTTACGAGAACCATATACGTAACACAAGCCAAACAACCATACGTTTTCATAGGCAATTGTATATACTTTTAGTTTACGTGAATTGTCTATTGCAGGTATAGCCGACGACGCCAAGCAAGGTACTGATGCACGCACGCGTGTTCACACAAGCTGATTTGGTGTCAACATCCACTGCTGTATATATATTAAATAGACTCTACGTAGTGTAACTTTTTAACGATACCCTTCGCAATATTGTAATAAAATTGTCAGCAACAAGCATTGAACAGCGTCTAGACATTTCTCCTCGTGCTTCACCTGGTGCGCGTAAGTTAGACTACAAAATGTCTGACTTCGTCATGTGATCTTTTGGTTAATAATAGGCTCTAACGCCCTAAATCTACTTACCATTTTCTTACATCTCCTGCGTTGTACGTACTTCGTCTGGCATTGTTAAACGTACTTCCTGTATCCACCATCCACCTAAGTATCCGTGCAACAAAAAGCGCCACTAAATTTATTCGTTAGATTTTATGTGTGCGCTATTAAAGCGTACGTAGCTTAATTACGTGATGGAAGCTGGCTGACAGTTTACCAATGTACGTACTACGCGCGTGTTGCTTACATCTGTGGTAGTTTACCAATGAATTACATGCGTTTCTTACAGCTGTGGTGGTGCTCGATACTCAGTGAGTATATAATTTAAACGTGTGAGTGCACGCGTGGCTTGTTCCACGCGTGTAAACTAAGTAATTGTTTCACGCGTGTAGTTCCCGTGATAAAATACACGACACACGCTACGAGGAAACGTGGTCCACGCAAACACGTAACGGGAATGCTGTGTACATTTCTAGTGGTACCACGCGTATTCACGCGTGCAAAAATGAAGTTATAGTTGAACGGTACCGTATATGCATGATGTCCGAGGGCGCAAAGCACCAAAGGGCAAGTCAGGCAAAGCACTCTAGCCTGAGTTATAACTTATACGTACATACGTAGTAGCTACCAGCAGTTGGATGTATAAGAAAGCAACGTAAGTATTATATTACTAAAATGTGTAAATAGAAATTAGGTAACAAAAGGTTGCATTTATCTTCCTAAAAGTTATACCAATGGTCAGTTGTAACTGGATTTTCATCCCAATAATGTAGCTTAGAAGGCTGCCCAAATGCAATGTATATACCTGTAGACACTAAAGTAAGGTATTAGATACCATGGGATCGTAGCCCAACTAGAGCAACAAAGCTCTCAAATTAGATCACTTCTAAGGCATGAAATTTAGTGATGGGCAATATATCAATTCTGAATCGGTACCTTAAATTATGTTCAGTATCAAAAGTATTGTAAATTTAGACATTTTGATATGATATTCACACATGACATATGTAATTAAAATTTATTTTTACATGTTGAATATGTATTAATGTTGTACGGAGTCTTTTCCTGTGACGTGATAGTGATTGGCCAACAAAGATCCTAACTTTATTCAGATGCTGATGCAATCTTGAGAAGCAGGCTGTTATTTTAATTTCATTCCCGCCTTGAATACTGAATTCTAAGGATCATGTGATATCTGGTTTCAACCCTGTATCTAGGGCCACATAAGCAGACTCAGCAGACTATTCTGGGCTAGATATTGCATGTTAAGTGCACTCGCATCGCTAGGCAAACACGAGAAGGTCGTCATGAATGCTCGAGCGTGCTCTCTATTGACGGTTTGCAGTTGATGGTAAGAATGATTGAATAAGAATGTATACTTAAATAGTTCCATTTCAGTATTAGAAGAGTTAACATACAGCAAACTCAGGCTGATATACCCATCAGAATCTACACAATACATGTAAGTAAATTACAATACCAGCTGTAGAAAAGAATGCAGCTAACAAAGCAGAAGAGTAGAAAAAGTATGCAACCACTGAAGAATCGGGCACAGTAGAAAATTTTGATACATTGGTGATTTTCCAGTATACTAGATAAGCTACAGCCAATCAAGATATGCTTTATGCTGACCTATTTCAAGAATACAGATTAGTGCTAACGCGATAAGGGTAAAACACAGTATGACATTGTTCTGTTTGTTTTAAGAGTGTAAACGTCAAAATGATGCAGATGGATGTATTGTGGGATGGCAGGTGGACCTGTATATCATGCATCACCAACACTGTTATTGAGATGTCAGTGGAAGAATCCTACACTGCCTTGTGTTCATCCGTATGCTTCCCACGTGACCATACAAATTGCGTGTCCTAAGTATCCGGAGAGCAAAGATCGCATGCCCAACTCTTTTTCATTTATCTCTCATGCATGCATGCGTTTTCAGGCTCGTCTCACAATGCTGTGTACATCTGTCTAGTAATAATAGTAGCTAAGAGTGACAGCAGCAGTTGGGCCACTCCAAACTGAATTCCTGTTTCCCGTACTCTGCCTGCATGGTTTTTTTGTCAAGCCAAAATTCCATTATTCCGTAAACTGATGTTTTCTAAGTATCATGTGGTTGTTAAAGTCCGGATTCTTTAAAACACTAGTGAACGCAAGGCGCAGTCGAGAACGATGGTTAACCTGAGCTATATTAAAATGCTGCATGTGCAGTTCAATTTGGATGTACATAATTTTACTATATAGCAAAATTATTAATATTATATTTCGGAAAGCTCGGTTTCCATATCAACATGTAATTGAAATTGGCTAATTCTTAATTACAGGCAGCTTATTTAACTGTATGAATATGTTGTTTTAAAAATCATATCTTACATCCATACAAAAAAAATTTTGGCGAATTTGGCAAATCGAAAGAGATTCGCCAAGATTTTCCTTTGAAAAACTTTAGCTATAGCTAGCTATGCGGCGTGATGTGGCATTAAAGTAATTTGAGTCGATCTCAAAAACAACCTTTATAGCTAGTTTAGCTACCTCCATAAATTCCTTCTTTAGTGATTTCTTCAATCACTGTGTGCATTAATAATGAATGGCATTCAGCTTAGCATAACTTGACTGACTTTATAAATCCCTCCATTGTTTTAACACCAGCTCAGAAATGGAAGAGATAGGGAGAACCTTGGCAAAACGTTATGTCAATGCTAAATGAGCACTATCATATTGTACACGACATTGCATGTGATGCAGCACCAGGATGCACATGAAACTGAGACGTACGAAGTTGTTTTGTACAAAATATGATTATGGCCATAGTAAACGTTATAATTATATCAAGCGTAGATACGTAGCTACATAAGTCTTAGCAGCCGTCTGGCAACAGATACTAAAGCGCCGCCCACCGGCAAAGTGATTTGGTAATTCAGTTAGGGCATTCGCCAAAATATTATTCACCAATACTTGTTGTGAGCAAAGTTTTATTCCTCAAAAACTTTGTATCATATAGTATACCGTATAGAACAAAACATTGGCGGGAGAAAACTGTGGTGGTTGATAGCCAATCCGCCAAAGTTATATCCACCAATGTTTTCTTTCACCATGATTTTGTACAAGTTCTAGCTATTGCAAAATAAAGTAGGCATTAATAAAAAGTGCTTCATGTATAGCCGGTGCCCCATTACACTGCTAGCAAAACTAAAATACTACTATAAAAAACAACATTATGAAGTAGTTTCATGCTTTAAGATTTATTTTAAAAGTTACTTTTACATGATATTGAAGATAAATCGAAACAAATACAGAGTTTTATTGAAACACTCTAATAATGCATACACTTGATCGATGCACAGAAAATGACCAATCCACCAAATTTTCTCCGCCAAAAATACTTTGTGCACTGATCTGTCAAAGTTTTCCACCGCCAAAGTTTTGTGCTATATATGGTAGTGGTTAATCCACATTAAATTTTGTGAGGTCAACGACCCATTCAAATGATTTTTTTAGAAATTTTGGCAATTAACCCATGGGCAGTGTGACCAATACTAAACAGAGATTCTGATAATTGGTACAGGCAATATAATGGAGATCCTATCAGAAGTTTTGGGCCTTTTCTCACGATCAGTACTAATTTCTCACTGTAAACCTTCAGCTTTCACAGTAACTCACAGTTTTCAATCCTACGGTCTAAAATCAAGCCTCAGTCTTCACCAAAGCCTTGCGCTTAAAATTTAATATAATTATTACTATAGGCTCTAATAAGCACTTATAAGTGCCTATCATTTAAGTCTATAGTTGGTTCGTGTTCACTGTGCGGTTACTATTTTGTTAATAACTTCCGGTTAAAACAAGCTAGAATAAAATCTTTAGATAATCGTGAAGCCCATCAAATGCCGGATACAATTAAAAGAGAAGCGCTTAAGCTGGTGTTTGGAAGTTAGGGAGATTTTAAGTTTTTCCCATACATTTCCTATGTAGAAGTCATTTAAGTACAATCCTCTGAAGTTACTGATATGTTTGTGACATATCCAGTCAAGTAGACGTACCAATGTTTCATCAGCAATAATAAGCGCCATACATTTTCGTCGTCAATGGTGAATTGTTCACTTGAAGATACCTCTGAAGGTACTGTAAATCTAGTCTAATTACAGTGCCATACATAGAAAGCATCTTACCAATTCATTTTGATTTTATCGTTCAGACTAAAACTTATATTAACTCGTCATTCTTGGTTTATCAACATATATTTTCATTAACATACTTGTAGTCGCTCTAGAAACACTTTTCTTTCTTTAAACAGATTCTTCGTAAAGGCGCCATTTTTTGCAAACGTGAACCTTTGTGCGTCCACATTATGCATAATTAAAACTGTGATATAGAAAACATATGTCCAAAATGCTTTGATCTTTAATGGCTTTATTTTAGCTGACTCAACAGCACAGAGAATGCAAACCAACTATAGTTACGTGAGAATAAATTTAAAATGGACTACCATGCATCTTTGACTGTCAAAATGAGACTAGCTAAGCTTTGATGGACAGGACCCTAGTAACAAAGCGCGTCATGAGTAGTTACTGCCAAAGAACAGCAAGGCATTGCCATGTTAACCATTTATTTCACAGTAAAAGCCATTTAACATTACTAACAAGACCGAGCGCTTCAGTTTTAAAGGTGGGTGTGCCGTGTGGATTGCAAAGCTTTTAAAAGAAGACTGGTCTATAGTGTTACAGTAAAAATTTGGCGTAAAACAACTTTAAACTACTTTTATTATCACTAAAGTACTATAGTATAAAGCTGGTTAAAACAAAATAATTAAATTTGTATGCATTGCTATGTTTTCCTTAGTAATGAGTTTTCGCTAACATGACTTATCCGTGACATCATAAATTAATTGCTATTACATTACATTTAATAGCAGTTGATTAAGAGTGGTATAACTTACACAGCGCCTGGTTTTTAGATGGTAAAACATCAAATTGTTTCAAATATCACAACGTACACTATTTTTACACTAACAAAACAGAATTTTTACCATTACTACAGAATTCAATGTAGAGTATTTTACAGCTTACAGAATGGAAATACTCCTTTTAGAACTGAATATATAATGAATATCGATCCAACTAGGTGCAATTTGTGCTCACGTGGTTGATTTTTGCACATACATAATTATTTTATAGAAAGACGTCGAGTTTATACTAGGCTAAAGATGGAGTCCACTGGATAGCACGAGGGATAGCAGCAGTAATTAGTTAATACACAAGTAGCAAGCTACATAATATAGCATAGTTGAATAAGCTGCAGTAAACAGCAGTAATAGGCTCTAGGTATCTATGCACTTTTTGAAATACTATATACATGTATGCCCAAATAAATTGGGCATTTTTGAGCCCTCAAGAAAGTGGCCTCTGCGTCTAGGATGTAGTAGTTGAATTACAGGCTTCCACTCTCATGGTGACAATGATTTTCAAGTTGAGATGTCTGTCCTATATAATTGAGCAATGATTTCGATAATTGGATGCCTTCAACAGCTTCTTTCAGTGATAACAGGCAACAGAAGAGCACTAAAGGCTTGAAACTTGGCAATTATAAGCCATGTGACAACATCATGGGAAATGTATGTGACAAAGGGAGCTATGGCACTAATAATTTTTGATGCAGACGCCATGGTAATGAACGTGTCGTCAATTGGTCAATTGTGCTAAAATGTAGCATTTTGTTCTGTTTACTTTGTCAGTCACATGAGCAAATAAACTATCAGCAACATAATAATTATGATGTAAAGCTAGTTATCTGTAAATTGTACACATTTGGCCTTTTCCTTAATTGGGGCAAGTCCCACACAGACGATTCATCGGTGCGACCGTGGTAGAATCGTCTCGTTCCCAAAAAATTACGTGTCGAATACGGAAAACCCCACACAGGTGATAGTCTGATGTCGAGGGGTCCGATACTATGAATTTTCTTCAACGTGATTTGGAATCTTGGCAGGATTCCTAGATTCCTGGCTTGATTCCAAGATTCCTGACTTGATTCTAAAGATTCCTGTATACCAAATAAGGCTATCCATATCATGTGATTAACAATAAACGGATAAATACAAAGTTTTACAAGAATATTAATGAAAGATAAGATTCCAGATTCCAAGCCATCGACGAGATTCGGAATCCTGTCGTACCCTTTGTCTGATGTATATATATACGACCGTGGTAAGATTGTTGCATTCCCAAAAATTTATGTACCAAATACGGAAAGCCCCACACTGGTGGTAATCTGATGTACGACCGTGGTAGAATTGTCGCGTTCCCGAAAACTTACGTACTGAATACGAAAAGCCCTATACTGGTAGTCTGATGTACGACCGTGGTAGGATCGTTGCGTTCCCAAAAGTTTACGTTATAAATATGGAAAGCCCCACATGGTGAGCAATGTGGAAGGTGCAGGTGACAGAGAAGAGAGGCTTAGAAGGAGAAGAGAGTGAGATAGATTGTCTCAGACACTGCCAAGTGTTCGTCCGTATGCTTCCCACGTGACCATACAAATTACGTGTCCTAAGTATCCGGAGAGCAAAGATTGCGTACCCAACTCTTTTTCGTTTATCTCTCGTGCATGCAAGCGTTTTCAGGCTTGTCTCACAATGCTGTGTGCATCTGTCTAGTAATAATAGTAGCTAAGAGTGACGGCAGCAGTTGGGCCACTCCAAATTGAATTCCTGTTTCCCGTACTCCGCCCACATGGTATTTTTGTCAAGCCAAAAATTCCATAATTCCGTAAACTGACGTTTTCTAAGTATCATGTGGTTGTTAAAGTCCGGATTCTTTAAAACACTAGTGAACGCATGGCAGTCGAGAACGATGGTTAACCTGAGCTATATTAAAATGCTGCATGTGCAACTGAGGTATAGTCTGTTCGCATTCACCTTGCCAGTCATTTCCTTTGAATAACTTCCGTTGTGTTCATCCTATGATTACAAAATTTGTTGTCGTGAAGCCCTTCAAACGCCAGAAATATTAATAAAAAGTGCTCTGATAGGCTATAAAACAAGGAAGATATGGCCTAACAAATTTTTATTATACATTTCCTATGGACAATATTCCTTTGTAGTTCTTGTACTGACAAATTGTAGGCAGCTGCTACTGTACATTTCCAATGACAAAAATCATTATTTTGTACAAGTTTGTCACTCCAATACTTTTCTTGTAGCAATTACAAGGTCAAGGTGAACACGAACATAGTATAATAGTTAACATGGATTGTCCACCTTGTAGAGATGTACAAAACATGTGTAGTTGTGTACATAATTATGTGGAATTTGCCGCCCGCCCGCGCATGCCAAAATTTGTTTGACTATTATAGGACCGGGAAACAGGAAATCAATTTGGAGTGGCCTGCAACATATAGACTTAATAAGTAGAATACCTATATATGCCCGAGACATAGATATACGTACGTACTATAACCCCAGGGCCCAGTTTATTATAGTGACTATAGTCTATGTCAGTATGCCCGAGGCCTGCATGGCCAGACGACTTAACCCATAGATATATTAAATGCCTTGCCTCATGAAGACACGTCACAATCCCCTGATATTCAACTAAAAACTTACAAGTCCTCTCAAAGTTTGGATTTTGACTGTCTGTCCGGAGATTCCTTTCACGTTTATTGTCCACGCCATCTGAGGATGGAGAAACTCGAGCCACTGTGACTCAAAAATGCAGCCTGCAGCTAGGGCGAGTACCCGGCAACTGTGAATATTAATCTATTGTAGATTTCTAAGAAAAACCATAAACGGGGACTCGAGGGGGAATATATTTGGAAATTCCCTGAAGTCAGTTAAAGTGACGTAAAATTCGTCATCCAATCCGGATATAATCTATAGTCGTTGGGAAATTTTATTTCATCGTTGGGGAGCACTTAGGTAGAGTATATGTGATTTGCCTGTCTTCCGTGAGCGACAAGAGACGATATCGATACATGTACATCTGATAGTTGAGAAGCCGTATACTGAAACAGTCAGAAATAAAGTAGCGTGCTCAGGACCGGGAGGGTGTGTACCTGACTTCACAACAATAAGGTAGTTGCTTTGAACCGGCTTATCTAAGACATAATGTTTTGTAAACACATTATTTGATATACTAAGTTTATCAGTGCATGGTTAGTTTTAACACTGGCTACACAGCCTATACACCCATAGGGGTCACGGGGTGTCTTTTTCATTAGACATTCACGGAAGTCAAACTGCATGGTTTGACAAACCCAGACTTCCACGCACATCTGACAAGATATAAGTTATTATGGCGAGCTCCACTCATACGATAAATCTCGTACGGTGGTTCGAGGGCGGAAAAACGACGGCGAAATCCGGGCTGCCTCACACTACTGTTAGTCTCGCGAGCCAAACCCTTTTTACTTAAGGCGCGCTAAAAAAAGGGTCTGGTGAACTACCGTTACCTTTTCGTTCAGCTGTCCCCAGATTTTGGGGACCTTGTTGATTGATTGTTGATTAACATACTAAGGATCGTTAATAGGTGAGAATGATGTTACTGAGCTTCAAGGATTCACAAAGCGACTATAGTTTTAAGTTATGCATCATTCTCACCTATTAACGATCCTTTATGTCAATCAACAAGGCCCCCAAAATCTGGGACAGCTGAACAAAAAAGGTAACGGTAGTTCACCAGACCCTTTTTTAGCGCACCTTCGGCGTGCGTTAAAGGTAGACTGCAATGACAAATCACATGTGCTTTTTATTAGTTATATGTGTTTATTTAATCATGCAATGCACAAAACCACATTTTTATAATCAAATTATGGTGTAATATTGAGATATTAAGCTGTAAAGTCACTTCCATAAGTATACGTGACATCACATTGGGATTTGGAAAAAGCTTTATTGTACGTATTGTACTGGAAAAAGGCACTAAAACTCGCCTTGTTTTGGGCAGGGAGATACAAGAAAGCCCGGTTTTTTATTGTTACACTTCTCTCCTAGCAAGTTAGTGACAAAAAGAGCGTATCCTCCGTATCAATGCATTGCCAGCCACACGAAAATGATGAACAAAGGTGGTGGTGCGATTCCGTGCGAAAGGAGGTGAATATGGGATTTTCAAAACGAAGAGCTAGTCTACTTTTAGGTGGATTGTTTAATGATTGCAAGTATATGTCCTTACCGTGTGTGATAAACAATCTTGCGACGATAAGGAAGACTGGATTCGCTGCCATCACTGTGCCGACATGAACAGTAGTGCGCGTAGTTGTGCTAATCGAAATGCTAGAGCCAATTGAGGCTGACTAACGCACCATTCTATCCGACAATGCACAGCAACTGGAACAACAGACACACAATGAACGGAACTCGACAAAACTAGCCATGAGTTGCTTGTTATCGATCCCACTAGTGCATGTCCGCCTTTCACAATTCTCGATTTAAGAATAAACCTCCGCCACAACAAACTCTATCGATGTCCATACATGTATATTACTGCCAGAAATACAAAGGTGCTCCAACAAGCTTCTTTGTTAGCCGAGAAACCAAGAAACGCACGAATCTTCCATACATTTCCATACAAACGCGCTTGTTCTTATTCCCGATATGACGTCGTGTAATGTCAGAAACCGCAATGTGTTAAACTCCTGTAGTAACTAAACCAAGCGGAATATCATCAAATCACACATGCCAATCTTCATTACTAACACTAAGCTAAATTATAAGCCCAAGTCATTTTTCCATTGCAGACTACCTTTAAGAAAAAAGGGTCTGGCTCGCGAGACTACACTACTGTAAGCTTGGTATGCGCAAAAATACAACCTTAAATCCATACAAGTGTTGATGTGACACGAAAAATCCTACTTCGAGTACTGGACTCTCCATATTTAGTCATACGGTGGTTCATGCCACGAAGTGATAAACGGAGAAGATTACTGACACTCCATATATGTTCATACGGTGGTTCATGTCACAAAGTTATAAACAGAAAAGATTACTGACACTCCATATAATTATTATTATGTTAATACGGTGGTTCATGCCACGAAGTTATAAACAAAGAAGATTACTGACACTCCATATATGTTTGTACGGTGGTTTATGCCACGAAGTTATAAATGGAGAGGATTACTGAAGGTAAGCATTAGTACTTGCATTTGAGTCGGCTTTTAGAGCTTTTTGATGGCACGCATAATCGATGAAATGGCTCCATACTATTTAAAGAAATTGCTGGTGCATTTGTAACACACATTATGGCGTCAACAGAAAATTTGCATGTCAGTAGAAAGTAGGCCATAACTTCAGCATGCTAGCTTCTACAAATTTAAACAAACATTACTCTATTCCATATAGAACAGCGATTCTTTTAAGCTATATTAAGTGGTTGTATGTTTAATACTTCGACAGTTACATACTCTTGTAAAACTGTAAAAGGAGGCTTCTTCTTGGCAGCCATTAGCTTTTCACATTTTCATTCGTGAATTCCATTTAGAGGAGGCCTCAGTTATAAGAGTGAAGGTTTGTTTACGTAGCTTGAAATCTACATAAATCGATTCGCTGAAGCATAATGAATCCTTTAAACTCTATTTGAGCTTCATAGAAGCAACACAGCGGTTTTTATGAGGCCATTTGTAATTGCATGTAATCATGGCACTAACAGCTATTTAGCATACTTTTGCATGTCAGTAGAAAATAGGCCATAACTTCTATATGCCAGCTCATATAAAGCTGAAACAAAAATCATTGTATTCCTTATAAAACAGCGATTTGTGTAATCTAAATTTCAATGCTGTTGCTTAAACACTTTGATAATTACAAGCTCTTGTATTCATTTCGTTTTCAAAATGAAGGCAAATTGGCGTCATTTTTGAACAAACTGAAATATCTCAGTAGTCAAAGCGTCCTTTGCCAAATCCATTGTATCGATTTCCTCTTTCAACAATACCTTTCATTTGGTGGTATTCCCATAAAGATACTCATTGTAGTTTTTGAGTATGAATTAATTAATTATTTATTTATTTATGACATTATTATCCTTTATGTAAGGGTTAAAGCATTGCCGCGAGTGCTATATGAAAAATAAAGCACGAGGCCGAGATGGCTAATATAGCACGAGGCGAAGCCGAGTGCTATATTAGCATCGAGGCCGAGTGCTTCATTTTTCATATAGCACGAGCAAGGCGATGCTTTAACTGTTATAGAGAATTTCCTCTACAAATTCGCGCGCCATTATAAAACGTCCAACCTTACCAATCTTTCAGCAGAACGGCTTTAGCATTGATGTATCCCAGTGTTTCCTACTGTTTAAGGAATTGTCCATCAATATATACAGCGAAAACAAGAGGTTTTAAAGTCTTTCATTTTATTTCCCGTTCTATAACTACCCAATATAGCACTGTTCACGCGTTTCTGGTTCTATATCTGCAATATAGCACAGTTTTCGGCTTTGATCCTCCCACGCAAAATTCTTTATAATTGGTTATGTAATTATCGATTATTATTGTTATCTAATTTTACCAGTTAGGCACTGGAAGGGATACACAGAAGGTGTTAGCCTGTACTGTAGAACATGCTCACCTAAAGCCATGGGAACCTATTAGAATCAAATGGGATAGGGCAACTATTAATTTATTAATTTAAAGGAAAAAACCCACTCCAAGACAAGTTATATCAGTAGGTACTGTGTATCCAGGGGGCGTGTCCCTATCAACTATGCTATGATATTCTCGTATTATGAGTGATAGGATATCAAGTAATATGCCACTTTGACACCTCACATCAAAGGAAACCACAGGGATATATTTCAAATATACCCTGGGAACAGGTATATGTAATAGTTGTAACATGGGCACGAGGGATTTGCCTGATATGTATGCCCGAAGCCCGAGGGCCACAGGCCCAAGGGCTGAGGGCATACATATCAGGTAAATCACGAGTGCACATGTTACAAGTAATATGTAACACTTCCGGCACTCTAAAAATTTGCCCAAACTTGACGTCGATATTTCCGCCTCTTTATATAGTAACGGGTACTCATTGTAATTGTGGGACTCTATTTCATCATTGTCATGACATTCTTGCATGGTAGTGCTGGTAATTGTGGGTTTACCACAACTTTTTATAAAGCTGCAGGACTTATAAATGGGCAAAAATCATGTTTAATCGCTGATAAACTAATGGTGAGTTTGTTACAAATAGAGTAGATTAATGTATATACATTAAGTCACACAGTAAATAGATTATTTTTATCACGTGAGAAACTCACCTCAAATGGCGTTTTTGGGCTTATATCGGCTCATGGATACGAAAACAAACACTTTTAAGACTAGTAACAAAGTATATATTTCAACTACAAATAAAGATTAATTTAGAAAACTAAAAGCCACAATCGATATTACATTTATGCGCCTATATAAAGAGCTCTAGTGATGCATCAACTTATCGATCAAAGGGTAGATCAAAGAGTTCAAAGGAAAGATTTTCCCGGGATACATCTAGATGTACACTGGTGTACATCTAGATGTATCCCGGGAAAATCTTTCCTTTGAATTCTTTGATCTGCCTTTTGATCATGTACACTGGTGTACACTAGATGTGAAGGAGAATGGGGATACATGGCTTATGTATCCCTGTAGATTCCTTTGATCTGAGGTGTGAAAGTGTTACATATCATGATATATCCCGCTGCCATGGTGACCAGTCATTGATGTAGAAACGAAACTACCACTCTTTATATAGGCGCACGAATGCGATATCGATTGTGGGTTTTAGTTTTCTAAATTTAATGTTTATTTGAAGTTGAAAAATACACTTTGTTACTAGTTTGTATTCAAAGTATACAAGCCGATATAAGCCAAAGAACACCATTTGAGGTGAGTTTCTAACGTGATAAAATAGTCTATTCACTGCGTGACTTAATATATATTAATCTACTCTATTTACACACTCACCATTAGTTTATCCTTTTGAAGCGATTAAACAGGATTTTTTGCCCATTATAAGTGCTGCAGCTTTATAAAAATTTGTGGTAAACCCACAATTGCCAGCACTACCATGAAAGAACGTCATGACAACGATAAAATTGAGCCCCACAATCACAACGAGTACCTGTTACTATATAAAGAGGCCAAATTATTGACATCAATTTTGGGCAAATTTTTAGAGTGCCGGAAGTAGAATATATTAGTTATAACATGGACACTCAGGATTTTCCTGATATACGTATATGCCCGCGCCCTCGGGCCTGCGACCCTCGGGCTTGGGCATATATATCAGGCAAATCCCTCTTGCCCATGTTATAACTATTGCTTATACACTGATCTTAAAATTAAACAACTTACAGCTACGTACACCTATACAAGATAAATTCTAGAAAACGAGTTGTGAGCTATAATGTGGTAATTACATGATTAAGCCATACCTATTTGATCTTATGTTGCACGGGCCCAACCGACACATTTTTTGAAGTTTCAACTACGTATATAATAATAGGATTCACGTGATAACCGTGATTATCACATTTGCGTGAGAACATGGCAGCTCAGTCTGCTACTTCTGTGGACTTAATGAAGGTTTAGTGGAAGATGATTCCGTAATAGAACTTCGTAAACAGTTTGCCATAGTGAGGCCTACTTGTTTTTTTTTTGTGCTGCACAGGCGGTAAATGACCTGCCATCAGACAGCCCAATAATAAGAAAAAACAAAATGATTGTCTTTAGTACTAAGCTAGCTACATTATATTAACCCTTAGCGCATGCGCAAAAGGGTTACAGTACTAACTTTTCTGTCCGATTAACATCTGGAAACTGATGGTACTATGATGCTTGAAATATGCACCAACTTGAAGTACGGTACCACTCTAATGCAACGTCGCACACGCTCGAGATTTTTTGTCGAGTCACAAGCGTGTGTCGAGCAGACTTACTTCTCTACATTAACGGCTCATAGAAGTAGAAACAGAAGTCACAACACAAAGTTGCGCCATAGTATACAATAGTGGTGACAAATATTATCCTCCTCGGTGATTTCTTTGCTTCAAAGTTCCATTTCTTGTCCTTACTCGATGCTCGACACACCACATGAGAGGAAAACAATGGTCATAACTCTTTAAGGAAAAGTGATATCTTCAATCTTTAAAGATTTTCTTGGTTGGCACGTGATGTTGATTCAAATAAACAATAGGTCACGTGATTTCAACAAAGGGAACACGATGCTAGGTGTGATCAAGCACGATGCGTGCTCAGGTTCTGAGAAACACGAGTAGACCCGCGATGGTAAGTACTTACAACGATAAAAGGCTTTATAACATATAATTTTAAGTTAAATAACCTTGCTTTATAAAAGTTTTGTTGTAAACCAAGTGTGGAGCGACTTTTGAGCTGCAAGCTTGCAGACTCGAGATGGTAAACGTCGAGTTCGAGCGTGCAACGAGCAACGTGTTGTCGAGCGAGTGCGACGTTGCATTTGAGCAGTACCGTATACGGAACTTTATTAACTTTAAATTGAGCGATTTTTCGAAATTCGCTCTAACGAAATCCCAATGGTTACTAAGCGCTACTATAAATCATAAGATTAATAAGCGCTTATTTATCGTTAGCTAATTCAGTCCGTGTCTGCACAAAATCGTCTGTCCTCCCCATGAAATGGCCTAATGTATTCTGCGGATTGGACTCACGGACTGGACTCGCGGACTTGACTGGGCATCTTTTGAAATCCTGCATACACATAGCTACAAACTCACATAAAATTAACTGAAGTTCTTAAAGAAATCTATATTGTCCATCAGCAAACACGGCACTTCTCTTTCGTAAGGTGCTTATTAATTAGAAATTATCTTTAAGCGCCTATATATTAGGTGACTATAGTTAGGTTAATTAAAACCAGCAAGCCAATATCAACTACAGTGAGGTTATTAGCTAGAGTATAAATCGCTCATCCAAGGCATAAATATAAATGGTATAGGGACACGCCCTCTACTATCTATGCTATCTAAGCCTAGCCTGGATGAGTGATATTAAATATTTATACTCTAGCTAATAACCTGACTGCAGTTGATACTGGCTGGCTGGTTCTTTGTTTAACTATAGTCACCTAATATATAGGCGCTTAAAGATAATTTCTAATTAATGAGCACCTTACAGAAGAGAATTGCTGTGTTTGCTGATGGACAATAGAGATTTCTTTAAGATTTAAGGTGAGTTTGTATGTGTGTGCAGGATTTCAAAAGATGCTCAGTCGAGTCCGCGAGTCCAGTCCGCAGAATACATTAGGCCCCATGAAATTGCTCAAAAGAACCGTCGTGAACAGCATATTTTACTTGGCCGTTGTCACGCATCATTGCAGAATCGTACGCGTGCGTGCTAAGGGTTAGCACTTTAGTGCCTTTCATTATTAGTTTGTAATTTTCTAATTTTTTTGAAATTAAAAAGGGGAGTAGAGATCGCAATAAAATTTAAGGAAACAAGTAGTTAATCACTCGCCACCCAGCACATTGCATGTGTTTACTCAAGTATATAATTGCAGCTGGGTAGGCGTTCATATATGCACAAATGAAACACACTCTCTAGCACTTCTATAAGATTTAATCCCTACTTTGGCTGCATGATGTTTTGCTTTGAATTCTGGCTGCCAAAGTAGGGATTAAATCTTGTAGAAGTGCTAGAGAATGTGTTTCATTTGTGCATGTATGAACGCCTACCCAGCTGCAGTTGTATACTTGAGTCAATATGCTGGGTGGTGAGTGATTACTACGTACGTGTTTCCTTACTTTTTATTGCAATCCCTACTCCCCCTTTTTAAATCCAAAATTATTAATTTGTTTACTTTTTATACATAGCATACTTTAGTATGGCTGCTAGCTAGCTAGATATTTAATCTTCATTAAATTGCAAGGCATTATATTTCAGTATCTATAGGTTTAACAAATTTTACAGGCACTTAAGACTGGAATCATTTCTTAGCAATTGATATCTACATACATAGTTTACAATCACTTGCTATGTCTGTGCCATACCCACCTTTACAACAGACTTGTTTCTTCACGAATCACGATACCAAGTATCTATGGTAAAACGACCTGTACTATGAAGGAAGGACTATATTCTACTAGTAGCCATATTATTTTAAATTTAAAGTGCAAAAATTCTGGAAGCCATAGTTTTTCATAGAAATCCCTACTATTAAGTACTACCATACTTGATTTGTAAAAGTTATACAATTTTCATTTTCAAACCAACCTACGTACCTACTCATATTTAAAATATTTTGGCCCGCGCAATATTAGGCCAAGCAAACTTGATTTCATGTTTCTTAACCACCAAATTTTGTGTTTATGTGTGGGAGGGCGGTCATTTTTCATTATTCATTAGCTATAAAGTAATTTATTCAAAAATGTTAAAAGCTTGTTAAATTATAAAAAGAGGTAAAAATTGAAGTACCTGTGAGTAATTTTAGGATAATGAAAGTACAATAGAGGCAGTGGTATTGAAACTCATGCCGGGATAAGAAACAAGTAATCAAGTTTGCTTGGCCTTATATACAGTACCTCTCAATTTAAACTTGTTGCTCGTGCGCATACACTCGCGTGCATTAACACCTTTTGATCGAGCATTTAGTGGAGGTTCGCATGCAAGTGTTACATGCTCTCGTGCATCAATTCACGAGCAATAAAGTACACGCGAGCACAAGCTTCACGTTATGAGTATGCTCGTGATTGTTTCTTTGGTCGATTGAGACTCGAGTAGAAGCTCGCGTGCAATAATTTGCTCGCGTGCAAGAATTTGCTCACGTGCTTTCCGTTACTCTCACGTGCAATATGAATAATGGCGAGATTAAACCTGGAAAGTAGGCAAAGAGTTATAACGTTACCTTTTTCCAAATCCAATGTTTTGTCTGGAGGTATCTCTGAAACCGCCATTAGACATCCACCATGTGTTAAAGACCACTGAAAATAATAGAATCGGATATAATTTGGCACGCTATGGTGGGGTCTTACCTCTCTTGTGCGCTTGCATTAGAATAAATCTGAAAATAACTTGTGGGGGCGTATGGCTAGTAAGGAAGACTGGTGGCAAGAGTACATGGAACGACACGAGATGACTGAAACTGGAATATACACGTGCATTCGTCATGAGCACTCCACACGTGAGTTGTTGTCCAGCAACCATGAGCACTGTACTGAACTCGCGAGTGCCTTGCTCTTAACGAGTTTCTTAACCAATCTAACAATTCCTACTGCTTTTCAGTTTCTTATATGACACTTGCTATTGATATTACTGATGGGCAGGGCTTTAGTAATGAAGTGTGAGTTACTGCCAAAGCAGAGCAAGGTAATGCCATGCATGTTAGCTATTCATTTCACGGTAAAAGCCATTTAATCAGCTGTACATACGTATGTACATTACTAACAAGATGGACACTTCAGTTTGAAAGTGGGTGTGCCATGCGGGTTGCAGAGCTTAAAAAAGAAGACTGGCCTATAGTGTTACAGTAAGAATTTCAATTTTATACTGCTTTTAAAAGGTTTTATCACTAAAGTACTATAGTATGGGCGTATAAGGAAAATAATTAATTTTGTAGCTAATGTGTGCAACTTAAGAGCAGTTTCTCTTCAAATGTAAAAACAGCGTTGTGATGCCAGCTATATCAGGGGCAGGGTCATAGGGGGCAGGGTCATAGGGGTCAGATGATCCATCCTTCCTGAACCATATCAGGGAAGTCAAAAGAATGATTTATATGTATGAAACACTAAAATGTACTGTTAAGTGTTATTTCACTACTTTATAAGAAAACAACTTATACCTTCTATGGAGTTGCACCCACCACACTCCGACTTAGAAAGTTTCCTTGTATTTACTTAAACTTATGCTCAAAATCTCATGATTTTGGTGTTTTAAGAACAAAACACCCTATAGCTTCTAGGGGCTACACCCCAAGCCTCTGCTTCAAAGATCCACCTATATATAAAAAGATAGGTCAGGGGTGACTTGCAGAAAACAGTACAATACCATAGAATATATTTTGTTCTTATTTTGAGGGCTTGGCCTGGTATTCACACCTAATTGATAAACATGAAAGCACTGTTCTTTTGATTACAATAAAGCACACTTGTGTCATAACCCACACAGTCAGTATTCCTGTCAGGAGGGTAATTGTTTGTTAACACCTACCCATATTAACACCTACACAAATATGTGCATGGCAGTATAGACTGAAGCACATAAGATTTAGTCAAGAGAAGGAACTGCAGATGCATTCAAAGAATTCCACACTTAGTCTTGCTTTGTCAGACACACCTTTTCTTAACATGAGCTTTGACACATGTGTTAAGAATAAAATACCTGGCAATGTGACACTTGTGATCTGTTTAAAAATACAGGGTCTGCCTGAAAATTTCTTTCTTTGAGATTGAATCTGAGAGCTTTTCAATGAATTTTAACTGTTGATGGACAATGGTCATATCATCACCAAAAAACTTAGTGTTTTAATTAAACTTTAAAATTTGCTCAGGTGAAAACCTGACCCACCTGCCAGTCCTGTCATGGAGCTATAAAACAAGTTAAATATGAGGTCAAATAAACGGCACCAGGTATAAGCAATTTCCACCTTAACTAATCATAAATTCACTGGATTAAGTACTATATTTTAAAGATTATATGTACATACGTATGTACATAGTTATGTGAGGGGCGGTATGTGAAATGAAAAGTGATTGCTGAAAATATGGTTAAAATATGCTGAAAATATGAAAATTACCTTGAAATACGTACATATATAGCATGAAAGTAATTGCACAATTGTTAAAATTGTGAACCATTCAATTGTAATTATCATTAAGTACGGTAGTACTTAATAGTAGGGATCGCTATGAAAAACTATGGCTTCCGGAATTTTCGCACTTTTAAAAACAACCTTATAACAGGCTTTAGCCAAAAAAAACTACCATTAGTACTGCTGTAATTAGGCTGTATCTTTGTTAAACGCAGCAAAAAGCCTAATATTTCGATCCACAGCGAATTTTAAAAATTTCGAAATTTACCTGTATTTCGTCTGCCAGCCTGCCAGCCAGCCTGCCTGCCGTAAGACCCGGTTCCGCTAGGTGTATGGCTCCAGATTTTTCACACAACAAAGGTAATCATGTCGGATTTACGAAAATGTTATTTTCATTAAGGTTTGTCCACTGCGCCATAGCTTGTCCTTTGTTCTATCTTCATCGATTGATCTTCCTCAACCAAAGGATGACGAAATATTACGAAGGTGTCAACATTCCACGCAAGGTGTTAAAATGAAACAATAAACACCTTGGATAGGCACATGCTTACTGATGCAATCCGTAACGTGTAATGGAAGAAGAATTCAGTCTTTCCCTGTAGTTTCGTCTTCCATAGCCAGACCAATTTATTTGCACGCAGCTGCTTTATCAATCTTCTGAATTGTAAGCGCCTGATGTTAATTATAACATTAAGCGCTTATAATCGGACACCTATTAACGACCTAGTAGCTGCGTATTAAATAAAATGATCTGGCCACGAGTAGAATATAGTCCTTCCTTCGCGTTTTACCATATAGACACTTGGTATTGTGATGAAACGAGTCTGTTGTAAAGGTGGGCGTGGCACATACGTAGCGAGCCATTGTAAACTATGTAGATATCAATTGCTAAGAAATAATTCCAGTCTTGAGTGCCTGTGACAGCTAGCTATAAAAAGTAAACAAACTAGATTTTTTTTAAAAATTGAATTTTAAAAAGGGAAGTAGGGATTGTAGCTTAGTATAAAAAGTAAGGAAACAAGTTGTTGATCACTCACCACCCAGCATATTGCATGTGTTTACTCAAGTATACAATTGCAGCTGGGTAAGCGTTCATACATGCACAAATGAAACACATTCTCTAGCACTTCTACAAGATTTAATCCCTACTTTGGCAGCCAGCATTCAAAGCAAAACATCATGCAGCCAATGTAGGGATTAAATCTTGTAGAAGTGCTAGAGAATGTGTTTCATTTGTGCATGTATGAACGCTTACCCAGCTGCAATTGTATACTTGAGTAAACACATGCAATATGCTGGGTGGTGAGTGATCAACAACTTGTTTCCTTACTTTTTATACTAAGCTACGATCCCTACTTCCCTTTTTAAAATTCAATTTTTTTTAAAAATCTATTCTCATAATTGCAGTCCTATTGTGTATAGCTAGTGATGTAAGGTATAGATGTCCAAGTATGGTGCTATGCAGTACTTTGTAGTATTATTATTCATAATAATAGTGTCCAGCTGGTTTTAAAAAGCAGAATAACTATTCACTGATGATGGATCATGATAAAGCAACCACCACTCTACATCAAGTAATGGCAGATCCAGATTATTTGGATGGTCTAAAAGTGATACAGGCAATGATTAAGAAACCTGGTATGTTAATGTTGACTAAATGATATAAATTATGGTATGTTATCATGTTTTTTGTTTACATATTTTTTAACAGAGTTTTTGTTCATGAACAAATATTATTACCTTCTACACAATAGCATTATACCAAATTGTAGAATTACTCTACCTATATTACATCAATATTATAATATCAGTAGAGATGTGGAGGATTATATAGTAACTGGAACTACAGCAAAAGTTTGTATTCAGAGGTTACTCAACTTCTTATTGGTCAGTCTTGATAATGAAAAGGATTATATGAAATTTTGTGTTGTGATTAATTCAATATCAGTGATGACTAATTTACCTTATGGGATGATTGCAGGTAAGTACCTATATCATTAAGTACAGTAGAACTTACGTTAGTAGGGATCAACAAGGAAAACTATGGCTTCCAAAAATACACCTGTAAAAACAACCTTGTAATAATAGTCGCTAGCCATAAATCTATTGGTAAGTACATAACAAGTACGGTACAGCTCAAAGGCAACTTGGTTCACGCGGATAACTCGCACGCGTTTTTTATGCGTGTAGCCCGCACATGCGAGTGCGTGTACGGGTATACACGCACGGCACTACAGGTATACACGCACGGCAAAGGATAATTGTGACAGGTAATCGAACAACTTCCTTTCACCATCCTCAGTTCTTCATGTGTTTATTTACTCTCTGCTTACTAATATATGTGACCGGATTTGCGAAAAGGGGTCTTATACACGCATCCAATTTTGTAACTTTAAGGTCGTGTAACGCAGCTCATGTTTGACCTACAACTTTGAAATTTGGTACCTGGCCTTTCCTATCATTGTGGTTATACGAGAGAAAATTTCAGCTTAATAGCTCACTCATAAATGAAGTTATGCCTCTTCAAAGTTGCAAAATCGGATGCGTGTATAAGACCCCTTTTTGCAAATCCGGTCACATATATATTATATAGATTGCTGTACCTTCAATGCCGGCTGCACTTCAGTGACGCATCGGCAAATTTGTACCTGTACAGGTCGATTGTATAACCATGCATTGCTTGAAAAAGACACAAGAAGGATAACTGGTTTTCTTACATAAACTGCGCTGGCCACTCCACTTTACAAACTGACAAAGGGAGGTAAATATATTTCTTTAGTAGCACCTGCGGCGTTTATGTTAGTAGCCAAGTCCCAAGACTGAGCGTTGGATAAGTCAAAGGCTTTCCTCGCAATAATAATAGTCGAAGTCTTCAGTTATTGAGTCGAATTCACTATAGTCAGCTGGCTAGTGTGATAAATCGAGGTATAAACTAGTAGTACCAAGCTGTATAATGGTGAGTAGTAATTGGTGAGTAGTAATTTCGTTGTATCAAAACAGATTCTTGGTTGCAGTGACCCGACAGGTGCTTCAAGTTACCTTTACAGGCACCTGCGCCCGTTACAGGCACTCACGCCCGTTACAGGCACCCATGCCCGTTACAGACACCCGCACTCGTTAGTTGTGAATTTTGCATTGTTACCCGCATTTTTTGAACCGGCAACCCACGTGCGGGTGTCAAGTTGCCTTTGAGCTGTACTGTATTTGATACCAAATTGACAATATTAGTGCTATACTGTAGTTATTTGATTAAATTAAGGAAAAGAAAAAGATATGTTCATGGCAGCTGCCTTGGGTGTACCAATAAGTTTTCTATTGTTGAAGCTATATACATATTAACTTATTAGTCGTCTTGATGAGTGTGAAAAGTACAGGAACTTGACCGTGCAGTCATGAGGTGATCCAGGGGTTTTCTGAGTTGTACTCAATTAATTTCATGATTCAGACAATCAATACATAGTACACTGCAAGAGGACTGCATACGTACATACGTAGTAGAACAAAAGGCATTGTCTGTCACGTGCGAGTGAGATACATACTAGTGCTTTTGCTAATCACATTTGACTGCTTGCATGCAAGTGGAGAATTGCAGGCATCGCTATATAGCTATCTTGAATGCCTCCATACAATTGTAATTTAGCAAGTGGACAATTTGTTTTTCAATGCACCAGCTTCAGTTGCACATATGTAGGTACTGCATATTGCTATTTACAGGCTCGCTGGCAATATTTTGCACTCGCGAGGCTAGCATACATGTATTTGGGTTAAATTGTTCATAAAACAAATGTATGGCCTTTTCAAGCGAATGAATTCTGTAATGTTACCTATAAGTTGTACCATATCGTAAAAGCTTAACCACATGCATACATACATACATACATACATACGTATGTAATTATGTTATTATTGTACAGCTGTACTATAATTCTAGAATTTCAGACTAATGGTCATTGGAAACAAGTAGCAGTACACCCTAAACTTATTCCTTGCAAATCACAGCCACATCAACACTTTATTCTTGAAAGATCAGGGGCTAAAAGTAAGTTATACTAACTTCACAATGTTACAGCTGTAGTTATGCAGGTGTACTAGATAGTAAATTTAAATTTGTATTGATGAGCAAATAATTATGAGAACATCTCTGTATCAATTACATTATTTATTTAACCTAAAATACTTTTGACTTTAATTACTTTCAACTATATCTTCATTAACTATAAATTTGATACATTTGCCCTGCATGTTGTGGATATACTTTAAATATGAATTTGTAAAAACCGGATACTGCATACATGTATGTATGCATGACTTGAGGGGAACCTAAGTCTAGGGGCACAGGCAAATTAGCCCATAAAAGTTATCCAGCATGTGGAACCTGAATGTCGTCTGAAGTATCACTTCTCTGTAATGGAAAATCACCTTACCCACACCTACGTAAACTTAAATATAAATAGTTCAATTTCAAAGAAGAATTTATGTCTGATAAAACTTATGCATGTAAGTTATAGTTAGGAATTACTGACATAGGTGCACAGACCTGATTGCATTTGATATGTGGTAAGATATGTAATACCCACACCTACGTAAACGTAAATATAAATAGTTCAATTTCAAAGAAGAAGTTATGTCCAATAAAACTGGTGCATGTAAGTTATAGTTAGGAATTACTTACATAGGTGCACAGACCTGATTGTATTTGATATGTGGTAAGATATGTTAATAACAAATATTACATAACAATATGGGTTTTCAATACGTATATACATATTTACATAGTACATAAATATGTAACAAGGTATGGAACAGATTTAATGCGACTTCATGCTCATGAGTAGTACGCTCACGAGTGTGAGTGTTAATTCTTGAAGTGACAACTCTCACGCGTGTGCGAGTACAAACATGCACTCATGAGTACTAGTAACAACATTCACAAGTATATGCACCAATAGCAAGTACGAGACAAAACTATGCGGATATACGTACACCGTACCCACTTTATAAATTTTAATACTTTGTGTTGCTACTTCAATACAAGCTTTGTTTGCTTGATATTCAGTAGGTTCCATGCCCCTCTTTATAAGCTGTAGTACATACTTCATGTTGCTACTTCAATACAAGCTTCATGCGCTCGATATATTTCAGTATGTGCCAAGCCCACTTTGTAAACCTTGGTACTTTGTCTTGCCACTTCAATACAAGCTTCATGTATTCAAGCGTCATGCCCACTTTTAAGACAAAAGTACTTTATTTTACAACTAATTTATACTGAAGCACTTTGCTTTGCTACTGGAATAAATTGAAGCTATTACACAGCTTATAATCTAATTCCTGTGTGCTACTTCTGGTTTTGCGCTCATGAGTGATTGCTCTCGCACTGTCGGGTGATTGCACTCGCACACCTGTGTGATTGCAATGTTGCATTAAATTTGTACCATATATAAAAGAGGATTGAAATTTGCATTATAATATTCAGTTAAATAGATTTGTACTGTTTATTTTTCACATTTATATCATTAAGGTATAGTAGGGTTCTGATTTAATGCAACATCACACTTGCATGTGAGTGATAGTATACAACTTGAAAGCCCTCACACTCACACTCTTTAACATCAGCAAGTATTCCACTTCACTTACTCATGGACACTACATATGTTTCAAACATGCTAGCGAGTTCATTCTGTTAAGTCCATTTAAGTACCTTCATTGTTTGAAGAATCAATAACCCGCAGTTCATCGAAATTGGTTCAGCCATTCTTCTGATACAGCCTTATAAAATCCTTCCTTTCACCACAAAAATATTTACACAGGAGTAGTCTTTCTTTCTTTCTTTCTTTCATTTTCATCCCACACTTTTTCGTGAGCTTGCTGGAGCTTACATGTATCCTGAAAGTTTTTTTCTAACTTGCTTTTGTACAATCATTTGTTTGTCTAATACGTAACTCGCACATTTTTCATGCATTTCAGCCAAACTTGTATCAGAACTTCTCCCATGTATGCTCTGTCTGTCATACTATTATTGGCTTGAAGTAAACACTTGAATGCACTTGAGAAGAGCTATTACACTGCAGGTTGTTAGTTCTCATAACTTGGACCCCCTTCCAATGATTTGCATACTTCAAACAAACAATCTACGTATGTTGATGTATCAACCTTTAGTAAAAGTTTTAAAATAAACTGCAGGGCTGATTTTTTTCAAAAGTAAGCTTCAAAATTCAATGTACAATATTATGTGGTAAGCAAGTACAAGTGATGCCCATGCAGTAGTTCTCTGCTGATTTCTAGTAATAATATCTGTTTATACCAAAAATAGTGATATGCTAAACAAAAACACCCTGGGTATAAAAATAGTGCGAGACCAATTAGAAGCAGCATTGTAAATAGGTATGTACGACCAAAAACTTTGATATCAGCTGAGGCCAAGAAGTTACTTATCAAAAATCTACGTAATTGTTTGAATGACGTAAAATAGTTTAAAGCGTATTTTCACAAGTTTGATTGGCTTTGTCACTTGGCCACCTTTGTCGTGTCATCATTTTTGAAAAAGGTAGCCATGTGACAAAGCCAATCATACTTGTGAAAGTATGCTTGTATGTCATTCATGCAGTTAAAAAGATTTTTGAAAAGTGACTTCTTGGCCTTAGCTGATATCTAAGTTTTTGGTCACACTTACCTATTTAAAATGCTGCTTCTGACTGGCCTCGCACTTTTTTTACACCCTAGGTGTTTTTGTTTAGCTTATTATTAACAAAACTTGGGATATTGGTTTTGAAAGTGGCTGTGCCATAAATGAATCGATGGATTACTAGGCTACAATGACAGATGATTTGGCTTGAAACAAACCTGCCAAATTCTGCACATATTACAGTATTATAGACATGCATAGTCATGTAGTGAAATTGATGTGCACTAGGCTACAGCAGATTATTTTAATCTCGTGTGTACATTATACGTACATTACTTAGTATCAATACATGTGGGGAATCACGTAACATGCTTGCTCGCAAGCAGAATTTTGCAAGTGTAATATACCTGTCATGCTGCATACGCTCTCTTTGCAAAGATTAGTTACGTACATAGTTGTACACTCTCGGCTTTCATGCATGTACCAGTCGACTTGCATGAAACTTGCAAAATTTTAAGTGCGAGTATCAAATTTGAGTTGAGTATGCCATATCTAGATGGTAAGTTTTATACCACATCCATATTACAGTATTGTCTCGAATTATCACCTCGGTATTTATTTCTTAAAAGTAACTTCAATCCCGATGACAATACAAGATGGACATTTATTAGTTGATTTTTTTGTCATTTGCCAACCAGATACTGCTTACGAACTACACTGCATAAAGAAACTTCGACAGCACCCAACGTATATTTTTGTTTTAGGCTACTAAATGGGACTGGACATTTATACAAGACTGGCCGTATTTTGAGACAATACGGTATATCCTTTTACTACACTCTAAATATTAAAAATACACGTACATATCATTAAGTACGGTAGTATTTAATAGTACGGATTGGTAAGAAATTGTATGGTTTCCCAATTTTTTTGCACTTCATAAAACAACCTTCCAATAGGCTTTACCCAAAAAAAAACTAGAATGCATTGGTAAGGCTGTAATGATGCTGTACCTTGGTTAAACGAAGCGACAAGTCGAATATTTCAACCTACAGCCAAGTTTGAAAATTTTGAATTCACCTGTATTTCGTCTGCCTGCCTGCCTGCCTGCCTGCCTGCCTGCCTGCCTGCCTGCCTGCCTGCCTGCCTGCCTGCCTGCCTGCCTGCCTGCCTGCCTGCCTGCCTGCCTGCCTGCCTGCCTGCCTGCCTGCCTGCCTGCCTGCCTGCCTGCCTGCCTGCCTGCCTGCCTGCCTGCCTGCCTGCCTGCCTGCCTGCCTGCCTGCCTGCCTGCCTGCCTGCCTGCCTGCCTGCCTGCCTGCCTGCCTGCCTGCCTGCCTGCCTGCCTGCCTGCCTGCCTGCCTGCCTGCCTGCCTGCCTGCCTGCCTGCCTGCCTGCCTACCTGCCTGCCTGCCGTAAGACCCGGTTGCACTAGGTGTAAGACTCCAGATATTTTACACAATAAAGGTAATGGCGGCGGATTTACGAAAATGTTGTTCCAAAGACGATTTACCCACTGCGCCGTGGCGATTCCTTTTATCCTTCATTCCCTTCCTTGTTCGTCTATATTCCTTTAGCAAGGTGTGAATCTCACCTTCGAAGGTGATGATAGCCTGTTACGGCTTCTGCTTATTACGTCACGCAAAAACCTGGCTTGCAGGTGATATAATGAGTTACAGTGGCACCATGACACGATTTTATTACATTGTGAACTTCTAGATTATAGCCTTGGACAAATAGCTTTTGCTGTTTTTGGAGCGTTATCTGCTATCACACAGCTGCTTTGCCATGTAAGCGCATTGTTAACATGCACCTGTAAACAAGCATAATTAGTACATAAGCTCCTGTAACATTTGTACACCTGCTGAAAGATTATTATGAATGCTTAGCATGTATAAAAAGCAAACAAACTAGAATGATAAAAAATTCAAAATTCAAAAGGTAAGTAGGGATTGAATTCAATAGTGCTACAAAAAGTAAGGAAACAAGGAATAAGATTTTGGCACGAGAGAACATTCTGGCATGAGGTAATTTATAAAAGTTTAATCCCTACTTTTGGCTCACTTCGGTAGGTTTGCTAAAAGTAGGGATTAAACTTTTATAAATTATCTCATGCCAGAATATTCTCTCGTGCCAAAATATTATTCCTTGTTTCCTTACTTTTCGTAGCACTATTGAATTCAATCCCTAATTACCTTTTGAATTTTGAATTTTTTATCATTCTAGTGTAACTGTCAATGATATGTGATATATTTTATATTTGTGTACGTATGTAAATATTATTTAAATGTTTAGATGTAAATCAACACATTCCTAACATCCATGTAGCATCTGTGATAGATCACCATGCACAAGCTATTTACGTATGTATGTACATATGTGACCAGATTTGGCAAAATGTGCATAGTTCGCACACAATATGGAAACACAGATTTCACCGCCATTCGATAGCTACATCAATAAACTAACAGTGCATGTGTGTATGGATGCCAACAGCTCATCAGTCTGCTTTTGCTGCGGCTGCTTTCTGGGGTGTGTCAGACATCCACGGGTGTCCGTAGTGTCTTCAATTGGCTCTGGTGGCTGTCACTGAAAAGCCACCTGGCTGTACTGAACTCGCCGCATGACTGCCTAGTGATGCTATCCAGTGATTTGGCTACTTTTTGAGCTATCTACAGCACAATTATGCCCATTTGGAAGTGTGAACACTTGACGTGTGTTTCCCCGCCACTGCCGTGGCTCCCCACCACTCCCGACCAACCACCCCTGTATAATCACTTGTGCTACTGTTTAAAAACTATCTAAAATGGCGGGCAATTCAGCTAGCAAGCCTTTCAACAGTAGACCCACTGAATTATCTTGTATAACTACAGATTTGTGGAGAATTGCGTGCTAGCAGCATTCAATTGAATATTCAAAACGGTATTTCTAAATACTTGTACAAGTGCGAACAATGCACATTTTTGCAAATCCGGTCACATACGTATGTGGTATTTTATACTGACTTTTTTGTTTTTCAAATGTATGTATATCAAGACACGTGGCCATATGTCAGCAGCCAAGAAAGATGCATAGGCACATAAGTGTGTTATTATATTTTGCGACTGGTCAAGTAGTTTCAGCCTCCCATAACTCAAAACTATTGGGCCAATTTCTACCAAGCTTACAATACATATTTTATTGTCTATATACTGCACCTCACATATTGTACCAAATCTACTTAGGAGTTTCTGTCTTCCTGAGATATGGTTTCTGAAACTCATCAAAATTTCTTTGTAGTTTTCTTCTTCACACAAAATGGTATGTAAATGCGCATAAAAATAACCTTCTCATTCTTTGATTTCCATTAAATTTGGCATACTAAATAGTAGTGCTATCTAAAATTTATTTTTCCATACGATTCCAATAAAAATGTGAGGAAGATATGCACAATATACGTAGTTGATACAATTTTTACTGATTTGTTGTCACACCTACGTACCAAAAAAATGTTTGTGCTACCATTCTGAAATTTTATCAGGCATTCATATATGTACTTGGACTGTATTGAAGAATTTGTAAATCACAGCAATTCTTGAGGCGTAATTTCCTTTTTAAATATGCTGAGCCACCTAGTGATCTGTATGATTGATACTCACTTATCTGTGATTGCTGTATAAGAGAGTATGTGGCTGTGCTATAGAAAGGAATCAAGGAGGTTGCTGACCTTAAGCTCTACCACCATCATGGCCATCCCCTCCTCCTCTACTAGCTGTGTTGTGTTAATGTCTTACTTCTTTTTTAGTCGTTATTTCTAGAAAGGAAGTGAAATCTTAACCAAGAACACCCTGGCCTGGAAACTTAATGTTTATGGCCTGAACCATGATTATTTAAAATTTTATGCTTTGATCAGTAACACTACACAGACCTTGGTCACCCATTTTGATTTATTTCTTTTTATCCAAGCCTTGTTTTTTACAGCCAGGTTGAGATACGTATGTATGTATATGTATGTATGTATGTATGTATGTATGTATGTGTGTGTGTGTGTGTGTGTGTGTGTGTGTGTGTGTGTGTGTGTGTGTGTGTGTATGTATGTATGTATGCATGTATAATTTGTGACTGACTCTGCAAAAACCCTCCTTGTTGCTTACAAGTTTTAGACCCATTTTTAAAATTTATATTCTCATAACTATACTGCTTCTTGCATTATTGCAGAAATTTGCATACTACAAGTAGATAAATCTACATTTTAAAATACATAAACACGGAAGGTTTTCACATAGCCAGTCACATTTATATTTGTATGTACATACCTACGTAAATATGTGGGATATAATGCTATGTAATATATACACTGTGCCTTTTAATCATGTTTATATAGATTATAACAACAAAGATAAATCATGTCTATCAAATTTGATGGAGTTAGATGATAGTTTCTGTGACAGTCATAATCAAGATTGGGTAGATTATAAGGAGACTCATTGTAGCAGTGCTGCCAGTGCAGCACATTGCAGTGACAAAAGAAGGGAATTATCTGTATCAAACTCTAAAAGCAGACCACACATGTCAAGTAAGTTAGCTTACAGAGCATTTACAAGTCCTTTGTGATGATAATGCATACACAGTAGTTTGTGGTAGCTGCATATGGTTTATCGATCATGGACTACATTACTTACAAATAGACTGCATTACTGAAGTATCATATCATCTCACCCATACTGAATACGCATATATGTACTTCCCATAAGGACTCAGTAGAACTATATACGTACGCACATACGTACGTATTTATAGTACACTATGAGTGAAAAGAACAGAACCACAATGGATGTAACTTGCTAACTATAGCTATGTATGCATAATAAGTATGTACGTAGATGCATCATGCTCACTATTAAAATACATTTCTATATGCACCACTCCAGTTTATTGGTTATTTAATTAAATGATGAATTATAAGTGTACAAATTCAACCGTCGAGTACGTACTTCCATGTATCGATATTGGTATTTGCATATATTTTTTAACAACAGTACTTGATTGTTGTACATTTTGGAATAAAGCAACTCTAGTAAAAAGCACCACAGCAATCTAGCTATGTACATATGCATAAACAACACAATTGGCACAACATACTTTAGTCAGACTGATATCAGTGCACCTAGCAGAAATGGCACAGCCATACGTACTTTTTACTATCCATCCAAAGCGTATTAATTTACTTAGCTACTGTTACTTCTCCATTATACGTACCCTATGTACATAGCTCTGTTTCTTCAAACTATGACATTTTACATGTATTGTACATTTTATGCCTGACCTGTAGGTATGTACATACATACGTATATACGTATACAGCTAAAGAATCATGTCTTATACTTATGAAATTGAATGTTACATAATTTTACTGTTGTATAAATACAATGCAATGCATGTAGAGCTCATGGATGGACTAGTATGGCCTTTATTACAATGAAACCAATGGTGGTTATACGTAGGGTCTCTCTCTCTCTCTCTTCTATACCCACTATTTATGAATTACCTAGAACTCAACACATAATATAAAATGCATTCAGCTGTAAAGTAATCTACAGTACCGCTCACTTTAAACTTGACACATGCGTGTGTGTGTGCACGTGTGCATGCACACGTTTAACACATGTAAAAGTGAATAATTTGGCATGTATCGTCAGTGCTGCACGCGAATTTGGTGTGCGCACAAATGCACGCGGAAGACTAGACATGCACGACACAAATATGCCCGCTATGTGCACACGTTTTGCCATCTAACACACGTGGCACACTAGACGTGCACTAAACTAATATGCCCGCTACGTGCGCACGTTTTGCCATATAACACGCGTGGCACTCTAGACGTGCACCAAGCTAATATGCTCGTTACGTGTGCACATTTTTACATTACACATGCATTTACAGTATATTGGCATAGGAAATGCAGCTGGTTCACGTCACAATACTACAAATCCTATAGTACAACGGCACCCGACAGCATTATCAGACAACTGACCAGTCAGCTGATTGAACCCACTGATCACGTGCCTTTGCCGTATATTAAAACCACACTTGCCGGAAATTCATTTCTTAAAAATGGCGAGGATGAGTCTAGAGATGAGGAAGAGGGTGCTAACCTTGGATATGCCATAATCTTAACAGCAACGAAGCAGTGCAGGATAGATTTGCAACACGACTGAATGGTGACTCAAAGTATTAGAATACACATGTCCACTTGTGTAAATCTGTAACTCGCCGTAAATTTTTGTTATTTACTCAAAATTGAAGATACTATAATTTTCCATAATGTAGTAACTATGGTGTGAACTACTCGTATATGGCAAGGACAATAATGGAACACGTGAATCTACTACTGTGTACAGCGTATGGTAAGTCTTGAGAGTCATACACGTGTCTAAATGCACGAGTGCAGTTCGTGCAAACAGTTAATACATGAGTGTTCTTTTCGTGCACTGAACTTTGCGCTCGTGCATAATATGCACGCGTCGAGGCACGCGTGCAGTTCAAGCCACACACGCCAACAAAATGAACGTCTTGTGCGTGCACGCTTGCAGTTCAAGCCACACACGCCAACAAAATGCATGCACGTGTGCAATTTCCAATGGTAATACGTCATGGGTCTGTCGTGCGCATGCGGAAAATGTTGCGGGCATTTTTGAAAACGTGTCGAGTCGTGCAGTTGCTGCACGCGTGTGTCGTCAAGTTTAAAGTGAGCGGTACTGTATAACCATATTATTATGCACATCCAATGAAAATGTAATATGTATGTGCAAGCCATTTGTACTGCAAGAATGACTGATACATTTGTTACAAATGTAAAATATATTTCTTGCTATTACTTCTACATATGTTCTTCTAGAGCTATAACATTAGTATATACTATATCTTTCATAAATTTATACGTACCTGACATACGTATACACACGTATACACATACGTACGTACGTAGCTACCATATATATCCATAGGTTGTGAATTTTTGACTATCCATACCTTGACATTTTGTCCTGTAGTGAAATTCAATGCCATAAGTAGTTTTGCAATCTTATCCATAAAACTGCTATATAGATTTATAGTACAGTACCAATATAATGTAACATCACAATCGTGCACGTGTGCAAGTGCAAGCGCCTTCACTCGCAAGTGCAAGCGCCATCACTCGCGAGTTTAAGCGGTTGCGCTCACGAGTGCAAGTAAAACTACTCGCAAGTGAAGTAGTGACCACAAATCAATTTATAGACCGTGTAATAGCTTTAATTTACTCCAGTAGTAAAGCAAATGCTTTAGTATAAAGTAATTGGAATATGAAGCGCTTTTGTTTTAAAGGTGGGCGTGGCACCTACTGAATATCAAGTGCACGAAGCTGGTATTGAAGTAGCAAGACTAAGCACTACAGTATATATAGTGGGTGTGACATCTACCAAATATATTGAGTGCATAAAGCTTGTATTGAAGTAGTAACACGGAGTACTGTAGTATATAAAGTGGCCGTGGTACCTACCGAATATGGAGCACGTGAAGCTTGTATTGAATAGTATCATGTGGTACTACTGTTTATATAGAGGGTGCGCCATATATCGGCATAGCTTTGCCTTGTACTTGCTATTGGTACATTTCTGTTACTAGTACTCACGAGTGTTTGTACTCGCACATGTGAGCGTTGCCACTCGCACTTGCAAGTTTAGTACTCGCGAGTGCGACGTTGCATTAAATTGGTACCGTAAATTCCACTCACCCTCAAATTTTTAGGCTACGTACGTATGTGTGACCGGGCCTGCAAATATCAACCATGAAAGTAGTTTTTGAAATGTGCCTTAAGTATGTAACCTACGTACATACGTATGATTTGTTTACACTATCATGCTACATACATTTTTCATCAGAAATGTAGAATTTAATGGATAATCTTTCAAAGCTTACAAAATGAAAATACTCCTTTTATAACTAACTGCATGAACTACATGTGTAGTTGCACTCACATGGTTAATTGTTGCAGGCCGGTCACATATGGTATGTAGCTACTACACACATACGTATGTATGTGTCTGTGCATGAATTATAATTTATGCACAATTTGTTAAATACGTACGTATGCATAATATGTATGTATTTTATGTTACTTGTACATATGATAATACATTATAGTGATACAAAGAAGATTTAGTGAATTAGTTGAGATGTTACCAAGTAACTGCTACTCTACTGTTTGCAAGTTAAGAAGAATGACAAATTTTACTGATGTTGATGAGAAAATGAGTGATACGCTGTCAGAATGTGATGATGCTAGAGTCTTTAATAATCAGTTATTGTCATATATTATTAATAAATGTGCTGGTGATGTATTGTTGTTATGTGATGTTTTGAAGAATGTGGTATCCACTAATAGGAAAAAGCAGTTACAAGATTTAGGTATGTTGCATTTGTGACGGACTCTGCAAAAAATCCTCCATGTTCGCGCCAGTTTTTAGAACTGTAAAGTTTCATAACTCTCTAACTGTTCTTTGTAATGTCATAGAAATTTGCAAATTACGTATTTGCCATATGATCCAGCTACATATATTTTAATATACAGCAATTACAATTTATGCGAATATTAGTTATTTGTGTAAAACTATGTATGTAATAAACATGGAGGGTTTTCGCAGAGCCAGTCACGTATATTTATGAAGTGTGAATGCACATACGTACATACACAATAGCTAGATTAATAAACTTAATCTCCACCAAAATTCCCAATGTGTAAAAGCCAAAAAAGGTTGTTGCCAAGAAAAGGGCTAAATGGGCTTCCAAAATCATGGAAGATTGTACTGCTGATGTATGGTACAGCTCAATTTACACTTTAAACACACGATTGGGTAACATACGTATATTTTGTAACTCTACTTGAGCTTTTAAAGCTGGCGTGTTTGTACACAACTGTACGAGAAATACTATCTTTGTGATTACCACGAGTAACATGTAAGCTAGCGCACTAGGACAAAAAACACATGTCGTTCATTATGTGTACACAAACAATTTTAAAACGGGAAGGCTAAAGTAAACACAAAAACATTGTTTACCTTATTCCAATAGATCCTGTTGGTCTTCATGTCTGTCAAATACACGCGCCTGCTGACAAACACATGTTAGTCACATAAAATCTCACGTAAAATTATTAGAATAATGTGTGCACATGATATACATACATTTCTGTGCTTTACCAGTAAAGGCGCGTAGTACCTTATCTTAAATAAATTGGACTTGCAGGTAGCCTTCCCGGCTAGTTACAAGGCATGTACGTACATTGCTGTGTATTTACATACAGTAGCACTATGCTTGAGTAGACGCCACATGTTGAGTGTACTCAGCCGGTTATGAGCTTATATTTACTCGCAACGAGTTTTTGTAATCTCCACAAACAGTTGAGAAGTCATCAATTTCTCGTGCACTCGCAGACACACCACGGTTTATCACTGTTCGTGTAGTGCACGTGCAATGGCACATGGGAAATTTAAATCAAGCTGTACCGTATGTGAGTAAAATTTTAATAATCACAATTCAAGTTCACTACGTAATTCTTAATAAATACGACCAACTTTTAATATGCAAAGCGTTTTTTATAAGCATTCAATCATTTCTTGTAAAGATGCTGTAACTGGGTTTGGTTATGAAGGTAAGTATGGCATGTGTACATTGATACATTACTAGGCTACAGTGTGGCAGAAAATTTCAACCTGAAATATATATTAGGCTATGTGTGAAACTCGGATAGTATACCGGTAAATTAAATTATGTTACACATAACATGCTTGCTCATGAGCAACAATTTGCACATATAGTGGTACCTGTGGTGTAATTTGCTCTCATGAGGATTGTTTTGCATACATACGTACCAGCCATGCAATGGATGCTAAAGTTGCAAGTATTACACAAGTGCGGGGTCTCAAGTTTGGGTGGAGCTGTATCGTATGAACTGATAATATCTGTTACAAAAATCACACCTACGTAGTACATTAAGACTCGTCAATTACATAGTAATTGCATAGTAGGCCGCATTGTGCAGAAAACAAATCAGCACCACAACAATAATAATGTCTCCATACTATATAGAGCTGAGCAATACTACCGTTTTGGTGTTATATCATGATTAAATACAAATCGATATTGTGATTTTTGCTAGTAAATAACGTGATACCCATTGAATAGGACTATGCATCAGTAAAAACCAAAAATGATGAAACACATGCCAGTAGTTTTTAATAATATGATGGACACTAGTAAGGTTCAAAACTGAAGTATGAAAGCAGAAATGCTTTCCAGCCAAGAATGGCAAATACGTTGAAACGAATAAAACGAGAGTGTGTTGTAAACTTTGCAAGAGATGGTAAAGTACGTATTACAGGAATACATGAACCCTAAGAGCTTACGAAACATCATGAAATAATCATATCGTGAATATTTGACAAAGTATCAATCACGATACAAAATGACATTATCGCTCAGCTCTACTCCATACCATAAAGATATGGTTTCCAGTTTAGTTTTATACAATATTTATTTATGAAATTATTTTCCTTATACGTATATACTATGTACGTATAATGTTATTGTTTCTATTGCTTTGTTTGTAGCTTCATGCATACTACAAACTGTTACTGTTGCTCCAGTTAGTCCAGTAGTAACTATTGTTCATGAGAAAAATGAACAAAGTACATCATTTATATCATCATCCACAAGTTGTGTATCTACTAGTGAGGACCATCATGTACACATCTGTTCTACTACAATATCAAATGACACATCATTGAGTACTACTGAGCCTAAACGTTCTACTGATAACAATACTACTGGTACATGTCATACTACTAATTCAACAGGTTATCTACAACTTATATAAGTTTGATAATAAGTTATACGTATGTAGTTATACCCCAGTATGAGTACAATATCTTCGAAGGCTAAGCTATTGTATGAGGGTTCTGGGGTATAGCTGCATAACTGATTTATATCTCTCTGAGCAAGCTGCTGTTAGGCTAATTATGTTCTAAATAATTCATACAATTCAAGTAACCAACAAAAACCTACTGTACATACGTACATAGATCATTGGTACTTATAAACATTAACTTTTCTACATACCAAATTAAATATATTCCTTGATCAACTAAAAATATGTGGAAGTCTTCCTTATATCTAGTTACCATTAGGAGTGGGCGGTGTTGACAAATATCATACCACGGTATTTTAATTATAACTAGTGCGGTATTAGTAATACCTACTAGATCTATGAAATCAACCATGACATATGTGACCAAATTTGCAAAAATGTGCATTGTTCGCACATTTGTAAATATTTAGAAATACCGTTTTGAAATATTCAATTCGTAATATCTCAAGTCTACTTGTACGAAATTCTCCACAAATCTGTAGTTATACAAGATAATTCGGTGGGTCTACTGTTGAATGGCTTGCTAGCTGAATTGCCCGCCATTTTAGATAGTATTTCAACAGTACCACAAGTGATTATATAGGGATGGTTGGTCGGGGGTGGTGGGGAGCCACGGCAGTGGCGGGCTAAACACACATCAAGCATTCACAATTCCAAATGGGCATATTTGTGCTGTAGATAGCACAAAAAGTAGCCAAATCTATGGATAGCATCACTAGGCAGTCGTGTGGCGAGTTACAGCCGAGTGGCTTTTCATTGACGGCCACCAGAGCCAATTGAAGACACTACGAGCACCAGTGGACGTCCGACACACCCTAGAAAGCAGCCGCAGCAAAAGCAGATTGATGAACTGTTGGTATCCATACACACATGCACTGTTAGTTTATTGATGTAGCTATTGAATGGCGGTGAAATCTGTGTTTCCACATTGTGTGCGAACAATGCACATTTTGCCAAATCTGGTCACATATTATTAAACAGTTGAACTTATTGTAATGATACATTTTTTTATATTTTTATGGTTCAAGTTGAAAGGCGCATAATGATTTATTGATATAAGACATCTAATTGTAGCCTTTATACTTGCACACACACATATGTTCACACTGAATCAGATAGTTCTGGTAAGCTGTAATCACTCATATGTTTTTTGATAGGAAAACCAACATGTCAGTTTTGTCTGGCTTCATGGTTGCCCTAAATGGTGACACAATATTTCCTGCAGTACTAAATAGTCTCTCGGATGGAGAACTTGTTGCACATATACACAAAATATTTTTGTGCAACTTTTCCAACTATAGGAAAGACAAACTTTTGGGCTTTCCACCACATCAGTGGACCTTCTTCAAAGTCTAGCCTGTCACCTGATAAATAGCCTTCAACCTCCTTTAATATTTGTTGCCTACGTTGCTCCGCTTGGCTTACAACAGGGGTAGCATGTTCTTATTCCTCTTGTTCTCTAATCTTGGTTTCATGGTTTTTGAACAAAGTGCCAAAGTTACTTTTCTTTGAGTCTGATGGCTGGAGTGAAGATTGTTCTGCATCTTGTGTATTCTGCTGAACTTCATAGCACAATATCGCATCGTCTATCACTTTCTGCTTGATACACAGCAACTCACTTTCTTCTAAATGTTCAAAGTACTTCACCTTGAACTGGGGATCTAAATATGTAGCTACTTGCAGAATCAAGACTCACGATAGTGAGTCGCGAGGCCAAGAAGAAGCGCAGCAACGCGACCACTGAGTGAGTTATTTACACGTAGCACCACCCTCAAACTCGCAAACGCTCTAGCTAAGCCGCCATTAAAACTATCGCTTAGTTATTACCGACCCACAACGTTCTTACTATATAGAATCAACAAACCGAGAATGGAGGAAATAGGCGCCACCATTCCTAAGTACCAGCCATTGCGAGTTTTATGGCGCCCGTTGTGCGACTACGCACGACGAACCATCCTTTCCCGCCCAATTCGCCCGTTTACTAGACAATTAGTACCTTCATTGTTTGAAGAATCAATATCCCGAAGTTCATAGACATCGCTTCTGCCATTCTTCTGATACAGCCTTATAAATGCCTTCCTGTCACCACAAAAATTTTTACGCGGCAGTCGTTTTTTTCTTGTTTTATTTTCATCGCACACTTTTTTCGTGGGCTTGCGGGAGCTTTCGTGAACCCCGGAAGTTTTTTTCAAACTCTCTTTTTATACTTTCACTTGTTTGTCTAATAACTCACTCATTTCTTCATGGATTTCAGCCAAATTTGTATCAGCACTTCTCCTATGTATGCTCTACCTGTTATACTATTATCAGTCTGAAGTAAATACATGAATGTATTTGAGAAGGACTATTACACTGCAGGTTGATAGTTGTCATAACTTGGACCCCTTTCATATGATTTGCATAAACTTTCGGATACACAATCTATATTGATGTATCACTCTGTAGTGAAAGTTTTAAAAAAATCTCGGGCTTGAGTTTTTCAAAATTATAAAGCTTCAAAGTTTAATTTGCAATATTGTGTGTTAGGCAAGTACAAGTTATGTCCATGCAGTACTTCTCTGCTGCTTCAGGGGCGTGGCCAGCCATTTCTTGATGGTCGGGCAACGGTTCAAGCATGCAACTAAGTATATTGTTATATATTAATGCATACACATGCCCACTTTCATGTGAGCATTTACTTCCTTTGAAAAGTGTATGCACACTATCCTAGCTATGATGTAATGTATAACAAATGCTGCTGCATGAAGCTATAGGTACTCGATCATAAGATCCAGGAAACTATCCAGTGATGATCACAAGTATACCAGCTCACGTGCCTCTGGATTGCTTGAATGGGCATCTACTAGACATTGAAAATATATATCAGTAATATAATGTTTGAAATAATGTAACCACACAAGATGGCATGTATACACAAGGCCAACAGTAAGGAGGCACCCTGTTTTTCACACAAGTCCTTAATTTTATAACCTGGGTGTTGGGACACGTTTATACATGCATAATTGACCTTGATATCCAGCTGTCTCAAAGCTCCAGTCTGCATGCATGTCGAAGGCTGGAGGCTTCATCAGTAATTCTTCTATATGACTCTTGTAAATCAGTGGACAGTCATTGGGCTCACCTGGTCAGGTACTTCGGCATGTACAAACCATTCAATTGCATGTCTTGTCTCATAAAATAACTATGGTACCTGCTCACAAAACATGAATCAGGTGGGGCGACAATGGTGATCCACTATGGCGCATCATTGCAATCCACCATATTTGCGACTCCGTTTTAATATCATTAAACTAATGGATCATGTGACCTTACTTTTGTCACACGACTTGTCACCAGCGTAATAACACTGCTGATACCACTCCTCTCAGTGCATGTTAAAAGAAGTAACGTTGATTTTACAATAGGTACATTATATATTTTAAATAAATAAATCTTGATGGTGGGGCAAAGATCAGTGACGGTCGGGCAAATGCCCCACCATGCCCACCCCTAGCTACGCCTATGCTGTTTGCTAGTAATAACATCTGTTTATGCTTCCAAAAAAGTAGTGATATGCTAAACAAAAACACCCTGGGTGTAAAAAAAGTGCGAGGCCAATCAGAAGCAGCATTGCAAACAGGTGCGACCAAAAGCTTTGATATCAGTTGAGGCCAAGAAGTTACTTATCAAAATTTTTTTAACTACTTGAATGACATACAATGGTTAACAGCATATTTTCACAAATATGATTGGCTTTGTCACTTGGCCACCTTTTTCACACCATCATTATTAATAAAGGTGGCCAAGTGACAAAGCCAATCATATTTGTGAAAATATGCTGTAAACCATTGTATGTCATTCAAGTAGTTAAAAAAATTTTGATAAGTAACTTCTTGGCCTCAACTGATATCAAAGCTTTTGGTCGCACCTGTTTGCAATGCTGCTTCTGATTGGCCTTGCACTTTTTTTACACCCATGGTGTTTTTGTTTAGTTTGGTTTACTGTGTCATCTAATTTGCTGTAACGGCCTTTGATATCTTCCACTATGTGTGCTTGATGTCCTTAGTTAAATCTGTATCTGTGTCTTCTTTCAGCAAATCAGTATCTAGTATGTGCAGCATTGGAAGGACGGCTGATACTGTCACATAGCGTTCCCCAGATAGGATGTCTGTTAAGCTTGATAGTGAGGAGATGGCACTGTCGATTGCTTGCAGAACATCAAGATCCTGCCATGTAGGTACAATATGACTAGTGCCACGGTCAGAGTTCAGTACCAATCTAATTGCTTCTTTCTGTTCCAAAATTCTTGACACCATTTTTGACATGGAACCCCACCTGGTAGGGCAATCCTACAGATAAAAACCGTGAATGAAAAATGCTACAAGCATACTTTAGTCTTTAAATATTTCCTACTTACTGCAACTAGGGAATGTTGCTTGATATTCAGGTTAATCTGTGCTTTTGTTAGCTCTCTTTTTCTCTTCCAGCTCATGAAAAAGAGCTTACAACTTTCCAACACAATCCAACTGCTCGGCTACATCGACTATCATGTTGCACAGCTTTGGTGACAGCAAGATGTAAGTTGTGACCAAAGCAGGGAAGCCTCAGCCAGTCTAAAATCCTTGCAGCAGAAATGATGTTGCTTCCATTATCTGTTGTAACACAAATTTGATTAGCAGCATCCAAGTCCCACATTGCCAGAGCCGCTTCCATTGCTTTTGCCAAATTAGTTCCTGTGTGGTCCTGAGGTAAGTATTGGGTTTGCAAACATTTATTGCATAGTTGCCATTCATCATTAATGTAGTGTATGGTGTAGCTGATATGTGGTACCATCCCCACACTTGACCACATGTCTGTAGTTGATGAAAAATACCGAATAATACCAACTTCTTCCTTAACTTGATGCTTTACTGTGGCATGGAGATTTGGTAATGCTATCATCGAAAAATGATTGCGACTTGGAATATCGTACGTACCTTGGATCAAAAGTGACGATCATTTTCTTGAAGCCAGCACCTTCAACGGTGTTAATTGAAAGGCAATCCTTGGCAATACAATATGTAATCGAAACGGTTAGTTCCTTCCACTTCTTTTCCTTCTGATTGTATTGCTGTGAGCGTGCAATCGTTTCTTGCAAAGTAGGTTGGCCAACAGGTGGAACGGTGCTTCGTACTCTTCGTCCAGTGGAATTGTCTTTTGCATTCATTGCATCAATAGCTTCTTTATACACCATCGAATGGTTATTCTTTAAATGAGACAAAAGGTTCGAGGTGTTTCCATATTTCGCTAACACTTGTCTTTGACAGATGCGACAAACAGCGCTCCCGTCTTCAAATGGTTTTCCATCCGTGCCCATCCACAAACTGAAGTAGTCCCATGCTACTCTTTTTGTCCCACTCTTGTTAACAAGTTCTGCCATCTTTTGCCATCTTTCGCATAAATATAATAATACCGTTCGAATAATTCGATAATCGGTAATGTTGGTATTTCGATATTCAGTATTTATAAATCCAGAATATTTAATTAATTGGTTTTAGATATATATTACGCAACAACTAAATACGGGTATACTGCCCACCCATAGTTACCATTGATAATTGCCATAATTCCTGCAACTAACACACCTACTGGGTGATAAATGTTGCCCACTAGGTGATAACTAATAGTTGTCACTCAGCGGTTACCTTATGCACAGGGATATAAGCTACATATCTTTATTATGTAGTTACGTGCATGTAAAAATTATATAATTATTATACAGATAATTTGTATGGTTATACATTGTACGTACGTAATTCTAGCTAAGTTACTGATAACTAAGTAGCATAATTCATTTTCTACGTATATCAAATTCATCAGCTGGGATATCAGTAGTCCCATAATGATGTAGATAGCTATAGTAAACAATGGTCAAAACAACTGTGCATAAGAGAGCATAGACTAAGTATGTATAATTTGGTTGGCAGTGTAAAGTTGTTATACGTATGTATTTGTATGTAAAAGTAGCTACATAGGTTAATCCATGGGCAACAACAAAACGGATTCACTGTTCACAATCCTATTATTACAGATACTCATTAACAAAACTATCTAATTACAGACACCCATTCACACTGTAGCACAAAAAATTATAGTTAGCAATTTAACACGAATAGTATATCTTTTTAATACCCATTGGCAACAAAGTAACACTACACAAAGCTAAAGAACAAAATATTTAAAGAATTGCAAAGATAACTTACAAGAAAGCTCCAACTGTACGTGCTTTTTATACTGATACGTAGATCTTTGTCAGACAGGCTGGTACGTACATGGAAATTATTTAGTTCATGAAAAAGGTGCAGTGCAAACATTCATGTACTGTTCTAGAATATTCATAGCACATTTGTAAATATTAACGATATGTTCACAAACGTTTTTTTTGCAAAGTATCATGCAATATTTCATTAAGTACAGTAGTGGGTTATAATACATGTAATTGTACTGCATACTAATGTACAGTAGGCATATATGCACTTACGTATTTCATCTACGTATGCACTAGCTTGGGATCACAAAAATGTCTATGCTTTTGCATCAGTAAGTGCAAAATAGATTGCAAATATTGCGCATCTAAAAATCTTTGCATGCTACGTACATTATTGCGGCCTCTACATAGCTTATTGTACGTATGTAATTAAACATTGATTGCAAACTAGAATCTGTTCACAAGCCTACACATAAACCATTCAGTTATTCATGAACTATACCTGAATCAGTTTAACTGCTCATGATTTTACTTGTCATTATTCATGAGGCTGTAAATAGTCACTTTGTGAATTGTTTATTCATAAAAATATCATTTAATTAATACATTTGTGAGCCATTCGCGAAGTGTTGCAACTCGTTTGCAAATGTTCGTGATTGTATTGAAAAGTATTTTTGCAAAGTACTGTACTCATATTTTATTTTATGTAGCACTAATAAATACAGTATATATTGTTATTTTGCTAGCTAAATCTCCTAATATGAAACAGTTGCTGTCATCAGATAAGAGTAATGCATCAGGTCTCAACAACAATCCTACCTCTTCAGTGCAGGACAAGAAAGGTGGTAATGATCAATAGTCCATTACGTATAGTTATGGCTTTAACTATGTATGAGATTATTGTGACTGTGTCTTAGAGAATTAGGCTTACGTACTTATGTACGTATATTAATGTAAGCATTATGATATTATGGTCCAAAGTTTTTATGCATGGCTACATGAAAGTCCAAAATAATGGTGTTATAACTCATATCAAACATGTTTAATTTGAATGTAGAGTTAGGCTGATATCATTCTCAGATGCAATCAAACTTATGAAGGAAGGAAATGGTGATATACGTAACAAAATCATTCTGTTAACTATCATCATTACAACCCACATATGTACATACTTACCTAGCCAGACTATAAGTTTGTAATTACGGTACCGCTCAAGTACAATGTTGCACTCGCTCGAAGAATTTTATCAAGCTGCTTCACTTGATAGAGAAACAAGCGAGTATGGGGGCAATCACAGCTCAATGCAAGAATAGCAGCGAGTACTTGATTATTCGAGTACTCGATCCTCTTCCATGAATTCAACTAAAGCATGACTCTCATCTGCTACAAAAATGACCAAACATTACGATTTTTACAAAACAATAGTATCTTACCAATAGCTTACGTATCTACTACAACGCATACCAACTACATCGCATGACACCATCTATAATTTACTTGAGTAAAAACTTGGTAAATTGCACAAGCACATGGATTTTAGAGTCTGCTATACTCACTGCTTTTGTTATTTGACTGAGTCAAGCATGAGAAAATTGCAGGCTGGCCAGGAGCTTGAGCTAAGGGCAAGCAGTTCTTCGAGCAAGCCGAGAGTGGCAAGCACTTAAGCGAGTGAGTATTCACTCGAGCAAGAGTCGAGCGGGGCAATACGGAACTACGGTAGTAAATATTTCAGGCACATAAACTACTCGAGTCACTTGAGACAACACTGAGGTCGAGTAAATTAAGCCTTGACTCTTGTAGAATTTGAGCGAGCACTCCTAGAGACAAGCGCAGCGAGTAATCAAGATTCGAGCATAACACTGACAAGCGAGTGCAACATTGCACTTAGTGTGGGCACTGGGCTGTCAGTGTGGTGGATAACAGGTCCACTTCCAGTGGACCAAAGAGACTGGCTATCCTTTGGAAAATTATAGGATTCAGTTTCCAGTCTCTCTGGTAGGGATTCTGTATTGGCAATTGTGTTCTGTGTAGTTACTTGGCAAGTGTTGGGCTACGATGTGTACGTTCCATTCCATGGCACATCCATAGATTCTTTATAGCAGCTATCAACTCTTTGGATACTGTCCCCTGAGGTGGTTGATGTAGGCTACTGCTGTGGTGTTGTCTAACCTCAATTGAATGATATCCCAGTTATGGATTTTGCAAATGTCAGGAGTAGCTCTAGTAACTTAAAAATTTGTAATTTCCTTTGTTGTATCATTAAGTACGGTAGTACTTAATAGTAGGGATTGGTAAGAAATTGTATGGTTTCCCGATTTTTCGCACTTCATAAAACAACCTTCCAATAGGCTTTACCCGAAAAAACCGACTGGAATGCATTGCTAAGGCTGTAATGATGCTGTACCTTGGTTAAACGAAGCAACAAGTCGAATATTTCGACCTACAGCCAACTTTGAAAATTTAGAAATTCACCTGTATTTCGTCTGCCAGCCAGCCAGCCAGCCTGCCTGCCGTAAGACCCGGTTGCGCTAGGTGTAGGGCTCCAGAACTTTCACACAATAAAGGTAATGGCGGCGGATTTACGAAAATGTTGTTCCGAAGACGATTTACCCACTGCGCCATGGCGATTCCTTTTATCCTTCATTCCCTTCCTTGTTCTTCTATATTCCTAGCAAGGTGTGAATCTCACCTTCGAAGGTGACGATAGCCTGTTACGGCTTCTGCTTATTACGTCACGCTAAAACCTAGCTTGCACGTGATATAATTAGTTACAGTGGCACCATGACACGATGTTTTCGCATGTACGCGTGTACTTTATTACATCGTGAACTTCGAGATTATAGCCTTGGACAAATAGCTTTTGCTGTTTTTCGAGCGTTATTTGCTATCACACAGCTGCTTTGCCATGTAAGCGCGTTGTTAACAAGCGCCTGAAAACAAGCATAATTATTACGTAAGCGCCTGTAACATTTGTGCGCCTGCTGAAAGATTATTATGAATGCTTAGCATGTATAAAAAGCAAACAAACTAGAATGATAAAAAATTAAAAATTTAAAAGGTAAGTAGGGATTGAATTCAATAGTGCTACAAAAAGTAAGGAAACAAGGAATAAGATTTTGGGACGAGAGAACATTCTGGCATGGGATAATTTATAAAAGTTTAATCCCTACTTTTGGCTCACTTATTATTATTATTATTGATTTAGTCAGGATGGCTGTATCTACCAGAAGGTAGGTATACAGGTCCTCAATGACAAACAATATACAACTGATAAACTACAACAACTGAACAAAACTAACACTTCAGTATAGGTTTGCCAAAAGTAGGGATTAAACTTTTATAAATTATCTCATGCCAGAATGTTCTCTCGTCCCAAAATCTTATTCCTTGTTTCCTTACTTTTTGTAGCACTATTGAATTCAATCCCTATTTACCTTTTAAATTTTTAATTTTTTATCATTCTAGTATTATATCATTTTGATACCAGAGGGTATGCGTGTCAGTTGGCTAAATATTTGGCAGTTGCTTTCTCAGGGCTTATGATAACAGCCAGTCATCAGACATTTTCCGGCCAACTTTGGCATTTGACCGATCAAACCAAAATTTGACCAGACAAGTTTACTATGCATTATCAATGGGGAAGTCAATAAAAGGAAAGCAGATGTCTGGACAATTTTCAACCCTTATCGTAAGCACTGCTTTCTGCTCAAAAAATGGAAGGGATGAATTGCTTTTGGGCACTTGCTATATGGGATTTATAATCAAATATCCTTAAATGGGAATACAGATGTTTTCCTGTTTTCCCATAGTGAGGCCATGTGCTGCAGTGAGTTACCAGACCTACATACGTACATGCTGTGTTGTTAAACTATGTACATAATTCATTTTGATTACATCAAAATATATTGGATTATGGAACCAGCCATTTCATTCCAAAAGGCTTCTCTGTGCAGGATGCAGCTAATCGAACTACAATTTTAAGATAATGTTGACCAGGATTTGGTCTTGGCTACCTATATCAATTGGCTAATTTTCATCATTTTCAACTGAACTATTTTTATTGGTTGAAATAATTTATAACCCAGAGGTTTCATGCTACGGTACCACTGTAGTAGCTATTACAATATAGGTTGAAATGTAAACCTCTTTTCTGAATTTCTGAGTCTAAAATTAGTAGCAAAAATAGTTTTACTGTAATTACCATGGTTTAAAAGCTTAGTAAAACAAAACATTTGTGTTGAAAGTTACTATAACAAACAAATGTTGTCTCAGCACTACTCATCAATGCACAAAATAATTGATGGTAACAATGATGGCTAACAGCTCATTAGAGTATTAAATTTTTTTTCCATAAAAGGCCATCACTACCACGGTATACCAATAGCTACGGTACAGTTCAACTATAGCTTCACACACGCGTGACGTTCCACGCGTGATATCACGCATGATTTTGCGTGTGAAGTGCAAAAAATTATCATGGAAATAATGATTTACACGAGACGGGAACGTGTAAATTTGCACGACACGTGAAATGCCATGACAAGACTCCCGCGTGTTCGTGTTTACACGACACGTTTTCGTGGCTAATTACATACATAGAAGTTTACGAGAACCATATACGTAGCACAAGCCAAACAACCATACGTTTTCATAGGCAATTGTATATACTTTTAGTTTACGTGAATTGTCTATTGCAGGTATAGCCGACGACGCCAAGCAAGGTACTGATGCACGCACGCGTGTTCACACAAGCTGATTTGGTGTCAACATCCACTGCTGTATATATATTAAATAGACTCTACGTAGTGTAACTTTTTAACGATACCCTTCGCAATATTGTAATAAAATTGTCAGCAACAAGCATTGAACAGCGTCTAGACATTTCTCCTCGTGCTTCACCTGGTGCGCATAAGTTAGACTACAAAATGTCTGACTTCGTCACGTGATCTTTTGATTAATAATAGGCTCTAACGCCCTAAATCTACTTACCATTTTCTTACATCTCCTGCGTTGTACGTACTTCGTCTGGCATTGTTAAACGTACTTCCTGTATCCACCATCCACCTAAGTATCCGTGCAACAAAAAGCGCCACTAATTTATTCGTTAGATTTTATGTGTGCGCTATTAAAGCGTACGTAGCTTAATTACGTGATGGAAGCTGGCTGACAGTTTACCAATGTACGTACTACGCGCGTGTTGCTTACATCTGTGGTAGTTTACCAATGAATTACATGCGTTTCTTACAGCTGTGGTGGTGCTCGATACTCAGTGAGTATATAATTTAAACGTGTGAGTGCACGCGTGGCTTGTTCCACGCGTGTAAACTAAGTAATTGTTTCACGCGTGTAGTTCCCGTGATAAAATACACGACACACGCTACGAGGAAACGTGGTCCACGCAAACACGTAACGGGGATGCTGTGTACATTTCTAGTGGTACCACGCGTATTCACACGTGTAAAAATGAAGTTATAGTTGAACGGTACCGTACATGAAATGTATAGGTAATACTGAAATATGTACCAATGAACTTCCTACGTAGCTATTGTCATGGAAGCTTGTGTTGCTTGTTAGGCTTGCATCGATTATGCCAGCATAATTTTTAGCATAATAGGTGTGTTAAAGCATCAACCATAATGCCAGCATAATAGGCAAAATTTATGGCGCAGGGTGTAAACTACATAATTAATACCTACTCATGCCATTTATACAGTCCGAAAACTATAAAATATACCCATCCCCACTGCTATTCAACACTTCACAACAGCAGAAATGCACAAGGCATAGCTTCTACAACTCCTTTATAGTTGCTATGTTAGGCACCTCTAAAATTAATTATAATAATTTTATTGAAACCTCTTATACCATTTGCATGTGGCAGATCAGAATTTATGCAGAGGTAACTGGAGGTTCATAAACAAGTAAGCTTATAGAAATACATATTAAACTGTTTATTATTAGTACAGTACAACCCTGCAACAAGTTAACGTACTTGTGCGTGTGTACACGCGAGATTTATAATTGGCACATGAGAGTACCTGAATTTCACATGGTTCATTAAGTTTGAACTTTGCATTTATCTTCAGCATACACGTTTTACGCGTGCATGTGTTTCACACGCGTGGCTTCTGTATTCGTTTAAACGTGTCATAAGGCTTCAGTGTGCATGCAGAAGTAGGTGACTGTTCTAATAAAATATAAATCTCTTGCGATATCATTGATCTGCTAGCTTAGTAAAGCACCGTGAAAATCAGTATAATCTGGACATCAATAAGCGACTGACACGGCATAGCTAAATTGGTCTACGCGAGACTACCTGCGATGGAGGATTATAATCAGCAAATAAAAGATCCTGTAATCTGTCAGGCATGGTCAGCTAGACCTTCTTCCATGCATGACTTTACCACTTGCAGTTTAAGTCCCCACGCGCTTACTATACAAGTTGAAGGCTAGCTACGTAAGTCTGACTATATAGCAGTAGTAACTACGAGAGAGTAAATACATATATGTAGAGAATCTGACTATGATAACAACACTAAACAATAATTATTCTGATGTAATAAGGTCATGTGATTAGCTACTATAAATAGTAGACATTGTTGTAAATTTTTGGGTTGTCATTGAGAATCATAACTGAGAGTAGTGTTGTAATGACAAGGCTAGAAAGTGGTTCCTCTGGTAAAAGACAACAGGAGTACTCTCCTAACTTACAGTGGAGATCCTACTGAGATTTGACCTATTGACTCTGAAGCAAGAGACCTACTGGGCTTAAAGAGGCAAGCTTTCATAAAGGTCAGCAAGAAATAGAACTACAGTAGCTTGTAAAGAAGCTATGGCAGATGGTATGGATGAAGGGGTGGCTTATCCTTTGACCTCTAAAAGGATTAAGTTGAACTACTTAAAGCATTTGGCTGGAGAGCTTGGGTTATAAACAACAGCTCCACAGAGTGACCTAGAGGTGATGATTTATGGTAAATTGACAGAGATGGACCTTGATGTAGAAAATATGCAAGTAGCGATTATCACATCTCAGGAAGGAGAGACACTGTTACTCAAAACTGTGGACGGAATAGTATCGGTTGTTTCAATCCCTTCAGAATTGCCAGCAATAGAGCCAGAGGAAATTGACAGTGAGGGAGATATCCCATCTTTAAACCTTGAAATGAGGCAGCTACAGACATTATTACAACTGTTAGGGGAGGAAGTGTTGGTACTACGAGCTAAACTTCAAGGTTCTGAGGAGGAGGTGAAGTAGCTGAAACTAGAACTCAGTGAAGCCAGAGTAAAGTTAGTTGAACTTTGGCAGCAAAATTGCAAACAACTGCTAAATCATGATGAGGCTATGATGTCAAAAGAGACAGAAATCCAGCAGTTGGGGAAACAGTTCCAGGAGAGGGAGTGGCAGCTGGCCAGACAAAAATTGAGTAAACTGGCAGTAACTGCACATTCAGTTAGTGAGAGCAAAAGTGAACTCTTCCAATTTGACTGCTACTGAGAGTTCATACCAACCTGAAAGGGATTTCTGTGATACAGAAAATGCAGAGACCTCTCCGTCGTTACTGCAGGGCGTAGTCAAGAAAGAGACTGAGGGAAAACTTCCCTCTACATCACAACTCTCTGATTCTCTTGTCACAAAGGTCATGACCTCACATGTATAGTCACAACATGTTTCTGTGACAACAACAACCTCTACAAGTAACAATCTCCTAGAAAAGGGCACAAAAAGGAGACAAACATTTATGTTCACACAACTTGGATCAATAACGTCTGCTGTGGACTCAAGTCAACACAATACAACGGTGCCAAGCTATCCTTACACTGGGATACCAAAGGTTCAGTGGAGTTAACCCTTACACCGTAGCTATGATCATGAACAAGCCACTTCAATGCCAGCCCCGAACAACCAGCAGGTAACTTATGTAAGTTCATCTTTTATCTAATGCTCTTTCTACCAGCAGACCTATAAGTTCAGTTGGAATTGGAGGGATAATGGTGGGAGAACTAAGTGCTCGACATGGAAAGGCACCACCAATTGACCTATTTACAGCTGAGAGCATTGGAATCACCTTTGATGACTGGTTACTGACATTGGAGAGGGCAGCGATATGGAATGGGTGGACCTCAGATAAAGCACTAATGCAGCTATCTGGCCGCTTGAAGGGGAGAGCCTTGCAAGAATGGAAGCTATTGACTCCTGATCATAAAACATCTTACCAGATTGCTATAAAGGCATTAAGAGAAAAGCTCGACTCTGGAAACCAGACTTTAGCAGCTTTGGATTTTCGCCATACCACACAGAAAGCTGGTGAACCAGTGTCAGATTTTATTGGAAGCCTAGAACAGATTTTCCAGACTGGGTTTGGCAGAGAATATTTATCTCATGAAACTAGAGACATGTTATTATATGGGCAGCTACAAGAAGGACTACTGTATTGCCTAATGGAATCACCTGCAGTGTCTGGGGCCCAGAATTACAAGGAGTTATGTGTTGCAGCCAAGAGAGAGGAGAGAAGACTTGCAGAGCACCAGAGGAAGCAACAGTACTTGAAGGCACAAAATATGCGGGAGACTGGACTCACAAAGAAATTCCCATCACAAAGGTTGAGAAGGGCTTACAGGAGTAATGTGAATTACAAGCAGACTGGGAACAAATCGGATAATGTGGAAGTCAGAAGAGCAAAGCCTTTGAGATGTTATATTTGTGACAGTCCAGAACATCTAGCTAGGGATTGTCGGAAAAAAACGAATGAGGCTCCAGGTAAATTAACAACTCCATCAAAGTCACAAAAAACTCCAAATTCCAAAGTGATTCGTACTACTTCCAAGCCAAGTGGAAACCAGACTGGAGTTTGCTGTGTTAAAGTACTAATCGAAGGAGTACCTGCTACTGGTCTCATAGTCACTGGGTCTGATATTACCATTATTCGAGGAGATTTGTTTTACAAGATAGCCACTGTAGATAATTTGGAAATGTGTTCTACTAAAGATGTTGATCAGAAAGTGTGCACCTATGACCAAAAAAACCAATAGCTCTGAATGGCCATATCGACATGAAGATAACATTTGGTGAGAAAAATATTGTTACTACTGTTTATGTCAAGTTGGTAGCACCTGATCAATTGCTTTTGTCAGAGTCTGCATGCCATCTGTTGGGCATAGTGAGTTACCACCCAGAAGTGCAACTGATAAGAAGACACCAACTCCTGGAACAAGCTGCTGCTAATGGAAAAGTTACTACTGCTAAAGCTACCACTACTGAAGCTACTACTGATGACACTACTACGACTACTACTACTACTACTAAAGCCAACAGGACACAAACCAAAGTCAAAGAAAGTACTCCTATGGAGAAACAGACAATGCCAGATAAGGGGCATCAATTAGAGAGTTTGGGACAACAGCCAATAGTTCCCCAATTAGAGCAAGCATCAGAACCAAGTAAACCTGCTTCTGGTACAGTGCAAGTGAAATTGATTAGAGCTGTACGGTTACCAGCTCATTGCTCAGCTGTGGTACCAGTACAGGCAATTGGATTAAGAGGGTTAGCACTGCTTGAGCCCAAGGAATGTTTAGAGAGTTGTTTAAAAGCTGACGAGTCTTTAGTGGAAGTGGGGGAAAATGGTTCCACTACCATGCTAATTGTTAACAGTGGCAAGTCGCCTTGTCATCTGAAGAAGAATACAGAACTAGCTTAGGCAGTTGAGGCAGAGTTGCTGGACAAAGCAGATGTGCAACAAGAATTGGGTTCTATCAAGCAGAATGTTGATACAGAACAACAAGAGATAGAGATGGATCCTGACCTGTTTAGACTCTTAAATGTAAGCCTGTTACCAGATGACAGTGTTGACTCCAATGAACGAATAAAATGGTGGCAACAGCAACTGAAGAAGATCCTAATACAATCAAGGGAATACTTATCACAGGAGGAGGCTTCCAGACTAAGTGAGCTGTTAATAGGATACCATGAAGTATTTAGTCTCGAAGATGAACGAGGAGAGACAGACCTTGTGGAGTTCAGAATTGATACAGGGGATGCTACCCCAAAGAGACAAGCTGCCAAAAGGATTCCCTTTGCTGCTAGGCAAGAGATTGCAGATCAGTTAGAGAAAATGCAAGCCAGCGGTGTTATTAAACCATCAGAAAGCCCCTGGGCGAGTCCAGTTGTTCTGGTTAGGAAAAAAGATGGAACCCTCAGGTTCTGCGTTGATTACAGAGCCTTAAACTCAGTAACAAAGCCTGATCTGTTCCCACTACCTAGAATTAATGACTTATTGGATCAGTTGGGAAAATGTAAGTGTTTCACAACATTGGATCTCAAATCCGGGTATTGGCAAATAAAAGTCCATGGTGATAGTCAAGAAAAGACAGCATTTATTACACACCAAGGTCTTTTAGAATTTAGAGTTATGCCATTCGGAGTGACCAACGCTCCAGCCGTGTTTCAAAGATTGATTCAGCGAGTGCTAGCGGAACTGCAGAGTAAGGCTACTGTTAAGTTTGTATCTGTTTATTTAGATGATGTTATTGTGTTTTCTGAGTCAATTGTAGAGCACATCAACCACTTGCAAATGGTATTTGATTGCCTAAAGAAAGCTGGTTTAAAGCTTAACTCTGAGAAGTGCAGAATTTTGTGTAGCAAAGTTGAATACTTAGGACACACAGTCACACCATATGGACTAAGACCGAACAAATCTAATTTAGATGCTGTAAAAGATTTTCCTGTACCAACAAACATTAAGCAACTGAGACAATTCCTTGGACTAACGTCACACTATCGGCGTTTTGTTCCTAGCTATGCTAGAATAGCTTTTCCGCTACATGCTCTTACAAGGAAAGGGGCACTATTTCAATGGACAGCTGATTGTGAAATTGCTTATGAAAGTCTGAAGACTAAACTAGTAACTGCACCATTGCTTTGCTATCCAGACTTTAGCAAAGAATTTACACTGGAAACCGATGCTAGCAGGCAAGGACTGGATGCTATACTATGTCAGTATCAAGATGATCATAAGCTACGTACATCCGGTTGCCTATGCAAGCCGTTCAATATCCTCAACCGAAGCCAATTACGCCATCACTGATCTACAGACTCTGGCAGTGGTGTGGGCAGTCACTCACTTTCGTTATTATCTATATGGGCACAAAGTCACTATCATTACTGATCATCCTGCTGTAAAAACTATCCTCGGAGCTCCAAGTTTATCAGGGAAACATGCCAGATGGTGCAGTAAGATACATGGCAGTGGTATTAAGCAAGTTGAAATAGTGCATCGTTCTGGGAAGAAGAACCAACATACTGATTGTATATCACGCCAACCTGTGTGGACAGCCCTAAATGAAGATGCAGCTGATGGTGAAGTTCAGGTTGCAATGATCTCCACTCAAGCTAACACAATCAGTGATCTTTTACAGACACAACCTGAACAGATTAAGGATAGTAATGTGTTTTCCAGTGAACAGCTAAAGGATAAGGAGCTAAAACCAATTATACTGTATCTGAAGGATGGAATTCTTCCTACAGACCGAGATCTAGCATCTCAGATGGTTATCAAAACTAGTATATACACACTGATAGATGATATATTGTATTACATAGGTCACGAGAAAGATGTTTCACTAAGAGCCATTGTACCATGAAGTCTTAAGCAGAGCTTAATAGATGAATATCACTCTGGAGTCATGGCAGGCCACTTTTCTGGACCTAGAGTTTACCAAGAGATGTCCTGAAAATGGTGGTGGAATCAAATGCATCAGGACATCCTTAGCTCTGTAAAGAATTGTCCACAGTGTGCCACTGTCACAGGAGCAGGAAGGAAGCGAATACCACCTCTGCAATCTATACCTGTCAACCATCCCTTCCAGATAGTAGGTGTGGATATAATGGAATTCCCTTTAACAAGAAATGGGAACAAATATGCTATAGTTTTCCAAGATTTATTCACCAAGTGACCTATGATCTATGCCACACCTGATCAAAAAGCAGAAAGGAATGCCAAGTTGCTGACACAAGAAATAGTACCCATGTTCAGGGTACCGGAGGCTTTATTGTCTGACAGGCACAAATTTATCATCACATTTGATGCAGGATGTTTGTAAGATGTTGGGAATCAAGAAGCTAAATACTACTTCACACCATCCTCAATGCAATGGCATGATTAAAAGGTTCAATCGTACCTTGAAAACTATGTTACGAAAGCACGTTGGGGTTCAATGGGACACTTACTTGTATGGAGTACTGTGTGCTTATCATAATGTGCCTCACTCCTCAACAGGAGAGAAGCCTTCCTTTTTGTTGTATGGCTTTGATTGCCGTCATCCGACAGAAGCTGCTTTATTACCGCCCAAGCCATTAGGGCTAACAGATGTTTCAGACTATCGTGAACAACTGATATTGTCCTTGTCATCAGCACGAGCATAAGCAAACAAAACTAATGCCCAGGCACAGAGTCGTCAGAAGGCTCAATATGATAAACAGGCTGCTTCTCCCAAGTTGAAGGTTGTAGATTGGGTGCTTATCTATTTTCCAGAAGATGAGACAGGAAAGTTTCGCAAACTGTCTAGACCCTGGCATGGGCCTTATCGAATTGTTAGCCGTAATGATCCTGACATTTCTGCAAAGAAATTATTCTTCCCAGAGGATCCTGCTATCCAAGTGCATCAGTCACGAGTTCAGAAATGCCCCTCATCATTCCCAAAAGATTTTCATTGGTATGGAGGCAAGAGATCTAAAGCTGGTAAACCACCTAAACAAATTCTTAAACAACTATGTCGAAGCTATTGAAGCAGAACTAAAGCAACCAAGAGTTACAAACAATTCTCATGTTCCTGATGAAACAAGTACATGTGTAGACCAACAAGATGATGGGCCTCCAGAATCTTCCTGCCATATGACAACGAAAGGTAATCCAAAGAACACTGAACCTGAACAATCTCGGTGATATGCACTACGAAGCCGAGGCAGTTGTAATCAAACATAAACTGTGGTATCTTGACAGTATAGCTATATATGATGTATTATGTAATGTTATGTGGTAGTTTTAATATGTATAGAGTAATTTACTTAGTTAATTAGTTTAGTTATAGTTGCTGATGTAATATATATTGTTCTGGTGTATTCTTTTGTTCAATTGTAAGTTATAGTATATATCCATTGTATTTGTCTGTACTTGTTCAGAGTCTCTAGAATATTAGTGGAACAGCTATTATATAATTATCATAGTTGGTTAAAGTGTATTGAAGCGGCGCAATACAACATCTGGCGACGAGAATCTTTACAGTATACTCACGCAATGGCCACACAGTATGGACGATTACAGGAATTTAAACCTGAATCGGATTCTATTAAAGCATATTTGGAAAGAGTATCCCTCTATTTCAAAGCAAACGAGGTGGCTGATGGAAAGAAAGTTCCCGTGCTACTTAGCTCAATCGGGGCACCTATTTACGCACTGCTGAGCGACCTGCTCGCTCCAGACCCGCCTGGTGAAAAATCATTAGCAGCCATCTCAACGGCTCTCCGAAGTCATTTTGAGCCAAAGCGATCAGTGATAACGGAACGCTTTCACTTTCATAAACGAGATCAGGCTGCAGGAGAGAGTATTGCTGATTTCGACGCAATCCTGAGAAAGTTAGCTGTACACTGCCAGTTTGGCGAGACTTTGCCAGAGACTCTCCGTGATCGCTTCGTATGTGGATTACGTCACGAAGCCATTCAACGCCGTTTGCTATCAGAGTCTACCCTGACGTATGAAAGAGCTCTAGAAATCGCAAGGGGGATGGAATCGGCTGATAAAGATACTAAAGCATTTAAGACGACCGATCCTATTATCAAAAAGCTTGGAACTCGCCCCCAGAAATCCACTAACACGCGAAACTGCTATCGCTGTGGACGTTCAAATCACACCCCTGCAAACTGCAAATTTAGAAATGCCAGTTGTCACAAGTGTGGAAAGACAGGACACATCGCTCCAGCCTGTCAATCTACTGGTACCAGACCTCCGCAATCATGGAGACAAGGCGAGAGACAAGGTGATACGCAGCGACGGAAGCACAAAACTCACCACGTACACGACGACGGACAACCTTCCGACGATGCACAGCCATCTGACGTAACAGACAGTAGTGATGGAGATTTTAAGCTTCACAGAGTTGCTAAACAGTCGTCCGATCCGATTATAGTTGCACTGTGGCTGAATGGACAGAAGCTAGACATGGAGGTAGACACAGGCGCATCCTTTTCTGTCATTTCAGAAGCTACCAGACAAAGGATGTTTTCTAATGAGACTCTACACCCCTCTGACCTGGTTTTGAAAACTTACACTGACGAAAGCATGAAAGTAAGGGGAACATTAAACATGCGGGTGAAGTACGGAGACCAGAAAGAGAAACTTGTACTAGTGGTCGTAGAAGGCAATGGACCAAGCCTCCTTGGCAGGAACTGGTTGAAGTACATACGACTTAACTGGCACAATATCTTTACAATTCGAACAGCCAAGATGAAACCACTTAATACCTTACTGCAACGTCATCAGTCTCTCTTTTCTAAAGAACTTGGAGAAATTCGCCCATTTACTGCTACTCTTCACATAAAACCTGATGCTACTCCACGATTCTTTAAGCCACGTCCAGTGCCCTTTGCAATTAAAGATGCTATCAGCCAGGAACTTAAATGTCTGGAACAGCAAGGAACCATTTCACCAGTATCTCATAGTCAGTGGGCTACGCCAATTGTACCGGTACCAAAGAAAGATGGGAAGTTTCGCATATGTGGAGATTACAAAGTAACCGTTAATCAGGTACTTACAGTATAAGAATATCCACTGCCAACACCTGAAGAATTGTTTTCAACATTGTCCGGAGGAAAAATATTTTCGAAACTCGACCTGGCCCAGGCCTACCTTCAGTTACCGGTACAGTCAGAGTCAAAGCCATACTTAACTAACAACACCCACCAAGGACTCTATGCTTATAATCGACTCCCCTTTGGGGTAGCTTCTGCTCCCGCTATTTTTCAGAAATTAATGGACAATGTTTTACAAGGAATTTCGGGAGTCACCTGCTATATTGACGACATCCTTATTAGCACTACTGATGAAGAAAGCCATCTTCGTGCACTGGAAGAGGTGTTCAACCGACTGGGAAATCATGGCTTCAGGCTCAAGCTGGAGAAATGTGAGTTTTTACTTACTTGTATTGAATACTTGGGTCATCTTATAAGTAGTGATGGTATCCAGCCAATCCCTTCGAAGGTTGAAGCCATTACGGAGGCCCCAGTCCCAGTTAATGTGCAGCAGCTTAGGTCATTTTTGGGCCTGATCAATTATTATGGCAAATTCATCCCAAACTTGTCGACCCTGTTACATCCTTTAAATAGTTTACTACAAGCCAATCAGAAGTGGATATGGTCACCAGAATGTACCAAAGCCTTCCAAGCTGCCAAGGACCAGATAGTTTCAGTAGGTGTCCTAACTCACTATGACCCTGCCCTACCAATAACCTTAGCTGCAGACGCATCAGCTTATGGGGTGGGCGCAGTTATTTCTCATATATTTCCAGATAATTCCGAACGCCCAATAGCTTTTGCTTCACGTACCCTGACTGCTGCCGATCGAAATTATGCACAACTAGAAAAGGAAGCCCTTGCCTTAATTTTTGGCGTGCAAAAGTTTCACAGATACCTTTATGGAAGAAATTTCACTCTCATAACAGATCACAAACCGCTAACAACTATTTTGGGACCTAAGAAGGGTATACCCTCTCTTGCGGCTGCACGTTTACAAAGGTGGGCAATTTTGCTTTCAGCTTATGACTATAATATACGTTACAAGTGTACAACAGAACATGGCAATGCTGATGGTCTTTCGAGATTGCCACTTCCATCAACAACCCCCACTTTAGACACACAAAATGTTACAACCTTTAACATTAGTCAAGTACAAGCCCTTCCAGTAACCTTTCAGAACATACAGAGAGCCACAAGACGTGATCCAACGTTAGGCAAAGTGTACCGATATGTGTTAGATGGATGGCCAAGTCATGTGTCTGATGAACTGAAGATGTATAAGAACAGAGAAACAGAATTGAGTACTGAAAATGGGTGCTTGATGTGGGGTATCCGAGTGATCGTTCCACAGACTCTACATTCACAAGTTCTCCAATCTCTTCATGCCAATCATCCAGGAATCACAAGAATGAAAACAATTGCTCGCAGTTATTTCTGGTGGGTCAGTTTGGACAAGGATATTGAAGAACTAGGAAAATCTTGTCAGTCTTGCCAAGCAAACCAATCCAATCCAACAGTAGCACCACTCCATCCCTGGGTTTGGCCAGATGCACCATGGAAACACGTATCCATGTTGATTTTGCTGGACCTTTTCAAGGTCACACCTTCTTTATTATTGTGGATGCCTACTCAAAATGGCCTGAAGCAGTGGTGATGATGTCAACAACCTCAGTGAAGACTATTGAAGTTCTTAGATCAATGTTTGCTCAACATGGCATACCAGAACAACTGGTTTCAGATAATGGCCCCCAATTTACATCAACAGAGTTTGCTCAATTTATGGAAGGAAACCGAATCAAACACATACTAAGTGCTCCCTACCACCCAGCCTCAAATGGCCTTGCCGAAAGATTTGTGCAAACATTAAAACGAACATTGAAGGCTAGTGTAAAGGAGGGGAAGACAATCCATCATCGCCTAGCAGAATTTCTTTTTGAATATCGTGCAACCCCTCACGGTACTACCAATGTGTCCCCTAGTGAACTTTTCCTGAAACGGAAATTGAGGACACGTTTTGATCTAATGATTCCAAACACCAGAGAACATGTGACAGCTAAACAAGCAGATCAGAAGTTGCAGCACGACCGACAAATCCGACCTTGTTCCCTGTTCCCTGGATCCTTAGTGATGATCAGAGATTACAATGGTCCAAGTAAGTGGATACCAGGTGTAGTTATAAGGAAGTTGGGACCAGTTACGTATGATGTAGAAACTACACGGGGAAGAACAGTAAAACACCACATTGATCAAATAAGACTACGTAACAATACCATGGAGGCTACTGAAGTTCCTTCTGTGACTCAAGAAGATTCCAGTGTACTCGACAACCATCAGTATTCTTCAGTTGATGATAACACTCCAACACAAGTCAGTCAAACCAACACTGAACCTGAACGCCGATAAGACGCTCGGGACAAGCTTGTCCCACGCTCGGGACAAGCTTGTCCCAGAGGGGAACTGATGTAGAGAATCTGACTATGATAAGAACACTAAACAATAATTATTCTGATGTAATAAGGTCATGTGATTAGCTACTATAAATAGTAGACATTGTTGTAAATTTTAGGGTTGTTATTGAGAATCATAACTGAGAGTAGTGTTGTAGTGACAAGGCTAGAATGTGGTTCCTCTGGTAAAAGACGACAGGAGTATTCTCTTAACTTACATATATATACGTACGTCGATCTTCACCCGCGTCATCATCATTATTGTAGTTCTTCGTCCACCTAGCACTTTGGTGTCCGGAGAGGCATCTGGGGGGGGGGGGTATACGTACACAATCCATATGGATAGATCGAGAGGCGAGGTGCCTGTGCTGCCCTTGCAGGGGTAAAGTGATATACACAAGATATATGTATGTTATAGGTTTCTGTAGCATATTAGTATAGCTGGTTTTCATCTGGATGCTTCAGAATGTCAGGATGCATGGCGGCGTTGCTTGTAGTTTTGATTCTATATGCGATCGTTACCTATAATACGAAAAGCATGGTAATCAATAGCCATATACATAATTATATCGTTAAATATAACACGCGAGATATTGATTTAAGGATCGCGTGTGGAGACACGTGTACCTCGTGTATTGCATGTGTTGTTTGTGAGGCTGCTCTCGTGTTAGAAATCTGCGTGCTCGTGTGCGTGTCGCATGCAAGCACACGTGCGAGGACGTTTACTTGTTGCAGGTTTGTACCGTAGCATAAAATCTGGCATAATGAGCACAAAATTGGAGCAATTCCAAAAAGCATAATAGACGCAGCCCTATTGCTTGTTCCAGATATCCTACTTATACATACGTATGTCCCATCTGGTTGTATCACAGAGTATACAAAGACAGAATCTGTTTCTATCCAAATACTTTTAACTACCCAAACAATCCAAACAAGGTTTGCAAAGATTGCAAATTTTCTTCTAGTACTTTCAAATAAATGTTCGTTTACAACTTTAAAGGCTTATGAAAGGGGAACCGAACGTGTTACTATGTAGTAGTCATTATACCACACAAATGAGTTTAGTCATCGCTAGCTACATAGCTCAAATCTCTACTGTAGCTATCAGGCATGAATACACCTTCAGTTAGAAATTAAATGCTCCAACTTCTAAAGCTGCTGTAACAAGAAGTGGCATCCTAAAGGCAGCCAATTGGACCTCCCAGTCTGTTTTTCAAATACCCAATTAAAAATATGGTAGATCAGTGCTCTCTTTAACTCCACCTACAAACAATTTATATACTACGTATTGATGTGAGACTGAATCTTTTGAATTATACTTCATAAATGACTTAGACCACAAAATGGTTGCATGCTATCAAGACTCACGATAGTGAGTCGTGAGGCCAAGAAGAAGCACAGCAGTGCGACCACTGAGTGAGTTATTTACACGTAGCACTGCCCTCAAACTCGCAAACGCTCTAGCTAAGCCGCCATTAAAGCTATCGCTTAGTTATTATCGACCCACAACATTCTTACTATATACTGTAGAATCAACAAACCAAGAATGGAGGAAATAGGCGCCTCCATTTCTAAGTACCAGTCATTGCGAGTTTTATGGCGCCCGTTGTGTGACTACGCACGACGAACCATCCTTTCCCACCCAATTTGCCCGTTTACTAGACAATTAGTACTTCACTGTTTGAAGAATCAATATCCCAAAGTTCCAGCCATTCTTCTGATACTGCCTTATAAATGCCTTCCTGTGACCACAAAAATTTTTACACTGCAGTCATTTTTTTCTTTTTTTCTTTCATTTTCATCACACACTTTTTTTGGAGGCTTACAGGAGCTTTCATGAACCCGGAAGATTTTTCAAACTCCCTTTTTATACATCCACTTGTAATTCACTCATTTCTTCATGGATTTCAGCCAAATTTGTATCAGCACTTCTCCTATGTACATATGATCTACCTGTTATACTGTACTATTATCAGTCCGAAGTAAACACTTGATAATGTAATTGAGAAGGACTATTACACTGCAGGTTGATAGTTGTCATAACTTGGGCCCCCTTCGAATGATTTGCATAAACTTTCAGATACACAATTTATATTGATGTATCACTCTGTAGTGAAAGTCAAAAAAAGTCTCAGGCTTGAGATTTTCAAAATTAAGCTTCAAAGTTTAATTTGCAATGTTTTGTGCTAGGCAAGTACAAGTTATGCCCATGCAATACTTCTCTGCTGCTTGCTAGTAATAACATCTGTTTAAAAGTAGTGATATGCTACAGTACCGCTCACTTTAAACTTGACAACACACGCGTGCAGCAACTGCACGGCTCGACACATTTTCAAAAATGCCCGCAACATTTTTCGCTTGCGCACGACAGACCTATGATGTATTACCATTGGAAATTGCACGCGTGCATGCACGAGACGTTCATTTTGTTGGCGTGTGTAGCTTGAACTGCATGCGTGCATGCACGAGACGTTCATTTTGTTGGCGTGTGTAGCTTGAACTGCACGCGTGTCTCGACGCGTGCATATTATGCACGAGTGGAAAGCTCAGTGCACGAAAAGAACACTCATGCATTAACTGTTTGCACGAACTGCACTCGTGCATTTAGACATGTGTATGACTCTCAAGACTTACCATACGCTGTACGCAGTAGTAGATTTCGCGTGTTCCATTATTGTACTTGCCATACACGAGTAGTTCACACCATAGTTACTACATTATGGAAAATTATAGTATCTTCAATTTTGAGTAAATAACAAAAATTTACGGCGAGTTACGGAATTACACAAGAGGACATGTGTATTCTAATACTTTGAGTCGCCATTCAGTCGTGTTGCACATCTATCCTGCACTGCTGCGTTGCTGTTAAGATTATGGCATATCCAAGGTTAGCACCCTCTTCCTCATCTCTAGACTCATCCTTGCCATTTTTAAGAAATGAATTTCCAGTAAGTGTGTTTTTAATATACGGCAAAGGCACGTGATCAGTGGATTCAATCAGCTGACCGGTCAGTTGTCTGATAATGCTGTCGGGTGCCGTTGTACTGTAGGATTTGTAGTATTGTGACGTGAACCAGCTGCATTTCCTATGCCATTATACTGTACGTACATGTGTAATGATAAAACGTGCACACGTAACGAGCATATTAGTTTGGTGCACGTCTAGAGTGCCACGCATGTTAGATGGCAAAATGTGCACACGTAGTGGGCATATTAGTTTGGTGCACATGTTAGATGGCAAAACGTGTGTATGTAGCAGGCATATTTGTATCGTGCATGTCTAATGTTCTGCGTGCATTTGTGCGCACGCCAAATTCGCGTGCAGCACTGACGATACACGCCAAATTATTCATTTTTACACGCGTTAAACGTGTGCATGCACGCGTGCACACACTCGCGTTGTCAAGTTTGAAGTGAGCGGTACTGTAATAAAAACACCCTGGATGTAAAAAAAGTGCGAGGCCAATCAGAAGCAGCATTGCAAATACGTAGGTATGTATGACCTAAAACAGTTGAGGCCAAGAAATTACTTATCAAAAATCTACTTGAATGACATACAATAGTTTATAGCATATTGTCACAACTGTGATTGGCTTTGTCACTTGACCACCTTTTTCACACCATCATTATTAATAAAGGTGGCCAAGTGACAAGGCCAATCATAGTTGTGACAATATAGTATACACTATTGTATGTCACTCAAGTAGATTTTTGATAAGTAATTTCTTGGCCTCAACTGATATTAAAGTCTTTGGTCATACATACCTATTTGCAATGCTGCTTCTGATTGGCTTTGCACTTTTTTTACACCCAGGGTGTTTTGTTTAGTTTGAAATTACGTATATGAAGAAGTTGAAGTCGAGCATATCAATGGTCCCACCCCCACCATTTTTGCCTTATATCAGTGTACAAGCTACACCAAGTTGTGGGTTTGATTGTAGAGTTTTACTGTCTTTGACGCCACAAGTATTCAGTACAGGAGCTGTAAAATTATGTTTAAGTATTTCTGCATATGTACAGCTATTTCTATTTTTGGTCATAGCATTTTGTGCCTATGGTGTTTTTATTACTTTTTATGCTTACTGTGTGTTATAGTGTTAATGACAATCTCAACCAAAAACACCCTGGCTGTATAAAAAAAGGAGTGGCCAAGAACTAAAAAAAGGCCTGGATAAAAAAGATGTGAAATCAAAATGGGTGGTCAAGGCCTATGTAGTGTTACTGCTGATGGAAATAAAATTTTAAAATCACAAATCAGGCTGCAAAACATTAAGTTATCAATTTGTTAGTGTTTTACAGCCTGACTTGTGATCATTAAAATTTTATTTCCATCAGCAGTAACACTACACAGGCCTTGGATGCCCATTTGATTTCACATCTTTTTTATCCAGGCCATTTTTAGTTCTTGGCCACTCTTTTTTTACAGCCAGGGTGTTTTTGGTTGAGATTTCACTTCTTTCTTTAGAAATAACAGGTCATAATTAGTTACATATATGCAGAACATTAGTGACTGTTCTATTAGAGTGTATTGATCTATTGTTGCTACAATTATGGGTCACCAGCCTTTGTCACCAGGTCTAAACCAAGGCTCAGTGTGTCATCCCACCATATATACTTATAAAGACAGCTTATTTCAACTATGTTCATACATATAAGCGCCTCTTTTAAAAATTTTCGTTAATAATTACACCTACTTGTTTTCATGATCATAAATCAGCTATGCTGCTCTGATTTACAAATCCATCAAAACGGTCCACTTTTAATGTTAGATTAGTGCCTGATAAAAAATTCAGAACAATAGCACCAGCAATTTTTCCAGTAGGCTTGTCAACAAATTGGTTAAAATTTTTATCTACTATCGCTCATATTTTCCTCAATTTTACTGCAAATCATACCAAATTTTGTGGAGATGTAGGGTTTATGTAGCACTACTTGTGCACTAAATTTTATTGAAATTGGTACACAACAACATAGTTTCCATACGCTTTTATTGTTTGGTGCGAGGAAGAAGAAAAAAATACAAAGAAAATCCGACAAGTTTCACGGACTCGTATCTCAGGAACTGATGGTGCTATTTCTTTCAAATTTGGTATGTAAGGTACTGTATATGAAGACATTAAATATATAGATTTGGTAGAAATAGGGGCCATAGTTTTTGAGTTATGATAGGCTGAAATCGACTACTTGACTGGTCGCGTAAATACCACACTGGTGTGCCCACACGTATTTCTTGGTTTCGCGTATTTTTGGTGTCTTGGCCACTGACACACGACCATGTGTCTTGATATATGCATATAGTGTACAAAGTATATTACAAACGTACATACATACATATGTGTGCATTTTCATACTTATGCTTATTCTCATTATTCTAGAATCTACAACATCTAGTGATAAAATATTGTGTACATCAGTGGATGTGTTGTGTTCGCAAAACTTGTTAACTTATGATGAAGCTGTTGATATCTGTCTAGCGGATTATCAGACAAGGATGAAACTGTTAAATGATAAACTGACTACTATGTCACCAAGTGTGTAGGAAACCTACATATATATACGTAATGTGTTGTAATTTCTTTATGTTATTAGAATTACCATCTAATACCTCTACGATAAATGTAGCCAATACAGATGTTCCAGGTATACAACAGTGTGTCGACCTTTCTACAGGTTTGAATTAAATTTGTGGCCAGGCTTGTGAAAATCAATCATACAGTCATTTAAAAATCACCTAATTTTTAATATCATAATTTATGCTCTTTTTAGCAAACAAGCTACACAAATGCATGAAGAAATTCTTTTAAAACTTCATAGAATGAAACATTCCTTTTAGACATCAAGCTATTCATGAATACTGTATAGTGCAAAAGTTTGGTGGGGAAAAACTTTGACGAATGGTGCGCGTACGAGACTTTGATGAGCAAAACTTTGACGAATTGATTGTAGGCTTCATAGGAAAAGCATTAACAGGGAAAGGTTGAAAGGGAAAACTTTGACGAATCGCTGGCCGTTCGTCAAATTCATCAAAGTTTTCCCCGTCAAACTTTTGCGCTATACGGTATCTAACTTGCACTCATACGTATGGTTGATTTTTGTACATTTCATTCTCAAATATTTAATTCCTCGATTTATTAGGGTTCAGTATTCTCAAGTCAAAATATCAGAAGATACTTAAATATTTTCCAAAAGATTTTTACCAATCTTTACAGAAGTTACAAGATAAATTGAAGGATGATCAGTTATGCAATATTTTAAAGTGCTCCGATTCTAATGCTGGAAACAAAATGATTTTAGATTACTTAATAGATGCCATAAAGAGTGAAGATGATTTGTTAAACCTGTATGAGCTGCTAGATAGATTAACTGATGTTTCACCAAATCTTAAGCACCTCATAAATGAACTAAGAAAAGGTATAACCTATTACGTATATGCATAATTCAAAATGTTATTGCCTGGTTTATTGAAATTGCTTTCGTCCGTGAAGTGTGTGTGTGTGTATGTACGTATGTATCCACCTCCAAGGCTATGACTATTCACATGAAATAAAGCTTCGATAACTGGTTAAATGCATTCTATGCTTATTAGCTTATTTATGACACTTGTCATCGATACTGTTGATGGACGCAGCTTTAGTAATGAAGTGTTTCGTCAATTACTGCCAGAGAAGACAAAGGTAAAGCTGTATTACCTGTTCATTTCAAAGTACGTAAGAAGTGTTTTACCAGTTTTACAATACTACAAAGATAGGTTATAAAAAGTGGGTGTGCCATGCAGGTAGTCAAGTTTTCAAAACAAGACTGGCCTATAATGTTACAGTAAGAATATTAGTTATACAAGGCCAATCAGAATCATCACTGTAAATTCTTATAAGCTAGCAAAAATATTTTTAATGATAATTATACATACAATAGTTCACAGGGCATTTTCACAACTATGATTGGCTTTGTCATTTGGTCACTTTCATAATAATTAGGGTTCATACAAGGTGACTAAATGATAAAGCTAATCATAATTGTAAAATTGTCCTGTAAACTATTGTACATAAGGCAATCAAATAACTTCTTGGCCTTACGGTACAGCTTACGGCCAAGTTTACAACTTCTCACATGTGTTGTTCAAGGCACTAGTCAAAACTCACGGACCACATGCGATTGAGCCATTTTCCCGTGTAGGATTAGTACACACAAGTCTCAGATTTTCTCAACTGTACAGGAGTATTTCACAAGTCTTGTTTCGAAGCGAACAAATCAAGCCTTGACTTGACTCAACACAAATTAGTACATAATTATTCTGTTACTTACCTATTTCCCAATTCACCGTAGTCACTGTATGCCATTCCAATAACTAGACACTAAACAATGGTACCAGAGAGATATAGAGATTGCACGCATCAGAGCGTATATCAAAAATTGCACGTGATACGTAGGTGCTTCAATTAAAGCTCTGGTGCTACATATTTGTGTGTATCGTTATGTTACAGAAAAGGTGTACGCTCTGCAGCTACGTATGTAAACTGTGTGATGACAATTTGATAGGAAACACGAACAGACTTATGTAGGCTTATACATTTCTTAATACTCGACACGTTTACTCATGAGTATTTACCACACATTTACTGCTTACTCGTGAGCACTGCTATAGTGCTTGCCTCTATATTCGAGTACCCTTGGCGTGTAGTAAATATCTGTACGTGCATTCTAATATGCGTGCATAGTGTCGAGTCCCATGCGAGAACACAAGTGCGATTGTAAACTTGGCCGTGAGCTGTACCATACTTGATATCAAAGTTTTTGGTTGCTTATAATGCTGATTCTGATTTGACTTGCACTTGTTTATTAAACCAGGCACACACCTGGTTTCTTGAAATTGCTTTTGTCTGGAAAATTGGTGTGTGTGCACGTGTGTTTCTGCCCCCCAAACTATTAAAAACCATTGATGTGAAATGAATCCTGAATACAAAGCTTAAATTTGTATGCATTGCTATGTGTTCCTTAGTGATGAGTCTTTGCTCACATGACTTACTCATGATGTCATTAATTACTATTACAGAGCATTAACTAGTGGTTTAACTTACACAGTGCCTGGTTTTTAGATGGTAAAACATCAACTTGTAGCCAGGCTGTTTTTGTTTAGGATATCACTACATACATAAACAGACGTTACATACTAAAAGGAATCCTGATAGGAAATTTATACATGCAGAGTAATTAAATTTTTATAGTGCCAATAAACAAACTTAGGAGAAACAAGTTAATGGTTTCTTGCATTTTCCCAAGTAATATACATCAACCTTCATGAGTCATGTAAGCATATGTAGTAGATGGTACGCACCATAAAAATTTAACAGGTCATGATCATAGTCAGAGCTTAGTTGTACATATCGTAGTAGTACAATCATACTGTGATTGTACATGTGTAGCTACAGTATGAGTCATACATAGCAAAGTTAATGTTAGTGATTATAATACACTTACGATCAGTTATCCTTCCATCATGGATTGTAGCATAGTTATTGTTAAAAATTTAAGCCAGTTATTGTATATACGTTATCAAAAATATTCTTATTATCGTACATGTACACTATGCACTTCGTCAGGGACTGATCCAGAGGGGCAGATGGGGTGGCTAGCCACCCACTGTGAATGACAATGCAACTACTCAGACATGCAAACTAAAGCATTACATTACTGAAATGATATCATATAAAACACTTGTAGTACATAACTTGTCAGTGTTAGTTCTTTAGCTACAGTACTCACTAGCTAAAGTTGCCAGCACAGCATTTAGCTACAGTTTTATAATTTTCAGTCTAAACCACTTCCAGATTCAATCTCAGGAGGGCAAATTTTCAAAATTTTCTGGGGGGCATGCCCCCAGGCCCCCTAGCAAGAGCGAGTGTGCTTTGCACACTAAGCAAGCTAGGTCAACACTGACAAACTCCCCACTTCATTTTGCTGCTATTTTAATGCTCACAATATATACCTGAAACCTAAGCCGGCCACCCTCCTTGATTTATTTCTGTATCGGTACGCTACAATATTACGTACAATATCTATTACCTTGCAGTTACGTACATATATGATCTTGCAAGCCATGTGAAATAAGGTGTCCATAAATTGTTGCTTATTCTGCTTATTACATCACACAAAAATAGCTGCTTGCACACATAATTTATTATTAATGTGTCTGCAATGAATGCGATATTTTTGCATGTACTTTATTACATCATGAACTTTATTTAAGCTAGGTGAGATTATACATTGCTACACTTTGCAAATATAGTTTTCAACATATTATAAAGTTATAGCAGCTGCTTTGCCATGTAAACGCTATTGTTAACAAGCACTCATGAAAATCAATACCCACAAAAGATTCTAAAATAATAATTAATATGCAATTATTAAAATCACACAGAATTTTAACCCCTTAAAATAACATTACCTATGTACGTACGTAGGTCCTAGATATTATCTTATTAGTGAACATGTCCTAGTGTATACATAATTTACGATAGGGAATAAAACACCAGAATTATCAGATCTATGCAAGAATGTCGTACCTATATATGCGGCAAGATGGAGAGACCTTGGCACAGAATTAAAGATTCCTAACCACCACTTAAATATAATTCAAGCTAATAATGCTAATCATCCTTCACATAGTGAAAGGTGTTGTAGAGAAATGTTAGTTAGATGGATGCAAATCACTCCTAAACCTACTTGGAATGAATTACAAAAAGCTATTGATGACTTACCTTTGATTTCTCACGATGGAAGTTCTAATAGTAAGGAGTAGTGCTAATTTATTTGTATATATGTATATTCCATACTAGCTTTGCAACATAATACATACAGTATTATAACTATATTCAATAAAAACTAATTCAGTTCTTGCACCAAGGCACTGCATAACTATTTTATATACATAGTATCACAGTAAAATTGAGAAAAGTAGTAAATAAATTTTATTAACTTATCTCATACCAGACACTCCTCATTTAAATTCATTCCTAGATTAATAAACCTACGTACATACATAGCTTGAACAAATGAATTTTAAATTATTTTGCAACTACTGCTCCTTCATTATGTAGTTAATTACTATAGCTTCTGAAATGTTATTTTATCAGTCCTTGGGTTAATTATTCTAGTATACTACGTAACAACCAAACTATATATGTACGTAAATATACCAACAAATTTTTAATTTAATATGCTGTATGAAAGATATACACTTAAATTAATGTTTAAATAGGGGTCAAATATTTACAACCACCATCACTACCAGCTAATCATGTTGATCGTCAAGTTTTATTAGATGAAATTGCAACTAAATTATTACAAGCTACCAATGACCCTAAGAAGTATGAAACAACATTAACTATTACTGGAGCTGGTGGATTTGGCAAAACAATAATTGCTACATCATTGTGTTATCATTCTGATATAGCAAAACAATTTACAAACGGCTTTGTTTTTATTGAACTTGGACCACAAGCTACTGATCCCAGTGTTAAAATGAGTCAACTATATCATTTACTAACTGGTGAAAAATTGGAACATTGTGATATTAATCATGCTGAACAAGAGATAAAACAAGTTACAAGCAATCATTATTGTAATCTTCTTGTCATTATTGATGATGTATGGTATGTTGAAGATGCAGAGCCTCTTGTGAAGGCATTTTCAAACTGTAAAACAATCCTCACTTCCAGGATGAATGATATTGAACAGTATATACCATCTAAACAAAGAGTTGTTATAGGTCCAATGAAAGAACATGAAGCAATTTCTCTACTTACCAGTGGAGTCATTGATAGTCAACTGTCACAAGAGGATGTGAGCTTACTTAGTGAGCTAGCTAAAGATGTCTATTTGTGGCCACTGCTTTTATCTCTTATCAGAGGACAGATATGTCATTACCTGAAACAATATCATTTGCCTTATCACAATGCTATTCAAAAAGTACAAGCTAAATTACACCATAAAGGTCTAACAGCTTTTGATAAATCTCGTAAATTTGCAGTAGAAGTTTGTATTAAAATGACTTTGGAGTTGCTAACAGAATCATTATCTGATAAGATTAAAATATTAATTCTATACAATGGAATTGGTATTTCAATACAAACAGCTTTGCTAAAAAGTTTATGGGGCATTTCTGAGCAAGAAGCAGAAAATATACTGGATATATTATGGGCCTATAGCCTAGTCCAATTTGCTGAAGCAATATTTCCAAACAATATCAAACAACATTGTGTAGAAGTTCATGCTGTCATCAGTCAGTATATCATTGAAAGTATGGATAGTAATAAAGCACATAGTCTTTCAGTGTGGGGAGGAAAAGTGAATATCACAAGATCAGTAACCAAGGGATTGAAACATATACTTATACAATCACATGGTTATAACAGCTTAGATGATATACGATCATTAAGTTCTGTGGATTACTTGAAGTTTAAACTAAGTGAAATAGAAAATATTTTAATGCCATTCTATGTCCATACAATCAATACAAAAACAGCTTTTGATCCCCATAAACTTATATTAATTTTACAAGAGACACAAGATTATTTAAAGAACTCATCGTGTACTGTGAACTTATTGTTTTTGTTGGATAAAGAATTAAATTCACTGATTGCTAATTGCAAAGAAATGTTACACTGTACTCACAAATTGTGCAGGGAACTAAACCAAAAGGTACAAAAAATTCTTTATGAAAAAAAGTATGATAAATTACTTCAAACTGTAGAACTCTTCATCAAAAATTACCCTTTATTTGATATAACACGAAAAACTATGACTATGATTGAGAAAGTTATACCATACTGTGGTGGTGAACTGCTACAAAGTATGATGATGTTGTATGAGCATTTGCACATCGATACACATGATTATCATCACATGACTCTAATAACATTGCCTTATATTAAGTTACATATCGAACTATATGAACAAATCACTAGTTCACTGCTTAATGGATCACCTGATATTGAGCAAACTGACAACTATTTTATGTATGGCAAATTTGATGAAGATTTAGAGTTGGTAAGGACAAATCGCCTCATCAAGCTGCAAGAGGTTGCACCTAACTATGTACAAAGACAAGTTTCACAGTAATAAAAAACATAATCATTTATTTTACATTATGATTGTATACACGATTAACATTAAACTAAAGTATGCAATTTACAAGCATTACATTATGTCTGTATTATTTAAAATGTATATATATATGCATGGTGCTGTAGTTGGTGTATTTTAAGCTAAACAAAAATACCCTGGATGTGATAAGTGCGAGGCCAATCAGAAGCAGCATTGTAAATACGTAGGTATGTAGCTATGTGTGACCAAAAAAGTTAATTATCAGAAATCTTTTAAACTACTTTAATGACACAATATTTACAGCATATTTTCACAACTACGTATGATTGGTTTTGTCACTTGGGTACCTTAATTGGTACAAAAGTGGTCAAATGATAGAGCCAATCGTAGTTGTGAAAATACGCTATAAATTATTGTATGTCATGCATTCAAGTACTTAAAATTTTATTTCATAAATTTAATCCTTGGCCTCAGTTGATATCAAAGTTTTTTGTCACACATATACCTATGTATTTACAATGCTGTTTCTGATTAGCATACTATTACTTTTGAAAGTATAAATACAAGCAGCAGAGAAGTACTGGGCATCACATGTACTTGCATCCAATATTATAAATTAAACTTTGAAGCTTAATTTTGAAAACCTAACCCCACAATTTTTTGAGCTTCCACTACACAGTGATACATCAATAGTTATAGGTTGTGTGTCTGAAAGTTCATGCAAATCATTTGAAGGGGGCCAAAGTTGTGGTAACCATCAACCTGTAGTATAGCGGCTATAGGCTTAAGTCTATTATGCTTGTAAATTTACCAATTATTCTTTCTGGAAATTCTTTCTATATTTGTCACTCGACACTCACTTTGTGCTCTATATTCCATACAATGCAAACTTGTGGCAGTGCTTTAAGTAATACATAACATAGCTACTTACTAGCTTTGCAATATAATACATAGCTATATTCAATAAAATCGAATTCAGTTCTTACACCAAGGCACTGTGTAAATATTTTATATAGCATCACAGTAAAATTGAGAAAAGTAGATCTCATGCTATAGTTGGTTTGCATTCACTGTGTGGTCGCTAATTCTTTAATAACTTCCGGTAGAAACATGCTAGAATAAAAAAATTATATCATCATGAAGCCCGTCAAATTTCGGAGACGATTAAACAAGAAGGGCTTCAGCTAGAGCTACCGATTGGAAGTTACGGAGCTTTTAAGTTTTCCCATACATTTACTCAGAATTAACTGACTTCATACGACGATACAGATGATGTTTAACACAGATCAAATGAATAGTATCAGGTGAGAACCAATGTTTTATTTTAGATCTCTTCCATTTAGTGGTGGGTATCTCAGAATCAACAACTGAAAAAACAGATCCTTCCAACAAGCCCAGGCAGACTCAACGTCAGAGTCAAAGCAAACATGATCCCATGGAACATGAGAAAGGACTTCCTGAAAATTCTTAAAATCAGCTTTTTGTAATTATACAAGACTTTAATAAGATTTCTTTCTCTCAGGCGTGGAATTAGAATATATAATTCCACTGCATCATGGTCAGTATTTGGCAAGTTGTCAATAGGCTTAATTGAATGAAAAAGCTTAGGATTGTTAATGAGTACCAAATCAAGGATGTGATCTTTCCTAGTAGGAAGGTTAACCAGTTGGGTGAGAAAATTATCGTCAACAAAAGAACACAAATGTATTCACAGAGGAAGAACAGGTAGGGGTGACCAGCGACCAATCAATATAAGGCGTATTAATATTTCCACAGAAAATTATAGGAGATCTATCATGGATCATTGACAAAGAAGAGTTTAATTCCTCAAGATCAACAATACTGTTGAAAGGAGGACGATAGAAAACCTCAAAAAATAAAGCACCACCCTTGGTAAAAAGCTCTAACCAAACAAGCTCACAATTTGTTTCTAAATGTGATCGCCTTACAGCTGGAATATTCAATTTGACAAGAATAAGAATCCCACCACCATGACGATTACGATCTCTGCGAAATAGTAACTTGATGGAGATATTAGTGAATTAAGGATACTTTCATCCAGTAATAGCAACCACATCTGGATCAAATGTGGATACATAGGCTAGCAGATCAAGCCTCTTTTGAAAAACACTACGAGCATTAAGACAAATAGCTACATATAATGTAAAGATACCTGAGAGTTGTCAGAATGCAGCACTGTTGAGTCATCAGCTATGGAAGATCCATCAACACATGATGAGCAAAACCATGGATCTGATGAAAGATTCTGTACTAAATGGTCATTTTCGGATTCTGAGATATACGGATCACAAGACATGTGTATCCACTGTCCACATGCATCACAACAGATAGCGTGATCAGTATCAGAAACATTTGAACCACACACAAAGAGAATTACGTACCATCACTTAAATACAGAAAACATCACTTCCTGTGTATTGGTAGCTTTATGGCACATATTCACAAGTAGCTATGATTGGCTTTGTCACTTGGCCACCTTTATAATATTATAATAATGATGGTACAAAAAAGGTGGCCAAGTGACAAAGCCGAACATGGCTGACCACCATGGTGTCATTTTTGACAGCTACAGCAAGGGTGTCGTGGCTTCTCTTTGACAATACAATTCATCTCCAATTTCAGGTCTCCAGATATCTTGATAAGCATGATAACTACGTACAGCAATTGACAAAGTGAAAGAATAGAACACCATCACTGCCACATTAAGGCTAATGAGACTACGAGATGCACGGCAACCAAGCGCGTGCAGTAATATATAGTCAAATTTTAAAGCACGCTTATAAACATTATCTGCCAGATTCATTAAAATTTTACTTGTCAAAATCTCTGATTAATTCAGTTGTCAAAATTCCAAGTGGCAGCTGTTGATGATGATTCAGTGATATCAGGAGGTTGAGCTAAAATAATTATTATTGTTGTGTTTTGATCTGATGTAATACCTGGAAGTAATGTCATAACAAACAGCTAAAATAATTATCCCAGATTGAAACTCCTCCTTGGGTTGGTACCATGTAGTATCCCTAGCAACCAGTTGGCAGGTGTATTATTTTTATAGGATACATAAACATTGTCTGATGTACACTTGCCTATTTCTTTTTATCTCTTAAGATGTCAGATGTAAACATGCTTTAGTCAGATTAACAAATTCTCAAATGTCCAGTCTCCAGTGCACGTAACTGCATACTGACTGACCATTATAATTTCCTCTGTGTTTAGCTACCTTGCAGCTGTACATTTTGAAGTCTAAAAAGTATGTCAAATTTACGTACGTGTAGATAAAAATGGTATTCACAGGCCCACTCAAATTATTATTGAAATAGATTTAAAAGTGGTTTTATTGTAATAATTTGGGGAATAATAGGTAAATTTTTAAATATACGTAATAGGGAAAATTATAGACTTAAGCCTAGCTACATATACGTATAGTCTTGGGTCTGAATTTCCAAGTTTTGTTTCATAGCTAGCTAAACAATAATATTTTGTTAATATCATTGTTGTGGAATATTTCTAAACAAGAGGCAGAAGAAGCTGTTAATGCACTGCGGAGTTATCAACATTTCATCGCTCAACATTGTGTTGAAGTTTATGCAGTCATCAGTCAGTACATTGTTGATACAATAGACAGCATAGGAGTAGCTACTCTAACTATTCTTTTGCCATTTCTTGGATCAGGTCACATATCTGTTCATCACTGATGTTTAGAGTCACATCAAGTGCATAATGTAACCAAAGGAGCATAAATTAAATAAATAGCTATAACATTTTGCATTACCTACATACCTTAAATTTATTAATATGCACACAATCACTAACATTGCAAAGAATAAGAGATTGTCTAATGAGCTCAAGCTGAATGCAAAGAAATAATTATTAAAAATGCTCACAAAATAAATTTGTAGGAAATTAAACAAGGATGTGCAAAAGTATCTTTTCACTCATAATTACATGTGAATTAAATGAAAAAGTTGAAAATTTCTTTGCTTGGGTAATGTAGCGCATAAGGCTGTAATCGTGGCAAAGAAGATTATATCTCACTAATGGTAAAGAATTGTTAACTCTATATGTCAATGTGGTGTGAGGATATGCAGACAATGACAAATGAATATCATGCCATTATTTAAATTTCTAATAATTTTATTAAATTCAGCTTAAACAAATCGTTACTTCATTGTAGAATGGGTCAAGACAACTGATACAATTCATACGATATTGAGCAAACTTGTCACTACTTTATGTCTGGAAGTATATATAAAGAAGAGGAAGAATTGCTTACCTCATCATTCTACAGAAAGTTTCACCTAATATTATGCTCAGAATAAATTATGGTGTTGCATAAGAATAATAATTATTACTGTATGCTATACGTATAATTATTATACAGGACAAAATGTTTTAGTATCTATGATATACATCGCAGTCAGGATGTCAAGATTAGCTACGTAGTTGCTAGAATTATTGCATTTATGTACGAGAATTTTGAAATGCCAAAATGTGTAAATACTGTAATTATACCAGGTAAAATTATTAGGGCTGTGTGATTAAGAGAATAATTGCAATTGCATGTGATTGTTGATTCATAATCACAATTGTGCATGTTATACATTCAAGGTAAATTCCTTATTTCCAGCAATGAACTTACCGTATAGTCTAAAAATTTTGAGGGCAAAATTTTTTTGTGGATTTTGGAGTACCCATGAAAATTTTAGCCTTGAAATTTTTGTCCTACAGTATAATTCAATGCAATACTTCTGCAATCCACGAAAATTTTATCCACGAAATTGCTAAATTCACCATTCCACAAAAATTTTAGGCTATACGGTATCATTTCATATACCATAATTTGCATACTGTACACGTACAACAAGCTCCTCACATACTACTGTGTACATATATATATGTATGTGAATTGGTTGAAAATCATAAAAATTCTTTATAAACACAGTACTTAATGCACAGCCCTAATAATTATGTATTTTGGATGATTGGAAACCATCAAAAGTTATGCTAAACCTTAGTAGCTAAAATCAGCCAACTCTAAACAGTATATGTATGTAGCTATAAGACCGCATCAAATGGTGTCATGATGAACCTATTATATAGGTTTTTCAAAATCAAATTAAAATCAATGGTGTGTTTATACACTTCACAGAAGTGTCACCGTATTACAAAAATTTTGTAAGGAACTAGCTAGCCAAAATTGTTGGCTTTTCATGATCACAGTACATAGCCATGTTGTGACTATTTATTTCCCTCTAAAAATGGTATAGTAGGATACGACTGTTGCAATTAAGCATAATACTTTTTGTAAACAAATAATTGGCTACTATATCTGGTGATTATCAATACAACTACATTATACATACGTATAGTTGAAATAATCACAATGTCTAAAAAATTAGATCTCCCTGAAGAGTATATATATATAATCTTAGAGTTGATAAAACAGTACCATTTTTATAGTGAGAACCAGGTCTATCTCAAAGCCCCACCATCTCTCCTTCTCGGCAAGAATGACCACAATTTTCTTCACAGAGTCTACAACAGAAGATATATCCACAGTAGCTACACCTCTTCCAGGCTTTTGTTGGGCCAAGTAGCAGTCTACTGCAATAGTTACAACGAGCCATTGCTCTTAGCTTATTGGACTCCAGCATATTGGTCATTCTGTCTACCTTGCTCATTGCACTTTGTATATTTGAAAAATTGGCACTGTCTATAACTAAGCTAAATTCCTTGTGTTTAAACCTCCAATTATTAAACTCTCCTGTCCGAAACACAAGGGTAACATTTGATTCACTTTGCTCAGCAAATGAATAATTGACATCTGAAGGATAAGCTCTAACCATAGAACCGGGTTGTATATTGAGACGATGTTCTCTGCTAGGTAACTCAAACATAGCAACAGTTGCTTTTTGTTCAGCTGCTAGTGTGTATCTACACAGGGGACAAGTAGTATCTTCATTGCTATCTTTATTTTCTGCAAGAAGTTTTATAGCACAAGTAAAATGAAATTTATGTTTACATGGTGCTAAAAATATAGATGCATCACTAAAGGCTTCTTGACAGATGGAACAGCTTTCCTCACTAGTACTGTCATCAATCTTTGCCCTTTTGGCATTCGGTTTATTAGTGGATTCATCCTCCAGATCCATTTATCATTTAAATTTCCTAAACAACGAATTATACTAACACACATACATAACTATGTTAGATAGATAAGAGATATAATAAATTATATACCACAATATAGATCATTCATTTTACCCCATAGCTAGTCTGAGGCAAACCTGTACTTATAGCTTAGTATTGATGTAAGAGATATGGCTATAGCTATGACTATGTACATTTATGTGATTTGCATAATTAGTGTCACGATAACAAATCCATTAATCTTATGACCACACTTATTAATAAGTAACTACTAATACTACCTACAGATGGTCAGGTCCCTTTTACAGACAGCTTTTGCCAACCTTCTCAAGCCATAAATGGCCACAATAGAACCTGTGGGGTCTCTGAGTGGCCCCACAGGTTCCTCAGAGACCCAACAGGGTCTCTGCTGTTCAAGGGCCCCACAGGGTTCCTGTTGTTCCTCATAATACAACAGCATGCATAATATATGCATGGAATGCCAAACTGCTCCTCAGCTTATGATTATGTCTAGGCCCACTGTGGCTGTTTCTGTGAAATACTGAACACACAGCTTGGCTGCCTGTATTTTCTGACAGTACGTACACGCAACACTCATGATATCCTTCAAATGTCTCTCAAAACCAATTTCAACTTTGTTTGTATAATGCTAAGCTTGCTACGTAGCTACGTACATATAAGATGTCACTCTACGTACTTCTAGTGTAAATCTAGTGGGGCTACAATCAAGCATTATATCAGATGTGATACGTAATACAGTCAGTTTTTGCAAATCCAGTCACATAATTTACTATGATTAATGCATATATAATTACTTCACTAAACACTTGCTTAGTATACATAATTAAGAAAATTACAAGCACCATCAAATAGGAACATAAAGCTACGTATTTCATTAAACAGTACTCCCTAACTAAACACCTCTATAATGTTCCTATGAATACAAACATACGTACACATACTTAACAAGAGTTATGTGAGTAGCTTTTAGCTATACGTACATACCGTTGGTACATACCATTGGGTTTTATTTGTGAGGATGTATACTCTATGTTAAAACTTCAGTGGTGAAAAGGTTGGTGAATTAGTATTACATACATATGTATTGAAAACACCAAACTCTGCATAGCGATCTTTTTCTGTATTTAGCTATATAGGACCGGCATGTGCTTCTTTAAAAAATTCCCTTTAGTTAATATATAATTTTAATATGATCACTTCATAAGCAGATAGTTACTCATCAGTGTTGATGTGTACGTAACATAAGAGAGTGAGAGATAATAAGCTGGATTAATAATGGCATATTTTCTGTTTGTCATAATAGTTCTAAGCAGTTTACACATAGCCAAAAATTTTCATAATTAGTTAACACTTACTAAATTAGTGGAAATTTACACATCATAAATACTCCACCATAATACATGTATGTATAATATTAGTATCAGTTAACATAAGGTATTTTAAAAGTACTTAAGAGGAGAAGGTCAGAGAAATATTTTACACGTTTTGTGGTTATAAGTATGCATGTACATAAGGTATTTTAAAAGTACTTAAGAGGAGAAGGTCAGAGAAATATTTTGCACGTTTTGTGGTTATAAGTATGCATACAGTCTGAGAGGTAGTTATATATGTGACTGTCTCTGCAAAAACCAACCATGTTAGCACCAAAACAGAAATCGCTTTTATTGCACAAGAGCATACACTTGTAGTTACACTCAATAACTATCTATGCACAACGTCTCCACTGTCCAATGTGAGTGGGTCTGCTTTTCTGACCTACATACTCTGAAGAGGTACGTACTTCATTTTAAGTGTCAATAGCCCCATCAAAAACTACTGTATGGCAAATTCAGTGGAAGATATAGAGATATAGATAAAGTTGGTGTCCTCTATAAGTGAGTTATATACTAAGCCAGTTACCAATAGTAACCTATATACTCTCTGTAAAATGAATGTAAAAGAATTAACTGCTTTTACCAGACAATGACATGCACATATCTTTAGATTGCTAGTACAATCACATCAAGTACCTACGTATGTACATACATAGCTAGATGATGATGATGATGATGATCACACCTCTAAGGATAGTAATCTATACCATCCGAAGGTAATAGCCATAATTCACCTGACATTAAAGTGAGAAATAGGTAATGGTTACTACCTATGCATCTTTACTCATAGAAACTCTCTAATAGAGTAGTCAACACAACTTCTACAATAGATAATATTCTCCTCTGATACAAATGAGGAGAGGAAGCCATATTGCAAGGTCATAGGACACACAAGTTGTTTGCAACAAGTGTGTGTAAATATTTCCTTATCCCGTGCTTACAATTCCTGTGATGTTGGTTTGTTTAGCTTAATACCTACGTACGTACATTGGTGTAGCATAACAAATCCTTTATTGAGGAGATCATTGTATGGTCATTTGTAATTGTATATTAACATGGTATCAACAAAAATTAAAGTACGCAGGCCATAAATTCAGAATGCTAGCTTCTATAGATTTTAAACATCATTCCATATAATTATGTAGACTTTTAAGCTATAGCTATGTGGTTGTAGCTATATATGTTAAATATTTTGCCAGTTACAAGCTCTTGTAAAACAGCTATAGGGCTTCTTGTAAATAATTTCATGAGCTTCTCCCAATCTCAGTGTTATAAAGGCCACAGTAGCAAGAGTGTAGGCTTATTTAGTTTCATAATGATTCCTTTAATATGATGGCAAAGTCTGTTCAGCTATGGTACATTCTCAATCCCAATGGCTGAGTATAGCTTTCAATTTCATGGCTTTATTCTCAGGTGATATCCAAGCTACGTAGACCCTCAGAATTGTATATTCCCCCACGACTGTATAATCTTATTGTATTAAGCTGTGTGTCACAGTGTAAAGATTAACTGGATACTGTCCTAACCACAGGGTGATATCAGATTTAAAGTATGGCTTCACTGGGAAATAAATGATATATGTACAACTGAAAACATAACCACACTTTATGAAAGCACCTAGCTACCGTACGGTGCAAAATTTTGATGGGGACGAATTTGACAAATTTGTCAAATTTTATGTACCATTCAACCTGCATGTAAGGCTGATACAATTTGTCAAAATTTTCTTGACCCCTAATTTGTCAAAATTTTCCACCATCAAAATTTTGTGCTATATATACACCTACGTAGTACTTATATCTGTATACGTACGTAGTCAGACTATTCTATATACATATTCATATTCAGACAGGCAGAGGTTTAATGTCTACAAGTGACACTGTTTTTTTCTACGTATTTGAATTGCCCCCTTGTTGACTAGGCTTCCTATACAGGGATAATAAAGCAACCAGCTGTTTGTTTTACAAAGAAGGCTTTGATATGTGAAACAACCAGTAGAACCACATTATTTTGTTTATTGTAAAAAGTACAAGTAGCACTGATTGCTGTGGACCTTTGGCCTCAAATTTAGCTAAAACAAATTTACAAAAGAATTCCTAGATATAGCATCAAGTTTATGAGGTAGGGCCCCAAAGGATTGTACAGAGGCAGAGCCTGTTATAAGGTACTCTCCCATGACTCCCAACCTAACTTGAGTGGAATCCCAGTCAATAAACTGGACAAATGCAAAACCTCGATGTCACTAGTGGAGATCAAACTTGCTGCTGCCGAATACATGTCAGGTAGAAATAACTAACACCCTACCACCCACATCATTGCCAAGTAGACCAGAAAGTATGTTTGTGGTAATTATAGAATATTCTTTCATAGAATCATGGCATTGAGGTAGAAAACTCTGATTAATAACATTCCTATAATTATACTGTAAAACAGGATAGCTATTTCGTTATTATAGCTAAAAAACCATGCTGAAATAACTGATAATATACGTAACAGCTGTAAACTTACGTAGTTCTATAGCTAAATATTAGCAAAAATTTATATAGCTAGCTACCCCCGGCACATAAAAATATTTACTGGCAATGGCCATGGTACGTGTATAATCATGAACTAAGCTACATTACCCATTGTTCAAAAATGTATATAGGAACAGTACGTATATATCCAACAATTATTCCAGTAGATATCTGCTCAAGGCTAGATCACCATGCAGAAGGCTAGCTATAGGCTAAACTTGTTTCTGATAGATATAATAAGCTACTATAGCCCAAACTGTTAAACAATAGCTAGTTTGTATATGTGTGACCGTCTCTATAAAAACAACCATGTTCGCACCAAAACTGAAATCACTTTTAATGTACAAGAGCATAGCTACACTCAATAACTATCTCCAATGTCAGCGGGTCTGCTTTTCTGGAGGGCATTTTGTCGACCCTGTGATGTCACAGTTAACTACAGAATGGTGTCTATAGAGGCCATCAATTGGGCCGGCCATGACCTGCATCGTTAGCTTTATGCCTCCTTGGCCTTGTGGTGTGGTATGGGCTCAATGTGGCTACTTTTGGTGGCTTTTCCTGCTCTAAACGTAGCTGTATGGAAATCTTCACCCGCCCGCCCTCTCGCTTCACTGGACTGAAATTAGTGCACACCAGAAAAACGTCTCAAAAGCCCTGAAATTGTAATTGTAATTATAATTGTAATTGTAATATTTTCACAGGGAGTCCACCCAGTAGAACGGATTTTCAGTGGAGCCCTGCACATACATACATACATACATACACATAACACAAAAGAAATAACTAACTACTTAGCTATATTATACACACAAGACACAACTAGCTAATTACATACGTACATAAAATACAACACAAAAGTAAACAAAAATAAAAGTATGATAACAAAACAAAAATCAAGAATTAAAGTAATTTTTTTAAAATAATGGCAATGTGGTTGCCTCAGTAACACTCAGTGATAAATTGTTCCATAAGACGGCCCCTCGATAAAAAAAAACTCCTTTTACCATAATTGGTAAACACTCTGGGGACAAAGAGTTGATTAATATTACGGCTAACATGACCTGTTATGTCCTCTGAAAATTGAAAAATGTCATGTAAATAAGGAGGAGAAATCTGATGTAAAGACGAAAATTTGAATAGCTGTATGAAATCTGTGACGCTCGGTCAATGTAAAAGGAAATTTGGAATGAAAAGTCAATGGCAGCTTATTGACGAACCTAGAATGAACTCTTTCAATCAAACAATTCAGTTTCGCAGTGGATGGAGACCAGACAACATTACAATAATCAAAAAGTGGCATCACAAAAGCTGAGTATAATACACACAGCACTGCAGGTGGCAAGGTCCCATAACGAACAACTGAAGCAAGTCTTGATCTAATTCTAGAGACCATACCACGAATATGCAAGGTCAATGACAATGTGGGGTCAATCAAAACACCCAGATACCGAACAGAATTAACTTAAGTCAACACATTACCACCAACTGAGACAGTTAGAGTTTAATCTGCCACTCTCTGACGGCTTACAATTAGATGTATACATTTAGACATAAATGAGAACTATGAAGCCAAGTAGCCACAGAATCCAGCAAATACCGTATATTGCAAATTGTTCGAGGTGGAAAAGTTTCGCAAATGGACAAGGTACTTCAAATTCGCTGGAAAACTTTCACGGTTCGTTCACCCCAGTCTAAATGTGCTCACGTGCATAGACTATGCGATTTCATTATCGAACGCATCTGCTTAATAATTCCGAATAATTATATTTACCGCTTAACTTGTCGCTTTCTGACCTTGGCAGATATGGCTAAGCAGTGTGGCTGTAAGATTGTATCAAGCTGGAAATCACACAGTATTGCCTGAGCTACAGTTACGGCATTATAATGCCGATGCGCGGCGTGCCAACTGCGTGGATAATGGTAGAGGAGTTCGAAATAACCAGCTGTATATCACATTGACAGTCCTATTTTCTTCCTGTAGTGTTCGACTGTGATATTCCAATTTAAAACTAGAACGAAAAAGTTTAGCTGGAAAAGTTTCGCGGTCACCAATTAATCCGCGAAAACTGCGAAACTTTTCCACCTCAAACAATTTGCAATATACGGTATGTCTCTACCACATGTAAATCTGAATGACCACAGTGTAGCTCTGCATCATCAGCGTACAGATCTAAAATACAGTGATGGACAACTGAGGGCAAATCATTAATATATAACGTAAATACGTAGCAAAGGACCCAAGATTGATCCCTGAGGCACTCCAATAGAAATAGCACCCCATTTAAACAAATCACAAGGAAATGAAATGCTTTGCTGCCGCCCAGCTAAATAATTACATAACAAGTCATAAGATGAGCCACGAAAGCCATAGTACGTAAGTTAGTTTAGTGCACAAAATCGAATGATCTACAGTATCGAAGGCTTTTGCCAAATCCAGAAACACAGCACCACCACCAGCACCACACAGCACCACCTTCGTCGATAGCTTTCAGTCATTTATCAGTTACGTGTAGTAACACATCCTGTGTAAAATAACCTGCACAAAATCCAGATTGATGAGGACAGAGTAAGTCATATTTCATAAGGTGTGATTGAATTTGATTATGCAGCACACGCTCCAAAACCTTGGACAAAACAGGTAGCACAGAGATTGGACGAAAATGAGACAAGCTCATACATTGTTTACATTTAGGAACAGGTGTAACAATAGCCTGCTTCCACTGAAGAGGAACTGAGGAAGATTCAATACACTTATTGATCAAAACAGTAACAAGCCTTGCCATATAAGAAGAGGCTCTAACAAACCGAGTTGGAAGACCATCAGCTCCAGAAGCTTTTTGAACATGTAAAGAGGATATGATCAATGAAACTGATTCAACATCAACAGGTACAAACTGCAGAGAAGGTATACTCACATCATAAAGCTTGTCCATATACCCAGAAGCTAGTACTGCACTAACCACATTAGGAACAGTCTTGTAGGGAATTGACAAAAAATGATCATTAAAAGCATCAGCTGTAACTGAGACTTGAATCTCACAAGCAGGCTTAGAACGCCTGGACAAAGATTGAAAATGCTTCCAAAATTTGCCTGGCTTACTCTTAAGTGACGATGCAAGGTCATGAAAGTATGCTGCTTTAGCTGATCGAAGCATAGTGTTAACTTTATTACGTAATGTTCTATATGACAACCAATCAGAAGCAGAGCCAGACTTCAAAGCCCTACGATGAGCAACATCACGTAAGCGACGTGCAGTAGCAAGGGAACCATCAGATAACCAAGGACATTCTTGCTGACGAACTCTTAATTTCTTAAATGGTACCAGCAGGTCCAATAGCTTAGCCATAATCATATTGAAACACTCCAAACAATCAGATATGTCATCAAATGCTGAAAACACCCCATCCCAAATATCATCACAACTAAGAACCTCATCCAATGTATCAGTGTCTAGCTTTTGAAAATTTCTAGCAACAACAAACCGATGAGGTGGATGATTAACACAAACACCCCTAGAGTAGAATTGACTGACAATTAAGTGATGGTCACTACCACTAAAAGGAAGTACACTAGTGGATTCAAAGCACTGAACATCAGTAGTCATCAACACATCTATCTGTGAAGAGCTACACATAACAACTCTAGTTGGTGCACAAACGAGGTCAACAAATTTGAACTGTCTTATAACACACAACAAAAATCCAGTCGTCAGCTGTTCACAAGGTAAACTATACGAAATCTAAAGGGGATTACTCTATTAATACATGACGGCTAGCTACGGCAGCAGGTTGTTTTATATAATTATTTCGAAATGGTATTTCTCGAAATACTACTAGGCCGGTTTTCCCTCAGGTCACATAATTATATGGCGGGGTTTGTAAATAGCTTGCAACAGATATGATATAGTTAGCACTGCCGCGAGTATCACGGTACGGAAAATACAGCACGAGAGGTAAATACAGCACGTGCTAAGGAGGTACTTTAACTGTTGTATAGTATTTCTTGCCGGATTCTGTCGTCTATAAGGCGTAGACGGCCGGCAGCAGATCCGGCGTGGAACGCGATGGTTCAAGTTCTTAGAAGGTTGAGCCTCTGTTTACGCTACCAACCAACTAAACTAGGCGTGGATTATCAATGTAGCTTACGTAGCTGGCTGTAGAGGCGGCGTGGCATAGTGTCGACAAGCAAATCGACAACACCATTAATTCGAACAGTGCCGGAACTTTAATTCAGGTGATTAGCAATTTCGACACGCAAGAACAAGGTGGTAGATAACAAATTTTACGCGTTTTTAACAGATAAGCAATGGATTTCATTTGAAACCAGTTGGTTACTGCTATCAACATCTGGAATTTCACACCTATAACAACAACAATGAATTTTCCCAGCATATAGCACATAGCACGCATAACTATACTTTATTTTCCATACAGCACACGCCTTTGATCTGCCCACGCAAAATACTTTATTATATATATGTAACCACAATACAGTATCATATTAATAATGATCAGTACCACTGACATACCAATTGATGGTGATAATAGCGAGCTGATCAGGGTATCTTGGCAGTCAGTCTTGGTCAGTCAGCCCGTCCGTCAGTTTTGCCTCCGTGAAACTTCACTGAAAGCCGGTCAACCACAGACGTTTCGACGTTTCCGCTTTGCGTTAGGGAATTTCCAAATAAAATCCCCCGATAGGGTTTAATTTTGTGTCACGTGATTACATGCATGATGTGGTATGTGTGAACTCTGTACGCTCTACAACTAACCCTTCTAAGGATCAATTCTACAATATTATGAAATAGGAGATGAATTGAACGTTAGCTTGTTTATACGTATATAGCTACCCTACTGTGTGCAATGTTGTGTGTGCCTGTCAACGATCAGAGGGTTCCAACGAGCCTTCGTTATCAAATTATAATCTACTTGAAGGAGTTCCGTCTGATTTATAGGCTGTACGTGTATCACAGTGACTGTGACATGTGCCGCTATAACTGACTTGAACTGATTCAGTCCGCGACAATGGTCAGTGATTAGATTGTGAAACGACATTTCAGCAAGTGATTCAGTATGGGATACGTAGCTAGCTATACACAGTAAAATTGAAAAGTTATATGTACTCAATGTGGTAGAATTAATCTCTTCAATATGGGGTTATTGTACCATTATGTCAGTTGGTTTGACTGTCCTGGGTAGAATTAATTAATAAGGTAATTTTAAACTATAATGGGTACTGTAACCTATGTTGTATATAGATATGGCAACCATTATTCAATGCGTACATATTTAACTCTCCAATACTTCTTAAATAACCTATTTAGTGTGTAAAATATAACCAACTGATAATCGTTTTTACCTATATTCATGCATGTAACTATAAATCACTTTTAGGTTGACATAACCATGCTATCTTAGCATATTCTATCAATCCATACTGGTAAATTTAAGTTTGCGGTAGATTATGCTGACCACACAAAGTTAAAATAACGTTTGCAAGTTACATTAATCATTATAGCTTAAATTAACCGGTGTTCTTATTGAGCAAAAGCAACAACAAAAAGTGGCAGTAACTCAAAATGGTAAAACAAACAAATTATACAATGGTTGTTTTAATTATCAAGGTTCAAGCAACCATAAAATGATTATCTTAACCGATATTAGCGGTTGTCATAACTACGCATTATTGTATACATCTCATGACAATTCAAACCCACTATCAATCACAACATATTCAAAAGTACGTTACTTATACATTGTGATAACCTTATATAAATAGGTATGTTGGTTACTTATGTATATTGTATTTGTTGTTGTTGTTGTTGTTATTATTGTGTATTGCTATATAGGGTAGATTTGATCACCCTTACAAGTTGTTGTAACCATTATAATCATGGTTGATTTGACCACTCACAGATTAGTATATAGTCCCATTCATTTTATTAATTTTATCTGTACAGTATCTAGTTGAAGTTACTAAAGTATCAGTTGAAGTTACTAGAAACAAACCAGTTATTATTACCAGTGTATATTTATTTTTACCTACTTATATAGGAGTTATTTTAATTAAAACAAAAAGAGTTGGATATAACCACATTGTTTAAAGTTACTTACAACAAACCATACTGGTTACTGCAACTGTCATATTAAATAGTTGCTAATACCAACATACCAAAGAGATACTATAACCAAAATTTTGGGTCATCTGAATTACAGGTAAAATAACCCAATTTTTGGGTAAATATAAACTTTTTATTTTACTGTGTATTATAGTTAAATGTAGCTGGCACGTGCATAGCATACGGTGGATTTTCTCAGTTCATTTTTGGTGTACGTAAATAAGATTATAAACAAGTTTAATCTGATGCCTATACTGATCTAACTACAACATGCACTGATGGCGGGCTAGCTATAGATACAGCGGCTATACATATAAGGAAATCATGTGGCCCTGTAGCTATAACTGAATAATGTAACTAGCTATAACTACGTGTATTAATCGCATTCAGCATGATGCTTTGAGTTATTTGCATGTGCACATTGTTTCAGTCCAGCTTCCGGTCTTTTATTGCGGAACTACATAGCAATGTATAGCTATATAATTATCATAGGCTACGGATTTCTATAGCTACTCGGTGTAAATGAGATGGCTAGATATTATATACGTATGTAGCTAGCTACTTGTAATTAGCAAATTTTAGAAAGTTTAATATTTGGATATTGTATAATCATTATCTACCTAATTGTTCTATGTAGCTGATCACGTGATGGAGCAAGCCCGCACACCAATGCCTGAAATGTTTACCAATCCTGGTAAGATATGATTATAGCTGCCTCACTTACATATGCTATATTAGGATGATGATGTGTGTCCATGCATGCATATATTTTAATTTACCAACACTGTTATTATAGCCAGCTAATGTCACAGTGTACTGGTAGCAGCATTAATCCCAGCTGATTATTCATCTTTATTATGCTATTACCATGTCTATCATTGTCTTGTGATGAACCCTCCTCTGCTTGTAATATCTTATTGCATGAGTTAATATGACACAAGTGTAGCACAATAAGTTATTTAGAGGAAAACAATAAATACTTGTATGCCACCTACGTATATATACGTATAGCTATGATATAATACTTTACTTTTCCTTATGAGCAGCAATATAATTATGCATACGTAGCTAACATACTGCATTCCTTGCAATGCATGACATTACAGATAGTAGGAAAGTTTGGTGGGGGAAAGATAGGGAAACTGTTTGGTGAAAATAACTTATAATTCAGCCATAGGTTACTCAGTTGTTATTAAATGAGATACATAATACTACCAGCTATATCTCTTTAAAGTACACTGGTACACAATTATAGTATTTATAAACATACGTAGATGTCATACAAATGCATTAAACATAATGTATAATTACCTTCCTACACCAAACTACCCACCAAACAAACAGTATGTATACTTTTGTATTATCATAACAAATCCCAGTATGCACTGGTGGCTTTTCTTGGAATTAGTTTAATGTGGCTATATTGATACATATACCAACTACTGATCTAGTAGACAACATGGCTTGTTAATAGTCAATCATGTTAGCTATAAAGGGCTTTTGAAATTTCACAAATGGACAAAACAAAAAAATTATGTATGTCTGTGACTGCCATGGTGTCTCCTACACTCATCTCAACTTTTAATGCTTAGAGATGGTACTTGTTTTATTAACCTAAATTTTTCAATCAGCCTGATAAGATTGTTTATTTACACATATTGCTCAGTCATCAAAATGACATCACAATAATATTATTATTATATTAGTGGAACTATATTGTAATTTTATGCTGCAAGTTTGGTGACTTTGAAGTAGCATTGGTAGCTAAGCACATGCAACATTGGTGTTTTTATGACTCTATGAAGCAGAACCTTATACATTACTTTGCATATAATATATCAGTAAAATACACATGCTCACATCAGATTGGCTGATTGCATTGCCATATTCCATCAAGTTAAAACTGCAGGAGCTCATAATTCCTATAAGTCATTATTTTACAAATACTTTTTCATAAGAAATATATGATCAAGTGATTGTGCATCTGAACTATGCAGGGGCGGATCCAGAGAGGGGGGTCTGGGGGGCCCAGCCTCCCAGAAGCTATAGGATTTTTTGTTATTATAACACCAAAATCATGCTTATTATGAGATTTAGAGCATATTTAAGTAAATACAAGGAAGTATTTAGCCAAATATGGAGTAGGGGGTGTGGTGGGTGCAACACCTTTGAATACATAGGTTGTTTTATTACAGTGCTGAAATGACACTTGCTTCAAGAAATGCATTTTAGTGTTTTTATACCAATACATCATTCTTTTGGCTTCTTTGATATATTTCTGGAGGGGAGGTCTCGAGACCCCAAAGACCCCCCTTGGATCTCCCCCTGCCATGTATACTGTATATACAATAGTAATCATTTTGAAAATCACTCAATCTACATAATAATTATCATGAAGATTATACATAGCAGGTTCTAAGGCTTTGCTTACCTTTGTAACCTTAGATATTCGTATCAATGATCCAACAGCAATACCTATTATGTAGGTGAAATTTTCTACTGGAAGTAAGTTTTGGAAGTTTCAAAAAATCCAGATGACTTACAAAAATTTTCTAATTAACATGTCAGCAGATTCAGAGTTAAATCAGTGCGCAGTTATTCATTTTCAAAAATACTATCTTTGAAATATGTATATAATATTTTCACATTCAAAGATTGCTGGCTATACGATAAGTTTCTACTAGATTCTGGATAATTAATAATAAGATCTGTGTACCTATGTATGTACTTACATTACGTAGTTACGTATGTACTTATGTATGTATCATATGTATACTGGAACCAAATCCAGTCTGTTTTTATATCTACTAGAATAATTTTATCACAGAATCAATATCTTTAAAGTTAATACATTTTATTAGCTATGTATAAAAATTATGTGACTGGGAATGAGATATGAGCCTGAGCAAACCCACACTAACTATATTTTCGTGTGATTAACTACGCAGAAAAAACTACGTACAATAGGACAATTTATGCATGATTCCATATTTACTCATGCAATGGTCCATGCCACCATACTTCAGGAAGTATAGACAAGGCAGACAGCATAAACAGATTAGAAAATAGTCATTTATAGCTCTATAATTTATAAATGGGTGTTACAAGAAAATGCAAATGAAAATAACCTAGTATGGGTTCTGATACCAGGAAAGAGGCATCTTTAATAGGATGGCGCAAATTTACAAAGTGCACAGCAGGTTGGTAAGTCTTTTCGGGTGGAGTCAGCTATCCTTTAGAACAGAAGTACTGCCCCACCAGATCCAACAGCCACTGTAACAAGGAATCTCGCATTGATGGGTTAATATTAGCATTCCTAAACTTTCTGTGAAAGAACTCTAATTGGTTATGCGACACGTAGATCATCTGCTAGTTTATAATATACGTAACATGCGGTGAAATGAAGCTACCTCAATGAAAATCATTGCAACGTATGCATATGTTTGTTCACTCTGCTGTTTATTACTGCCACGGTTGAGGAATTATTACAGAATTCTTGTACCCTATGACCTTCCCATTGGCTACCTCATTTTACACAGCCCCATGAGCCTGATGCATCTGATGTCACATGTACAGTGGTCCCAGGGCTTTGGGGATGAATTAACAGGGCCCTCCCATTCTGGTGTGATGCAAAAGTATACCACCAGCTGCAGTATACGTATAACAATCTGATCTAAACTCTTTGTTCAAGCAGACATAATGATGTGGTTGGTTGGCCGTTAAGGGAATTGCGTTGCAAGGAAATGTTCTCCCTGGCTGTCTCGCTGTGTGAGTACGCTGTAGCACCACGATTAGTGATTCTAATTCTCTGCATGTATAAGTCTTTTGTTGGACCCATTGATCTAAGGGTTCTAATAAACGTGCGAGCTTAAAGTTAGGCAAGCTTAGTATCTGCTTGGTTCAATCCCTTCCCGTACCAATTGACTATACACTTACTATTCATTTTAAATATTTAACTTGTAGTACCACAGATCATATCCAAGACCAGACACAGAGATTTTACAGATTGTTTAATTCATGAGCAGGGAATGTGTGTCGCCACATCCAATGCAAGTATGCCCATGTCTGCATGAGCTGCTCAGGCCAGCATCCTGCATCAGCCTGCCATAGAATCCCTTACGCACCATCCCAGGCAACGGGAGAAGGCGATTCAATTTATTGACAGGTCTTCGAGTTCAAGGGTCCAAGAGTACCACTTTCTGTTAGTCAGATGATTACATAACTTATTTTGATTTAGGCCACATGTATGTCAAGCTATGCTATATCTCTCCACCTTCAGGGGCGTGATCTTAAACCCGCAAGGGTATAATATCATGCTTAGCACTATTAATATAATACTAAGTATAATAGGGACTAAGTTGAATATAGTCATCTATCTTTATGTTGTAGAAAATTATATAGCCGGCTATAGGGTGGCAAGGCAGCTGACCATTCAGTGCTATATGCAATCCTAACATCAAATGATCAGCGCTTACAAATACAAATGCTAAGCTTTGATTAGAAAGTTTATTCACACATTGTGGTTAATAAATTATGGTTAGCACTTGAATGGTATATACATGCCTATGGTTAGCATTTAAATGTTTGTGTGCTATGATTAGCACTCCATGTGTTTTATGTAATGCTGGTTAGCACTCCACCTGTTTGATGTAATGTTGGTTTGTATACTTAAAAGGCTTTCAGCCATACGTATAAAGGGATTTTGATGTATCAAGCTAGCAAGCAAGAAGACAGATTTCACTGTTGATCCCATATGGTGGGGCTCGCTAAGGCTAGCCCCAACAATAATAAAAATGAAGATATTTGAGAACACATGCAGCATGAGGTTATATTATAATATCAGAATGTACAACTGTTCAAAAATAGCAACCTAACTTGCAACAGCTTTAATGTGTTAAATGTTTAAACTATAATAATCTATCACTTTGATATAGCCAGGGTTACGTATGATTTATACATACATACATGCATGTCAAAGACCAGAGTTCGATCAGCAAACATTATTAAGGCTATACCAATTTTGTCAGTACTAAAGTAAATGCATCCACAAGTACAAATTCCAGTACCAATTACTACACGGAAGCACTCAACAATGTCCAGTCATGACATGATTAATTTTTGTTATTATTTTGACTGGTGCATAGAAATACAAATGGACATAATATATCAACAACAAATGTGTAACATAATTTATCAATTCCGTTACCACAAAAAAGGAACTAATGAATACCATATATTAACATTCAGTTAAGATTTGGTGCACTATAACCAACTACTTTAGTATTTTTCAGGAGAGATTTCATTATATACTTTATAAAACTCATACAAATGTTGTAAATCTTTAGAATTTAATATAAGATTTTTGAACATGTATGCATGGTAATTTCTTATGTCGTCCACACAGGCTATTCATTCTTGGCCACTAAATATGATTTGTTGTACCAGTGCATTATGCCCAACTGCAGATTGACCATTGCTAACTTACGTAAACACTGTGACCTGTCCGATGAGGTAGAAGAACATATTCTTGAAAGCAGCTGTGCAAGAATACGTTGCCAGAGACTCCTAAAATTTATGCTGGATCTTTTGAATGCTGACAAAGATTATATGAAATTTTGTTATTTGTTATTTTTATCAACAGCTGTGTCTGATTTGCCATGCCAAATGATATCAAGTAAGAATTACGTATGATGATTTAGTGTTACCTTAGAATTATTTGTTAATGTGTCTGCAACAATTGACCAATTAGATTAAGTGTTATATTGCTTGATTCTATTCCCAAACACCACCTATGGGCAGTGTTAATGCTTAGTTGTTGGGTGGCATGGACCTGAAATGGCTTCTACTGCTAAGTAAGCAATTTTTGGCTACTGTAGATTCTTACAGTGTAATCTTAGTTGTTTTTTGGATTGTACATGATTCCAGTAACTAGCTATGTACGTAGTAGCAATAGGTGGATGAGTATTGTATTTCTGTAAAACGGTTTCTTGAATATATGTATTTAGGAAAGTATAAAATAATATTTATGCAATCAAAAATGCAATAGCTGATTCAGAAATAATTATTTGTTGTGATACTGGCTAGCTATATAGCTACAATATTACTTAAAAATAATTATTATCATGATATTGTAATAATTTTCGTTACAATATTGCATAGTGGCAATTATTGCACAGCACTAAATCTATGCACTTAGAGCATAAAGTGTTAGCTACATGCAATGGTTGGATATATGTATGTTATGACATAAACTACTGTAGTGTTTCAAAGTGATGGGCATTGGGATTGCACGGCTAAAGTACATCCTGAACTCGAAGCTCTTTACACAGAGTATCAAACTACAAAAGGTAACTATATACTTGAAGTACGTATAAGATAATTTCAGTAATACAATATATTATTATAATATTTAAGTAAAATATGTGCTTCATCAAATCGCAATATCAATAACAACATACACTGTAGTTGCTAAATGTTCATATTGTCATGATATCACAAGCCACAGTAAAGTTCTAGGGTTCTAGGTTTAATTGGTTTGCTCTCTAGATAGCATCTTCTTGTGATGTCAATGGAAAGATGACACACTCAGTGTCAGCTACGTAGATTATTTCTGTGCCATTTTTTCATGTGGTTTAGGTCTGTTTTGCTGGCCTGATTTCATGCTTCTTGTTTCTACACCCACCCTTACTCCTCTATTATTTATGTGCACATTAAAGAAAATATATCGGCATATACAGGAACTCTAGCAGGATCTACATACGTACTGTATGTAAAAAATAATATGACTACATTAACATTTTATCAAACCGTTATTTCTCAAGTTAATCCTAACTAGAGTTTTGCTTAGACCATTACATTATAATTTACTTAGCAATATTAGTAGCTATAAGCTATATACTTTACGCACTAATTATATGTTTCACGACATAATATTAATTACATATTTATGCAGTTCAAGATAATACACAAGATAATGTTGATCAAAATGCCCTAACGTGCCATACTGCTGGAGCTACTGAATTTGGAATAGCTTGTGAAGAAAGAGCAGAAACAATAACAGATATCTATGGAACCAAAAATATAACACGTAGAAGGCAACATATTCACCATTTTAAACCAGGTATGCATAATTACAACAGTTATTGTTTTATGCTTATACATATTTTAGATATGGCAATACATGACCCAGTAATACATCCTAGTGAGGTTCTACTGAGTAGTCAGCTAGAAACTACATCTAATGAGGAATTAGAACCCAATAATACTGGTGATACAACAGCAATAAATGATTCAGTGTTACAATCTACATGCCATACCCTCAACACTAACGGTAGCAATGCTAATGCAACAACACAGCAGTTAGATATCGCCCATGATTCAACAGTATTAGATATAACACCTGCTAACATAACTGAGACACATGATTACACTGTCTCTGCCAGCAATTTAAGTGAAGTGGATACTCAATCTGATTTTAACACATCCTTAATGAGCAATGATCATGCAGAGCCAGGTACAACATGTTTTGTTTGTAACAACAACAGCCTGGCTGTTGAAAATGCAAAGGCAATCAGAAGCAGCATCATAAATAGTTTTAACTATATAGCTAGGTCATGCACACATTATGTATGTACATCTGCTGACTCAAGTATGTCTTATTACCCTCAGTTGATGATGTAAGCCATGATCAATCTCCAAGTGATCCATCTCCATTACCTGAGAAGCTTAATACAAACAAAGGTTATTATAATTTATTTATGATTGTCTGAGCAAAAATCAGCATATGTAGTTTAAACCTTCAATATTGCCAAGTTGATAGCTTATAAATCAGTTTTGTGTTGGCATTCTAATAAGATTTTATGGACAATTAACTTGACAAAATCGGAGGTGTGAACTAGGCTTGTTTTCACTCAGACAGTCACATATAGCTACTGTATAATGCAAATCATTCATGGTGGAAAAGTTTCACGGATGGATAGGGTATCTCTAATTCATTGGAAAACTTTTGTGGTTCGTTCACCCTATTGAATTTTTAAAAGCAAACGTGTGTAAAGAAGTTTGCACGACTCACGTGATTACAAACAGGGAAGTTCGACACAAGAAGTTATATACGGTACAGCTCACGACTAAGTTTACAAAAACACGTGTGTCCTGCGGCGTGCCTCGACAAATCTCGAAGAAAACTCGCGGGTTGTTCTCGAGCGCACGAGTGTTACAACGCACGTATATATACTTCATGCACGTCAGTAGTGCTCGCGAGTAATTTCTAACGAGTGGTGAATGCTCGCGAGTAAATCGTGTCGTGCTCTTCAGTGCTCGCGAGTAATCACTGACGAGTGGTAAACACTCGCGAGTAAATCCAGTCGTGCGCTTTCTCGTGCAGTATAGACTTACACAAGTTTGTCCGCGCTTGCTTTATCAAATCACGCCCTTTTTAGGTTCAACATGTTGGAGTGCATCTCGGGAAGTGTCTTCTTGTAATGATTTCACAAATAGCGCCAGCTCCTTCACTTAAGCGCCTTATCACGTGCGCTTTGTGTTAGAACACGTGCACTTTGTCTAATAACACGAGCAAGAATTTAGCTGCTTGTCCTGTCTCAGTCTCGTGTCATTTTGACTCATTCGCATGTTTGGCATTCAGTTTGGAGTGATACGTACGTAGTATAAGTAGCTACATACAATGACTCGCGTGTAGCGCACGAGGTCTGACTCGCGTGCAGTACGCCATGTCCGACTCGCGTGTAGCACTCGATGCATGACTCGAGTGCATTGCACGAAGTATGACTCGCGTGTAGCAGCAGCGCACGAGGTATTACTCGTGTTCGGTGACACGCGAGCGCCGACTAATCGCTCGAATAAAATTGATAAAAACACGCGTGTGTGGTACACGCGAGTGTAAACTTAGTCATGAGTTGTACCGTGCATGGATTTCTCATTCATCAAGAACATTGGTTACCCATCATTAGTGAATGGCTGTATTTGCTATAACACTTTTTGATGGTGAGGTGCATTAGCTTCTTCGATGGCACCGTTCGAGGGACCGTTACTGTCGCATTGCCAGACCCTTGCTACTGTCCACTTTCTTACTAGGAGCCATTTGGATTATACGCAGAAGTAAGTGGTAGTTCTTCCTGTGATTTGGTACTTATTTTCAGAATGAAAATGTATCACTGGAAAAGTTTTGCAGTTACAGATTAATCTGTGAAAACCGCGTAACTTTTCCACCTCAAATGATTTGCTTTATACGGTATGTACATGCGTAACTCAAATTTTCAGCAATCATAAAGTGATGTGTAGCAGTGTGAATGTAGAAGTGTGAATTACGTACATAGGCTGGTCTTTGCTTAGTATATGTATAGCCGGATACATTTCTCTAATTTACGTATATCCATGCTTTCGTCTTTTGTAGATTTAAAGATCCTGAAGCATAAATATACTGCTCTGTTGCAGGCATTTCCTGTAACACATTTATCAACACTAGAATGTCTCCTAGATTACCTCACAGATGACTGCATTTGTGCTGTAGTAGAAAGCACTGATGCTAGTTTAGCAAATAAGATGATGTTGGATTGTATGATAACAAAGCTAACCTGTAAAGAAGATTTGCTTGACTTCCTTGATCAGCTGGAGGAAATTAAAGATGCACACAATTTGACATCTATTGTAAACGAATTACGTCAAGGTATGTATGTATATTATTTACGTATCTGGTGTACCTACACATCGTTACAATTAAACTATGTATTTAATGTTGTAATACTGTGCTTGCTAATAACAGGTTTTGGCACCTGCAAGTATGTAATAAGGATAGAAATTTATGTGTCTAAAAAATTCAATGCCACAGAATTTAAAACAACCCATATTACCAGAATATTTCATTTATTTCCTTGGACATGCATCCATACTCTAACCAGTGAATACCAATCATGTGATTGCATATGAATAACACCAATAGTGGCATTGCTGGCTTATTCTATTGGGCAGGCAATTTCCATAGAAATCAAATTTATACGTAGTTTGCTTTAATACATTGCTTATTATAGACATGCTTGTTTATAATTATTACTAGATTTTTTTAAAAAATTTGAATTTTAAAAAGGGGAGTAGGGATCGTAGCTCAGTATAAAAAGTAAGGAAACAAGTTGTTGATCACTCACCACCCAGCATATTGCATGTGTTTACTCAAGTATACAATTGCAGCTGGGTAAGCGTTCATACATGCATAAATGAAACACATTCTCTAGCACTTCTACAAGATTTAATCCCTACGTTGGCTGCATGATGTTTTGCTTTGAATGCTGGCTGCCAAAGTAGGGATTAAGTCTTGTAGAAGTGCTAGAGAATGTGTTTCATTTGTGCAAGTATGAACGCTTACCCAGCTGCAATTGTATACTTGAGTAAACACATGCAATATGCTGGGTGGTGAGTGATCAACAACTTGTTTCCTTACTTTTTATACTGAGCTACGATCCCTACTCCCCTTTTTAAAATTCAAATTTTTTAAAAAAATCTAGTTTGTTTACTTTTTATAGCTAGCTGTTACAGGCACTCAAGACTGGAATTATTTCTTAGCAATTGATATCTACATAGTTTACAATGGCTCGCTACGTATATGCCACGCCCACCTTTACAACAGACTTGTTTCATCACAATACCAAGTGTTTATATGGTAAAACGACTTGTACTGTGAAGGAAGGACTATATTCTACTCGTAGCCAGACCAATTTATTTAATACGCAGTTACTAGGTCGTTAATAGGCGTCCGATTATAAGCGCTTAATGTTATAATTAACATTCGGCGCTTACAATTCAGAAGATCGATAAAGCAGCTGCGTGCAAACATTATCTATGGTGCAAATAAATTGGACTGGCTATGGAAGACGAAACTATAGGGAAAGACTGAATTCTTCTTCCATTACGCGTTACGGATTCCGTCAGTAAGCATGCGCCTATCCAAGGTGTTTATTGTTTCATTTTAACACCTTGCGTGGAATGTTGACACCTTCGTAATATTTCGTCATCCTTCGGTTGAGGAAGATCAATCGATGAAGATAGAACAAAGGACAAGCTATGGCGCAGTGGACAAACCTTAATCAAAATAACATTTTCGTAAATCTGACGTGATTACCTTTGTTGTGTGAAAAATCTGGAGCCATACACCTAGCGGAACCGGGTCTTACGGCAGGCTGGCTTTCTGGCCGGCAGACGAAATACAGGTAAATTTTGAAATTTTTAAAATTCGCTGTGGATCAAAATATTAGACTTTTCGCTGCGTTTAACAAAGATACAGCCTAATTACAGCAGTACTAATGCATCCAGGTAGGTTTTTTTGGCTAAAGCCTGTTATAAGGTTGTTTTTAAAAGTGCAAAAATTCCGGAAGCCATAGTTTTTCATAGCGATCCCTACTATTAAGTACTACTGTACTTAATGATTATACAGGCACATGACTACCAAACCAAACCATGGCTACATTACTAAATACATAGACCAACACACATGTGGTTTAAGTTTTGCAATACCTGCAATGTATGTTCATTTCGTTTAGGACTGCAGCGCACTTTTGAGAAAGCCATCAACTTAGATGTAGATATGTACCAATCCATTTCAACCATTGAATCTGGAGTCTCTACATTAGGTATGTATGTAGCTATCTGTATACTTATTACCGTATGTATTACTTAAAGCACTGCCACAACTGTCAAGTTTGTATGGAATATACAGCACAAAGTGAGTGTTGAGTGGCAAATATAGCACGAGGCGAAGCCGAGTGCTATATTTGTCACGAGACACTCACTGAGTGCTGTGTTTTTCATACAAAAGAAGTGGCAGTGCTTTAAGTAGTTTATTGTACTTTGCACTTAAACTTAAAATAAATCACAACTTCTTTGATAAGGAATTTTATTTTTTAACACATTCTTCATATAAATGAATGGTGTTTCTTTGATATAATTGCATCAATCAGCCACAGTTCTATAACTACTCTAGCGTTCTATAACTACCCAACCACAGTTCTATAACTACCTACGGTACAGCTTGATTATAACTTTAAAAAAACTCGCGTGCGCAATTACACTAGCACTACACGAACAGCAAAAATATCGTGGCGTGTTTGGCAGTGCACGAGAAATTGATGACATCTCAACTGCTCGCAGAGTGTTAAAAAACTCCTCGCGAGTCTAAATAAACTCGTGCACTCAACACGTGGAGTCTGCTCGAGTATAGTACAAACGCATGTAAACGAGCAGCAACGTACGTACCTTGAAACTGGCCGGGAAGGCTACCTGGAAGTCCAAACTTCTTTAAGATAAGGTGCTGTGTGCTCTTCCATTATCTGTTGTTAAGAACAAAAACGCATATCACATGCGTATGTGATTCTAATAAGTTTATGCGAGATTTTTTGTGATTAACACGTGCTTGTCAGCAAGCGCATTTATTTGACAGACACGATGACTGACAAGATCAATTGGAATAACAGTAACAATGTTTTATGTTTGCTTTAGCCTTCCCATCTTTAAATCACTGGCGTACGCATACTGAACGTGCACGTGTCCTTTGTCCCAGTACACTCGTGTGGTGCAGCTTACAGGTTACTTGTGGCTATCACGAAGATAACGTGCGTGTACTGCACGCGAAATTCTCATGCAGTTGTGTACAAACATGCGAGTTTTTTAAAAATACTCGAGTAGAGTTACAAAATACACGCGTGTAGGTGACACGCGTGTTTCAAGTTATAATTGAGCTGTACCGTAGTTGACACATTATGGTGTTATAGAACGGTTGTACCCTTTGATCTGCCCACGCAAAGTACAATAAAGAGAAAAGCGGTCAAATTTTATGTGCACATAAACCCTACTTTCTCATGCCGGGTCAAAAATATCAGCTGTGTATATGTACAAGATGATTGTAAAATTAAGATTGCCAGAGGTACAAGGGTCTATAAACAAGTAAGAAACAGCTGCTTTTATGTTTGTTAGTGGTTGCATAATTGAAAGTGGATAGCATAAAGTGTATAGCACATCTTCTACATAAAGCTGAAAAGTGGTTCGTCTGTCTATCCGTCCTTATCAAGCTGATAACTCTGTCATCTCTACATCAATTGATGCCAGACTTGCCTGAAATGAAAGCTATGTCCTCTGGCATTATCCGTCGAGTGCTCACCATTAAAACCATTGAAAGCTGCTGTGGCCAAGCATCTGTATGACGCCACAAACATCGATCCATCGAGTGCCACCAGCGGCCCCTATATCACGCTGGAACGGGTAGTGCAACATCAATATCAGCAATCAATTTGCCATCTCCACAGCGGACTTGACGAATACATACGTAGTTGATATACAATAGTTTACAGGGCATTTTCACCAACCATGATTGACTTTGTCACTTGGTCACCTTTATAAAAGATGATGGGGTTCACGCAAGCCTTCAGTGGAAACAAGTTGATATTTTACCATCTAAAACCAGGCACTGTGTAAGTCAAACCACTGTTAATAAACTGCTGTTCAGTGTATTATAATAACATGAGTAAGTCACGTGAGAAGACTCATCATTAAGGAGCACATACACAAATTTATTTCTTCAGCTTTATACTACAGTACTTTTAGTGATAAGACTTTTTAAAAGCAATTATTTTAAGCCAAAATTCTTACTTTAACACTATACGTAGGTTGGCCTTCTTTTATAAGCTTTGCTACCCGGATGGCATGCCCACTTTTAAAACAAAAGTGCTTCATCTTTATTAGTAATGTACAGCTGGTTAAACATCTTTTACTGCAAAATTAAGGCTAACACAGCATTACCTTGCTCTTCTTTAGCCATTACTCACAATGCACTTCATTACTAAGGTTGCACCCATCAATAAGATCGATAGCAAGTATCATCTGAAAAGCAGTAGGATTTGTTTCATTGGACATTTACGTACGTAAATGGTTTTTAATAGTTTGGAGGGCGGACACACATAAACATGCATACTGACATCCCAGACAAAAGAAATTTCAAGAAACCAGGTGCATGCCTAGTTTAATAAAAAAAACAATTAGAAGGAAAATGTGACTTTCATGTAAACATTTTAAGGCTATATTGGAAGTCTGGATGAATTGATTTTGCTACGTATGTAGTTTATTGTAAGGTTTGTTTTTAAAGCATGTAAGACTGTGAAAGCCAGTAATCTCTACTGTTAAGTAATTAATTACATACGTATATACCGTATAGCGGGAAAGTTTGGCGGCGAGAAAGTTTGGCGAATTTCACTGTTATGAGCGTTTGGCGAGGAAAAGTTTGGCGAATGGATGGATTCAGCCATAAGGTAATAATTATAAGTAAAAATTTGGATGGTTTTAGTTTGGCGAATCATGGACGATTCGCCAAATTCGCCAAACTTTCCCCCCGCCAAACTTTCCCGCTATACGGTACACACACATTATTCATGAAATTATAATTAATGGGAGTTTTTAATCAAATACAGAGCTGAAGTCATGGTTTTTAACCCAGACTACATTGAGCGATCACTGTAAAGGTACAGTACATACATACATATTATTAATTTTGTTTTACATATATATGTAACTACATACGGTACAGTTCAACTACAACTTCACACATGCGATACATTCCACGCGTGGCACCACGACGCTTTTCGCATGCGGAGTGCCAAAATTTGCCGTGGAAGTCAATATTTACACGAGACGTGACGTGTAAATTTACACGAGACGGGAAGAGCCACGCCACGCACGTGTTACTACACGCGTGAATGGTAGCACAAACCACGCAAAGATATATTTGCATAATTACTGTACCTTACTTTCGTGTGTAGTTTATTATTGCAGGTATTACAATGACTGAGAGCAAGCAGCAAACAAAGCACGTACCGTACGTGTGTTCAACTACAGCCGATTTGATATCAACTTCAAGTGGTCCTGCACTGCTGTAACAATATACGTACGTAGTGTAGCTTTTTAAAACAATAAAATCAATATCAGAATCGAGCGGGTGTTAAATCGAACGCCATAAAGAAAATCCGGAAAAAAACGACTGTTCATTTACTAATACGGAAGTCATGCCTCGTTTGTCCATTGAGGCTAAGCGAAGAGCTATTTCTTTGTAATCTAGAGGATATTCCGTCTCGACTATCTTTCAACGATTGCAACAAGAAAATGTGGACGTGAGTAAACGTGCGATATATTCTTTGGTGGAGAAGTGGCGAGTAAAAGGCAGTGAGCTGCCTCTCAACATTTCTCGAGCCATTTTAAACTCCTTGCGCAAGCGCCAGAAAATAAAATGGATGGCGTCACGTGACAAATTGATTATAATAAAAATATTTATAAATATAAACAATCTTTATCAATATATATACAATACAACATTCTAAAATTCATCTTTACAGCTTCAGAAATTCTTGTGCGCGGTGGTAGCACTAGTGCTGACGGCTGATGCTGAAGAACTGCGAAACATCTAAAACACATAATGTAAGTAGCTAATAATAGCCCAAGTATATATCTACTTACCTGCGCTGCTGCTTTTGCACCGAAAATAAGACACACAAGTGACACGACCAGCCACAAGTGCCACTAAAATTATTCCTAATAATTATCAGCGAGTTACTACTGGTAACTGGGAATATTAAAGCGTTCGAGATAGTGGAGTTTGACTACAAGTGTTGCTTACAGCTGTGGTAGTGCTCGATACTTGTGAGTTAAAAATTACACGTGTGGACGTGTGTTTGTTCCACGCGTGTACAGTCTCACGCGTGTTTCCACGGCACATTACACGAGACGTGTATATTACACGCTACAAGGAAACGTGTTACACGCTAACACGTGACGGGACGCCATGTAATTTTGTCGTGGTACCACGCGTGTAAACGCGTGTTAAAATGAAGTTGTAGTTGAGCGGTACCGTATATTATAGCTCAAACAAATTTCACAACCAAAACATTTTGGCTGAAAAGCTGTAGCCTAATAATATAAAAGGATGATTACAATTTTTATATGTAGCTACATACGTACATACGTATTTATGCTATAATTATTACGTACTTTACACTTTATGAATTAGGTTCCAATTGCAAAACAATTTTGGCTTGGATTGTTTGTAAAATTTAATCACCTGGATAACAAGTTTATGAAATGAAAATAAGTACGGTACCAATTTAATGCATCGTCGCAGCGCCATCACTTGCGAGTTTGAGCGATTGCACTCGCGAGTGTGAGTAAAACTACTCGCAAGTGAAGTAGTGACCACAAATCGGCTTATAAGCTGTGTGATAGCTTCAATTTACTCCAGTAGTAAAGCAAAACGCTTTAGTATAAAGTAATGCTAAACAAAGACACCCTGGGTGTAAAAAAAGTGCAAGGCCAATCAGAAGCAGCATTGCAAACAGGTGCGACCAAAAACTTTGATATCAGTTGAGGTCAAGAAGTTACTTATCAAAAATCTTTTAACTACTTGAATGACTCATACAATAGTTTATAGCATATTTTCACAAATACTAGATTTTTTAAAAAAATTTAATTTAAAGGAGGGAGTAGGGATCGTATAAAAAGTAAGGAAACAAGTTGTTAATCACTCACCACCCAGCATATATTGCATGTGTTTACTCAAGTATACAATTGCAGCTGGGTAAGCGTTCATACATGCACAAATGAAACACATTCTCTAGCACTTCTGCAAGATTTAATCCCTACTTTGGCTGCATGATTTTTTGCTTTGAATGCTGGCTGCCAAAGTAGGGATTAAATCTTGCAGAAGTGCTAGAGAATGTGTTTCATTTGTGCATGTATGAACACTTATCCAGCTGCAATTGTATACTTGAGTAAACACATGCAATATACGTATGCTAGGTGGTGAGTGATCAACAACTTGTTTCCTTACTTTTTATATGATCCCTACTCCCCTTTTTAAATTCAATTTTTAAAAAAAAATCTAGTTTGTTTACTTTTTATAGCTAGCTGTTACAGGCACTCAAGATCTTAGCAATTGATATCTACATAGTTTACAATGGCTTGCTACGTATGTGCCATGCCCACCTTTACAACAGACTTGTTTCATCACAATACCAAGTGTCTATATGGTAAAACAACTTGTACTGTGAAGGAAGGACTACATTCTACTCGTAGCCAGACCATTTTATTTAATACGCAGCTACTAGTTCATTAATAAGTGTCCGATTATAAGCGCTTAATGTTATAATTAATGTCTGGCTATGGAAGACAAAAATATAGGAAAAATCTGAATTCTTCTTCCATTACGCGTTACAGATTGCATCAATAAGCATGCGCCTATCCAAGGTGTTTATTGTTACATTTTAACACCTTGCGTGGAATGTTGACACCTTCATAATATTTCGTAATCCTTCGATTGAGGAAGATCAATCGATGAAGATAGAACAAAGGACAAGCTATGGCGCAGTGGACAACCTTAATCAAAATAACATTTTCGTAAATCCGACGTGATTACCTTTGTTGTGTGAAAAATCTGGAGTTATACACCTAGCAAAACCGGGTCTTACGGCAGGCTGGTTGGCTGGCCGGCTGACGAAATACAGGTAAATTTCGAAATTTGTAAAATTCGTTGTGGATCGAAGTATTAGACTTTTCGCTGCGTTTAACAAAGATACAGCCTAATTACAGTAGTACTAATGCATCCAGGTAAGTTTTTTTGGCTAAACCCTGTTATAAGGTTGTTTTTAAAAATGCAAAAAATTCTGGAAGCCATAGTTTTTCATAGCGATCCCTACTATTAAGTACTACCGTACTTAATGATGATTGGCTTTGTCACTTGGCCACTTTTATTAATAATGATGGTGTGAAAAAGGTGGCCAAGTGACAAAGCCAATCATATTTGTGAAAATATGCTATAAACTATTGTATGAGTCATTCAAGTACGTAGTTAAAAAGATTTTCGATAAGTAACTTCTTGGCCTCAACTAATATCAAAGTTTATGGTCGCACCTGTTTGCAATGCTGCTTTGGATTGGCCTCTCACATTTTTTATACCCAGGATGTTTTTGTTTAGCATATCACTACTTTTTTGGAAGTATAAAAAGATGTTATTACTAGCAAGCAGCAGAGAAGTACTGCATGGGCATAACTTGTACTTGCCTAGCACACAATATTGCAAATTAAACTTTGAAGCTTAATTTTGAAAAACTCAAGCCCAAGATTTTTTAAACTTTCACTACAGAGTGATATGATACATCAATATAGATTGTGTATCTAAAAGTTTATGCAAATCATATGAATGGGGTCCAAGTTATGACAACTATCAACCTGCAGTGTAATAACCCTTCTCAAATACATTCAAGTGTTTACTTCAGACTGATAATAGTATGACAAGTAGAGCATACGTACATAGGAGAAGTGCTGATACAAATTTGGCTGAAATCCATGAAGAAATGACTGAGTTATTGGACAAACAAGTGAATGCATAAAAAGAGAGTTTGAAAAAAACTTCCGGGGGTTCACAAAAGCTCTCGCAAGCCCACGAAAAAAGTGTGCAATGAAAATGAAAGAAAAAAATGACTGCTGTGTAAAATTTTTTGTGGTGACAGGAAGGCATTTATAAGGCTGTATCAGAAGAATGGCTGAACAGATGTCTATCAACTTTGGGATATTGATTTTTCAAACAATGAAGGTACTAATTCTCTAGTAAACTGGTGAATAGGGTGGGAAAGGATGGTTCATCGTGCGTAGTCACACAACAGGCACCATAAAACTTGCAATGGCTGGCCATTCCCGCCTATTTCCTCCATTCTCGGTTTTTTGATTCTGTATAGTAAGAATGTTGTGGGTCGGTAATGACTAAGCGATAGCTTTAATGTCGGCTTAGGCTAGAGCGTTTGCGAGTTTGAGGGTGGTGCTACATGTAAATAACTCACTCAGTGGTCGCGTTGCTGTGCTTCTTCATGGCCTCGCAACTCACTATCGTGAGTCTTGATTGTAAAATGAAGCACTTTTGTCTTAAAGGTGGGCATGGCACCTACTGAATATCAAGCGCACGAAGCTGGTATTGAAGTAGCAAGACAAAGTACTACAGTTTATATAATGGGCGTGGCATATATCAAGCAGATGAAGCTTGTATTGAAATAGTGATATGGAGTACTGTAGTATATAAAGTGGGCGTGGCACCTACCGAATATCGAGCACATGAAGCTTGTATTGAAGTAGCAACATGAAGTACTACTGTTTATAAAGAGGGCGCACCATATATTAGCATAGTTTTGTCTTGTACTTGCTATTGGTACATTGCTGTTACTAGTACTCGCAAACACAAGCGTTTCCACTCGCACTCGTGAGTGCGACGTTACATTAAATTGGCACCGTAGCTAGTACTCTAGCAGCTAGCTAGTGCTCCTATACTTTTGAAATTCAACATGTATTTTCATTTCTAGTTCGCTTATATGTATTTATGGTACCAATTACGTAGTTGTATGTGAGATACGTACGTACCTTTTGCTAGCTGATATGTAACTATAATTATGTATGTACAGTACAGCTCAATTTAAACTTTATATATGTGTGTAATTCCACATTTAATGTGAGTAAAAATTCAGAATTTGGTGTGTAACTATATTTTGCTTGCAGCTTTAGCATGCACATGCATGCACACCAGGGGAACAAATTCATGTATGCACATCACGAGCACACGGGTTGTACATGCACTACACTTGTTCATGCGAAGACACTTACATAGCTATGTGTACGCATGCACTTACACTTCATGAATGACTTGCATGTACATTGAGCTGGATTGATCCCAGCAACAAATTTATCACATTTGTTTTCCCTATACATCTGTTGAAAGTGACACATTTGAAATTGGAGGAACTGTTTCACTCGCTAAACAATAGTAAGAAGTCAGAGTGCTCATAGGTGGACTGTGCCTACCATTCAGATCTCGCATTACCAGTGTAACTACGCAGCAAACAAAGAAGGCTAGACTTTAGCTTCACAATAAGAATTTTGGCTACAAATTACTATGCACATAGTTTCTCATCTCTGTGCATGTTGCAAGTGATCACAAACTGCAAAATACACATACGTACTTCTATTGTTTTATTATGGCATTCGTAGTAGTAGTAGTATAGTTCGTATATACGTGTGTAGTAACAAATCAGCCATCCCTTAGAGAAAGAGACTACAACTTCATGAAGAAAGCAGCATGAATCAAGTGGAGTTTTGTAAACTTTTAGTGGTAGCTTAGTTACATGTGTTTATACTGCTCTACTGTTTGTACGCTGGTATATGTTTATTGTACAATATGTATTAAATATACATATGTATGTAGAACCCATCATTCCTTTATTATACACGCCAAGGCGCACGCCTAGAAGTTTGCCAATAGAACACGCAAATTCTATGCATCGGCATACAAGTGTGCTCGTACAAGGCCTAATGCATATGGCAATAGAGAACATATCAAGTGCATACACTAGTGCTAATGTAAAACATCATCGATCTTTCATGTACACACATGCATGTACGTATGTAATATTAAACACGTGTCAAGTCATGTAGCTATATAATTATACATAGTTGCGACACACATGCACAGTCAGAGTTGTACCATACCTATAGCTGTGAAATAATTAGAATTTACAAGAATTTACAATTATATACCCATTAATTACATAGCAGCTATGTACGTATGTATGTACGTATGTACTCTACTAAGGCATTTGTATGTATGTTAGTTGTGTACCTTCTATAGATCTTTTTAAGAGACATTATCAAGCACTTTGTAGCAGCCTTCCTAAAAATGTTGAAAAAACTAAAGCAAGATTGCTACAATACAGCAGGGTGTTACCATCTTGTGCTATTGAAAAGATTACTTCTACCATCAATCCAGAAATTGTTAACCAAAAGATAGTAAATTTTCTCATTATCAGCTGTAAGAATGATGAAGAGATTATGCACTTCTGTGACCTATTTGAGAACCTTGTGGAAAATCCTCTTTTTATACACTACGTAGAAGTTTTACGAAATGGTTAGTAAATTATATTTTGTCAAGTTTCAAGTATGTGTGTGACTGGATTTGCAAAAGGATCTCATACGTATGTATATATTCTATCCCAGTGCGTGGGCAGATCAAAAAGGCCTGCTGGGTGTTATAGACAATAATACCAGGTGTTATAAAAGTAACACCCAGTGGTTTTGGTGTCAGACAATTAGTATGCATCAAAGGTTTATTGAACTGTCGTAGCAATCCACCCAGTAAGTAACTGATAGACAGTTTTTGGAGAATATCAAATACCATCCTCTCTTCAAGCTTCCAATACAAATCGCTGCAGATAATTACAGAATATTGTCACTAAATGTGGCTTATCAAAGAGATCCACAAGAAATTTGTCTTCATTACACCGTTCATTTCTCTGCATGCATCACCCATTCATGCATAAAAAACACAGCGAGCCTAAACGATTGGTCAATTGAGCGGTACTGGGGGAACAACTCCTTTATATGATTTGGTTATAGTTTATATCTCAGCTTCATTAAATATTTTATTAAATCGGTTCAACGGAAATAAAGGGGCTACACTCTTGCCTGAGGCCAAACGAGTGTTTTCAATCATTACCGCTCTGGTGCGTTTCATCAGTGTTTTGCTTATCGATCCAAATTATCACTTGAGGCAAAAAGATGAGTTGCCTGGGCACCGTTAAAAGTCATCTCAAGAGTAATCCATCATTAATTTACTACTTACTAGCTACGTAAGCTACGAGCAAAACGTCAAATCTGTTTTCAGGAAAATAACCAATCATATTACGTATATACTTGCAGAAGCTGCCAGCTTGATTACAGGAAGTTGATTATGCATTGTTTACTGGGATAGTAGCCAGTTAAATCCCACTCGGGTGATATCGTTTTTATTACCCTCGTACCAGGATTTAACTAAACCTTCACATTTAATTTTTCAACTTTGCAAGAATGCAACTCCACCTTGAGCATATACGATTGCAAATTTTGACTTGTTACCTCAACCACATGCATACATATTATATAAAGTACACCTCTTCAAAGTTGGTGTGAGTATAAGATCTTTCCCAAATCCAGTCACAAATAATATACGTACATGTAGCAGATATATAGCTATTGTACTAGCATCAAATATGCGTACATAGCTAAATATTAATTTATTTCCTTGTGTATATCCTGGATAGTACTGCATGACTAGTGTTAGAGAAATATACTAAAATTTTATGTACATAGGGCTTACAATTTGTGTATGTTGCATAATCTTCAAGTTTCTAATATTCAAAGTAACTAGAATCTGTAAATGGTTTGCCATGCAGAGTGGCATCACAACTTTATACTACATTTAAAGTGTTTTATCAGTGTAAAGTCATTAAATTCTTATTTTGTAGTATGTGTTTCAATATTACATGTGACCAGGTATGGGAAAATCAACCATGTACACGCATTGTGTTATTTTGAGAAATCACCATTTAAAACATTCAGTTGATTAAAACAGACTGCTGCCTGTAACTTGCTGGCTTTTATTATCAGCAATAAACTTAGTAATCTGTTAGCTTTCATATACGTACATACATACGTAGCTAACTTTGTAAATGTCTGATGACTGAATTTCAGGCTGTTTGAGATGATTTTTTAAGGTGTGCATTAATTTTAAGACAGCAGAGCAAGGGGGTGGGCAAGTGAGAGGAAAGGGATGGGTGGGAGGTGGCTCAGCCAACCAACCATACAGCACTGTTTAGAGCTGGAAAAGATACCAAAGTAGCCAGAATGCACCCATACTACATCACAAAGCCATAGGAGACATGTAGCTACGTAGCAGTGAGAGTAGTTCCATGTCCCATTTACTCAATTGGTGCCTTCCATTGGTGCCATTATCACATTTGTGACTTCACAGGGTTGGCAAAATGCCCTCCAGAAAAGCATACCTCTTCACACTGACTAATTGAGACACTATTTATGGATAGTACTTGAGTGTAGCTATCATCTTGTGCTATAAAATGGATATAAGTTTTTGCGCATGGTCAATTTTTGCAGACCTGGTTACATACGTATGTGTTGCTTAGTTAAAAGTTACTGTTCAGGTGTTTTCTTTATTACACCACAGTAATTTAACAGCCAGATTATACGTATACAGTACCGCTCACTTTAAACTTGACACACGCGTGTGTGTGTGTGTACGCGTGCATGCACACATTTAACGCGTGTAAAAGTGAATAATTTGGCGTGTATCGTCAGTGTTGCACACGAATTTGGCGTGCTCACAAATGCACGCGGAACACTAGATATGCACGGCACAAATATGCCCGCTACGTGCACACGTTTTGCCATCTAACACGCGTGGCACTCTAGACGTGCACCAAGCTAATATGCTCATTACATGCGCATACACATGCACGTACAGTATATTGGCATAGGAAATGCAGCTGGTTCACGTCACAATACTACAAATCCTACAGTAGCTACAATGGCACCCGACAGCATTATCAGACAACTGACCAGTCAGCTGATTGAACCAACTAATCACGTGCCTTTGCTGTATATTAAAACCACACTTACCGGAAATTCATTTCTTAAAAATGGCGAGGATGTGTCTAGAGACGAGGAAGAGGGTGCTAACCTTGGATATGCCATAATCTTAACAGCAACGCAGCAGTGCAGGATAGATGTGCAACACGACTGAATGGCGACTCAAAGTATTAGAATACACGTGTCCACTTGTGTAATTCCATAACTCGCCGTAAATTTTTGTTATTTACTCAAAATTGAAGATACTATAATTTTCCATAATGTAGTAACTATGGTGTGAACTACTCGTATATGGCAAGGACAATAATGGAACACGCGAAATCTACTACTGTGTACAGCGTATGGTAAGTCTTGAGAGTCATACACGTGTCTAAATGCACGAGTGCAGTTCATGCAAACAGTTAATGCATGAGTGTTCTTTTCATGCACTGAACTTTGCACTCGTGCATAATATGCATGCATCGAGGCACGCGTGTAGTTCAAGCTACACACGCCAACAAAATGAACGTCTTGTGCGTGCACGCGTGCAGTTCAAGCCACACATGCCAAAAAAATGAACGTCTTGTGCATGCACGCGTGCAGTTCAAGCTACACACGCCAACAAAACGAACGTGTCGTGCATGCACGCGTGCAATTTTCAATGGTAATACGTCATAGGTCTGTCGTGCGCACGCGGAAAATGTTGCGGGCATTTTTGAAAACGTGTCGAGCCGTGCAGTTGCTGCACGCGTGTGTCGTCAAGTTTAAAGTGAGCGGTACTGTATGTAGAGCCTGATTCTTAAATGATAAAACATCGACTTGTTAACAGTTAATAATTATCAGTTAACTTATGTACGTAGATACTTGTTACAAATCCATTCATAATGATACCTCATATGATTTAGTATAAATGATGATATACGTATCCGTTGTTAGATTATAAATAATTTTGCAGACTTTCTTACTTTGGATTATACTAAGCCACGTGAACAAGCCACTGAAGTTACCACTAGTAATTTACTCTTGGATGATCAAATATCCTTGAATGTGGAACAAAGAAATACAGATATTCAAACTGAACAGTCCACCACTGAAAATGACAGAACACAGGATACAGCTACACCCACAGGTACGTATTTCACTCAGCAGTAAATTCGTAATGGCTTCCATAATGTAAAGATACCATATCTGGGTTGAAACCAGGTCGGGTCAATCTGCATATCCGGGTCAAATGGGTCACTTTTTCTAGGTAATGTGGGTTGCTGGGTCATGCTCAAAATCTAAATTGTAAATTGATCTGCATTTATAATACTCTTATCCCTTTCCCGGCTGAATTTCCATGAGCACATAACCGATGTTATAATATAATATCTTATGTTACAAATCAACCACACCTCATACTCCGTAGAAACCATACATCAACATGTTTGCTATAGACTAAGGAATCCCACAATGTAATTATGTACATTTACTCTGGGTCATCATCTGAGTCACCGGGTCTAAGTCAATGGGTCAGTGGGTCAATGCCTGTGACCCAGTTGCAATGCTGTACCATACGTATGTAAGGATCTGTAGCATTTTTTTTAGTGCTAACAGTTAATGGATCGGGATTTGTATAAAAGTTCTAATCAATTTTGAAGATAGATATAGGCATACTATGAAGGGTACTTAGTCTAACAATCTACCTAACAATACATAGTAAACTAAGTAGTCATAAATTTTGTGTTGTAGCAGTCATATCCCAATAGTAAAGAAACCTTTTAAATCAAGTGCAAGCCGTCGGCTGACGCTCACCTGATTTCTTTCGTCCACAAAGGTTGGTCGGTATGCGTGTCTGTGTCTGTGTTTGTATATGTGTGTCCAGGCTATTAAAAATCATTCATGTGAATGAAGTCTGAATGATCAATCAAACAAGTCCTACTGCTTTTCACTTTCTTTATATGACACTTGCTATCGATATTACTGATGGGCAGGGCCTTAGTAACAAAGTGTCTTTGCGAGTTAAGAAGAGCAATTTAATGCCGTGTTAGTTTATTTCACGGTAAAAGCTGTTTAACCAGCTGTACATTACTAACAAGATGGAGCGCTTCAGTTTTAAAAGTGGGCGTGCTGTGCGGGTTGCGGAGCTTATAAAAGAAGACTGGCCTATAGTGTTACAGTAAGAATTTCGGCTTTTAAAAAGTTTTATCATTAAACTGGAGTATAAAGCCAGTTTAAACAAAAGATTAAATTTGTATGCGTTAATTGTTATGTGTTCCTTAGCGATGAGTCTTTGTTCATGTGATTTACATTTGACATCGTTAATTACTATTACAATACAGGTGGTTTAATTTGGGACATTTATTAAGTAGCCAAGTACTAATTGACGCGCATGTAGTTACATACGTGGCTAGCGAATAATCTAGTGCATGCCTCAATGACTGTTTGCTGTACAATTTGCATTCATAAAATCTGAATTTATGATTTGTGCAAGCCCTAGGTTTATGTATTGAGTCATAATAACAACACAGGGAATTTAACGACTTCGTGATTATGAATACATATCCTCATTGCCGAATATGTACCTTAGAGCATGAGGCATATAATCTTGCAGAGGTGACAGAAGCCTACGCATGTTTATGTACACTGAAAAATATAGCAATTTCCTTCTACACTATAAGGCAGAATTTCCTATAGAATTTCCTTATGATAACCAGTAAATTCTATAGGAAAGAGTGCCCTACACTAGGGATGGGCAATTAACCGGTTTTGCCTATTAATCGGGATATTTTGTCTGTCAATAATCAATATCGAGCATTTTTTACCACTAACAATAATTGTGAGAAGCAATAATCGTATAACATCATGATTATTGGCACTTATCATGATCAGTTGCAGAGCTTTTAGACACATTTATAGATAGTTTGACACATTTGTAGGCATTTTTCAACACAAATACAGTTGAAGCAATAATTGTGATAATCGTGATATTTTTGCTTTACAATAATCGTATGCCAAAATATCAACACCGCCCATCCCTACCCTACACTGTAATAGGAAATTCCTTACTTTTTCCATATGTACGTATGTCCAGATTTATGATAACTAGTCAACAATAGTCTACAGAAACTATAGGTAAGCTTCGTATCTCAGTTATAAGCATCTCTATCGATTTGTAACTGAAACAGAAATATGTTTTGCTCTGTAAGGAATAAAATTGATTGTTGGTGTACCGAATTTTGTTGGGAAGATTGTACCATTGCTACATACTTCTACTGCTACCTCAATTAATGCACATTTGTTATAAAAACATACTAAACTATAAAGACTTCCTTTGAAAGACTACCCATTTATATGACAATGCATTAAATCAACTTATAATTACACCACCAAAACTTTTGGCTACATTGAATGTATGGTATGTGCCAGCCTCTAGTTTACGTACATACGGTACAGCTCAAATGCAACTTGACACCCACACGTGGGTTGCTGGTTGAAAAATCGCGGGTAGCTTGCAGAATTCATAACTAACAGTCGCAGGTTCCCGTAAAGATTCTAACGTACCTGTGTCAGGTAACCTGTAACACATGTAGGGTCTCTGCAACCAAGAAGCTATACCATTATTTTGTTTCGATACAACTATTTAATAAGAGATTAATTAAACAACTATTGACTCTTGGTAGTTCTTCCTCGATTTATTAACCTATTATAGATGGTTTTAGTGAATCCTCAACTCAATTCCTGAAGGCGTCGATTATTATCAATTGCAAGCAAAGCTCAGTCTCTTGCTCAGTCTTGCATTGGCGAGGTATGGAATGTAATGTGTTGTTTTAATGCTCCAACCATCCCATAGTTTACCAATCATTTACTACAAGAAATTTCACACTTCTTGCAATTTCATACGATATGCGTCATACACATGAGTGTTTTATTAGTGATTTGTATGAAAATTAAATGTATAATACACGTGTATATACATTTACAGTTAGTGGAGCATATATTGAAGAATAAAATGCGTTGCTTATTAAGCAACACATTTTATTCTACACTAATATTGCTTAGCCGTAGGCCCATACAGGAGTGCTTATAGGCGATGTTTTGGTGTGGTGTTATGCGGGCGGATATCAATGTAGTGGCTGTTCTAAAGCCCTCGCTCAGATTATATCTGCTTGTGCTATTATGATATGTTGCAAGGTATGTTGCTTATGCAACACGTTTTATTCAATAACGTAGGGCACACCTTTTGAGAGCTACAAATTTTGTGGATTTTGCAATTTCTTAAAATTTATTGCATCAAAAATTAGAATTCCACTGTATAATTTGTAACATAGATGTGTTCAACTACGTACGTAATTGATACCTGGTACCATGAGGATAAGAGAAACAGCATGGTCTTCCTATTACCTGGCATGATAACATTGATCCATTTCTTTTAGCAAAAACATGCTGCGAACATGCCCACCTACGGTACCAATCTAATGCAACGTCGCAATCGCGCGTGTGTACGAGTGCAATCACACACGAGTGCAAGCATTGCGCTTGTGAGTGCGAGTAAAATTACTCGCAAGGGAAGTAGTGACCAAGAATCGGTTTATAAGCCGTGTAATAGCTTCATTTTACTCCAGTAGTAAAGCAAAATGCTTTAGTATAAAGTAATTGTAAAATGAAGCGCTTTCGTCTTAAAGGTGAGCATGGCACCTACTGAATATCGTGCATGAAGCTGGTATTGAAGTAGCAAGACAAAGTACTACAGTTTATATAGTGGGCGTGGCATCTACCAAATATATCGAGCGCATGAAGCTTGTATTGAAGTAGTAACATGGAGTACTGTAGTATATAAAGTGGGCGTAGCACCTACCAAATATCGAGCGCATGAAGCTTGTATTGAAGTAGCACATGAAATACTGCTGTTTATAAAGAGGGCGTGCCATATATCGGTATAGTTTAGCCTTGTACTTGCTATTGGTACATGGGCTGTTACTAGTACTCGAGAGTGTTTGTACTTGCATACGCGAGCGTTGCCACTCGCACTCGCGATCGTTACCGCTCACACTAGCAAGTGTAGTACTCACGAGTGCAATGTTGCATTAAATTGGTACCGTAAGTATGAAGTTGACTTCACAAACAAACAATACATGTACAGTGTATGGATAGTACGTATAACAGGCGTAAGCCTCCTCATAGGTCCCTAGTGGGATAGTATTTATGATAATCAGAAGATCAATAATGGTTGTGCATATATTGGTTAGGCTACACGAGACTATGGAATATTCTTGAATTATTGCTTGCATGTGAGGATCTTTATAAGGTGAAATCCCCTAACAACAGAATCCCTTTATTCACCCATAATTTTTTCATGCGCATGAGTAGCTTGTGCATGGCTTCACGTGCATGTAACTTGCACCTTACACTTACTAATGTGTTTGTGAAATTAACTAGTATTTATAACAGTCATAGCTACTTGATTCTAGGAGGCCAGTCTTCATCTACACATAATATTATAGTCCTGCAATGAAAAAGTATTTAGCTAAATTTAGCTAATGCAAATGTGTGCAATAGGGCTGTGCGATAATGGAAAAAGTTATATCTCGATAAGTTGTATTAAAATTATCTCGATAAACGATATTATCTCGATACTGTTGTCAACATGCATTTTTATCATCATTTGCCTCAATGTATAAAAACTGTCAGGCAAAAGTATCAAATAGCTACCTGGTAACTGCTTGTAATAAGTCTATACAAGAGTTCATAATAGTTTTATGAACTCTTGGTCTATAGAGGTAGGCTGGTTCTTGTTTAAGTGTTAAACCTCAGTGTTTGCATATGGTATGGCTTCCTGACCACCTCTAAGTGACAAAAAAATTTAATTAAAGAATCTCAGTAAACACACTAATGCACATTGTGATAGTATCGATATGTTATCAGCCATTATCGTTATCGCGATAATATTTAGATATCGATAATTATCGTTTTATCGTTATATCGCACAGCCCTAGTGTGCAACATTATATATAGTTTTATAACTACGTACGGTACCGCTCAATTTAAACTTGACATTTGCACACGTGTCCTAGTACAGTTGCTCGAGAAATTTGTAACGGAACTCGCGAGTTTCCTGTGAGTGCACGATCCATGGCATGCATTCGATCCTCGTGACGAGATGTACGCACGCGAAGTGCACTTGAGCGTAGTTTACTTTACTTGTGAGCAATCATGTTACGTGTAATATAGCATGCGTGTTGCTTGTCCGTGCGAGGCTCCTCTCGTGCCTCGACGGTGGTATTACCAGCCAGTGTGTGAAGTACGTAATCCGAATGAATAAAACACGAAGCTAAACATATCATCGGCATTTATTACAAGTGGCACACCTTTCATTGCTCAATGTGTAGGCCTGAGCCTAATATGCCAGCATAATTTTGAGAATAATAGGTTGCAATTTTAAACATTCACAAGCATGGTAAATGTAATGAATAATCTCAAAAATGATGATGATGGTGAAGATGTCCATGAAGGTAGCAATTTTTCGTGTAGATTCTGAAGCAAAATCTGCACTGGCAATATCCTATTCACCAGTATAATAGTCACTATGTGTATTGTGGACATTAATATCACCAATACAACAAAAATTACAAGAATAAGTAGGAATAATAGGTGATGATGTGGGAATAAAATAAGAATAATGGGTCAAAAATTTGGGAAGTTCAGGAAGGAATTATAAGTAAAATTTGAGCATAATTATTAGGCTCAGCCCTATCAATATGCTTAATCTATAACTGCCACTCCTGCTAGACGTTCATTTACTGGGTGTACTGTTCCGTCATGGACTATTGCGTGTTTAAAGTTTTTCTGAAAAGATGAGTTGATGTGTAATTCTACATTAAACTAGATTATTTAAAAAATTTGAATTTAAAGAGGAGTAGGGATCGCAATAAAAAGTAAGGAAACAAGTAGTTAGCAAATAAGTTATCACTCACCACCCAACATTGTATACTGCATGTGTTTACTCAAGCAGCTGGGTAGCTATGTACGTATAATACATGCATGCACAAATTAAACACATTCTCTAGCACCTCTACAAGATTTAATCCCTACTTTGGCTGTATGATGTATTGCTTTGAACACTGGCTACCAAAGTAGAGATTAAATCTTGTAGAGGTGCTAGAGAATGTGTTTAATTTGTGCATGCATGTACGTAACTACCCAACTGCAATTGTATACACATGCAGTATAATGCTGGGTGGTGTGTGATATCATATTTGCTAACTACGTACTTGTTTCCTTACTTTTTATTGCAATCCCTACTCCCCTTTTATAAATTCAATAATCTAGATTGTTTACTTTTTATAGCATACCGTAGTATGGCTCAGTGCTAGATAGTAACCTTTACTCCATAACTTAACTTGTATTCCATAATCTGGAATTATGTTTCAATATCTTTATGCTTAACACTTTTATAAGCACCCAAGAATAGTTTTAGGCCAGGTTTATTTCTTAGCAATTGGCATTTCCGTAGTCTAAAATGGTTCGCTACGTGTGTGCCACGCCCACCTTTGCAACAGACTCATTTCATCACAGTACCAAGCAAAACGACTTGTATTGTGAAAGGAAGTAGCTACTATTGTAAATTTAATACGTATAGTTTACTAGGTCGTTTATCGGCATTTCATCATAAGAGCCTGGTATAATATATCCATATACAGTACAGCTCGATTTAAACTTTAAGCACATGAGTGGGTAACACGCGTGTATTTTGTTACTCTACTTGAGTATTTTTTAAAAACTCGTGTGTTTGTACACAGCTGCATGACAAGTTTGCGTGCGGTGCATGCATATTATCGTCATGATCGTTATGAGTAACGTGTAAGCTGCACCACACGAGCATACTATGACAAAGGACACGTGTCGTTCATTATGCGCACACAAGCGATTTAAATACGGGAAGGCTAAAGCAAGCATAAAACATTATTACCTTTATTCCAATCTATCTTGTTAGTCTTCATGTCTGTCGAATAAATGCGCCTGCTGACAAACACGCATTAGTCGCATTAAATTATTAGAATAACGTGCGCATATGTGATATACATTTTTGTTCTTAACCAGACAATGTAAGGGTGCGTAGTACCTTATCATAAAGAAGTTAGACTTGCAGGTAACCTTCCCGGCCAGTTACAAGGTACATACATATGTTGCTGCGTATTTACATGTGTTCGTGCTACACTCGAGTCGACGCCACATGTGGAGTGCACTCAGGTTACGAGCTTATTTAGACTTTGCGACAAGTAATTTTATTATCCACAGGCAGTTGAGATGTCATCAAGTTCTCGTGCACTCGCAAGCATGCCACGAATTTTTTTGCTGTTTGTGTAGTGTGTGTGCAATGGTGCACATGAGTTTTCTTAAAGTTTAAATCAAGCTGTACTGTAATTAACATCCGGCGCTTACAATCATAATAAGTAGCTGGTGTGTAAATTGGTTGGTTAAGACTGCAGAAGGACTGATAACCATGCAGCCCCTTCTTTCCATAACGTGTCGATTAGCAGGATAAATATGTATTAGTAAGCATGCGCCTATCCAAGGTGTTTGTTATTACATGTTAACACCTTGCTTAGAATGTTGACACCTTTATAAAATTTCATCACCCTTCGGTCAAGGAAGATCAATCGATGAAGAAGACAGAACAAAGGACAGGCTATGGCGCCAGGTGAGTATGACAATCAGAATAGCAAAGGTCTGTGCTGATGGAAATAACATTTATTTTCAATAAGATTGAAGGCTACACGCCCAGCGGTTGAGGCGCTAGGTTGATCCTGGTTGACAGTCTGGCTGGCCAGCTGACTGGCTGGCTGACTGGCCGGCTGGCTGGCTGGCTGGCTGGTCAGCTGACTGGCTGGTCGGCAAACAAAATCTATTAGATTTCAAAATTTTAAAACTCACTAGCAGGCAAAGTTAACAACATATGGCTACTTTAATTGAAGTTACGTATAGTGTTGTTAGTGTTGTACCAATAGAGCTGTAGTTGATTTTTCGCATTCTGATTTTAAGAAGGTTGTCTTTCAAGGTGCTTATTTTTTGGAAGCCATACATTTTCATGGCGATCCCTACTATTAAGTACTACCGTACTTAATGATAGTCGTTATTATTATTTAGGAAAGTTTTAGTAAGTGAAAGAGCGCTTTGTGGTGATTGTTAGTTGGTTCTTGTGCCATGGCGCTCATGCAATGGCATGGACAAAGCCATGTGTGTTAATGCAATGGCATGGATAAAGCCATGTGTGTTAATGCAAGTGTGTGCTGCCAATACTGTTTATTTAAAAGGTGAATATAAAAAGATTTTTTATTAATCGTTCTGTATATACGTACAGAAGCAGAAAGATTGTTGTTAAGGTTCTTTTTTATACTCGTGACGAGGCTCTAGTGACGAGACTCGTATGTGTGATGGGAGTTACTAGATTTACTCGTGAATAAGCTTGAGAGCAAGTGTATTATTCTCTTGCGTTCTCATGTAGATACAATATACACTCGAACGACTCGCGAATTTCAATAAATTACTCAAAAAATTCTATAGAACGCATGCGAGTTTGGTACATGCGAGTGTCAAGTTTAAATTGAGCTGTACCGTATATAAACACATGCATGTGTAAAGACTGCATGAGTGTGTGTGTGTAAAGACTTCATGTGCTTGTGTAAAGACTGCGTGTGCATATACACATGTGTGCCATTCAAGATACACATGCGCATGCAGGTAAATACAGTACCAATATGCCACACATGTAACACGGATGGCATACGTGTGTGACTGTTTGAATTGTGGGTGATTTGGACCATATTACCAATCTCTAATCAAAGAAGTACTACTCAATTAGATCATAGCAGTATATCTTGTTAGGACATCAGTATACATTATGTATGGTGAAATTGTGCTATCTAAGTGCATGAGGCATTTAGTGTATATTTATTATATGTAGGTGAGCTAACTTCAAAAGGGTATCTACAAAGACAGATACAGTATGAACAAGGTCGACTTGAACAAGGTATGGTACATTTAGTAGCTAGTTATAACACATCCATGAGGTTTGTATCTGATTTTTATAAACACGATGCCCGAGGGCAGAGTGTTTAAAAAATCAGATACAAACCAAATGGGTACGGTACAGCTCAGTTTAAACTTGATATTTGCACACGTGTGCTAGTAGAGTCACTCGAGAGATTTGGCGTGAAACTCGCGAGTTGTGCGCGAACGCACAATTCGAGTAGTGTGATTCGATCCTCCAGACGAGCGATACACTCGTGATGTGCTACTTTAGTCGCGAGCTACGTACGCATGTATCACGTTACATGCTCTATGGCACGCGAGCAAACACGCGTGTAGTTTATCCTCTCGTGCCTCGCCACTACTGAATCCAGCTCATACGCTGTTTTAGCACACATTACATGAAGTATAACTGTTTAACTACAGCTGGTCATCATGGACTACGTAGCTACCCATTTATTACAGACACAGTACCACGTATGTGGTCCCAGCGATGGCACTTATTATAAGTGGTAGCACGTGCTCAGAATAGTTTCTATTATTTTCGGACGGTAGTAACACGTGCAACATTTGTTAGCTACCAGTTGCAGCATTTTTGGAGTCAAGTATAATGCCTACAGTTGATTGAATAAGAGGTAAGACAGTAATCATTGTGAAGGGCAGTGATTCGCCGGCTATCTAGACTCCATTTTTAGCCTTGCCATGTTGGAATTGTCCCTTAGTAGAAGTGTAAGAAGTGTGTGTGCATTGCAAATAACTTACGTACAAGTAAGGTTTGTGTCGAGAGACGTCTCGAGGCTCTTGTTTATACTCGTGACGAGGTTCGCATTTACCAAATTTGCTCGTGAATAAGTTGGAATATTCTCGTGCGCTTGCGTGTGATTTCATTCGCCTGTCATTTCGTTCGTGAGCAACTCGCACGTTATACGCAAAAATCAATGGAAAACATGCGAGTATGGTACATGCGAGTGTCAAGTTTAAACTGAGCTGTACCGTATGTTATAACTGCTTTGTAGTATAGTGCATGAGCGGATCAAAGATGCCCCCAGCTTTTGTTCTGTACTAAGCATTTTGTGTTTACGTAGCTCATGCTTTAGTGCTGGTGTTGTGTGAGTGTGGAAATAGATGTCCTCGTGTTTTGCGCCATAAAGGTTGAAAGCGTTTGCCACTTAATCGTTGTGTCGTCATACTCGGCTAACTGCATGGCTATTGGCTCAAATATTGGTCGGCTTCAGTATAAACGCGCTACTCGATTAATCACTACTATAATAGGCCATAATAGTGGTGACACTAATGGCAAGAAACTTGCATATTACATGCACATTATGTCAAAATTGCATAGCTTTGCTCCTCTGGCATGTACACAATTTAGCGTTGTCCCATCCGACTCCCTTCAAATACAAGAACAGCATTATAGATGCCCACTATAGCTATTATATAAACATAGCTATGGCTGTGGATAACTCGCAGAAAACAGCACCTTGCTGTAGACTATACTTGTGGCCTTGTTACTATGAGGGCTTGGCCTAGTTTTCACACGTAATTAGTGGGCCAGACTATAGCTAATTAGTACACAACTGTGTATAAATTGGTTTATATACGATTTATAACATTGTGCTAGCCTTTGATCTGCCCATGCACTATGATACAAATGAGTTATAAGAAATACAGTTACTGTAACTTTGTATTAAATTATATTTAATAGGACTTGGATATTTCAAGCCACCAGTGAAACCCTCTGTTCTTATAGACAGAAAGGAATTGTTAGACAAGCTTGCCACTGCTGTAGTTAAGTCAAGATTGATTCCTAATAATTGTAATCCTACTGTAACTGTTACGGGAGCAGGAGGATTTGGCAAAACTACTCTGATTACAGCTGTCTGTTATCATAAAGTAGTGACTGAACATTTTACTGATGGCTTTTTGTTCATTGAAATTGGTCTTCAGCCTGTTGATCCTGCCTCACAGTTACATCAACTCTATTCACGGTTAACTGGTGGTAAATCTTTTCCCAGGGGTAATCTTGCTAATTTAATAGAAGGAGTTAGAAGCTTTATTGACAAGTATTACCGAAATCTGCTAGTCCTGATTGACGATGTTTGGGACATCGGAGATGCAGAACCAATACTAAATGCTTTTAGTAGCTGTAAAACCGTCCTTACAAGCAGAAAGAGTGACATCTGCCAGTTCATCAGTTCTGAAGAATACATTGTTGTTGACGCAATGACTGAGTTAGAAGCAGTCAATCTATTACTATCTGATCAACCAGTTAATGTTAACTCATTGTCAGGGAATACCATGAAGTTAGTAACAGATCTAGCTCAAGATGTTCATCTGTGGCCACTTTTGCTGTTTTTAGTGCGAGGTCATATCAAGCGTAACCAACAGCTTTATAGCCACTCTTTTGAGAAAACAATACAGCAGGTCCAAATTGAATTGTACAGAAATGGTCTGACTACATTTGATAAGAATTATTTTGATAAATCAAAAGGTCGAAAGTTTGCAATAAAAGCATGTGTTGAAGTTAGCTTAGACTTTTTGCAGCCAGATGAGAAGGACAAGCTCATAACACTGATACTCTACACTGGAATTGGTGGTTCTGTTCCTATGACTGTTCTGTACTTATTATGGCAAGTTGGTAAGGAAGAGGCAAAGACTTGCCTTGAAAAATTATGGTCATATGGTCTTGTCACGTCAAAACAATTACTGATTCCTCCACAAAACAACATACAAAGTTGTGCTGAAGTGCACTGCACTATTAGTACATACATCATCAGCAGTTTGAACAGCAGAGAGGTAGTAAGATTATCAGAAATGTGTGAAAGTTTAAGAGATGTCACTGAAGGATTAACAAATGCTTTTATAGAATCTTATGGATGCCATCCGTCAGAACTTGATGAAGTAAAATTTCTTGAATACTGGAAGATACGTTTAGAACATGATGTATTACCATTTTACCTCCGCCGAATTAATATGTGTGCTGTTACTGATCCTCACAAGATCATATTACTGATGGAAAAAATACTAGAATGTCTCCAGCAGATTCCAGGAATGGATCAAGTTCTAGCTGAGCTGGCCAGTGAATTTGTTACTATAGGAGATGAAAGCAAAGTGTTGTTCAAGAAGACCACTAGGTCTAGCCAAAAACTAAGCCAAATGGTAGGAAAGCACATGTATGAAAGTGACTATAAAAGTGCAGTTTCTACACTACATCGCTATTTTAGTAACTATGAAATCGGAAAAGTTGCAAGCAAATCTGTTGAATTGTGCAGTAAAGTTATCTCAAAATTTGGTGGTCAAGTACACTTTTTCTTTGTACAACAATATCAACGACTCCTAATGCTTACACCAGAATATCACGAAGTGACTGGTACCACAATAGTATTGGCTCGCATTGAATTACATATTGACCTTTACAAGCAAATTATTAGTGCATTAGAAAGCAAATCAATAACTCAAATACAAGCTATCAATGAGTACATCAAGTCGGGAAAGTTTCATGAAGAAGAGGATCTTGTAAACATACATCACTTGATTAAACTGAAAAGAGTTGCACCAGATTTTGTTAATTGAGTAATGTGCATATACGTAGCAATTAATAGTACTGAAAAGCTGTTACCTTATATATAGCTAAGTAAAATAAGTATAACATGCTAGAGTTTCAAATATTATGTACACTATGCTAAGCAAGCCCTTACTTACCCGCACATGTAACTAACAGTGCTGTACATGTATATATACTTTTAATTTTATGCTTGATTAATAATTTTTGCCAAATTTATAGTCAAGTTTACTGCATATATAGCAGAAAATACAAATTCCTGACTGCTCTATATACTGAAGTAGCCTTAGTAAGCCTGACTGCTGTGATACTATGTACCTAAAATTTTTGTGGATTTTGGAATACCCACAAAAATTTTAGCATTGAAAAATTTGTCCTACAGTACAATTCAATGCAGTGCTTCTGGAATCCACAAAACTGCCACGTAAATTCACCATTTCACGAAAAATTTAGGCTATATGGTAAAATGTTTGACTGTTCTATTAGAATACAATTATATCAATCTGCTTTATGTGACATAACCAAAGGTCCAGCTTCTTACAGGTTGTATATACTTACGAGCATAATACTAGCATGATGCCACAATTACAATTCTTTGCATTATGAAATTATTCCAGTATTAAACCACAACCCTAACAAAGACATAGCTTTTTGAAAGCTGGTACCGATGGCTTTCAATACCGTATTAGTATCTACATATACCTCAGTTCAACTTATGTACGTATCTTAAGTCAATTTATTTTGAGGTGAATCCAGTAATGATGCATGTGTTATCATGCATAGCTAAGCTTTGAGTAAAAATGTTAGCTAATCACCTTTAAAACATGCCTTACAATTTTTCTGTACAATTTTTCTGTACTACAAAGTAACACAGGTCAGAAATCTGATATGCTTCGTTACCTCTCTGACAATCAACCATCCAATTCTATAAACAAACTGCTTAGCTAAGCAAATAATAGCTTTAAAAAGATTTGCAAATAAATACAGTTAAAAATGAACATACATAGCAGCATAATTATATCTACGTAAGCTGTCGTAAAGCCAACAGTACAAAACTTCAATTATGGCAGCTGATTGTTCAAGCCCATCTGGGTACAGAAATTTCCACATTGATGTGTTTTAAAAAATTTCTTGATTCCAGCTTCTCCATGATCAGTGAAACCATACAAACCAGGTATAGTTGAATGTATAGCTGGATCTGTGAGAATTACGGTAGAATAAGATTGCACTCCCTGTGGATACAAAAGTGATAGATAAATACTGTGATGGATCATACTGCCAAGTATCTATGTTAATGAGCCTGCGAAAATCGATAATGATTTATCTAGTCGCAGAAAATCTCCTGAAATACATCTTATGCTCTATTTATATACTAACAAACTAAATTTTTAACAACAGATGCAGAATTTAATGGAGAATCTTTTACAGTTTACAAAATGAAAATAGCTACTCCTTTTAGAACTCATGAATATCTAAATAACTAGGTCCACATGGTTGATTTTTGCAGGCCTATAGCTAGTTGTTCCTGCAGTGTGCATGTACGTGTGTAAGCTTTTAAAAGTATAAATGACACACACAAATGGTTGTACTATTACAATAACAGCACAAACCTGTAGGTCACAGATTAACAATGACCTTCCTGATTTAACCCAACTATAATGACTAAATGCTTGCATCATATCTGACTCTGCAGCTCTTGTGGAAACTATTCCAGCATTGTTGTTGTACTTCTCAACATTTCCTTTGAGAAAAGTCTCAAGCATATAAATCTGCTGAGACCCTTGACACTGGACTATTTCAACAGGATGAACCATTAGCACACTGGAAGGAGGCTTTCCTTTATCGTCATTGAATCCTTGCACATAAGTGTTGGTAATTGTACGAACCTCTAATTCCTTCATGTAGCATTCAAGGGTGTTATACTCGTCACCTTCTCGTTTGTACTTCTTTAGTACAATTTTTCTTTTGCCAGTAACATCATATCCATGGTAAACAATGCATTCTTCACCTTCAGCGAAAGGATCTGGAGCACATTTGAAAGAGATGTTGGTAGCTGGTGGATCAATTTTAATGCCTTTTTGAAGATCTGCCATTGATCTGAAAGGAGGTGAGGAAGTCTTCTTTCCATATGTTTCAGGAATGGGACCCCATTCTGGAATGACTGGATTTATAGTATATGCTTTCAATGCAGCCTGCCTAGCTGCTGCAGCTCCATACACACTACCCATAATTGACCTACGCACATATGGTTTACGTATGTAAGGAAAATAGAACTTGTATCTTTTGCAAGGTAATCATATGTATGTTATTATTACCTAACTACCAAGTTACATAGTGACATACCGAATAAAAGGCTAAGGATATACAGCTACTGGTAGCTATGTATTACATAAATATATGCTCAAGCACAAATTTTCAAAAATTACATCAAGAGTGTTTAACTACATTGTAGAACTTATAGTAAAAAAGACATGTACATTGGATATTATAATATACTGGCAAGTGTACCTGCCCTGTTGTGCAGGTGTAGCTAATGCATGCTGTGTGTGATACATAGTTAGAAAATAATATTTTAGTTAGTCAACTGCTACACAATGGACTGTCTAGTCTCCTATGCTTACGTACGTATACTTTATGAATTTAATTATCCAATGAGGTTAATTCAAAACTAGTGTTAGTATCTATGCATGTATACAGATGATGTTAATAGCTGGAAATCAGTTTGTAATAAGCTTAGGAAACTAAACAGACATAAGTTAATAAGGATATGCATATAGCAATGGAGACTATACCAGTGCTGGACCATAGGTAGGCATAGGAGACTAAGTATGTATATAGGCATCAAAGACTATATGTGACCCGGTCTGACAAAACCAGTCTTATCACCGCAAAGTACACCCATCCATATTATGGTATCTATCTCCTGTTCTGTGTGTGCTATTTGAATTCTGTAAGTTTTATTGAATTGCTTAGGATTTTCTGCATACATGGAAGTTTATGCTAAAATATTGTGTTCAGAGAAAGAGTTGTTAAATTTGAAAGACTGAATATTAGCTCAAAATTTTTGCGGCAATAAGACTGGTTTTGTCAGACTGGGTCACATATTATAGGTATAGAAGACAGCAGCTAAGCAAGGAGACTACAAACTATACAGGTATATGGTTGAGGAGGGAATCTCAAGACCTCAAAGATCCCTGTGGATCCATCTCTGGCTATAGATTTATTAGCAGATATGTATAGACTATCGCTATATCCTTATACATGATATATACAGTATACGTAGTACGTATATACATTTAATATACTTGTTAACAGCATCTCCCATTTCTTTAGGGTCTTTTGCTTCAACCTGACAGATCAGCAATCGTCGCTGACTAATCCTTTGTAGAGATTCGTTAAATACTTGAATCATTTTGTCCGTCATAGAAGAATCAATGTATCCAAACCAGTATTGGATATTTCTTTCAGCAACATTTTTCATCATATCCTCATGACTTATGCCAGCTGGATCACCACCTTGGTAGTTGTCATTGACATTATTATGATATTGTGAGCCATGACATGGACAATCTGCAACATGGACCATAACCTAAAAATAAGATAATAAAAAGCTTAAGATTAATTTAAACTTGCGTCTGCACACGTGCACTCAACCACCTGATTCACACGTTCACATTAAAACTCGTGAGTAGTTGGCTTGTATTCGTGAGCTTTCTGCGAGTGCACGAGTTACTAATAAATCGCAAAACTCGTTAAGAGCAACTTACTCACGAGCTACACTCGTCTCAAGCTTAACTGTCCGCAGCGCTCGTCACGAACGCTCGAATGGAGTCCTGTTTCAACTAACTTGTATCGTGCCAAGTATTCGCATACCTATCTCGTGCTTCACATATGTAGAGTAGACTACATCTCCACTCTCCAGTGGAAACGCTTCATATAACAGGACCCCAATCTGATATGCTTATGGCTTTAATCATATCCCTTGCATAAGTGCCCTACAAATGATAAGCGCCTTGAATAAGCACCAAATTAAGGTGACTTCTACCCTGCTACCTGACAAATCCACATTAAATTAAGAAACCATTATTAAGTAACCACTAAATAGCATGGTTTATATTGCAATTACCTCTATAAGAAAACCTTCATTAATATAATGGCTTCTGTTTCTTTACCAAATCTTGAGTGATCACACTTTTACTGCTCTTATGCCACTCAGTTTAATTTCAAGGTTTATTTCAACAGATAGACCTTATCAGAGCAAATAACTTTCCAAAAGACACTAAATTTTACTGAAAGTCGATAAACAAACATTTAGACCTATGGATCGATTTTTTATAAAGTTGTTCTAGGGTAAAGTTGTGAAAAATCTAAGGTGATAGATTGGTTTTATACATTGTAATCTCACCATATTTTATAACGCTACATGTGACTCATGACTATAAAGTGGTGTAAGCAAATGAGAAACCTTGTACACGTGTATCTAGCAGCACTCGAGAGTGAATCGAGCATATGACTGGCTCGCAAGCATACTTGTAGCATGATTTCTTTGCACTCGCATTACGGCTGCTTGTGAAATGATACACGGGAGCAATTAAGCCTTGCTCGTGATCTACCAAGCCTTGCTCGCGAGCTTCCACTTAATGCTCAATAAAAAGATGTTAATGCACTGTTATATCGGAGCGCCATGTTAAGTCACTTATATAATTAGTAGCTATGAGCACAGCTATTGATTAACTGCTTTTAATACTGAGAAACAACTTATATACCAACACAATACAATAAGGTCATTGTCTAACTACAAAGACTATTATCAAAGATACAATAACACAAAAGAGCTATACCAAAACATTTACAATGATAAATGGCTAATTATTGTGCACAAACCAAAATACATTAAAGTACATTAAAAATACATTAGCTAGTTAACACTTAGTACAACATTAAGTATGCATGCATTATGGTCAGACATCAAAGGCACTACATTCCTCCCTCCTTAGTTTGTAGCTGGGCTAAATCTGTCAGGAGGTCGCCTGTCCCGAATAGACCTGCGGAGTGTCGATGTTGACTCTGAATTTGAGTTTGTGGTACTTGGCATCTGTAAAGTTTCTGATAAGGAACTGTTCTCGACTGATGGTTGAAAATCTTCGAAATCAGTTCTGACATCATCATCAGTTAACATATCTGTTGGTCGGTTTCTCATCTGATCCACGTGACGGTGGACAACAGCTCCATTTGATAATTTTATCTTGTAGTTGCGTGGACCACCTGTTTGCACTTCTCCCGGCAACCAAGTTGGCCCATGTCGATAATTCTTAACAAATACTGGGTCATTAGAATTGAAGGTTCGCTCACTGTTTTGCTTATCATGACTTCTCTTCTGGGACTGTTGCCGACCATACACAGTGGAAGCCAGATCTGGGCGAAGCTGGTCCAGGTGTGTTTTAAGTTTCCTTCCCATTAGCAGTTCAGCTGGGGAGACTCCTGTTGTCGAGTTGGGAGTGGTTCTATAATGGAAAAGAAATCTTGCTAACCTTGCATCAACATTACCATTTGACTTCTTCATTGCAGTTTTAAAAGTCTGCACTGCACGTTCGGCCAATCCATTGGTGGCAGGATGATACGGAGCTGTTCTCAAATGTCGAATTCCATTCTTGACCGTAAACTCAGAAAATTCTTCACTTGTAAAGGCAGTGCCATTGTCGGAAACGATGACATCAGGGATACCATGGGTGGCAAACAATTTCCTCAGTTCACAAATGGTGGTTGTTGAAGTCGCATTGGACACCGGAATAACATCCAACCACTTAGAATGTGAATCCACCACCACAAGAAACATTCTTCCCTCAAACGGACCAGCGAAGTCAATGTGCAGCCTGGTCCATGGTTGACTTGGCCACTCCCATGGGTGTAGAGGAGCTATGGTTGGAGATTTCTGATTTGCTTGGCACTCAGGGCATTCCTTGACTTTCTTTTCAAGTTCGGCATCGATTCCTGGCCACCAAACAACTCCACGAGCTATTGCCTTCATCCTTGTCATGCCAGGGTGACCTTCATGTAGCATTGTCATTACTCTTTCCCTTCCCACCTCAGGGATTACAACTCGTGATCCCCACAAAACACAATCATTTTGTACAGTTAGTTCCTTACTTCTCTGTGCATAGGGGAGAAAGGCGGCATCTGTGTCCTTTTTCCAACCCTGAAGTATCATCTGCTTTACTCTGGATAATATTGGATCTCGATTAGTCCAGGTTTTGACATTGGCAGCTGTAACTGGGGAGGTGTTTAATGCTTCCATCAGGAGTATCATTTCTCCTGGCAATGGTGGGTCTGGAATTGTATCTGATAGTGGCAACCTGCTTAATAAGTCTGCATTAGCAACCTGCTTTCCAGGCCTGTACTGAATGTTATAGTTATATGCAGACAGTGTCAAAGCCCACCTTTGTATTCTAGCTGAGGCCATTGTGGGAATTGCTTTGGTTTCATTGAACAGGTGTTGTAATGGCCTGTGGTCAGAAACAATTTGGAATTGCCTCCCATACAGATAGTGATGAAACTTTTTGACTCCATAGACTATGGCCAGCCCTTCCTTTTCGATTTGGGCATAATTTCTTTCTGCCGCGGCCAAGGAACGTGAGGAGTAGGCTATTGGTTTTTCGGATCCATCACCCATGACGTGAGATATAACAGCACCAATGCCATAGGGGGAAGCGTCGCAAGATAGCAGCAACTTTCTCTGTGGATCATAGTGAATGAGGAGTTTAGGAGATATCAGCTCTTGTTTGACTCTTGCAAAGGCATCTTTTTGCTCTTGTCCCCACTTCCACTTTTCATTTTTCTGTAACAGAGCATACAAGGGTGCAAGCATACTAGAGAGACCCTTAAGAAACTTGCCATAATAATTCACCATTCCCAGAAAGGAACGTAATTGGGTCAAATTAGTTGGAGCAGGAGCTTGGGAAATGGCTCGTATTTTCTCTTCTGAAGGTTTCAGTCCCTCAGCTGATATCGAATGACCCAGATAGTCGACCTGCCTGAGCATGAAAGCACATTTGTTGCGTCTCAGTCTGATCCCTGCATTGTGAAGTTGTGTCAGAACTTTATCCAAGGTTTGTAAATGCTCTGACTCTGTTGCCCCTGTAACTAAAATATCGTCAATATAAACACTGACATGTGGGATACCTCTCAGGATGCTCTCTATGGTACGCTGAAAAATTGCTGGGGCTGAATGGATCCCAAAGGGTAGACGATTATATCTGTAAAGCCCTTTGTGAGTGTTGATTACAACATACTGCTTCGATTCCTCATCTAGAGCAACCTGTAGATAGGCGTGTGCCAGATCAAGTTTTGAAAAACGTTTTCCACCGGCCAACTGCGAAAACAAGTCATCTATTTTCGGCAGGGGGTAGGTATCCAGTTTGGCTACTTTATTCACGGTGAGTTTGAAATCGCCACATATTCTCACACTTCCATTAGGTTTGACGACTGGCACAATGGGTGCAGCCCAGTCTGAAAATTGTATGGGCTCAATAACTCCAGCCTTCTCTAAGTGGTCCAGCTCCTGTTCTACCCTGTTCCTAAGAGAAAAAGGATTAGAACGAAAATTACAAAAACAAGGTTGAGCATTTGTATCTACAGCAAGCTTAGCTGTGGTCCCCTTGATGAGCCCCAATTCATCTTTGAACACCTGACTGTGTTTGTTTAGGAGGTTATCTAACTGCTGATCAGTTCCGGACAAGTAGTGGATTTCATGCCAATGTAGTTTTATTTTTAGCAGCCAGTCTCTTCCAAACAGACTTGGACCGGTGCCATCAACAACGTGTAACTGCATCCTTTCTGACTGCTGCTTATACTCTGCGACCACTTCAGTCACTCCAAGTACTGGAAGTTTTTCACCAGTATACGTCTTGAGGTGAACAGATGAGGGCTGCAGCGGTGGTCTCCTGCTTTCTGGCCACAACTGGTTGTACGTTTGTTTGCTCACAATAGAAATTCCAGCTCCTGTGTCTAACTCCATCGAGATGGGAGCTCCATTTAATTTCAGTGTTACCATTATGGGTGTGTGATTGCTCCGAACATGATACATGGAGTATTCATCCGGCGTCTCCGACTCACGGCCGTTATCTGAATACTCACCAGAAAGCGACAGTTTATGAGTTTGGTTGGCATTTCCTCTTGCTCTATCCTGCTTAAGCTTAGAGCGGCAAGCCCTTTCGATGTGGCCAACTTTCTTACAAAATCGGCACTCCGATTGACGAAATTTGCATTCATTTGCGAAATGCTTTCCACCGCAGCGGTAACAGTTACTTCGCGAGTTCTTGTGGTTCACCGGCCTTGTGCTAATAGTAGGGAAATTTCTGGCAACTGCACTAGTAGTGGCTTTGTGAAGTTTATTTACTGCTGCAGTTGGTGGCCCTTGTAGTTCCCTTGCATCATGATCTGCCGTCTCCATGGCTTGTGATAGCTCATAAGCTTTCTCAAAACTCAACTTAGACTCGGCCAAGAGACGACGCTGCATTCGATCATTGTTTATCCCACAGATTAGTCTATCGCGTAGCATCTCTACTAGCGAGTCACCAAATTCGCAGTACTCTGACAGTCTTCGGAGATCTGCAACGAATGTAGCGACAGACTCTCCTTGTTTGCGGGATCTGGAGTTGAATGCAAATCTCTGCATCGTGACTGATGGCTTTGGAAAGTAATGCTCTCTCAGAAGAGTCACTAGTTCATCAAAAGTCTTTTCAGTTGGCTTTGCTGGGGACACCACGCTCCGGATGAGCTGGTAGGTTGAAGCGCCGCAGATGCTCAGCAGTACAGCTCTTTGCCTTTCATTGCCTTTAATGTCGTTCGCAACGAAATACTGCTGAAGTCTCTCAATATAAGAAACCCAGGTTTCACTTCCTCCAGAGAACTCCCCAACACTTCCATGTGTAGCCATCCCGTCCTCGTCGCCAGAAAACTGTTATATCGGAGCGCCGTGTTAAGTCACATATATAATTAGTAGCTATGAGCACAGCTATTGATTAACTGCTTTTAATACTGAGAAACAACTTATATACCAACACAATACAATAAGGTCATTGTCTAACTACAAAGACTATTATCAAAGATACAATAACACAAAAGAGCTATACCAAAACATTTACAATGATAAATGGCTAATTATTGTGCACAAACCAAAATACATTAAAGTACATTAAAAATACATTAGCTAGTTAACACTTAGTACAACATTAAGTATGCATGCATTATGGTCAGACATCAAAGGCACTACATGCACACTAGTTGACACATGCTAGTGACAAGTTTAAATTGAGCGGTACTGTATATAGAACCAAATTTGGTAATTACAAATATACTAGTTAAATGTAAGTTTGGATTGAGTTTCACTACTTGCAATTGCCAATAGGCACTCGCGAGTTGTCTGCACTTGAAATATTAACCTTTACTCAACACTCGTCAGAAACGGCATTGATACAAGGGAGTGCTTCACTTGCAAGTGTGATGTTGCATTAAATTTGCAAGTTGATAAAAGACATTATGCAGTTATACATACGTAGATACATACGTACATACATACATACGTAGGTGAAGTATCAACATTATAATAATCCTGGGTACGTACCTTAACAACTTCTTCGTCACCCCAAGAAAGTTTGCTAAAGGCTGCTTGTAAACCTCCCATGATGTCTTCTGCAGAATCACCTCCACCATCAGCTCTGATTGCATTGACAAAAGCATAAAAAGCACACTGGTCTCTATAAAGTGACATACGTATATGACAAACATAGTATTGTTAACTAAGAAACATATGAAACATTTAATTATAAATTTCTTATGTATGTGAAATATAGTAATAATATGTATTTACGCAAAGCACTGTTAATAACAGGGTTTCTCCTAAGGGATGTGAGCAGTGTAGCCTACACTACTTTTCTTAATTGGTTGAAAAAATAATCATTAGGCTCTGATATTGATGAAGGAAAGAGACTACATTTAAAGGGAACACTGTAAAGTACATATCTGAAATTGATATACAACAGTTCGTTGGAAAATCTGGCCACATTATTAAAGTGGTAGTGAAGTAGACAAATTAAAAAGTCATTGTATGCATTACATATTATAATTATATAATAAGCAACCTATACAATCATAAACTACTGTATATACTGGGTTAAATGCCGTGGCACTTATTATGAAAAATTGATGCGATGACTATTTAAGTGCGAGCACTACTCAATATTCGAATACGTTATTTATACCTATAATTTTGAAATCGATTGTGGTACTGATAAAGTGCAGCGAAGATGATGCTGCGTTTAACCAAGTAAATAAGATATGTATGTAACTATAATTCCACAAAACAGACTTCACATAATATAGGTACAAAAATAATTATATAACCCTTATAGTCTTGCATACATAATTTGACCATTTTTTGTATCATAATAATTATGCAGAATTTAAAAGGAAACTTATGCAACTATAATAATTAATACTTGTAATATTATATTGGCAAAGATAAATCATATACACGACAGACAGCTAGGATACCTTTATAGTAATATTACCCCTGTAAATTAAAGATTAAGGCTACGGGATACCCATTAATTACTTTTTTCATTGTCTTAAAGCAGCCTTCTTGTGTTTTTTATCAAGTGGTCTAGTTACCACCTTCAAATTACTATATAAAAAGTGTACAGACACTGTTGATAGGCCATTAATCAAGGCTCCTATGCTCCAACAAGGCTAACTGACGGCAAGGCTTCCGTTTCTACACACAAAAACTCACCGCCAAATGCTGGGATAACAAGTAAGGTAAGTACCATCTTTAGGGTTTTGCCTTAATTAGAGATATATTTTCGAGGGCCTATTGAAGAGTTCTTAGCTCTCAACTGGCTTCATAAGTAGTTTAACAAATAAATATCTCACTAAAGCGCTCCTAAAATACCAATTTTTAACTTTAGACACTTACAAAATCTCTCATTGACGTTGTATGCCTAAAACCTCTTCGATAGGCACTCGAAAATAATCTCTAAGTAAGGCAAAACCCTCAAAATGGCACTTACATACCTTGGCCGTTATTGCTGCATTTGGTAGCGAGTTTTTGGTAGTAACAGAAGCCATTGCCGTCACTTTGCCTGGTTGGATAGCCTATCAACGGTGCCGTAGACAGGGCCATAGCAAAGCCATTCAGACTGGTCCAGCTTCTTTTCCATCTTTTGTACTCCACATAGAAAACAAGTGCTTTAAACTATTAGAATACAAGTCAGCTAATGTCAGTTTCCTTCAAGAGCAGTATTTCTGTCAGTTTTCTTATTATTATGATTGAATTTATTGTGGCAACACTAACAGGTGAAGCAAGTAGTCTTCACACCTGATGTGGCTATAGGCATACTGGGTTGCATAGGCGGCCAATAATTTTGCACATGCTTTTGTATACATTCTAGCCAAAGTAGTGACACAAGGTAAACTTAAATATGTCTAGAAATCATTTATTAATAACCATTAGCTCATACAGAAGCTATGTTGATGAAAATCATTTTAAGCCTGCTGATATTGATCCGGCCAAAACCTGACCAACCGGACCGTCTGCTAAGGCCTTACTCTTTACACAGTACTTTGAAGGCAGTGATGAGACCACTTGATACAAAGTACCAGAAGGCTACTTTTCAAGACAATGAAAGTTAGCGCCCATAAAATTAATTCATAGGTATCCCGTAACCTTAATAATATTTTGTATTTTTATGCTTTTAGCTATTTCTTGTGGAATATATCCAAACCAGGAAAGACTCTGTACAGAAATCAGTCCATTTTTGCTGGTTTGGTCATGCGTATAATTATAATTTATGCTAGCATACATACTTTGTAAAATCAATATGAGTAGTGCGACTGTATTCTGGCTGATCATAGTCAGTGTATCTCACAAAGGCAAAGCGAATATCACATCCCTGAAATTGCTGCACTAAATCATCTCTGACCTTTTTAACACAATTCTTAACAGCATCAATGTGAGATCCCATGGACCCAGTACAGTCCACCAAAAAACACAAATCAATCTGAGAGAAAATGAATCAATTTAAGTACAGTAGTGCAGTAGTGCTTAACATTAAAGATTGACATTTAAAATGAATGACTTTTAAAAATATTTACTCATAAAACCACTACAACACATTAATACAACTCTGACCATGCTACCGTATTAGGGGAGAAAAGTTTTTGAAGTAGTATACTGACTGGTAATTAACATTGGTGACACCTTTCTGTAAGGATAAAAGACACTCCATGATAGCGATAATGTCTTGATAATTTGGTATCTCTCCCACCCTTCTTAGTAAAGGTACCGGTGCCAGTTATCTACGTATATGTTGAAGAAACTCAATTGGTGAAAATTTTGCTAGCAAATAAAAAGATATATACCATACTGTAAACTATTTTGAGAGAGATAAGTAGTTTTTATGATATCTAATAAAACTTTTAATGAATAATCTCTATAAGATCATCAGCCTCCTAACAATATTAAAATTAACTACGGTACAACTCAAAGGCAAGGTCGCACTTATTCGCTCGGCTCTCGCACGAGTATACTCGAACTTGCTATTTACCATTTCGAGTTATAAAGCCTACCACTCAAAAGTCTGTCCACACTAGGTTTAGGATGAAAGTTTTCATAAAGATATATATATTATTTGTATATATACGTAATAGGATGGGTTGCTGTAGTATTTGGAATTAATTGCACAAGTAATGCAGGCAAAAAATTGTAATAGTGCGAGGCGAAGCCGAGCACTATTACAGTTTTCTGCCTGCATTACGAGTGCAATTAATCCAAATACTACAGCAACCCATACTGTTACAAATTAATCTAACATGTTTTAGTGTAATTTGGTATGCTAGTGAAGAGGTGTGGTCATTTAACACATGCCACAGAAACAAAATATTAGAAGTATTGGCAATGGTGTACTGATTATCCATGTATAGTGGGTGTGTCTTTGAGTTGCTGAATATCGCTAGAAATGCTGTTGCCTGATAGTGTCGCTAATACCTGATATCCCAGAACTTGCTGGTGAGCTTGTTGGGCTGTTCTTGTCGGTTATTCATTAATTAGTGGAACAAGAAGAAAAGCCGTTAATACAGGCTTGTTAAGCAGTGGAGAAATTAAAAGGAAGCCGAAGGGAATTCAGTAATTGTATACTGGTGACAACAATTTGTAATTGTAATGTCAACAAATTAGCCAATTACAGGCCTATTACAGTTTTTTGTATGAGCAAGGTATCAAACAAGTGTAATAGCATTCCTATTGGCTATTTACTACATACGAGCTGTATCGGCGTTTTCTATGTAAACTGTAATACATGTTGGATTATACAAAAAATACGATGTTACAAAGTGTTGTATGTACCATATTAGTAAGTCACCATGCATTGCCTCCACTTGCGTTTGTTTAAATCCGAATGTGTATCATGCTTTCCTTTGTCAAAATCACGTTACCTTATTGTTTATTTAAATTGGCATCACGTGCCGAGCAAGTAGTGTTTTCAGATTGAATAATATCACAGCTCTCGGAGACTTGTGGCCGTTTCTTCGATCTCGAGTGAGACTTGAGAATTCAGTAAGCATGAGAAATGGACTCTTGAAATGAAGAAGATTGCTGACGAAGTTTATTATTGTTAGCCCTTTTGTATACCATGGCGCAAGTATCAATATAGACTCCTTTGTGCTGGTATTGTAGAGAAGTAAGTCTACTTGAAAGAGCTTAGAGGGGGATTCATTACTCACGAGCACTCGCGACTTTGCCTTTGAGCTGTACCGTATAATGGCTAATATTATGACAGCTCCAGTATAACAGAAAATCAAAACTTTGGTGAATCCTGAGTAGGACCATTTTGATAAAATAAATTTTGACGCAATACCTAAGAACTAAGATCGTATTATTTTTAATAATTGACTACATTGGATGATATATTTCAGCGATTAGACTTAATGCCAAAATTGTCAAAATTTCCTGTTAATATACGGTATAAGCAGTAACTTGGTACCTACTATATCGCAGTCACATATGAAAAGCTTGTATGCATTTGTAATATCTTGGGTCAGGTACACATGTGTGGCACATTAACAAAGTTAAACGTCCTCTTAACATCATTATGACCACTATTATCAAATAAGAATGGTAATTTTCTATATTGATATTATGTACCTGTACTGAACGTGTGTCACGAGTTGACCATCTGACTAGTGCTAATACTCTGTTTGCGTTTCTTAAACTCCTTGGCTTCAAATAAATATGCACCCCGTACAGGCTTTGCCTACTGCATATGCCTCCAGCGCCTAACTGGTAAAATTGATAAATAAAAAACTCAAACACGCGAGTTCGATACTTGAGCCATACGCGAGATTGACATGACAAACCTTCTTGTGTGTGCAGGATTATTCGCGAGTTTATATAAAATAGTCAAAGAACTATGGAATGCACATGCGAGTTTACCACACGCTAGTTTAAATTGAGTGGTACAGTCAGCGGATAGTATTACGAGAAACATAGTATACGGATTTAACTAACATCGAAAGAATGGGAATTAACATCCACATCAAACCAGTAACAAAGCATTTTAAAGACATAATAAGCTTGCTACTTTCACCAGTTTGGCTGATTTTCTAAAATACAGACAAGTATAAATACCTGTATCGTTATAGAAAAAGATAATAGCACCAAACTTACATGGCTTACTTGGTAGCTACGCATAATTTTTTACACATAATTATACCAATGAGTCTATTCTGGCACTGATCAAACAATCAATGGAATGTATTAGGCAAGCTAATGCTAACAAAAATTTACCTTCTGGACATACATTATACCAATTAAAGCACTGCCTTATGCTTGTCTGTATTTGTCTCTTGACATGCCTCCTCATGGTGTAAATTTCATACAGATGCACGGGGTGCTTTAACATACATACATACGTACGTACGTACGTACGTACATACATACATACATACATACATACATACATACATACATACATACATACATACATACGTATCATCTAACCAATTGCATAATGTGCTTACTTTAGGATCAGTAACATTGAGAGTGATTCCAAGTTTTGTAACAACAAGGGTAGTACTGGATTTTATATCATGACCTTTTAAGGTCATCTTTTTACCATGTCTAACTCTTTCAAGTGGTTTATTGTTATACAAAACTTGACACTGTGACATGGACTGCTCAAGCTTTCCTTGTAACATAGGGAACAGGTCATCAATCAGAAAATTCTATATCAATGAATATTGCATATAATATCACAATATTCAAAGCATGTACACTATTAAACAAGTATAATAAGTACGTCTGTGTGTGTATAATTCAATTTAAAGTATTTGCATGTAACTTGTCAATATGGCTTCCAATAAAAATTGCACTAAAACTTTTTGAAAATTGTACCACCTTTTCTCCCACTAGTTTACCATATAGCGGTTTATTTTCGAGGGGCAAATATTACGTGAATTGGCTCTCTTTTAGAATTCGAGGGTAAAAATTTCATGAATCTTTCACCGACGCTTATAACTTGAGATGTCATAACTTGTGGCGCTTACATCGATCACCATAAAATGGATCGATTCGATGATTAGAGGATACCATATTTATAAAGATATACATATGGCACGGGGAAATTTTACACTGCGAAACTGAAAGTTTTAATCCCAGTGATCCTATGCTGTGGCCATGTTACGTGGTGGAGTTGTAGTTGGCCACGTGCCACAAATTATTTCAGCCGCTTGTTCAGCAGCCGTTCGCTTTCCAATTGCAGCCTTTTCATCAGCAGAAAACTTTTCATATGTTTCTCTCACAGATTTGCCCTTATCTTTTGCCGAACTGCTGCACTCATCACTTGCCTTTTCGACTAGTGGCTCCACTACACTGTTCACGACTTTAATACGAGAAGAAGGAATCGCCTCTGACAATGGTCCAGTAGGCTCTGGAAGCAGCGACTTTGGTGGTATATCTTTTCGCTTAAAATACTTAAAAAGAGACATAACTCGCACATGACATTAACACTCGAAATATCGCACAAATGGAATGAATTATTATAGAACATTTTCGAGGAGGAAAATTTTCATGAATGGCATTCGATTAGCGAAGTTCATGAAAATTTCCCCCCTCAAAAATAACCCGCCATACAGTATATTAATGATTAAATAATTACTACATAAATAATATCTATGTAATTTAACGTAAATGAATATGTGACCAGATTTGCAATAACCGACTGTATTGTTACAATAACCGACTGTATTGTTACAATAACTGAAATTCATTTTATTGCTTAATATTGTAGCCACTCTCAAGCACTATCCAGACACAGCAAAACATAGCTATAGATGGCTGGGTCTACTTTTACAGACTGCTTTTCTCGACCCTGTCAAGCCAATAAGGTTCCCAACGGAGACTGTGAGGCCACTGAGGTGCATTAATAAGACTGCATGGGATGCCAAGCTGTACCAGCCCTCCGTCTCGGCCTGACCTATGATGTGGGCCCACTACCACCCTCCATCCTCCTAACTCACCACACCCACCCACCTCGACATTTATGAAGTCTCTCAAAATTCAGCATTGCTAACAAGCTAACAGCTTTGTTCACACATTGCTAGCTATAAGACTGCTCTACTTCTGGTGTGGCTACAGTCCACCACAAGAGAGCTACAGTGGCTTCAATATATTTTAAATTAGTATTTCTCGAAACATAAAATGTGACAATACGGTCAGTTTTGTGAATCTGATCGACAGATTTATGTCTGTTACCAGATATAGCCATACATACAATATAAATGTATAATCTAACCTCAGGATCAGAAGAAGGAATTTCCACCTCATGCATCCCTCCATCTAATCCAATAACGTAAAGGGAAAATCGCTCAAGAATGATCAACATAAGTGTACTGCCATCAGTAACTCCATAAGAGGTAAGTGTCTTTTGAAGGTCCTCTAATTTTGCATTATTGCCACCTGCAATGGGTAGTAATGCAACAAACACTAAATACAAATCAGTAATACTATGAACACCAGGGCTATGCGATAATGAGAATATTTGCAATTGCATGTGATTGTTGATTTATAATCACGATTGTTGATTCATAATCACGATTGTGCGATTAATTGCACGCTATATATTTCAAAGGTAAAATTAATATTTCCAACCATATTTCCAGCAATGAATTTATCATTTTACATGCCATAATTTATATACTGTACATGTACAACAAGCTCCTCACATAATACTGTGTACATATATGAAAATTCTTAAAAACACAGTACTTAATGGATTTGTGACTAATCGATTATTTATTGCTTATCACGATTAGTATTATTTGCATAATCGAGTTAATCACACAGCCATAATGAACACATGTATATACGTAGGCACAATTCACAAACATTATTTACATTTGCCTGAAGCCTTATTACTTAGCTAGCCATCAAGACCCTAAAGCTTACATGCATGTGTGCTAACTGATATTACTAAGTATCAATTAATTTATCAAACTTAAAGGGACAGTATGACACTATGAAAGCCATTTAAGTTTTATGATTTCATGGGCCGATGAAATAGTGCGAATGACATGAATAAATGGAAATAAACAGAATTATACGTAACAGTGAACTATCGTAAAACATGGTTGTCCTACAACAAGATAATTATGAAGACTGGGATTCTCGGCATGTAAATGAATCGGTTTGCTAAAGCAAAGTTGAGATGGAGAGAAGAACCTGGGAGAGCCAGTGTTACAGCACATCGTTGGCAGGTCCATTAACAGAAACAGCTCACCATTCATTTTTTGCGTTTCCAGCCTAAACAAAATCCATCGCTGTACTTCAGGAATGAAGTTGCCCACCTCTAGTAGGCTAACTGTAGTGATAACGTGGTTAGTCTGTTCCACCATTGGTTTAACACATGATATAAAAATACATATTATTTTTAACGTCATCTGTTTACAAGATTTTAAACAGCTTCGATAGTGCCACACTGTCCCTTTAATTAACAATCCAGCACCTAGCAAATTATCTATGTGAAGAGGCTAAGCTTGCATATTTGACTGAAATAGTACTTAGTATAATTATATAAATTATACGTATGGTTGGGTTTTGCTCAGAGAGTGATATTTTCATTCCAAAATAATATTTTATATATTTCATTTTTATACTTGGATGTAGCTCTGTATGTCTGCTATATTTAAAAATACTTTGCATATACAAAATTGATGACAACTAACTCATACCTGGAAATACTAATCGTTGTCTGTGAGGAGGTAGATGGTTTTCTTGGCATTCCTCAACTTTCTTCTTTAATTCCAAAATTGTAGTATTCTATTCCAAATATATGTACGGTAATACTAATGTAGGGATTGATAGAAGGGTAAACAAAATTCAAAGCATTGGTTACTGTAATACTATTATTAACTCTTTGTAATACTGCCACACACAATAAAAAGGTCTGATCATAGGGCAAGCCCGAGGCATACAATAGTTGATGCATAGCTACGTACCTACGTAGCTATACCAGAGTGTGCATGAACTAGATGGTATTATGAGATACAATTGTCGGGGTGCCACTATAATTGATAAAAGAACCTACCATCTACACACAAGTGAAATAATTGGAATACCTAATTTTGTGGACCTATAACTCTAACCCACAAGGCAACCTAACAGATACAAATTATGAGGTTATATAGCCAAACAACTTTCAAGCTAGGCAAATTACTTAGAATTATTTTATGTGTCTCTTGTGTGTAGATGGTAAGTGTTCCGAAATCAGGTCACAATTTCTATCCAATTAGTTGACTGGTTACAATTAATACCTTCAATTTGAAGTATAACATTCCAGTATCTTAGTGAAAAAATTTAGTATAAAGAATTAATTCTACCATAAACATTAATAAATCATGATAGCTGTATATACGTAGCTACAATAATTATTACATATCTTAGAAATTCTAAAATTGAAATCCAGATACATGTAGCCATGCAGCCAGCTTAAAACTGAATTCCTACTGTGATATTGAAGGCAACTCTTCTTTCAACACTTCACTATGTATATACGTACCTACATGGCAAAACCACTGTTAAGACTCAAGAACTCTTGTCTTTTTATGTACAACTGATAAAAACACCCTTCACCTATTAATGCATGTGATAAAAAGTATTACTCCTTCTTTGGCAGGAATTCACAAAGCACTATTACTAAAGCTACGCCCATCAATACTATCAATGGCAAGTATCATAATTATGAAGAACCATGGAGCTTGTTTAACCAGTTATTAAGGCTTCGTTACATGTAAGTAATACACACACTGCAGACAAACGCAATTTGCACACCTGGATTAGAATAATAACATTGATTAAATAAGTGATCAGCTCTTGGAAAACCTGACATGTTCGCACTTGGTTAAATTTTGAGAAATACCTTTCAAAATTGAGTGTGTGTATGATGTTTTTGTGTGTGTTTCACTGTGTGTGTATGAATGTGTATGTAAGTGTGATTGTGTATGTATGATGGCGTTTGTATGATCCTGTTGGCTGCCTTGCATTATCAGCAAAAACTATTAGCTTTCATATAGCTAATGGCTGGTGGCTGCATTTAGGGCTTTTGAGAATACTTTTGTGAGGTGTGTACTAATTTTAAGCCAGCGTAGTAAGAGTCACAATGAATTATTTAGAGTAGGAAAGGCCACCGAAAGTAGCCAGAAGCACTTATACCACATCACAAGGCCAAAGAGGCATCCAGCTTAGCAATGGGAGCAGTTCCAAGTCCCATCCACCTAATTGGTGAAATAATGAGTACCTTGATTAGTACTAAAGGAGAAGTTAATTTTGTACTGTGAAAAACGGAATTATAATTTGGGGAATTGTCACACTGAGCTGGCAAATATACGTAGCTACACGCAGCACACTACCAAGTTACATGGAATGGTTCAACTACTGTTAGAATTACTAAATCTTACAGGCCAAAATCTTGCATTTTTAAACCAGGCGCGCGCCTGCTTTCTTGAAATTGTTTTCGTGAAAACATCGGTATGTGTGTGTGTGTGTATCCGCCCCCCAGGCTTTAAAAACTATTCACGTGAAATTAGCCGTTTGTTCCATAGTAAAAGCCGTTTGAACAGCTGTACATTACTAACAAGACAGAGCGCTTCAGTTTTGAAAGTGGGCATGCTGTGTGGGTTGCGGAGCTTATATTACAAGACTAGCCTATAGTGTTACAGTAAGAATTTTGGCTTAAAACAACTTTGTATTACGTACTGTTATCACTAAAGTACCAGAATATAAAGCCGGTTTAAACAAAAGAATTAAATTTGTATGCTTTGCTATGTGCCCCTTAGTGATGAGTCTTTGCTCACATGACTTACTTGTGACGTCATTAATTACTATTACAACACACTGAATAGCAGTTGATTAACAGTGGTTTAACTTACACATCGCCTAGTTTTTAGAACATCAACTTGTTTGGTTTAAAATAAATTATACACACTGTCAGGCAATAACAGTATACATACGTATGCATTCCCATTTTGATGTCACAAAGTACCACACATAAAATCGTCTCAAACAGCTATTAAGTTGTTCATTCTTTTCACTACTACAGATGGTTAGCAATAACAACTGCACCATATACGTAGATGGTTGCAATCTGAAGAAACAGTCATGTGATCCACAGACCTCACGATTGAAACACAGGAATAATTAATGTACACTGGTACACATCCCTGAGTAAAAGTCTTTCTTTTAAACTACAGATTTTTCCTTTGATCTACTGAAAGTAGTCCACTGTAATGTGGAAGGGTAACATTGTAGCTATGTATATACAAATTCTTCTAGAAGTATGAATTTTAAAATCTAATTATTAGTATTGAAATTCACAGTGCATTTAGGTCATCTGCCAACTGTTTACCAACATCTCTTAAAGATCCTGGAATTTGGAATCACTGCTTTCATTGATATACTTGTAAAATATTGTATTTCTCCGTATATTAGTAATCAGATGATACGTATTTCCTTATTAGGTAAACAGGATATCAGGAATCTCCGAAGAATTAGTCACCATCGATCCCAAAAGACATCGAAAAAAGTTCGGACCTCTCAACCAAAAATTATTGCTAATACTATGCAGCTACATACATCAGTTAGCTAATATTTATTTATTCTCCCTGGGTGTGTGCCCTATTATATAATGTACACATATGTACGTAGACTATATTAATAATGTTCATCATGCTTCTGAATTCGTCATCAATAAAATTACGTTGCATTATCGTAATATGTTACATCACCTGTTAATTAAGGCAGGAAAGACTTGTAAAGGCAAGTGCCAGTTGTATGAGTTGTTGTATTATCATCTTCTCAAGTTCTGGAACTTTGCAGTCGAAAATGGCAGCAAAATATGACTTTTAGCCGTTTCAGACATCGTGGGGAGCTCAAAACGACTTCCCAAATAATTGTGTTTGGTTTGGTGCGAATACAAAATGGTAAGATGTGCTAATGTATTATCAACTATCAACTTACAGGCCCATTCAAAGCTTGAACTTTCGTCACTTGCCCAGTAATTACTTTTACGCTTATGGTCCACTGTGACGCCATCAGTGATCGTCTCTAAGTTAATAAATTAAATTGAATTGAATTAATTGATTCTAGGAATTGTTATTGCAGGGAAATTTAAACTGGAATTCCCCGATTACGTAAGCACAAATCACGTGCACCAACTGATCATGAGGGCTCGCGGCGCTTTGTGCATGCTTTTGTGCGTGGGGTGGTGATTAGCTGTGAAGCAACGTAAATTAGCAGACGGAGGAGGACACCTGACATCCATTTCGCAACAGTGTGAGGTTTTATTATTGCACGTGTAAGATAATTCAATAGTTGAGGGAATATTTCTGACTCCCCTATACGAGCCCTTGTATTAATAGGCCCGGCCGTAAGCATTCACTTGGCAGGCCCCTACTCCCTAGTGTGAATTACCGTGGGATAGTATTAAGCCCTTATCTGCGAGAGTGTTGCGAAGTATAGATTGAATGCAGCCTGGGAGGGAATTCTGGATCCCAACCTTGTCGGGCCTCACTGGTTGCCACTCACCTAGACTACTGACTCAGTATGGTGCCAGACCCGAAGCCACACTCCATCGCTGTAAGCTTTCTCAAAGGTCCCTAGGGAGATAGTATTTATGATGATAAACAAAACAGTTTGGCTGTGGCCAGCTAACCAAGCCATTCATATACCTGTACATGTAAGTAGCTATTACTGAATATATTTGTTGACACTAGCTATTGCTCTGCTGCACACTTGTCAGGACCTAACATCTGTTTATGCACCTATCAATGTTAAGCCCAAGTGCCCAACCTCCCCCCTCCCAGGTATAGGTGGGGATTTGTACAACTTGTTGTTCAAAGGATACACCCCAGGGGAAACAGTGCCTCTCCATAGATGCACCCAATACGCTGGGGCAATGTGGAGATTTGTATCATTAAGTACAGTAGTACTTAATAGTATGGATCGCCATGAAAATGCATGTCTTCCGAAAATATACTCCGTAAAAAACAACCTTTTAAAATCAGAATGCGAAAAACCAACTACAACTCTAGATCTATTGGTACAACACTAACAACACTATAACTTCAGTCAAAGTAGTCTAATGTTGCTAACCTTGCCCACTAGCGAATTTTAAAAATTTTGAAATCTAGTAGATTTTCGTCTGCCTGTCAACAGGGATCAACCTAGAGCCTAAACCGCTGTGTGTATAGCCTGCAATCTTTCTGAAAATAAACATTATTTCCGTTGGCAAGAACCTTTGCTATTCCGATTGTTATACTCACCAGGCGCCATAGCCTATCCTTTGTTCTGTCTTCTTTATCGATTGATCCTCCTTGACTGAAGGGTGACAAAATTTTACGAAAGTGTCAGCATTCCATGGAAGGTGTTAAAATGTAGCAATAACCATCTTGGATAGGTGCATGCTTTACTGATACAATTCATCTTGCTAATAGTAATGGAAAGAAGGAGCTGCATCATCTGCATCCTTCTACAGTCTTATAACCCATCTTAACCAGACCAAATTTATGCGAGCTGCTTATTCTCATTTTAAGTGCCGGATGTTAATTATATGGACATATTAATATCAGGTGCTTATGATGGAACATCGATAAAATGACCTAGTAAACTGCGTATTAATCTGGATATGAGTACAATAGCACTTCCTTTCCCAATACAAGTCGTTTTGCTTGGTACTGTGATGAAACGAGTCTGTTTTAAATGTGGGTGTGGCACACATATAGCGAACCATTTTAGACTATGGAGATACCAATTGCTAAGAAATAATCCTGGCTTGAAACTATTCTTGGGTGCTTTTGTAAAAGTGTTAAGCCTATACGTAGATACTGAAATATATTGCCTGGTTATGGAATACCAGTTTATGGTTAAATAACTATCTAGCACTGAGCCATACTACTGTATGCTATAAAAAGTAAACAAACTAGATTATTAAAAAAATTAAAAGGGGAATAGGGATCGCAATAAAAAGTAAGGAAACATTTACAAGTAGTTAGCAAATAAGTCATCACTCACCACCCAGCATTGTATACTGCATGTGTTTACTCAAGTATACAATTGCAGCTAGGTAGCTACGTACGTACATGCATGCACAAATTAAATACATTCTCTAGCACCTCTACAAGATTTAATCCCTACTTTGGCAGCCAGCATTCAAAGCAATACATCATGCAGCCAAAGTAGGGATTAAATCTTGTAGAGGTGCTAGAAAATGTGTTTAGTTTGTGAATGCATGTACGTAGCTACCCAGCTGCAATTGTATACTTGAGTAAACACATGCAATATACAATGCTGGGTGGTGAGTGATAATTTATTTGCTAACTACTTGTTTCCTTACTTTTTATTGCTATCCCTACTCCCCTAATTTTTTTAATAATCTAGTATATACGTATAATCAAGAGTATATCTTCTATTATTATATACTCTTGGTATAATTATGCTATTTGAATCCATTACAATTACAAATTTCCCACTAGTAGGGAGTATATTTCTGATAGAAGACCCACGAATCCTGACCTATGCATGGGAGGGGAGGAGTAGGGCTTGACATGGATAGGTGCATTATGTATAGCCATAACCAGCTATACTAGTGATATCCTAAACAAAAACAGGCTAGCTATAAATATGTGAGACCAATCAGAAGCCGCAAAAATTGTAAGCGGCTATAAGTGACCAAAAACTTTATAATATCAGGTAATCAGTCTGGCCCTTTTTATGCGCTAGACTAATCAAGTAAGGCCAAAAAGTTATAACTTGAATGATCATACCATAGATAATATATTCCCCTAGGGAGCGTATATTATCTATGATCACACGTACAATGCTTATCCAGCTTCACAGCACTTTTCATTGTATTTCCCCAAGTAATAGTTAATAGCTAGCTACCATAGCATCACAAGTCATGTACGTATGTATATGTACCTACGTATGCTAAACAAAAAATGATTGTATTTACATGCGACCAAAACCTTTGATATCAGTTTAATTATATAAGGCTAAGAAGTTTAGGAGTTTAGGATATAGCTACCTAGAAGTTGAGTAGCTAGTGTACTGGCTACATGCATTAGCTATTAGTCACCTAATTGTTTATCAGCATCCTTTAATTTCAGAGACAATAACATGGCTAGCTACGTACAATAGTTTTAAGGTCTATTTCACAATTATGATTGGCTTTGTCACTTGGCCACCTTTATACTGCTATGTACTGTATAGTGTAAAACGGTGGTGGGATAAACTTTAGTGAATTGGTAACTTTAAGAATTTACCAGGGAAAACTTAAGACATAAAATGAACATTGGTGTAAGGAAAACTTTGGCAAATTGTAATGTGTATTATCCTTTTCTTCTTCGATAAGTCATGCCGTTAAATTTAAAAACCACAATCGTTTATTCAGTCATCATGTGCAGTGCAAAATGATAAGTGGCTGGCACATAAATTGGTCGACTAGGCCTAGTGATGATGACATTGGCCATGTTTCCCAGTTAATTTCAACCATTTGCCCAATATTCATTCGTCAAGGGGGATAATTCTTCACATTCACTGCATCTATTGCTGTCGGCGATACATTTTCACTTAAAGGGCCATTTGGATTTATCTGGCTGGCTTTAAAGGACAGATGAGCTTCAATCAACATAATGCTACCCCCACATTTTTGGTAAAACTTTGGGGAATTACTTTGGATTTGTCAAAGTTTTACCCGGCAACCATTTTATACTACATACGTATACAGTATACCTAATGACTATAGCCTACTAGGGTACAGCAAGTTGATGTTTTACCATCTAAAAGCCAGATGCTATGTAAGTTAAACCACCAGTACTATTAATCTATGTAATAGTAATTAATGATGTCACGAGTAAGTCACATGCTAAACAAAAACACCTTGGGTGTAAAAAAGTGCGAGGTCAATCAGAAGCAGCATTGCAAACAGGTGCGACCAAAAACTTTGATATCAGTTGAGCTAGAGCAACTGAGAGTTTGAGGGCTGTGCTACATGCTAAATAACTCACTCAGTGGTCACATTGCTGTGCTTCTTCTTGGCCTCGCGACTCACTATTGTGAGTCTTGATATGTACCATAGGCCAAGTATTTTTAGCACAGACAAATTTAGTGACTTTCCAGTTAGTTGGATTTAGCACAACTAAGTTTTTACGTTCTTTACCAATAACCTATGTATTAGAATATAACCTGACCAGTGAGTCAGTAATTCACAATTGATACTTAACAGAGGTAGAGAGTGGGTGTAATTAGCTATGAGATATCAAGATACAATAGTGAGTTGCAAGGCCAAGAAGAAGCAGCAACGTCACCACTGAGTGAGTTATTTACATGTAGCACTGCCCAGAAATTTACAAACGCTGTAGCCAAGCCACTATATAACAGCTACGTATATCGCTTAGCTATTATACGTATATATAATATAATGGACATAGCGCATATATAGAATCAATAAACCAACCATGAATGTATAATTATAGCTATTTATTTACAAAAAATATTGATATGCTAAACAAAAACATTTTGGGCATAAAAAAGTGTGAGATCAATCATTGTAAATAATTATACATGCAAAACAACACCTTTGATATCAGTCCAAGAAGTTTAGAAGTTGAATACATGCACTATTAGTTACAGAATTATTGTTTGTCAACATTAATTCTTAATTTCAGAGAAATCACATGATCAGCTAACAATAGGTTTTAATAGTGTGATTAGCTTTGTGAAATTGCTTTGGTCCAGGAAGTCGGTATGCATGTTTGTTTGCTTGTGTCTGCCGTAGGCTATCAAAAACTTAAAAATGGGCATGCTATGCAACTTATAAAAGAAGACTGGCCTATAGGGTTACAATAAGGATTTCAGCTTAATCAACCTTATACCACTTTTAAAAAGTTAAAGCTGGTTTAAATAAAAGAATTTAACTTGTATGCGCTGCTATGTATATACGTATGTGTTCATTAGTGATGAATCTTCGCTTACCTTAGGCCTGGTTATCATTACTAACAATATGTCAATCCAGCAGGAGGAGTGAAAATTTATACTAATTTTGGCAAAAAATACTCATAATTTAGCTACACTAATAATGTTTCTTCCACTTACTTAACTTTTGGCAAAACAGACATCTAGTGCTGTAGCAAAATTAATAATTAACACCTACCTACGTATGTATAACATAAACATATGCATGCCATAATTTTATTCTAGTGTGCTTTAGGTGCAGGCGTCAAGCAGTGGCCAGTGGATGACATGTACGATTATTACTACCACATAGTGCAAAATTTTGATGGAATATTTGGGGTCAGGAAAATTTTAACAAGTAACATTTTGACTTACCAGCTTTACATGCAAACAGCTATTGAAAGAAAACTTTGAATGATAAAATTTTGACAAATTATTAAATTTGACAATATTCCCTTATCAAAATTTTATGTCGTATGGTATTTGGTTAATGTGACAAAATAAGGCTGGCTGAAGCAATTTTGATGAACTTTAGATTACTGGTTTTGCATTAATGAAGGTACTAATTCTCAAGTAATGAGCGAATTAGGTGAATTAGGATTGTTTTTGTTGGGTGTGTTACACTAACAAGTGCCATAAAACTCTCAATAGCTGGTACTCAGGAATGGTGGCAATGATTTCCTTCGTTGTCAATATACCGTTTCTACGTATATAGTAAGAATGTACTACATATGTACGTAGGTCTGTGATAACAAAGCAATAGCTTTTATGGTGGCTTAGCTACTACAGCACCTGCAAATATTTGAGCCTTGCTACATGTAAATAACTCACTGACGATCACTAAGTCATTGTGTACTGCAATTACTGCTTTTTCTTGGCCTTGCAACTCACTGTCATGAGTTTTGGTTGATATAAATTGTATGTTTTGAAGTCAGTAAATGTAATTATAACGAGTTTTATTTATAATATAGTTTAGTCTTGTGTTTTGTTTTGTTTTGTTCTTAGTTATGAGTATGCGTTATGTATGGTTAAGGCTATTGATTGTGTAAAAGCATGTGCACATGACGTCACAGATGTGGCATTCAACTTAAAGAATTACATTTGCCCAGGTGACTTAATTTAAATTTAAAGGTAGAGTCCATTGTAAAATCACTTATCCTTTTTATTAGTTAGATAGCCAGAATGTAACCCGGTTTGTTACTACTGATTCATTACAGTGTAGCAGTATAACTTTTAACATGGTTTGTTTGGTGTTCTAAATCGTCACTGTGAAACCAGAAATGCTTTTTCTGGGGTAGACTTGTAATTCACGTTATTTATTTTATGAAATTTGTGTACTCCAGGAAAGGCTTCTCACATGGTTGCTTTTTATGATTGAATATGTATATAGTACCAGCTAAGATAAGAAGAGCCAACCCTTCTACATATGCGTAGCTATAGAGTTGCTTGGTAAAAGTGAATGAGTAGCTAATGAAAGAGATCCAAGCTTTCTCACCATCCGACTGACAATCATCAAAGAATATGTAGGCAACAACTATTATATGCACATATTCATCATTATGTATTGCCATAGTTAGGTAATTCTGATGGACCGTTTCTTCCTTTTTTCCTTGCTATACTAATGCTATAACCTACATGTACCATTCAACATCCAGGTAACTCACATTATATTTTAATTATAATAACTCAAAACTATATACATAATTATTATAATGCAATTACAAACTGAAAACACAACATTTAACAATCGGCAGTCGTAGAGAAGACACACGGCCAGCTACATGTTCAGCATGGATATTAATGCTGTGAGTGAAAACTATACACACTTGAATGTTACATAACAGCCACTCACCAGACCTCATCACTTACAAATCATTGGCACGATGCCATTACAAAGCACAGTATAGCTTGTCAATCTCCAGTAGATTTGATCATAGAAATGAAATTGGTCTGAATGCTACTTGACATTAACATACTGTTACAGTAACTACATGTCATTTATCCTGCATGGTATGTACTTATGCACTTAAAGATTGCTCTCTTTAACAGCGGGCCTGGCTGTTCAAGGACCAGGATTAGCATAGCTAGAATAAGTAATTCCCTGCTTTTGTGGCTCATGTATGTAAATGCATCCAAAACAGAATGCAATGCAAAACACACGTACATACATAGGAACTGGAGCCACAAAAGCAGGGATTACTTTTTAATGTTAGGCACATAATTATGTACAATCCTCTAAACAATAATTTTACCTTAATACTTCCCTAATTTTACCTTAATAATATTTCCTATAAACAAGGTAAATACCATTCTGTACAGGAAAACATTATTGCTACAACTGTTATTTCATTAATCATCCTGTGTGTTTGGTTACTCCAAAGTATGTACATATACAATTCAATGTCTAGATTTTTAGTTGCTGTACTTTAAAACTGAAGCATATTCAGTGGAGCCCTGTACACAATACATGCACAAAATTAACAATACAAAACATAGCTATTCCAAAACAAAATACAACACATTTTTGTCTATCTGCCTGTCTGCCATAAAACCTATACTGGGGCTAAGAATATGGCTCCATATTTTTCACATAACAAAGTTACGAAACTGTTGTTTATCCACTGTACCTAATGTTTATTTTTATCCTTCATTAATTTTCTTCCTGTATCTATTTTACAAAGCAAGCGACTCACGAAAGAACATGTCAATAGATTGTTAACAGATTTTGTGTCACACAAAAGTACAATAATTATTATAATAATAACAGATTATTAGCAGGCACGATAGATTAACAGATATTATCGTAGGCAATTCTTAGGGGAGGCCTGGTACACGGCCCCCTGTTGAAAAATAAGGTGTGAAATATGTTAATGAAACATTCAATCGTGGTGTTATTTATAGCAGTCTAGCATGACTTCCTAGGCCATATTAAAAGGAGTAAGCAAGAAATATTTAATGTAGTACGTACTTCCTTATTCTCCTGCATCAGGGATCTCACTCAAGCCTCCCTGTATCCTAGAATTGTCACTGGACATGATGTATTGAACAGACATGATTTATTCCTGTGTACTTCAAATACATGATATGATTATCACAGGACAAAATTTATTTAATAGATTTCAAATTTATTTCACACTACTTTATCAAGTTCTTTTGTTAACAAGCACCTGTAGACATACATAATTAAATAGACACCTGAAGTGTTTTTGCTTGCCTGCTAGGTGCCTGAAGGGTAATTAAACAAAAAGTGAGTAGAGATCCATCTCTCAGTGCTCCAAAAAGAAAGAAAGTAAGAAGGTAGGGAGCAAAAATAACATTTTGGCATAAGATAGTAACCGCACATGTTATGACATAAGATGGTTTAATCTCTATTATATGGCCTTTTTAGGTTTAGTGTAACAAGTGTGTATTATTATACATTGAAGTTTTCAAACATAATACTAAATTCCATGATAGAACTTCATTTGTATATGTTTGAAAACTGCTATATTTCCTTATCAGGAGGATAGTTATATAGTCATTGTCAAATACGTATATAAACTTACACATAATATTATTTTCTTTTTATTATATTCACATTTCCTTATAGTGACTGGTGGCTATAGGAAATAGATAAATTAATAGAGGAATAGGTACTTTTATAAACTTATAATATAAAAGTAGAGATACCTATATAAGATCTCAAATGTATTTCTTAAGTCACTCATTACGGTAAAAATCATTGAATTAATATGGAAATGGAAGATAACAAAGGGAACAATACAATAAGCCCTTACCACCAGAGTACTTCTGATAATACTACAGGTACGTATATCATTGTAATTGTGACTGAGTCTGCAGGTAGTTTACCAAGTGAATATTGGACAGAGTTTAAACAAAATTTGTGCCACTCTGCGTATTTCTTCAGTACAATTTGTTTAGTTATCTACATACCGGAGTATTAACTATCAATTGCTGTAGCCTTACAGTTAATGTCAGGCAGTTGTTCAAAGTAGGCAACCCAGAAGGGACTGTTGCAAATAGGCATGATGAGTAATTATCATGGGACCCAGTACAAGTCCAAGGAGACATCCATAGCTAGTAGGGCTGAGCAATACTACCGTTTTGGTGATATATCGCGATATTAAATAAATATCGATATCGTGATTTTTGCTAGTTACTATCGTGATACCCATTGAATAGGACTACTCATCAGTAAAAATCAAAAATGGTGATACACATGCCAGTGGTTTTTATTAATATGATGGACACTAGTAAGGTTCAAAACTGAAAAATGAAAACAAATGCTTTCCAGCCAATATTTGCCAAAACAAATAAAAAGAGTGTGTTGTAAACTTTGTAAGAAAATGGTAAAGTATTGCAGAAATACATGAAACCTAAGAGCTCATGAAATATATCATGAAATAATCGTATCGTGAATGTTTGACAAAGTATCAATCGTGATAATGAAATGGCAGTATCGCTCAGCTCTAATAGCTAGGTGGGGTGTAGGAGCTAGGCATTGATGATTATATACGTAGGTAATCATTTCAGACTATGTACATAGGTATGAGAGGTTAAGCATAGGTTTCAGAGACTACGTAGATATTCTGTTGTAGAGCAGTCAACTACGTAGCTTATTTTACGATCTATAGCTATAATGCATATAGCATGCATTTACTGTAGCTACATACACTGGCATGATAGTAGTCTGGCATTGCTATACCACTTTTACATTTTGCATTTGGATCAGTGGTGAATAGCTTACATAATTCAATTTTATTCTAGAAATCTCCATTTTCAGGGAATGACAATTGGCTATTGATGGCTTCTGTCTGACCAGTGATAAATGACACTTGAAATCCCACTTTTGGGGGTTATTCGCTGTAATTGACACATTTAATTAAACAAGATTTAATAAAGGAAACAGGAATCAACCTCCACAACAGCTATGAATACAAATCCTACTGTGTAGTAAAATCTGCAAAATTTAATCCCTACTTTGGCAGAATAATGCAATGTCTTAGCTACATCAAGCCAAAACATGGAGTAAATCTTATAGATTTTACTTGTAGCTCTTGTTTCTTGCATTTTAATGCGGAGGCCAATCCCTACTCCCTTTTTAGATCATATTGTATGTTTACTTATATTGTATAGTTCTACACTAATAACACTAATATAACATTTTAGTTACGTATGTGTCACTCACGTAAGTTTATGTAACCATGTTGATACAAAGGGTACTTTGCGGCTTCACTTATTTCACATTAATATAGATATTGTGGAGCAGGTCCATTATATCATGTGACATTCCAACATAAACGCATAATATAGGGTTTACCCACGCTCTTTTATTTAACGTGAAGAAGAAAGGAAGATAAAAGTAAATAGTCTAAATACCATGACGCAGTGAAAGAATCTACATCAGAACAAGAAAAGTTAGAGTCAACTGAAACAGAGCACCTGGTTTTTAGATAGTAAACTTGTTAATGCAGAGATCACTCCCTACTCCATTTATTAAATCCAGTATTTTATACATATGTTTATACCTTATTGTGAAGTTACACACTGAGTCTGTTGTAGTGCCATAGCCAAATCCTTTATCCACTTTGGGGGTGTGGTTTTGTTTGACTATTAGACACAACATAGCAAATTAATATAGCTGCCAGTACTTATGTAATACTGCTCATCATAATGGTTTTTACCACAAGTAACACAACCTCCACATTATTTGATGGTGATCATCACATCATTATTGATGGCATGCACAGCAGCTGTTATCACATGACATCATTCATCAAGAAAAAATAAACCTGTCAAGCAAGCTGACTAATGGAAGATGAAAGTAAACACCACAAAAAACAAGAAAATTTTAAGGTGGACTGATATAACTATTATCCTGAGAAAAATGAAGGCTATAAACCAGCCAGTTAGGCGGAAAGTTAATTCTTGTGCTCAGGCAAACAAGAATCTGGTTGTTAAGAGAATTCTATAACTTGACATGTGTTTGGGTGCTTGAAAATAGATTTGTGACATTGTACCATTGTACCAATGGATCTAGATGTATGGTATTATGAGGTTGTTTGTTTGGGCACATTTTTCATAAGCCATAGTTTTCCATGTCAATCCCTAATATTGAGTACTGATATCAAATCTTTGAACTTTTATTCGGGTAGACGGCTGAGCTAGAGCATTTGTGAATTAAACTTTGAGGACGGTGCTACATGTATATAACTCACTCAGTGGTCGCGTTGCTGCGCTTCTTCTTGGCCCAACTCACTATCGTGAGTCTCGATTGTAAAGCATATTTTAAAGGGATAATTTGTTTCTTGTTTATTACATGTGCATAGGTGCTGAGAATAATAAATCACTCCTGATAATGGAAAGAAATGCAAAGTCTACTATGGTAGTGAAACCAGACAATCTATTGAGTACATCTAAGATTAACATCATCATGCAAAAACCTGGTAAATCAAATAATGTTCTGAATAACTGCTGTTCATTTTTTTATCATACAGAGTTTTCCTTTTTGATCAGATATTACAATTTATTGTATCAAAGTCTAATACCAAATACTAAATTGACAATAAACACCTTAAAAGTACATTTAAAGTTCTCCAACTTTATGGAAAACTACATACTGAGTGGAAAAAACCCTAGGATAAGATGTCAAAGAATTTTAAACTTGCTGATTGTTCATTTGGACATAGAGAGAGATTATGTACAGTTTTGTCACTTGATAAACATGATATCAGTAATGACTACTCATCTATCCCACAGATTGAGTACAGGTACATACAGTACATACTGTGTATCTATGTGTGTTATTCTACTGTCATTGTTGCACATATTTTTCTTATATACATATTAAGCTTGGCTGTAAAAAGTGCGAGGTCAATCAGAAGTAGCATTGTACGTAAACAGTTATCAAAACTCACAATAGTGAGTCGCAAGGCCAAGAAGAAGCACAGCAACACGACCACAGAGTGAGTTTATAAATTTACATGTAGCCCCACTCTCAAATTTGCAAATGCTCTAGCTAAGCCAGCTATCGCTTAGTTATTACTAACCCACAACGTTCTTACTACGTATAGAATCAATAAACCGAGAATGGAGGAAATCGGCACCACCATTCGTAAGTACCAGTCATTATGAGTTTTATGACACTCGTTGTGCGACTACATATGACGAACCATCCTTTCACACCCAATTTGCCTGTTACTAGACAATTAGTACCTTCATTATTTGAAGAATCAATAACCTGAAGTTCATTGAAATCAGTTCAACAAGTCTTCTGGTACAGCCTTATAAACACCTTCCTGTCACCACAAAAAATTTTATATGGCAGTCATTTATTTTCCTTCATTTTCATCACACACTTTTTGTGGGCTTGCGAGAGCTTATGTATGAACTCTCATTTTGTACATTCCCTTGTGTGTCTAATAACTCACTTATTTCTTCATGGATTTCAGCCAAATTTGTATCAGCACTTCTCCCATGTATGCTCTACCTTTCATACTATTTTCAGCTTGAAGTACGTGAACACTTGAGAAAGGCTATTACACTGCAGGTTGATAGTTGCCATAACTTGAACCCCCTTCAAATGATTTGCAGACACACAATCTATATTGATGAATCGCTCTGTAGTGAAAGTTAAAAAAATCTATTGCCTGAGTTTTTCAAAATTAATCTTCAAAGTTTAATTTGCAATAATTATTGTGTGCTAGGCAAGTACAAGTTATGCCCATGCAGTACTTCTCTGCTGCTTGTTAGTAATAACATCTGTTTATACTTCCAAAAAAGTAGTGATACGTATGCTAAACAAAAACACCCTGGGTGTAAAAAAGTGCAAGGCCAATCAGAAGCAGCATTGTAAATAGGTATGTGTGACCAAAAACTTTGATATCAGTTGAGGCCAAGAAGTTACTTATCAAAAGTCTTTTTAACTACATATTAAACTGACATACTTGCATATTTTCACAACTATGATTGGCTTTGTCACTTGGCCACCTTCTTCATATCATCATTATAAATAAAGGTGGCCAAGTGACAATACCAATCATAGTTGTGTAAATATGCTATAAATTATTGCATGTCAGTCAAGTAGTTAAGAAGATTTTTGATAAGTAACTTCTTCGCCTCAGCTAATATCAAATTAAGATTTTGGTGGCACATACCTATTTTACAATGCTGCTTCTGGTTGGTCTCGCACTTTTTTACACCCAGGGTATTTTTGTTTAAGTGACCAAAAACTTTGATATCAGGTAAGGCCAAGAAGTTATAACTAACTTCTTTGTTTTTACTTGAATGACATACTTCTTGGCCTTAAATAGCTACAGGTTAAAGGATGTGGTTTACAAAAACAGCAGGACTTTATCATCAATTAACTTTATATTCCTAGTTGATAGTTGACTTATAGCTAGGGCTTTGATGGTATCACCAACAGCTTCACTTAGTGAAAATGACTAGGGTATCTTCCCCTAAAATATCATCACTGGTGAAGTTGTGCTATGTTTCATGTTTGGTACAGACATACATAGTATATGTTATAGTACCGCCGCAAGTGATGTACGGAAAATACAGCACAAGAGGTGGGGGCGAGTGGTAAATACAGCACTCAGCTACGCCTTGTGCTGTATTTACCATGAGACCCCAACCCGAGTGCTGTATTTTTCCGTACATCACGAGTCGGTGGTGCTTTAACTCATTTATTGTTTTTGTTTGGGAGGATTATCAGTGCTATTTTGTAGTGATAGACCCTCAGTGTGATGCTTTAGCCAAGTTAGTATTATTGGTGATGCTTTTAAAGTATATCTAATGTGATGCTTTGTGATAATCTGCCATTCAAGTGCATCGGAGTGGTTGTTCAACGTGTCAGGTTTGAAGCTTTTTAGCTTATTTCAAGGCTTACTGGCTAAAGCAATGTCGAGTGTGCTATGCATTGTTTTTAGCTATTGTAAGGCTTCCTGTATTTTCGCGAGCCAGATTTTTTGGCGCAGGTTGTTATCGCTTTCAGTATAAGACTATAGGCTTACTGTCTGATGCAATGCAGCCCTGTATAAACATGATGCTTCAGTCACAGCTTTTATTGAAACAAGTTAGTTGAATCTTTGTGTTTAGGTGTGGCAATAACCTTTGAAGATCCATTTAAGGAGTGTTAAGAATCCATATAGATGGACAGTAATTATCAAGGAGGGTTGTTTACAGCAGCTGTTGCAGATGATAATTGAAATAACTGTACTGTATTTGCTAACCACAGTGCTGTATTTCCTATACAGCACACTTGATATCTAAAACAGCATACTAGACATTTTATGGTAAATACAGTACTACTTTCTCTTTGATCTGCCCACAGATCTGCCCAATAATTAATGGAACAGACTAAAAAGAGATCTAACTTGGGAGCTGCATAGCTCTAGCTGGGCCACGATCCGATAGTACCTAATTATCAATTTATAGTACACTTTGCATTTGAGAAGCCTTTTTAGCTAGAATATTGGGGGTACAATTTAGTGATGACCAACCATCTGTATAATTATACAGAGCTTATGACTGGCCAGTCATTGGCCAACTTTGGTAATTGACCAACCAAGACCAGACAAATTTACTATAGGGAAGTCAATCAATTTATAATAGGAAAACAAATGACCATACAATTTTTAATTCTTATCATAAGCACTGTACACACACATACATACATATTATAAGTTTTACCTTTCAGGTGTCCACTTGATTATTTATGTTTACGGGCACCTGTTAACAACAGCGTTAACATGGCAGAGTAGCTAAACATTGAAATTTATTTGTCTATATTTTATCATATGTGACTGGCTCTGCAAAACCCTCCATGTTCTCATGCAAATTTTGACCTATTCTTAAAATTTCAAAGTGTCATAACTCCCTAACTATTTATTGTAATGTTATAGAAACTTGCATATGTGTTGACAAAGTATCCTTCTACATTTTGCTATAAAGCATTTAAACATTGATGCAACTATCAGGAATTTACAGCTATTTTTGTGAGGCTATGTAAATATGCAAACATGGAGGGTTTTCGCAGAGCCAGTCACATAATTATTATGAAATGTACTGATCATGAAGTGCACGCTAAAAATATAGCCTGCTTAATTACACTTGTTGTTTACATGGCGGAGACACATAAAAGTTGGACACTATGTTTTTGTGTCAATCCGTACTATTACAAATACTATTGTACTTGATGATAATATGGTTTGGTTATAGAATTTCATGACAATGGAAAATGGAATATAAATGTATCAAATGAAACCAAGCTTTTACATCAGCAATCTCGCTACGATTACAATTATCTTCAATCTAACACAAGTAAGTACTCCATTTATTAGCTCATACATAATGCAAAATCTAAAATCTAAATGTCTATGGTATCTTCACTTTGCCTTTAATGATAAGTATGACTGGATTTACAAAAACCGTTCTTATTGTCACAAGAACTGAAATTCAATGTATTGCCTAATATCACAGCTACACTCAAGTATAGAGGATATGCATGGTCTAAAAACTGATACGAATTTTTTTCTAAAAACTGCCAACGGTGAATGGGCTATCGAGCTCCAGCACAAAACTACTTGAAGATAAGGGGTGTCTAAGATTTCAGGATACCAGAGGTTGTAACAGCAGGTAAGGTAGATGTATAGAAGATATGCGAAGAATCGGCTCTGTGGCTGCTGTGAAATAGCCTAAATAAAGGTTGGAATAACTGACGCACGTGACCGGAATTTATCGCTTTGTACAGCATCTATATTACACCAAAGCTCGTGATACAATCTTACAATAGTAAATGCAGCACTGGCGTTGTGACAGCTTCACTTCCTTCTTGTCTTTGAGTGGTTTTATGAGTGAGCCCGATAGTCGGTTCACTGTTAAGCAAATTTTTTGGTTTTTTAGAAAAAAATTCGTCTCGATTTTTAGGTTTAATTAGAATTTTGTATCAGTTTTTAGACCACGCATATCCTCTATTATCCAGACACACTGGAAGTATAGCTACAGATGGCCAGGTCTGCTTGTACAGACAGCTTTTCCCGAACCTGTCAAGGCACCAAGGTTTATAACAGAGCCTGTGGAGCCACTGAGATGCATTAATAATGCCAAACTCAGCCTGACCTATGGCCACTGTGGCTGATTCTGTCGCCTATTGAATGTACAGCTCAGCTGTCTGCTAATTACTGGGTGGTTTATCCACCCACCCTCCCATCCACCAACCCACCCTTCCGTCCACCCACCCCTTATACGCAATAGTGATCTTACAGAGATTTATAAAAATATCTCAGCATTGTTAACTACGTACGTAGCTAACAACTTTGTTCATATATTAATTGCTAGCTATAAGACTGCTCTACTTCTAGAGTGGATCTAGCGTGGCTACAGTCTACCACAAAAGAACCACAGTTCAATATTTCAAATTGATATTTCTCAAAATATAAAATGTGCCAATCAGAACGTTTTCGCAAATCCAGTCACAAATGTTTTTAATATATACGATATATTGCATCTCATATGTGACCCGGCATGAGAAAATAGGGCTTATGTGCACATAAAATTTGACCATATTTTTGAATTTCAAAATTAAATAACTTCATGTATGCACATGGGATTCCAGCAAAAGTTTTACCATTTATGCAACATTTCATGGGGAATCCAAAGCAGTTTATAGATTTTGTAAATCTTTTACAGAAATGGAGATACATGCTATAATATGAATAGGTGTATTTTGTGTACTTAAGCCCAGTTTTCTCATGCCAGGTCACATATATATAATACTTTATAGCTAATGCTTTTTGACAGCAAAATTTACTTTGCCTAACTTCTGAGGATGGCATGTACAAGCCGATATATCAAAACTTTAGCAGAAAAGTTACGAATTCAACTCATAGGTGTAAGGATTGCATTAAGGATGAAGCAATTACAGATTAATACTCTTTAATAGTACAGTCACCAATTACTGAGGCATATGTGACAATTTTCACTTATATTCACTGTTACATCTGCTGATTTTAGATGCTCAACTTCTTCATTTTATTGTAGGTTCCATTCAAAACCATGCAGTAGTTTCTGATGCCCCGAGGCCTAGCAACATTAGCCAACTGTATATTAGGTGTTCATTTGTACAGTCAAATGAAGCATCAGATGGAATGGCAGACAAGTGCTTAATTAGTATACACTACCAGATTAATGGAAGAAGATTTAAGGCTAAACAAACTAGCTTTAAACAAATTGTTATACCTGATGAACAAGGTAAGCACATACATGCAATTTATAATATATACATAGGAGTTAAGTTATATACCATGGGCAGGGGTGATTTGCCTGATATGTATGTACGTATGAGCCTGAGGGTGAGTGCGTACATATCATGTTATAAATGTGACCTGGCATGAGAAAAAGGGCTTATGTACACATACAATTTGACCATATTTTAGATTTCAGAATTAAACAACTTTGTGTATAAACATGGGATTCTAACACAATGTTTACCATACTTACGATAGTGAGTCGCAAAGACAAGAAGAAGCACAGCAATGTGACCACTGAGTGAGTTACTTACATGTAACACTGCACTTAAATTTGCAAACGTTGTAGCTAAGCCACCATAAAAGCTATAGCTTAGTTATTACAGAGAGCATTCTTACTATATAGAATCAATATACGTACCTATTATAGAGGAAATCAGTGTCACCACTCCTAAATACCAGCCATTATAAGTTTTATGGTGCTCGCCATGTACTCACACCCGACAAATCATTATTTCAGCCTGATTTGCTTGTTAGTCAAGAATTTGTATCTTCATTGTTTGTAGAATCAATAACCCAAAGTTTGTCAAGCCAGTCTTCTGATACAGTCTTATAAAGTCCATCCTTTCACAAAAATGATTTTGCAGCAGTCACTTTTTCATTTTAATCACACACTTTTCATGGGCTTGTGGGAGTTTATGTAAGTGAACCCTGGAAGTATCTTTAAACTTTCTTTTTGTACATCCACTTGTTTGTCTAGTAACTCACTCATTTCTTGTCCCATGTACTCCCATGTACATTCTACCTGTCATACTATTATCAGCCTGAAGTAAACACTTGACTGTATTTGAGAAAGGCTATTACACTGCAGATTGATATTTTCCATAACTTGGACCCCCTTCATATGATTTGCATAAAATTTCAAACACACAATCTATAATATTATTGGTGTATCACGCTGCAGTAAAAGTATTTTAAAAATTTAAATTTACAATATTGTGTGTACTAATTCACATAATTTTTTATTATATAACCAAACTTAAGCTGCTAGTAATAACATCTATTTATACTTCCAAAATGTAGTGATATGCTAAACAAAACACCCTGGGTATAAAAATTTATGAGGCCAATCAGAAGCAGTATTATAAATACGTAGGTATGTGCGATATCAGTTGAGGCCAAGAAGTTACTTATCAAAAATCTTTTTAACTACTTGAATGACATACAATAGTTTATAACATATTTTCACAACTATGATTGGCTTTATCACTTGGCCACCTTTATTAATAATGATGGTGTGAAAAGGTGGCCAAGTGACAAAGTCAATCATATTTGTGAAAATATGCTATAAACTATTGTATGTCATTCAAGTAGATAAAAAGATTTTTGATAAGTAACTTCTTGGCCTCAACTGATATCAAAGTTTTGGTCGTACATACCTATTTGGAATGCTGCTTCTGATTGGCTTCGCACTTTTTTACACCCAAGGTGTTTTTGTTTAGCATATCACTACTTTTTTGGAAGTATAAACAGATGTTATTACTAGCAAGCAGCAGAGAAATACTGCATGGGCATAACTTGTACTTGCCTAGTACACAATATTGCAAATTAAACTTTGAAGATTAATTTTGAAAAACTAAGGCCAGAGATTTTTTTTAACTTTCACTACAGAGTGATACATCAATATAGATTGTGTATCTGAAAGTTTATGCAAATCATTTGTAGGCCACCTTTTTCATACCATCATTCAGAGTACAATGTAATGGTCAGCCACCGGCCATTTTCCAACTAAAACAGAGGATTGGTCAACCAAACATGTAACCATTCAGCCATTTATGCTGACCAATTTTTGCAAGCTTAAAGGGGCTATGCAACAACCCATGCAAGTGTGTAGGCGCGTTGTAATATGAAATTAAGCGTGTGATTACATCATTAATTTTCTCTTCTGTTGTTATGATGGCAGCAGTTCTTCACCGGACATGATGATTTCACACACTGTGAAATTATGTGCTTATATGGGTTGTCACATAGCCCCTTTAAGTAGAAAGTTTACTCAATTATTTTAAGAAATTGGCAATCGGTACATGCAATAACCTATCACGTTGCATTAATGAGACTTATTACCAGAAGCCCAAGGAACCATTAATACAATTAAAGTTACCACAGGCATAAACTAACAATGTATAATAGTTATATTGTACTCTGTGACATTATTATAAAGGTGGCCAAGTGACAACATCAATCATACGTAGTTGTGAAAATAACCTGTAAACTATTGCATGTCTATTAAAACCATTCATGTGAAATGAAGCAATCACACAAGTCCTACTGCTTTTCAGTTTTTATATGACACTTTACTATCATTAAGTACGATAGTACTTAATAGTAGGGATCGACATGAAAATCATGGCATCCAACTTTCACGCGCCTCCATAACACGCCTCACAATATACTTTTAACGAACAATACTGACTAAAATCCGTTTGTAACACTATAACAAAACTTTTCCTTTGTTAAACTCCAGGTGGAAAACCTAAGGATATGATCTGTAGAGAGATTTGAAAATTTTGAAATCTACCAGAATTTTGTATGACTGCCGGCCTGCCCATAAGACCCACTAGTACTAGGAGTATGGGTCAAGATTTTTCACACAACAAAGGAAATTGTGTCCGATTTATGAAACTGCTGTTCCGCTAAAGATTCATCCACTGCGCCTTAGTGTTTCTTTTCATCTATCACTATCTTCCTTTTTCTTTGTTTAGTTTGTAGAAAGGCGAGATATGAAAGAAGATGTTGATGAATTTGCACCTTCTGTTTTTACATCACCAAAACAGCCACTTACACACGTGACATAATTAATAATGTGCCCGCCGTTAAATACTATGAACAGACAAGATGTTTTGCTTGTACTTTATTACATCATGAACTATAGAGTACGTGCCGATATATAACTTAGACAAACATATTTTCGATGTTTTTCGAATGTATTTCACTACAATACAGCTGCTCTGCCAGCATTGTTAACATGTGCCTGTAATAACAATTAGGTAATGTTTTGGCACCTGGAAGGCGATTACTTTTGCAAGCATGCTATAAAAAGCAAACAAACCAGAATATTTAGTAGGGATTGCTCTTGCAATGCTAGCTAAAAAAAGTAAGGAAACAAGGTAAGATTTTTAAATACCATGAGAACACTAAAGATTCTAGCATGATATAATTTATAAAAGTTTAATCCCTACTTTTGGCTCATTTTCAGTAGGTTATTAAGAGTAAGCCAAATGTAGGGATTAAACTTTTATAAATTATCTCATGCTAGAATCTTTAATGTTCTCTCATGCCACTTGAAAATCTTTTCCCATGTTTCCTTACTTTTTTAGCTAGCATTGCAAGAGTGATCCCTACTCACCTTTTTAAATTATAAATTTTTAAATATCAATATTACTGATGGGAATGACTTTAGTAACTACTGTAAGTGCATTGTGAGTTGCTGCCCAAAGAAGAGCAAGGTAATGCCCTGTTAGCCATTCACATCACAATAAAAGGTTTTCATTGTAAGAGTAATTAATGATGTCATGAGTAAGTCACGTGGGCAAAGACTCATCACTAAGGAATTAACACATACAATTTAATTCTTTTGTTAAAAATCAGCTTTACATTCCAGTACTTTAGTGATATAACTTTAAAAAGTTGTTTTAAACCAAAATACACTAAAGACCAGTCTTTTTTATTAATTTCTCTACCCGCATGGCATGCCCACTTTTAAAACTGAAGGGCTCCATCTTGATAGTAATATTCAACTGGTTACATTGAATAGCAGTGATTTAACTTACACTGCACCTAATTTTTGTATCACTGATCTTGAATATTGGTGTTTTAAAATAGGTGTTGCATCACTAAACCCCATTATGGCAGAAGAACATAAATTTCCTCAAAATGTAAATGAGAATGAAGGTATGTACATACATATGTACATACACTCACATAAGTATATTCAACAGTATAAAGAAACAAGGTGTATTTTTATTATATATACATGCATACTTAACAGATTTCACTGAACTCAAAGCTCGTTATCACACTATATTACACTTAATGCCTGATGACTATGAACCAACTGTTGGAAAATTAGTGAATTACATTAGTGATGAACAGATTTGTAGTATTTTGAGTAGTGGCAACTCTACTATTGCTAATAAGATAATACTGGATTGTTTAATTGAGAGGATGAGGTGTAGTGAAGAATTACTTGATCTGTGTGATCAATTGGAGAATATTACTACATCACATGATTTGAAGATTGTCATCAATGAAATAAGATTTGGTTAGTATTAATTATTACATTACATTACATTGTTTAATATTATAATATTCTACTATAGGAGTTCAGCAGAGCATTCAGTTTCCAATCAATGCAACAGTCACTACCAATACTCAATTATTGTATAGTCAACAACATGACTCAGTCTCAACTAGTGAGTTAATAATTCAATATTTTATTGGTGATAGCTTTAAATTAACTCAGGTATGAATAGTCCAATGTATGAGATGATGCTTTCACAGATTATATTAGATCCCAACTCCAAAGGTACGTATTACGTAGCTATCATTAAGTATGGTAGTACTTAATAGCAGAGTATTTATAATACGTATGAGCTGTAGGAAATATGTAATATAGTTATAGCTAATGGATTAAGATGTATGTAATCACTTGGTATCGTGATATCATTATAATCATGCATGGCACTGCAAGCTACCAGTTCTTTGACATCATAAAGCCAACATGCATGTGCACAGATGCCAGCAGACAAGGGCTTGGTTTTGTTTTACAACAGCAGTCCACAGCAGGCGAGTGGACACTAGTACAAACAGGTTCCTGTTTTCTGCCTAGTGCAGAGTCTAAGTATGTGTGGGCAATACTAAAATGCAAGTTGTTTCTAGCCGAGTTACAGCACTTCAAGATCATACAGTCCACTCATGCCAATCCTGAATAGTTACCAGTTAGATGGGATCAAAAATCTAAGGCTTCAACGCCTACACACCAAACTCATGGCTTTTACTTTTACTGCTGAATAGTGTAAGGGAATCACAAACCAAGTACCAGATGCTTTTTCACACAACCCTGTCATGGACCCCAGTCAGCAGAAATGTTAGCAGAGCAGGATGAAGACAACAAGCCAGTCCATATCAGAAATCAGGATGTCAACAATAGCGAAAGATAAGAGAGCACACGAATGCAGAATCCTCGCAAACAGACATGCAGAAAAGGACCACGAATACCAGCAACTCAAGGAAACCATTCTAAATGGATTCCCACATGATAAGAGGGATCTGCCAGAGTCATGTAAGCAATATTGACAAGTTTGCTATCACCTTACAATAGATGACAATCTTATTGTATATGGTTGTCGATTAGTGGAATGCGTAGAGAGATACTGAGTCAACTTTATATAGCACATCAGGGAGCTGTGCTAAGAAGAGAGTTGTACCAGTTAAGAAGAAATACAGACAAAGAGAACAAGGAACAAGGCTAGCAGCACGAACAGATCATGAAAGAAGAAAACATGCCGTACAATTAAGTAGACAAGTCTACCAACAATGAGGAAGGAAGCCCACTATCTCTCATTGTTGCACACCACTAGAAATGATGTCCCCACAAAGTGTGCGGCTTTTCTGGAGCTTTTCACTCAGCTGTAGACATTTGAAGGGCTATGTACTGCATAGCTAAGTCATTAGCACAGCTTCACAGAAATCCTATTTTCCAAAAGCAACAATTCAATCAGTACAAAATAATCTTGTAATGCAACTGAAATGCAGCACTACACACTTCATAGCGATGGTGGCTTGGGATGAGGTGAAGGTGCCTGACTCAATTTTTGACAAGTCCTAAGGGAAAAGGTGGAGTCGCTACTCTGACTTGGTATATTTTGTGTACAATATTCAAATATTGCAATTTCTAAGTACGTATACATTAATCCTTGGTTTGAAATTTTCTTGATATAATCTCCCATAGTTATACGGTATTGTTATTCTAGTTGGTTTGCTTACTTTAAGTACTGCATTTAACAAAATTAAGGCATTATTATGGTATTACCAATGCATTTCAGTCAGTCTTCTTGCGTAGATTAAAATCTTATTTGGTGTGTTGTGAATGTGTATAAAAATTTGGATGCACTCACGTATTTGTGTTATTTAGTACTACCAAACTGAATGATATTGGCAATGTTTATTTAGTTTTAGCAGTACTAAAGAAGAATTACAGAAGATTATGTTACTGTTTACCACAAAACTACATGAAAACTGTGGAAAAAATGAAAAATTTGTTTGGAGTGCCTGATGATATCCTAAGTGCTCTGACAACTTTACCATCTGTTGATCTCATCAATGAAGGAATTGTTGGATTATTAATAACTGAAATTCAATCAGATAGAGATGGACTTCAGCTTTGTGATGTAATGGATGTTCTAGTTGATTGTGAGCCTTCAAGATTGGAAATAGAAGCTCTAAGAAAAGGTAATTACATAGTTTAGATACTGCCAGGAGGCAACATTGGATGTTTTTAAGTTTCCATTAAAATAGTAGGAATCTTGAAAATGTAAGGCTTCCATTGCCAATACGTACCTTTAAAAAGGCTACAACTCTATTGGTCTGACACTAACAACGCTACGTATAATACTTCATTCAAAGTAGCCAGATTCTGCTTACTTGGCTTGCTATCAAGTATTAAAATTTTATTGCATTCACTGTGACTTGTAATTGCTACAAGAAAAGCCTTTGAAATGACAAACTTTTACAAATGATTTTTGTCATTGGAAATTGAAGCACTTCTTGTAAGTGGTTAACCACATTGTTTAATTTGTAATCATTGGATGTACACAACAGATGTTATTCAGGAAAATGACTGAACCTGAGTTTTGTCTGCTAGCCAGCCTGTCAACAGGGATTGCTTTCCTATTCTTGACTGTAACCTCACTTGCATTAGAAGTTGAAGCAAGCTTATAGCTATGGCTTCCCATTCCACTCGCTCAAATATTTATTTAACAACAGTTAAAACTAGCTACGATATATGTACAAGCTATGCTGGACCTACAATCTACAACAAACAAAATGTTTTAATCATGCACCAAACACCAGTTATGTTATCTAGCCAAGGAGCTAGTCACACAAAGACCTTGGGATCTCCATTAAGAACTAAGTAACCTTATATACAGGAGCATTTCATTTTATTCATTTCTTCTTTACGTATTAGTTAAAGCATTGTCGCGAGTGCTACATGTGAAATAAAGCACGAGGCGTGCGGCCGAGGTGCTAATAAAGCACGAGGCGCAGCCGAGTGCTTTATTAGCAACAAGGCCGCACGCCGAGTGCTTTATTTCGCGTATAGCACGAGCAAGGCAATGCTTTAACTGTTTTATAGAATTTTCAAGACTAATGCTTCGATACAAACGCGCTCGCTGGTTGATTTAAGCTTGCTTAACCGTCAGTGGTGGTAACCCAAGTAAGTTTACTCTATTATCACATCACTTACGCGTCGGTGTTTTTAACGAATCTTGCAGCTAGATCGTGTTCTCTCTCGTTTATATTTGTGTTGTATTAACAAGATAGTTGGTTTGTACAAGACGCCTTGAAATGAATTGGAAACAAAAAGCTAGCCGCATCGCGTTGTTTACAGCCTACTGGTATGTAACACATTCCAATGAGTTGTTTACTAAGGCGTTAAGAGTTCCATGCATAACTGTACTTTATAAGCTTTGAAGTTTTATAAAGCACTGTTGGTGGTTAAATAAAGCACTCTTCACACCTTAACAGTGCTTTATGGAAAATAAAGTACACTTTTGCCCTTTGATCCTCCCACGCAAAATACTATAATTACTAGATACAGCACTTTCAGATCTGGTTTCTCTTTCATTCATTACTCTTTCTTTGATGGGATGCCATCGCTGAACTGATCAAGATTTTAAGAATTGACAACTGCACATTTGTACCTATGTAACTTATGGTCTATCCATTGGATAGACCATAAGTTACATGTATACATACACAATTTGAAGGCTGTGTAGCTAAAAATACATGATTAGTTCTAATTTTAGAAGGACCATGCAAGGATGTAGTAATGCACTGATTATTCGGCTCATTGGTTTATCAACCTTTCCAATTAAGAAATATTGGTATTGGTTTTTCTTTAGCAGATATTTCATATTCATTCATAATGACACTAGAATATTAAAAATTGACAATTTAAAAAGGTGAGTAGGGATCGCTCTTGCAATGCTAGCTAAAAAAAGTAAGGAAACAAGGGAAAAGATTTTCAAGTGGCATGAGAGAACACTAAAGATTCTAGCATGAGATAATTAAATTTTATAAAAGTTTAATCCCTACATTTGGCTTACTCTTAATAACCTACTGAAAACGAGCCAAAGTATGGTTAAAACTTTTATAAATTATCTCCTGCTAGAATCTTTAGTGTTCTCTCATGCCACTTGAAAGTCTTTTCCCTTGTTTCCTTACTTTTTTAGCTAGCATTGCAAGAGCGATCCCTACTCACCTTTTTAATTAAATTTTAAATTTTTAAATATTCTAGTTTGTTTGCTTTTTACAGCATACTTGCAAAAGTAATTGCCTTCCAGGTGCCAAAACACTACAAATCCTCCTTTCAATCTTCTTCTGTTGCCCAGTTTGCTGGTACAGGTGTGCAGGTTACTTGTGAAGGTCGGCCTTATCTTGGAGCTGCCATAGGCTCACAGGAGTACTCTAAGAAGTTTATTGATGACAAGTTCAGAGAGTGGTCTGCTGAGGTGCTCCTGCTGGCCAAGATAGGTGAGAGTCAACCACATACAGCTTATTCTGCCTTGACACATGGTCTTTCTAGCCAGTGGCGCTATGTGTTTCGTACCGTCCCCAATATTGCTAAGTTTTTACAACCTTTGGAAGATGTGATCTGCTGCATCCTTCTTCCAGCTGTGTTAGGAATTTCTCCACCTAATGATACTATTCGTAGTTTGGTGGCTTTGCCTCCTTGTTGGGGGGGCTTGGGTGTGTTCAATCTTACGGTGCAATGTGCTCATGAGTACTCTGCTTCTGTGGACATTACTGGACCTTTGTCTCAGTATATTGTTTCAGGACCCTCTGGCCATATGCTCTTCACTTAGTGTTCTCATGACGCCTGTAAGCAGCAGAGATGGAGTTAATGTTGGATGGAGCATAAGGATTGAAAACTAACATATCCACAAAGCAGCATTCAGACCGACTCCCCCAAAAACCAATCATCACAATATCTAACCGTGCACTTTCCTGGGTGTTTGCTGTAGACAAGGAAAAAGAGTTAGGATTACTCACAGGTTGCAGCTCAGGTTCAACCTTGACCTGGTGGCGCACCTCAGTCAACAGACAAATAGTGAAGTTTCAAATCTCATTATGACAAAGGGAAGGAGGACCACCCTTGGAGCAAGACAAGGCGTGATCAACTGAAAAGGCAGCACCAAAAGCACAGTTAGATGGTGTCTGAAGCAAAGGCCAACCATAACGGAGGGCTATAAGGCAGCCTTATGTAAAGTAAAGCCATACTCTGATAGGGGAAGAGCGAACAACCAAGCAGAAGCCCCCCTGATGGTAGCAAGATCCCATGCAGTTTGTAGTGAATAATTCAAATGACTACGAAGACTAGAAGAAGTGTCAGAATATGAGGACTACCTGGAATGGCAGATGATAGATTTCCTAGAAAGCTGTTCAGTTCTCATCTGAAAATAATCAAACGGTTGCCCTGGAGACAGAGCATGCTTCGTTTACACCCATCATAATGTCAGCTAGAGGGTATTTAATTCTGGAGGCGACCACTTTCTACAGAAGGCTTGCTTCACTATTGGCTTCCATATGGGGCGACGATTACAGTGTAGTGATGGGCAGGCTCCACTGCCTTTCCTTTTCACTTCTGCGGTCTGCCATCGCATGTGTGCGTGGTCCTTGTTCATCTATAGGACATTTTCATCGTGCTCCACCACCTTTAGACTTGATTCGGGTGGAGTCTAATGTTATTACAGTCTCTTCTTTTATAATTTTCTGGCCTTTCTACAAACTAAACAAAGAGAAGCAAGATAGTGAGGGGTGAAAAGAACCATGCACTAAGGTGCAGTGGGTGAATGTTCAGCGGAACAGCAGTTTCGTAAGTAGGATGTGATTTCCTTTGTTGTGTGAAAAATCTGGAGCCATACTCCAAGTGCTAGTGGGTCTTACGGCAAGCCGCCAGGCAGTCAGACAAAATTATGGTAGATTTCAAAATTTTCAAATCTCTCTACAGATCGTATCGTTAAGTTTTTCACGAAGGTACAGTTTCGTTATAGTGTTACAAACGGATTTTAGTCGGTTTTTTCATGAAAAGTATATTGTGAGGTGTGTTATGGAGGAATGTGAAAGTTGGATGCCATGTTTTTTCTTGTCGATCCCTACTATTAAAGTACTACCATACTTAATGATAAAGGTAGATGATGTCATCATTTTAGTGATAAAATAATTATTGGTTATTTCAGTGATAACTTTAATGAAAAGGAGTAGCTAGAATAATTAAGGATGCTACGTATGCTCTGATATGGTTAATGATAATTTCATAGCATAATGATGCCTGTTGTTGGCAGAAGCTATGTTAATATCGGACTGGTTATTGCTATCGGCCAATGTTAGAAAAGCAATATCGGTTAATCGGAAGTTCAGAACATCAGCAAAATCTCATATTGGTGTATCACTACAAGGATGTATATGTGTGGCGCAAATCGGCAGACCACACTCGAATTTATAAAGTAATTAGCACCTAATCTGTGTATATATACAGCCATGCAGAGCATATGATATATACAGCACTGTGAGAAGCCTTTTATAAACTGTACTGTGCCTCTTTAGCTGGTGGTTTTTAAGAGACCTCCTGAAATATCATGAGTGCTTCATATAAGGGGGTTGGGAAGAGGTCTGTAAAATCTGGATGCCATTTTTAGTGTGGATTCAATAGCACTACCATACGTACTTATATTTTACAGAAATTTTAGAGGCTTTTAATACTCCACCATCAACAATTGTAACAACTACAATTACAACTACTATGAGTAATAATGATGATGATAATCAACAAACAAGTATATCATGTGGCACCACTGAAATATGTCAAGCATCAAATGTACCTTCAGTGAACCCTACAGTGACTAATGTTAACAGTACAACAACATTATTGCAACCCAATCAAGGTACATAGTATGTTGAATGTGTTGTGTTGGCAATAAGAGGACTAGTTTTTGGCCCAGTGATAATTGTACTATAAGTTTGATAAGCATGGATCACTACAACTAATCACAAATGGGATCATACAGTAGACAGTAGCTAATTTTCTATACACACACTCATACGTACGTAATTGTGTCACAATATTATGTGACTGTCCGAGCAAAATCTAGCCTACATAGTACACAACTCTAATTTTGCCAAGTTAATGGACAATAAAATCTATTGAGATATTATACAAACCTCAGCAATGATAATGTGATATTTCTTCTATAAACCCTGTAGCTAAATATCGAGGGGTCTGACACACGATGGTTAGATTCAATCTTTGTCAAATCTTGTCTAAGATTTGGAATTTGAACATGGATTTAAGGATTTGAAATATTTATTTGTGTTATTAAAATTACTGTTTGTCGGACTTAAGCTATTGTATACAAAAGTTTATGGAAATTTACTAATTTAAATTTGGGATTAAACGATTTGAAATTTCAAGATTGTACGTAAGTAAGATTTACTCTTTTGTTAGCCTAGATTTGGTCTGTGTCGGACCCCTCGGTAAATATGGACTCTCTATGTCTTTCCTAACAAAAGTAGCTATAAAGCATTAAAGTGGCAAATTGTAAGTGTGAACAAAAGTTACAAAACTATATCTTTACAGATAAGCACCAAGTAAAATTTATGCAAGTAAATACACAACTTGATTATTTGTGACCAGATTTTGGAAAACAGTTTCAAATCACACATGTAATTCAGTGTATTTCTGCATTTTGGAAAAATATAACCAAATACAAATGTGTGATTTGGAACTATTTTCCAAAATCCATTCACATTTTAATTTGCTAGCAACATTGTTTTACACGCATGTACATAAATATTGTGTAAATATGTCTCATGTACAGATACTTCTATATCAAATCTCCAAGAGCAACTGAGATATAAAGATAGACGCCTACAAACAGGTTTGTGCATGTGCACAGTAATTATCGTAATTTGAGAGCACGTGTTTCATTGTTAGCTTTTACTTAACTTTGATGAAAATACAACAAAAATGCTACAGTTTATAAAAGTGTGAATGGATCAGGGCTGTAGGAAGCAATTTTAAGGTGGTACAGTTATTTGGTACAGATAGTGTAGAAAGCACATTCAGCATGCATAGCATGCTGCTTCTAGGGAAGTCTGGTGGCATGCTCTCCAGGAAAAATTTGAAAATGAGATTGTATTTGAGAGCATTTTTGTCAAATTTTGCTTGTATTATTAGCTAGGCTATATAGCTATGCACATACACAACCACTGAAATACGTAGGTTGGGAAGAACAGTAAACAGCTTTACATGATAGGTTAAAATACAGCTAGCCATACAAAAACTAAATGCATGCAATTATAGCTATAAGGTATTTGCTAGGTAGCTATAGTACGTAGCTATACAATCAAAATGTCACTTCACTTAGTTATGTAAAAGTTCCAAACAGAGTTAACCTATGTTCACTGCCAGTAACAAAATCATTAGCTACTTCAACCATGTTTAGATGATCCAAGTTTTGCTTGTGTATATGAAGCACCATTAAATTATTTATCCTTAGTTGTGACATACTGGTTCTTAAGTATGTTTTAATTAAACGAAGAGCTGAAGCCGAATGCTCACTGACTGCATTAGTAGCAGGCATCGCAAGAAGAAGTCGCAAAAGATAGACAACTTCAGAGAAGTGACTTTGTTCAGCTTGTGATAAAGACTTAAATTTCTCAACAATGTCTCTGAAATCAGGGCTTTCCAAATCACTACAAAGTGATTCGACCATTGTCAGTTGTGTTTCTAATTTTGCTTTATCTATATCTCCACCATAAAAATCAGTGACAAATAAAATTTCATTTTCAAACTGTTCACCATTGGCTGATTTGAGAAGAAGATCTTGTATCTTGATGTATGTTGTATACCCAGGTTGAGCAAATCTTTTCTTAACAAAATTATTAATGATTAAACCCAAAGCTTCTAAGTATTGCTGTTTGTAGTAGGATTTAGAAGTGTTATGAAAATCTCCTGAGGATTCACCTACTTCATATCTGCGTGGTGCTTTTCTCCGCCTTGGAAGGTCTGGTTCTGAGATATCATGTTTGGATTTAATAAGTGCAGCTTTACCCCAAAATAGTTCAAAAGCATCATATGTTCTAATTTTATCCAATGTCTTTTCTGTTAATGAGACAACATGCTGTCCTTCTGCTGCAGAGAGGTGCTGATGTTGTAGAGTGCGGCTTAAATTATCTATGTTTCTGAGTATTACTTCACCAAGTAATATACCAAATAGGTAATTGAAGGTCTTCATCTGTGCTTCAACACCTAAAATTCTAGCTTTAGTTTTCTGTATCCTTTGTACAGTCTAAACATTCTGGCCAAAGATCCTGAAAAACTGTGTAGTTTTCAATTACACTAGAAAGGGATGCTGCACGAACTGTCCAGTGGGTAGGGCAAAGTACACGAAAATCAATTGTACCAGGACAAACATCTTTCTTAATTTTATCAAACATACTGTCCCTACGAGGTGAGTATTTGAGCAACTCGCAGATCTCATACATATGTCACATCTAGTGCATTTTTACTACTGTACTTTACTATTTTTGATTGTTACAGGTTGCTAAATCAAGACTATGCCCATAGCAATGGGTAAAAAGTGCTCTATATTCCTCAGCACTAATTTGGGTTGCAACACCTGATCTAATACCACACATAATAGTAGCACCGTCATAACATTGGCCTCTGCAGTCTTCTAATTTTAAGTTCAAGCGTATCAAGGTGTCCTTTATAACATGTACTAGTGTAGCAGCATCTATTCGATCAACGCTGTATAATCCTATAAATTCTTCATGTGGATTTAAATGATTGTCAACCCATCTCAGACAAATTACAGGTTCCTCCTTATTAGAACTGTCAGCCACTTCATCAGCCATTATGCTATACCATACCCCATTCTGTATGCAACCTGCTATTTGTCGCAGAATTCTCAAAGCCATGATTACAATAATCTCATTCACCGCTGTAGGATTGGTATACTTATCTGTCTTCTTACTCAAATAATCATGTATACGACTATCATCATTGGCTCTTAGCTTTAAAGGCTGAATGAAGTTACTGTTGTCTTCGTTTCCATCACCATGTAGTGCTATGCCTTGTCATGCAAGGAAACAAATATTTTGTACGTAGTACCTTAAGAAAATATTATCTGTTCATTTGCTTCTCTTTATGAGCTACATTCAAACTTTCACCGATGTCTTTCATGGTACTTGGTAAAATATATAGCTTTTCCACTGCATGCTTATGCACTTCGCTGTCGTCGTGCTTTTTGATTGCCCTAGTTGCATCTTTCCAATAGGAAAAGCCGTTGACTGTGAACGATGGTTCCCAGTTACCCATTGATGCAGCCACCTTCTTCGTGATTAGCGCTTTACAACAAGTGTGGCAAAATACATTATCGGTACTTGCCTGATAATGTAACCATTTCCATTTCCTGAACCACGCAATCTGGCAACATCTACGAGTGGCCTTCTCTGATTGGCCAAACGATCTGTATGGCAACGTGGACTATGATGTAGGGTGGTAGGGCTGGTCTGAAACACTCAAAACGTCCTCTAACTTGATCGGCATTGTGACACATGCTACTTTCAAATTCCGGTAATAATGTTTAATATTAAAAAATAATTTTATCGCCTCAATAAATGATATTAGTGCCTATACTAGCTCCTTTCTAACCTTCAAAAAGTGGTACGGCTGTAGCCGTACCGGCCATACCACTTCCTATGGCCCTGTGGATGCATGTTTACAATAAAATGACTTAAGCTACAATTATGCACCTAACACGCACATAAATAAATTAACGTATCATACGTACAAAGTAAAGAATGTGATTTTGTAACCCATTACTACAGCTAAGCGTTGTATTCCCAAGAAGAATACCTCCACGTGTTTCAGTAATACACTCTAATTTGTGCCTATCAAGGACGTGCATGCATACATACACGCATACAATCGTACACCTATACAACACTAAGTACTTCTATTTTGTGGATCAGGAGTATATTTATCATATTCATATAGGATACAATTATCTATGGCCTCCAGCACTACCAAAAAATCATATTAATCGCCAAACTTTAATGGATGAAATTGCAACTAAGTTATTACAAGCCACCATTGACCCTGATAATTATGAAACAACATTAACTATTACTGGAGCTGGTGGATTTGGCAAGACAACTACTGTAATATCATTGTGTCATCATCCTCTTGTAAAGGAACAATTTACTGATGGCTTTGTTGTTATTGAACTAGGACCACAAGCTACTGATCCCAGTGTTAAGCTGAGTCAACTATATCATTTACTAACTGGTGAAAACTTAAAACAAGGTAACAACATTTACTATGCTGAGCAAGAGATAAAGCAACTTACACGTGCATATTTTTGTAATCTTCTGATCATCATTGATGATGTATGGCATATGGAAGATGCGGAACCACTTGTAAAAGCATTTTCAAACTGTAAGACAATCCTCACTACTCGGATGAATGATATTGAGCAGTTTATACCATCTCAACATTCGGTTACCATTGGTCCAATGACAACAAAAGAAGGGATTTCTCTACTTACCAATGGAGTCATTGATAGTAGTCAACTTTCACAAGAGGATGTGAGCTTACTTGATGAACTAGCTCAAGATGTCCATTTATGGCCACTGCTTCTGTCCCTTATCAGAGGACAATTATCTCATAACCTGAAACAATATCATTTGTCTTATCACAAAGCGATTCAAAATGTACAAGCTAAACTACATCAAAAAGGCTTAACAGCTTTTGATAAGAACAACATTGGTACAAAAGAAAAATCTCGTAAATTCGCAGTGAAAGCTTGTATTGAAATGACCTTAGAATTAATTACAAAACCCATATCAGATAAATTAAAGTCGTTAATATTGTGGACAGGAATTGGTACCTCATTACAAACAGAAGTATTAAACAATTTATGGAATATCGCTGAACAGGAAGCAACAGACACTGTTGATGTGCTGTGGGGCTATGGCCTAGTCCAATTTATTAATATCACAATATCTCCTAACAGTATTACACAACATTGTGTGGAGGTTCATGCTGTTATCAGCCAGTATATTGTTGAATGCATGGATAGCAATGAAATGATTATCCTTTCACCAGTTAGTAGTGTTGGACTAAACACATACCAATCAGTTAATGAGAAATTAGACACTATATTTCATCTGTCGTATGGAATACATGATCCATCATCACTAACAACTGTAGATTTCTTAAAGTATAGACTAAGTTATATTGAAAATCTTAAGTTACCATGGTTTCTGAAATCAATTAGTATGTACACAGTTATTGACCCTCATCAATTGATACTACAATTACAGCATATAAGAGATGCTCTAACAAACCCGAGATTCAATGCAAATTTATTGCCATACTTTGTTAAAGACCTGGACTCATTAGAAGATGACTGTAAGAATATACTAAAAGATGCACACAAAATATGCAGGAAATTAAACCAAAGTATACAAAAGAATCTTTTTAAGAAAAATTATGATGAAATAATTCAAACTGTAGAAGAGTTTCTAAATAGTTATCCTTTGTGCAACATAGCACAAAAGGCTGTTGCCATGGTGGAAAAAATAAAGCAATGCTGTGGTGGCAAGTTACTGGATTACATGACAAAAAAACATGACTATATACAAACTAAGATACCCAATTACCATTATCTTTCTACTTTAATATTTCCTTACATTATACTATATGTTAAAACACACAAAAAAATTTCTCATTCGTTATTAACTGGATCACCTGATATTGAGCTAACCTATCACTACTTTAGGTCTGGAAAGTTTGAGCAGGAGATGAAATCAGTGTATTATAACTGCAGTACTAACATTTTTGCAGACAAATGTACATAATAACAAATTTGGCAACAGCAATAATTACATTACACTTTACAATATACATTAGCTACACTATTATAATAATTTTATTTATTTTTACGATGTGCTAGCTAGTTCTTATTTTTATAAGCATAATGGCTAATGATTATGTAGGTACTCAATAATAGCATATCCTCAAGTATATTGTATAATAAAATAAAATATCACTTATCAGCACAAACATGATTATTGCATAGCATGCAATTGTAGTCCAAAATTCTTTGGAGTTTGAGTGCAAAGGCTACGTGTAAATTTGAAATCATTAACTCTCATGTTTAATTATTTTGCACAATATAATTGAATTATATGAAATACAGCTGCGGTGTGTGGGTAGTTCCTCATGCTGATCACATAGCTATGGACTTGGTATTACATACGTATATATCACTCACTGCACAGTACATAATATGTTCCTGAATCTACTTCAAATTAAACAGTAACTAAAGAAGATAGCTATATGTATACGTACTAGCCATAATATGAACAGGTGTATTTTGTGTACATTCGTAAGCCCAGTTTTATCATGCTCAATTATGTTTTTTATAAAATGGTATGATCAACTTGCTTTAATTGTTTACTTTAAAGAATACTCGATAACATGAAACGTGTGATCGTTTTAGCCCTAATAGAAATAGGTATCTTGTTTCTGTACTTCCAGTGTTTGCTTTACTGTATAAGATTATAGAATATGTAAGTCAATACGTATTGAAAGCTACATTAATGGTGAAATTATGTTAGACTCCTATACAAAAGCTGACTAAATGCAACTGTATAATATGCAATTGGTACATAGCATAATGCCAAAATGTCTGTATTCAGGAAATAGATATATATAATGGTGTTATAATGGTACATACATTTTATGTCATTATTTTATTGTTTGCTTCAGTTGAGCTGGTGTTAGGCCTGATGGCACCTGAGTCAATCATGCTTTTGAGCACCTAAGCCTAAAATAAATTGTTAGGCTCAGTAATAAATAATGCTTGGCAGTAAAGTGAAATTTATTTTCATGAAGTTGGAATTTTTGTTGACTTTTCATCATTTCTATTTTGTTGAACTCATCACTTTTTATCATTGCATATGAAATGTATCTCTGCAGGCAACCCAGGGCTTCATTTAGGGGGGCAGGGGTGCTCGCCCCCCTTAAATTTTAAGCAAAAGTTTAAATTAAAGTCTCAGATACACCAACAACAACTGTAATATTGAATGAAATGCATGTGTGTCATTGTACGTACATAACTTATATAACAGACATTTATACTACGTACATTGTATCAAGTTTGCCTAAACTACTATTCTTCTACTCTTTCTGTTCCATATATCAACAACTTCTTCTAAGTGACTATCTGTTAGTTCAGCTGGGGACTCTAAAGCTATTTTCATTAAATTAGAGAGGCTTTTATCATTCAAACTACTTCTTAAGCAGGTCTTAATTAGCTTCATTTGAGAAAAGCTTCTTTCTACTGAAGCTGTTGTGACAGGGATTAAGAGACAGATGGCACCTATTTTGCTTAAGTTAGGAAAGGGAATTTTGATTATGTCATTAGAAGCAAGTTCCTTTAACTGTGCCTTCATATCTTTTTCAGGCTTGCTCACTAACAGCTGACAGTATGTTTTCCACTCTGTAGTTATATCACAGGTTATGATGGCTTCCCTGTTTGTTGAATTTCCATGCAGGGCCTCGGCTGGTTTTTCTGATCCATAGTGCGCTAGGAGTGTACCAATTGCTTCTTCACCATACCTAGATAGGTCAGGTGAGTTTGCCTTTGGAGCTTTCCTAGGATCGAAGATGCTCATTGCTGATACAACATCACTTGAAGAAGAAAAATGTGAAGAAATGTTCTCCTTAAGGTGTGCAATATACGGCTTTGTTGCTTGTTCTTGAAAGGTTTTGATGTCTGCTAGAATAACAATGATCCCTGCTGCTTCCTCCAAAATTAATGTTCACGATCATCTAGCAGTTCAAGCACCCAATTAGCTGATGGCAAAAGAGAATCGTCTAGTGTGTGGAGAGTGGCATTGACTAGATTGGATATCATTGATAAGTCCAATTGCTTGGTCTGAAGTGTCCTACTCAATTTAGCAACCTGAAGAAGAATGTAGTCGAGCATGTACATGGCTGCAACTGTGCACTGTTTGGTGAGAGCTTTGCAAAGACCAAGTGCTTCTGGCTCGTGGGTATTCTCATGAATATCATTGAAGGCAGTGAATATTGAAAAATGTGTTTCTATCATTTTATCTTCATCTACCCCAAGTTCTCAGACTTACCTGAAGGCTACCTCCATAATTATAGCTAAACAAAAACTAGGCATGCGTCTATTATGCTGGAATAATTTTGGGAATAATCGGATGAAAAAAGAATTGAGAATAATTCCGGAATAATATGATATTTTAGTTTACACTGTGTTATAAACTAACACTTTGTAGCTTAAAAGTACAAGAAACTTACTTTGTAATCACTGATATATTGAAAATCAAGGCAGTTGTCTTGTTTTCCAAGCCATTATACACTCACACTTATATAAATTTAAACCCACAATCAAATATTTCTCATATCTATGGCGACATCTGAGGAAATATTTTGCTGCTGACAGCTTTTATACTTCATTTTAAGGTAATTGTTTGTTGTAATATAATTTGTACTAGCAAGTTTGGTTAAAAGTGCAATTTTTTGTGGGAATAATTTCAGGAATAATAGGTGATTTTAAAAAGAATTTCTGGAAAGAATAATAGGTAAATTTAAAAGCATAATAGACTTAAGCCTAACAAAAACACCCTGGGTGTAAAAAAAGTGCGAGGCCAATCAGAAGCACCATTGCAAATAGGTATTTGCAACCAAAAACTTTGATATCAGTTGAGGCCAAGAAGTTACTTATCAAAAATCTTTTTAACTACTTGAATGACATACAATAGTTTATAGCATATTTTCACAACTATGATTGGCTTTGTCGCTTGGCCACCTTTACAATAATGATGGTACAAAAAAGGTGGCCAAGTGACAAAGCCAATCATAGTTGTGAAAATACACTAGTGTAATAAGCTTTAAGGACTATTTGATATTCTATTAAACAATGTGGAGACATGCCAAAATATCCCAGGCTTGTAACAGCTATTTCTATTTTACTTACTGTTTACATACGTACATAGGTAAATGGTTTAAAATTATGTTTTAGCATTTATGCTACGTATGTACATAATATATGTGACCGTCTGAGCAAAAACCAGCCTAGTTCACACCTCTGATTTTGCCTGGTTAATGACCTGTAAAATCTATTTGGTATGTTACACAAAGCTCAAATTTTCAGCAATGATAAAGTGATGTTTAATCTATTAATGCTGCAAATTTTGACTCAGCAGACCTTTTCCAACAAAAGTTATAAAACACTGAAGAGGCAAATTTGGAAGTGTGAACTAGGCTGGTTTTCACTCAGACAGTCACATATGTGACTGGCTCTGCAAAAACCCTCCATATTAGCATGCAAATTTTGACCCATATTTAGAAGTTTAAAATTGCATAACTCTTTAACCATTCCTTGTAAAGTTGGAATATTTTGTTGAAAAATGATTCAGCTACATTTCAATATAAAGCAATTAGAAATTGATATAACCATTAAGATTTTATGGCAATTTTTGTGAAACTATGTAAAATACGCTAACATGGAGGGTTTTCGCAGATACCACATTTATTTCAACATTAATTTGCTACGTACGTATATTATCATCACAACACATATATGCTACTAACATGCATGTGTGTGAGTAATAACGGTAACTGTTACAATATACGTAGACATTTCAACTGTTATATTGAATTCATATATGTACATATGTAGCTCCAATTTTCATGATAAAAAATAAAATTAATATTGATATCTATATACCCTGATTTGAAATTATTTGGTATATTATAGGTTTTCTACAATAATCTATTGCCAAATAATTTCATGACAACAACTTTCTTTTTCATATGAAAATTTGTAAATATGCATGTACAAAAATTTTGAGCTATACAATGCATAGCTACCTATACGTGACCTAGCATCATGATGAGAAAACCGGGCCTGTGTACAAAATACACCTATTCATATTATAAGTAATATTAAGTACGTATGTATCTTCATTACTGTATAAAATCTGTAAACTGCATTAGATTTTCTATGAAACATTGCGTAAGTGGTGAAAATTGTGCTTGTATGTATACTAGGGATGGGCAATTAACCGGTTTTGCCTATTAATCGGGATATTTTGTCTGTCAATAATCGATATCGAGCATTTTTTACCACTAACAATAATCGTGAGAAGCAATAATCGTGTAATATCGTGATTATCGGCACTTATCATGATCAGCTACAGAGCTTTTAGACACATTTATAGACAGTTTGACACATTTGTAGGCATTTTTCAACACAAATACAGTTGAAGCAATAATCGTGATAACCGTGATATTTTTGCTTTACAATAATCGTATGCCAAAATATCAACACCGCCCATCCCTAATGTATACATGAATTTTGAAATCCAAAATGTGGTCAAATTTCACGAGCACATAATAAGCCCTATTTTCCATGCTGGGTCACATAGTTATCATGAATAATATGTAGTAGGGACCTCCACTTTGAAATTTGTTCCTACGCCACTGGGAGATACCCTATGCTTAAGGCTTTTTATACTTTGGCAATTGTCTTAGGAGTAGTAAAAGAGGATCTGGGCAAGTTTTTTCAAGCTTTAAAGATGGTCTTTGACATGTGGTCTATTAGGGTGTTTTCACAATTTTGTTGCAGGCTTAATAAATTAAACTGTGTAGTATATCTCTGAAGCAGGGGGTCTAAGGGTATTTTCACTGCAACACTACGGCATTTTCTTCAGACAATTTAATGATGCTTATAGTTAACTAAGTAGATACATTTACAGCAAACCTTCAAATTATGCATGCAGGAGACACATTGGTACCTGTGTGTCTGGCCATGAGATCAGCACATGTAAATAATTATGTAACAATACAGTGATAGCTAGCACATTTTGTTAGAGAAAGCTTCCCTGTTGCCATATAAAAGAAAGTCAGTGACATTTTGTAATATGTAACTACACTATAATAAATATTAACTTCCTGTGATGAGGAAATTACTGAAAGTTCTGGCACAAAATGTTTGGCTAGCTAGCAGCAGTCAAACTCTAGTCGTACCAAACTCTCATCATTCACAGCATTATGTAGCTAATAATGTAAACTGCTATGAATTACCGTATAGCGGGTTTTTTCGAGGAGGAAATTTTTCACGAATTGCCCTAATCCAACTTTTCGAGGGGGAAATTTTCACGAATCTCATCAAGAGCACACAGTGCCTAATGCTTTTAGTAATTATTTCGAGGCTAAAATTTTCACGAATGGCTATAGATTCGTGAAAATTTTCCCCCTCGAAAAAAATCGCTATACGGTAATTTACAATATTACAGAAAAACTAAGGTGACACTCTTGTGCAGGGCACTGAGGGCAGTAGCACCAAATGCAAGCGTAGGTACAGCAGGCACTGTCAATCCCCTGTGCACATGGCTAGGGATTTCCAGTCACTTCCCAAATAATAAATTATCTTAAAATCCTTATCATTCACTTTGATGGTTTCAAGTGATTCTACTTCTTTCACAATGTCTTGTAGGGGAATTTTCAATGAATTGTAATCTTCAGTGTGTAAAATTGCAATGCAGTGGTTGCCTGCAGCACTGTATGCTAATTCCCCTTCGTCAATGATCGTAAACCAGAAGTTTACTACATACAGAAGCTTACCAATGTTGGTCCCATCTCCTGTCAAATTTACTCTCACTTGTAGCTTGGTGATAAATTCTGCATTAGGGGATCTTAGCATCTATAATTCAAATAAAAGCAAGTATGTGTATATTTATGTGTGTATTGTATGTAAGTACGTACACATGTATAATGATCATGACTGAATTTTAAATTTTACAGTATTATCTGCACATAGTAAATCTTAATTTATTTTTGTTGTCATAGGACTGTAGACAGATATGTAATCGTTCTTCAAATGACTGTTGCACACCTACAACACCATCAGGCATGAGGTGGATGTTCAACAATATGTTTAATTCTACTATTCTATCTTTCAGCTTGTAATGACATACCGTATACGTCAAAACATTCGAGGGGGAAAACTTTCGCGGTTTTCGCGGATTTTAGCAAAACGCGAATGTTTTACCATTGAAACTTTTCCTGCTTCAAAATTAGAAAATAATTACCGTTCGCAGTGAAGTCGTTCTCCAATCACAGGTGTTCAATTGTCTTGATACACATGATAACCACGGACAGAACTGTCAGTTTCAAATCCGGCTTCAGCCATGCGCCCAGCGCGCGTGTCAAACTATATTCTAATTTGCGCACACTGTAAAATCCGTATCGCAGAGGCGCGCATTGGCTTTAAGACTGCAAACCGCGAAAGTTTTCCCTACATAATGCACATTGTTGATGAACCGCGAAAGTTTTCCCCCTCGAATGTTTTGACGTATACGGTACAAGGCATATTTTATGAAGCTGGCCATCTCATGATAAGCAGCGCCAGATACATTGTACTTATCTTTGATGTACAGCATCATATTTTAAAGTATTGATCTCATCCTCTGATGCAGAACTCCCATGTGGTCCAAGTAATTCATCCAAGTTGATATTAATGATCTCAGTATCTCCTGTTGTGTTATTCTGCACAGTTACCTTCAATGGTGTGTACCCTTCACTCTCCATCCAAGACAAAGAGATGCCACAATTGGTACATTGCTGTTGTTCCAGTTCACGTAACCAGCATTGACTATATTGTGTTTTGTTTTTAGATTTCCCATATGTTGGCTGGTAACCACTACTCCGTGCCTTTTGCATTTGCACAGCCAGGTGGGTAATATAACTTGACGTTTTAGTGTGGCTTTTTGTTTCACTAATGTTTTGTTCTCTTTCTCTAACTTACTATTCTCTTCTTTAGTTCAGTTCCCAGTACAGTTTCTTGAGGACCCTTGATATCACTAAGGGACAGCTGCATCTCCCTGTTTTCTGTAAGTACATCTTCATCTGACGAGATCCTTGTTTACGTAGCTTCTTAACTCTGTTAACAATTTTGTTGGTTATTTTGTAAACTTTTTTCATCAGTGTGATAGTAGGGTAAGCTCCATACCAACTTCTTTGCTCAATAAATGTATCTACTTTTGCAGTTTAGTCACATCATGTATTAATGGTAGACTATCACATTTAAACAGATCATAGAAAAAGTGGCTGTGGTATATATATGTTACGATAGTCAAAGTAATTTCTCTGTGTTGCAGGATTCACTGAGTAACTTACTGGGACACTGCATGATGATAACCTGAAGCTAAAGAACAAGCTGGCTTACTTACTACCATGTACAGAAATGTTGGTCTATAGAAATATGTATAGATATTGATTGGCTAGTGAATAATTGATATCAATTACCTTGTTTACATATATAACTTGTACTTTGTGGTTTGTTCTGTTACATGAGATAACCTGTGCAGTGTTAGTAGCTATAGCTAAATTACATAGTAGTTTTGCAATAACTTACTTATACGAAACCGACACGACCAGACTGCTAGTAAACACCTTGACATGGTTGGTGACCAAATCCTCCTTTCAATCTCCAGCTGTTGCCCAGTTTACTGGTACTGGTGTGCAGGTTACTTGTGAAGGTCGGCCGTATCTTGGAGCTGCCATAGGCTCACAGGAGTACTCTAAGAAGTTTATTGATGACAAGGTCAGTGAGTGGTCTGCTGAGGTGCTTCTGCTGGCCAAGATAGGTGAGAGTCAACCACATACAGCTTATTCTGCCTTGACACATGGTCTCTCCAGCCGGTGGCACTATGTGTTCCGTACCGTACCCAATATCGCTCAGTTTTTACAACCTTGGAAGATGTAATCTGCTGCACTCTTCTGCCAGCTGTGTTAGGAATTTCTTCACCTAATGATACTGTTCGTAGTTTGGTTGCTCTGCCTCCTCGTTGGGGAGGCTTGGGTGTGTTCAATCCTACGGTGCAATGTGTTCATGAGCACTCTGCTTCTGTGGACATTACTGGACCTTTGTCTCAGTGTATTGTTTCGGGGCAATCGTTTGATTATTTTCAGATGAGAACTGAACAGCTTTATAGGAAATCTGCCATCCGCCTTTCTAGGCAGTCCTCATATTCTGATGCTTCTTCTAGTCTTCGTAGTCAGTTGAGTCATTCATTACAAACTGCTTTGGATCTTGCTACTGTCAGGGGAGCTTCTGCTTGGTTGTCCGCTCTTCCCCTATCAGGGTATGGCTTTACTTTACATAAGGCTGCCTTTCATGATGCTATAGCCCTCCGTTATGGTTGGCCTTTGCATCGGACACCATCTCACTGTGCTTGTGGTGCTGCCTTTTCAGTTGATCACGTCTTGTCTTGCCCCATGTAAGGGTGGTCTTCCTTGCCTTCGTCATAATGAGATCAGAGACCTCACTGCTCGTCTGTTGACTGAGCTGTGCTACCAGGTCCACTGGGGTTGAACCTGAGCTGCACTGAACCTATGAGTAACCCCGACTCTTTTTCCTTGGCTACAGCAAACACCCAGGAAGGTGCACGGCTGGATATTGTGATGAATGCATGGTTTTTGGGGGAGTCGGTCTGAACGCTGCTTTGTGGATGTGCGAGTTTTCAATCCATATGCTCCATCCAACATGAATTCCATCTCTACCGCTTACAGGCGTCACGAGAACACTAAGTGACGAGCATATGGCCAGAGGGTCCGGGAGACAGAGCATGCTTCCTTTACACCTATTGTGATGTCAGCTACGGAGGGGTTAGCTCCAGAGGCGACCACTTTCTACAGAAGGCTTGCTTCTCTATTGGCTTCCAAATGGAGCGACAATTACAGTGTGGTGATGGGCTGGCTCCACTGCAGCCTTTCTTTTTCGCTTCTGCGGTCTGCCATCGCGTGTCAACCTATTCTCTTACTATGTATGGACAAATAATCACATAGTGCAGTGTGTGTAAGTATGGAAAAACGATCATAGGAGCGCCGTTTGTAGTGTACGGGACTCAGTGTAACTTTGTAATCTTAGTGAGTGAGAGGCGTGCCGAGCTTTCTTATGCAGTGCTACTGGGTGGTTTTATGCATCGTCGACATTTCGATGGTGGGTTTCACTTCGAATTCAGCGCAATATCTACTCTATTCCAGCATTTAGCAGAGCGAGTATTCTGTTTACCAGTATGGATGTAAGTTGGTTTATATTGCGTACTCACAAGGGCGCTTAATAGTCTCGCCCCCGCTGGAGTAGGCGCTTAAGCTTAGTTGATTGGATATGTGATTATTTTGCATTATGCATGTGTATTGTGAGATCTATTGTAATCAGTCTATGTGTGTACGATGTATCAGTGTTAACCCTTGTGGGCTGCATACATACCAGGTAAGATTTTAGCTTGCACCAAACAACTAGCTAATGCATGTACAGACATGTTAATACGTTTGTCATCACGAGTCTTATTGATATGCTTTGGAGCTGCAAACATCCAGTGCTGCTACTACCAATTAACATATACTGGCCATTTTTAATTTTACTTTGCCTGTGCCATAGGACCTTATCAAAACACAGCACTGGATCATGCAGTGTGTGTTTGTATTGTTTATTTTAGACTCCAGCTATAGCTACGTGAGATGTTATCACAATTTGTTGTTACAGCCAGTGGCTTATCCATGCAATGCCAGACGTATATATAGGGCCCCTACTTCTGCCACGTGATTGTATGCATATAATTATATGTACGACTGATGTTGTAGTCTAGTGATGTGCAACAATATCGATATATTATCGAGGTATAATTTTCCATATCACGATAATAATATATTTCTGATTCCAATGTATCTCCACATGTGTGCACGTGAATGAGAGAGAGAGAGAGAGAAGCAGTGGCGGAGGAAGCTACTGAAAGTTAGAGGAGCCACTTGGCTAAACTTGACTGATTTTCTATTGCAAAAATCGAATTCCTATGGAGAATCTTAAAATTTAAGAGGGGCCATGGCCCCCCTACTTCCGCTGCCTATGGAGAGAAGAGAATGTGTGTGGTAAGCAATTTTTGAGAACACTAAATTTGATGAGTAGAAGTTGAATCAACCAATGTATCTCCACATGCGTGCACGTGAATGAGAGAGAGAGAGAACTCAGAGAAGAGAATGTGTGTGGTAAGCAATTTCGAGAATACTAAATTTGATGAGTAGAAGTTGGATCAGCCATCAGTCATACAATATCCATTATAGGGCAGAAAATGTTGAGTGATGTAAATGTTAAATATTTTCTCCTGCCAAATTTTTATACTGCAAAATATTCAGCATGTTGTAAGGAGGCAACAAGGGGATTCAAAATTATTGTCCTGTTTTTATTTGTGGTGGTGGAAAAACTCTTTTCCACCACACGAAAAAAAGCAGTCTGGCTAAGGGAAACTAACATTGTGCATCCATGCACATCGCCACAAATTGCAGTGTGAGGTATAACCTGTTAATGTGGACACTTGAAATAAGGACACCACACACTAGTTGAGGTACCAAGGTAACCCTTTAGTCCAATTAACACTGGCCTGAGATACATACGTATTTATAGAATAACAACATTATTTATTTTGTATATGGTACAGCGCTTGTCATGGAAAAAGGATGACGAGTGTAGGGGCAGCTGAACTTACTCAAAAATGTTGGGGCACAAGAACTACGTATATACTAAGCACATTTATGTTGTGAAAACAAAAATTCCTATAAGAAATTCAAGATGAAGTGTCCCCGGTGCCTCCACTGCTGCTACCTAAAATGATGAGTGCCACTGTATCTAGACTGAATAAAGCACAGATTCTGAAGTAAGTAAGTAAGTAAGTAAGTAAGTAAGTAAGTAAGTAAGTAATGTTACTACAAGTACATTTCAGGACCAGCATGGTAGCATTGTTGTCATGATAACACTGTTGTCATGGTAAACATGTTACCATGTTACATAAGTATTAAATAGTTCTCATATAAACTATAGTTCTGCTGACCATGCAGCATGAATATTTAATGATGGAGGGATATCCAGTTAGACAGATGTTGCATGGCTCAACTCCATCTAAACATATCTATGGTATATGGGGATATTTTTTGTGAATATTACATAGCTACCAATAGGCAATATTTTCACGGCTTTGAGAAGCGGAGATGTTGCTTAAAATTTGTGTATAACAATTTCAAGTATGTACCATTTTTTAATCATGGATAAGGAACAAAATTTAATTAAATCCACAAAACAATAATTTTGTAATCATTAGATAAGGTACTTTGCAGATGCATGCATCACCATGGTGACGCAGTATATGCATGTTACTGTGCAGACATATACGTACGTACATCGTCATCAATATGCATATGGTGACACAAGTACAAAAGTTGATAAAACATGATACTGTGTTACCGTGTGTTTGCAAAGTATGTAATGTGAATATACTGCATCACCATGGTGATGTATGTCAACATGCGTATGCTGTGTCACCATGGTGATGTACGTATGTGTTTGTAAAGTAACATGCATTATATACTGTGTCACCATGATGATGTATGTGTTTGCGCATATACTGTGTCACAGTGGTGATGCATGCGTTTCCAAAGTAATATATATGCATGGACTGTGTCACCGTGGTGATATGTGTCTTGCTTTAAACTTTGATCTGGTAGCTACATACATACGTAGTAGCAACTGTAGGTGTCTGATACATGTACGTACATATTAGTGATGTACCGATGATCGGTTCAGTTATCAGAAATTGGTTTATCAGCCTTAAAATTCAAATATTGGTATCGGTTTTCTTTAGCAGATATTTCAGCAATACAAAAGGAGATGACAACATGTTTATTTTTTAATGTTATCTTGTGCATTTAAAGGTGCATAGTTGCATAGTCTTATTGCAGCTGCAGGCTCAGCAGGTAGCCACACACCCTGTGTACATATTATATGTGATCAGATTGTATTGGCAAGAGAACATGTGACTGGATTTGGAAAACTGTCCCTAATTGCACGTTGTGTATTTCAAGAAAAACCAATTGAAATGTTCAAAAAGACACTGTGGTTGTCCTGTGGTCGATAGTAGCCATGCTTGAATTACACTATAAGTAGAGTATGCCTATAGGCGAACAAATATAGCTACCATTTGTAATAGTACATACGTATTTTTGAGTCACTGTGGTAATAATTGCCACAGTGACTAGTTGAATCAGTACAGACAATTGATTGCACGCCCATTAGTAAATGGTGTGGTTTACTAGATTATAATATTATATGATTTGATTCACGTCAAACTACCTTGTTAACCTGGCAGCTTAAGCATGCCCACATTGGTTAGCTGGACCACTAGATCAAAATTTGAAGCTATAGTCCATGTTCCGTTCCAGTGTGTAGAGACACCCCTCCTCAAAGAACAGGGTGTCTCTAATCATTGGAATGGAATATTGGTATAGTGAATTCCAGTTTCATTGGTCACCTATTGCCAAAGAAAGGGAGTAGCCAGGGTTGTAGTTGATCTCCATGAAGTGATCCTAGATATCTAAGTGGCCCACTGTTATTTTAATGCCATGATCAAATTGGTATTTCATGCTGGCCTTAATTAAATGTGTAGCCAGATCACTTTTAGCGTGTAAGACATTATAGCCTGCAATGTAAGCCTTTACATTTTTTAGCCAGTAATCAAACAAGTTGTGTCATCATAAATATGTAAGCACTGAAAAGGTTTCAAAACATGCTGCCAATTATCACCTGCCAATTTCTGGATGACAAACGATAAACTATACTGACCCTCTTTAGTGTGGGCTTTATGAATTTTAATATGTGCAAAGTTCTGCCAGTTAACAGGACAAGTTGAGCCTGTAAACGATAGTGCGGACACTTGAGGTTACGGGATACCCATGAATTAATTTTACAGATGCTAAATTTCGTTACCTGTAAAAGCATCCTTACTTCGGTTTTTATCTTCCAGTCTTGTTACCTCCCTAATAAGAAGTATATAAATATTATTGATAGACCATCAAGCAGATCTCGATCGAAGCGAAATGTGATGGCAACGACATTGCTTGCGCACAAAATTTTCTAGCCAAAAATCAGACCAACAATGCGCTACACTTGGTGAAGTGCCCATCTATGTAGGAAATAATAACCTTACCTAAAGACCGAGAAACAAAATTATCAATTTAACAATTACTTTGCTGGATATGAAGAATAAAGTGTGCGTTGCCATGGTTTGAAATCCCCGGATAGCGATTCACGCTGCTCGATGAACCACGACGGTACATTGATTTCCCCAATCAACTAGCTCTGTCTTTAACTGACATCCTTATTTACCTTTATCAAACGATATCATAGTCAATACTTCCTTAGTTCACTTTATTTTTGGTTAGAAAATTTGTGGTCAAGTGAAAAACGTACGCATGCGTACTACGTACTGTAGCGCTAATTAACCTTGACTACACGTACTTCTACGGCTTTCATTTTTGTGGTTACACGTAGCAGCTGTAAAGAGTAAGTGTTAATTTGTTGACATTATATTTATTACAGTATGGGTGATTTAATAATTCTAATTTAGCGCCTGTAAAATTAATTTAATGGGTATCCCGTAACCTTAAGCAATAACGCCTTGCACTAAATGTGATCTGGCTACAGGGGTGTACACAAGGCTATGACTATATCATCCCTCTATGAATTATTACACAATTTGTAAAGAACTAAAGGAGCCATATAATTTATTATATTTATTAAGTCTCATTATACTGATGACCATGTTATATACGACCTACATTGACTATCATGAGCATGTACATTTTTGCCAAACAAATTACCAATTGGCAAAAAACCGTGCAGCAGGTGCAGCACTATTCTAAGATCCTGTTGTATATGTATGTGTGTGTGTGTGTGTGCATGCACAAAATTCTCGTTTTGTCAATAGCGGGTTTGAAACTTAAATATATTGTTGCTTGTGCTGCATTGTAAACTTTACCTCTAACATTCACAGAAGGGTTTCTTATGCCCTATAGTTGGCAATTTCAGTTATTGCAAAGAAAGTTTGAAGGGTAACAATAAGGAGTGCTTATACTGCTGATGTGCCCAAGGCAAATCTGCATGCCTGGTTATTTTACGTATACATACGTACGTGCATGATGTGGTAGAGCATTTTAAAGGTGGTGTGAATAGGTCAGTGCATGGCCAACCTTGTAGCTACCCTACAATTGAGTGACCAGTTTAGACAAATTTCACTGTATAGCTAATCATTCCATTCCACATTCCAGTCCATATTCCATTCCATCAATTAGAAACACCATGTTGGAGGTTAAAATAGCATAAAACCACCTTCACTTTTATAATATACTAATATGGGATAAACAGGATGCAATGTGGTAAACATGTGATTGCAACATAGCTACAGCATTGGCATGTGACAGATTATGTAAATAGTTCATGTATAGTTTGGTAGTTTTTATGCATTTCCCTTCTATACCTACTTAGTTGGCTCACATTTTTGTTCAACACAATACAATTAGGTAGCTACCCATAAGATATTGGATGAGGGCAATCTCACTGATGGGCATGCACATACATATTAAGGAGTGTTCCTTGATTGACAGTTTGACACTATATATGGGTAGCTACCTAATTGTATTGTGTTGAACAAAAATGTGGTGTATATAGCCTAGCTTATATTTTACTGGTGATAAAGGTTGTGTATGTACACTGTAAAAAATGAAGTGTGCATACCACACTAAATAGTGTGATAAATAGGCTTGTGCCTATTATGCTTTTAAAATTGCCTATTATGCTTTGGAGCAATGCTCCAATATTCTGCCTATTATGCTCAAATTATGCTCCATAAAGTAACATTATGCTCCAAAAAATCATCTGATTTTAACACTCCCTACCTACAGGTGTATCCTTTAATCACAACTCTTACTTGTTTATGAGTATTAGTAGTCTTTCTGGTACCTTTACAGCAATAAATCTTTTGTACAGGGAGCCATTCACAAAATAATTTTAATTATTTTTAGTGGCGCTTGACCTAACGACTGTAAAAAGGGATTGCAATAGTTGCTGAATTCAGCCTAGCAGTTTTATGATAGTACAGTATGTGTGTAATGGTAAGCGTGTTGCCCTTATAAATGATTAGAGTATGTTTTCATTATAAAACTGGCGCCGCGCGCTAGAAATTTTGCCTATTATGCTTGATGCTTTCAGCTACCTATCATGCCCTAAATTATGCTGGCATAATCGGCGCAAGCCTAGTGATAAATGACAGCGAGGGGGTTCTAATCACTATATTAATATGGTGGTTATCATCCTACACTGTCATTTAACACACCATTTAGTGTGGTATGTATACATTTTATTTTTACAGTGTAGCTACAGTAGCTAATTGTAGTCCCAAGGCAAGCTGGGTATTTTGTATTTTACCACAAATGGTATTGTTTGAGTCCACAGCTATAGCTGCATGTTAATTAATGGAAAAACCTTGATTTTTATTACAGATGATTGCATGCAAGACTGTATATATATAGCTATAGCAAATAATCGTGCAGCAGGTGCGTTGTATGTGTATGTGTATGTGTGCACAAAATTCTTGTTTTGTCGACACCTGGTTTGAAACTTAAATGTATTGTTGCTTGTGCTGTAAACTTACCTCTAACATTAACAGGAGGGTTTCTTATGCCCTATAGTTGGCAATTTCAGTTATTGCAAAGAAAGTTTGAAGGGTAACAATAAGGGTTGCTTAATACAGTTATACTGCTGATGTGCCCAAGGAAAATCTGCATGCCTAGTTACTTTATGTATACATACATGCATGAATCGGCATGATGTGGTAGAGCATTTTAAAGGTGGTGTGAATAGGTCAGTGCATGCATGGCCAAACTTGTAACTACCCTACAATTGAGTGACCAGTTTTAGACAAATTTCACTGTATACGTAGCTAATTATTCCATTCCACATTCCAGTCCATATTCTATTCGAGACACCCTGCTCAAGGTTAAAGTAGCATAAAACCACTTTCACTTTTATAATATACTAATATGGGATAAACAGGATGCAATGTGGTAAACACCTGATTGCAACATATAGCATGTGACAGATTATGTAAACAGTTCATGAATAGTTTGGTAGTTTTTATAGATTTCCCTTCTACCTACTTGGTTGGCTCTGGATCTCAGGCTATAGATAGTGTCAAACTGTTCAATCAAGGAACAGTCCTTATATGCATGTCCATCAGTGCAGAAGATTGCCCTCTTGGCTGTGGGCTCAAACAATGACACTTGTAGTAAAATACAAAATACCCAACTTGCCTTGGGACTATAATTAGCTACTGTAGCTACATATACAACCTGTGTGTAGGCTTCTGTATCTTATGATTTCATTAGTGTACCTCTGAGTGAAGCTTTGCTCGTGTAACACTAAAATGTTGATGATCCCGACTATATGTACATACACGATGCAATTAATTGCTTGGATCTCTGGTATATACTATACTTACGTGCACTGAATTTGGTCAAGTGACCAATCCTTTTAGATGAATTGTATCTATAATGGTATAGGATGTAGCTATACTTTGACAACCTTTCAAGAAGGTAACATACATGAAAATATCATTTTATTTGAGTATAGCTAGCTAGCAAAGGAAAGCATACCAACAGCAATGCAGTCATGTGCAACCCATTAATTATTATGTTCCTGAAGTTTTTGTCAACTTCTCTACCTACATATACTACATATATGTATCTATAGATTTGCTCGTGGGCATCCTCAGGCTGGTCAACATCGGGGACATGATGTCTTCTGCAGAATTACCTCAATCCATCATCAGCTCTGATTGCCTTGACAGAATTATAGACAGCTAGCTACTGTATATAGCTATAGACTATACTAACAAATTTTCAACATAATTATAAATAATTATAGGATAATTATTACGCATATGACAAGTCATGCATCAAACACAAAGGAATAGCTATAGCAAACATAATTATTATAATAAGCTAGCTATGCAATAGTCGAATTCCCAGTGGATGCTATACACTATACCATCACCATGACATGCTCATTATAATTATGATCTAAACGAAGCGGGCGTGATGTGGCTGTCTGTTCATACGTAGATACTAATAAAACTTGCGTAAGTTCTGATGTCTAGACTATATGGTCTGTCGTGCAGCAACTTAAATTGCGGGTGCATGCATGCAGCTACGATATAATTATAGCTAGCGAAGACTACAATATATACACGATCTCCATGCATGTGCATTTAGTACGTACGTACGTATACTGAATTTGTGACGGTTCCGCGAATGTGCCAGTTTTGTTTTGCTTTGTTTGTGCAAAATGGCTTCCAGTCAAGTTGACGCTGTGTTGAAGGATGTCACGATTAAAGGAGTTGAACTTCTAAACGAAGAGTTGGGCCATGGCGCATACAGTAAAGTATTCACTGTAGAGTATCGTGGAGTAGTTTGTGCTGCTAAAGAGATACACCCTTTCCTGATTGAAACAGCTACTCCAGTGGATGAAAAAGTGATCGTTGATAACTTTGTACGAGAATGCTACCAGTATAGCCTTATCCGCCATCCGAATATCGTTCAGTTTTTGGGCGTTTACTATTCCTCCAAGAAATCCAAACTTCCCATCATGGTAATGGAACTGATGAACACGAACCTTTCTTCCTTCGTGAAGGGCAATCATTCCAAAATTGTTATGAATACAAAAATTTCAATTTTATATGATGTATCTGTCGGGTTGAACTATCTTCACAATCGTAATCCAGTTGTAATTCACAGAGATTTATCCCCAAATAACGTTATGTTGACTAGTACGTTAATAGCTAAGATCGGAGACCTTGGAGTGGCTAAGGTGATTCAAGCTAACAGTAGGCAATTGCAAACTAGAAGTAGATTGACAAAAGCTCCTGGAACAGTGGATTTTATGCCACCTGAAACTTTAGAAGCTAGTCCTGTATATGGTACTGCAATTGATGTGTTTTCCTTTGCTGCTGTAGCTTTGCACATATTTGCTGAGGAATGGCCAAAGCCATGTGGCCAAAAGAGACGAGATCCAGTCACTAAAAAGCTTGTGGCCATTACTGAAGTAGAGAGACGTCAAAAATACCTCGATAAAATTCCTGATGGTGCTACTGCATTAAAGCATTTGTTTCAACGATGCTTGGACGATGACCCTGATGAGCGTCCACCCATGCAAGAAATTTTAGAGATGATCAACAAATTAAAGGTAGTTTTATACAATCACTATTCCAACAGTGTCACAGATATTAACCCAGACCCATTAGGCTTGTTAATATACACGGTAACTATGTATACGTATGCAACTTGATGATTACTGAATCATAAAATATATAATCAAATGACATACAAATCAGTGTTTGATGCATGACAGGTACAGGTTATGAGCATCCTAAAAGAACCATGCAGATGTTGTATTATGTAATAGTAGCTATATAGTACATTAGTATCAAGCTTCAGTTGTAAAATATAGTGTAAGTGGTCAATTACTGACATTTCAAAATACCTCTGTGACTTGGCGAGAATCTGACTTCCAGCTTTCACCAAAATTAATGATACCCTATTCTTTCTTTGAAAATTAATATTCATCTTTACCATGTAAGTAGATTTTCTGTGACATGTGAAAGCATACTGGATGTCAGCAGTCAATTATTGGACACATACCAATTATCAGATACTGTACTGTTCCAGGTATCAATTATTGAACAGCCATTAAACTTTGTGGCATAATCTGTAGGCTTGATGGATCCTTTAGATATTTTTGTGGAGTATAAGGGACGTTATGCCAAGTAAGCGATGTAAGTTTAATTTGGTGCTGTTATCTTTGCATTACAACAATATGGGTATTTAAGCTTTAGAAAGCCTAACTGGTGAAAGTAGCAGGCTTGGTATACGTATCTTTAAACAGTGTATTCCAGTGGCTATGTGTTGATATGTGCCTCTTAGTGATGAGTCTTTGCTCACATGACTTACATACTAAAGGGAGGGGGACATGGAAAAATTAATATTGATTTCTTGTGCCAATGTTTAGCTCAGGTAATTGCTAAAACCAAAAACAACATTTTTTAATTTTTAAAATAGTAAAATATGCCAAAAATTGCATTTTCATGGTTTCTTCCATTTTGTGGTATTGCGTCACAAGTTGAACACGCAAGGGAGCACAATGGGATTTACACTGGAAACAAGTTTTGGAAACGAGACACTGACTGTCAAAATAGTGTAACAATGCATGTCTACAGGTTAGTCTAGTACCCAGTAGTAAATCTTATTTGGCTCAAACAGATCGCTCTGACAAGAAGCGCTGAACCAAGTATGCTAGGCTGATATGAATCAATTGGAACGGCCCAAGAACTATTCTGCACAAGCAAATATCGCTAATAAGACGAGTCCTTTGCTGAGCAATCGGAGGAAGAAGCATTCATAGGCCAATGCCGTGTCACTGTGCCTCTCAGTTGAAGCGATTCGCCCCCTCAGCTTGTCCTTGTAGAATCGCCCTATAGGCTTGAAATGATGTTTCTCAATGCTGAAACTGTCTCTCTTATGCATTTATCCATCCATACTTCCAGTATAAACTTTCAAAGCAAAAGAAACGGTAAAGTTGGAAGTGTTGATTTTGCCGTCGAGTCGCGATAAAAGCTGGCAGAACTGTTTTGCAGCACATTTGATGGACCTGGTAATGTATCATTATAGTGGCTCTGTTAAACTTTATGAAAGGATAGCGATTAGACTGTTAACAAAACTAGCACAAGATTAGCATTTTGCCCATCTTTTCTGTACAATCCGTACCTCTTGTGACGTCAGACCCTGACTTCCTTGATGACGTGTTGTAGTAACCGGAAATACTTTCAATCGCTTGTTTTATGGTTAAAACATGGAATAAATAATTTTAAAAATGTGTAATTGGTATTCTTGCTGTTCCATCCCATACGTGTATTTTAGCCCATACACGTATGGACTATCCCACACGCGTATACCTATATGGGCTGCCCATACACATACAGGATGGGCTTATTAAGCTTTCAATTTATGCATAATTTTAGCTTATTCTTACATAAAGAAATTGTTTCAACATTATAGTTCAAAGTTGGCTATATATACAGCTGTATGCCTCGGTAGCTCCATCTATGATGCAGTGTGCATGCATAATGCCAGTGTGTGGCGGATCTGTAGGACTGAGGCCAGCTACATGAATCCCTTTTAGCATGATAGGAAATTATGCTGGGACTGAGCCCGAAAAACTGGATAGGTACATAGCTAACTATAACTGGTAGAAAAGGCTGATTTTAGCCACTTGGCTAGCTCAATAGCTATATAGCTACTTGTTACACACTGTAAAAAATGAAGTGTGCATACCACACTAAATGGTGTGATAAATTGCATTGAGGGGGTTCTAATCACTATATCAATAAGGTGATTATCATACTACACTGTCATTTATCACACCATTTAGTGTGATATGCATACTTCATTTTTTACAGTGCACGTGCACACGCTGGCTGAACATAGCCAGCTAAACATTAGTGTAGTGGCTATATTAGCTATAAATGCCTTTATTGTATGAAGCCATCTAAGTTCAAAGTTAACAAGTGCTATATTTTTCATAATGTGCTATATTATCCCTGTGATCATAATAAAGCACTGTTCTATATTATCCCTTTGATTTCAATAAAGCACACTTAAGTGCATGCATGGGCCAGAGCATTTCAGTGTGCATCATTAGCTATATATACAATATAGCTACGTATTGCATGACGACTGGTGTCCATGCATCCCTTTTAGTCAGGTTACAAATCTTTCAGTGATCTAGGCATGAATGCAAGCTCACGTGGCCGGACAAGCACCAGCATGTAGCCACAGACCCTGGATGCTGTGCCCATAATAGTTACCTATATACGTAGCTACGTATAATGATTAAAGTTCGGCTATATAACTAGCTAGCTATATGCAGATAGCTATAGCTATGCATGCAAGGAAAGGTACCGTATAGCCTAAAAATTTTGAGGGTTAAAATTTTTGTGGAATGGCGAATTTAGCAGTTTCATGGATTGGATTGCAGAAGTACTGCATTGAATTATACTGGAGGATAAAAATTTCAAGGCTAAAATTTGCGTGGGTATTCCAGAATCCTCGAAATCCACAAAAATTTTCACCCTCAAAAATTTTAGGCTATACTGAGCAATAGCCTATATTATTATTAGCTATATAGTTATGCATGCAGTGAAATCTATAGGCCGAGCAAACTTGATTAGCTACTTGTTCTCACCCCCACTGGTACTGGTTTCATGCATTTCCATGCCGGCACCACCTCAGTTATAGTAACTTCCATTATCGTCACAAGTAGCTATCTATAGTTACTTCAATCTTCAAAGCTTTGCCTGCATGCTCTCTATAGCGGTTTATAACATTGGCTATAGCTCTATACTTACTCTACTACCTTATTCTACTTTCTACTAGTCTCAGTGCATGCATGGAGAACTGGCGATGCAGTGACCAATTTTGGCTATACATGCAAACTATACATTATGTTATACGCGTATGGGCATGGCTGCCCTTAAGCATACAGGAACTAATACGCATATGGGCGAAGCAAAGATATTCCGCGATGCCTGTATGGGCAGCCCATATGCGTACGGGCAGCCCGTACACGTATGGGTCAAGAAATAATGCCCATATGCGTATCGGCTGCCCATACGCGTATGAGATAGCCCATACGCGTATGGGACAGAACATTACCATTCAATTAACATAATGATGAATGAAACAAAAAACTTTTTCCATATCTCCCTCCACAATTGTGACCCGGCATGAGAAAAATGGGCTTACGTATGTATGTATATTCATTACTGTATAAGACTTACAAAATCTGTAAGCTACATTAGATTCCCTATGAAAAGCTACATAAATGGTGAAAATTATGCTGAAATTTCATGTGCATGAAGTAATTTGGTTTTGAAATCCAAAAATGCAGTCAAATTTTATGTGAATATAGCCCTATTTTCTCATGTCAGGTCACAATTGCAACATGAAACACTTTAGTGTTATTGCATATCTTTCTACATACACAACTAATGAAACATATATTCTAGCACATCTACATATATATGCAAACATGTAATCTCTACTTTGGCTGCAAACTGTATTGCATATAATATTGTGTTGCTACTACAGAGGATTATTTTAATTGCCAAGTATGATTTTGAGCATATAATAATTATGCATGCAGTAGCTATTCAAAAGCATATAAGATAAGCTCAAATGTAGCACAGAGAAACAGGAGTGATTATACGATGTGTCTTTGAAGCAACAGCATGCTGTAAGTAGGTCATATGTTTTGAAAGGAAACACCAGCTATTCTTCTAGCATAATAGTACGTAGACGACAAAAATTAAAGATTGCACACTAATATTGTGCTCTTTATCATAGCTAGTATCTTGTTATTCAGTATGCTAAAGTTTTGATTTTGTGTGACAAAAAGGAGAGGGGTTTCGTTAATACTGTTATGTTATCATGATAACTGATTAGCCTTTTTGTATAAACAAGGCATAGAAACTGTATACCATATAGCACAAAACATTTTAAAAATGATGTGAAGGCTTACTTTTTGTCCTTATTATGATTGTTGTAACTATTTAGTTGGTTTTGTATTGTGTATACCGTATGTACTGTGTGTATCATTAAGTACGGTAGTACTTAATAGTAGGGATTGGTAAGAAATTGTATGGTTTCCCGATTTTTCGCACTTCATAAAACAACCTTCCAATAGGCTTTACCCGAAAAAACAGACTGGAATGCATTGGTAAGGCTGTAATGATGCTGTACCTTTGTTAAAAGAAGCGACAAGTCGAATATTTCGACCTACAGCCAACTTTGAAAATTTCAAAATTCACCTGTATTTCGTCTGCCTGCCAGCCAGCCAGCCAGCCTGCCAGTCTGCCATAAGACCCGGTTGCGCTAGGTGTAGGGCTCCAGAAATTTCACACAATAAAGGTAATGGCGGCGGATTTACGAAAATGTTGTTCCGAAGACGATTTACCCACTGCGCCATGGCGATTCCTTTTATCCTTCATTCCTTTCCTTGTTCTTCTATATTCCTTTAGCAAGGTGTGAATCTCACCTAAGGTGACGATAGCCTGTTACGGCTTCTGCTTATTACGTCATGCAAAACCTGCTTGCACGTGATATAATTAGTTACAGTGGCACCATGGCACGATGTTTTCGCGTGTACTTTATTACATCGTGAACTTCGAGATTATAGCCTTGGACAAATAGCTTTTGCTGTTTGTCGAGCGTTATTTACTATCACACAGCTGCTTTGCCATGAAAGCGCGTTGTTAACAAGCGCCTGTAAACAAGCATAATTATTACGTAAGCGCCTGCTGAAAGATTATTATGAATGCTTAGTATGTATAAAAAGCAAACAAACTAGATTGATAAAAAAATTAAAAATTTTAAAGGTAAGTAGGGATTGAATTCAATAGTGCTACAAAAAGTAAGGAAACAAGGAATAAGATTTTGGGATGAGAGAACATTCTGGCATGAGATAATTTATAAAAGTTTAATCCCTACTTTTGGCTCACTTCAGTAGGTTTGTCAAAAGTAAGGATTAAACTTTTATAAATTATCTCATGCCAGAATGTTCTCTCGTCCCAAAATCTTATTCCTTGTTTCCTTACTTTTTGTAGCACTATTGAATTCAATCCCTACTTACCTTTAAAAACTTTAATTTTTTATCAATCTAGTATATATTGTGTATTGTGTGTATATTGTATGTAGCTAGTTGTTGTGTATGTGTAATGTCGTATGTAGTTATTGTATGTTTTTGTATATGTAGTTATATTATGTTTCCCTGTACGTATGCTTATATTCCAGTACGGAAGAACGACTCTAGCCGAGTACTGTGATTATAAATCAAATCAAATCAAACATTGGCGGGAGAAAACTTTGGCGGTTGATAGCCAATCCGCCAAAGTTTTATCCGCCAATGTTTTCTTTCACCACAATTTTGTACAAGCTGTAGCTATTGCAAAATAAAGTGGGCATTAATAAAGAGCACTTCATGTATAGTGCTCCCACATTACACTGCTAGCAAAACTAAAACACTACTATAAAAACAACCTTATGAAGTACTTGGTGAGTAGTTTCATGTTCTAAGATTCATTTTAAACAGTTACTTTTACACGATATTGAAGATAAATCAAAGTTTACTGAAATACTCTAATAATACATACACTTGATCGATCTCCAGTGCACTGAAAATGACCAATCCGCCAATGTTTTCTCTGCCAAAAATGCTATGGGCACTGATCCGCCAAAGTTTTGTGCTATACGATACTGTATATAATTAAGTTTTATGTATTATGCTGTACAAATAATTTGTTAAAGTATCAGGTGAAATGACATTGCAGTAAGTGTCATAAGTTATATGTAGTTATAATTAAGAATGAGTATGATATCTTTGGTATTACACAAGTCTGAGGTGAAGCCGAGGACGAGTTTATTTCCCAAAGGCCTACACCAATCAATGCTTCTGTGTACAATGAACACAATGATTTCTACTGGTTGTGTCACCTATCAAAGCTTTCTACAATTGGCAGCTATATTGTCCTTATATAGGCTTCCTACTTTCATTTTCATGGCTTTTTTTCTTGGTTGATATCTAAATATCCTCCTGACCACTTGACAATATCCAGATATCGTCCTAACCACTGCGTGATATCAGATTTGTCACCATAAAAAATTCTTTGATGTATGGCTTAAGTGGGAAATAAACCACACTTGTATGTATGTATGTATGTACAACATTAATTGTGTATCTTAACATTTGCTGACAGGTAACCAGCCAAGCAGATTCCTGTGTGCTAAACATTACGCTCAAAACCAATATTCCTATAAGCACCGGTAAGTTAACAAAGAATAAAATAAAACATGTTGTTACAACATAAAAATGTTGTTAAATAATTCATACCTCACTTAGCACCACAGTAAGCAACACCTTTTTGACATAAAAATGCACTTATGAAAAATGGAGGGGTCTCTACAATATGGACCGTGGACTGGACTCTGGACTCACAGCTTTTCTATCTATGCATTAATTTTATCGATTGTTGATTACCAATGAGCAACTCTGGCGTGGCTAGATCATAGCCAGATTGTCCCAGGGTGCTTATTGATGATAAGAGGGCTCTTAAATTTCTAATAAATAAACTTCTCCAGCCATGTCAGACTAGATTTACACCATCATTGATCGACAAAATCTTTGAATCAAAGTGTATAGGCTACTAAGATAGTTCTTATAGGATCTTTTCTATGTGGGCGCTTATTAATAGAATAACAATCTGTGCAGAAAGGAGACCTGGTTCATATTTTAGTCTTTACAAGCAGAGTCTACGTAGGTCACAGACTAGTGAGAAATACTTAAGGATAATATAATTAGGTCGTTTTCTATCAATGAGCAGATAGAAAAGCTGTGAGTCTAGAGTCCAGCCCACGGTCCAATCTAGTCCAGAGTCCAGATATTGTAGAGAGGGTGTATATAAAAAATACACCCTCCTGGAGGGTGTATATTTTTTATCCATTTCTCATTACTGCATTCTCAGACAGTGTTACGTAGGTATGCTACATGTGATAAGCATATATGCTCTCTGTTTTCTTTGATTTAAGGTGTGAAAATATTACATATGTATAGGTTATAACACAGCTGTGAGGGGTTTGCTTGATATATATGCACAATGCTCGAGGGTGTGCAGTGCCTGAGGGCAAGTGCGTATATATCAGCCAAATTCCGAGTGAGGCTGTGATATAACATTTATATTACACTTTGCATAGGCCTACTGTACTAACAGTCAATGGTGCCTCTCGTGGCAGTGGTTAGCTCCCAACCACCCAAACACCAGACCAATCATGTAATAATACTAGACATAGTAGCTAATATCCCAAAAGCAAAGGTAACTGCTAAGATTGCTTTCTTCAAGTTGTCTAATTCGTGCATCTGCACCAGCAAGACTCAACCCTTCAGGTAGTGTGAGGGAATATTGGTTTGTTCTTTGCTGGTGGTAGTTTGGAAAAATCAATGTATTCATTGGCCCAGATTTTGTGGAGCAGTTTTGTGGGTAGTGCTGGCAGGCCTGTGCTAAAACCCCTGTTTGCAGGGATTGTGGGTCCATGCTCAACACTAGAGCCAGATTCAGTGTCTTTCAGGATATCCCTTTGATAGTCTGTAACTCCAGAAGGTAGATCCGAGTATTACTGGTGGTGTGGTCGAGGTTGCTGGTAGACTCAACGATAACTGGCCCAATTGTCTCATGGGTTGGCCACCAGCTGGGTGTAGTTACCTGTTTGGCTGTCTGAACCAGTACTGTAGGCATGGTTGTCCCCAGTTGTGCCATTGCCTGCTGACCAGACTGACTTAGGCTGGCTGGTGTGAGCTCAGGGCACTGGCTGATAACCAGAAGATCCCTATCTAAATACTATGGGCACGGGCCACTACATGTATATGTATAGGGGTGGAAGATAAAGCAAGCAGTATACTAGAGTAGAAGCGTCAAAATGGGTATAGCTACAGGGGAGTATAGGGAAGAAGGGAGGAAGAGAGTCGCTCTCTGTTGAGAGGAACATAGCCATGATAGTAACAGAATAACACAAAGAGAGGAGCCTGTGGTTTGGGTACGTATTAGGTGACAGTAGTAGTTAAATAGGTAGCTCAACAAACCTTGTGTTAGTGGTAATGGCAGATCTTGCTGGGGAGGTTGCTGTCCAGATTGCTGCATTCCATCTGTCGGTTCTGATTATTCGGAAGTATGAATAATGGGCCTGGTCTGTTATCGTAAACAGCTAAGAAAGGAACTATTGTCCGCACCGGACAGATTTCCCTGCCCATACATCCAAGTGATAGAGTCACTCCTTGCCTAAATGGATCCGTTTTGGACTATTATATTTTGATTTGGATTATTAGAGGGGAGTGTCTGCTATCCAACAAGATGTCTAACAATATTAGATGTATGCTCAGGTCAAATTGAGTACTGTGAACTCGCTTGATCTACGTAAGTTTTGAAGGCCATGCAGCAAGCCGCCCACATCATCTTATTATGGTACTGTTGGGATTTTTTAGACTTTATGCCTCAGATAATATATAGTGTGATGGGGAGGTGGATTCTTTGGGGTGTAGTGATAGCCTCCTGTTTTTGAATCCCTTTGATAACCTGCTGGAGCCTAGGAGTAAGCTGCCTTGTAATATTCCTGATGTCTTTCTGCAGCCACACGAGAGCTGCGAATTGCTGAGAGGTAGGTCTTGATAATAGAAGAGGATATGCCTTCCGTAGCCAGGTATGTTGCAAACAGCAGTAGAGTGTGTTCAGATGCTGGAATTGTGGGTTTGTGGACCATGTTGCAGAAGCTTTATACCTACATATTTAGTCCCGCATTGTAGACTTTCCAAGTGGAGGGGGAAGCTCCAAGATGATAGTATTCCTGCATTGTTGAGTGAAGCTGTCTCAAATACACTTGAGAGCCTGCAAGGAGAGGTAGATTGACTTTCTGTCATGTGTGGAGTCCTATTCTAACTATGTTAGTTATGTAGGTGTAGCATATATTTGATTGTAATCTCCTTTGTATGCAGTTTTGTCAGTTATACTATTGGTTATTCCCTGTGGTGTTGTAAGCTACGTATAGATATTTTGGTACTGTTTATTTATATACGTAACTTATATATGATTACATACTTCTTGATATAGTTCATTGTAAATATATATACTAGTGAGGACAATAATTATACATGTAATGGAAGGAATTAAATAATAGTTAGACGTCAAACCACAGGGGTCTACAGAATTTAGAAACCTGAAGGCCCTGGGCTGTGGCGCCCGAGCGAAGCGAGGGCGCTACTAAGGGCCTGAAGGTTTCTAAATTATGTAGACCCCGTTGTGGTTTGACGTCTAACTTATTTAGACTCTAGCGATACTCACCTTGAAAACTGTTTCAATTTTCATGCTGACTAACTTTGCATTCGTTGTAGTTTTTCCGCTTGGCTGAAAACGGATAGCCATTCCGAGCCATTCTGAATTGAAATGTATATATTGCGCGCTTATGTTCCTTGATGACGAACTGGTTCTATTTATTTCGAACGAGCATGCGCCCACTTTTGTCATCGATATACACCACTCGGCAGCAGCCCAGTTCGCCCTAACTCATGGAGAGAGAGTTAGAGGAGGTATACAATTGATTATAATGCCAATAAGTTATGTAAGTAATACAAATTACGGAGATTTCAGTATGTTGTTTTTCATCACCCTAGAGGAAGGGTCTAAGTGGCGTAACTAAGGGTCTAAGTAGCACAACTAGGGGTCTAAGTGATTTAGACCCCTAACTTTTGGCCTGAGCTAGGGTCTAATAGGAGTTATTAACAGTGCTAGAGGTGCTACTTGCCCTGCCCAGGATAATCAACTGCTTCCTGGGCAAGGAAGTGCAGATATGACTTGCTGAAAGGGTATATTTAATCTGGATGACACCTTTAAAGAAATCCTTTGTAAGAGAGACGCTGGTAGTGGGTGCGACTGCGCTGACAAGTTGTGCCTTGATTGTCAGAATTGTGTCATGTTGTTCCTGGACAGATGGTCGGCAGTATTGTTGTGTGCCCCTGGAACATGTGAGGTAGTGGTGGAGATGTTAAAAATGTGCAACAATGAGCCACAGTGTTCGGAATCTTTAGATGAGCCTTTGTTAAGTGCATTAACTAAGCTGAGATTGTCACGATGGAAGAGGACATGTTTCTTGTTAAACATTGGGCACTACACTGCACAGCTGAACACAATGGGAACCAGTATCCCAACTTGCTGCCACTCATCTGGCCAAACCAGTGCCCACCGCAAACAGGTCCACAAACCCAAGTACTTCCCTATACTTCCCTAATCTTTCCAGGAATCACTCTAGATACTGTACGGATGGAGATAAGGCTTCCCGGTGATAAAGTAAAGTGCATTAGGGATACTCTACAAGCATGGTTAGGGCGAAAGAAAGCCACAAAGCAACAGATTCTCTCCTTGGTCAGTCTTCTCCAGCATGCAATAAAGGTGGTCAAATGTGGGAGAACATTTGTTTCCTGGCTGTACGCAACCGCTATGAGAATCAATGAGATGTACTTATTACACCAGATTGAATGCTGAGTTTCGTTCTGATCTCATGCGGTGGCATGCATTTGTACAGGCTTGGAATGGTCTCAGTATACTTCATCTTATAGCCTCCACAGAGTTTACTATTTACATGGAGGCATAAGGCACAAGGGCCTTCAATCTTCTGTGTTGCTAATGAAACACCTAGATCATTGCAAAGTTTGGTAAAGGTATCCAGGTTCCTTTTACAGACTGAGGAATCCTGCATCAATTATGCTGATGTGATTGAGTGTTGATGGTGGTGGGAGCTGATCAAAAACTAAAGGCGTAGCAGACACGACGGTAAAGGGGAACCCATGTGCATCACCTGACAGATGCATTAATGCCATAGTAGCCATTGGTAAATACTACCGGTACTGTTTATTTATGTATTTCTGTACATATTAGCTAAAGTGTGCATTACAGTGTAATCAGTGTGCTTTTACTTATAGACAGCAATACTAGTTCTGAATAGATAAAAATCAAGACTCGCAATAGTGAGTCGCGAGGCCAAGAAGAAGCGCAGCAACGCGACCACTGAGGGAGTTATTTACACGTAGCACTGCCCTCAAACTCGCAAACGCTCTAGTTAAGCCGCCACTAAAGCTATATCGCTTAGTTATTACCAACCCACAACATTCTTACTATACAGAATCAACAAACCGAGAATGGAGGAAATAGGCAACACCATTCCTAAGTACCAGCCATTGTGAGATTTATGGTACCTGTTGTGCGACTATGCACGACGAACCATCCTTTCCCGCCCAGTTCGCCCATTTACTAGACAATTAGTACCTTCATTGTTTGAAGAATCAATATCCCGAAGTTCATAGAAATCTATTCAGCCATTCTTCTGATACAGCCTTATAAATGCCTTCCTGTCACCACAAAAAATTTTCGCGGCAGTCGTTTTTTTCTTTCTTTGTTTCTTTCTTTCATTTTCATCACACACTTTTTCGTGGGCTTGCGGGAGCTTTCGTGAACCCCGGAAGTTTTTTTCAAACTCTCTTTTTATACATTCACTTGTTTGTCTAATAACTCACTCATTTCTTCATGGATTTCAGCCAAATTTGTATCAGCACTTCTCCTATGTATGCTCTACCTGTCATGCTATTATCAGTTTGAAGTAAACACTTGAATGTATTTGAGAAGGACTATTACACTGCAGGTTGATAGTTGTCATAACTTGGACCCCCTTCGAATGATTTGCATAAACTTTCAGATACACAATCTATATTGATGTATCACTCTGTAGTGAAAGTTAAAAACAAATCTCGTGCTTGAATTTTTCAAAATTAAGCTTCAAAGTTTAATTTGCAATATTGTGTGCTAGGCAAGTACAAGTTATGCCCATGCAGTACTTCTCTGCTACTTGCTAGTAATAACATCTGTTTATACTTCCAAAAAAGTAGTGATATGCTAAACAAAAACACCCTGGGTGTAAAAAAGTGCGAGGCCAATCAGAAGCAGCATTGCAAATAGGTATGTGCGACCAAAAACTTTGATATCAGTTGAGGCCAAGAAATTACTTATCAGAAATCTTTTTAACTACTTGAATGACATACAATAGTTTATAGCATATTTTCACAACTATGATTGGCTTTGTCACTTGGCCACCTTTTTCACACCATTATTAATAAAGGTGGCCAAGTGACAAAGCCAATCATAGTAGTGAAAATATGCTATAAACTATTGTATGTCATTCAAGTAGTTAAAAAGATTTCTGATAAGTAATTTCTTGACCTCAACTGATATCAAAGTTTTTGGTCGCACATACCTATTTGTAATGCTGCTTCTGATTGGCCTTGCACTTTTTTACACCCAGGGTGTTTTTGTTTATGTAGCATTAATATACTAATAAGCACTACTAACCTGGAGGTGGATCTTCAGACGGCACTGTCGTCTACACCATCTCTTCATCGTTTGTGGGTGCCACCGGCATAGGGTAGCTCAGCATTCCTCTCAGAACAGCTTCCGCGATTCAGGGATGTCGTCTTGACTCTTGAGTAAACATGGCAGAACTTGGGCTGGGCGAAGTAGGTGGCACGGGGGTAGCGGACACTGATGTAGAACTCCTCATTCTTGTTGCTGGTGTAATGGCAGGTGCAGTTAGAATGGAATTAACTGCGTTGGCATTTGGAGGTCGAGCCATTCTCTGCTCCTGCGAGCGACCATGTGGTGATACCACTGCACTAGAATTCATTGACTTCAGAGTCGTTGTCTTCATGGTGATTCGGGATGTAACCCTCTTGGCTGGAGTATTCTTTCTTGAACGATCCATGATGCTAGAGATAAATTACGAACAGTCAGTTACTTTCCTCTGGCACACGTGTACACTAACGCGTAAGTTTGTGCCTTTTTCTAACTGGTGCCCTCTCTCATGAGACTCCCTTTTAATTTTTTGCCACCATATTAACAACACCTTTTAATCGTTGCCACATTAAATCATCAAAAACACCGTGGGTGTAAAAGAGTGAGAGGCCAATCAGAAGCAGCATTGTAAATAGGTACCGTATTGTGTCAAATTATGGCCGGTCTTGTATAAACGCCTGGTCAAGTTTAGTCACCGGGGTACAACAAAATTAAATGCTGGGTTATAAATAAACACAAAAACTTAAAGTTCAAATAGACGGTGACAAGTTGCTGCAAAGGAATAAATTCCCAGGCCATAATTCAAGATCAGCTGAAGTTACTTACGTATCTTTTTAAATACGTACTTGAATGACATAAATAATTTATAGTGTATTTTCACAACTATGATTGGCTTTGTCACTTGGCCACCAAAGTGATCTTTGATAAGTATATAGCTAACTTCTTTACCTCGGTGCTGATATCAAAGTTTTTGGTCACACATACGTACGTACCTATTTACAATGCTGCTTCTGATGGAATTGCACTTCTTTTATACCCCAGGGTGTTTTTGTTTAGCATATCACTACTTTTGTAAATTCAAGCAGCAGAGAAGTAGGTACTAGGCATCATTTGTGCTTGCTTAGTACACAATTGTCTAAATTAAACTTGAAGCTTAATTTTGAAAATTTAGGTTGTATTTTTGTTTAACTTTCACTACAGAATGATATGTACATCAATATGTGTATCAAGATTGTGTATCTGAAAGTTCATTTTTAACAGGGTACAAGTTATGGAAATTATCAACCTGCAATATAATAGCCTTTTTCATAAACATTAGTGTTTACTTCAGGCTGAAATTAGTAGGATAAGTAGTGCATACATGGGAGAAGTGTTGATACAAATTTGGCTAAATTTTGTGAAGAAATGAGTGAGATAAAGACATACAAGTGAATGCACAAAATTAGAGTTTGAAAAAACTTCCAAGATTCAAGTAAGCTCCCGCAAGCCCACGAAAAAGTGTGTGATGCAGCAATGAAACGACTGCCGTACAAAAAGTTTTCTGGTGATAGGAAGGACTTTGTAATTAAGGCCATATCAGAAGACTGGCTTAACCGATTTCGATGAACTTAGGGTTATTGTTTCTTAGAACAATGAAGGTATTAATTCTCAAGTAACGAATGAACGAGGTTGAAAGAGATGATTCGTCGAGCTTGGGCACACAGCGAGTGCCATAAAACTCGCAGTGGCTGGTACATAGGAATGGTGGCATTGATTTCCTCCACTCTTGGGTTATTGATTCTATATTGAAAGTTAGAACATTCTGAACTAAGCAATAGCTTTCATGATGGCTTAGTAAAGCGTTTGCAAATTTTAGAGTGGTGCTACGTGTAAATAACTCACTCAGTGGTCACGTTTATGCACTTCTTCTTGGCCTTGCAACTCACTATCTTGATTTTTCATATTTATGGTTGATGGATTGTTAGAGGAAATGTAATGGATGCATAACTCTAGAAGTTAAAGCTCTGTCCCCATACCAGATTCATATAATGCTTTTGTTTTGCATTTAGAATATGGAATATGCTTTTTAGCACTAAATATCATGACTTTGAATTAATTTGAATGGTGTACTTATGTTATACAATAGTATAATACAATACATATATAGGTATTTCATAATTTACTTGTATGTTCCTAATTTATCACTATAGCTTCATCCAGTCAAAGTGCTACCGTTTTATCATCCTCATCTTCTACAGTTACATTTGATTATTCAACTACATTGACTACTCCAATAGTAATGTCACCCAACATGGAATGTATTGAAGTTGTATCAACTGCTAGTGATAATACTGTCTTAAGCTCTAGTCCAGTAACAACACATAGTGTTCTTGAGTATTTAACTACCAGTAACAATGTAGTTGCTACATCTTTTCCTACCAACACATCAGCTGCAGGTATCCTTACTGTATATGTATATGTATACGTACCTATGTATATACCTCTATACATACGTATGTAGGTAGACATACGTATATTGTGCTAAAATTATTATCGCATTTTAAGGCTCCAATGAATAACTGAATAGTTGAATATTCGGATTAATAATCGTTAAAGCTATATTTGAATAATAAAATTAGTACCGAATATTCGCATGTGTGCAATTTTAACTAATTAAAAATGGCGCATAATAACTGTGTGGTTGTATCAACTGAAGCCAGCAATAGTAGCGAAGTGGATAATACCAGTAGCAAGGCCGATAGTGTGGGAAAGAAGACAATATCTGCCATGTCGAAGTTTTTTGAGAAGAAAACTGATAAAACGGTGACCTGTATGGTTTGTAGCACTACCCTACAATACCATGGTCGAACTGGCTCAATGAAAGAACATTAAATTTAAAGTGAAAGCATCCTGGTGATAATCCTTTCAAGTTTTCTGATGAAAAGCGTAACAAAGCAAACTGGATGTATTCACTAAAAATCGTCCATGTTCAGCGAAACGAGCTGGAACAATTATTGAAAGAGGTGAAATGTCTGCTAGCTAATGATGCATGTTAACCAGCTAATAACAATGTACTTATATAATTAACAAACACTTGTAGATAAACAAATATCTAGACTAATCATTTAAAAACAAGAGAATATTCGAATATTGAAAACCACTATTCGTTTGAGCCTTAGTGCACTTATGTACCATCTAAAAATCAGATGCTGCATAAATTCAACTACATTTTACTACTACATATATTGTTATGGATATGCAGTGATGTGACGAAGAAGTTGTATGAACAAACTTCATCATAATAATAGCAGTGCATTAAAATTTTAAGGCTTTATATTCTATTGACTTATAGTGATGAAACTTTTGAAGTAGTAAAAAGTTTAAATGCTTATGGCTAGTTTAAATACTGGATTAAGATTTTGGTACGTACCATACCCACTTTAACGCAGTTGTCCGATGTACAGTTGTGACATATTGTTGTTCAAAATAATCAATAACTTCAGTGACACTTCTGTATATGTACATGGCATTACTAAGATTTGCACTAACTATAGTGACAGAAGAGGAGGAGGACCATTGGGGAAAAATCTTCTTTAAGGGAGCATGGGCTGTGATATTCGAATGTAAATATCAAAAGTGCAGGGTTTGAACTAGGGATGCAACAGTATTACAATATATCAATATACGGTACAGATTTAATGTAATGTCGCAATCGCGCGCGTGTGCAATTACACGCGAGTGCTATCACACGCAAGTGCGAGTGCCATCACACGCGAGTGCGAGCGTCATCACTCGCCAGTGCGAGTAAAACTACTCGCAAGTGAAGTAGTAACCATGAATCGTTTTATATGCCGTGTTAATAGCTTCAATTTACTCCAGTAGTAAAGCAAAATGCTTTAGTATAAAGTAATTGTAAAATGAAGCACTTTCGTCTTAAAGGTGGGCATGGCACCTACTGAAAATCGACCGCACGAAGCTGGCATTGAAGTAGCAAGATGAAGTACTACAGTTTATATAGTGGGCGTGGCATCTACCAAATATATCGAGCGCATGAAGCTTGTATTGAAGTAGTAACACGGAGTACTGTATTATATAAAGTGGGCATGGCACCTACCGAATATGCGTATGAAGCTTGTATTGAAGTAGCAACATGAAGTACTACTGTTTATAAAGAGGGCGCGCCATATATCGGCATAGTTTAGCCTTGTACTTGCTATTGGTACATTGCTGTTACTAGTATTTGCGAGCATTTGTACTCACACATGCGAGCGTAGTCACTCGCACCCGCGAGTGTAGTACTCGCGAGTGCGACGTTGCATTAAATCGGTACCGTATTGCAATATCTATTGCTGCAATACAATACTGTAACAATACACCTGATAAAAATATCGATATATTGCAATATATTGCAACATTTATTGCCTTCAAAGTTGTAAGTGTCCGATTATTACACTACAATAATGACTGGACCTCATGAACTATGAAGCTTGTATTGAAGTACTAGAGTTTATAAAGTGGACACGGTTTACGTATATCGGTATAGTTTTGCCTTTTACTTGCTTCTGGTACATATGTACGTATACCCATGAATGCTGTAACTATGGTGCAGCTCTAAGGTAACGTCACACCTGCTCGCAACTTACACGCTCGCCACTCAAATGCTCGATACGCTGAACTCGATCACTCTCGAGTGACTGTTGAGGGATAAAACACTCGAGAGTTTGCTAACTCTTAGATACTTGCATTTACACAAAACTTGAATCACTAGGGATGTTTGCTCAAGACTTATTATAGAACCATACGCTATGCTTTAAATAGAATAATAAATATACATGTGCAAAAACAGTGGCATGTTTTACAGTGGAGTCATTGTACTGGTCTCTGCTCCTCGTTCTTCAATTTGTTAGTGATTAAAATATTGCTACTTCAATACAAGCTTCATGCGCTCGATATTCAGTAGGAGAGAACACTTCATGTCTATGAAGGTATTGAGTAAGTAATATAATAAATAGAATTATTTGCACTGAAACCTTCAACTGGTTTTGAATAGTAGCTGCAACAATTGTTGTTACAATGCAAAAAGTGCCGTCCTTGAATAATAGCCACCCTTCAATAGTGGCCACGGTCATTTTGCACTGAAGCTTTGGCATTGCAGTCGGTGACACTTCTTCAATGCTTTGGGAAATACATACAGAGTCTATTTTTAAATCAAGCACACGCCTGGTTTCTTGAAACTGTTTATGTGCGGATGTCGGTATGTGTATGTGTGTGTCCGCCCCTCAGGCTATTAAAAACAAGTCACGTGAAATGAAGGCTGAATAACGGGTTAAACAAGTTCTACTGCTTTTTGTTTTTTTATATGATATCTGCCATCAATATAATCGATTACCGTGGCCTTAGTAACAAAGCACGTCAAGAGTTACTGTCGAAGAAGAGCAAGGTAATGCTATATTAGTCATTCATTTCAAAGTAAAGACATTTAACCAGCTGTATATTACTAACAAGACGGAGCGCTTCTGTTTTAAAAGTGGGCGTGCCGTGTGGGTTGCGAAGCTTATAAAAGAAGACTGGCCTATAGTGTTACTGTAAGAATTTAAACTTTATACTGCTAAAAAGTTTTATCACTAAAGTATTGGAGTATAAAGCCGGTTTAAATAGAAGAATATAATTTGTATGCATTGCTATGTGTTCCTTAGTAATGAAATGAGTCTTTGCTCACGTGACTTACTGATTAACAGTGGTTTAACTTACACAGCGCCTGGTTTTTAGATGGTAAAACATCAACTTGTTACAGGAAACATCATTTTATTGTTGCTGAAAGGTTGGCAAGATCAGGGGTGTGAACTAGGCTGTTTTTGTTTGGAAAGTCGCATATATATACGTATATATGTAGGTATTGGGACAAGCCCCACACTAATGAGTCGATGGTACGAGCATCAAGTTCACAGACAATTACAACAAAACATGGAAAACTTCCATATTACACAAAGAATAACCATGCAGTATGTTTTACTGACAATCCATATTAGGCTGGTACGTATGTTCATCACATGAAGAATAATTGAAATGGTTTACTGACAATCCATATAAGGCTGGTACGTGTGTTCATCACATAAAGAAAGTCAGTATGGAATCTATATAAGGCTGGTACGTGTATTCATCACATGAAGAATAACTGAAATGATTTACTGACAATCCATATAAGGCTGGTACTTGCGTTCATCACACAAAGAATAACCGGTGTGGTTTACGGAGGGTCAAGTTTGACAACACGTCGAAGCTCATGGCTTAAAAGTTGAGTCTGATAATATCAAGATGGATGGGGAAGAGTGGCTAAGATAAAGAAGAGAACGGAACAGATCAAGAAGTTTAGTTACGATAGTACAGTTGTATAAATATTTTAACACTCTAATGGAATACATGAAAATTACTGCAATTTCTCAACTATGCTGAAATCTACCTCACAGTTTGTTAGCTGGCCTTTTCAATGTCTTCACTTAAATCTTACTGCATCTTCTCCACTGGAAACTTTAATAAAAGCATTTAAACTCTCATGTTACTACCAGCTAACTCTGATGTGTAAATTCAGTATAAAACATCAGCCAGGCTCACCCCACGATGCTGTTAGCATCTGCCTAGTATCCCTATGTGTGGGTGAATCAAAGGAAAATATCCCTGCAAAAAACCACTTTAAGATTATTTAACGAATCTTGGTCACATCATACTGATATTTAAGTGTGCAACTTTGTATTTTCATCACTAGAAAAACAACAAAGTCATATATTTTCTGCAACATTCCTAAAACAAAGTTTTCTGAGATGAAGCGCTTTAATTAGAATGTACCATGTGTTTCAGTTGCAATTTGTTTGAAATGCATTTGAAGACTTAGCGATGCCAAATCAATGCAGTGGAGGATGATAATTTAAATATTACTTGAAGGAAATTGTTTATATTCATAAGCCTAGTTAGTATATTTATTTATTTAGTCGCATCTGCTGCTGCTAGATATTTCCACGGTTCATTGACAATAATTATGGCTAGATACTGTGCTATGCATTTACATAAGTTGATAATTTGTGTATAATTATACGTTAATGTTGTCATTGGTGACTAGCTACATACACTAGCTAATCTCAGCCCCCGTCCGCAGATGGAGGTGTGGTTTGGTAGGGTGTACACGGTCCCGGGATTCCCACAGCATCAACCTCTATTTGTTAGGAATCCCTAATCGATGCCTCTTTTTCTTGTTAGGTACAAATATTTCTTGTACGCTTGGGGGATAAAATATTTTGGGGGTGTTTTAAATTCCTAATCTGTTCTTAAAATACCACGAAAATATTAAAGGCTGCTACGAGATTCTACCGGGACCATGTACTTTCACATTCCTAATCAAAGGAATGGAGATGAATCACTGCTGGTTGCCTGAGTGATTCCCACATTAACAATACAACTGGGTTGCCATGCAGCTGCGGTTTGCTACAAAACTCGATATGGCTGGGTTGTCATGCTGCTGTGGTACAGCTGGGTTGCCATGCAGCTGCGGCCACAACTGGCTTTATGCACTACCTTGTAGCATTCTTTGTATTGCTGGGTTGCCATGCAGCTATGGTTTACAACTAGCAGTGTACACTTCCTTGTAGCATTCTTGGTATATAGCTGGGTTGTAGCATTCTTGGTATAGCTGGGTTGCCATGCAGCTATGGTTTACAACTACAGGTAGCTAGCATTGTACACTTTCATGTAGCATTCTTTGTATAGCTGGGTTGCCATGCAGCTCTAGTTGTTATGTACATGTAGCTGTGGTTCACTTATAGCCATTACTCTAAATTGTAGCATCTTCGGTATGGCATGCAGGGTTGCCATGTGGTTGTGATACAGGTGGCAGCTGGGGTATGGTACAAAAGCTAACACCTTTGTTGTGGGATCATTGATAGTGCTGTGTTACCCGGTTATCATGTGGCATGGGTAACTGAGGGTAGGCGGGGTTGGGAAATCCGTTTTAACTTCCACAGTATTCAGTTCGTGCACTTGTCGCTAACAGCACGTGTTACTACGCATGCGCCAGTTCTGTAATAAATGCCCACCTTAAGCGCCGTTTTCCACATTAACTTTGTTTAATGTCTTAAACTTCATTTAATGTTGTCATTGGTGACTAGCTACATACACTAGCTAATCTCAGCCCCCGTCCGCAGATGGAGGTGTGGTTTGGTAGGGTGTACACGGTCCCAGGATTCCCACAGCATCAACCTCTATTTGTTAGGAATCCCTAATCGATGCCTCTTTTTCTTGTTAGGTACAAATATTTCTTGTACGCTTGGGGGATAAAATATTTTGGGGTGTTTTAACTTCCTAATCTGTTCTTAAAATACCACGAAAATATTAAAGGCCATAGAAAGGCTAGCCAATTTGGCAAGCCTTTCCCCCAAGCATAATAAAGCCAATACTAGTGAGTTATTAAAGACCAACAATAAATGGTTCAAAATTTGATTAGTAATGTTTGACTCACAGCTGTGCGGTTACAACATAATGTGCTAAGTCGCATATGGTGTGGAATAGGTGTAGTTAGTTAACTATATAAATAAAAACACCCTGGGTGTAAAAAAAGTGCGAGGCCAATCAGAAGCAGCATTGCAAATAGGTATGTGCGACCAAAAACTTTGATATCAGTTGAGGCCAAGAAGTTACTTATCAAAAATCTTTTTAACTACTTGAATGACATACAATAGTTTATAGCATATTTTCACAACTATGATTGGCTTTGTCACTTGGCCACCTTTATTAATAATGATGGTGTGAAAAAGGTGGCCAAGTGACAAAGCCTTTCATAGTTGTGAAAATATGCTATAAACTATTGTATGTCATTCAAGTAGTTAAAAAGATTTTTGATAAGTAACTTCTTGGCCTCAACTGATATCAAAGTTTTTGGTCGCACATACCTATTTGCAATGCTGCTTCTGATTGGCCTCGCACTTTTTTTACACCCAGGGTGTTTTTATTTAGCATATCATTACTTTTTTGGAAGTATAAACACATGTTATTGCTAGCAAAGTACTGCATGGGCATAACTTGTACTTGCCTAGCACACAATATTGCAAATTAAACTTTAAAGCTTAATTTTGAAAAACTCAAGCCCGAGATTTTTTTTAACTTTCACTACAGAGTGATACATCAATATAGACTGTATATCTGAAAGTTTATGCAAATCATTCGAAGGGGGTCCAAGTTATGACAACTATCAACCTGCAGTGTAATAGCCCTTCTCAAATACATTCAAGTGTTTACTTCAGACTAATAATAGCATGACAGGTAGAGCATACATAGGAGAAGTGCTGATACAAATTTGGCTGAAATCCATGAAGAAATGAGTGAGTTATTAGACAAACAAGTGAATGTATAAAAAGAGAGTTTGAAAAAAACTTCCGGGGTTCACGAAAACTCCCGCAAGCCCCTCAAAAAAGTGTGCGATGAAAATAAAAGAAACAAAGAAGAAAAAAAAAACGACTGCCGCGTAAAAATTTTTGTGGTGAGGAAGGCATTTATAAGGCTGTATCAGAAGAATGGCTGAATCGATGTCGATGAACTTCGGGATATTGATTCTTCAAACAATGAAGGTACTAATTGTCTAGTAAACGGGCGAATTGGGCGGGAAAGGATGGTTCGTCGTGCGTAGTCGCACAATGGGCGCCATAAAACTCGCAATGGCTGGTACTTAGGAATGGTGGCGCCTATTTCCTCCATTCTCGGTTTGTTGATTCTATATAGTAAGAACGTTGTGGGTCGGTAATAACTAAGCGATAGCTTTAATTGCGGCTTGACTAGAGCGTTTGCGAGTTTGAGGGCGGTGCTACGTGTAAATAACTCACTCAGTGGTCGCGTTGCTGCGCTTCTTCTTGGCCTCGCGACTCACTATCGTGAGTCTTGATATATATGGTACATATTAGTAATCAGAATGAGTATGCATAGAGTAATGATTTGGTATGTACGTGGCTAGGTCTTGAGTTGCGATGCAAGTGTTCTTGAGAACTTTGCTAGGTCAGAGGGAGCCATACGGATATAACTTTGGTAGGTGTCACTGCGCCAGCGGCTGAGTGTCTTGATGTTACTGTCTGAGATGTCTGCCTGCTTTGCTGAGGTGGCCGCCCCTATTCGAAAACTGTGGGTATTGAAAGAATGTACTGGTAAACCTATGTCCATGAGAATGGCTGTCAATGCTGAACTGAAGTGGGGTCGTGTCAGAGCTTTATTGTGATCTGTAAGGAATAGGGGGCCTGGCTGTGCCCCCCTTACTGCCAAATATGCCAGAATGGCACTCACAGGGCAAACTACACAGTCAGTTCTTCCCAATTAAAGCTTTACACCTTTTCTGAATGGGTCAGTTTTTGATTGTTTGATATGAATCTGTATCATACGTGGGTTACTTTTACAGTCTACAGCCACATCAGCGTAGGATAAGTGGACATTGGGGTCATAATCAGTTTCCTTGGGGACAGTGAACTCGCTACACCTTAGGAAGCCGAAGAATGCGGTGCAGCATATCGCCCACATCAAAATATTGTTGTAATCGTGAGGACGCTTCAATAGGTGTTCCTTGATCTGTTGCATTATCTGAATTGTAATAGGTAAGTGTACCCTGGCAGGTAGTCTGCAGGATTGATCTCTCTTTATTCCACGGAGTACTTGTTCCAATCACGGAGTAAGTTGATTAGCAAAGTGATGATGTTGTCCTGACATTACATGGAGGTTGCGAATGGCAGAGATGTAAACTTTTATAGTAGAATGCATAATGTTGTGCTTGGCTAGATTTAATGCAAATGAGAGCAGGGTGAACTCTGTTGTTGGAAGTGCAGTAAGGTAATGTTGAGAGCAGAAGTGGATGTATCTCTGTTGACCAACATGGTAAAGTTTCTGAGTGGAGGGAGTTAGGCCTCTTTGATAATAGAAAGAAATAGTTGCCTGAAGGTAGGAGTTGTCCAGTCTGGTCCTGGGGTTTGTAGGAGCTGCTGAAGGAGTGGTCCAACAGGAGTTGGGATGGGCAAGGCCTGTGGATTAATAGAGAAGAAATTGTACATATTATTTCTAGATAAGTGGTCAGCTGTGCAATTGTCTACCCCTGCAATGTGCTCTGGCATCAGCACAATATCATAATGGGCCACAAAAAACCATAAGCAATGCAGCAGGTGCATGACTGTTTTTTCCTTACCTGAGCCTTTCTGTAGTGCTGTTACTACACTGCTGTTATCGCACTGAAATAAAACTTTGTGTCGGGCTAGTGTCGGGCCCCACACAGCACAGCTAAGAACAATAGGCAGCAATTCCTTGGCCATGATGTGCTATGTGAACCACTGTTTGGACCACTCTAATTGTAGCCATCTTCCCTCAAAAAAGGCTCCACAACCCCAGGAACCCGATGCGTCCGTTTGAATTGAGAGTTCATGGGCTATAGGGGTAAGTGTGGTTGTGCACTGGAGCAAGCTGATGCCATTCCAGCTTTCCAGGAAAATGTCCCACCAGCACAAGTCCGATCTGAGCTCCTTGTTCAGTCTGGTGTAAAAGTGCATTTCTCGCAACTTAGCGGCTGTAGCATACATTCTGCTAAGGAAGGTCCTGCCACTCCAAACAATCTTTGTGGCATGCTGTAGGATTCCCATGAGAGAAAGGATTTCACGTTTGGTGGCTTTCTTCTTTTGCATCCAGCTACCGACCTGTTCCCAAGTCCTCTGTAGTTTGTCCACAGGGAGACGTGCTTCCATCCGAACAGTGTCTAAGGTAATGCCAAGGAAGTCCAAGGATGTAGATGGACCTGCTACTTTATCCAATGCCAAAGGGATGCCCAACCATCCACACATCTGCCGGATGGTGTCCAAATTCTGTTGACATACTGGGGATTTAGGGGGACCCACAGTCAAAAAATCATCAAGATAATGGAGACAAACGGAGACTCCTTCTTGTTGCAAAATCCATTCCAAAAGATCTGCCAGGATGTTGAAGAGTCTGGGGGCAGATCGTAGGCCAAAGGGGAGACAAGAATCTAAATATATCTCCCCATTCCATTTCATTCCCAACAGATGTCGATCTGCTGGGTGTACAGGCAAGAGCCTGAAGGCACTCTTGATATCTATCTTGGCTAATAATGTACCAGGGCCAAGTGTCAGTATTTGTTGAACAGCATCCTCTAGGGTAATGTATTTGAGCGAGCACAAATGCTTAGGGATCCCATCATTGACACTTTTGCCTTTTGGGTGGGAAAGATCAACTATAAGCCGCCATTTGCCTGGCTGACGGTTTTTTTGGGGATAACCCCAACTCTGCTAATCTGGCAATTGGGCAGCAATGATGATAGAAAAGGTCCTGCCACTCTCCTCAGACTTACTTCTGCTTGCAAGTAATCTTCCACAACATTATGATGAGAGCGGGCTCCCGCCAGATTGCTCTGTAATGGTTTGAGATGGTTTGATCCATATGAGAAACCAATTCGAAATCCTTCAGAAATGCCTTGTAAAAAGAAATCCGCAAGGGCTCTGTTTGGGTATGACTCTAGGGAGCAGCTCCAGTGGTGAAGATTAAGTGGAGTAGAGATAATACAGGCTGTGCTAGGTATGCATGGTCTGGTAGGTGCTCTGGCTATTAACTGATTCCACTCTGGTAGCCAATCCTTGTAGTGTAGAACTGGAGAATAGGCTGAATCAGTATCCTCTTCAGTGGCTGTGGCCTCCATAGTCCAGTCTAAAGTCAGAGGGGAGGTAACTATAACCATAAGGTCAAAACAAGGGGGGGAGGGGGCAACATGAGTAGGAGTGATAGGAGACAATGGTGCGAAGGGATTATTTGTTAATTTCTTTGCATGCCTAAATTATGAAGCTACGTATGTATAATAATTATTAATGTATCTATAGCGACAGAGACATATGTACCGCCCTAGGCTGCCAACTGAGCAACCATTTTCAGACAATACATTGTATACAATTTCTACAGTGATTATCTAAATGATGGCTTACAAGCACAGTGACTGAAATATGGCTAACAATTATTAACAGTTGATTAATGTAGCCAAACTGCTGCTGTGCACTCATCGGTAGTGCGGATGTTGCTGTTGTTTTCTATAGAGCATCGGTGGTTGCCATTTCTTGGGTGCCTCCCTGTTGGGCGGTGGAGGATTAGAGTGATGTGGACACCTTATAGCCTTATGGCCCTTATCAGTGGTACGTGGGTCATCAGCACAGAGGCAGCAAATATGATCGAATCTGCAATCAGGAAAGGAACATCCTGGGGCAGGCTCATTGTTATAGAGCATGCATATTCTACGACGACGGAGAGGTCTGGAATACTGGAATGGTTGTGTTGGTGTTTGCTGCAGGTACTGGTATCCTGAGGGCAGTGATCCTTGCTGAGGTGCCCAGCTGCCCTCTGCAGAAGTATGAAAAAGGCTAAAGCAGAACTTACATCGGGCACTTATGGCTTTCCCTGAAAAGGCAATGTTCCATAGGGTTGTATCGATTTGTGCCCAGACCACGTTGGGTTTAGTAGCTGCTATCTGTCTAAACCTACGATCATAACCAATCCAGCCCTCCCCGGCATGTTCCATGTGTGATTCCATTATTAGTGTCAGATATCCCAGCAGATCTGGGACCCTGTGTGGCTGCTTAGAGCTGACTACGGCTATATACATGCTAAAGCATTTAACCCATTCAATAATGTTTGAGATGGCCCGGCGTTGAGACTTATTATCTGGAAGTAACTCAGCCATCTCGATGAACTCCCCTGATTCAATTCTGGTGACTAGCCTAGGGGGGATAGGAGGTAGCCCTGCTCCAATGCAAAGTTCCGTGGGGCAGGCCCCACTAGATGGCCCAGGCTCTGAGCCGCTCACAACTTCTGCCACCTGCTGCAGTGCATTATGTGAGGGGAGTAGACCCACAGCTAAATGATGGAGAAAAGGGGGGGGATGTGTGGTAACATAGCTAGCTATTAAAACAAATTGTAATCTGTCCCATATTTACATTGTGTACACCCTACCAAGCAGTTACCACTGCATCGAAGGCTAGTATTTTTTTTTTTGCTTTGCCGTTACGTTAATTCATACATCATTACACCATTATATCAACACCCATAATCGTGCATGCATGACACATGTGATAAATACATAGTTATAACTCACTTGGGGGTGGTTGGGAGCTCTGCTCGATTGAAGGTGATGACCCGGAATTACTCTGTTGAGGAGGGTGGTGATCCCCAGCATTGTTGTTGTGGGTAGTCGCTCCTGGGAGGGCTTGCAGTACTTGCTGTACTAGGCTGGGGATGTCCTCTTGGGTTAGAGGCAGGTAGGTAACACTCTCTCTATTAGTACTCCTGCTAGTCGCTCTGGTGCTATCAATGAGGGAGCTGGCGAGTGGACGCTGAATTTCCTCGTTATATTCGATGGAATGGGCTGGAGTATTTACTGCTGCCGGCCTGTCACGAATCAGGTGTCCTCCTCTCAAGATTGCACTTGTCGCTAACAGCACGTGTTACTACGCATGCGTCAGTTCTGTAATAAATGCCCACCTTAAGCGCCGTTTTCCACATTAACTTTGTTTAATGTCTTAAACTTCATTATATAAATAGAAAACTCTAATAGAGCATACAAAAGTAAATATATATTGTACAATGATTTCAGGTTATATAAAACCATGGATTTAAGATTATAAGTAACACATAACTAGCTACCTGTCCAGCAATGGATATGAAAAAACTAAAGAAACGAGTAAATAAAATTTGTTAATTTCAAAAAAAGAATAGGAATCCTGAAAAGTACCTAAACAACGTGAGAAATTTACGATGCTATTATATTTGAGATCCCTATTTTGACTGCTGCAAATGATACATAGCTAGACTGTACCACAGTCAAAATAGGGATCTCAAATATAATAGCATTGTAAATTTCTCATGTTGTTTAGGTACTTTTTTCAGGATCCCTATTCTTTTTTGAAATTAATTGTACTATAGTACTTTAGTGATTAAACTTTTTAATAGTAGTAAAAAGTTGTTTTAAGCCGAAATTCTTACTACACTATAGGCCAGCCTTCTTTTATAAGCTCCGCAACCTGCATGGCACACCCACTTTTAAAACTGAAGCGCTCTATCTTGTTAGTAATGTACAGCTGGTTAAACGGTTTTGACTGTGAAATGAACGGCTAACATGGCATTAGCTGGCAGTAACTCAATCATGACATGCTTTGTTACTAAGGCCCTGCCCACCAGTAATATTGATAGCAAGTGTCACATAAAGAAACTGAAAATCAGTAAGAAATCAGTAAGACTTGTTTGATTGATTATTCAGACGTGAATGGTTTTTAATTGCCTGGGGGTGGACACACACGCAGATACACACACACACATAAATACACACACTCATACCAACTTCGCGGATGAAAAAAACCAGGTGCACGCTGGCTTTTGGCTGGCGTGTGCCTGGTTTAAAAATGTGATAGTTTCTGCTTGCAATAGAAGAGGTTTGATTCACAGTACATAGAAAAATAAGTGTTTATAAATATCAATGATGATCGATTCATTGGTTACCTTGGTAAACTATTGCATGAATTGTTTATAACTACATCATTAAACAACAGTACAACCATGTTTAGGGTAAAGCCTACACAAAATTTTGAAAGCTATAATTTTTCATGCATAACAATTCCTGCTCTTATAGGTACTACCTGATATTGATGTACGTATGTGCGTACAATTACTATTTGTAGTTATAGTATGTCAATTTCTTCCATACACAGACATCTCAACTTCAAAAATACAAGAAAAGGTGGCATATGAAGAAAGGCGTTTGCAAAAAGGTGTGTATTAGGTGAAAATTGTATGATGTAAAATGCTACATTAACATGTATCATATCATCATATACGTACAGTACACTATCCTACTAAGAGGGCTATAAGCCTACAAGGTGTCAGAACTATTAACTTCTATTGAATGAAGAATAAATCTCAGATCAGTAGTGACTTGAACCCCAGGCATCACCCAATCTAGGCAAGAGTCAGGGGTCCGACACGATTCCAAATCACATACATGGCTGCTAAGATTCTGGAATCATAAATCAAAACTTTGATTACTTATCTTGCAAATTTTTGTATTTCTCCGTATAGTATTAATCACGTGATACGTATTTTCTAATTTGGTAAACAGGAATCAATGAAATCAAGTCATAAATCTTAAATCAAACCAAGATTCCAAATCTCATACAAAATAATATATAGTATCAGACCCCTCAGCAAGAGCTAAAAGAGCCACTCAGCTGGGATCTGGAATGTTTTGTGCATTCAATGTATACTTAACAGGGCTGATTTCTTGTAGATAAGGGGGGTTTATCATATACACTATCCTACTATATAGGACCCGTAAGTAGGCTATAAGCCTTCGTTTCTTTTCCTCCTCTAGGATAATAGTTGCGTAGAGTGAGAACAAAACTTTACTATTACCAGTAACATTAAGCACTAGGGCTGTGCAGTAATGGAAAAAGTTATATCTTGATAAGTTGTGTTAAAATTATCTCGATAAACGATATTATCTCGATAATGTTGTCAACATGAAGTTTTATCATCATTTGCCTCAATGCATAAAACTGTCAGGTAAAAGTATCAAGGTACGTACGTAACTGCTTTTAATAGTCTATCAAGACTCACGATAGTGAGTCGCGAGGCCAAGAAAAACCGCAGCAATGCGACCACTGAGGGAGTTATTTACACGTAGCACTACCCTCAAACTTGCAAACGCTCTAGCTAAACCACCATTAAAGCTATCGCTTAGTTATTACCGACCCACAACGTTCTTACTATATAGAATCAACAAACCGAGAATGGAGGAAATAGGCGCCACCATTCCTAAGTACCAACCATTGCGAGATCTATGGCGCCCGTTGTGCGACTACGCACGACGAACCATCCTTTCCCGCCCAATTCGCCCGTTTACTAGACAATTAGTACCTTCATTGTTTGAAGAATCAATATCCCGAAGTTGATTGACATCGATTTAGCTATTCTTCTGATACAGCCTTATAAATGCCTTCCTGTCACCACAAAAACTTTTACGCAGCAGTCGTTTTTTTTCTTTCTTTCATTTTCATCGCACACTTTTTCGTGGGCTTGCGGAAGCTTTCGTGAACCCCGGAAGTTTTTTTCAAACTCTCTTTTTATACATTCACTTGTTTATCTAATAACTCACTCATTTCTTCATGGATTTCAGCCAAATTTGTATCAGCACTTCTCCTATGTATGCTCTACCTGTCATACTATTATCAGTCTGAAGTAAACACTTGAATGTATTTGAGAAGGACTATTACACTGCAGGTTGATAGTTGTCATAACTTGGACCCCCTTCGAATGATTTGCATAAACTTTCAGATATACAATCTATATTGATGTATCACTCTGTAGTGAAAGTTTAAAAAAATCTCGGGCTTGAATTTTCAAAATTAAGCTTCAAAGTTTAATTTGCAATATTGTGTGCTAGGCAAGTACAAGTTATGCCCATGCAGTACTTCTCTGCTGCTTGTTAGTAATAACATCTGTTTATACTTCCAAAAAAGTAGTGATATGCTAAACAAAAATACCCTGGGTGTAAAAAAGTGCGAGGCCAATCAGAAGCAGCATTGCAAATAGGTATGTGCGACCAAAAACTTTGATATCAGTTGAGGCCAAGAAATTACTTATCAGAAATCTTTTTAACTACTTGAATGACATACAATAGTTTATAGCATATTTTCATAACTATGATTGGCTTTGTCACTTGGCCACCTTTTTCACACCATCATTATTAATAAAGGTATGCACAATAGAATGCACGTAAAGATATTTATCATATGCCAAGGGTACTTGAATGTACGTAGAGACGTGCCCTATAACAGTACTTGCGAGTAAGCAGTAAATACTCACGAGGGGACGTGTCGTGCATCGAGAACATATAGGCCTACATAAGTCTGTTCACGCTTCCTTATCACAATGCCATTACATCCTCTGAGATTTAAGTTGCGTAGCCACTTAATATGCAGAGTGCATGCCTTTTCTGTAACTTGAGGATCCACACAAATAGCGCCAGTGCTTTAATTGAAGCACCTTTTCACATGCGCTTTGTGATTAACATGTGCAAGAGCTCTGGTGCATGCAATTTCTATATTTTTTGGTGCCGTTGTTTAGTGTCCAGTTATTGGAGTGATATAGAGTGACTACTGTGGATTGGAAAAGAGGCTAGTAACAGAATACATACTAATTTGTGTGTTGAGTCGAATCGAGGCCCGATTCGTTTGCTTTGTAACGATACTCCCGTACACAGTCGAGAAAATCTGAGACTTGTGTGTACTAATCCTACATGGGCAATTGGCTCACTCTCGTGTGGCACGCGAGTTTTTTGACTAGTGTCTTGAACTACACATGCAAGAAAACGACACGAGTTGTAAACTTGGTCGTGACCTGTACCGTAGTTAAACAAGGTTAATGGGGCAAATAAGCTTAAGGGAAAGGTTATAAACTAAATGAACCTGGTATCCGGAATGAGATGGTCCCAGTGAATCGAAGGGCAGAGGAAGTAATGGCTATGTCTGATGAAAGTAAAAATGGTGGCAATTATTGGGAAATAGAAAAGTACACATGCATTTGTGTTTAAGAAAAGGCGCAGAGAAGAATTGAGTGCGGTTGTATTCTCCTTGTATTTTCTTCATCCCAACCTGTCCCCTATGTAGAGACTGTCCTATACGCATAATATGTTATTTGAGGTTGCTAAGTGGTCCCTGATAGTATCAGGGTGTGTGGGGGAGAGTAAATACACAACAGTCAGTCTCAGGAGTGCTTAAGAATGTAATCACTTTCCCATTCTCCATCTTGAGAATAGCTCAGGATGTGAAAGCGTAGGGTTTCAATAGGGACCCCATGGAATCTCTACAATACCTGGACTCTGGACTGGACTAGGCTGTGGACTAGACTCTGGACTCACAGCTTTTCTATCTGCGCACTGATAGAGAATGACCTAATTGTATTATCATGTAGTCTTTCTCATTAGTCCGTGACTTATACTCCACTTGCAAAGACTAAAACATGAACCAGGTTCTTTCTCGTGTTATTCTATTAATAAGTGCCCGCATAGAAAAGACCCTATAGGAGCTGTCTTAGTAGCCTATACACTTATATTCAAAGTTGTTGATTGCCAATGATGGTGTAAATCTTGTCTGGTATGGCTAGACCATAGCCAGATCATTTTGTCCCATAGTGCTTATCAATGATAAGTGGGTGCTTATAATTCCTAATAAATAAATAAGCATTCTGCAACAAAGGGTCTGGCCACGCTAGACTAGATTTACACCATTATTGATCGATAATATCATTGAATAAAAGTGTATAGGCTACTAAGATAGTTCCTATAGGGCCTTTTCTATGTGGGCACTTATTAATAGAATAACAACCTGCGTGGAAAGGAGAACATGGTCCACGTTTTAGTTTTTACAAGCGGAATAGGTCACAGACTAAGCAAGAAAGACTAAAAGATAATAAACTAGGTCATTTCTATCAGTGCACAGATAGAAAAGCTATGAATCCAGAGTCCAGTCCAGTCCAGTCCAGTCCAGTGTCCAGGTATTGTAGAGACCCAGAGGAGGGCTGACATGTTCACGTGAGCCGTAGGTTTTTTACAGGTAAGGTATTTAAAGGATTGTAAGAGTAAAATATATATCATTCGAAAGTTTGTTTCATGCTTAAATCAATAGCGTGATCAACCCATCCAACCCCACTGTTTTCATATCCACTTTGAAATTGAATCACGTGCGCTACCTTGAGCGGAAAGTCACCGCGAGGAAGATATAACACGGTTACACTGATTAGCATGCCTGTTAGGGGGTTCTACAAGCGTCCTAGGAGCTCAGTGCCAACCAAAGAGGGTTCCCTGCTCGCTAAATATGCAGAGAAATATGTAATTAAGGTAAATACATTTAGAAGCGCTTATATCGTGTCGGCCCTCCTCTGGTACAGACCCAACCCCATGCATGGCATGTAGAAATTCTTGTGGCTTCCAGAAGAATCTAGAACCTCTAAGTATTTCTACTCTCCAAGCCTTCTTAGAAAAAACATACTATAGTGGTGACCTAGATAAATGCAAGCCTAAAGTACGAGGATACTGCTTGTTGTCTTCTTTATTCCACATTGTGTCTAAGTTATTTGCTGGCACTATGTTGTTATGGAAGGTTGAAAACATAGGAATAAACAACTCTTGCCATTGCCGTCCAAATTGTGCAACAAACATGCTTGGTGATGCGAGCAGTGCAAGCAGCAGCAGCTGCTGAACACAGTCACTCCATTATGGCCAGCATTGTGACTCGGCGGCACTGCTGGGTACAACAGCAACTAGTGGAAAAAGCCCAACAATTATTGTGGTATAGTGGCCTCTAACGATTCAGAACTACATAGGAAACAGGGCTGGCAAAAGCAACTAGAAATGCATCAGAAGGCTTGCTTGAAGTTAAAAGATAGTACATATTACTGTAACATCCCATGTTGGTATCACAACTGGTGTATAGAGCGGAGCCTGTGACATAAGATTCATACATCAGTCTTACTTGCCACTACATATATCGCTACAGATTTCATCCAACAGCAGGTTTGTGTACATGCAACTCCTTTGAATGACCTTCACTCTGGGGAACACATAGACATATAGGTGCTACGATAAAGAAATGTTATATTCTTGGAGTTTATCTGACAAGGTGCATCTCGTTCATGAGGACAATGGAACCAATTTTGTGGCTGGACTCATAGATGCAGGATGCAGGTATTCCTAACAATCCATGTTTAGCCCATACCCTTCAGTTAATTGTTAAAGATGGCTGGTTACAAAAATATGAACATTGCTTTTCAGTCACTTTTTAAAATTCAAGAAGAACTATGTAGGTTTTAATTATCTTCAAATAGGTTAATACAAGATGAACCCACTAGATGGAACACGACCTTCTACATGCTCCAAAGGCTACTAAAATTAAAGGTTGCAATTACTGCAACAGGAGTGGAGTTTGATGTTAGAGGTATTGAATGAAATGTGTTGTTTATACATTCCATACAGCTGCAGATTAAACTTTATAGATACCATAACTGAGCAAAAGCAAACAACATCCACCATCGCTAGCCATAGTGAATGATTAACTGGTCGAAGCAATGAAACAACACCACAGCAACATTGTAGTAGCATAGAGTAGCATAGCGTAGCTTTTGTAGGTGAAAGACAGTTACACATATTGATACAAAATCAGCTGTACTAAACAACCTTTCTGAAGCAAAACTGACTGAAGGAGCACACAAAAAGCGCTTCACTATGCTAGTTAGATGGGGAATGTCTCCTGATTACCCTTCAAGTAGGAAAAAGGGTCAGATTTTCTTGCTTCTCAAGATAAACACGTTCTACAGGCTAACGCCTTCTGTGTATCCCTTCCAGTGCCTAACTGGTAAAATTAGATAATAATACAAAACTACTAGAATTTATCCCTTAGCTGGCCCCTCCAGGCTGGACCACCGAGTGTGGCACCTGGCCGGAGTCTGGGTGGCCTGCAGGTTTGAGTCCTGCCTTGGAGTGAGTTTTTTCTTCAAATTAAAAATTTAATAGTTGTCCTACCCCATTTGATTCTAATAGGTTCCCATGGCTTTAGGTAAACATGTTCTACAGGCTAACGCCCTCCATGTATCCCCTCCAGTGCCTAACTGTTAAAATTTGATAATAATACAAAACTACTAGAATTTATCCCTCAGCTGGCCCCTCCAGGCTGGACCACCGAGTGTGGTGCCTGGCCAGAATTTGGGTGGTCTGCAGGCTCAAGTCCCGCCCTGGAGTGGGCTTTTTCTTCAAATTAAAAATTTAATAGTTGTGCTTATCTACAGTAATATATGCATGCCCGGATGGTCTTTAGTATGGGTATATACATTGGGCAGCTGAGGAATCTGGGCAGACACTGGGTGCACTAACTGCTTGTTTGTTAACTGATTTGAGATGATATGATTACTTTTCAGCAAAAAATTTGAGTAATACAACTGTAACATTGCAGTTACTGTATCTGGTTTGACTGCATTGATATCTAATGCAAAGTTCAAGAAAAGGCTACTGCCATCTCTTGCTTTGGAAATGTTGTAACAACAGACCACTATGCATTAATATGAATTAAGGATTTACATTCCACTGGTCAGATGCAATTTTACTGCTGCGGCTTAGTCTTGCAATTATGTAGCTACACCTACATATGTATTGAATACTATGGCTACCCCAAGCTCGCCCTCTGTGCATTTTTAAATCACCTGTCCAGCTATTTTCTACAATATTAGGTGACTTTTAGATGTATATATATGAAACAAATTTTACACTACACTTTTATAAAAGGGCCTCACTCTTTTATAAAAGCCCATACCACTACGCATACAGTTATTGTATATTACATGCTTCATGGTTGTTGTATCTTTGTGCGACAAATTTGTTGTATCTATTTACATAAGTGGCCTCAATCAAGCTGTACTATGTGTGTACAGATATACTTGGCTCACACATATCACTGTAATAATTATCAACTTTCATGATATATACTGGTACAAATTTCAAAGATACCACTGACCTACATGTTCATGTAGCTGCACTGTTTCTTGAACATTAAAAATTGTATTGTTCTAGTAATTATCAAGGCTGCATTTACGTATGTAAGGGGACGAGAGAGGCATTTGCCCCAGGGTTAAGTCTAGCCCCCTAAGTTTTGGAGAAATTCTATATACGTATCCATGTGTTTCTCTCGTGCAAATAATTTTAAATTATAGGTTATGGGAATAAGATACAATAAGCCATAAAACAACAGCATAACAATAAAATGCACTGTGAAAACAAATATTCACGCATAACAATATTAATGGTAACAACAAAATGGTACCAATGTTACCGATTTTTTCAAGCATTTACGTAATTGGCTTCGCAAAGACTGAAACAAACCAAGACACATGTTGACTGCATCCCAAAATTAAAGAATCAAATTACACATAGGCACGAGCAGTTAGCATTTACTATAATGAGCACATGGTACTAGGATCTACTAGCAAACATGAATACTACAGCCTTGAAGTGATGATATGTGTTAAGGAACTAAAAGATTCAGTCATTGAGGCATGCGAGTTTGCATGCTAGGCACGACATGAACCTCATGTGTGCAAGCTACACGAGTGGCATATTTAATGTGGCATGCTCATGAGTAAAGTGAATCTGAACTAGATGTGCATATGGCTCATTACGATCACAAGTTAGTCATGTGTTTGCTAAGAATACACGAGTTCTTTTACAAATTTATCAAACGACAGTGTTAAGACACACATGCGAATGTCCAGTTTAAATTGAGCTGTACCATAGCACCAGGCTCATCCCACAATTCCACACATTTCATCAAGTAATTAGCCGCATATCCATTAAGTACAATAGTACTGAATAGTATTAAGTATGGTAGTACTTTATAGTAGGGATCATTATGAAATAGATTTTTTTTAAATTGAATTTAAAAAGGGGAGTAGGGATCGTAGCTATAAAAAGTAAGGAAACAAGTTGTTGATCACTCACCACCCAGTATATTGCATGTGTTTACTCAAGTATACAATTGCAGCTGGGTAAACGTTCATACATGCACAAATGAAACACATTCTCTAGCACTTCTACAAGATTTAATCCCTACGTTGGCTGCATGATGTTTTGCTTTGAATGCTGGCTGCCAAAGTAGGGATTAAATCTTGTAGAAGTGCTAGAGAATGTGTTTCATTTGTGCATGTATGAATGCTTACCCAGCTGCAATTGTATACTTGAGTAAACACATGCAATATGCTGGGTGGTGAGTGATCAACAACTTGTTTCCTTACTTTTTATAGCTACCATCCCTACTCCCCTTTTTTAAATTCAATTTTTAAAAATATCTAGTTTGTTTACTTTTTATAGCTAGCTGTCACAGGCACTCAAGACTGGAATTATTTCTTAGCAATTGATATCTACATAGTTTACAATGGCTCCCTACGTATGTGCCACGCCCACCTTTACAACAGACTCGTTTCATCGCAATACCAAGTGTCTATATGGTAAAACGACTTGTACTGTGAAGGAAGGATTATATTCTACTCGTAGCCAGACCATTTTATTTAATACGTAGCTACTAGGTCGTTAATAGGTGTCCGATTATAAGCGCTTAATGTTATAGTTAACATCCGGCGCTTACAATTCAGAAGATCGATAAAGCAGCTGCGTGCAAATAAATTGGTCTGGCTATGGAAGACGAAACTATAGGGAAAGACTAAATTCTTCTTCCATTATGCATTATGGATTGCATCAGTAAGCATGCGCCTATCCAAGGTGTTTATTGTTTCATTTTAACACCTTGCGTGGAATGTTGACACCTTCGTAATATTTCGTCATCCTTCGGTTGAGGAAGATCAATCGATGAAGATAGAACAAAGGACAAGCTATTGCGCAGTAGACAAACCTTAATCAAAATAACATTTTCGTAAATCCGACGTGATTACCTTTGTTGTGTGAAAAATCTGGAGCCATACACCTAGCGGAACCGGGTCTTATGGCAGGCAGGCTGGCTGGCTGGCTGGCCGGCCGGCCGGCGGGCGAGCTGGCTGGCTGGCTGGCTGGCTGGCTGGCCGGCTGACGAAATACAGGTAAATTTTGAAATTTTTAAAATTTGCTGTGGATTGAAATATTAGACTTTTCGCTGCGTTTAACAAAGATACAGCCTAATTACAGCAGTACTAATGCATCCAGGTAGGTTTTTTTGGCTAAAGCCTGTTATAAGGTTGTTTTTAAAAGTGCAAAAATTCCGGAAGCCATAGTTTTTCATAGCTATCCCTACTATTAAGTACTACCGTACTTAATGATATATGGCTTCCAGATTTTTTTGCACTTTTAAAAACCACCTTACAACAGGCTTTAGCCGAAACAAGTTGATGTATTACCATCTAAAAACCAAGCATTGTGTAAGCTAGACCACTGTTAATCAACTGCTATTCAGTGTTAATTAATGGCATCATGAGTAAGTCACATGAGCAAAGACTCATCACTAAGGAGCACATAGCAACGCATACAAATTTAATTCTTTTGTTTAATCTGGCCATAGAGTATCTATGAACCAGCTTTATACTTCAGTACTTTAATCATTAAGTACAGTAGTACTTAATAGTAGGGATTGACATGAAAAACATGGCGTCCAACTTTCACACACCTCCATAACTCGCCTCACAATATACTTTTCACGAAAATACTGACTGAAATCCGTTTGTAACACTATAATAAAACTGTACCTTTGTTAAACTCCGTGAAAAACCTAACAATACGATCAGTAGAGAGATTTGAAAATTTCAAAATCTACCAGAATTTCGTCTGACTGCCGGCCTGCCGTAAGACCTACTAGCATTAGGAGTATGGCTCCAGATTTCTCACACAACAAAGGAAATCGTGTCCGATTTATGAAACTGCTGTTCCGCTGAAGATTCATCCACTGCACCTTACCGTTTCTTTTCGTCCCTCGCTATCTTACTTTTCTTCGTTTAGCTTGTGGAAGGCAAGAAAATTATGAAAGAAGGTGTCGATAACCTTGCACCTTCTGCTTTTACGTCACCAACACAGCCACTTACACACGTGACATAATTAGTAATGCGCCCGCCATTAAATACTATGAACAGACACGATGTTTTGTGTGTACTTTATTACATCATGAACTATACGGTACGTTCCAATACATAACTTAGACAACATATTTTCGATGTTTTTTGAATGTATTTCACTACAATGCAGCAGCTCCGCTATGTTCACGCTGTTGTTAACATGCGCCTGTAAAAGCAATTAAGTAATGTTTTGGTGCCTGGAAGGCGATTACTTTTGCAAGTATGCTATAAAAAACAAACAAACTAGAATATTTAAAAATTAAAAATTATGAAGGTGAGTAGGGATCACTCTTGCAATGCTAGCTAAAAAAGTAAGGAAACAAGGGAAAAGATTTTCAAGTGGCATGAGAGAACACTAAAGATTCTAGCATGAGATAATTTAAAAAAGCTTAATCCCTACTTTTGGCTCATTTCAGTATTAAGAGAAAGCCAAATGTAGGGATTAAACTTATATAAATTATCTCATGCTAGAATCTTTAGTGTTCTCTCATGCCACTTGAATATCTTTTTCCTTGTTTCCTTACTTTTTTAACTAGCATTGCAAGAGTGATCCCTACTCACCTTTTTAAATTTTTAATTTTTAAATATTCTAGTGATAAAAGTAGTACGTACAAAGTTGTTCTTAGCCAAAATTCTTACTGTAATACTACTAGAATGATAAAAATTTAAAATTTAAAAGGTAAGTAGGGATTGAATTCAATAGTGCTACAAAAAGTAAGGAAACAAGGAATAAGATTTTAGGACGAGAGAACATTCTGGCATGAGATAATTTATAAAAGTTTAATCCCTACTTTTGGCAAACCTACTGAAGTGAGTCAAAAGTAGGGATTAAACTTTTATAAATTATCTCATGCCAGAATGTTCTCTCGTCCTAAAATCTTATTCCTTGTTTCCTTACTTTTTGTAGCACTATTGAATTCAATCCCTACTTACCTTTTAAATTTTTAATTTTTTATCATTCTAGTTTGTTAGCTTTTTATACATGCTAAGCATTCATAATAATCTTTCAGCAGGCGCACAAATGTTACAGGCGCTTACGTAATAATTATGCTTGTTTTCAGGCGCTTGTTAACAACACGCTTACATGGCAAAGCAGCTGTGTGATAGCAAATAACGCTCGAAAAACAGCAAAAGCTATTTGTCCAAGGCTATAATCTCGAAGTTCACGATGTAATAAAGTACACGCGAAAATATCGTGCCATGGTGCCACTGTAACTAATTATATCATGTGCGAGTCGGGTTTTAGCGTGACGTAATAAGCAGAAGCCGTAACAGGCTATTGTCACCTTCGAAGGTGAGATTCACACCTTGCTAGGAATATAGAAGAACAAGGAAGGGAATGAAGGATAAAAGGAATCGTCATGGCGCAGTGGATAAATCGTCTTCGGAACAACATTTTCGTAAATCCGCCGCCATTACCTTTATTGTGTGAAAGTTCTGGAGCCCTACACCTAGCGCAACCGGGTCTTACGGCAGGCTGGCTGGCAGGCAGGCTGGCAGACGAAATACAGGTGAATTTCTAAATTTTCAAAGTTGGCTGTAGGTCGAAATATTCGACTTGTTGCTTCGTTTAACCAAGGTACAGCATCATTACAGCTTTAGCAATGCATTCCAGTCGGTTTTTTCGGGTAAAGCCTATTGGAAAGTTGTTTTATGAAGTGCGAAAAATCGGGAAACCATACAATTTCTTACCAATCCCTACTATTAAGTACTACCGTACTTAATGATTAGGCCAGTCTTCTTTTATAAGCTTCGCAACCTGCACAGCATGCCCACTTTTTACACTAAAGCCTGGGGCAGACACAAAAACAAACAAACACACATACTGACTTTGCAGATGAAAACAATTTCAAGAAACCAGGTTCACGTTGGCCTGGTTTAAAAACCAACTTAAATGCAGTGTTACTGCTGTAAGCAGACAATGTTTACTTTTTCTACATCCAAGGTGCTTTCACTTACGATACAGCTCAATTTTAACTTGACACTCGTGTGTACCATACTCGCGTGATATCCATTGATTTTTGCGTGTAACTCGCGAGTTGCTCGCGTGTCAAATGACACCCGAATGAAATCACATGCGAGCGCACGAGAATAATCTAACTTATTCACGAGCAAATTTGGTAAATGCGAACTTCGTCACGAGCATAAACAAGAGCCTTGAGACGTCGCTCAACACAAACCTTACTTTACGCTTCTAGTAAGGGACAATTCCAACATGGTGAGGCTAAGTATGGAGTCTAGATAGCCGGCGAATCATCACCCTTCACAGTAGTTACTGTCTTACCTCTTATTCAATCAGCTGTAGGCATTATACTTGACTCCAAAAATGCCGCAACTGCTAGCTAACAAATGTTGCACATGTTACTACCATCCCAAAATAATAGAAACTATTCTGAGCACGTGCTACCACTTATAATAAGCGCCATCGCTGGGACCTCATACGTAGTACTGTGTCTGTATTAAATAGGTAGCTACGTAGTCCATGATGACCAGCTGTAGTTGAACAGTTTGGACACTTATACTTCATGTAATGTGTGCTAAAACAATGGATACAGTAGTGGTGAAACACGTGAGGATAAACTATACGCGTGTTATCTCGTGTGCTATAGAGCACGTAACGTGATACATGTGTACGTAGTTCACGAGTAAAGTTACACGTCACGAGCGTATCACTCATCTGGAGGATTGAATCTCACTACTCCAATTGTGCGCTCGCGTGCAACTCACAAGTTTCACGCCAAATCTCTCGAGTGACTCTACTCGCACTCGCGTGCAAATGTCAAGTTTAAATTGAGCTGTACCGTATGTAGCATGTTATCTCAGTAACAATAAACTATTTTATCTTTTAGTAGTAAATCATTAGTTTTTAAAATAATTACGTAGTTTATCTTTAACACACAATGTAGCTGTTACTATTATTATCATTGGAATTGTGTTTTTTAATAGGATTTAAATATCAACAGCCTCGTGCATTGCCACCCAATCATATTAAACGACAACTGTTATTAGATGAAATTGCAACTAAACTACTGCAGGCCACCATCGATCCTGATAAGTATGGAACAACATTAGCTATTACTGGAGCTGGTGGATTTGGTAAAACATCTATTGTTACATCATTATGTTATCATCCACTGATAAAGAAACAATTTACTGATGGCTTTGTTTTCATTGAACTTGGACAACAAGCTCCTGATCCCAGTGTTAAACTGAAAGCAATCTATAGATTATTAGCAAATGAGCAATGTGACATTAATGTTGTTGAACCCAAAATCAAGCAACTTACCAGTGATTATTATCGTAATCTTCTTGTCATTATTGACGATGTATGGCTTGTTGAAGATGTAGAGCCTCTGTTGAGAGCATTTTCAAACTGTAAAACAATCATCACTACCAGGATGAATGATATTGATCAATACATCCCATCAAAAAACTTAGTTATTGTTGGCCCAATGACACAAAATGAAGCAGTGTCTCTTCTTACTCCTAGTAGAGTCATTGATATTAATAAACTGTCACAAGCAGATGTGAATTTACTTCATAAGCTGGCTCAGGATGTTCATCTGTGGCCACTTCCACTATCTCTTATCAGAGGCATGCTATCTCATATCCTAAAGCAAAATGATTTTTCCCAACACCAAGCCATTCAATATGTTAAAGCTGAATTACACCATAAAGGTTTAACAGCATTTGATATGAGTCATGGTGATATAAACCGTAAATTAGCAGCGTGTGCTTGTATTGAGATAACTTTAAAGTTATTACCAAAAGCATTATTGGATAAATATAAGTCATTAATTTTATGGACAGGAATTGGTACTTCAATACAAACAGATGTGTTAAATAATTTGTGGAGTATTTCTAAACAGCAAGCAGAAAAGACTGTTGATGCATTGTGGGGTTATGGTCTAGTGCAGTTTAATGATATAACAGTATCTCCAAACAATAACACTCAACAATGTGTAGAAGTTCATGATGTCATCAGTCAATATATTATTGAAAATATGGAGAGTGGGGAATTTATCTCCCTTTCACCATTAAATGTTGCAGAATCAGTTAAAATTGGATTAAAACGTACATTTCAACAAACATATGGGGTATATGATCTATCTAGATTATCAGCTATGGATTACATAAAGTATATACAAAGTGAAATAGAAAATGTTTTGCTACCATACTACATTAAATTAATCAATAATCATGTGATTACTGACCCTCATGGTATTATACTAATGTTACAAGAGACAAAAAGAATCCTAGTGAGCTTACCATACGCAATAGATATGTTGTCATTATTTGGTGAAGAAATTGATCCATTAATTGCTAATTGCAAACTATTATTACAAAATGCTTCTATGTTGTGCAAGAAATTAAGCCAAAATGTGTTCAAAAATTTATATGAAAAAAATTATGATAGATTAATACAAAGTGTAGAAGAATTCATCAAAAACTATTCATTGTGTGGTATAGCCCATAATGCTGTTACTGTGCTAGAAAAGATTATCCTGTACTGTGATGGTGAAATACTACAGAAAATTAAGTTTAAATGTGAGCAAATATATATGGTTACTCCTGATTATCATTACATTACTACACTGATATTGCCTACCATTAAGTTATTTATCAGACACCATAGACAAATAAGTGCTTCACTGTGTAATGGATCGCCTGATATTGAATTAACTTATTATTATATTTTATCTGACAAATGTAAGGAAGAGTTTGAGTTATTGGATATTAATCACTCCATCAAGATTCAAGGAGTTGCTCCTATCCTTGCAGCAAATTATGCTGATGACCCAATAGGAGGAGCGTTGGAATCTCCATCACCTATTAATGCTGGCAATAACAATGATGATGTGAATGCTTTAGCAATGCAGCAGTCACTGATCATCCCAGCAGCATCAGATACAAAGCCTGTTGACATATCTGTGTCACAAGATTTTTTTGAAAGCATTTCATCTCATGCAGAGCCAGGTTAGTTATCTAAATGTCTAAATAAAAATTTCGAAATAAATACCACAACCAAATATGGTTACATATAATGTAGAAATAAATCTTATGACCAATGTCTTACTATTCGGCTAGAGACAAGTTTCAGAGGGTACAAACTAATAAAAATTATGAAAATAAATCTATACTTCAGTAACCTACATACGTACGTACATACATGTTATAAGCCATAGAAGTCGTTCATAATAAGATGACAGAAATTTTGAAATATGTACGTAAGTTGATGTTTTAACATCTAAAAACCAGGCATTATATAAGTACAAAAGCACATGAGGCTTTTGTATAGCACAAAAAATTGACGGTGGAAACTTTGACGAAAAAAATTGACGAGTAAAATTTTTTGATGGATTAGTTGAACGCAGTTAGTGAGAGTGTGTGGAATTGTTCTGTACTTAGCTAGGAAATCAATAACAGCAATATCCAAATGTGTTGCATTCTTTCTGCTTTGTTAATAAATATCTCTACCAGTCACTCAGCAGCTCAGCCAGTCAGCCTCACCATTCAAACATGGATGATAAGGAGCTGTCAGTGTATGGTGAATTCCCCTTGATTGTTTAAAATTGAGGACCATTATCTGTTATGAGCTGCTCTGGAAGGCCATGTATGAAGAATATTTTGTGTAACTATTGAATTGTTGCTTGTGCTGTAGTACCAGACGTAGCATGAATCTCTGGCCACTTACTGAAAGGGTCAATAATAATCAATCACTAGATGTAAGGGTTGCCACGCTTTTCTTGTGAAATCCCTTGCTATCAAAGTAAGATTCGTACAGGCCTGGACTGTTTCAAAATTGATAGATGGCCACCACACATTAAGACAGGCATGCATGAAGGGCTTGGCATGTCGTTACAAGCTGAATGAGTACACTATAGAAGATTTTCTCAACCCCAACCTTTTAGAATGGATCTCACTGCTACTAAAACAAGCAATCTGGAAGGAAGAAGATTTGCGAGTGTACCTCAGATTTGAATGAGCGGTGTACCACAAGTTAGAGTTGGCGTTATACATAGGTTGTGCTATATGATTGGTAGGCAATCACACTTATATAGTTTTGTGCAATTCAATAATAATTGAGTCAAAATTACACTCAAATACATGTGATTATTACGTCTTCCAATAGTATAAGGCTGATACAGGTCGTCAAATGACCTACAAAGGGTATGTGTAGTACCTGGCATACAGCTGTATGCTAGAGGATCATCAGAATGTTTAGAGTCTGAATTGTTTATCATAAATGGCAATGAGGTTAATCTAGTTCTCAATTGATTCACAGGATGGCGCCATGACATATCCTTTCCTTCAATGTTCACATTAAACATTACATTTCCTATAGTATTCTTAATAATGCCACCAACCCAGCATGGACCTGGGTGAAAATGGTGCACCCAGACTGTACATATCTCCGATTGAAAATTGACGTAGTTTTGTATGACCATCGTAACTTTTCTTTTGGCGTGCTCCGCCTTTGAAATATCTGCTTTGGCATGCATGTAATAATTCTACACTAGTTCTATGGCGCCTACCATTTGGTCTGAATCATATATAAGAAGTGTGGCTTTATGTCCCCATAACATGTACATATTACAGCAAACATTAACATATGGTGCAAAATTTTGACAGGAGAAATATTGATGAATTACGTAGATGAATTTTGACCAATTCGTCAAAATTTTACCATTCAAAGTTTTAGATAAGTATGGGTGCCAACTTAAAAGAAGGGAAGCAGATGTGGTAATTTAACTACGTATGACAGACATAGACACATGCATGCGCATTATATACATTTGATTTAGAACATTTTTTATTATTCATTGTACTGTGATTGCTATATACTGTTTCAATCAATGTTATCATTTAACTACTGCTTGGCTATGACACACAATCATTCGTATTATTTACATTTATTATGTACATATTATCTATACGTATTTGTATGCAGATATCAATCACCTTACTTACTTTGAAATGGCGGATAAATGTCTACAAGGATCAAAAGTTCGAAATTTAACTTTATTTGATAATTCATCTCAGGGTAAGAATCGCTATGTAATTGTCTAATTCACTGATATAAACATTATAAGTCTCCAAAATTATCTGTTAATTACAGATATACTGAAATTTTTGGTGGGATAAAATCCTGCAAAATACTAAAATTGGGATTTTCACATTTTTTATACTGTCATCTAAACCATGCACTATGTATGCAATTGTTATTCTGTTCTATTACTATTGTTAAGAATATGTAATGATGTCATGAGGAAGTCATGTGAACAAGACTTGTAAACATATGTAGCACATAAATGTGACCAGCTCTGCGAAAACCCTTCATGTTAGCATGCAAATTTTGACCCATTTTTAGACCTTTATAATTGCATAACTCTTTAACCATTCCTTGTAATGTTGGAAAATTTGGCATACTTGTTGACAAATGATTCAGCTACATTTCAATACAAAGCAATTAAAAACTTATATAACCATCTAGATCTTATGGCCATTTTTGTGAAGCTACGTATGTAAAATATGCTAACATGGAGGGTTTTTGCAGAGCCAGTCACAAATTTGTATAAACTGGCTTGAACTCCCAACACCTTTAATTTGCTATAAACATGAATTAGAAAGTTGGATTTAATTGTTACTGTAACTTTATTTAAACTCTCCTTTTGAATGCCTTATGCAGCACTACCGCTTGGCATGCCCACACTTTTCAAACTGAAGTACTCCGCCTTGTTAGTAATTTAAATGGCTTTTACTGTGAAAGTACAACAGCTAATTAAGCATAGCCTTTTCTTTTGAAGGAATTCATGACATGCTTCATTACTAAGGCTACACCCATCACAAGTTTCAGAAACTGAAAAGCAGGATAACTTGTCTGATTGATTATTCAGGCTTCATTTCACATGGATGGTTTTAATATATCCTGGGGGCAGATAAACCCACAACCACACCAACTTCATGAACAAATGCAAATATACGAAGCCAGATGCACCTGTTGTAAAAGAACTAGGGTTGAAACGAATATGAAATTTAGGATTCAAATAGTTTCAATGGCAAAGCGAGCGAATATCCAAATAGTTTGAATAAGCCATTTTACTATTAAAATACTCGATTTGTATAGGTAATCACACACATTTGAGTGCAATTCAAGAATAATTGTACCAGTAACAGTCAAGTAATTGCAAGAGGCGAAGCCAAGTGCAATTTGACTGTTACGTGTACAATTATTCTCGAATTGCACGAAAATGCGTGTGATTGCCTTCTAATCTAATTGCACGACACTTGCACTCCCACTCTAACCTCAGGCGCGCCGCTTATTTCTATCTGAGGCACGCTCGAAAATCTTGTTGGTTCCGTATCACTTGTTTTAGTAGCTGCACGTTCAGAATTGAGTTGAGATTTATTCTAAAAGGTTAGGATTGAGAAATTCTTGTAGAGATTAACGAGTACTACTCCACAGCTGCGTAGCCGTTACTTGGTTGCCATACAAGTCGGTTTCTATGAATCTCCAGTGCTACGCGATTTCATTCGCTGCTTATTATGTCATTGCTTGTTGCACTTAAACAGCTTCCCGAATTGTGAATTTTGACTGGCTACTTTACTGTGCAATTACTGACAGTTGCTATGCCGTAACCGTGCAATTAGAGAATAATTGCACGGCTACTAGCGGCACAATTTATACAGGCTATGCGATTAATGCTAGAATTACATAAAATGTAATTCATTTAATTACTAAATACGTTTAAATTTATAGTTAATTACAAAATATGTAGGAATTAATGCAGAAAATTTATTCACTGTACATCCGAATACTGTCTTGGTATTCGAATACCTATGTATGCAACCGAGCGAATATCCGAACGAATCAAGTGTTTGTTTCAGCTCTAAAAAGAACCAGCCATTCTAACATTTAAGGCACCCATCGGTGTAAACTTTAATTATCTATTTTACTACTTCCTTACTAACATAGATAAAGCTTTCAAACCAGGCACACGCCGGTGTTTTCTTCCACAAAGCCAGTGTGTTTGTGTGTGTGTGTGTGTGTGTGTGTGTGTGTGTGTGTGTGCCCCCAGGTTATTAAAAACCATTCATGTGAAATGAAGGCTGAATAACCAATTTAAAAAGTACTTCAGTTTCTTTATATGACACTTGCTATCAATATTATTGATGTGCGTGGCCTTAGAAATGGAGTACATCATTATTTACTGCTGAAGAAGAGCAAGGTACGGTACAGCTCAATTTAAACTTGACAAGGCACGCATGTGGCATGTACTCGACATGACACGTTTTTCATTTCGCAGGCGTGCATGCGCTCGCAAGATCGATGACGTAGAAACTCTCGTGCAGAGTACTCATGTATGCACTAAACGTGTGGCAGAAGCACGCGTGCATGTCAAGTACGTACACGCCAAATCTGGTTTGCGTGTATACGAATTGTAAGCTGAGCATAACGGTATAAACTCTATGAACATGTTCTTGACCTAAGGCGTGATTCCCATCGAGACACAAGACGCAAAAGCGCCGCTAAACAATTTCTTGTAAAGCTAAAGCCTATAGATTATATTTGGGGATGTGTCTTTTACTGATTATCATCGGTAATTCTCGGATAAATTCCAATGTGACAAATTAATGCCGATATCCTAAATGTGTTGTATATAGCTAACTGACAACGTGAACACATTAGTAGCTATGGCTATATATACAGTTTAGTTACTTTTCAAAGTTGCAGATAGTTTTTGCGCTGTACAATACTCGATCTTGTCCACTCTTGACACAAAGATATCCTAGCATATTCGGTATGAACATGCCCCTTCATTAGGACTTTCGAGCAATACTCATTATAACAGATAAAGAAGCCGATCAGCTGCAAAACAGTTGCATTTTATTGCCTACAGCTACTGTACCTGTAGTTACACACGTGCCGTGTGGCAAACCGAGTGCTAGCTCGTGACGTGCATTTCTTGTGTGTCACGTGAGTTCACTGGCCCGTGTGCATATGCTAAAATTGCGTGCAACAGTGCATGCACACGCCAGTTTTTGATGTTTTACATGCGTTAAACGTGCAAGCACACGCGTGTGCCTGCACGCGTGTGTAAAGTTTAAATTGAGCTGTACCGTATGTAATGCTGTATTAGCCATTCATTTGTAGTAAAAAGCGTTTAACCAACTGTACATCACTAACAAGACAGAGCACTTCAATTTTAAAAGTGGGTGTGCTGTGTGAGCTGCGAAGCTTATAAAAGAACGACTAGCTTTGTAGTGTTACTGGGGTATAAAACCGGTTTAAACAATTTTGCATGCGTTGCTATGTGTTCCTTAGTGATGAGTCTTTGTTCACACGAGCTACCCGTGACATCCTTAGTTACAATTACAATACATTGAATAGCAGTTGATTAATAGTGGTTTAACTTACACAATGTCTGGTTTTTAGATGGTAATACATCAACTTGTTTCAGTACTACATTAAGTAATTATAAGCAATTATTATTTGTTTATTTTTTACTCCTTGTTTTAGTTTTGCGGTATTTACAGCCAAGGTATTTAGATATCATTAAGTCTCTGCCAGAGTCTGTTGAACATACAATTAACAAACTTGAAGCAGTGTTTACTGATGAATGCCTTATTAATATTCTTAGTGCAACTGATTCAGATGCTGCTAATAAGATACTTTTAGATTATTTAATTAAAGACATGAGCACCTCTGAAGATCTACTTGATTTATGTAATCAGTTGGAGAAAATTACAGAATCCCCAAATCTAGTTACAACTATAGCTGAAATGAGAGCAGGTTTGTATAGATATATGTACGTAGTATCATTAGTCACTTAAGGAGGTACGTATATAGAACACTTTGTGTAAAAGCAGGTAAAAATTTGTTTATTGTACTGCATTTTAAAGGCAATGATTCAATATATAATTTCAATTCCTACCGGCTATCAGGACTCACAGTAGTAAATCACTTGCCCAAAATAAGCAACCCGCTTGACAACTGCCGAGATGTAGCAACACTGACAATACGTTGACACTTGTCATTGATATTATTTAATGGGCGTGGCCTTAGTAATGGAGCGCATCATGAGTTACTGCCAAGAAGAGCAAGATAATGTTGTGTTAGTCATTCATTTTGCAATAAAAAGCGTTTAACCAGCTATACATTACTAACAAGATGGAGCGCTTCAAATTTAAGCAATAAAATACTTTTGTTCAATAAACATTGAGAGTGCTGTCAATAGAATTTAAAAGTCATAAAGGATTCAGGTAACCAGTACTTGTTATAAGCCTATAAGTTGCAAAAATAATATACCAGACTATCAGAAAACAATTTTTAAAAATGCAGACCTTGCAATGCTCATATCTCTAGATTTTGGTTTACAGAGCATTGAGATGTACATACGTCAGTTAAGACCAATTGCCACTATAGCATTTTTTGATGCATGCCTCCATTTAACCTGCCATAGCTCCATAACCATGAGAAATTTGAGATGGTTGAGATAGGTGAGACACCCGAGACTATTGAGACAGTTGAGACAGTTAGTTGAGACAGCTAGTTGAGACAGATGAAATGGTTGAGATGGCTATAACAGTTGAGACTGTTATATTACGTGTGGAAGCCAGAGTTTTGTGTGATGCAATAAGCAGAATCCGCAACAGCTATCAATACCTTCTTTTGAGAGTTTCTCACCTTGTTTAAAGGATTATACGGTACTGCTCAAAGGTAACGTCGCACTCGCTTGCCATTTCTATGCTCGAGCCTTGAATGCTCGCCGCTCTTGTCTCGCCATATTGGCATACGTTACTTGTATAAAATCTGCGAGTGTCGAGTAATATATCGATTGATTTACTAGTTCGAGTGAAGTTGGCTCGCCACTGTTATGCTCGAGCCCTTGCTCGAGTCTCAAATGCTCGCCATACTGGCATGCGTTAGCTACTTGTATAAAATCTGCGAGTGCCGAGTAATATATCACTCGCTCGATTGATTTACTTGTTCCAGTGAAGTTAGCTTGCTGGAGTGATTTCATTCTTTCCAGTCTAGTTGGCAGATCAACGATAAAATACGATTACAATCCATTTGTGATCGCTTACTACAGTACCTCGCATTGAAGGCTTCGTAAAGACACTTCAACACCTTCCTCTTCTACTAGTCTACACTGAATATCCCTAACAGAAAATCCCTGGCGTTGAAGAATGATAACTCTTTTTCGAGTTACAACTAACAGACGTGGCATTGTACCTCCAAATAATGCACCACACCACACAAACAATTTATGCACGTGATGCAAATAATTTCATCACCATCTGGCCCAAAGTTAACAGCACGCGAGCCATACGGACGTATTGTCTTCTTTGCTCAGTAAATTGATGGCTTAATTGTACACCGTATGTTAGTCTATGGCTAACCAGGTAATGACTGATATGGATCTTAGACACCTCAAACTCGATCGAACATTTCAACAGCGTGGAGTATCAAGTTCTTTCGAGCCCTCGTAACGAGCAGAGTTACAACTCGCCGATTCTAGAGTATCGAGTCGAGTAATGATGATATGGATCTTAGACACCTCGAACTCGATCGAGCATTTCAACAGCGTGGAGTATCAAGTTCTTTCGAGTCCTCGCAGCGAGCAGAGTTAAAACTCGCCAATTCTAGAGTATCGAGTCGAGTGTTAGCTTGGCTCGCTACTCGCCCCACTCTTTGCTCTATCGAGTGATTCCGTCTACTCGAAAGAAAATTGCGAGCGAGTGCGACGTTACCTTTGAGCAGTACCGCAGAAGAACAAGGAAGGAGAATGCAGGATAAAAGGAATCACCATGGCGCAGTGGACAAATTTTAATCAAAACAACAGTTTTGTATATCCGTGGCAATTACGTTTATTGTGTGCAATTTCTGGAGCCGTACTCCTATCGCTAGTAGGTCTTACGGCAGGCAGGCTGGCTGGCTGGCTGGCTGGCTGGCTGGCTGGCTGGCAGACGAAATCCAGGTAAATTTCAAACTTTATAAATTTACTACATACGGATCAAGATTTTTGAGTATTTGCTTCATTTAACAAAGGTACAGCATCATTACAGCAGTATCAAGGCTGAAGCGTGGTTTTTAGAAGTGCGAAAAATCTGGAAGCCATACATTTTCATTGCGATCCCTACTATTAAGTACTACTGTACTTAATGATGTATTTGCTTTGACAGAAGGCTATAGCAGTTGGCTTTAAATACGTATAATATAGTATACACGCAGTCTCCAATTCAAAATAATTCAGGCTTCTAAGGGATAGAGAAACTGAAAAGCAGTGGGACTTGTTTGATTGGTTAGTCAGGCTTCATTTCAAGTGAAAGCCTGGAGGACACATACACACACAGACACTCACTTCGCAGAGCAATTTCAAGAAACCATGCATGCAAGCGTATAGCCTATATAGCAGAATATTATTAAGTAGCTACGTAACAATATTACATGGTACAGCTCAATTTAAACTTGACTGCACATGTGTGTCGCAACTACACTACTCTACATGTATTTAAAAATGCACGCGTGTCTGCATGCGTGTGCACAAAAGATCAATGACGTATTATATTAAGAATAGCACATGTGTATGCACTTGACGTGCTCTCAATTGCCATGTGCATTATGTTTTGCACGAGCATGCTTGTACATATGCCGATGCATAGACCTCACGTGTTCTATTGGCAAGTTTCTAGGCATGCGCCTTGATGTGCATAATAATAATAATAAAATTACGGGTCGTATATTTAAACAATGGCTATAGCTACTTTCAATAGAAACAGCATACATATTTCAAAAATAACCCGGGGAAATAACATACCAGCATTTAAACAGTAAAACAATACGAACACACGAAAAAAGTTTACAAAGCTTCACTTGATTTTTCGTGCTGCCTTCTTGATGCAGTTGTATAGTCTCTTCCTCGGCTTAGGGATGGCTGACTGTACTACTATATACAAACTATACTACTAATATGAACGCCATAATAAAACAATAGAAGCACATGCATTTTGCGGTTTCGTGATCACGTGCAAGTTAAAAGCTACAAAAATTCCAGCAGGTGTGTATAATTTGCAACCAAAATTGTTGCTGTGAAGCTAAAGTCTAGCCTTCTTCGATGCCATGTATTCTGAATGTTTGCTGGGTAGTTGCGCCTGTAAGTTGAGGCTGAATGCTAGGTGCCTGGCTAGGGGTACGCCCACTTATGAGCGATCGAGTAAACATCGTGCGCTCATGACATGCATATTCATGTAGTGCACCTCTGGTGTGCAAGCGCATTCATGCACATGCTAAATCTGTGTGCAACGTGACATGCACACACCGAATTTTGCGTGGTAAACATACCGCTACACGCATGTGTAAAGTTTAAATTTATACATACGTAGTACAACTTGTGTACATACATAAATTAATACCGTATTGTGCAGTTTTTGACAGGGGGAATATTGAGATTGATGGGGAAAATATTGACAGACAACATTCTAGGCCACCTGTATTAGCTATACTACTGCAAATTAAATTTGATGCATTGCTATATAGTTTATTGTCAAATCCGTCAATCCGTCGGTTTCCTTTCAATTAAATTGTGCTATATGGTATAATACATTCGATCAAAAGTAACTTCAGCTATATAACTTCCAAAACATATGTAACTACGTAAACTATATTACTTGTTACTAAAAAAGTAGTAACCTTTGTACATAGTTACCAGTAATTAAGTTATCTCAACTAATTCTAGGTATGTACGTACGTATATACATTACTACTTTGTCTTGTAGCTTGAAACTGTTTGTAACACAGTTATGATGTTGTCAATAATCTTTAATACAGCTAATAGAATACGGTAATGAAAATCTATAAATTTCCCAAAATGCAAGGTTATTTGCAAAGTACGTACCATCTATGTATGCCCATTAGTTATTTATTGTGTATATATTAATGCAATTTTGTTAACTAGCCATTGTTGATGCTTTACACCATGACCATGATGTTAGTGATCTACCTTCAGTACCTGAGAAGCTTTTTACAAACAAAGGTTAACTGTAACTTTTACATACGTACCCCTATAACTGTATACTCACTGCTTTTTTTAGATTTACATATTTTGCAGCGCAGATACACAGCCCTGTTGCAGTCATTTCCTGTAACACATTTATCAACATTAGAATGTCTCCAAAACTTCCTTACAGATGGCTGCATTTGTGCTGTAGTGGAAAGCACTGATGTTAGTTTGACAAATAAGATGATGTTGGATTGTATGATATCAAAACTAACCTGTAAAGAAGATTTGCTTGACTTCTTTGACAAACTAAAAGAGATCAAAAATGCAGATGCTTTGACATCTATTGTAAATGAATTACTTCAAGGTATGTAGTTATTTATGTATAATATCAAGAGTCCATAATATTAATAATGAACTCTTCTAAGGCACCATTGAAAAAGCATGAAATAATTAAAATATATATAATTTAAGAAGTGTGAGTATGGGTTTATGTATCAGTGCTACAAAAAAGTAAGGAGTAGCATCAGGGAATACTAAAGAATCTGGAATGAAATAAAACTGTAATCCCTACTTTTTTGGCTTCCTCTTGCTAACCTACTGAAAGTAGGGATGCCTGAATCTTGTTCTTTACTTTGTATTCTTTGCTTTGTTTATTACAAACTTGTATATAAATGTATAAGTCCTATGTATGTTAAATCATGTAATAGGAAATTGAATATTTAACTTAATGCATGATTTCAAGAATAAGTATGTATATATCTATATAAAAAATTGCTGCGTATGTATGTCGTCATACACTTTGAATGTTATTATACCTACTATCATTGTGATAAAGCCTCATGCACCATATTACATATTAATACTAAGCAAACACTACCTTTGTATACCAGTATCTTAATAAAATTTTCAATAGATGAAACTTTCTCCAAATATTATGATACTATGAGTAGAGTAACGTTTATAAAATTTTTACCTTTTAAAATCTATGAAAAATTTGTAAAATTCTACTTTAAAGGCTTCACAGAACTTACATTCACAACAAGTGATGCTTTGACATCTGCAAATCAGGCACTACGTGTATAAGTTACACTGTCGTTAATTTACCGCTATTATTAATGAAATCATGAAGAAGTCACGTGAACAAACACTCATCACTAAGGACCACATACACACTTAAATTTTATGTTTAATTTAATCTCCAATGCTTTAGTATTATAACTTTTATGTACATAGTAGAAATTTGTTTAAATAATTCCTGTAGCACTAAGCCACTCTCCTTTTAAATGTCTCACTACCACTTGGCACATCCACTTTTACAATTAAAGTGCTCCATATTGTTAGTAATATACAACCGGTTAAACATCTGTTACTGTGAAATGAACAGCAAATACAGCATTACTATACAGAATTGTGCAACATCGCACTCGTGAGTACTTCACTCTAGAGTGCACAACACACTCAAACTTGTTTGTGTTGAGTACAATGTTCACTCGCAAGTTGAGCATTGCTCACTTGGGAGTCCAGCATTACTCACTTGCGAATTGAGCATTACTTGCTCGTAAGTCCAGCATTGCTTACTTGCGAGTCCCACATATACTGTACTCGCACGCAAAAAAGCATTTGTTTTGTGAGTATGTTATGTAGTTAGCTACTCATGTAGATACATTAATTATAACACAGCCACGAGGGGTTTGACTAATATATATGCATGACTCCCGAGGGCGTGTAGCGCCCGAGGGAGAGTGTGTATATATCAGTCAAATCCCGAGCAAAGCTGTGTTATAACATTTATGTTACACTTTGCTTAGGCCTACCTGGTGAAAAGTCGAAGGCGACCATTGTGAGTTGCATCATTCGACCATTGTGAGTTGCATCATTAGACGCTCTCCGGCACGATATCAGCCAATATTCAATTAATACTTAGTTTCTTTGACACTTCGATATTATTAAACTGCCGTCTCGAAGATAATAGCCTAAAAACTTATTAAACTTTAGGCCTAAAAACGAAACCCACAAGCAAATGCATAAGTCGCGTAAAGGATTTATTATACACTTTGTAATCTCATTAAAGGTAGACAGGCCGTATAAGGCAACTGTGGTATACAAGATAATACAACCTTGCAACTGTGGTATATTCTGATACACCACAGCAAACTGTGGTATATCAGTTATGTACGTATATACCACAACTCAAGGCTTTGATGTCGCCCACACAAAGTGTTACATATGTACCTTAAAGCATGTGTTACTATGTACCTAGCTATATAATATGCAACAATTATAAAATGAAGTGGAAAGTATTGGCTACATATAAACAGCTGCATGCTTAGTTTTAGGAGTGTCTTCAACTCGTTTCCAAGCTAGGTAATTTAACATGGTAGCGCCTGTGAGGCAGTGAACGTGGTGATAAGAAAACTCACATGATCATAATTAGTGCTCACGTCATCAGTAAGCCATTACGGATTATCAATTCGTCATACATATGTATGTATATGTATGTAAGCTAGTAATGAGAAAACTAAAGGAAGAAACAAGTGAATAAGACTCCAGCGATGCCTGCATGAATACCCACACTCACAATTTATTCCTAAGATACTGGCAAGCACTCGTGCTTGCAGATGTTGCATTACTTCTGTATCGTACCTAGCAGGCAAGACATGCTTCGTTATTAAGGTAACACATACCCATTAGTAATATCGATAGCAAGTGTCATACAAAGAAACTGAAAAGCCTGGTTGGTTATTCAAGCTTCATTTCATGTGAATGGTTTTTAACAGCCTGCATTCACACATACGTACGTACACACATAATTATACTGACTTTCCAGACAAAAGCAATTTAAGAAACCAGGCATGCATTTCAGCCAGCGCATGCCTGGTTGGTCTTTTATAAGTACTACAAATTCTTGCTTTAGCCACAATCCATTCTCACTGTGCATAATGACATGTGTACCTACGTACATAGTAGTAATTAACTGTGTTTATGCTAAAATATGCTTGCACTTACGACCAAAAATGTGACCAGGCCTGAGAAAACCAGTCTTATCTACACAAAGTACGCCTATTAATATTATGATAACTATCTCCTTTTCTGTGTGTGCTATACATACGTATATTCAAAATCTACAAGTTTATTGAATTCCTTAGGAACTTCTACATATACGTATGAAATTTGAATTCTAAATTCTAAATTTAAATGACTGAAAATTAGGGCAAATTTTTACGTGTAGATAAGACCTATTTTCTCAGGCCCAGTCACAAATTATCGTGTTATAATGTGATGTTAAAATTCACACAATCATTCTGTCCTAGTACACTTAAAATGTTCTGACTATTATGTTCATTCCTTTTAGAACTACAACATATATTTGAGACAGATACTGTGTGTATACAACAACTTCATCCTAATTCAACTGGAGATTCTAAATTAGGTTTGTGTCTAGCTATTACTTTTATAGTATTTAAATGTTTGTGACAGTATTCATTTATACCTACGTATAAATCAAAACAAGGTGTAAAAAGTTTTGTGCATGGTCTGAATCATTATTAATACAATCAACAGCATTTCTACATACGTACGTAGGCCTTAGCCATCCATTTTTATTTCAGAAATTTTCATCCAAGTCTTTTTATTAGCTGCAACTTTTTATATCTAGGGTGTTTTTAATAACTACATATATGAACTGAAATAAGTTAGCTGCAAGTAGTAGTAACAACAATTTACCAATTCTTTAATGCAAGTACCTGTAAAATTATTAGCTACACATGCTTGATTTATGACTCATAATTTACCCAATACTGAGCATATCAGCAAACCATTCAAAACAGTAAATTGGAACAATAATTTAAAAAACATCAATAACTATAAAAGCAAGTACAGATCAAAGGTAATGCTATGATGGAATGTATATTAGAGGAACAGCAGGCTATATGTGCAGTGCTAAGTACGTATTGACAGGAAAGACTTGTAATGCCCAGTGATGCTGAATTTACCATTATAGAGACAGCTGTAAGCAAAAAGCTATTAATTTTTTGTCAAAAAGTTTTGATAATGATGTTCAAAATAATACACCACTGCATTCACATGATAAAACGTAAATTAAAGCATAAAATTAATATCAAGAGTCAAGGAGCAGAAGTATGTGATGACTGAGTGAATTATTTATACATAGTGTAGCTCAAAAATTTGCAAATGCTGTATCTTTGTAAGCCGCTATATTGTATAGTTAAAGCACTGCCGCGAGTATGTACAGGAAATACAGCACAAGGAGGTGTGTTGAGAGGTAAATACAGCACGAGGCATAGCCGAGTGCTGTATCGTACATGACGAGCTAAGGCGGTGCTTTAACTCTTATATAATATTTCTTGCCCGATTCAGCCGCTATATAGCCGCTGTATCTTTGTAAGCCGCTATATAGGCTATCACTTACGTACATAGTTATTACAGAACTACGTACGTAGGTAATCACACATACATATCTTGAAGTCACGTTGTAATGAAGCACATCGTGTTGGCACTGAATTACTAATTATATCATGTGTGCAAGCCAGATTTTGTGTGATGTAATAAGCAGAAGTCATAACAGCTTATTGACACCTTCTTTTGTGAGTTTCTCACCTTGTTTAAAGGAATATAGAAGAACAACGAAAGGTAATGAACAATGTAGGATAAAAGAAATCACCATGGCGCAGTGGACAAACCTTAATTGAAACAACAGTTTCATAAATCTGCAGCGATTAGCTTGATTGTGTGAAATTTCTGGAGCCGTACACCTAGAGCTAGTGGGTCATATGGCAGGCAGGCAGGCTGGCAGACAAAATCCAGGTTAAATTTCAAAATTTGCTGCAGATTGAAATGTTAAAGTATTTTATATAGGTACAGCATTGAAATTGATCCGACCAGTCTTCTGATACAGCTTTTTAAATCCTCAAAAAATTATGTGTTCCTAAATTTTTTCTTTTTGTTTCCATCACATACATACGTACTTTACAAGGGCTTGCATGATCCCCTTCAAATTAATATCTCAGGCATGCAAATTTGCTCACCTGCATTAAGCATATGCTAATTTGGGGAGTGAATTGGGCAACCCAAGATACCACTGGAGTAAGCAGGTCTCTCGGGTTAAGACATTAGTCTAATGATTACGGGATGTTGCAGCTCTTGTATTTGTAATATCTGAGAGACGGCTGTTGTTATTAGCATTTAGTGATGCCACGATATGAAATGATTAAATTTTGTATCACGATGAACAAGATATCATAGAAATTATATCTCAATAATCACAATATACTTAATACGCTGGACGTGGTAATATTTTGACTGGATGCACCTCATTATTTGCTTCAGTAACTTCATCAAGTCAACTATACTTTTCTGATACAAACACACACTCTCAAAACATGTATAGATAATATGCAACTTTTGCAATACCAAACAGTCTTACATAAATTTTACATTACAATCTACATTTTTTACTTATCACGATAATCATGAGATTATATACCTGTATCACGATTTATCATACAGTACAGCTCAATTTTAACTTGACACCCGCGTGTACCATACTCGCGTGTTTTCCATTGATTTTTGCGTGTAACTCGCGAGTTGCTCGTGTGTCATTTGACACGCGAATGAAATCACATGCGAGCGCACGAGAATAATCCAACTTATTCATGAGCAAATTTGGTAAATGCGAACCTCGTCACGAGCATAAACAGGATCCTCAAGATGTCTATCGACACAAACCTTTCTTGTAAGCTATTCGCAATGCACACACACTTCTTAATATACCTTACGATACAAATTTTTGGAGGGATAAAACTTTGGCGAATAAGCTCAAGACAAGTATTGGCAGATAATATTTTGGCGAATGCCCCAAACTGAATTACAAATCACTATACCAGCGCCAGCGGCGCTATATTATCTGTCGCCAGACGACCGCTAACTTAGCAAGACTTACGTAGCAAAAAAGTTTTACAAAGTTTCACCGTAGCTATACTCATGATATAATCATAATGTCTACGACACAACTTCTTACGTCTCAGTTTCACGTGCATTCCGATAATGCATCATGTGCAATCTCATGTGCAATGATATCGATGGTGCGCATTTAACATTTTTTGCTGAGGTTCTCCTCATATGTTTCAGCGGTTCTTCCCTATTTCTGAGCTGGTATTAAAACAATGGAAGAAGTTAGTCAAGTTGCTGGAGTCATAGATAGTATATCAGGCGTCCGGCGGTGTCACGCCCCTTTTATATAATCCACTATGCTCGAGTCAAGTCATGTCCCACTTTTGTTAACTTGAATGCGTGCACGCACCGACTTTGGTAGCTACTGAATCACCAAAGAAGGAATTTTATAGAGATATAGCTACGTAGCTCTAAAGGTTGTTTTCAAGATCGACTCTAACTACCGGCTTTCACGCCGTTCGTATGCCGCATACTGAGTATAGCAATTTGTCAAAGTAAAAATTTGGACAAGAAAATTTTGGCGAATCTCTTTCAATTCGCCAAATTCGCCAAAAATTTCTCCCTCCAAAATTTTGTATCATACGGTACATGCCTTACGTTTCTAGTAAGGGACAATTCCAACATGGCGAGACTAAGCGTGGCAAGGCTAAGTATGGAGTCTAGATAGCCGGCGAATACTGTCTTACCTCTTATTAAATCAGCTGTAGGCATTATATTTGACTCCAAAAATGCTGAAACTGCTAGCTAACAAATGTTGCACATGTTACTGCCATTCCAAAATAATAGAAACTATTCTGAGCACATGCTACCACTTATAATAAGTGCCATCCCATACGTGATACTGTGTCTCTATTGAATAAGTAGCTACGTAGTCCATGATGACCAGCTGTAGTTAAACAGTTTGGATGCTTATACTGCGCTAAAACAGCGTACGAGCTGGATTCAGTAGTGGCGAGGCACAAGAGGATAAACTACACACATGTTAGCTCGCGTGCTATATAGCATGTAACGTGATATGTGCGTATGTAGCTTGCAAGTAAAGTAGCACGTCACGAGCGTATCACTCGTCTGGAGGATCAAATCTCACTACTCAAATTGTGCGCTCGTGCGCAACTCGCTAATTTCACGCCAAATCTCTCGAGTGACTCTACTAGCACACGCGTGCAATTGTCAAGTTTAAATTGAGCTGTACCGTACGTACCGTACAGCTCACGACTAAGTTTACAAAAACACTCATGTCCTCCGGCATACTCGACACATCTCAAAGATAACTCGCTGGTTGTTCTCGAACGCACAAGTATTACAACGCACATATAAATACTTAATGCACGTCAGTAGTGCTCACGAGTAATTACTGACGAGTGGTGAATACTCGCGAGTAAATTGTGTCGTGCTCTCGAGTAATCACTGACGAGTGGTAAATACTCACGAGTACATCCTGTCATGCCCTTTGTCGTGCAGTATAGACTCACACAAGTTTTTCTGCGCTTCCTTTATCAAATCAACATTGGAATGATCTCACAAATAGTGCCAGCTCCTTAACTTAAGTGCCTTATCATGTGCGCTTTGTGTTAGAACACATGCGCTTTGTCTAAGAACACATGCAAGAATTTAGCTGCGTGTCCTCTCTCAGTCTCGTGTCATTTGGACTCATTCGCGTGTTTGATTTTCAGTTTGGAGAGATACGTATGTGGTATAGCATTGTACAATGACTTGCATGCAGCACACAAAGTCTGACTCACGTGCAGCACACGAGGTCTGACTCGCGTGCAGCATGCCATGTCCGACTCGCGTGTAGCACTCAAAGTATGACTCGAGTGCAGTGCACGAAGTATGACTCGCGTGTAGTGACACGTGAGCTCTGACTGATCCCTCAAATAAAATCGATAAACACACGCGTGAATGGCACGCGCGAGTGTAAACTTAGTCATGAGCTGTACCGTATATCACAAATATTATGGCATCGCTATTATCATCACAGTCTTGTTAATCAATTTTACTGTGCCCAGTTTCCCCCATGTTTACTATATGCTGAAGCAGCTGTAATCATTACTGTGTACTAGCGGTATAGCATAAATCATAAATCAGGCGTGATGGGAAGTGCGTACAGGCCAAAGTGTATGCTACTACCGTATAGCAGGAAAGTTTGGCGGGAAGAAAGTTTGGCGAATTTGGCGAATTGCGAGCGATTTGCCAAACTAAAATCATCCAAACTTTACACAAGGAAATTTTACAAATCTCATGTGATTTGCCTCGTGTTTCGATTTTATATTGAACTGGATTGTTATGTCGATTTTGAACTATCTGAAAGTGATTCCCAAGTAATCAAGGGATCAAAAACAACCTAATTTACCGGATCCAACCGGTCCATTGAGCGTCAACATTCCGTCCTCGACTATTTCCGCAATAAATATTAAAGTTGTTTCGGCTATCGAAAGACCTACAGCTAATGGTGACAGAGGCCCGTATTTACACTTGACCTCTGAGCAGAAATATTGCATAGGAAAGAGAGCAGCTGAGTTCGGTGTGACGAGTACACTTCGCCATTATAGTAAGACTTTCCCAGATCTTTCACTAAAGGAAACATCTGTTCGCCGCTTTAAGAATCAGTATCAATGCACTATTAAGGAGCAGGTGAAATCTGGTGAAAGTGGCAACATCAAGGCTTTGCCAACAAAATAGATGGGAAGGCCTTTGTTAATTGGTGAAGAAGCTGACCGACAAGTTCGAGAATACGTGCGATTCTTGCGACGGACGGGATCTGCTGTGGACACAAGTGTTGTGATTGCTACAGGGGAGGGTGTGTTAGAAAGTATAGATGCTAATTTGTTGCAAACCTTGATGTTGACCAAAGGCTGGGCAAAGAGTTTGCTAACACGTATGGGTATGGTAAAAAGGAAAGTAAGCAGCAAGGCAAAGGTTGATGTTGAAAGATTTGATATTGTTAAACAAGCATTCTTTTTGGATATAAAGAATGTAGTATGTTTAGATGAAATTCCACCCAAGCTTATTATAAACTGGGACCAGACTGCGATTCAGTATGTACCAGTTGGATCCTGGACCATGGAATCTGAAGGTGCAAAGAAAGTAGAGATTGCCAGGAAAGATGATAAAAGACAGATAACCGCAGTGTTCGCTGGATCAATGGCTGGGGATTTTCTACCTGTTTAGCTTGTCTACCAAGGCAAGACCTCACGTTGTCTCCCTAAGGTGAACTTTCCTGAAAGCTGGCACATTACCTATTCTGCCAGTCATTGGTCCACTGAGCAGACAATGAAGGATTACATCCAAAAGATTGTTTTGCCATACATTGAAAGTAAGAGAAAAGACCTGAAGCTCACTGATAATCACTGTGCACTACTTTTGTTTGACAATTTCAAAGCCCAGTGCACTCAGAAATTACTTACGATGCTGGACAATAATTTCATAGACGTAATTTTAATTCCTCCAAACTGCACAGATAGGCTGCAGCCCCTAGATATCAGTGTGAATAAACCAGCAAAGGATTACTTGCGTGGTGAGTTTAAATCTTGGTATGCCAAACAAGTTTGTCGTCAATTCAAAGGAGAGTGTGAAAAAGCTCCAATCGATTTGCGTCTCAGTGTGGTTAAACCTATTGGGGCAGAGTGGATGAAAAATTTGTACAGCTACATTAAAAGCAAACCACATATTGTTAGTAATGGTTTTAAAGACATACAGAACTATTTAAATCCATAACTTAATCAAATTACATACATTTACATATCATACATACATGCATACATACAAGTGATCATAGTCAGTTTGGTTATGCATTTATTGTCTAGTTGTATTAATTTATTTACATGGAAACGGTAGTTCATTGGAAAACGGTAAACATCTGTTAGTTCATTGCCCATTATAATAGCTTCTTCATCAAAAATTTTACTTCTTTTCTTTGGTGGAGAACACATTATGTTGTCTACAGCCATGATGTCCTCTTGACTTGCGAGTTCCTGCTCAGCATTGTTGGTAACAGAAGGTTCAACTGATTTACTAATAGCAGCTGCAGGCTGTTTATTAGTTGACTCACTCTGTGGCTCTAAGCATAGATAGTAGAGAGCGTAACCGGGATAGGAAACCCCAGGTTTTCACACGTTCACTCCGTACCCCGGCTGGCTATAGAGTTTTTAAAAGAATACAGAAATTCGGAATATAGATAAAAGTTAGACATTCTACAGTATCTAAGGTATACAATAACGTAAGAAACTAGTGGATATGATGTATAGTCTTGCAGTAAGAGGTACAAGAAGAAACGCCATAAATTTTTGATTTCTTACTCTGTCGAATTTATATAACTTTCGAAACACCAATTACCTGCACATTTCCATACACTAACATTCACTCCAGCATGGAAACGTACAATCATTTCATTATAAAGAATCATTATGGAGATATGGGGAAAAAAGTGATTGAAGTACTCGAAAAGTAGCAATTTTTCGTCCATAAACTAAACTAACTGCTATTATTTACCCCATACGTTTTACTTTAGATATTATAGAAGCAGTTTAGTGACTTACTGTAATATAATGCTTCAAAATGAGACGAATGTTTCATGAAACACGCAGCTTCCCCAACAATACACCGTCGCACTAACAGTAAACTTCCGTTTTCTTGTATATCAACACCTTCGTAGGTGTTGATAACCGGGGTGCGGAGTGTTCAAAATCAAAGTACAGTGTTCTATTGGCGCTTCCTATCCCTCGCGCCTTCGGCGCTCTATACTATCTATGCTCTAAGTGACGCATTTCTAATGAAGATCGAACCAATTTTTCTATCTTATTGCATTCTAATAGGTTAGGTGCAATAAACATTAATTTACAAGGCAATTCCAATCCGCCTTGGGGTAAGTCAGCTGAATGGCGCCTCGGACCATCCACGATGCAAGTGATAGATCCACCTCTTCTAATAAAAACTGAACACAAAGGAGATATTCTCCTGGGGACATGTCCAACGATTGTACTTTCTCCATCGATTAGCTTCTTGACTGCAACGGACATTGGGTCATGTGAATTCCCAACCTCTCTCTCGCACTGTAGCTGTTCCTCAACAACTGGACTGGGTCATACATCTTTGTAAATATGATAGCCACGTATTGCCGAGTCTACAACAAAGCTTGCAGATCCAGACGCACTACCTGTCATTGGATTCGCCAGTTCAACTTGCGAACACGTGGATACTCCACGTGCTTATGAGGTATCCACATGCTTGTGCGCACACACCGCGTTATAATTTTATTGTATAACGCCATTCGCCAAACTTTCCTTCGCCAAATCTTTTGAGTATTGAATTCGCCAAACTTTCTGCCCGCCAAACTTTCCTGCTATACGGTATATTAAGTGCAACATTACAAAAAGTAACTACGGTACTGTAATAGCTCAACAGCAACTTGACACCTGCATGTGGGTGGCTGGATGGAAAAACACCGCAGAATAGATATTCCTGCCCTCACTGCTCCAACGGTGGATAATGTAATTGTTAATTACATAGGAAGTGCCTTCTCATCAAAGTCAAACACACAACTGAAATGCCTTCAGTTAATTGTAATTGCTGCAGCACTTGTGCAGCAGCTCCAATCCTTAATTTGTGGGCTGAGTTTGAGGAACAAAGTCTGATACCAGAATGGAATGTTTCCAGAATTTCTAAGAAATGTTTCCAACTACATGTCTCAAAATCAGAGACATAATAATGTGCAAAATTTTGTGGAGAAATATGTAAGGGCTTAGGCCGGTTGTTGAACAGTGCCTATAAAGAGTTTTAACCAGACAGACAGATCAGAAATCAGGCGGGATGTCTTCAATGAGAGTATAGTGATCATCATTAATAGCTAAAGATTGTTAGCATTTGGCATTATGAATGCCACTTCTTGCTGGTTGAAATTGTATCTGATGATGAGACAGTAGACTGGACTGCAGACAATGATGTGATGATTGCATTGAGGGTAGCATTTTTTGGTAGTATAAAGTAGGCTGGCATGAACAATAGTATTGTTGGCATGGACAAAGCTGCCGGTACAAAGTGAAGAGTGGAAGTGCTGTTGGCAATAAAGTAGAAGAATGGCAACAACAATCAGAAACCCGATTTCAGATATTGTGCCAAGCACATGTAATGTCTTTGAACCATCATGAGAAAAATCGGGATAGAAAAACTCAGTAGTCTCACTAAAAGATGAAGCAACAAATTTCATGAGGAGCAGGCCAGCTGCTCCTCCATTCAATAGAAAAGGCGGAAGTGACACGACAAAGCTTGGGTATCCTCCGCTGTGGAGATGGCAAATTATCGATATTGCATTACCCTTCCCAGGTCTGGCAGATTGGCGTAGACAAGTTGTGACACCCGTGGCCCTCTATGGATAGATGTACATATGGGGCATCATACGGCTGCTTGGCCATAGTAGCCGTGATTCCATTGGTAATTTGATGATGAATGACAGATACAGTCATCAGTATTGGACTGGTCACCAGTGAGCACTTCAAGGCTAACTTTTTTCAGGAAGTAATAGTCATGAGTACATATGTTCCTAAACTGTGGCAAACTTTTCTGCACCATAGAATAAAATGTGTTACCAGTGGTGGTGCAAAATGCTGTTACCACATTCCAACTGGGTTGGCCTGTTTTCCCACACAGTGCTTGTCTGTTCACTGATATTTGTGACTGGATTTACCTTATTATCACATTTTGTACGTACATATTTAGTAATCAAGACTCTGATGCTTAATAGTAGTCATGCTAGATTTGCACCAGAAATATACCAGTCTTTAGCATTATATGCACAAAATTGGAAATTGAAACTTTTGGAATTGTGTATAAGGAGGAGGGCAGTGGGAGGGAGGTGGTAAGAGGGTGGATGGATTCAGCAGTCAGAAAACATGGACAGCCAAGCTGTTTGTTCAATAGTTGACACAAAACAGCCACAGTGGACCTAGACCATAGCACCAACTGGGGTGGATGTTAAGAGCAGATTGGCACCCCATGCCACCTTATTAGTGCCCTCCGGTGGCTCTTCAAGCTCTGTTGAAGAGCCACTTTGGGACATTTATTGTTGTTGTTCTTGTTGTTATACTCATTTCTATAAGTACATGTACCAATATTGTTAGTGTTTTAGTTAATCATTACATACATAGTATTATAGCATGTGTAATACTTCTGTACAGCTTTTGTTTAACAATATACTACGGTAGAAACTGGCAACACGTTCAATGTTACATGCATGTACGTAACACACGTCTGACATGCACTGAATCACGTGTGGCTACACGTTCCCATGCATGGCTACATAGGTAGTTTAATTTGCACACTCGTGTATAGCCATTGTGATTCCAGAAGTGTCATGTTGTCATCTGGTGAATGATGCACATAAGTTCTATAGGAATAGTATACAAATTACATTAACTACCATTTATATTTGATATTGAGTGGCATTTGTATCAAAATTGAGCATTAAAATTCCTATAATATAATATTATGTTTGGGTTACGTACACGACCATTAAATTTTGTAACACAGTTTTATTACAACACACACATGTGAATTAGCGCCATACAATCCACACACGTATGCATGAAATTACACATAAACACTTGTGTTTAATGTGTATGACATGCATGTCAGACATGTGTTACACACATTTAATGTTGAACTTGTTGCCACATATTATTTATTTGTTTTCATACACAGATGTTTCAGTATCCAACATGAAAAGAAAATTGGTGCATAATAGTGATAAAACCACACATTTGCATAAAGGTTAGTACATAGCTAATTATAAATATTTAGCTCAAACCTAGCAAGCACAATAGAGGAATATTATCACAACTTTGATTAAATTGCATGATCAACAATAATATTACACATCAATGACGTAGCTACACCCGGGCTTACGGTGAATGATATGTTAGGCTGAAAATGAATAACCACGTGGTCATCTGGATTAAGTATTGCGATGCAGATTGACACTACTACATATTTCTGGATGATGGTTACGTATTGGTGGTATAAGTGTAATTTGTGCACTAGCGAGAATAAACTGCAATATATAGCTAGCAATATATAAATTCAATCAGACAGGTACAGTAAAACAGATTATATGCAAAACACAGGCTGCTTCACTGAAAGATTTGTTAGGCTGAATTGAATAACCACGCAGTTGTTTAGGATAATAATTTTTCATAACACATCATGACTCCTCATATTCACAGTATGAATATAGCATAAACTACTGACAAGAGTCCATAATAGAGAAGAGAGTATCTAACCCTCATATACTGTATCAAAAATGAGCCCGTTAAGACAGTTACTCTGTCAAAGAACGTGTTAAATCATCTGGTTTAACATGTGGCACCTGCTGGCTTGTATAGCTGTAGACACCCCCTTGTAGTGTTGACACCTGTTTTGTAATTGCAATTTGTAGGCTATTAATACTTGTATGATATCCAAAATTTTACTTGCATACACAGATATACATAACGGGCTCATTTTTGATACAGTATATGAGAGTTAGATACTCTCTTCTCTACTATGGACTCTTGCTACCGATTATCGCAAACATTTCTTTCTAACAGTTGTGTCTTAGCAGAGTATTACCCTACAAACTTAGGTTTTCACTAATTGATAGCCCATTCTTTCCTCACTTTAAAAACCAATTTTCATGTTTACAATGTCATTAGAATACCCGTGACATGTAAAAAGCTTGTGCATGTGATGTATCAATTGTCATCCACCGTGATCTATTATCGGCCACCTGTACTATTCTAATACCTATTATCAGCCAATGCTTAAACTTTGTGTTGTAAATTCTATTACAGTACCAATTTAATGCAACATCGCAATCATGTGCGTGTGCGAGTGCCATCACTCGCGAGTATGAACGATTGCGCTCGCGAGTGTGAGTAAAACTACTCGCAAGTGAAGTAGTGACCACGAACCGGTTTATAAACTATGTAATAGCTTCAATTTACTCCAGTAGTAAAGCAAAATGCTTTAGTATAAAATAATTGTAAAATGAAGTGCTTTTGTCATAAAGGTGGGCATGGCACCTACTGAATATCGAGCGTACGAATGTGGTATTGAAGAAGCAAGACAAAGTACTACAGTTTATGTAGTGGGCGTGGCATCTACTAAATATATCGAGCACATGAAGCTTGTATAGAAGCAGTAACACGGAGTACTGTAGTATGTAAAGTGGGCGTGGCACCTACTGAATATTGAGCGCATGAAGCTTGTATTGAAGTAGCAACATGAAGTACTACTGTTTATAAAGAGGGCGCACCATATATCGGCATAGTTTAGCCTTGTACTTGCTATTGGTACATTGCTGTTACTAGTACTCACAAATGTTTGTACTCACACACGCGTGAGTGCGATGTTGCATTACATTGGTATCGTAGGTTTAATGGATTGTTTAAATATTTTTGCAGAATATAAAAGATATTTAGTCAAGTGAGTCATGTGGTTTTGGCATTACTCGTTCATCAAGGCCTACGTAAGTCTGTTTGCGCTCCCATATTAAATCGTCATCAAGCCCTCTGAGATTTAACTTACGTACATACGTACGTAGCTACTTAATATGCAGAACATACGCCTTATCTGTAATGTGAGGATCCACACAAATAGCGCCAGGGCTTTAATTGAAGCAACTTATCACGTGTGCTTTGGGATACAACACATGCAAGAGCTCTGGTGATTGCAATTTCTACATAATAGTATTTATTTACATTTTCATATAGAAATACCACTTTATCAATACTTTCCAATATTAAATGACTTCTTTTTTCATTTACAACATGGCTAGTGATTCTAAAAACCAGCATTGAGGGTACACTGGTGGCAACCAATAATCAAATGCTTTGTAAAAATCTAGAAAGGTGTAGATATGTATGCCATATGCCCACTTTAAAGGACCGGACTCAAGGTCTAAAGGTTCCTCTAATGGGATTATCTATGCAAATCACTTTTTATATATTCTAATGGAGTTTGTGATACTTGTAAAGCTTTAAATATATAACCAAGTTTAGTGATCTTCTTGACATTTTTGCTGGTGGAGCTGATTCTGCTGTAGGTTGTGGAACTGCCATTAAATCTACATTTTCCTCAGTGACTCTAGGTCTTGCACCATGCGTGTACACGAGTGTAGCAAAAAATTACGCATGTGCTTGTATTAAAGACACATGCATATAGTAAAGGCTATTCAGTTGTTGCAATCTTGGTTGAAAAGATTCCCTTAAGACCAGCAATGCTTTATACAATGTTTATAATCCTCACAGAAGCATCGTTGCCAAAATAGTTACCGATCGACGTTTAACTTGATACAGATATTTAGGTAACATCCCGCATAGTAGCTATACCATTGTATTTACCTATATATACATAAGTTACAAGCACATATACTACTTACCTTCACTTTTTTAGATTCTGTGCAGGCATGGATACTCTACTCTACCACAATACAAGACCTGCTGGGCGGTTATAAGCATCAGCTGGAATATTTTTAAATTCATGCGCATGTATAGAAATGCATGAAGATTAACCATAGGCTAAGCAATAGCTACATCTTGCCCTTGCATGGACACACGTGAGGCCATCATATAGCCATACGTATGAGGTGTGCTGTTGTACTAACTACTTCTAGTTTAGCAAATCCTTTCCAGTCAGTGACACATGACATGACAGAATGTTGGTTTACCCGGTAGGCTTACAATGGTCGTGTCACAAGGGTGCTTATAATTATAGCCTGTGGATGACAGTAAAGTTTGCTTGGTATCTCGTGTACTCAGCGTATGGTTACTGAAGGAGAAAAGTTTGTATTAGTAGCTATCCAGACTCTCTAACAACCATAGCTAGGAGGCGGTCTTCAGCCAGTCCTGAAGGGAAAAGTATGAAGTAAGATATAGCTAAAACAATGCTACGTAGTTACGTATTATTTATAGTTATGTATACAAACACACGCATGTGTAAAGACTTCGTGAAGACTGCGTGTGTGTGTACACGCATAGTCATCAGTTCAAAATACACACACGCGTGCAGGTACAGTACCAATATGCCAAACGTGTGACAAGCATGGCACACACATGTACCGTTACATTGTGGGTGATTTGGACCATAGATTGATATCTCGTGCACAAATTATCTGAAATAGCTCTCTTTAGTACAAGCATCATCATTGTCATTTATTTTTGAGCTTACATTTAATAATAAGTGCAGAAGAGGGAATCATCATGTTTATGGTTAGATACTTTTCTCCTGACATAATTTCAGTTGCCAGATTAAAAGGTGTTAAAACTTTTACGAGTTCGTCAGTAACTGCTAATTGAAGTGTATGCCCGATGCAATGAATGTGTGCTGGTTTCAAATATTCAACATAGGCATTGACTATGTTACCCCCATTGTCAGTTGTGGACCCATTATACTTTACCATGTCTAGTGCCTAGCTGCTAAGGAAGTAGCTGAGGACTACAATGCAGAATCTGCAGCAATGGTTCTACAGAAGATTGAAAAATAACTGGAATTGAAATCATTGTTAATAAAGAGCAGTCGCATAAATATAAGCTCTATGCTGGTGCTGGCTTGTCCACAAGTCTGATAGATATGCACATGCCTTGTCGATTCCAGCTCCCTCTGTATTTGTGCTCTTAACTTCTGCATTCTTTTCTGGGATAAGTTTTCTTGAAACTTACATACGACTAGGTACAGCATAAGTTTTATCAGCTACCGAAAGAAAATTTTGAACACTTGGATTATCAACAGTGTTCACTGCAAGAAGGCCGTAACAAATAAAATCAACTGTAGCAGTAAGAAACTGTTAGTATCATGGGCTACTTTTCCAGTATGGAGTCAAGTTAACAAGAATTGTTTCCATCGTTGCTTGTTTACTTTTGGCACCGGGAAGAATGTCAGTAGCGGATTCACTTCTTACAATTGTATTCTCATCACAGTGTTCCTTTTCCAAGTGATAAAATTAGTTGGTAGTGTTTCCTGAATAACCTAACTCATGTGTTTCTGCAGATTACAGACATTGACACTCCTGTTTTTACTTCCATGCTAAGGAGGTACGTATGATTAAGTTGAACATTCACAGTAGAGGTTTGGCTGATGGGTTGTAAATAGGTGTCAAGATCGCTATCGGCATCCTCTGGGTAAGCAAATTGGTCCGTTGTCAGCATCGAGGTTGTCAACTCTGGGGGTTCTGGATTGTGGGTTGGGTTGGTTAGCACAATCGTAGAGTAATGAATTTTGTGAGGTTGACCTTTTTACCTTGCAATCATTGAGTAAACAACAATAATTATACAGAGCAAATGAAATTTTTCCATTGATCTACGTATGTATATAAAAAATTAAGGAAAGTAGGGATTGAATAGTGCTACAAAAGTAAGGAAACAAGGAATAAGATTTTGGGATGAGAGAACATTCTGGCATGAGATAATTTATAAAAGTTTAATTCCTACTTTTGGCAAACCTCCTGAAGTGAGCCAAAAGTAGGGATTAAACTTTTATAAATTATCTCATGCCAGAATGTTCTCTCATCCCAAAATCTTATTCCTTGTTTCCTTACTTTTGTAGCACTATTCGATCCCTACTTTCCTTTTGAATTTTTAATATTTTTATCATTCTAGTTTGTTTGCTTTTTATACATGCTAAGCATTTTTCAGCAGGCACACAAAATGTTACAGGCGCTTACGTAATAATTATGCCTGTTAACAGGCGCTTGTTAACAATACGCTTACATGGCAAAGCAGCTGTGTGATAGCAAATAGTGCTCAAAAAACAGCAAAAGCTATTAATTTTGTCCAAGGCTATATAATCTCAAAGTTCATGATGTAATAAAGTACACACGAAAACATCGTGCCACTATCTCTCTCGCCACTTTACTAATTATATCACGTGCAAGCCATGTTTTGCATGACATAATAAGCAGAAGCTGTAACAGGCTTATCGTCACCTTCGGTGAGATTCGCACCTTGCTAAAGGAGTATAGAAGAACAAGGAAGGGAATGAAGGATAAAAGGAATCGCCATGGTGCAGTGGGTAAATTGTCTTTGGAACAACACTTTCCTAAATCCGCTGCCGTTACCTTTATTGTGTGAAGTTTCTGGAGCTGTACACCTAGTGCAACCGAGTCTTACGGCAGGCTGGCAGACAAAATACAGGTGAATTTTGAAATTTTCGAAGTTGGCTGTAGGTCGAAATATTCGACTTGTCGCTTCATTTAACCAAGGTACAGCATCATTACAGCCTTACCAATGCATTCCAGCTGGTTTTGTCAGGTAAAGCCTATTGCAAGAATGATTTCTAAAGTGCAAAATTTTCCGGAAGCCATATGATTTCCCACCAATCCCTACTATTAAGTACTACCGTACTTAATGATAATCAAATTTACATAGAATAATTAATTTATAAAAGGAGTAGGGATCGATATAAAAAGTAAGGAAACAAGGAAAAGATTTTGGCACAGAGAACACTAAAGCCGAATTCTGGCATGAGATAATTGATAAAATTTTAATGCCTACTTTTGGTTGGCTCATGATTTCAGTAGGTTAGTAGCATAAGCGACCTATGATCGACCAGGTTTGGTATTTATCATTGTAACTTACAGTAGGAATGGCCTATCAACTTCTGGCTTTCACGATTTTATCTGCCAATCATTCAACTTCCTCCATTTAAAGCTTGAGTCACTTGCGACAATTCGCTTAGTGACAATGCGCTATGAAAGGAGTGTGTGTAAAATACCTTTGACCACCGGTACCTTACATCAACCACACATACATTTGTCGGATACCTAATTTCCACCACCACCATTTTTCAGGTACACATGATTATTCTGCCATCCCATAAGCCATACCACTTTACTCCTCGAGTGTCAAATTATACGCATGCCAAAAATTTTTAATTCGCATGTGTAGTAGTAGAGTTATAGACAAAACAAATATTATTGAAGTATGTTTTAAGCTACTTTACACAGTAAACCAACTGAAAAAGATATGAATGTCAATACTACAGTCCAGTGTATCCATCAGAACATTCTCCAGGTGGTTTTTGTGACAAACAAGATCCAGTGTCGCTGTATTTCACCTTTCGCCATTGTGGGCAGAAGCCCTTCACTTCCAAGATTATAGCGCCTTAATCACTTCAACTAATGATTCTTTTTACTGCTTACAGTGCACCCTGGCCGAGAGAGACTGTGTAAAGCCACGGTAAAGGTTCTTCTCAACTCCACACTTCGTTTCCCAAGATTGCGAACTACGGGGAGAGAAACCTGACTATACAGACTATTTAAAATTTATTTACGCCCTAAAACTGTTCTTTGGTGAGTTTTATACCTGTGTCACAGTGTTATTAAATATAATAGAATAAAACCAACGATAAAATTAATAAGGGACAACAAGTTCCTGGATATCAACATAATCGGTTTAATACGTGGAATTATTACTGGTCGAAAATAGGTACCGGTCGATACTAGGTCGTTTATGCTAGCTGTGATCAAGCCAAAAGTAGGGATTAAACTTTGTCGATTATCTCATGCCAGAATTTGGCTTTAGTGTTCTCTGTGCCAAAATCTTTTCTTTGTTTCCTTACTTTTTATATCGATCCCTACTCCTTTTGTAAATTTACATTTTTAATTATTCTAGTTCGTTTGCTTTTTATGCATGCTATTAATCATATATTTCATCTGTTCTTACCTTCCAGGTGCCTAAAAACATTACAGGTGCCTACTTTTACAGGTGCTTTTTACAAGATGGTTAACATGTCAAACCAGCTGTATTATAGTGAAATACATTCAAAAACATCGAAATCGATTTGTTTAAGTTGTATATTGGCACATTTTATGAAGTTCAAGATGTAATAAAGTACATGCAAAAACATTGCATCTGTTAATATAGTATTGACGGTGGGCGCATAACTAATTGTGTTACGTGTTTTTTGTGTGACGAAATAAACAGAAGGTGCAAGTTTATTGACACCTTCTTTCGCGATTTTCTCACCTTTTAAAGGAACAGAGAAAGAAAAAGGAAGATAGTGAAGGATGAAAAGAAACGCCATGGCACAGTGGATGAATCTTCATCGGAACAACAGTTTCGTAAATCGGATGCAATTACCTTGTTCTGTGAAATTTCTGGAGCTGTACACCTAGCGCTAGTGGGTCTTATGGCAGGCTGGCAGGCAGGCAGACAAAATTCAGGTGAATTTCGAAAACTTTAGAATTCGCTACAGATCGAGATATTCGACTTTTCGCTTCATCTAACAAAGGTACAGCATCATTGTAGCAGTACCAATGCATTCCAGTAGGTTTTTTCGGCTAAAGCCTATTGGAAGGTTGTTTTATGAAGTGTGAAAAATCAGGAAACCATACGATTTCTTATCGATCCCTACTATTAAGGGTAGTACTTAATGAATACAGAAATACAGAAGTCATCAGTTAAATATTTCGTCTTCGAATTCACAAGGGTGATAGCTTGTACTCACTAAGTATATTTTAGTAACAAATGAAACAATGCATGACTACAGACTTGCTATATACCCAGAACTGTAATCTGAATTTCATCATTGTGACAGCTACGTAACTGCTTTGCATTTCCACACACATAAAGATATCTTATTGCATTGAAACAAAAAGTCATCTGATGTATCGTCAATCTGGATAAAGAACATGTTAGTAAAGCACTTAACTATCTGGTAGTATTGCATCAATAATCAGATCGGCTATCCTATTGGCCTGAAATGTACGTAGCTATTAGTATCGGTATTGGACTATCATGCAAAATAGGAGCCGATACAATATATGTGCAATTGTGCATGTGGTATACATACGCCTTGACACAATATAATCTAAATGGCGGCAGGCAACAAGTTAGGCAGGAGAATGTCTGTGATTTGGGAATTCCTCATTGGTGGTGTTTGCTATTTGTGAAACATGTTAGGTGGAGATACTACGAAGTCGTTTATCACTGTGCACTATTTGACGATGAAGCACCTGGAAGTCCATACTAAAAGAAAGCAAATAAAGAGCCAAAAGTACCAAAGGTGACAAGAAAGGATCATTACTACTAGATCTTTAATTGAAACACAAGACCTACGTATATATATTATGTAACAAAAATTAGCAGCTCAGCAAATTCATTGTAAAATCAGTGAGATGTTAGTTATCATTTGTCACCCTACGTATCTTGATGGTTGAAGATGTGGGATTAAACAGGTCTTAAAATGCTGGAATCTGTTATCAGTATCCAAGTAGAAAATACATCATAGAAACCATTATTCCTAAGATCTACACAAGAATTATAGAGGAGGTTCTTAAACTTATTAACAATAGCAATGTAGCTAGTGCTGAAGGAAATTATGTATGTAAGCTTCACCACTGATTCTTGAAGTTTCAGTGTTACTGTTCTCTGCTGCTGGAAATCTGCACACTAAGTAAGGTGGATGGTGGTTATCCTAAGTGAGACCCCGTAATGTCACACTACTTTCTATAAGGAGTGGAGGTGCTGCATGCAGCAGCATTGTTGCTGAGGGGGGTAGCTAACTCCCTTCCAGCTGTATGGCAGCTGACAACTGGCTTTGTGGGGGTGGCTAAGCTCCTCAGCAGTGACATGCTATGCAGAAATTCGCTTGGCTTGCTCAAAGTGAAGAACCATAAGTTACACAGTACCAAATTACATAATACACGCTATCAGAAAGGAATGTATTGCCACATCTTCCATTAAAGGTAGTCTGCAATGGAAAAATGACTTGGGCTTGTACTTTATCTTAGTATTAGTAATGAAGATTGGCATGTGTGATTTGATGATATTCCACTTGGTTTAGCTACTACAGGAATTTTAACACATTGCAGTTTCTTACATCACACGACGCCATATCGGGAATAAGAACACACACATTTGTATTGGAAGATTTGGATTCTTGGCTAACAAAGGAGCTTGTTGGAGCACCTTTGTATTTCTGGCAGTAATACACACGTATGGATATCGATAGCGTTTGTTGTGACAGAGTTTATTCTTAAAACAAGGGTTGTGAAAGGCGGACATGTACTAGTGGGATCAATAACTAGCAACTCATGGCTAGTTTTGTCAAGTTATGATCACTACATGTCTGTTGTTCCAGTTGCTGTGTATTGTCAGATAGAATGGTGTGTTAGTCAGCCTCAATCATCTTTAGCATTTCGATTAGCACAACTATGTGCAATAATGTTCATGGCAGCAATAAATCCAGTCTTCCTTATCGTCGCAAGATTGTTTATCACACATGGTAAGGACATATGCTTGCTATCATTAAACAATTCATCTAAAAGTAGACTATAGCTCTTCATTTTGAAAATCCCATATTCACCACCTTTTGCACCACCACCTTTGTTCATACACTAATTTTTTACAGGGTGTTATCGCTTGCAGTATAAGCGCCCATAAAATAATAGGGTGTGGCACACTTTTAATACCAAAGCTGTCTATACAGTACTTTAGTACCCACCCAAACTCTGGAGGTGTTAATGAATTCCTGGGCATTTGCTATTTAACACCTTTCTACATCACTCACTGTCTTACTGATAACAACCATTTCAAGCGGTAATATCGGCTTGAAGGAAGTGGCCTGGTGCTCAAGATCATTCGTTGACGAATATCAAGGAAGCTTCAATTCTCTGAAGTGAGTGAAATGAAAACTATTTAGGTAGGCACCCGCACCCTTCTACTATCTATGATACGATACCTCATGCAGCTCAACAACTATCAAAGAGCTTCCTTGATATTCACCAACGAATGATCTCGAGTGCTAGGCCACTTCCTTCAAGCCGATATTACCGCTTAAAATGGTTATCAGTAAGACAGTAAGTGACATAGAAAGGTGTTAAATAGCAAATGCCCAGAGATTCATTAACACCTCCAGAGTTTGGGTGAGTACTAAAGTACTGTATAGACAACTTTGGTATTGGAAATGTGCCAAACCTTATTTTTACGGGTGCTTATACTGCAAGCGATAATGCCCTATGAAAAATGAGTGGTCTGGCTACACGAGACTACTTTGTTCATCATTGTCATGTGGCTGGCAATGCATTGATACAACTTGCTAGGAGAGAAGTGTAACAATAAAAAAACCGGGCTTTCTTGTATCCCCCTGCTCAAAACAAGGCAAATTTTAGTGCCCTCTTCCAATACAATACATACAATAAAACTTTTCCAGAGCCCGATCTGACGTTACGTATACTTACAGAAGTTACATTTTGTAACTTTGCAGCTTAATATCTCGATAATACACCATAATTTGATTATAAAAATGTGGTTTTTCATGATTAAATAAACACATCTAACTAATAAAAAGCACATGTGATTTGCCATTGCAGTCTACCTTTAATTAATGAGGTCAAGCACAATACACCCGGTATACAAAAGGCTATGAAAGACTAAAGGCAATCATGACTGTGTTTGCAAAAACCAACCATAATGTTAAGGGTGGTTGTGGGTTTCTGAAGCCATGCAAGCGCCTCCTTACTAACCGCATGCGGCTGACAGTAATTGTTTGCATACTTGGGTATCCATAACAGGCGCATAATCCTATTGTTTACGTGGTGAAGAAATACGTATGCTGCAAAGGAAGAAGTTTATTGTCTCATTGGGAGGTATTTTTAAGAAAAACAGACTGTAAGCAAAGTTTCTACTGCTGTGCGAATGTTTTTATAATGCTACAATAATATGCATGCGTGCGTAAACATGCTGTTGCTCTTCCTTCAGGTGAGAAATAGTTTGTTAGTTGTTATGTCTTTACAAGTTGTTTGTAATGTACATTAATAGCTACAGGGAAGATCGGTTTAGCTGATATCGGCAATGCCATAGTAAGAACAACCCTCCCTGGGCGCCAGATTTCATCACAGCTGGTCGATCAGCCAACAGCAGAGTTGTAGGTATTTGTGAAGATGCAACAGAGGCATTGGCAAGAGTTGCAGCCATGAAATAGACACTGTTTTGTGTGCTTGTGGTTTTAAATATGTGTATGGTTTATTATAATAATGTTGCGGCGTGCGCATATACTACACACTGTGTTTAAAAATCTATCTAGTTTTTGTACGATTATCATGGAGCTCTCAATTTTTGATACGATACTGACAGCTTAATTTTGCATATCCTCTCGGACGATTTTGTAAAAATAAGGTTGGAGGCGTAAGTTATGCTGTCTTGAAGTTCAAGTTTCTTTGCGCACGCTACCCTTTTGTCTTGTTTCTCCTGAATGGTAAGGTTTTCTCTAAAAATCGTCCGAGAGGATTTTAATGTTCTATCAAGGATGTTTCAGCAGGATTCTCAAGAAGTTTCAAGGTAAACTCGGAGACTAGATAGAAAAAAACCATCTTTGAACTCAGCGTGCTGTAACTTAGCCATTTATAGACGCTCGGAGTTCCAGTTTGGTTTATCAAATAGTGTAAAGACTGGCCATTCATCCAATCACTGCTGCAAGGTCCAGGTATGCTTTACAGACACGAGGCAAGGTTATAAAGTCGGTCATTTGTGCGGCTTCAGAAACCCGCGACCACCCTTAATCCACTAGCCAGGTTCTATTCCAGCATTCACCTTACTGGTGTTGCACTGTGGCTGTTTCAGTCAACTACTGAATACATATACACAGAGCACAGCTGCCTGTATCTACTGGCAGTAATGACCTACTCTATCCACCCCCCTCCCACCAGCCCACCCTTTTATACATGACACTTGTGACATTCCAGGAAGTTTCTAAAAGTCTCTCAAAGCATTTTAACTATAGCTGCCAACTTAATCCTACGTACCTATAAACTACTCTTAGACTACATTCTATGGTCATATGAGAAAGACAGTCCAAAATATTTAAAAATGTCGAAATACAAAAAGTCAGTTTTTGCAAATCCACTTAATTTGAGGTCAGCCAAAAGTGTCATTAGTGTTAAGCTTACTAATGGCTAATTAGATGTGAAACTATAGATAATGGTAATTATGAATTGTTTTGAGCCAGTTTAACTGTATACCAGTTATTATTATTATCATCATCCTTTATTTAGAGTTTAAATATCTACAACCCCCGCCTTTACCAACTATTCATGTTAATCGTCAAATTTTACTGAATGAAATTGTAAAAAAATTGTTACAAGCTACCAATGACCCTAATAAGTTTGAAACTACATTAACTATTACTGGAGCTGGTGGATTTGGAAAAACAACTATTGTTGCTTCATTATGCTATCATCATATAGTCAAAGAAACCTTTACAGATGGATTTCTTTTTGTTGAGCTTGGACAACAAGCAACTGATCCCAGTATTAAGCTTAGAGCAATATACAACTTATTAACTGATGAACAATGTGATATTAATATTGTGGAACAGAAATTGACACAACTTACAAGTGATTATTATCATAATCTTCTTGTCATTATTGATGATGTATGGCATGTTGAAGATGCTTCCCCTTTTGTAAAGGTATTTTCAAGCTGTAAAATAATTCTTACTACCAGGATGAAGAACATTGAGCAGCATATACCATCAAAACAATCAGTTATGATTGGTCCAATGGAACAAAATGAGGCAATTTCCCTACTTACCAGTGGAGTCTTTGATAGCAGTCAACTTTCACAAATGGACATCAACTTACTTAATAAGCTGGCTCAAGATGTCCACCTATGGCCACTACTGCTGTCTCTTATCAGAGGACAGTTATCTCATTATGTAAAAATACGCCATTTTTCAAATCGCACAGCCATCAAAAGTGTACAAGATAACCTACATCATGAAGGAGTAACAGCATTAGATGTGCACAAATCTCGTAAATTAGCAGTAAAAAGTTGCATTGAATTTACTTTACAGTTACTACCCAAATCATTATCAGAAAAAATCAAAATGTTAGTATTATGGACTGGGATTGGTACTTCACTACAAGTAGCAGTGTTGAGTTATTTGTGGAATATTTCTAAACAAGAAGCAGAAGAAATTATTGATAAACTATGGGCCTATGGCCTAGTGCAATTTACTGATGCTACAATATCTCCTGACAATATCACACAACATTGTGTGGAGGTTCATGCTGTCATCAGTCAGTATATTATTGATGTCATGGATAGTAGTGAAGCATATAGTCTTTCACCAATTATTGGAAAAGTAAGTATTATAGAATCAGTCAGTACAGGATTAACATTAACATATCAACGATCATGTGGAATACGTGATTTATCATCACTGCCAGCTATTGATAACTTGAAGTATCAACTAATGGAAATCGAAAATGTTGCATTCCCATTCTGTCTCAAATTAGTAAACTTGTATACAGTTAATGATCCTCATAATATTATACTGCGATTAAGAGAGATAAAGGATAATCTAATAAGATCACCATACTTGTTAGAATTATTATGTAAGGAAATTGATTCCCTTATGGCCGAATGTAAACAAATACTAAATGATGCTTACAAATTGTGCAGAACATTAAATCAAATTGTACAAAGAAATCTTATTGAAAAAAATTATTACAAATTAATTCAAATTGTAGAGGAATACATCAGAAAGTATCCTGTGTGTCATATAGCACAAAAAGCTACTACCATGGTAGTAAAGAAGATAGAACCACGTTGTGATGGTGAGCAGCTAGATTATATCATGAGAAGGCGTGAATCTTTACAGGTGATGAGACCTGATTGTCATTATTTCACTACATACTTATTACCTTTAGTTAAATTGTATACTGAACTACATAAACGAATTACTACTTCATTCCGTAATGGTTTAAATGATATTGAACAGACTCATCACTACATTAAATCTGGCGAATTTAATAAGAAACATATGTTACTGAAGTCTCATGAATATACGAAACTACAATAATGGTCTTCCCTAACTAAATTCACTAAACTTTTCAACCATAACACTTGATACAATAATTACATTGTACAATAGAAATTAATTCACATTTTATGTAAAATACAGTAAGTATATATATTTTATGTATGCATGATTGTTATTGTTGATTATGTTATATAGAATTATGTTGTTGACTTGTTGCAACGACTGTGTATACACTAAATACGTAGCTACATACCGTATAGCGGGTTTTATTTGCAAGGCACACTTTTTTTATAGTCTAGCAATATATAATATTTGCTAATATAAAATTTGTGAACTGCATGACAACTACATAAAAAAGTCGACTACTTATCTCAGTATAAAATTTGCGAGCTCATGATTCCTCGCAAATAAAACCCACTATAGCATTTTGCATGAACGGATCAAAAGACAAAAGTGTACTTTATTTTCCATACAGTAGCAAGGGTGCTGTATGGAAAATAAAGTAGTTATGCAAATTGTGTTGTTGGTGGTATGAATTCCAAACAGTAGGCACAAATCCAGGTATGTAGCTAGCTGTAAATCATGGTGGTAGGGGCATCAGTGTTGACCGTTGTGTGCATGTGGATAAATGAATTCAATTAACTTTCAACATGCAAGCATAAGCTGCGAAGTGCAAAAAGCACTTGCTTTACAGATAAACAATGGATTTATCAGTTAGTTACTAGTGGTTTGGCAAGTAATTTTACTAGTGGCTCAACCTTATAACAACTATATGGATCGTGCTCTTGATTGCACTACATGATCTGCTGTTCTGCACCTTAGGCAGCTGAATCTGGCAAGAAATACTCTTATCAGTTAAAGCACCACCTTACAGGGGCAAATCCAGGGGTCTTTGGGGTCTTGAGACCCTCTCCCTCCAGAAATAAATCAAAGAAGCCAAAAGAGTGATGTATTGGACTAAAATGTATTATTTCTTGAAATAAGTGTCATTCAACACTTCATGAAAGTAAACAATGACAACAACAAAATATTGACAAATTTGACAAATTTTTAGCAATTTATCAAAATTTTACCATTTAGTTTTTCTTCTAGTTGTTTGCATGAAAGGCTGATACAATTTGTTAATTATAAAAAATTTTCCTGACCCCCAATTCATCAAAAATTTCCATGATCAAAAAGGCATAAATATTGGCCAAGCTACACAGTACCTCACCAGATGAATCGAAGTCATACTTCATATAAAGTCCATCTTTACAAGACACAGAATCCCAGAACTGACACTATATATTGCAACTTTTGTCCTGCTGCATAGAAGTTCCGGTACACTAACGTACGTATATGCTTAATCCTGAGGATGCTTGACTTGAGTAGTATACATAGGAGAAAAGCTGGTGAAAGTTTGATTGAATTAAATCAATGAAAGAAATGAGTGAGTTGTTAGACAATCAATTTTGATGTACAGGATGAAAATCTGAATATAAAAATCCAGGTTCACGCAAGTCCTTGTAAAGTGTATGATGAAAACAAAGAAATAAAGAAGAAAAAATGATGGCCACGTAAAAAATCTTAATGGAAGGAGGAGGATTTTATGAGGCTGTAACAGAAAACTGGCTGAACCAATTTCGATGAATTTCGGGTTAACGTTACTGATTCTCTTAAATGAAAAGGTACAGGTACTAATTCTCAGGTAATGAGTGAATCGGGCAGGAAAGGATAGTTTGCTGGGTGTGAATGCACGCCATAAAACCTGCAACAGCTGGTACTCAGGAATGATGGCACCGATTTCTTCCATCTTGGTATATTGATTCTATGTAGCAAGAATGTACTACTGTAGGCCGTGATGACCGCGTGCTAGCTTCTATGGCAATTTAGTTATAGCGTCTGCAAATTTTTGAACATTGTTATGCACCTATCAATGTCAAGCCCCACTCCCCCCTCCCACGCATAGGTCGGGATTTGTGCATCTTCTGTCAGAAATATACTCCCCACTAGTGGGGATTTTGTAATTGTACTGGAATTCAAATAGCATAATAGATAATACAAATCTCCAGGTTACCCCAGGGTATTGAGTGGGTCTAAAGAAGGGCATTGTAAAAATAATTGCCCCTGGGGTGTGTACTTTAAACAACAAGTTGTACAAATCCCCAATTCCCCACCTATGCCCGGGAGGGGGGAGGTGGGGCTTAACATTGATAGGTGCATTATGTGTAAGTAACTCACTGTGTTGTCGCATACTGCTGCTTCTTCTTGGCCTCACAATTCACTATCATGAGTCTTGATAACATGCTAATGTTATAATTCTATAACAAGCTTGTGCAAGGCACAATACACTAGCTGATTGTAAAAAGATGAGAGGCCAATCAGATGTACTGTAGCAGTGTTAATGTTAAAGTTTGGTGTCAGGTTGTTGCGCAGCTGGCTACAATAAAATACATAGTTAATTACCTTATTTAATCAAAGATCCTTTTATAAAAGCCTGAGATAAAGTCCATCAAAGAAGAGTAACAAAAAACTAAGGAACATCCCTTTGAAAATGTATGAAATGTAAATAATAAGGATACTAAGCAGGAAGCAGTAGAATGTCCGTGGTGCTACAAATGGGAACATGGGTTTTGTGCTGGAATAATACAATGCTAAACAGCTAACTCCTGTAATAAAATGTTTATGTACATCGTTTTTCTAATGTTCGTTTGTTATAAAGACAAAACCCGAAACCTCTGCAGAAAAAGCAGTAGGCATTGTCTTGTTCATGCTACATATGTGTGAAATAAAGCACTTTGTGCATAGCCTTGGTGCTAATACGCATCTTGACTGCACGCCTCATACTTTATTTTATAATAGCACTTGTGGCAATGCCTTAACAAATGCTAAAGATTCTTATCTCCATATCAGCATAAAATAAAATAATGTACAATATAAATGATACCATAATCATTTTCACCTAAATGACAAGTCCTTAAAGTATGTATGTAGCTATAGTCATAGTTCAGTATGATATAGCTTTATAGTTACTGTCCTAGTTGCACAATGTTACCTATCTCTACCGTAGCAAGAGAAGTTGCTTTGGATGCTTGAATGGTTGATCCATCAGTGCATCCACCGACGACAATTATAGTACTGATACTCATTAAAGCTATCCCAACACAGTTTCTCGCACTTGTGAGTGAACCCACCCTTTTCCATGAATTCTTAGTTGTATCATACAGAGCAACATCAGATGTAGAAGTATGTTTAGCTTCACGACCACCAACAATCACTGGTGGATTGGTGTCAGAAAGAGTAGTAGTCTCCCAATGTATAGGATATGATAATTCCTTCCATTGTGTAAATCCTCCTATAGACGAAGGTGAATGGTTCAGTGATGAGACGCTTCCTATTATCTTTTCTGCAGCAATCTGGTAGCAGCTTTTGTCGCGACCTCCATTAGTACTGAATCCTACTATAGTAATATTATCTGAAGAGAGTGTTGGTTTAAAGTTCCACATTGGGGCTGGTAAATGAACAGCAACTTCTTTCCACTGAAAACAACTACTATGAAAGTCCAAAACCTCAATGCTATCATAGAAGGCAGCTGGAGCATAGGATCCTCCCATCACAATTACATATTTATGGTATGTTACTACTCCCGGCATGTATCTTTTGTTAAGCATGTTAGGATAACAACTATACCACCTGTTAATGTCACCATTGTAGGTTGTTGCTTTGTTTAATAATTCATAAGTAATTGAATCTTCCCCACCAAAGATGGTCAATCTATTATCTACAATGTGGAGGATACCACGGCAATGGCCTGATTGAGGCAACTGACTCCAACTGTCAGTACTTCTGTTGTAACAGTAGACATTATTGTAAATGTCACTATTAGGAGCAGTACCAGCAGTAACATACACTGTATTACCATTTGGAGATGCAGCAACTGAGGCATTATATAATTTTTGTGGTAAGTTTCTACAAGAAGTCCACTGGATATGATAACGATTACTTTGTAAGGCTTCTGCAAATGAAAGGAATTCCTAAAGTAGAATAAAAATTATGTACGTAATATGATTACATGAACATTATTAAAGCATCATCACATCATAATATTGTAAGTAGTACATACTTGACACACTAGGATTATGTACCTAAAACTACCTTAATAAAACAAAAACCTACGTATATATAATTCTGTCAGTACAACTTTGACAATATCATATCTACTATGTATATTGCCAAATGCTACATAGCCACCAACATGCCATCTAGATTTCTGCCTGCTAAGCCAAGCAATTTAATTACTGGATCTATGTATAGAATATAATCTTTCATGAAATAAAGTTCGTTTCATTTGGTTGAAACTTCAGTTCTCAACCTACAGTACTGCTCAAAGGTAACATCACACTCGCTCGCGAACTTTGTTGAGTAAACAGCATTGCTTAATTGGGTTTCATGTACTGATGCGCTTGCAAGACACTCAAAACTGTGAAAGTGACAAATACTCGAAGCAAACTCAAGTACACGATTTAACATATAGCTAGTACGTATGTACTGTACGTGACAGACCTTAGTGGCAAGACTCAAGCAGACGACGAGTTCTCAAGTGTGAATAGTAACTTTATGAGTCAACTTTAGTTTCCTTTAGGTAAACTATGTATATAACCAGCAGTAAAAGCCTAACACGCCTAAAGGTATTAATCTCTATCAACTCTATAGCCACATAGATAATTTTATATTGCTTGAAAATATTAAGATACACTTAGACATTATTGTTTGAACATGATGGGAGTATCTTTGAGTGAGTAAACTATCAAGTGCTTATCCCTCGATAGTTGCTCAAGAATAATCGAGTTCAGTGTATCAAGCATTCGAGTGGCGAGCGTGTAAGTTTTCAGAGAGTGTAACGTTACCTTTGAGCTATATTGTACGTACTTGGCACCATAGTCTTATAAATTACAAAATGGTACAGTTATTTATCCTTAACCCTTTAAGGACCACAGCTGTACATGCACGGCAGTAACGTGATAAGGTACAGCTCAGTTTTAACTTGACACCTGCGTGTATCATACTCGTGTGTTTTCCATTGATTTTTATGCATAACTCGCGAGTTGCTCGTGTGTCATTTGACACGCGAACGAAATCACACGTGAGCGCACGAGAATAATCCAACTTATTCACGAGAAAATTTGGGAAATGCAAACCTCGTCACAAGCATAAACAAGAGCCTCGAGACGTCTCTTGACACAAACCTTACTTGTAAGTTATTTGCAATGCACACACACTTCTTAATATACATGCCTTACGCTTCTAGTAATGGACAATTCCAACATGGCGAGGCTAAGTATGGAGTCTAAGGCTGCGCCTAATATGCCAGCATAATTTTGGGAATAATAGGAAGTGAAAAGAATTAAGAATTATGCTGGAATAATAGGGAAATTTAATTTATGCTACACTATAAATCTGCCATAAATACAAAACACTCACTTGTAAACTCTCTAGTATCTCTGATAATCAAAGTTAAATATGCTGCTGCAAAATCTTTAACATGTGAGTTAGACTAATGGAAACTTAAACCCACAATCAAATATCTCTCGTGTCCATGACAACTTCAAATGCTGTAGAGGACCTTTTCTTGCACATTTAAGGTAATAAATATTATGTTGTGTACTTAATAAGTAGTTGTTTAAGGTTAAATGTGATTTTTATTGGGAATAATTTTGGAATAATAGGTAAAGTTTAAAAAAAATTCTCAAGAGAATAATACATAGGTAAAAATAAAAAGCATAATAGGTGCAGCCCTAATGGAGTCTAGATAGCCAGCGAATCATCACTATCACAATAATTACTGTCTTACCTCTTATTCAATCAGCTGTAGGTACTATACTTGACTCCAAAAACGCTGCAACTGCTAGCTAACAAATGTTGCACGTGTTACTACCGTCCCAAAATAATAGAAACTATTCTAATCACGTGCTATCACTTATAATATGCGCCATCACTGGGACCCCATACGTAGTACTGTGTCTGTATTAAATAGGTAGCTACGTAGTCCATGATGACCATGCAGCTGTAGTTAAACAGTTCAAACGCTTATACTTCGTGTAATGTGTGCTAAAACAGTGTATGAGCTGGATTCAGTGGTGGCGAGGCAAGAGAGGATAAACTACATGCATGTTAGCTCATGTGCTATAGAGCACGTAACGTGATACGTGCGTACGTAGCTCGCGAGTAAAGTAGCATGTCATGAGCGTATCACTCGTCTGGAGGATCGAATCTCACTACTCGAATTGTGTGCTCGCGCACAACTCGCGAGTTTCACGCCAAATCTCTTGAGTGACTCTACTAGCACACGCATGCAAATGTCAAGTTTAAATTGAGCTGTACCGTATATATTCAAGCCCACTGCTGTACATGTACGGCAGTATTGAATATTCCTATAACTTAGTAACCCGTTAACTAAAAGCAATGAAACTACCACAAATCTATTCTATACAGTCTAGCACTAATTCTAATAATTATATTGGGCCAAATATAAAAACCAACCTAAGCCTGCTAACTTAGCCATAAAACTTAGCGAGTATCTGGTGAGTACTAATCACGAGTAGCAAGAGAGTGGACGCCCAAGTGCTAGTGACGACTGTGCTTATGTGATTGCATAACGATGCGAGTGCACTTAAAGCGCATTTATGCTCTTCACAAGCAAAGAGTTGTCAGTGTGCTCGAAAATTTATCGTGGGTAGTACAACAAATGACTAGAGTAATGGTAGTAGTGCAAGCAAGACAGTTTAAATCGAGCTGTATTGAAGCATAAATAAGTGTTTAAACTAAAGACTACATACATACGTACGTATATATCATCACTATGAGTAGAAAGGCCCTAATCAGTAAAAGACTTGAGGGACTCATGACAAGATGCTCATCCAGTGTATAATGCTCACTACATTACGTACGTACTTGCATGTGCATGTAATAAACACGCAGATGAGTACGAGACATGGCAAGCTTCACTGAAATTATGAATGTCAAATTTGAGTTGAGCTATGCCATAGCTAGTCATCACTTACGTACCAGTCAGCTTTTGCTACTGCATGTATTTCTCCAAACACCATTGCAGCTAGCACAACTACAATATGGAATCCTCACAACTTTGGCTGCATACTGTACTGTTAGTAACCAATTAACTGGCAGAAAAGCAACCCGAATTTTTTGGCCATTAAAATACCTTATAGAACGCACAGTAGCCTCGATACTATGTAGAATAATACAATGATGTACGTATAATTCCCGCAAAACAAATCAATGATGTAATAATTGCAACCTCAAATATTTTGTGTGAAATCAATTATCGTATCTCACATCAGTTATCGTTTCCGCATAGGCTATAATACATCAATTATCAGTCGACATAGCCAGTAGTGAAAAATCAACCTTACTGTTATTTTTTGTATATACATATTAGTTTTATATCTTTTCTGCATATAGCGATTATTCACGGACCCGTTTTTGTTCCACTTTCGAACAAAGGATAGAGATACGCATGCGTATGCGCACTCGTGGTCATCACACGATGGCAACAGAAACCCGCAAAACAACCAACTTTCGAGCCCGTTTCTTTTATAACACATGTATATAATGGTTAGCAAACCTACCCATCGATATAACTTTTTTTGTATTGGCAAGTTTTTATCAGGCGGGTGAAAGAAACCAACAAAACAACCAACCTTGAAGCCTGTTTCTTTTATAACTCATTTATATATTGATTGATAAACTTACCTGTCACTATAACTTTTCCCTATTGGCAAGTTTTATCCTTTATGGAAGATTTTTTTGCAAACGAACATGTTTGTTTGAATATGCACCGTTTTTTCTCCATCAATAATTGGTTGCGCATGCCGATAACCAATAATTGATGGCTTACGCTATTGCTTTAATTATAAATTTTGTAGATGTGTTAGAGAACATGCTTCATTATTGTGAATGTAGGTACGTAGCTAGCTACAGTTGTTATTTAAACACATGCAGTAGCAAATGCTGACTGGTAAGTGATATGTAGCTAGCTAATTGTTAGCTACTTGTTATTATTAACCATCAGAACCTCTGTGTAGTAATAACTAGCTACAGCATAACTCAGATGATCACGTAAAACTTCCACTGCACATTATATTAGCCAATGTGCCTATTCTAAAAGGTTCACTCCCCTATTAAGCTGGTTACTGAGATAAGTGCCTTCTCAAACTAGTGTGCATTTGTTACATAACCAGGTAAAAGACAATTTGTGGCAAAAGTTTTATTTGTATTAAGTCGGTGCTTATACTAGAGTACAGCCCAGCTGCAAGGTAACACGCGCGCATCGAGGGCTTGTGTGTCACACGCGAGTTACTCGTGAGTTTCACGGGAGTGTTGCAGCTATGTGGATTGTTACTTTTGCCGATAAATAAGCCCTTTCGCCATTATTATAATTATAGCAGTTACTTCGAGGAGACAGCACTGCGTAAGCTAGCGTTAGCCTCACAAGATTTGGTGAGGTGCTGCCCACTTTTATCGTGTGTTGGAAACTATTGCGATCGTCAAATTATGGCTCTCCCGAAGGAGGATCAATAGTTTGGTCGCTATTATTATATAGCAGTTATTGCGAGGAGACGTCACTGCGTAAGCCTATTAGCCTCACAAGATTAGGTGGGGTGCACCGCCCACTTTTATCGTGTGCTCAAAACTATAGCGATCAACAAATTATGGTGCTCCACAAGGGAGTTTTTGCTTCCACAAAGCACAATGGCATCATGGCTAAGCGGGATTGCCTAATTGTCAATCCAAATACAAGAGAGTGCTTACTTGCAGCACGGAGTACTGAGTGCACTCACAAGTCACTCGCGAGACGTGTTCATGTGTCACGCGAGTAACTTGTACGTACTCGTTACCTTGCAACTGAGCTGTACCATAGTAAAGTAAGGATATTGTAATAGGAGTAAGGATATTGTAATAATTGTATGTTGATCTTCTGTATAATGGTGTCATATACGTACAGTGGTACGGTACCGCTCAATTTAAACTTGACATTTGCATGCGTGTCCTAGTACAGTCGCTCGGGAAATTTGTAACAGAGCTTGTGAGTTTCTCGTGAGCGCACAATCCATGGCATGCATTCAATCCTCATAATGACCTGTACGCACGTGAAGCGTGCTTTACTTTACTCGCGAGCAATCACGTTACATGTAATACAGCACGTGTGTAGCTTGTCCATACGAGGCTCCTCTTGTGCCTCAACGGCTCTATTACCAGTGATAGGGTACATCTGTATGTATACACGTAGAGAAGGCTATGGAACGCATAAAAAATTATCATATATTTGATAAGCACATGCATCATGTTTAACAGATTTAGCTGATCAGATTTTCTTTGTGCTGTTTTGTGTAAGTTTTGACCTCCTTTATGTGAGTAATAAATTTTACAAATAATAAGATAATTTGCATATAGGGTGTACAATTTCAGTGGCGGATCCAGGGGGGTTTCATTGGTTTCCACGGAAATCCCCTTTCAAATTGGTATTAATAAAATTATTTACAATCATGCATTAATCAACTACAGTTGTTAAAAATATACTTTGTACTGCTATACATCCACTTCTTAGAGTCCTCTTAACCACTAAAGGTAAACAAGTTGTCTTAAACTAACCATTTGTAGGCAAACATGCACAAACACGTGCATTTATTATTGATGGGCACCAATTAGAATATCGCGGAATGAGTTGCAAACGGAAGCAAGGTACTAGCATTACCTCTTATTTTACTAAGAAAAGTAGACCAGCAAGTAAGTTAATTGTTAGTTATATAAGGAAGCTTGTCAATTCACTGGAATTCGTTAAGCTAGTTCAATGGTACTAGCTATCAATATTAAATGGAAATTCCCAGTTGAAGAAGTAGCTCAACAACTAGCCATCTCTATGATATATATAACTACATAGTCTAGCTTCATTCCTATGCTTTTTCTGGTTTGTTGTATATAGACTGAGTGGCCTTGCTATCATGAAAATCAACAGACACTGCTGTGATAAACTTTGCATGGCAGAACTTGTAAAATCATTTATGGAAAGGCATCCCCGTACAATCAAATTGGCCATTCATTCTTTCTGACTAGTCCCTCCATATGTAACTAACCAACTCTAATTACAAATGCACATATTATATAGTTAGCTAGCTACCCAATAATTAATGATTTATCAACACATTAAAATGTATTCTGGCATATATAGCTATAGCTTTGAAAAGCCCACTATATAGCTAGCTAGCTAGCTAACTAACTACGCTAACTAAGGTTGCTAGCTCATAATTGATAATGGTCTAAGGTATAAAATGTTATAACTTTCAATAGATTGTATACTTTTAAAAATTAAAACGTCTTCAGCGGCTGGGGGCTGCACCCCCACACCCCTGCATCTGTGATCTACTACCGGTGGAAACCACCTTTCTAAAATCCTAGATCTGCCACTAAATTTCTGGTAACAAAAACACCCCAGGTATAAAATAAGTCTGAGGCCAATTAGAAGCAGCATTGCAAATAGGTATGTGTGACCAAAAACATAGATATCAGTTGAGGCCAAGAAGTTACTTATCAAAAATCTTTTTCACTACTTGAATGACATACAATAGTTTATAGCATACTTTCACAACTATGATTGGCTTTGTCACTTGGCCACCTGTGTTAATAATGATGGTGTGAAAAAGGTGGCCAAGCAAGAAGTACTGCATAGCACTGCACAATATTGCAAATTACTGCACTAGAAGTACTACACAATATTGCAAATTAAACCTTGAAGCTTAATTTTGTTAAAACTCAAGCCTGAGATTTTTTTTAACTTTCACTACAGAGTGATACATCATTATAGATTGTATATCTGAAAGTTTATGCAAATCATATGAAGGGGGTCCAAGTTATGACAACTAACAACCTGCAGTGTAATAGCCCTTCTCAAATACATTCAAGTGTTTAGTTCAGACTGATAATAGTATGACATGTAGAGTATACATAGGAGAAGTGCTGATACAAATTTGGCTGAAATCCATGAAGAAATAAGTGAGTTATTAGACAAACAATTGAATGTATAAAAAGAGAGTTTGAAAAAACTTTCAGGGTTTACGAAAGTTCCCGCAAGCCCATGAAAAAAGTGTGCGATGAAAATGAAACAACGAAATAGGAAAAAAACGACTGCCGCATAAAAATTTTTGTGGTGACAGGAAGGCATTTATAAGGCTGTATCAGAAGAATGGCTGAACCGATTTCTATCAACTTTGGGATATTGATTCTTCAAACAATAAAGGTGCTAATTGTCTAGTAAATGGGTGAATAGGGTGGGAAAGATGGTTCGTCGTGCGTAGTCGCACAACAGGCGCCATAAAACTTGCAATGGCTAGTACTTAGGAATGGTGGCGCCTATTTCCTCCATTCTCAGTTTGTTAATTCTATATAGTAAGAACGTTGTAGGTCGGTAATAACTAAGCGATAGCTGTAATGGCAGCTTAGTTAGAGCATTTGCGAGTTTGAGGGTGGTGCTACGTGTAAATAACTCACTCAGTGGTCGCGTTGCTGGGCTTTTTCTTGGTCTCGCGACTCACTATTGTGAGTCTTGATTTTCAAAATAATCACTCAGTTCTGGAATTCCACTTGGAATCGGGATGAATTCGTTCAATCAGTATACCCTTCGTTGTGTACATGCATAAGTCGCACCACTTGTACATGTCAGATGAGACGTACAGCTGTAGCTGTATTTTGATGGTAATATGCATGTATTCTTATTGAACCATCATCTGACAAGCAACAATAAAAGTTTGGATCTTGGCATGCTTCTTGTGGCAAAATGTCACGCTTTGTATAAGGACATTTCAACTCTAACAGTCCAACACAAGATTTGTCAGCTGTATCCAAGACAACTCCATCAGGTGAAGATCCAAGCCAGACTTTTTCTGGATGTATAACGAAACCACACTCTCTAACAATCAAGTTAACTTGACCACTTTACATATATTTTACATACGGTACAGCTCACGACTAAGTTTACACTCACGTGTACCACACACGTGTGTTTTCATCAATTTTATTTGAGCGATTAGTCGGCGCTCGCGTGTCACCGAATGCGAGTAATACCTCGTGCGCTGCTGCTACACGCGAGTCATACTTCGTGCAATGCACTCGAGTCATACATCGAGTGCTACACGCGAGTCGGACATGGTGTACTGCACGCGAGTCAGACCTCGTGCGCTACACGCGAGTCATTGTATGTAGCTACTTATTCTACGTACGTATCACTCCAAACTGAATGCCAAACACGCGAATGAGTCAAAATGACACGAGACTGAGACAGGACAAGCAGCTAAATTCTTGCTCGTGTTATTAGACAAAGCGCACGTGTTCTAACACAAAGCGCACGTGATAAGGCGCTTAAGTGAAGGAGCTGGTGCTATTTGCGAAATCATTACAAGAAGACACGTCCCGAGATGCACTCCAACATGTTGAACCTAAAAAGGGCGTGATTTGATAAAGCAAGCGCGGACAAACTTGTGTAAGTCTATACTGCACAAGAAAGCGCACGACTGGATTTACTCGCGAGTGTTTACCACTCGTCAGTGATTACTCGCGAGCACTGAAGAGCACGACACGATTTACTCGCGAGCATTCATCACTCGTTAGAAATTACTCGCGAGCACTACTGACGTGCATGAAGTACGTATTTATACGTGCGTTGTAACACTCGTGCGCTCGAGAACAACCCGCGAGTTATCTTCGAGATTTGTCGAGGCACGCCGCAGGACACGCGTGTTTTTGTAAACTTAGTCGAGAGCTGTACCGTATGCTTGACACGCAGTGGATTCATTCTCTTGTCCCATTTAGTAGGTGCAGGTATGTTACACATTGGTTTTGTGTACAACATATTCTTTAACAGAGCTGGAGTCCTTGACTTCTGTGAAAGTATCTGTCCACATTTCCACCCAGTTATTTGCTTCCGTCTAACCTCGTACCATAGTGAACACTCTGGTTGCATACGAGTGATCTCTTCAATCCTTGTCCTCTCTGGCATTAACTCGTATGGTACAGCTCAATTTAAAGTTGACAAGGCATGCGTGTAGCATGTACTCGATAAGATACGTTTTCCATTTCGCGCGCGTGCAGGCATGCATGCGCTCGCAAGATCGATGAAGTAGAAACTCTTGTGCAGAGTACTCATGTACGCACTAGACGTGTGGCAGAAGCATGCGTGCATGTCAGGTACGTACATGCTAAATCTGGTTTGCATGCACCTTGGCGTGTATACGAATTGTAAGCCAAGCATAACGGTATAAACTCTATGAACATGTTCTTGACCTAAGGCGTGATTCCCATCAAGATACAAGATGCAAAAACGCCGCTAAACAATTTCTTACTATAAAGCTAAAGCCTATAGATTATATTTAGCGGTGTGTCTTTTATCGATTATAATAGGTAATTCTCGGATAAATTTCAATGTGACAAATTAATGCCGATAACCTAAATGTGTTGTATATAGCTAACTGACAACGTGAACACATTAGTACAGTACAGCTCACGACTAAGTTTACACTCGCGTGTACCACACACGCGTGTTTTTATCAATTTTATTCGAGCGATTAGTCGGCACTCGCGTGTCACCGAATGCGAGTAATACCTCGTGCGCTGCTGCTACACGCGAGTTATACTTCGTGCAATGGACTCGAGTCATACATCGAGTGCTACACGCGAGTCGGACATGGCGTACTGCACGCGAGTCAGACCTCGTGCGCTACACGTGAGTCATTGTATGTAGCTACTTATACTACGTACGTATCACTCCAAACTGAATGCCAAACACGCGAATGAGTCAAAATGACACGAGACTGAGACAGGACAAGCAGCTAAATTCTTGCTCGTGTTACTAGACAAAGCGCACGTGTTCTAACACAAAGCGCACGTGTTCTAACACAAAGCGGACGTGATAAGGCGTTTAAGTGAAGGAGCTGGCGCTATTTGCGAAATCATTACAACAAGACACGTACCGAGATGCACTCCAACATGTTGAACCTAAAAAGGGCATGATTTGATAAAGCAAGCGCGGACAAACTTGTGTAAATCTATACTACACGAGAAAGCGCACGACTGGATTTACTCGCGAGTGTTTACCACTCGTCAGTGATTACTCGCGAGCACTGAAGAGCACGACACGATTTACTCGCGAGCATTCACCACTCGTTAGAAATTACTCGCGAGCACTACTGACGTGCATGAAGTATTTATACGTGCGTTGTAACACTCGTGCGCTCGAGAACAACCCGCGAGTTTTCTTTGAGATTTGTCGAGGCACGCTGCAGGACACGCGTGTTTTTGTAACTTAGTCGAGAGCTGTACCGTAGCTATCGCTATATATACAGTTTAGTTACTTTTCAAAGTTGCAGATAGTTTTTGCGCTGTACAATACTCAATCTTGTCCACTCATGATACGAAGATATCCTAGCATATTCAGTATGAACACGCCCCTTCATTAGGAATTTCGAGCGATACTCATTACAACAGATAAAGAAGCCGATCAGCTGCAAAACAGTTGCAGTTCATTGCCTACAGCTACTGTACCTGCAGTTACACCACACGTGTAGTGTAGCAAACCAAGTGCGAGCTCGTGACATGCATTTCTCATGTGATGCATGTGTTCATTGGCCTGCATGCGCATGCCAAAATTGTGCAACAGTGCATGCACACGCCAGTTTTTGAAGTTTTACATGCGTTAAAGGTGCAAGCACACGTGTGTACCTGCATGCATGTGTAAACTTTAAATTGAGCTGTACCGTAGCTTTTCCTTTATAGCTCTGCATTGCTGTTGTAGATCGGGTACTAGCAACTTGAATGGCTGTAATTCTTCTTGTGGTGGACGTGGAGATGCTGACAGCTGGTGTGATGCAGACTCAGGGATCAATAATGGTAGGGTGTCTTCTTGTAGTGTTTTGTTGTATGTATGGTCATGTAGAGCTCTTTCTACAGATACGTAGTACTAAAATAGTTGTAAATGCACAGGCATGACCAATATTCAGTAAATCAGCTCTAATTATATCGATAGCTCCTAAGTCAGCAGAGTGCATTTTGGAAGGTCTGGGATCAAAGTTACTTGGGATTCATGAACTCTCCATCCGATTCAAGTTGGCAAACATTAAGTGTTATTTTGTGTTCTTTTAAATCAGTTACTGGCATAGAGTCCAGTTTTTTACCTCTTGGTTTGTTCCATTGTTGGAGTCGTTGAGTACATGTAAAAAACTCACCATTCTCACAATAGCAAATGACATAATGCTCCAATATGCTTGCATGTAGCACAAGGTCATTTACCAGCAGGGCAGCCACAGCTGGCACCATTGATGTCCCACTTACTACTTGAATTTGATAAAACTACCTTGTAAGTCCTATCTTTCCTCATTTGAGGAAGACAGTTAGCTCGAATCCACAGTGTTCCATTTGATCCTGCTATTTCTACTTGTTGGAGGTGACCACAGTGGAACAGATCTATTGCAGATTGATTTATAGACTTGAAATCTGTGCAACTACTTCCATCACAAACTTTTCTCATTACAAAATAAGTTACATACTATGTGAGCATTAGTGAACTTTGGAACTTCAGATGGTGATTTGTTGATACTGTTCCAGCTTAGACTATGATATAGCGAATTTGCAGGGTTACTAAATCACTTAGTCACCTGCATGTTCACTTAATCACCTACACATGTTTACTTAGTCACCTACACGTGTTTACTTAGTGCCCTGGCCCTCAGGCAATGACTGACCGTCAAATACATTTCGACTGTACTTTCATGTACAAAACAACTTTTCATTCTTACTTAGATAAATGGTAGCGCGACAAACTTCATTTTGCTGTTTGTAGTCTTCTTCGGCTTATTTGCTCATGAAGATGTTAAGCGCCTCAACATCATCGAAAATACACCTAGCGCTAGTTGCCAAGTAGGTACCATGGAAACATCAAAAGCTTTTCGCTCAGGAAATCGATAACTAGCTCTTCCACGCTTATAATGGCGTTTGAAGGTATTATCATGTGATTCTTGTTCAGTGTAGTCTAAATAAGTTAGACGCCGCGACCTACGGGAACTAAGCGATTTAGTAACCCTCAGGCCCTTAGTAGCGCCCTCGCTACGCTTGGGCGCCACAGCCTTGGGCCTTTGGGTTACTAAATCGCTTAGTTCCCTTGGTCTTGGCATCTAACTACGTATTATTTAGATCTTGCAAGAAAATAGCATTGTCATTTACTGGATTACTTGCTGAGGTATCAGTTCCTGAAGTAGTGGTTCCATCTGGATCTATAAGAGTGTCTGCCCACCCATTCTCGATATAAGCTCGAACCCTACAATACATAATGGAAACAAAATAAAACCAAACCTTTTGCATGAACGGTTAACTGCATAATTATAAAGGCTTAAGATCCTATGTGTACGTGATCCGAACTTATCTCTACAAACCTCGCCACTAAATTGGCTTTCTTTCCCTTCTGAGGAGCACCTCTACACGCCAGCCAACGTTTCAATTCTGGAATTTTTAATTCACTGGGGTCTCGGACATTTAAAGAAGCACCTGGAATGTCCTTTTCTCGTAATATCGCCATAAAATCATTTAGTATAGTCTCCAATAAATGCGCAACTCCCCATACCGTATTTTCTAATAATCTAATTATTCATTTTGAAAATGTGCCATTCAGTTTAAAATGTGTTCAGATAAGTGAATTTGTTTGGATAAGTGAAACATGTGATAAAACACAATACAGTGCATGCATTTTTACAATCTTTACTGTACTCCCTGTAAGTTCGCAAGACCATAAGAATAAAAGCCATAATGTTGTTCTACTTAAATCTAATATCCTTCAGTGTAATACCACTTATTACATCAATGGCTTTGGCTGCTGCACTGTAGTAGGATTGCCTGGGAAAATTATACCCTGTAGCTAAGTTGATGCTTATCTGGCAAATCAGGTATCACCACAAGTAGAGATCAATCAAAATTAGCAGCTGCTGTTAATCTCTATAACTATTTAGACACATGCAGCACTCAGTAAGGTGGCAATACAAACATGTTAATACAGTAGAATGCAAGTTCGTTTTTGTCAAGTAGTTATGCTAAATAAATTAATTTTTGAAGATTAATTTTGAAAAACTCAGGCCTGAGATTCTTTTAACTTTTACTACAAAGTGATACATCAATATAGATTGTGTATTTTGAAAGTTCATGTAAATCATTTGAAGGGGGTCCAAGTTATGACAACTATCAACCTGCAGTGTAATAGCCCTTCTCAAATACATTCAAGTGTTTACTTCAGACTAATAATAGTATGACAGGTAGAGCATACATAGAAGAAGTGCTAATACAAATTTGGTTGAAATCCATGAAGAAATCAGTGAGTTATTAGACAAACAAGTGAATGTATAAAAAGAGAGTTTGAAAATAACTTCTGGGGTTCACAAAAGCTCCTGCAAGCCCACGAAAAAGGTGTACGACGAAAATAGAAGAAAGTAAGAAAGAAAGAAGAAAACCACGTAAAACTTTTTGTGGTGACAGGAAGGCATTTATAAGGCTGTATCAGAAGAATGGCTGAACCGATTTCTATCAACTTCGGGATATTGATTCTTCAAACAATGAAGGTACTAATTCTCTAGTAAACGGGCGAATAGGGTGGAAAAGGATGGTTCGTCGTGCGTAGTCGCACAATGGGCGCCATAAAACTAGCAATGGCTGGTACTTAGGAATGGTGGTACCTATTTCCTCCATTCTCGGTTTGTTGATTCTATATAGTAAGAATGTTGTGGGTCAGTAATAACTAAGGGATAGCTATAATGGCGGCTTAGCTAGAGCATTTGCAAGTTTGAGGGCAGTGCTACGTGTAAACAACTCACTCAGTGGTCGCGTTGCTGCGCTTCTTCTTGGCCTCATGACTCACTATCGTGAGTCTTGATATGCTGTAGTTTGATACATATTGAGACAATAGACATTCCATGCATTGTAACCAACATGCATGCTCACAATATACGTAGATAGAATGCACGTGATTATAATAGAGTTATCTTTGAGTACTGTTGAGATTGTGTGTGTACTCGAGCATCAACATTGGAATCAGAGGATGGCACAGCAACTGAAGCACACAAGGCCGTTTGATTCAGAGGACATCACAGAGTGGTTGAATCGCTTCAAAATTTGTGCTAAAGCCAATGGATGGGATGCTGCTGTAAAAGCAGTAAAGCTACCGACCCTTTTAAAAGGCAAAGCATTAGCCGTTTGGCTAGACTTTACCAAGAAGAGAAAGGTGATTACTCTGTTACTGTGGACAAATTGAAAAGAAAGTTAGCCCCTACAAATTTTTCATCATTGGAAGCATTTCACACACAGAATCAGTTAGGACACTTTCAGAGGAATTGCTATAGACGCCAAATTGATAACCATCGTTGCTACGCGTGTGGTCAGTTAGGCCACGTAGAAAAGAACTGCTGGCAGGGAAACTACGGAGGGACGTCCATGCGGAGCCGTGGGTGTCCCGGTTATTAGTATGCCCAAGTGTTGACAATGCGATAACAGTGGCTGCAGTGAGATCTAGTGCAGCTACTCTCACTGGTGAATTGGCTGGTGAACGTATGGAAATGATGCTTGACTCTGGATCAGCAGTTTCGTTACTGATTAAGGAAGAGGCTGACAAGCTGCAAGGCGAATTGGCAAATATTCCAATACCTCAAGTCAAACTAATCATTGCATCTGGTGAGCCATTGCAGTGTTCAAGCTCTTGTGAAAACCAGTCAGTTAAATGTTTTTTGGTTGTTGACAAATTAGTGGCACCTGTTATCCTTGGCTTGGATTTTTTACAGTAACACAACCTAGTTTTAAATTTTGCATCTAGCCAGTGACTATCAATATTTTCACACAGAGAGTAAATCAGAAGCTAGAGACCATCCCAAAGCCAATTGTAGAAGCAGCACAGCAGATAAAGAGCAAAATATGTGCCATCGCAGCCATACAAGATCCAGCTCATGAGATTGCTCTATTCCAGATTTCCAAAACACACATTGCAAAATGCCAGAGTGTGCACCTGGGCTGAAGCTGATCATTCAACAATATAAACATTTGTTCATCTTAAAACCTGGTAAAGCAGAAGGTATATAGCATTACATTCCAACATCTGGCTGCCCTGTGAAGGTACCACCCAGGCGCATACCTGCTCATTACAAAGAGGAAGTGGAAAAACAAATTCAACACATGTTAGACAACCACATAATAGAACAAAGTAGTAGCCCATGGATGTCACCTGCAGTCTTTGTAACAAAAGAAAACAGGAGAAATCCGTCTTTGTGTAGATTACAGAGAACTAAACAAGAAAACCACTTGTGATATCTACTCATTGCCACTGCCGGATGAAGTACAAGACTGGTTAGCTGGTTCTTCGATCTTCTTAACTTTAGATTTGCAAAGTGGATACTGGCAGCTACCAGTAAATCCAGCAGACAAGAACACAGCGTTTTGACCTCATCCCGGCATGTAGGGACCAGCCGATTATGCCAGCACAATTTTGAGAATAATAGGTAGCTAAAAGCATCAAGCATAATAGGAATTGTTTGGCTAAAAATATTATTAATGATCAATATACTCTAATAGAACACTCAACATTAATTATTATTTGTACTACTGTAGTGTGTAGAACTTTAGATATACTCTAATAGAACAGTCACCATGTTAAATATTTTATGATACAAGTGAATATACTCTAATAGAACAGTTTCTACATGAGCATAATATTGAACATAATAGGTCAAAATTTTGAGCACTGCAGCATAGCATAATAGGTAAAAAATAAGCATAATAAGTGGTCCCTACCGGCATGGGACTTTTTCAATTCTGCAGAATTCCTATTGGACTGTCAGCGGCACTAAGCTCCTTTCAACGCTCCATGGATACAATCCCCAGAGGTTTATCATACGTATGTAATGATAATATTTTCGTACACTCACCAGACAAGGAAGTTCACAAGGCTCATTTGCTGGAAGTATTCAGTAGATTGTCAGCTGGAGTCACTTTACGTGGTAAGAAGTGTAGAATTGGCATGAAAACTATTATTTACTTAGGCCATGTCTTTTCAGCTCAAGGAATGGCAGCAAAATACAAGCAGGACAAGAGTGGCTAGTTCCCAGTAATATTACAGATGTACAACAGTTCTTAGGCTTAGCATCTCATTATCATTGTGCTCTTAAGGCTAATGCTGATTTTCTATCCAGATGTTCCCACAAGAATATCACTGTTCCAACAGCTGCCACATTTTATTCCATAGGTATCCCTACACAAAACTTATGAGCTGCACAGCAAAATGATCCAGTTACCAGTGCTATATCTGATCATTTATCAAGGTCATTCAAGAAACCTACAAACACAAAATGGCGTAAGCAACCTCTTTATTGTTATGTCCAACTATTGCCCCAATTACTCCTTGTTGATGACATTGTGTTTTGCCGTTATAGTCCAGCACCTGACTCGGAGATGGTCACAGTTCCAGTCCTCATCAGGCACTACAACAGGATGCACTGTATCAAGCCCACAACACACCTGTCTCTGGTCATCAAGGCCGAGACAGAACATTACAGAAGCTGCGCCTCAATGTGTATTGGGTGGGAATGTCTAGTGATGTTGCTGAACACTTTCTGAAATCAAGAGTTCGTAATATAGAGAGAGAGGGAGAGTATCTAACACTGTATTGCCTGTGCAAAACACACTGCATCGAGTTATTACGCAATACCTATCGTCATCAAATGGTGTTAACGTCCTTAAAGTCCTATAAGCATGCCAATGCATGTATTATGTAATGTGGACTTAAATACCCATAATTAGTGCAGGATAATTAAATTTTTCGGTGCGTGTTGACAATGTGGAGAGCAATAGAAGATGCTGCTATATTTGACAATGAAGACGAAAAAGGAAGATGATTCGATTTCAGAAATTAGACAAGATACTAGTGCAAAATATGGGAAAACAAAGAGGTCCATTTCTCACAAGAAGCTGATGACGAGGAAATTACAAGCATAGCCTTGTTTACTACTTACCTGGCACTGTTACGCCCAAGGTTATGCCATCCCTGGACGCATTATTCAGCTGCATCGGCCCTAAAAACTTGTGTGGGCTATAAATAGTGGGAAGACTTGCAGTCACGCTGTTAGTGCATAGTAATCCATCTAGTTGCATTCATATCATTATCCTGGGCCTCTTGTGGCCACCATTCCACTCACCTTCATTGGAATCTTGAACGCCTCTACGGCCTTCGCTGGATGAAGCCGCCATCTTGACGATAGTGCCACAAAGGAGCGCAGTGGCTAATACTAGGCACACTTTAAACGTTTTACTCTTCTCAATGCCTATCAACAAGTCCTTTTCGGTGAAACCAGGTGTTAAAATTTACCGGAATTATACTAAAATATCCGGAAAATGATGCAATAACTTGACGCAGTGTGTTTTGCACGGGCAATACAGCGTTAGATACTCTCCCTCTCTCTCTATATATTATGAACTCTTGCTGAAATGTATTTCTTGTAAACAAACCAAGTTACCCACTCCAACTAAGGCCCCACTAGTGTCACTTTCTGTTGGTAGACCCAGGGGAAATGTTAGCTGTAGATGTTCTAGAGGTACCATTGCCCAGCCATGGTAACCACTACCTATTGGTGGTGCAGGATTACTTCACAAAATGGGCAGAAGCATTCCCAATGCCAGACCAAACTGCCAGACATATTAATTACCTTATGTGCTAGAATGGGCTTACCAAGAATTATACATTCAGACCAAGGCCGCAACTTTGAGAGTGTCATCCTCAATCAAACCTTGGCGTGTGACCCAACAAGTAATGTTGCAAGAACCTGAAATCCACCACAGACCAACCATATTGTGATTTGGGGTGACACAGATCTTCCGACAGCTTCGCAAACTAACTCTAACATATTTCAACGTAGATACCCCTTGCGTGACAGACAACCACCTGACCACTTACAATTTTAATGTTGGGGTCAAGCTTTTCAGAAGGGGGAGCATATGTAGACAATAAACATTCCATGCTTGCATATAAACAACACGCATGCTCACAATATAGATAGAACTCACGTGATTCCAATAGAGTTATCTTTGAGTACGATCGAGATTGTGTGTGTACTACAAGCGTCTATATGTACTTTCTTTGAAAATTTTCTTAGTTTTCTACTTGAAGTAAGCATATAATTGTATTCTGTTGTGGTATTTAAAATTTTAAAAATAATATGGAGCACTGTTCAGATAAGTGAGGGTTCGGATAATGGAGAATCGGATAATCAAGTACCGTATGGTAAAAAACTTTGGCGAATCAAGGCCATTTCACCAAAGTTTTTTTTGCCAATATACACGATGAAGCATGTGATCATACAATTTGTGTTGCGGAACATACGCGTAAGTTAAATACTCTGTTAAATAACTACATAGCTACAAGGTACCTTATGGCATAAAGCATCAGCTTTTGAATGATGACTTATGTGATTATTAATGCAACACTGAATGGTTGAATTCCATCAAACTATCACTAAGTAAACACACGCATGAAGCAATACTTACACGCTTGCATATGGCATTTATTGTAGGTGCTCGTCTCGCTTGTATATTATGGTAGTAGCACTTGGTTTGGGAAATCCAATTGGGATAACTTCATTTCACAGTATTGCGCTGGATCACCAATTAATAATTTACTCTCGAGCACTAGCTATGAGGCTGTACAGGCTTAATAATAATTTCAACAGTTTACGGAGTGCATAGCTATCGTGTAGGGCTGCACTGATTCCAAATTTTACCGATACTTCAAGTACCAAGTACTGCTATTAAATGTATTTACAAGTACAAGTACCGATACCAATACATGAAAGCACTCCACAGTCTGCAACCATAAGTTGTCATTTAACTAAAACACTTTAAAAAGTTTATAGAAATTCATTGTAATAGTACATACGTATAAGGTATCAACAACAGAATTGGTACTTGTATAACATGCTTTACCGATTCAGGTACCACCAAAAAATGCTGGTATTGGTCCGATACCGATACCGATGCCAGTACTTGGTGCAGCCCTACTATCATGCACTAAAATATGCAGGTAAGCCTTGGATTCCCCAAAGTTTTTTCACCAATGTTTCAAAAGCACTACGTATTTCGCCAAACTTTTTTACCACCAAAGTTTTTTACTATACGGTACCTCATATGCATGTGTACATGTGTGCATGCTTATTACTCAAAGTAGCAATAAGTTATTTTGTTCGTAATCGCTTTATATATAATCTGATTATAATGCTTATTTATATCATATGGACAAAGGCTAAACTTTGCACTTTGTAATGCTGTCAATATTGTCAACTAACCAAGTGCAATATGGTACTTGGAGGATCAGATAAAAGGTGTTAAAAATCAATGAAAGTTGGCAAGAACTCCAAATCAGAAGTCATACTACATAGCTAAAGTACGGTACATCTCAGGTGCAAGGTAACAAGTGCTTGCGTGTTACAGTATACGCATGTGACTCGGGTGTAAAGCCCAAGTAACTTGCAGGTAAAACGTGAGTAACTCGCAAGCAAAATGCGGCGACTCAGATAGGTACAAATTTGACACTCGTACTTGTGAGATTTTCGAAACACGCAGGTTTCACATGTGTCAGCCTCCAGTGCACGGCTAGTACTCACGTGCGAGCCGGAAGTGCTCAACTAACTAATCCTCGTAAACAGCATCTCGCATGACAGGTATCAAATTACTGCTCACGACAAACCATGCTATGAGTGTATCAAAGTCAATACATGCATGCTGTCTTAGATTAAAAAGGAACAACTCATCGATTTCATTACATATGGTACAACTCACTTCAAACACACGTGTGAGTACACATGTGTAGTCACACGTTTAATGCAAGTAAACATTGAGATTTCAGTGTGAAACTACATTTACATGCAGCTTTAGCACGTGCACACCAGACGAGCACTACACGAACATGCACTTAATAAGCACACGTTTGTACGTGCACTACATGCACTTGTACAAAGATACGCATGCACATACACTTCAAAAGTGACTAGCATGTACATTGACTCAGAGCTGGATCAATCCTGGCAACAGATTCATCACGTTCATTTTCTGTATATTTAAAAATAAACTCATCTGGTGGAAAATGACACATTTGAGTTTGGAGGAACTATTTCACCCACTGTAGCATGTCATGATTGTTTATGTATATGCATGTGTACCTGCATTGATGCCACAAAAATACCTAACTACGTATGTACGCCAGTGGCTAGAAGATTAATTTAATTGTAATTTATACGTAGCTAGCTACACATTTTTAGTGATGAACAAAATAAAACAGAAGGTTGATAATCATTATTTAGCTCTGAGGTCATTCCTTACAAAGTAAACATATTTCAGCGACAAATCAATAGCAATATTCATAGCTACGGTACAGCTCAATTTAAACTTGACATTTGCACGTGTGTCCTAGGCGAGTCGCTCCACACTAGTGATGCACTCGTAAAGTGCGCTCGCGAGTAGTATTTACTCGCGAACTACGGTACAGATTTAATGCAACATCGCACTCGCGAGTGGCAACGCTCGTGTGTGCGAGTACAAACACTCGCGAGTGCTAGTAACAGCATTCACAAGTATAGCAAGTACGTACAAGGCAAAACTATGCCGATATATGCTGCGCCCACTTTATAAACTGTAGTACTTCATCTTGCTACTTCAATATAAGCTTCATGCACTCGATATTCGATAGGTGCCACGCCCATTTTATAAACTGTCGTACTTCGTGTTGCTACTTCAATATAAGCTTCATGCGCTTGATATATTCTGTAAGTGCCATGCCCACTTTATAAACCGTGTTACTACTTTAATACAAGCTTCATGTGGTCAACATTCAGAAGGTGCCATGCCCACTTTTAAGACGAAAGCGCTTTATTTTACAATTACTTTATACTAAACACTTTGCTTCGCTACTGAAATAAATTGAAGCTATTACACTGCTTATAAACTGCTTCGTGTGCACTACTTCACTTGCGAGTAGTTTCGCTCGCACTCGCGAGTGATTGCGCTCGCACTCGTGGGTGATTGCACTCGCAGAGCAGCTGTATTATTCTCGTGCGTTCATGTGTAAAATAAAATGACTCGCAAACATCTCGCGACTTTCTCGCTAAAATCCACGGATAACGCGTGAGTATGGTGCATGCGAGTGTCAAGTTAAAACTGAGCTGTACCGTAAGTAGCATACCTCTTCCACAAGTTTGCTGTATAAGCTAGACCAATAAATTTTTGGTCACAATCTAAATTTACGATTTGCGCAATCCCCTAGTTTACATACATTAGTTGTAGATGACACAGGAAACACAAATGGCTTCACAGTTATACATAATAAGGCCTATTCTTACTTATTAAGGGATGTTTTAATGCTCTGCAATAATAGAAAATCTCTAATCATAATAATGCAGCTCATTATCAATATAGTTCCATGAACACATGAATTCATGAAATTCACCAAAATGATATATTTGGTTACTACATCTATGTACGTACATATATGTATGTTTACCAGTAGCAACAAATTTACAGTAAATCATTACTTTAAGTCAAAATATTACTCATCACGATAGTTTAAAAAAATATCACAATCACAATGATATTTGTGATTGTCTGAGCGAAAACCAGCCTAGTTCACACTTCCGATTTTGCCAAGTAATGGGCCATAAAATCTTTCTGCACTGTCTAAATTTTCACCAATAGTATGATGATGTTTGTTCTACTGGCGCTGTGAATATGGACTATATGTGTCTCTACAAACAAGTTATAATGGATTGAAGTGATAAATTTGGAGGTGTGAACTAAGCTGGAATTTTGCTTGGACAGTCCCATTTTTCATCACAATAATCACATAATCATGATTATTGCACAGCACTAGCATGTTTCTGAAATGCATAAACTTTCAGTAGCCATATATTATCATAGCAATCCCTATTATTAAGTACTACTAAACTCACTGATACACAGTTTACACACGCACACACACACACATTATGCTGTAAATGCTTACTTTCTTAGGTTCAGAAATGATTGCTCCTTCAAACTTTCTGGTTACACTCTGTATTGCTGGCTCATTTGCCTACAAGTAATTGATATTAAATTGTTTCTTGCTAAAACTTACAAGAGGAAATAGAAGCAACAGTGTAAATGGTGACATTGACCAAAATGTTGGATATCAGCGTATTTATCATTAAGTACGGTAGTACTTAATAGTAGGGATCGCTATGAAAAACTATGGCTTCCGGAATTTTTGCACTTTTAAAAACAACCTTATAACAGGCTTTAGCCGAAAAACCTACCTGGATGCATTAGTACTGCTGTAATTAGGCTGTATCTTTGTTAAATGTAGCGAAAAGTCTAATATTTCGATCCACAGCGAATTTTAAAAATTTCGAAATTTACCTGTATTTCGTCTGCCTGCCAGCCAGTCAGCCAGCCTGCCTGCCAGCCGTAAGACCCGGTTCCACTAGGTGTATGGCTCCAGATTTTTCACACAACAAAGGTAATCACGTCGGATTTATGAAAATGTTATTTTGATTAAGGTTTGTCCACTGCGCCATAGCTTGTCCTTTGTTCTATCTTCATCGATTGATCTTCCTCAACCGAAGGATGACGAAATATTACGAAGGTGTCAACATTCCACGCAAGGTGTTAAAATGTAACAATAAACACCTTGGATAGGCGCATGCTTATACTGATGCAATCCGTAACGCGTAATGGAAGAAGAATTCAGCCTTTCCTTATAGTTTCGTCTTCCATAGCCAGACCAATTTATTTGCACGCAGCTGCTTTATCAATCTTCTGAATTGTAAGCGCTGGATGTTAATTATAACATTAAGCACTTATAATCGGACACCTATTAATGACCTAGTAGCTGCGTATTAATAAAATGGTCTGGCTACGGGTAGAATATATTCCTTCCTTCATAGTACAAGTCGTTTTACCATATAGACACTTGGTATCGTGATGAAACGAGTCTGTTGTAAAGGTGGGCATGGCACATACGTAGCGAGCCATTGTAAACTATGTAGATATCAGTTGCTAAGAAATAATTCCAGTCTTGAGTGCCTGTAACAGCTAGCTATAAAAAGTAAGCAAACTAGATTTTTTTTAAAATTTGAAATTTAAAAAGGGGAGTAGGGATCGTATAAAAAGTAAGGAAACAAGTTGTTGATCACTCACCACCCAGCATATTGCATGTGTTTACTTAAGTATACAATTGCAGCTGGGTAAGCGTTCATACATGCACAAATGAAACACATTCTCTTGCACTTCTACAAGATTTAATCCCTACTTTGGCTGCATGATGTTTTGCTTTGAATGCTGGCTGCCAAAGTAGGGATTAAATCTTGTAGAAGTGCTAGAGAATGTGTTTCATTTGTGCATGTATGAATGCTTACCCAGCTGCAATTGTATACTTAAGTAAACACATGCAATATGCTGGGTGGTGAGTGATCAACAACTTGTTTCCTTACTTTTTATACGATCCCTACTCCCCTTTTTAAATTTCAAATTTTAAAAAAAATCTAGTTATATATGTAAGGCCAAGAATTTAGAATAATGAACTAGAAAAATGACCGTGCCTGCAAAAACCAGTCTTAACCAGTCTTTATCAACATGTAAATTTTTTTATGTATTTTGTATTTTCAATTACATTAAAGTAGTCACTAAATATTATCCATTAATCTCTTTATTCTAATGAACTACTGTAACAATAGTTCACAGGTTAGTGTGACTTTTGTCACTCAACTACGTATATTAAGGTTACGGGATACCCATGAATTAATTTTATGGACGCTAACTTTTATTGAGGTTATAAAATAACAGGATCATTGTAAACAACCATAAGGATATCTACTAAGAAACTGTTTTAGAAAGCATAATACGTATATCTGCTAGAACTTTTTGAGAATACAATTTATGTTGGTTGTACTACTATAGTACACCATGTTCTTCATGAAGGATGGTGTATCAAAGAAAGCGGTACTCAATTTTTAGGCAAGACAAACTGGAAGAAATGATGGTTCCGGCTCATAGAACAGGTAGACAATAGCCTCCTTCTGCAGTGTTACAGGTGCAAACAAGTCAAGTACTTTAACTGCATTTATAGTATTTTGCGTGAGAGGATCAAAGGGCAAAAGTGTACTTTATTTTCCATAAAGCACTGTTAAGGTGTGAAGAGTGCTTTATTTAACCAACAGTGCTTTATGAAACTTCAAAGCTTATAAAGTACAGTTATGCATGGAACTCTTAACGCCTTAGTAAACAACTCATTGGAATGTGTTACATACCAGTAGGCTGTAAACAACGCAATGCGGCTAGCTTTTTGTTTCCAATTCATTTCAAGGCGTCTTGTACAAACCAACTATCTTGTTAATACAACACAAATATAAACGAGAGAGAACACGATCTAGCTGCAAGATTCGTTAAAAACACCGACGCGTAAGTGATGTGATAATAGAGTAAACTTACCGGGTTACCACCACTGACGGTTGAGCAAGCTTAAATCAACCAGCGAGCGCGTTTGTATCGAAGCATTAGTCTTGAAAATTCTATAAAACAGTTAAAGCATTACCTTGCTCGTGCTATACGCGAAGTAAAGCACTCGGCGTGCGGCCTCGTTGCTAATAAAGCACCTCGGCTGCACGCCTCGTGCTTTATTTCACGTATAGCACTCGCGGCAATGCTTTAACTAATACACGTAGATTTTTGAAAAGCAGCCTTCTTGTACTTTATATCAAGTGGTCTCGTCACTGTCTTCAAAGTACTGTGTAAAGAGTCTACAGACACCGTTGATAGGCCATCCAACCAGGCAAAGTGATGGCAATGGCTTCTATTACTACCAAAAACTCATGCCACCAAATGCAGCGATAACAGCCAAGGTAAGTGCCATTTTAAAGGTTTCACCTGAATAAGAGAGATATTTTTGAGAACCTGTGGAAGAGGTTTTAGTGCTAAGCTACTTTCATACGTAGTTCAGCCAATAAATATCCTCACAAAAGCAATTTTACAACTCCATTTTAAAACTTTAGACACTTACAAAATCTCTCTTCAGAGCTGTACACATAAAAACTCTTCCACAGGCCCTCAAAAATATATCACTTATTAAGTAGAAACTCTAAAAGTGATGATTACCTTGGCGGCAAGATTTTCATGTAGAAACGGAAGCCATTGTCGTCACTTTGTCTTGTTGAAGGCTTGATTGATGGCCTATCAACAGTATCTATAGACTCTTTATATAGTACTTTCAAGGCGGTGACGAGGGCAATTGATACAAAACACCAGAAGGCTCTGCTTGTAAAGACAATGAAAATTAGCACCAATAAAAGGACTATACTATAACCTTAAAGCCAATTATAGTTGTAAAAATCCTCTGTAAACTACCGTATATGACAAAAAACTCTATGGGGAAAACTTTTGCGGTTAGAATAAAAACAGAACAACTTTTGTGCTAGCAACTTCTTTCAACAATGAGTGCCTAACTGTTTGGTGTAACACATTCGCGGTCAAGTAAAAATCACGAAAACCATGGAAGTTTTCCTCCTTGAATGTTTCATATACAATATTACATTTTTAACATTTAGTTACGTAACAAGGTAAATGAATTATATATCCTAAACTTCTTGGCCGTAGTTAATAGCAAAACTTATAGTTACATGCAGCTACGTAATAACATACATTGTTACAGCCAGACATTTTTGCTAAGCATAGCAGTTACAAGGGTCACTATATTAATTAGCTCTTAAGGACCGCAGGGTTTTTCAGCATATTTAAATTTACTGTAAATAGCATTATAGCTCAAAGGCATGCCATTGCCATTGGCTACAAAGGAATGCCTTAAAACTAAGTACGTATGTATGAAAATATTCACCTGTCTACTCTATTGTGCATACAATAAAAAGAGTCTATACAGGACAGTTATGAAGATACAGAGAAATTAATACTAATGCATGTGCGATTGCCACTACTCACACATATTGATTTTCTTACATTGTTGGAATCACGTGATCTTATATGTCACGTGAATCACCATGTTATAAGGATTCTTTTAATTACTGAATCGCTGTTGTAGGATAAACAGGAGCAAAGTTATGAAGCGATAAAAACAGAAGATAAACAATAATAAACATTAATGTAACACTTTCACACCTCAGATCAAACAAAATCACTAGTATACATAAGCCATGTATACCTCATTCCACTGATTTCAGGGCTACAACTAAATGTAAACCGGTTTATATTCAGATATTGCCCAGGAAAGTGGTCCCTTTAAACTCTTTGATCTACTCTCTGATCTACCAACCGAAGTGAAACTACACTCTTTATATAGGCGCATCAATTCCATATCAATTGTGGGTTTTAGTTTTTAAAGTTTAGGCAGGTTTTTAGTCGTCATTTCTAGGCTAAAATCGTTCTAATTTATTGTCTACGTAAGTTTACAAGTAAAGTAATCTCAGTTTGAGGTGAGTTACTTGCACGACAAAAACAATCTGTTACCATGTGCTCGTTATTCTATTTAAATGACACCACTAACCTTAATTTATCCATCGAAGCAATTTAAAGCAAATTTTCAACCGAAATAAGTCTTTTAGTCTTGCTTGTAGTTTGTAAACTTGTTTATAAACCCACAATCGTTGCGACTGCATGTGCAAGAACGTCATGAAAACATCATATCTAAAACTCACAATCGAAACTCACAAGCTACACTATAAATACAATCACCGCAAATTGACTAAACTCTTAGCTTGAGCTGTTGAGTCAGCTCGCTAAGGAAGTATAACATAGTAGTTATAATGTGGGCACTCGTGCTTTGCCTGATGTGTATGCCCTCAGGCCTTGGGCATACATATTAGGCAAAGCACTCGTGCCCATGTTATAACTATTACTAAAACTTAAAAAGGTTAACATTTTGTAATCGTTTCATAGTGGTACATACGATTATATGATTACACTGCTAATGAAAGTTTTTACGAATTTTTATGAGCTGTTACTACTCACCTATTACAACTGTAATGCACATATTTTCTGATCATAATATGAGCCTACTAACATGTGTGTAGCTAATGCCAGAGGCTTGCACTAACTTTCGTACTAACTACGTGTACCAGTACATAGAACACAATTGATAGTAGCTATTAAAGTTTTTTAATACAGTGCACTCACCACTTTTTCCTACGATACTGTTCAGATGCAAGTTTACACTTGAGTGCAAGCACTCTATATATTGCTTGCGAGGGAAATCTTGCATGTACGGTATGCTCAAGGTAATGTCACACCCGCTTGCAACTTACACGCTCGCCACTCAAATGCTCGATACGCTGAACTCTATCACTCTTAAGCAACTATCAAGGGATAAAACACTTGAGAGTTTACTAACTTAAAGACACGTCCACACAAAGCTTGAATCACTGGGGATGTTCACTCGAGATTTATTATTAGAGCCATACATATAGAATAACAGTTGCACATGTTACAATGGACTCGTTATGCTGGGCTCTGCATATCAATTTTGCTCATTCTTCATTCGCTAGTGAATTAGTTTCATTATTTTATTATTTATGACTGGCAAAGAAGGCAACACAACAAAAGAACAATACACGTACATAAGTGAAGTGTATCTATATATTTTCGAGCACCACAAAATTATCTATGTGGAAATAGAGTTGATACATAGATTGATATTTTAGGAGTGTTAGGCTTTTACCACACATTACGTAGTATATTTAAATAATGTTGACTTGTGAAGTGACTGTTCACATTTGAGTAGCACTCGTCGTCTACTTGCGTATTGCCACTATAAGGCCTGCATATACATGTAGTACATACATACATACTATATGTTAAATCGTGCACTTGAGCTTATTTTGAGTATTCGTCACTCACAGATTTGAGTGTCTTGCAAGCGCTTCAGTACACAAAACTCGATCATACAATGCAGTTTACTCAACAAAAATTTGAGAGCGAGTGCGACATTACCTTAGAGCTGTACCGTATTTCGAATGCTCGTTATGATTGTTTATTCATAACTATCGCTTGCAAATGTAATGACTCATTATATACATAATGTGCTCGCCAGTTGAGCCTTGATCTTAGCTACAAAGAAAAAGCTCTGACTACGTATAAGGTCATAAATAATCATACTTTGTACATATGAATTTATTATTCTGCATGAAATTCTGTTGTCTTACAGGTGATTCTCTAAAGCTCACCCAAAAGCCACACAATTTATTGATAGAGTTTATTATTGCTTTTTATATACATTCATTGTATGTAGCTACGTACATAATTATTACATAATAATATGTTATAGTATATCCTATAATTCTACATCACATGTCAGTCACAATAATAGAGTTCAAGTCATTGGCACTGAAGAACTATCCTTCACAATGGAAAGCAAGCTAACCTGTATTATATGTAAAAGGCCTAAACTACTACACGTATAATTTAGCAAACTACAACTACGTATGTATGCCGCATTTAAAATTCCATCTCTAAAACTGTAGCATGCTAATCAATCTAGTAAATCTAGCCCTTAAATCTGCATAAGCCAATATATTGGTGTATGCGATTTACCCTTCCCAAATCATAATAGCCAATATAGTGGCTCAAACCACACACAACCAAACAAACTCCCATAGTTGCAATCCTGAAAGGCCTAGAATAAAAGTTTTATATTGGTTAAATTCTGATTAGAATGATCAAATCGGCAAGCAACTCCAGTAAAAGCATCCATCCTCAAGTAGGCTCAAACAAACAATAGGAACAATTCTTCTACTTTTTCGACTACATCCTTGCCCAATAACATCCATATGAAAATAAGTGGTCATTGCTCCTATCAAAAAATGGTTTCCGCTATCTTGTTCTTTGCGTGATTATGCATCTGATGACGCATCAGTTATTGCGATAAAAAAATGGAGGACCAAAAGATGCAAACTGGCCTTAAATATATCAGGCAAGCCACTCTAAGCAAGTACATGTGATGTCCAGTACTTCTCTGTGGTATTACATTTAATATTTAGTGGTGTTTTTAAGCCTCTCAAAGATACAGATGGAAAGTTTTAATGGGGAGCACTTTTATTAGAAGATAATACATTTCATAGTTGTAAGTATTTAGTATCATTTACTCTGTATTTGTTGATATTTTAAATTATAGTACGTAGCTAGTATACGAATAGTTCAAGCCGAAAAAGGGAGTTGAGACGATTAAAAGGCTGATTTAATTGAAAGGTATGTGGCTGTAGTGTACATAAAGCAGTTCATGCTACATATCTTTGCAATGTACAAGACTGAATGACCTGAGGTAAAGAAGTGACTTCCACTCTTGTGTTTTGAGCTCCAGCTACTCAATTATGTCTATGGTTTAATTTCTGCATCGTATATGTATAATAAATATCAATACAATATGCATGGTAGAATATATTCATGGTAAAAGTGTAAGGATCAACCGTGTCCTGCCATATGAAGTTTTGATTTAGAAATGGCTATTTCAGCCTCTCTGCCTTCAAATCGATCTTCCTATGTACTATTTCATTCGTCGTTCTACATTTCAAAATATCAACAAATACAGAGTAAATGATACTAAATACAAAATATACTATCTTCTAATAAAAACGCTCCCCGTTAAATCTGTCTGTATCTTTGAGAGGCTTAAAAACACAACTAAACAATGTTGAATATTAAATGTGATACCCCCATACAAGTTTGCTAGCCATGAATCGCTCAGTCGCTGCACAGCAGCTTTGCTTATAAATAATTCGCAAGTAAAAACCACCCTTCATGTAACAGTATACCAACACTTCAGCTACAGTACTACTATAAAATGCATGGCAAATCGATTGCCTTGTTGTTAAGTCAATCCGTAGGCAAAAAATCACTGAAATGTGAGCGTCCAAAATAATTATGCCTACACCACCAGCGCCATTTTCAAATGGTAAATATTACGGAAACGAATCAGGCGTGTACAGAATATAAAATAAAATAAGAGGCGCACACGAGTAAGGAATAAGGCTCATTGTAAATAGGTAGCTATGTGCGACCCAAAACTTCGATATCAGCTGAGGCCAAGAAGTTACTTATCAAAAATCTTTTAATTACTTGAATGACAACAATAGTTTACAGGGTATATTCACAGCTATGTGATTGGCTTTGTCGCTTAGCAACCTTTATGATTTGATAAGCAACTTCTTGGTCTTAGCTGATATCAAAGTTTTTGGTTGCACATACATAGCTACCTATTTATAATTCTGCTTCTGATTGGCCTTGCACTTTTTTTACACCCAGGGTGTTTTTGTTTCAGCAAGCGCTGTTTTCTGATAGTCGGTATAACTATTTTTATACACTGTATATAGTGGACACATATAATTTGTTTTTGTGCGCATGTCGGTATGCGTGTGTGTCCGCCCCCAGGCTATTAAAAACCATTCATGTGAAATGAAGCCTGAATAACCAATCAAACAAGTCCTACTGCTTTTATATGACACTTGCTATCGATATTACTGGTGGGCGGGGCCTTAGTAATGCAGTGTGTCGTGAGTTACTACCAAAGAAGAGCAAGGTACTGCCGTGTTAGCCATTCATTTCACAGTAAAAGCCATTTAACCAGCTATACATTACTAACAAGACAGAGCGCTTCAGTTTTAAAAGTGTGCATGCCGTGTGGTTGTGGAGGTTTTAAAAGAAGACTGGCCTATAGTGTTATATTAAGAATTTCGGCTTAACACAACTTCATGCTACTTTTAAAAAGTTTTATATCACTGAAGTACTGTAGTATAAATGAAAGAATTAAATTCGTATGCGTTGCTATGTGTTCCTTAGTGATGAGTCTTTGCTCATGTGACTTGCCTGGGACGTCATTAATTGCCATCACAATATGTGACCCAGTCTGACAAAACCAGTCTTATCACCGCAAAATACACCCATCCATATTATGGTATCTATCTCTTGTTCTGTGTGCTATTTGAATTCTGTAAGTCTTATTGAATTGCTTAGGATTTTCTGCATTCATGGTGAAGTTTGTGTTAAAATATTGTGTTCAGAGAAAGAGTTGTTAAATTTGAAAGACTGAATATGAGCTTAAAATTTTTCTGGCAATAAGACTGGTTTTGTCAGACCGGGTCACATATATCAAATAGCAGTTGATTAACAGTGGTTTAACTTATACGGCGCCTGGTTTTTAGATGGTAATACATCAACTTGTTTGCATTTGAAGGGAAGCAAAACAATGGTAAGTTGCACTGTGCATGCCTGAAGAGCAAAGCTATGCAATTTGGCATAATGTGCACATACGTTGAGCAGGCACAAGTTTTGTGTTTGTGTCACCATAGATATTATATCCTATAGTGTTGCAAAGCCAGAGTGTATAGAGATTAATCTAGCAGCACTGAATGCAGCAGCATGCAGCCAGCTGGATACAATGATATGGTCAACCCATTCTAACTTGATAGCATGAAACACGAAGATGTTAATTCTATACTGTACACAACACCAGCACTAAAGCACCAGTTATGTATGTAAGATGCTTAATACTAGAGCTGTGAAACTGGTAAGCAAATCATAACCGGTTACTGAGTAAAAATAACTGCCGGTTAACCAGTTAACTGGAGGAGTATGAATTTGCTGAAAAACATGCAATTACATCTTACTTAATGCATAATTTACATACTTATGTAAATAAGTGCATGAAACCATTATTAAAAACTTGCAACAACATTAACCATGTTGCTTTATCTACAGTTATATTCTGATATTAATGTATTAACACAACAAATAGAAGCATGTGACATTAATTTTTGCATGAAAATATTAAAAACCAGTTACCCGGTTATGGAAAAAATAACTGGTAACTGAATTTTTAAAAATAACTGATCAGTTATTAGGTTATTAGGTTATTTTTCACAGCTCTACTTAGCACTAAGCATATAAGCTGGCAGCGCCCTGCTCACATATGTACTATACTACAAACAAGAGTTAATTATATCATTAAGTACGGTAGTACTTAATAGTAGGGATTGGTAAGAAATTGTATGGTTTCCCAATTTTTCGCACTTCATAAAACAACCTTCCAATAGGCTTTACCTGAAAAAACCGACTGGAATGCATTGCTAAGGCTGTAATGATGCTGTACCTTGGTTAAACGAAGCAACAAGTCGAATATTTCGACCTACAGCCAACTTTGAAAATTTAGAAATTCACCTGTATTTCGTCTGCCAGCCTGCCGTAAGACCCGGTTGTGCTAGGTGTAGGGCTCCAGAACTTTCACACAATAAAGGTAATGGCGGCGGATTTACGAAAATGTTGTTCCGAAGACGATTTACCCACTGCGCCATGACGATTCCTTTTATCCTTCATTCCCTTCCTTGTTCTTCTATATTCCTAGCAAGGTGTGAATCTCACCTTCGAAGGTGACGATAGTCTGTTACGGCTTCTGCTTATTACGTCACGCTAAAACCTGGCTTGCACGTGATATAATTAGTTACAGTGGCACCATGGCATGATGTTTTCGCGTGTACACGTGTACTTTATTACATCGTGAACTTCGAGATTATAGCCTTGGACAAATAGCTTTTGCTGTTTTTCGAGCGTTATTTGCTATCACACAGCTGCTTTGCCATGTAAGCGCGTTGTTAACAAGCGCCTGAAAACAAGCATAATTATTACGTAAGCGCCTGTAACATTTGTAACATTTGTGCGCCTGCTGAAAGATTATTATTAATGCTTAGCATGTATAAAAAGCAAACAAACTAGAATGATAAAAAAATTAAAAATTTAAAAGGTAAGTAGGGATTGAATTCAATAGTGCTACAAAAAGTAAGGAAACAAGGAATAAGATTTTGGGACGAGAGAACATTCTGGCATGAGATAATTTATAAAAGTTTAATCCCTACTTTTGGCTCACTTCAGCAGGTTTGCCAAAAGTAGGGATTAAACTTTTATAAATTATCTCATGCCAGAATGTTCTCTCGTCCCAAAATCTTATTCCTTGTTTCCTTACTTTTTGTAGCACTATTGAATTCAATCCCTACTTACCTTTTAAATTTTTAATTTTTTTATCATTCTAGTATATATATATACGTATATAGAGGAGAGTATCCTACTCCCATATACCCCTGTAGAAACGCATAGCGTAAAGTTATGACGTAACATTTCCGAATTTATTTCATTTCTTCCTGTATAACGAGTGATGTCATTATACTTGATGGTTTAGCGCACAGCTTAAGTTCAAACTATCACGCAAATTATTTATATGGTTTACACCACGAAACTAACCCAGTACTTACTTGAAAGAGAAATGCTGTAAGTCCTCATGTAGTAAGAGTTTTTGTATTGTTACTATGGCGTCGCGTGAGCTAGCTCATTGTTGCTACAGACATTTTTGGGGCTTCATAAACGTCACAACACAACAACCAGTGTCGATACGTCATAACTTTACACTACGCATTTCTACAGGGAGTAGGATACTCTCCTCTATATACATATTATTAACTCTTGCTACAAAACAGTTATAACAGGGTTTGTATCTGATTTGTGTAAACACTCTACCCTCGAGCTTAGTGTTTAAAAATCAGATGCAAACTAGATAATAGAAAATCTCTAATAGTGATGGACAATATGTAAATTTTCAACTCGGTATCGGTATGAAAAAATACCCCGGTATACCGGTATTTCACGGTATTTAAGATATCATACGTAACTTACACAGTAAAATGCAGTGGAAGGTACATTATAGTAGAACACTACAAACTATTTTCAAGTCATTGTTATCTCAAAAACCCAACCCACCAGGGAAACTTTTATCAGTTTAACTGGTTATAAATGCAAATTTACACCTTCCATACAAATAGGTTGGTGTTTGCCTGTAATGTTTAAGTGTTAACCTCACTGTTTAGCCTGTTTACACTAACTTATGGCTTCCTGGACCACCTCTAATTCACAAAAATGTAATAAAGAAAATACTGCTATAAATACTACTATGGTAACCAGTATTGCTTACATACCAGTATTGCTTACATACCCCCCAGCACTAATCTCTAATCATGATAATGTAGCTCATCATCACGATTATCACGATAGCTCCATGGCTCCACGTATGCATGAAAATTCACCAAAACACTACTGAGAAATTGTTAACTACGTATTCATTCTCTTATCCATAATATACTACGTATCATGTACCTAGTAAACATGTAGCTAGTATCTGTCATAAGTCCTCCTTTAGTAGCATACTTTTTGTACAAATTTACGTATTTTTTACTACATCTATTATCAACTATCACCATAGTTTAAAAATTATTATCACGAAAACGATAATATTTTTCATCACAATTATCACATAATCACGATTATCGCACAGCAGTATAGAGATGCTTGCTGGCTTTAAAACACTTTGCTATCCTTTCTTCCCTTTTAATGGCCAATTACACCATACTGTCTAGATACTTTATCCAGCTGAATAATTCTTGCTGCTGTACATGTACCGTATAGCCTAAAATTTTTGTGGATTTTGGAGTACCCAGCCTTGAAATTTTTATCCTACAGTATAATTCAATGCAGTACTTCTGCAATCCAAAATTTTATCTACAAAACTGCTAAATTCACCATTCCACAAAAATTTTAACCCTCAAAAATTTTTAGGCTATACGGTAATAGTTACAACACATCTATGAAGTTTGTATTAGTTATAAACTCTATTTGTTCCTCATAAGGATCACAGTACTTATAACCAAACCTCTCTACGTACATCAAACCTCTGCACCAACTAGCTAGTCATTTTTATACATATTATGTGAAATGCTGCGATCTGATTGGACCTGCAATTAATTTGTGTCAAGTTATAATTATGTACATGACCAGACCTTTTACATGGAGTGCCACCAAGTACATACATAGTCAAAAAATCAGGCGGCATAAAAGGGTTGGCAATACCAAACTAAAAGCATGGCTTTACCGCATATACGTAGTTAAAATTATTGTCATAACTATACCTTTAATAACTCAATCATTTCAGAAACTTCTTGTATAGGTGGCCGCTCATTAGGGTCATCATCAAGACATCGCTCAAACAATTCCCTTAATATAACAGCATCCTCAGGAATTTTATCAAGGTACTTTTGTCGTCTCTCTACTTCAGTAAAGGCCACAAGCTTTTTTGTTACTGGATCTCGTCTCTTTTGAACACATGGTTCTGGCCATTCCTCAGCAAATACATGGAGGCCTATTCCAGCAAAGGAAAACACATCAACAGGGGTGCCGTATACAGGATTATCCTCCCAAGTTTCAGGTGGCATAAAATCCACTGTTCCAGGAGCTATCGTCAATCCACTCCTAGTCTGCTCACTATCAGCTTGTATCATCTTAGCCACTCCAAGATCTCCGATCTTGGCCACTAGCTGAGTGCTTAACATCACGTTATTTGGGGACAGATCTCTGTGAATTACAACTGGTTTATGACCATGAAGATAGCTCAATCCAAGGGATACATCGTATAGAATAGACACCTTCGTATTCATTAGAATTTTTGACCGATTTTTAACCACGAACGAAGTAAGGTTAGTGTTCATCAATTCCATCACCATAATCGGAAGTTCGGATTTCTCAGAGGAATAGTAAACGCCTACGAAGCGAACGATATTTGGATGACGTATAGTGCTGCACTGCTGGCATTCTCGTACAAAGTTGTCGATGATCGCCCTTTTTTCCACTGGACTAACACTTTCGATCAGAATAGAATGTATCTCCTTAGCAGCATAAACTACTCCACGATACTCTACAGTGAATACTCTACCATATGCGCCACAACCTAACTCTTCGTTTAGAGGTTTAACTCCTTTAATCAACAAAACGTTTATTTTGCTGGAAGCCATTTTGTAATAAACAATTATGGGAAGGGCTTCTGGGGAATGGAGGTAGAATCCTAGGATCGTGAGAACGGAAAACAGGAACGTAAAAGTACCTAGATATACTTACCTGCATACCATATTATATATTCGTGGGGAAAACTTTCGCGCTAGTACCTATGTATCAACGATGATCATGAGTGTCTAATCCAGTAAAGGAACAAAGTCTGGGTCTGGGGCTCCTACTAATTTTAATTTTCATGCTGATGATCTTAATATGCGCTTCAGTTTTGTCCATTCCTAGCAAGACAGTACAGAGTGTTCATATTAATTTCATCAGTGTCTCCGCTTTCGTATGTTTCTGAGATTAATGTACCACGTACCTTTGAATCTCACTGTTGTCGCTGAGGATGTGGTTACGTACTTCAATTATTTGTAATTTACTGTAAACCGTTGATTCTAAGAAGGCAACTGATTGTGATAAACTAGCTACCGCCTAGTTAGGTTTATTAAGACTTGTCCTGGAACCATGGGTAGCTTGTTAATAAGAGTATATCAACTGGTAAATTTCCTGAGCTCTGGAAATCTGCTATTGTCACATCTAGATCTGTGCAGAAGTCCAGAGACAGCTTGGCAATGACTAATTTTGGCCAGTTTCAGTTCTGCCTGCCTTTTCTAAAGAATTGTATATGTATGATCGGTTGATTTCACATCTTTTGAATTTTTATTTGCTATCTGATTTTCAATCTGGGTTTCGTCCATCTCACTCTACACAAGATGTTCTTTTACACGTTGTTGACTGTTGGCGTAGAGCTATTGATGATGGGAAGTTTGTTGTGGCAGGATTTTTAGATTTGGCAAAAGCCTTTGACTTTGTCAATCATGGTATTTTGTTGACTAAACTGAAACAATAAAATTATGGCATTGTGGGCAGTACTTATTTGTGGTTTGAGAGCTATTTGTTCAGTTGACGGCAGTGTGTTAGTTTTCAGGGATGATTGTCTGAATGGGGCACAGTTTCTGCATGTGGGGTGTCACAGGGCTCAATTTTGGGTCTGCTACTTTTTCTATTGATGTGAAGGTTTACCCACTGTTATGAGACACTCTCAGATGATTACGTATGCTGATGACACTGAATTACATTTTTGTGGTCGTGATTTGCTTTCTGTACAGGATGCTTTTCAGTGTGAATTCAGGACTCAGTGATTTTGTGTCAATCGACTTCAATTAAATGTATCCAAGTCAGTTGTGATGCTGATTGGCACTAGACTGAAGATATCAGAAACATACTGAATATGTCCTTTAGAGAATTAGATTGCTTATATCACTTGCAGCCTCTATTTTAACTAAACTATATTGTGGTTTTATTCTTCCTATTATTGACAATTGTGACACTGCATGTGTTAGCTCCTCCAACTGCATTGCTTTCAAAATCTATGGAGCGAATACATGCCAGATTTGGTAGCTACATGTCTAATGATGCTGGTTTTGTTAAAATTACTTTGGCAGAATTAATGCCGTCATTTTCATGCAATGTTCAAGTATATAAATTTTACATCAGCTTGTGCCTGTTTACCTTCGAATTCAGGATATGTTTATGTTTTCTGAGAATGTTACTGGGCATGTTGGTAGGAACAGTCATCTCTTATTTATTTCTAGAATGCGGACCACTTATGGACAGAGAAGTTTGTTTTGATTTTATTGTCAATAAAGCTGCTAGCATTAAAAACTTCCAACAGCAAAACTGTCCAGTACAAATAAAACAGTTACCATGATCAGACCAATACTTGAATATGCCTCTACCGCATGTTAACCTACACCCTCTGCAATATCACAAAACTCAAAAAAGTTCAAAGGCAATCTGCACGTTTTGTTCTCAATGACTATTCTAAATACTCTAGTGTCTCTATCATGCTTAACACACTTGGCTGGTCCACACTAGAAAGTCGAAGAAATTTACTAACGTTAACATTGTTATACAAAATATTACACAATCATGTGTACATTCCCTCTAACTATCTAATAACATCTCAAGCATCAACCCATCACGCAAGGTCACAACCAAGGTTTACAGCTACTATTTGCCAGAACTAACTCTTACAAAAACTCGTTCTTCATTAGAGCCATCAAGCTTTGGAATAATCTACTGGAGCAATCTGTGAATCAACCAACTGTCAATCATTTTACAATCAATAATGAACGTCACATAACTCTAATAGTTAATCATATATATAGCTAGTCGTGTGTGCATTATACTCTCTTTTGAGGTTCTGCACCGTATTAAACAAAAAATAAACATCAGAAAGCTGTATCAAGGATCTGGGACTGGAAGTATACAGACTAGAATTATTATGACAAACTTTTACCACTCCATGTCCTTCAGCCAGGAAACAATTATACCTTACGCCGGTGAGATCACAGTTGACAGTTGCTCTATTGTTCCCAGTTGTGGCATCCATTTTTACTAAAGGATATTATTATTCTTGAACGTATTCAATGAAGAGCATCCAAATATATTTTAAATGACTATAATTATAATGTGACCAGATTTGCAAAAACGTGCACAGTTCACACATCCAATTTTTAACTGTGAAGATTCATAAAATCTGTGAGGGATGATATATAGTTAATCTTAAAACTTGCAGGGTTTATAGAGCTAGCTACCATTCCTCTGTTACTCCAGCAAGTTTCAGATCTGTATAATTATATATACTGTTCCTATCAGATTTTTTGCATCTCTGAATGCGAAAAATCGGATGTGTGAACTACGTATGCACGTTTTCCCAAATCCGATCCCATATAAATCTTAGCTACTTCATCTGATGTATCAGTATGAACTTATCATGAATGATATGCTCTTCTTAAGACACCAAGTGCCCATGTCAATTTGTTCACCATGTTCAGTTCAGTTCTTCATCTACCAGATCATCTCCTGCTTCCAAGCTGGTACATCAGATATCTTTTACAAACACTGATTGTCATTATATTTTTCTATGGAATGCCTTACCCCGTAATAACATGAATCTTCCCCCTATCACTATCAAAAATATATTAACCTGCAAATTTTCACTGGAACAATATTGGAATTTCCTTCAACAGTATTTCTACAGTATAGGGCAGAATTTCCTTAAAATTACCAACTGATAAAGTAAAGTCTATAGGAAATTCTGACCTATACTGCATCAGGAAATTCCTAGTGTTTGGAGCCACTTTCTGGACAATTTTGACATTAACAACAGTTGTACTTTTCATTTTTGTTGCCCTTGTGGTAACTGTACTAATCTCACCAGATCAACCCCCCATTCCCCTTGTAATTATTTTTCCCTGTATTTATTTATTTATTTATTTCTGTAATGTAGTTAGTTAAGTAGTTAATTTATTTAGCTATGTAAGTAAACTAGCTAGTACAGTTAGTCTAATTTACTGGCAGATCTTGCCTTTAGCTGTCAGCACTGTCTTGATATACGTAGTTGACAAACCAAGTCTATTGTATGTAATCAGTACACCTTACAGTGTTGTAAAATGATAATAATCATAATCACTAAGTATTGTTCTAATATATTCACTCGCGAGTCACCATGCAGAATTATATACATATACAGTAGTGTGATAGTAACAAAACTTTATAATCAGTGCTTGGTAGTCGATAGCTGCAATGCACAAGCACTCATAATTATATTGTGAGTACTTAAAATTATTCTGATGTTTGTTATAAGGGGCTGGGATATATACTCAAGAGTTTTCATCAGGATAGCTGACATTATGCTTGATGCTTTTGTCATCCTGTTATGCTAATTATACTGGTACAATTGGCTCAAGCCTACCCGGCATGAGAGAATAAGCTTATGTGCACATAAAGTTTGTTTGACCACATTTTTGTATTTCAAAATTAATAATAATGGAAGTCCAGCACAATTTTCATCATTTATGCAGCTTTTAATATGGAATCTAAAGCAGTTTACAGATTTTGTTAATCTTATGCAGTAATGAAGATAGCTACATATGTACTATAGTGTATTTTGTGTACATAAGCCCGGTTTTCTCATGCCGGGTCACACATGTGATGATTCAACTGCAAGTGTCTCAATATTATACATATAGGAGTGGAACAATAATGATTCGTACGTAGCTCCATTCTGTTGTTAACCACTGCTGGTACATTCATCATAATTATGTATATGTATACTTGCAGCATGGATTGATGTAGCATAATAGGTAAAGGTTTTGTGCAAAGCACACTTTTCACTTGGAAGTAGCTACCAGTGAAAGTTTGAGTGAATCTACAGCGATTGTTTTATCAAATTATATGTGATGAATTCAATAAAATAGGAGTCATGATTTAATGTACGTACGTATGTGATAGTGAGTGCAAAAATCAACAAGAATCTAAACTTAAACCTATTAATTTCACATTACATACTGAGCAAAATTTAAATTGCCAAGCATAATCTAGGTTTGATTTGGGAGCACTGCTCAAAAGCATAGTAAGCATAATTGGCTCAAGCCTAGTGTATCTCTGATGCAGGGGGTGGGGGGACAGCCCCCCAGAAGCTATAGGGTTTTTGTTATTATAACATCAAAATCATGCCTAATGCAAGGTTTAGAGCATATTTAAGGAAGGATTTAACCAAATATGGAGTGGTGTGCAGTGGGTGCAACCCCTGGTAAGATAAAGGTTGTTTTATTGTATAAAGTGCTGAAATGACACTTATTTCAAGAAAATTAATAGCTAATACATTTTAATGTTTTAATACTAATACGTACATCATTCTTTTGGCTTCTTTGACATACTTATGGAAGGGGGGCCTAGAGAACTCAAAGATTATTGTGACATCATTGCAAATCTGATCACAATTAGGGCTGCACATAATATGCCAGCATAATTTTGTGAATAAAAAGAATTAAAATAATAGGGCAAATTTAAATTATTATGATACACTTATTATGATACACTATAAACCCGCTTATATAATTAAAGGTAGTCTGATCTCCATACGATTGGTGTCTAGTATGATTCCTAGGAAAGACAAAGATGTAGCAGGACCTTCAAGCTTGTCAGCTACCAGTGGGACTCCCAAGTCTTTACATAGTGCAATGAATATGTCAAGGTTATGTTGGCACACTGGGGATAATGGTGATCCCATTGTTAGATAATCATCCAAGTAGTGGATAAGATACAAATTTACAAAATGCCAGCATTCTGTGCAATCCATGAGAGAAGATTGGCCAAAATGTTAGTATTTTGGTGCAGATCGGAGACCGAAGGGGATACAGTGGTCGATGTATATGTCTTCATTTCATTGCCAAGAGCTGTTGGTCTGCTGGGTGCATCAGGAGCCAACAAAATGCACTTTGTATATCAAGCTTTGCAAGCATATCGTGCCTTTGTCTAATTGCAAAATATTCAATACGACATCATCTATGGTCACATAGGAAAAACTACATAAATGTGGTGGAATTCCATCATTACTAGTGCTATGGCCTTGTGGATGCGACAGGTATGTAGATGCCATTTATCTGGTCGGTGGTTCTTATCTGGGCATAGCGAAATAGGGTATGGGCCTGATATTTAATTCGTGTTGGAGATAGTCATCCACGATGTTTGGATGGGCAGCTGCACTTTGAAGATTCTTTTTGGCACACTGTAGGTTGATACCATTGAATCCTATCCGAAAGCCATGTGAGATGCTCTACAGAAAGTACTGAACCAGGTCTTGGTACTGGTAATCCTGTAAGTGATGGTGCCAGGCTCCCCTGATAAGTGGAGTGTGTATGCGGTAGGCCTCTGGAGGAATTCTGCTCAGAAATGACACAGGAGGAAGATGGCATGGACCAGCCAGTTTGGTAACCATTCATCATACGACAAGGCTTCCACACCAGGTGGGTCAGTGGACACATCTGGACTTAGAACATAAGCGGTCAAGGTAAAATTAAAGAAATCATGGCATTGTACAGAATCATGTTACTTTTGTCCTACTTGTTGTACACATTGTGGTACTGACTAGGGACAGCTCTCTTAGCAGCTGCCTCAACATCTAAGACTAAACAGTTGACCTGTCAGCACAAATGGCAAGCAATCTTGGATGGTATTCAATATGATAAAAGTGTACACAAAGAATGGAAAGTAGCCTGCAATCTTGGGTAATAGCTTAGCATCACAACACAGACCTCAAAAGTTGTGGAAAAGTGGTCAAGACCAGGGGAGGTAAAGAAGTGAGGTATACCTTACTCAAGGTCACAGGGATGTCACTGGGGAACTTTGAGGGCAGGTACACCAGGCCCTCACTGGACCAGCATTGTACAGGCAGCTGGCTGAATTATAGTTGTGTGACTATACTGACCTACGTACGTAACCTGCTGGCATGAGCTTACACACACACGGCTTCATACTACATAGGATACTATACAGGGAATACCTCCATTTTTAGGCAAGCACAAAAGGAGATTGGTTCTCCACCTAGTTTGGGTGTGCTCATAACTAACTTTTTGTTTTGTGCTGAAAGAAGGCTTGTCTATCTGGATAGGTTAGGGAAGGAAATTATATATAATAACCTACATAGATACATCTATAGACTCATCTACAATGGCCTCAGATTGATCAATGTAGTCCCTCAGTTAGTGGTTCTCCATCTTCAGGAACCTCTAAAAGACATGGTTTCAAGTGGGATGTACAACTATCACCTGCTATTGGCTGCTAACATCATGACAATGTACACAGCAGTCAACTCAGAATACCTGCAGCGGGAATTGAGGATGCAGAATACCTGCAGCGGGAATTGAAGATGCAGAAGCATGCATGTGCTACCATCCAAATCAAATTGGGCACTTCAGCCCAATTGGAGTTATTCTAAAATGGCAAGCAGAGGTTGATAGTAGCCATAATAATTAATATTATTGTTTAGTACTGGTTATATATTAAATATTGATACTGATGCCGATTGCGATCCTTGATGAAGGCACCTGCATTATATAATTATCGTAAGCATAATAGGTGGCTAAAAGCACCCAGCATAATGCCAGCACAATAGGAAGTGTTTGCATGGCTACATATAATTATATATGATTGTCATTAACACATGGACAATGAATATACTCTAATACATATAACAATAGATTTGTGCAGCTAACATTGGCTTCAAATAATGCGTACTGACAGATCACTACTGGATTATGCAGGTCCAGCTTCTCTATAGGGGCAGCAGCAGTTGTGGAGACTCAGCCATTCAATCATTAGGCAGATGGGAGAGAGTAGCATCTTCATCACCAACACTGGCAGTGCCAGATCTGGCCTTCAGAACAGGATGAGTAGCTATATCAATCATTAGCTCTGCCTAGCTAAATGACCAGACATATTGTGAGCTGTAATTTGATGTAATCATGATCATGTGTGCATATAGATATTACTGCTATAGCTGTAGGCTCAGTGATATAATGGGCTCAACACATGCCATGTACATCTACACAATTGTATCACCATCACAAGCACTGCTATGGCAGCGCTAAACTTCTCATTTTATCAAGTGAAAGGCTAAGACATACACAGCAAATTAATTAAGTGCTTCGCTTGTATGGAGAATGGGTAGAAGGTCTGGGGCTGTAGCACCATTCAATACATACCATAAACCTGGTGTTGCACACTTGACGGCTTCACTATGGAGGAGGGTTGCCTCAAATGTTGTACAGACTTTTATGGAACAATGGTTGAGGTTACTGGAGTGGTGTAGGTTGTTGGCTGGGGTTGACAATAGATGGCTTTATGGTTGATGTCGATCACTTGCCTCTGGATATGCACAGTAGTAGCAGACATGTTTAAAGCAACAGTTTGGGTAGGAACAGTTCTGGGCACGCTGCTCATTCCACTGGTGGCAGACAAACCTGTGGTGGTGTTGTGCACTGCGGGGTGGTCTATATATATAGCTACGGTACTGTGGTTTATGATCAGGTGTGGTAGTGGCCTGATCAGAGGCCAACTCACAGTTTCTCGAGCTGTGAAACAAGCTGAAACAGTGTCTGCATCGGCTAGTTCTGGCTTGTCCAGTGAAGGTCAAATACTAGCGCCTGTCGTATGCTAGCCAGCAGTCATTTTTGTATTCATTGCTGGCCTCCAGCATAACCACCTGTTATCCCATCAGGTCAGGGATACAATATGATTACTTCTTGGAAGTTCTTTCCGATGACCGACACACGAAGTACAGTGTTGCTGAAACCACGTATTAACTATTGCATATGCCCTAACTCTAATTAATACTTACTACCCTTCAATATGGTGTGCACTTCACTACTCTATTTGCTCCTTCATATGTTGTAATTATTTAAAGTAAAGAGTGGGAATAATTTAGGAATAATAGGTGAAGTTTAAAAGAAGTTCTCAAAAGAATAATAGGTAAAATTAAAAGCATAATAGGTGCAGTCCTATAGTTACAATTCTGAAACAACTCTATATTTTCTGTGCATGCTTTCCTAGCTAATAAACTGTAATAATCGTTTTACATATGCTGTATTTCACTACTGTTGTATCTTTACATGGCAACCAGCAAGAGGATCATGTTTGTTGCGTGTAGCTATCCGGCATGACGACAAAGCAAGTTTTCTTCCATATCACTTGACAAGCCTCTTTGTAAACATGGTATCCTCTAACTACAGAGTCAATTGTGAAGTGTTTGACTTCAGATTCCATCACATGTGCAACATGCGTAGTACTCGACAAGATACACAATTCTATAAAAGATTATGTGATGCGACACATGTAGGCTATATGGTTTTCAAATTATATGTTACTGTTGGATGAAAAAAATTGATGGTTTGCAAAAATGGTGCCTCGTAAATTTTACCCTGTACCACCGTACGGTAAACATTTCACTTATCATTCAGCTGTTAACAGTCACCACTGCACATTTGTCATTGCATAAAAATTAAAATAACAGTAAAGGAATAAAAGGTAATGAATGGATAATTCGGAAAGGGAAATATATATAGGCACAACTTTTAAGCATGGTAGGCTTAACTTAAAAAGCAGACAGAATCATGCAAATGAAGCAATTTTCTCAGATTACGCTCAGGAGTCAGGAATAAACAACAATGCGTACATTAAATTTTGGTGTTACCAAAACAGTTACTTCAGTATATAGTGAACCTTGATGGATTTGCTTTCATGTTGCTACGTAATACTAATGGCAAATTCAGCCAAGTTAAAATGATCCATTCTCCAGCTTACATCTTGCACATTACAATTTAATTACTTATTGTCAGCTATATACATATATCAAAATGAGTAGTTACTTTTACATATATGCATAACTAAAGCTAAATAATAAAAAAATAATTTTAAAATATAGCTACATAGGGATTGTTACATAAATAGCTACCTATGTCATTGTTGTAAAATCTTTTCATGTACATAGATAGGAGCAACCTCTTGTATTTTGATAAGGTAGTTATCATGCAATATTTCTTCTTCTTCATCAAACTTGCCATCTCTGATATAGTGATACAGTTCAAAATCAGTTGATTCAGTCATTAGTGAATTGGTAATTTGTTTATGTACTTTAATTAATAACTTAATATAGGGTAATGTTTTTAAAGTGCCAATATGATATTCATATGTCTGCATCTGCAAATCCTCACACCTTAACTTCATAGCATGTAATAATTTACCCTTACAGTATGGCATGATTTTCTTCACTATGGTTACAGCTTTTTGTGCTATGGCACATGAAGGAGAGGTTTTAGCGAATTCTTCTACAGTTCGAATTAATTTGTCATAATCTTTTTCATATAGATTCTTTTGTGCCGTTTGGTTTAATTTCCTGCACAATGAGTGAATAATTTTTACATTTTGCTTACAGTTACCGATTAATGAATTAGCTTCCTTTTCAAATGACTTCAAATTATTACAACATTGTAAAAGTTTAAGATCATTTATTATCTCTTGTAGTCTTACAATGCAAACATGGGGATCAATAATTGTGTATAAGTTGAATTTTTTGAGTAGGAATGGCAGCCAAAACATTTCTATTACACCTAGTTGATACCTAAAGTAAACCATTGGTTCAAGTGAAAAGGTATTTTGTTCTCTGTACGATGTTATAAATCTACGTTTTGATTCTTCATTAATTGAATGTACAGTGTTTAGACCACCACATGGTGAAAGCAAAAGTATTTGCTGACTGTCCTCACATTCTATGATGTACTGACTGATGACAGCATGAACTTCCACAAAATGCTGTGTATTATTGTTAGAAGATTTAATATTTAACTGGACTAGGCCATGAGCACATAGCACATCAACAGTATCTTCTGCGTCTTCTTTAGAAATATTCCATAAACTACTTAATAATGCTGTTTCTAGTGAAGCACCAATTCCAGTCCATAATATCAGTGATGTTATTCTGTTTAATAGTAGTTTTGTTAGCAATTCAAATGTCATTTCAATGCAAGCTTTTACTGCTATTCTACGAGATGTGTGAGTTTTTTCAATGTTATTTTTATCAAAAGCTGTTAAACCTTTTAGATGTAAATTAGCTTGTAAACTTTTGATGGCTGTGTGATAAGAGAATCGTTGATTATTCACATTGTGAGATAACTGTCCCTTGATAAGAGACAGCAGGAGTGGCCATAGATGAACATCTTGAGCAAGTTTTTCAAGTAAGTTCACATCCTCTTGTGACAAATGATTACTATCAATGACTCCACCGGTAAGTAGACAAATTGCTTCATCTTCTGTCATTGGACCAATAACAATTGACTGCTTAGATGGAATGTGTTGTTTGATATTATTTATTCGGGTAGTGAGAATAGTTTTACAGTTTGAAAATGCCTTCACAAGAGGTTCTGCATCTTCGACATGCCATACATCATCAATAATGACAAGAAGATTATGACAGTATTTACCTACAAGCTGATCAATTTTATGCTCTATATTGTTAATGTCACATTGCTTTCCATCAGTTAACAAGCTATATATTTTGCTCAGTTTGATGCTAGGATTAGTAGCTTGTGGTCCAAGTTCAATAAAAACAAAACCATCAGTAAATTGTTCTTGTACAATATGATGATGACACAATGATATTACAGTAGTTGTCTTGCCAAATCCACCAGCTCCAGTAATAGTTAATGTTGTTTCATACTGATTAGGGTCATTGGTAGCTCGTAATAATTTAGTTGCAATTTCATCTAATAAAACTTGACGATTAACATGATTGGGAGGCAGTGGTGGAGGTGATATATACTTTATTCCTATGGGTTAAATAATGGTAACTATAATTATGTATACACATGTACACAATCCATCACCACAGTATTGTTAAGTATGGTGATACTTAAGATTAACACAAAGATGGTGAATAAACCGAAAACATGAAATCTTACCACAGTAGAACCTCCATTATCCGAACAGCTGTGTGCCAAATCAATTTAAAATGTGTTCAGATAAGTGAAATATGTGATAAACATAATACAATAAATTTTTACATTCTTGCCTGTAGGTTCAGGAGACCACAGGATCAGGAGACCATAGGATAAATTTAAATATTAATATTGTATCCTGCATGGGCTTCAGTGCAAAACCACATCAATGGTTTTGGCAGCTGCACTGCATATACTGGTTTTGTCTGCCTAAAGGATTACATGGGAAATTGAACCCTGTAGCTAAGTTGAGGCTTATCTGGCAAATCAGGTCGGGCAATTTCACTACTACAAGAAGATATCAATCAAAATCAGCAGCTGCTGTTAATCTCCATAACTATTAAGACACATACAGCACTCAGTGAGGTGGCAATACAAATGCAATAATAAATTAGAATACAAGTCTGTTTTGTCAAGTGCCTCTGTATACAGTTATATGCTGTAGCTAGATAGTTTCTTTGATAAATTTCTTTAGCTATCAACTAGAAGTAAGCAATCTGTTGCAATATTTTAATTTTGAAAAAATTATATGGAGCACTTGTCGGATAAGCGAGGGTTCGGAGATTCGGATAATCGAGGTCCTACTGTACCTTATTATTAAAGGTCAACTGACATGGAAAATGAACTTACATTTATAATGTAGCTTAGTGCTAATAATGAAACGGTGCATGGTTAAATTAGACATAATATTATTTCGTTTAGTTTAGCTACTACAATAAGTTAAAGATTTGCGGTTTCGTGTCCGGAAATAGCGTCATAAAACATCATATCGAGAACCTTAGTATGCGTGACTGTACATAAATACAGCATACTTCGTGGCTATCTTAGCATTTAACTGCAGGAATATTGTTATTTTTAGCTAGTAAACCAAGAACTATGCCAAGGCGCTGCGTTGCAGCTGGATGTATGTAGTACAAGTAGTGGTGAAGGACCTAGCTTGCATACGTTTCCTCGAGATGAGAGCATACGCAAAAGGTGGATAAGGGCCATTAAACAACAACGAAGCAATTGGGATGGACCATCAACCAGCTCACTGCTTTGTTCAAAGCATTTTGAGCCTGAATGCTTTGCTCTTGAAGGTGCACATTACCGGGATGCTACAGGAATTCCAGTCAAGAAGCGCCTGAAGCCAGATGTAGTCCCAACTATATTCACTCGATCGATTCACAGTGGTAGCAGTGGGCCAAGTGCCCCTTCCTGCAGACCAACCTCGGAAAAAAGGAAGCGAAGAGCAGTAAGTATATATAGCTAGCTATATAGGAATAGCATGCTAAGTACAGGGGGCGTTTTATACATGCAGCTATAGCTATATAGTTATAGCTACATCGAGCTACTGATGCATGCATGCATGCATATAGCTATATAGTTAGCTGCTTTATTGCAGCTCAGCCCAGTAGGCACACACCTATATGTAGCTATTTGTTTTTAGCTAGTAGAAGAATTCCTATCCACCAGTGCACTAATGCAAGATATGGATACAAGTCTTCCATCTTCTTCAATGATGTCTTCTCAGCCTGAAGTTTCTTTTGAGTCATCCGCAGAAATTACTCACAAAGAAAACCATGATAAGGGTAAAGTGCATGCATGCTACGTATACAATTGTAGTAGAAAGGAATGCTATATAGCTACAGTACCGCTCACTTTAAACTTGACACACGCGTGTGTGTACACGCGTGCATGCACACGTTTAACCCGTGTAAAAGTGAATAATTTGGCATGTATCGTCAGTGCTGCACGCGAATTTGGCGTGCGAAAAAATGCACGTGGAAGACTAGACGTGCACGACCCAAATATTCCCGCTACGTGCACACGTTTTGCCATCTAACACGCGTGGCACTGTAGACGTGCACTAAACTAATATGCCCGCTACGTGCGCACGTTTTGCCATCTAACACGCGTGGCACTCTAGACGTGCACCAAGCTAATATGCTCGTTACGTGCGCACGTTTTATCATAGTTACACATGCAAGTACAGTATATTGGCATAGGAAATGCAGCTGGTTCACGTCAAAATACTACAAATCCTACAGTACAACGGCACCCGACAGCATTATCAGACAACTGACCGGTCAGCTGATTGAACCCACTGATCACATGCCTTTGCCGTATATTAAAACCACACTTACCGGAAATTCATTTCTTAAAAATGGCGAGGATGAGTCTAGAGACGAGGAAGAGGGTGCTAACCTTGGATATGCCATAATCTTAACAGCAACGCAGCAGTGCAGGATAGATGTGCAACACGACTGAATGGCGACTCAAAGTATTAGAATACACGTGTCCACTTGTGTAAATCCGTAACTCGCTGTAAATTTTTGTTATTTACTCAAAAATGAAGATACTATAATTTTCCATAATGTAATAACTATGGTGTGAACTACTCGTATACGGCAAGGACAATAATGGAACATGCGAAATCTACTACTGTGTACAGCGTATGGTAAGTCTTGAGAGTCATACACGTGTCTAAATGCACGAGTGCAGTTCGTGCAAACAGGTAATGCATGAGTGTTCTTTTCGTGCACTGAACTTTGCACTCGTGCATAATATGCACGCGTCAAGGCACGCGTGCAGTTCAAGCTACACAAGCCAACAAAATGAACGTCTCGTGCGTGCACACGTGCAGTTCAAGCCACACACGCCAACAAAATGAACGTCTCGTGCATGCACGCGTGCAGTTCAAGCTACACACGCCAACAAAACGAACGTCTCGTGCATGCACGCGTGCAATTTCCAATGGTAATACGTCATAGGTCTGTCGTGCGCACGTGGAAAATGTTGCGAGCATTTTTGATAACGTGTCGAGTCGTGCAGTTGCTGCATGCGTGTGTCGTCAAGTTTAAAGTGAGCGGTACTGTATAGCTACGTACAGTTAAATAATTTTGTAGGGACTATGACTACATATCAATATCCACCTGAAATGCAGTCAATACAATCAGTAGGTGTACAAAGCAACCTCCTAGCTGCACCATCTCTGCAGAAATTATCTAAGGTGCAAGAAGAACCACTTGACCAACACCTTATTAGTGACTCAGAGGATACTGATGTAACTGACCTAGATACATCATTTCAGACCATCCAAGAAGATACCACAACAGAGTAAGTACAAGTTCATATACACTTAGGTAATTTCAATAAACACTATATAGTGATGATATTGAGCAGCCATCTCCATCATTGATTAGACCATCTCCATCCATTAGACCAGCACCAACAACAGATGAGATAAAATACATAGTATTTAAATCATGCCTTTTGGAACTGTTTATGTCATGTGTGTCATGCCACAACTCGTGTTGGTGAAATAGCTTACTAAAAAGGGACATGCATTGCAGTGAGACAGATGTGTTCTTACTGTGGACATAAACGGATGTGGATGAGCCAGCCATTCATAAGAGATATACCAGCTGGAAACATATTACTTTCTGCTGCTTTTCTTTTTACTGGAGCCACACCTGGAAAGGTCTTAAGGCTATTACAGCACATAAAGGTTGCCTGTATTAGTGATAGAACATTTTATCGTCACCAAAGCAGATTCCTTGAGCCTGCAGTCCTGGCAGTTTGGGAAGTAAAACAATCCAGGTTGCTGGCAGAATGTAAAGCTCATGGCACTTCTCTGTCTGTTGGGGGTGATGGAAGAGCAGACAGTCCTGGTCATTCTGCGAAGTATGGGTCATATGGCCTAATCGATTTAGATACTAACAAAGTTATCCATGTTCAGTTGTTGCAGGTAATTAAAATACATTGCATGGCATTGCTCATGCAGTAACTGCAATGCATACAGAGTAACGAGGTCAAGTCAAGCAACCACATGGAAAAGGAGGGACTATCTAGGGCTATAGACTTTCTATCTGAAAACTCATTAACCATTCATACATTGGTGACTGACAGACACAAGCAAATCACCAAGTTCATCAGTAAAAAGCATCCCAATATAGAACATCACTATCATGATGTTTGGCATGTTAGCAAAGGTAATGTTGGACTACGTAATACCAAGTTCTCATTACGCACATGCATACATACATATACGTACATACATACATATACGTACATACATACATATACGTACATACATACATATACGTATATATATACACACACATGTACATAATACATGTACATAATATATAGGACTGAAGAAGAAATTGATGAAACTAGGCAAATACAAAGACTGCAACATAATTAATGATTGGACAAAAGCATCACCAATCATATGTACTAGTGTGCTGCATCATCACCAGGAAATGATTGTGAACAAATGGTGATTCGTTGGAAATCCTTGATGGACCACATATGTGATAATCATGAAGAATGCTATCATGCTTAGGAGGCCTAGAGAGGCATAAAAAGTGGTTTATACCAGGGAAGATGTGTAACTGTATATACACTGCAATCTTTCTTTCCACATGCATATTCATTATGTATGAATGTATATATAGCTATGCATATAACTTATATACATATATATATAGGCACTAAAGCATGTGAAAAGTTCTATGATGTAATCTGCAGCAAAAATTTACTGGCTGATATCAAGCAATTATCACCATTTAAACAGACCAGTGGTTTAGAGAGCTATCACAGTGTGATAAATCACTTAGCTCCAAAACTACTGGCCTTTTCATACACAGGAATGCATTACAGGTAGCTACGTACTATTAATATACTTCTGGTGATGCTTTATATTTAGGTTACTGATTGCTGCAATGCATTTCAATGAAAATTATGGTACAGCGCAGCAGGCTACAACAAAGGCACGGAAAGAAAGAATCAGAATAGTATTTCCAAAACAAAAACAGGGAGACTTTACCCCTAAGATAGTACCAGTTGCAAAAACTTACAGTAAGCCTTATGGTGACACATGCATATAGCTACGTACGTATATATACATCTTATTAATATAGAGTACACAGATGATCTAATTAAAAAAGTGCTGGAGTTCTGTATGAATGAACATGATAAGCCAACATTGCCAACATCCCCCTCACCCTTAGCCAGCAAATATGAGCATCCCGATAAAGAGACAATTCCATTATTTTCGAGATGTAAACATTAATGCATTAATTATATAATCATAATTATTATTATTGCTAGTTTTTAGCTAATACTACAGCTATGGTGAAATAGGTGGATTTTGATGACCTGTATATTCTGTTGAAGGAAATTCCTGCCTGATCCTAGAAACTACACATGATGGTAGCACAACTCTTCTGTTTCTACCTAAATATTGCCAGCCCCACCAAGTTATTTGATGATAAGCCACATATTGAAATTTCCTGTAGAATACAGAATATTGCTTAAAGCATACAGTATTATAGCTGTATAACTATACCTGTTTTCATCCATTCGAATGTCACTTGCTCCATAGTGATATCTATGACCATGCTTGGATACGGTTAAAACAGCTCTGCACAAACACACATTTGCAAAATCTGCGTGTTCTGTGATGCATGGAGGCATTGCATCAAGGACCAGGTCTGCCAATAAATCTGTCATCTTGTCTACCTCCTTGCAGCAAATCGATTTCCTTTGTGTGGACATTGCAGAACAGTGGCCACACGTACACCTATACAGCCAAGCATGAGAATTCTTACGTACGTGCAATGAGCTGCATCACATGACCAACTACCCAGCTTGAAACTGGGCCGTTTATAATAATAACACACTAGTCTACACGTAAGCCTACCAATCAACATTCCCTATTCTATCATCGCTTGTATCGTCTGGTGCTCTTTCGGGGACAGGTGAATCTGGGGAGGAATCAGAAGAATGGCCATTGGGAGAAGCCTCTGGTTCAAATTGATACGGCCGTACCTCCATCCCTGTTAAAAGTCCCGACACGCTTTCGTCATCACTGAAATCGGACGAGTATGGGGTTTCACTGGATAAGATGCTTTCTGTATCAGAAGAACAAGACGAGCTAGAACTTACTGCCATCACAGTTAATAACCGTTGATACTGAAATCGGCTATTCACGTTGTGACGTCACGGCATTGCGGTCTCGTTTCAGGAAATGACGTTTAGCTGTCTATTGAGCATAATATCTAACTTATACATGTTAATTTAATTATTAAAATGTTGTTTTTGTGCATTGTATGATCAAATAAACATATTTAAGTAATAAAATAGCATGGTGATTTTCCATGTCAGTTCACCTTTAAGGTATGTAGTTTTTAGTTCTTTGCATTTAGTAGCATAAGCCATGAGTTATCAGATAACAACATGAGCAATGAATTATTGATGGTGAAAATAATCATGGTAAGTACGTATATATTCAAACAAATACATTCGTTTGCACAAAATGGCCCATTAGACACGTAACCAATTGTTAGCTAAAAGCAGTGCAAATCCTATCACAATGTTTTAGCAGGCATTTTAAGGTTATTTAGCCGATTAACTGCTGACAATGCAATATAATATGGCATCCCAGTGGCATAACTCGCCAGGATATATCTCTATCGAGGCATAACAACTTTTATCAAGACTCACGATAGTTGTGAGCCCAAGAAGTGCAGCAACGCAACTACTGAGTGAGTTATTTACATGTACGTAGCACCACCCTCAAATTCACAAATGCTCTAACTAAGCAGCCATGAAAGCTATCGCTTAGTTATTACCCACCCACAACGTTCTTACTACGTATATAGAATCAATAAACCAAGAATGGATGAAATGGGTACCACCATTCCTAAGTACCAGCCACTGTGAGTTTTATGGTGCTCTTGTGCGACTACGCATGACAAACTATCCTTTCCCACCCAATTCGCCCATTTACTAGAGAATTAGTACATTCATTGTTTGAAGAATCAATCACCCAGGGTGATTTTGTTTAGCATATCACTACATTGTATAAACAGATGTTATTACTATAGCAAGCAGCAGAGAAGTACTGCATGGGCATAACGTGCACTTGCTTAGCACACAATATGTAAAATAAACGTTTAAGCTTAATTTTGAAAAACTCAGGCCTGAGATTTTTTTAAACTTACACTACAGAGTGATACATCAATACCGTATAGCAGGTTTTTTCGAGGGGGAAATTTTCACGAATCTATAGCTATTCGTGAAAATTTTACCCTCAAAATATTTACTAAAAGCATTAGGCACAGTGTGCTCTTGAAGAGATTCATGAAAATTTCCCCCGCAAAAAGTTGGATTAGGGCAATTTGTGAAAATTTTCCTCCTCGAAAAAAACCCGCTATACGGTATCTGAAAGTTTATGCAAATCATATGAAGGTGGTCCAAGTTATGGCAACTATCAACCTGCAGTGTAATAGTACTTCTCAAATACATTCAAGTGTTTACTTCAGATTGAAAATACGTAGTATGACAGGTAGAGCATAAAGTGCTGATACAAATTTGGCTGAAATCCATGAAGAAATGAGTGAGTTATTAGACAAACAAGTGAATGTATAAAAAGAGAGTTTGAAAAAAACTTTCGGGTTCACAAAAGCTCCCACAAGCCCACGAAAAAAGTGTGATGAAAATGAAAGAAACAAACAAAGAAGAAAATCGACTGCAGCGTAAAAATTTTTGTGGTGACAGGAAGGACTTTATAATGCTATATCAGAAGAATGGCTGAACCAAATTCTATCAACTTCGGGATATTGATTCTTCAAACAATGAAGGTACTAATTCTCTGGTAAACGGTGAATTGGGCAGGAAAGGATGGTTCGTCGTGCATAGTTGTACAACAGGCACCATAAAACTCGCAATGGGTGGTGTTTAGGAATGGTGGCACCGATTTCCTACATTCTCGGTTTGTTGATTCTATATAGTAAGAACGTTGTGGGTTGGTAATAACTAAGTGATAGCTTTAATGGCGGCTTAGCTAGAGCATTTGCGAGTTTGAGGGTGGTGCTACGTGTAAATAACTCACTCAGTGGTCACGTTGCTGCGCTTCTTCTTGGCCTCGCGACTCACTATCGTGAGTCTTGATTTAACTACGTACATACTATGATAATATACGTATGCACTGCTGGCTAAGTTGACTTGATAATAATTATTGATGTATTATAGCCCAATATAGCTGTGAAATACAATAATTCATTTCGCACAAAATATTTTAGGTTGTGATTATTAAATATAAATTCGTTATAAATTCGAATAACATTGTTCTATTGTTTCATGGTTTGTTATTATTGATCAGGTATAATGAACATTGTGAAGACCATACATAGGTAAGCATTATTATTATAACTACAGTATGTATCAATAAAAAGGTGACGTTTGTAATTGTAATTATGTTGTAGTTATGGTAGATGAAGGTATACCGTAATTACGATATTGAATATGCACATAATACAATTGTAAATTATTCCGGACAGCATGCTTATTATTGTAACTGAGTAATCACGATCACTTTACGAAACAATTACTGGTAGTACAAACCATATTACTGTTGTACTAGGTAACGAAATGTTAAGTTTTTATGATGCCTACTGTACAATCCACGTATGTATAATAAATAGTCTGTTATTTCATGTATCAGAATTACCCTTGCACTATGGCATGCAACGTTAGGCCTCCCATCTAATAGTTCACATTTAATAAAGGGTTATTAGATTATCTTGTATCTTTCAAGCTTCTTCACATACGTACATAAGATGGTTTTGACAGATGTACATATTAGCATTTCAATCAGAATTCATGGTGAGTATGTACGTAATATGGTGGTAAAAGAATTGCATAGCACTAAGTATGGTTGAGCTACGGTACAGATTTAATACAATATCGCACTTGCACGTGCGTGTTAGGACACCACTCGCCAAGTGCTCGAACTCCATCAAGTGTGTCTTTTAATGGGCTCGAACTCGGGCTCAAACTCGGGCTCCAACTCGAGCTTGAAAGAATATTCGAGCGAGCAGTTTGACAAACTAAAAATGATAATAAGGGCGTTTAGTGTTATAGATTATAAGTGCCTACCAGTTGACACGTGATGAAACAAATGGATCTCTTACCTCGTCAGTTAGTCCAAGATTTGTTGGTAGCTGGTAGAAGAAGAGATGATCAAAATTTCTAATGACAAGATCTGGACGCCAATAATTATTTAGTGCACCGGATATGCACATGCGCTATATTTTCTTTGTTAAGATACAATTGGACTGTTTCTCCGCTGGTTCCCGAGATGTCTTCTCAATGCGTCTCTTGCAGGTTATTCAAAGCGAAACAAGTTACGTTCTTTGCGGTACGTATATATAGTAGTCTGGCTTGTTAGATCAATTTTTCCTTTACATTGGGTCGGCTTTGCCTGACCCACCATAAAAATGTAAAAGAAAAAGCAGACTAGCAATGCCTCACTAGTACGTACTTTTAGCTAGCTCAATCTGTACTGATTCTACGTTAACGTTTGAAACTCTCTTACAATGCTACCTCAGTGGTACAACAGTGCTTGGCTCAGCTTGGCTAGACCTCTTTTCTTTGCACAGAGCTTATGAATTAGAAGTTAACTATACCATAAGCGCCTGCTGCGAGTGTTTCCTTCGAGCATATTTCACGGGTGTATCAACTCGCACTCGATGATGAATGCTTGAGATTCTAGTGCATAACAGATTGGACTCCAGAGTACATCACTCGTGAGTGTGACATTGCATTAAATCTGTACCGTATGGTAGTTTATAAATAGTGACACATGTACGTACATTGAGAGCAAACACTAAAATTTAATGGGCTTATGCTCATACAGAGCATGCACTATACATACGTATGTATGCATGTTAAATGGTTAAAAGTGATCACTCAATGCCAGTTTACATCAACAGACCTGGTTTTGGCAATGATAGTTGTGTAACATTGTTACCCGTCGAGGGATGTACTACTGTAGAATCATGTAATCCATAATCATTATGCAGGTTCATCGTAGTTTGAGTAGTTGTAAATGTTGCTCCAGTGATTGGAATATTCAATGTTTCTACAAATTTCAACAAATCAAGATTAAATATACGTACGTATATCAATATTAATTATTACATAGTAACATATATTAATTGTACATTATGATGTTCAAAGTATGGTACAACTCAATTTAAACTTGACTGAACACGCGTGTCACAACTGCACTGCTCAAAAAGTCTTTAAAATTGCACATGTGTCTGCATGTGTGTGCATGAAAGATCAATGACGTACGTAGCACATTGAGAATAGTACGCATGTATGCACTTGATGTGCTATCTATTGTCGTGTGCATGATGCTTTGCACGAGCACGCTTGTATGCTGATGCATAGAATTTGCGTGTTCTATTGGCGGGCTACCAGGTCTGCCTATGATTTTAATGCCATCAAAGGAGATTCAACTTTGATAATACATAGCTACGTACGGTACAGCTTGATTTAAACTTGATGCTGGTATGCTAATTACTGTTTCTATTGAAAGTAGCTATAGCCATTGCTTAAATGTTTGTTTAAATAAGACCCATTTCCTTTATTGTTATGCACACCAAGGCACACACACATTGTCCTAGGACGGACAGTATACCCTGTCTGGTAGGACAGAATTTCCTAGGAAATTGTGTCCCCTGGACACGTTTTTTCTGGTGGACACAATTTCCTCTGACAGCAGTAATACTAGAATGTTCTTGATATTTGGTTTGTACAACAGCTAACGCGGACGTTTAGCTATAATTTGAGAACAAATATAATATCCAGCACAGAAAAGGATCTCGTTTTAATCATACTATTTAGTGGCATAAAGTTTTGGTTTAGTCATGAAAATCACTTACTGGTAAATTCTCTTTACAAATACAAACACATGTAAAAAAGTTTACAAAACTCCACTTGATTTCATGCTGCTTTCTTAATGCAGTTGTAGTCCCTTTCTCGGTTTAGGGACGGCTGATTTGTTCCTTTGTAATACTATATATGAATTATACTAGTACAAACACCATAATAAAACAATAGAAGCACGTGTATTTTGCGGTTTTGTGATCACGTGCAAGTTAAAAAACATTCATGCGGCCACAAATAGTGCTGCAAGTGCATAGTACAGTACAAATCACCCACAACTTAAACGGCACATGCATGTCACACACACCTCAAACGCATGTAACACACGCACAGCAGACAAAAAACATGCATAGTATTGCACCATGCATGTACACGCGTGTAGCAAAAGAGACACACAGCGTGTGTATAAGACACACGCATGTAGTAAAGCATTGATTCAGTCATTGCAATCGTTCTTGAAAAGATGTCCTTAAGACCAGTGCATGGTGTCTTATACAACATTTATAATCTACACAGAAGTATCGTTGCCGAAATAGTTAGCTAACGATTGATGTTTAACTCGATGGCTAACATCCCGTGCAGTAAACCATTGTGCTTAGCAGCATGCACTTAAGTACATACAAGTGTGACACGCACAGCACACGCGCGTGGCCGGCGTGTGCCAATAAGGTTGTGGGTGATTTAGACCATAATTTGCAACTGAAATTCTTACTGTGAAGCTAAAGTCTATCCCATGTATTCTGAATGTTTGCTGCGTAGTTACGCCAGTAAGTCGAGGCCTGAGTGCTAGGGCACGCCCACTTATGAGCGACCGACTTCTTAGTATTGTTTAGTGGGTTAAACGGCTCCTCCAAATTGAAATACATCATTTTCACCAGATGAACTTATTGTAACGTACAGAAAGCGAACTGAATGATCAATCAACCGATTCAGCTCAATGTACACTCAAGTCACTTGTGAAGTGCATGTACGTTCCCGTGCATGTAGTATGTACAAATCGTGTGTGCTCATGACGTGCATATTTGTGTAGTGCGCCTCTGGTGTACACGAGCATTTGTGCACATGCCAAAGCTGCGTGCAACATGGCGTGCACATGCCAAATTCTGAATTTTTACATGCAGTAAACATGTCGCTACATGCGTGTACCTGCACGCATTTGTCAAGTTTAAATTGAGGTGTACCATATAATTACGTACGTAAGTAATTCAGCACAGCTATGATGGTTGATTCAACTACGTTACTCATATAACAGCAACGTATACAACACCAAATGAGATCATATTGCTGACAGGTAACTTTATCTTATTACGTATCTGAGCTTAGTGCTATAAAAAGTAAGGTAACAATAAATGAGATTTTGGCATGAGAGATTAATGCATGAGACATTGTATTTTATAAAAGTGTATAATCCCTCATTCCAGTATAGTAGTTAGTGTGATTAAGGAAGTACGTAGGATTTAAACCCTATCATGTAAATCAGAACTCTCATGCCAAAAAATTTTATTCCTTACTTATTGCAGCACTGAGAGATTGATGATTGATTACTGATATGATACAACAAGCTTACAATTCTTATGATATGTGACAAGATTTACACAATTTTCACCACTACTCGATAGCTCCATACGTACCTACGTATGTATCTCTAACAGTTAACTACATGATTGCTGTTTAAACTTCTTCCCTCTGGTTCATTTCTGGGGACTGTCAGGTGTCCATGACTGCTCGGATGGTCTTTAAGTGATTGTAGTGGTACTTGACAAGTAGCTAAATGACTGGAAACTGTCAGGCGGCTGGACACTTGTCATAGTCATTGATTTGGTTACATTTTGGGACATCTGAAGCCTAAAATAGCCTCGGGTAAGGCTATTAAGCTGTGTTTAAATTTTGTGCAAAATATTGTTATACTATAACCCACCCACCACTTCCCTACCCTCCACCCCTATATACGCAGAGGCAATTGTGATATTTACTGGGCCTGTAAAAACTAACTAAAACGGAGGGCAATTCCAAAGGGTCACATTTTACAAAAAGATTTCACATGAGATTTCACTAGTTTACTATTTTCACTGTGTTTGAGGTTACACATTACTAAACAACACTAAACTACGTACGTATGTAAGGACATTACACAATGCTTATGAATTAGAAACTACGTATAAGCACTTATGCATAAACAAATGTACTAGATTTGAACAAACCTTCGAAGGTTCCAACCTTCAAAAGTTATATGCAACATTCGAAATATGTATATTTTTCACTACACAATGGAGTATTTGAAAATTTGTGAGTCCTTGTCCCTTACATGAGCAGCCAAAGGGTAAACTTATATTATAGCCAGCTCTGCACAAAACTATATACGTATGTACAGCTTTACTGTTAGAAGAAAAGATTTTGTAGGAATACTTTAGACATGCATTATCACTATACGTAGTGAATATCTATAAAAAAGTAAGTAAAGTTGTGTTGTAAGAAACATTCATTGAAGCTCCGAAGGTGGTATACAAGCCTTCGAAGGTTATGAATTGACATTCGTTTATGCTCTGGTAAGCACCTTAATGAAAGTTTTAAAGAGATCCGGTGAGTTTACTCTATATAGAGAGCTCAGCTACTTGATAATATTCTCCCTATCTTTATCATGATTGAAAGCAGAATTTCACAGCCAGTATTCCTGATTTCAGATTTCAAACAAGACTTCAGGAAAAGCGTAAGAGATTTGGCAACAGTTGGTAACACCCTTAGCAATTCGATTAGCTATCCTTAAGTTACACACAGGTATCACGATGAAAGGGTACCCACTTGAGTCTTGGCTGTCTGGTGCATGGGGCTGGAATATCTTGAGGTCACGTGACTGTACGACTCACATACGTAAGCCTTTGGTGTTTTGTAAATGCTATTTGAGCTTGGGAGCGCTTGTCACGCTAAGTTACAGGAATCCTCCATCTAAAGTAATTAGAAGAGAGTCGATGGAGAAAGATTCAGGTTTCAAGTGATGAGGGTAAAAATGTCTATGTGGAAGAAAAAAGCAGCGATTGATCAAAGCAAGCCTGTAAAAAGGTCTTCACAAGAGATAGACCCAGCTAAACTAGATAGTTATGATTCTCCACCAATAAAACCAAAGATGTCTGCCCAACAAGATGTTCAACCTGTTGCAACACAACATGCAAGCAATAATGTTGCACTTGTAAATGGTCCAGAAAAAGAAGAGAACAATGAATCTGCTCCACCATTTTGAGAGGCAAGGATCCATGGGCGCATTTATCAGAAAGCAATCCTCAATTTAAGGCGCTGCCACTCTGGAAACAAGGTTTGATATTAAGAAGGCAGGAAGACAGAAGATGATCAAATCCCAACCATCATGTAGACAGAGACAGCACTAGTACAAATACAGAAGCTGAGGATGAACCAGACCTTGCTGAAGTGCCAGCCTGGAGGAGAGAGGCATTGTTGAAAAGACCAATTGAAAAAGCAGATAAAGACAAGGCAACACAGGTATTTGACAATCCAGACATGCCAGAGTGGAATAAAGAAAAACTGAGAGAGTATTCAGGATAGGAAAAAAGTCGTAGCACTAGTCTTCCTGCAAGAAAGAGATGTCAAGTCACCAATCCAACAGAAGTATTCCAGAATGGATGAAAGAAGCAATGAGGGAAAAACAGTCCTTAAAAAACAGTGACACTAATATTCCAGAATGGAAGAAAGAAAAGAAACAGGCTGCTGAAAAGAACGACAATAATATTCCAGAATGGAAGAAAGAGGCAGCAAAAGAAAAAATTTGAGAAAGATCACATAGTTATCTATAGTTTTTCACTGGACAACCTCTCTTTTTGAAGATTAACAGGTTAATTCACCCACTCAAACTCCACACGCATGTGGCCGGTCTAGTTATGGGGATCGTTAGTTCGGAAAACTGTAATGGGGGAATACGGCACATGGGGCGAATGTACGTACGTATACCTTCTCAATGAATCAAATAATTACACTAATTACTTACAATTATGCGTGGAAGCTGGATATTATCAAATTAGGTAACATATTGATACTTACTAATTAACAATGGATCACACTGTTGATCACTAGGAGGTGACGTTTGAGTATTAGTAGTGACTACTGTACTCACTGGAGACTGAACATTCTGCTGAATTCCTAGTAAAATATGATGATAAAAAGTAATTCAATAGTGCTAATCTCAAAATTAACAAGTATAAGGAATTGAAAATCAACAACTGGATGATGCACACGTAATGACAGTATTTATGTACGTAGATACACAATTACAAATGTAGTTACCATGAACAATAAAAGTTATGTGGGAGAAAATTTCAGCAGTTTTCAGAAATTTTTGCAAAACTTTCCCTACTAATTAAAATTTGAAGCTAGTTTTGTTCTTATTTAGCAAAACCGTGAGAGTTCTCCCTATACATTATGAGCGAACCCAGTAAATCATGAAAGTTTTCTCTTGCATACCCTGTAAGTATTATCGTTTATGGTATTTAAAAAACATGCATGCAGTTCTTGAACTACGTATGAAATTTTTAAACCAGGCGTGCGCCGGCCTGTGGCCAGCACGCGCCTGGTTTCTTGAAATCGTTTTCATGAAAACTAGGGCTAAAACGAATATTCTAAATGGAAACGAACAAATAATTTGTTAAGGAATGAATATTCGAATATTCTATAGACAATTTCAATTAGCTTAATAACTTTTGTAATCACAATAATTTCGATTTATTTACGAACGAATTCCGAATCGAATTAGAATTCAAATATTCGGTATATTCGTTTTAGCCCTAGTGAAAACGTCAGTATGTCACCGTATGTGTGTGTGTGCGTGTGTGTGTGTGTCCGCCCCCCAGGCTATTAAAAACCATTCACGTGAAATGAAGCCTGAATAACCAATCAAATAAGTCCTACTGCTTTTCTATGACACTTGCTATCGATATTACTGATGAGCGGGGCCTTAGTAACGAAGCGCGTCGTGAGTTACTGCCAAATAAGAACAAGATAATGCAGTGTTAGCCATTCATTCCATAGTAAAAGCCGTTTGAACAGCTGTACATTACTAACAAGACAGAGCACTTCAGTTTTGAAGTGGGTGTGCCGTGTGGGTTGAGGAGCTTATAATACAAGACTAGCCTATAGTGTTACAGTAAGAATTTCGGGCTTAAAACAACTTTGTACTACTTTTAAAAAAGTTTTATCACTAAAGTACTGGAGTATAAAGCCAGTTTAAACAAAAGAATTAAATTTGTATGCGTTGCTATGTGCCCCTTAGTGATGAGTCTTTGCTCACATGACTTACTCGTGATGTCATTAATTACTATTACAATACACAGTTGATTAACAGTGGTTCAACTTACACATCGCCTGGTTTTTAGATGGTAGAACATCAACTTGTTTATACCAGTCAATAACCAGGAATTCGATAAATTAATACTATATGTTATTTTCATAAAGAAATAACATGAATAGTATATTCTAATAAGAGCACATAGCAAAATATACAAAATCATACAGATTAAAACTTAAGGATGGATAGCATCAGAAATAATTGTCACCATTATTGTGTAAGAGACCTCAATGTATTACACAATATGAACATAAAAGTGATTTTGGCATGACAGGATACTGGCATGAGATAATGTGTTCAAGAACAGTAGAGTTACAACAGTATCCTCAGTTGCATGAGCTTGAATTAGTTGATTATGCTCAATGCAGATCAAGTGAACTTATCTATTGACATATTGATTGGCTCTGACTTCTATTAGGAGATTGTATCAGCCTATATGTAATCAAACTAAGTTATTGTTGGAGTGATGTTGCTCATGTTGTTGTTTACCATATCAGACAAGGTGTTGATCACAGAAATGCATTCACGTGACAATGGGCCATTATTGGAATATTGGCGCGTACAGTAACACGTGTACATATGTGTGAATTTGAGTGCTGTGTGTACAGTGGATTCGACTGCCACAATAGCAATAATTATTGTTCGTTCTCATAAACACGAAAAGAAACTACTCTATGGCACGGGGAGCAGCATACGCAGAGATATACCATCTCAGCCAAACCGACACATGTACTCGTGATGTATCGTCGTCATTGTTCCAGCGCTTTCAAGTCTCTCTCTCCGAAGAAATACCAAGTTTTAGCCGATCACCGGGTGTCATCAACCACGGTAACAGGTTAACCTAGAGGTTTGCTAGTTTGTTTAGTTTAATAGTAAGTATGTACCTGTTTGGCAGAAAATACAAAAAATCTCGCATTTGTGGTCGGTAAACCATTGTGTCACACAATCAATCGTTTCTAGCATAGATAGTAGGAGAATATACTATCTATGTTTTTAGCAACAACCCAAGTATGGAACACCAGGTTTGTGTGCAATTCCAGTGGTATTTTAAGAAAGGTATTTTGATCAATGAGGGCCGGCACGTACATGGCCATACCAGTTTTTGTATGTGGAATTTATGAAAGCACTGTACCTCACCAATTTGTAGGTTGCCTGTTTGATAGCACTACAGTAGGACCTCAACTATCCAAATCTCCATTATCCGAACCCTCTTTTATCCGAACAGTGCTCTATACTATTTTTAAAAATCAAAATACTGTGCTGATTACAATCATATGCTTACTCAAAGTAGGAAAGAAACTATTAAACTATAGCAAATTACTGTATACAAAGACAATTTACAAATCTGCTTTGTATTCTAATTTATTAATGCGTTTGTAACTTTGTATTGCCACCTTACTGAGTGCTGCATGTGTCTTAATAGTAACGGAGATTAACAGCAGCTGTTGATTTTGATTGATGTCTTTTGTGGTAGTGAAATTGCCCTACCTGATTTGTCTGATAAGCTGAAGCTTTACCTTACAGGGTGCAATTTTAACAGTGCAGCTACCAAAGTGATAAGTGGTTTCACACTGAAATCTATGCAGGATATAATATTTTGCCACATGTGTGTTACTGGATTTACTGAGTTATGGCTTTATCCTTATGGCCTTCTAAACCTACAGGGAGTACAGTACAGAATGTAAAAACGTGTTGTATTGTGTTTTATCACTTGTTTCACTTATCCGAACAAATTCACTTATCCGAACAAAATTGAAATGGCACACAGCTGCTCGGATAATGGAGGTCCCACTGTACAAAAAATAGATCAGCCAATAAAAACGCTTTTGTATTTGAATAATTTCATGCACCATCTAGATAAATATCACTTAATGTGAGCGCTTAGTGTACATACAAGCTTATCATCATCGTACCATTCATTTTTCCAATCAAGCGTGAAGTACATATAAATGAAGATACTACTGTATTCTAATGCATTCAATCAATTTTATTATGAATGGCTACGTATTTATGTGGAAGCGTCTGGCAAACTAAGCTGAAATATAACCAGAATACAAGTCTATCAAGCATACATAGCCAACTATAGTGTGAAATTGCTTAGCTAATGGTGAGGCTAATGTCGCTGTAGCTACTACTGTAGCTACAAGGCGGATTATGTTCATACATCAAATACTGGTCAAAAAAAGTATATATATATATCATTAAGTACGGTAGTACTTAATAGTAGGGATTGGTAAGAAATTGTATGGTTTCCCAATTTTTCGCACTTCATAAAACAACCTTCCAATAGGCTTTACCCGAAAAAACCGACTGGAATGCATTGCTAAGGCTGTAATGATGCTGTACCTTGGTTAAACGAAGCAACAAGTCGAATATTTCGACCTACAGCCAACTTTGAAAATTTAGAAATTCACCTGTATTTCGTCTGCCAGCCTGCCAGCCTGCCAGCCAGCCTGCCAGCCAGCCAGCCTGCCTGCCGTAAGACCCAGTTGCGCTAGGTGTAGGGCTCCACAACTTTCACACAATAAAGGTAATGGCGGCGGATTTACGAAAATGTTGTTCTGAAGACAATTTACCCACTGCGCCATGGCGATTCCTTTTATCCTTCATTCCCTTCCTTGTTCTTCTATATTCCTAGCAAGGTGTGAATCTCACCTTCGAAGGTGACGATAGCCTGTTACGGCTTCTGCTTATTACGTCACGCTAAAACCTGGCTTGCACGTGATATAATTAGTTACAGTGGCACCTGTGTACTTTATTACATCGTGAACTTCGAGATTATAGCCTTGGACAAATAGCTTTTGCTGTTTTTCGAGCGTTATTTGCTATCACACAGCTGCTTTGCCATGTAAGCGCGTTGTTAACAAGCGCCTGAAAACAAGCATAATTATTATGTAAAGCAAACAAACTAGAATGATAAAAAATTAAAAATTTAAAAGGTAAGTAGGGATTGAATTCAATAGTGCTACAAAAAGTAAGGAAACAAGGAATAAGATTTTGGGACGAGAGAACATTCTGGCATGAGATAATTTATAAAAGTTTAATCTCTACTTTTGGCTCACTTATTATTATTATTATTATTGATTTAGTCAGGATGGCTGTATCTACCAGAAGGTAGGTATACAGGTCCTCAATGACAAACAATATACAACTGATAAACTACAACAACTGAACAAAACTAACACTTCAGTATAGGTTTGCCAAAAGTAGGGATTAAACTTTTATAAATTATCTCATGCCAGAATGTTCTCTCGTCCCAAAATCTTATTCCTTGTTTCCTTACTTTTTGTAGCACTATTGAATTCAATCCCTACTTACCTTTTAAATTTTTAATTTTTTATCATTCTTATATATACTGTACGGAGGGAAACTTTGGCAGTGGAAAACTTTGGTGAATTTGGCGAATGACCATAAATTCGCCAAAATTTCCGCCAACCAAATTTTAGCTGTTAAACAATTCTCACGTGATTGAAGTCTTTAAGTGCGCTACTATAATATCGATTTTGAAGTATCTCAAGTGTGTACCTATGCCGATACAAGATGAAGGATTGCCAGAACCTAACAGCTTTTTGAGTAATGTTGTGCGACCAAAGGCAATTGAAATGGCAAATGCTGAAGTTGTTAAGGTGAAGAATAAAGCACCACGTGTCGGCAGGTCGGCCGGTGTCCTATTTAATTTTGACTCCAGCTCAGAGGTAATGAAGTCGGCAAAAGAGTTGCAAAGCATGGCGTTACAGCAGCCCTTCGTTATTTCACCAAGAAATACCGGGAAATGCCTCTTAAAGAAACAAACGTACGCTGCTATGTCGTAAATATTTTTACTCGAACTTCGAAGAATGGTAAATTCGCCAAATTTTCTTTCGCCAAATGTGTTTTTGTAGTGAATTCGCCAAATTTTCCCACCGCCAAAGTTTCCCTCCGTACGGTATACTAGAATGATAAAAAATTAAAAATTTAAAAGGTAAGTAGGGATTGAATTCAATAGTGCTACAAAAAGTAAGGAAACAAGGAATAAGATTTTGGGACGAGAGAACATTCTGGCATGAGATAATTTATAAAAGTTTAATCCCTACTTTTGGCAAACCTATACTGAAGTGTTAGTTTTGTTCAGTTGTTGTAGTTTATCAGTTGTATATTGTTTGTCATTGAGGACCTGTATACCTACCTTCTGGTAGATACAGCCATCCTGACTAAATCAATAATAATAATAATAATAATAAGTGAGCCAAAAGTAGGGATTAAACTTTTATAAATTATCTCATGCCAGAATGTTCTCTCGTCCCAAAATCTTATTCCTTGTTTCCTTACTTTTTGTAGCACTATTGAATTCAATCCCTACTTACCTTTTAAATTTTTAATTTTTTATCATTCTAGTTTGTTTGCATTTTATACATGCTAAGCATTCATAATAATCTTTCAGCAGGCGCACAAATGTTACAGGTGCTTACGTAATAATTATGCTTGTTTTCAGGCGCTTGTTAACAATGCGCTTACATGGCAAAGCAGCTGTGTGATAGCAAATAACGCTCGAAAAACAGCAAAAGCTATTTGTCCAAGGCTATAATCTCGAAGTTCACGATGTAATAAAGTACACATGTACACGCGAAAACATCATGCCATGGTGCCACTGTAACTAATTATATCACGTGCAAGCCAGGTTTTAGTGTGATGTAATAAGCAGAAGCCATAACAGGCTATCGTCACCTTCGAAGGTGAGATTCACACCTTGCTAGGAATATAGAAGAACAAGGAAGGGAATGAAGGATAAAAGGAATCGCCATGGCGCAGTGGGTAAATCGTCTTCGGAACAACATTTTCGTATATCCGCCGCCATTACCTTTATTGTGTGAAAGTTCTGGAGCCCTACACCTAGCGCAACCGGGTCTTACGGCAGGCAGGCTGTCAGGCAGGCTGTCAGGCTGGCTGGCAGGCTGGCAGGCAGACGAAATACAGGTGAATTTCGAAATTTTCAAAGTTGGCTGTAGGTCGAAATATTCGACTTGTCGCTTCGTTTAACCAAGGTACAGCATCATTATAGCCTTAACAATGCATTCCAGTCGGTTTTTTCGGGTAAAGCCTATTGGAAGGTTGTTTTATGAAGTGCGAAAAATCGGGAAACCATACAATTTCTTACCAATCCCTACTATTAAGTACCAGAGGAGGTAGGACACGTTTAAGCGCCTTTAGTTACTATTAAAATTCTTTCATGCATATTTCTTATAGTACGGTAAGCATCTCTTCTAAATTTCTTGGGTTACTGAACGTTTGCGCAGTACTTGCTTTTGAGTATATAATCTTGTTGATTCCTGCTAGTACAGTTGTCTTTGGCCTGCATGAATATCACGTGATATTCACTTGCTGTTTAAAGTAGCCTAACACGGGTAACCCTGGGTAACTCTTCGTTTTTTAACAGAGGTAGTTGTCATAAGTATGATCATGCCAGAATCAATTACAATAAGCCGTCTACTGGTACAAACAGAAATGTATGGAAGTTTCCGTACAATAAACTAGTGCACGTGATTGTGTCCGACCTCCTCTGATTAAGTACTACCGTACTTAATGATATACGTATATATTATTAAGTACGGTAGTACTTAATAGTAGGGATTGGTAAGAAATTGTATGGCTTCTGATTTTTGCACTTCATAAAACAATCTTCCAATAGGCTTTACCCGAAAAAACCAACTGGAATGGATTGGTAAGGCTGTAATGGTGCTGTACCTTGGTTAAACGAAGCGACAAGTCAAATATTTTGACCTACAGCCAACTTTGAAAATTTTGAAATTCACCTGTATTTCGTCTGCCAGCCAACCAGCTTGCCGTAAGACTTGGTTGCACTAGGTGTAGGGCTCCAGAAATTTCACACAATAAAGGTAATGGCTGCGGATTTATGAAAATGTTGTTAAGAAGACGATTTACCCACTGTGCCATAGCGATTCCTTTGATCCTTCATTCCCGTCCTTGTTCTTCTATATTCCTTTAGCAAGGAGTGAATCTCACCGAAGGTGACGATAGCCTGTTACGGCTTCTGCTTATTACGTCATGCAAAAACCTGACTTGCACATGATATAACCAGTTACAGTCACCTGTAAACAAGCATAATTATTACGTGAGCGCCTGTAACATTTGTGCACCTGTTGAAAGATTATTATGAATGCTTAGCATGTATAAAAAGCAAACAAACTAGAATGATAAAAAAATTCAAATTTCAAAAGGTAAGTAGGGATTGAATTCAATAGTACTACAAAAAGTAAGGAAACAAGGAATAAGATTTTGGGACAAGAGAACATTCTGGCATGAGATAATTTATAAAAGTGTAATCCCTACTTCTGACTCACTTCAGAGAGAACATTCTGGCATGAGATAATTTATAAAAGTTTAATCCCTACTTTCAGTAGGTTTGCCAAAAGTAGGGATTAAACTTTTATAAATTATCTCATGCCAGAATGTTCTCTCGTCCCAAAATCTTATTCCTTGTTTCCTTAATTTTTGTAGCACTATTAAATTCAATCCCTACTTACCTTTTGAATATTTAATTTTTTTATCATTCTAGTATATACGTATACATACGTATAGGCAAGTGTCACATAAGCCATTGTTTATACATGTCTGTTTATGTATCCTATAAATACATTACACCTGGTTGCTAGGAGATACCACATAGTACCAACCCCACCAGGTATTATGTCACAACAATATTGGCTCAACCTCCACACTAGTCTGATATTTTATTATCTCCAGGTATTATGTCAGATCAAAGCACAACAATATTGGCCCAACCTCTGCACTTGTCTGACATTTGTCAGATTACTCCTCAACAGTTAAAATCTCCGCTGTAGTTGAGCCATACGTGCGCATGACATGTTGTGATGCACAATTCCAGGATAGGATTTGACATAGATTGCTTTATACCATGACAGACAACTCTTAAAATTACAGTTTTATTGATTACAATGCATTTAAAAGCTTTATAGCAAAAGAAAAGCATGAACAAACATTGCTGTTAAAATTATTATCATTAAATATTGTTGACGAAAATGCTTACCATTAATGTAAATTGCATTGATTAGCGAGGCATAAAAGAAAGCATTGTGATACACATGTTGTGGCATAATTCTCCAAGACATGACAAAACATTTTATGTTGTAGCATCCCCAACGCAAGCCAGCACTACGTACCTACTGGCTAAGCATTTCCCCATCCTTACGTACTACACAGACCACTCCTGATCATTGGGACATCAGTGAGCTTTCCCCATGTCAAAAAAAACAACAACAATTAATTACATGGTTGAGTCTTAGGCCTAAATCTGCCCACAGCTTCAGAGCATTTACATAGACGGTTTCTGCCATGCTGCCACCATTTCTCTTGTACTTTTTGTTTTTTATGCCACTGCTGTACCATATAATTTAAATGCTGCTGTCATCGTGGGTAAATATTGTCACTGGTATGTTTAACATGTTGGAAATTTATTGCATCTCTATTCAGTTGCTGTCACCGTACATGGGCGGCGGAACAGGTCCGGCAGACCCGGCAACTGTCGGACCAAAGTTATAGAAACCCACAATTCAAAATTTTGAATGTTTAGATACATTGGTAATTTCATAATAACAAACAATACAACTTACGTACTTTTTGTTTAAAATCGTTGCTTTACTAATATAAAAGCAATACTACTCTTCCATTAAAAAAGTTGGCATATTCTTAGCACGCTAGATGGTTATTTGTAGAGGCGCCTAAAACCGGCTGACATTGTTGCTTCAAGAAAAGCTTCAGTAAATTGGATATTGATTTATTTTGGTGTAGTGAAGAAAATAAGAAAATGCCAACAGATTAATCTCAGAACATCAAATTTTTTGGGAGGCATGCTCTACACTACAAGACCATCCTAACATTGAGCATGGTGCCTCACATGCTGCTTGAATGTTGCCTGACCAATGTGAAATAGCTTCCTCCAGCCCTGCAGTATGAATGTTGCTGCCACCATGTGCAAACACTACTGCAGGGGCGCCAAAACAGCTCCGGCAGACCCGGCAACTGCCGTACCAAAGTTACAGAAACCATTCATATAATCTATGCAGAAATTCACAATTCTCAAACTGTTGTTAGATAAAACTTACTATTTGTGCAAAACCATTTCTCTAAATGTAATAATAGCAATACTGGTCACAGAAATGCATTCACGTAACAATGGGCCATTATTGGAACATTGGCGTACAGTAACACATGTACATATATGTGAATTTATAATAGCAAGAATAGCAAGAATTCTTCCCACCCAAACCCCCTCCCAAAATTTAGCTAAATCACAATTTCTTTTGTGCACGCATGCCAATGTTTAGTTATTTCAGCTACAGGTAATCTACCTTACTCCGTCAGAAGAAATAATAATTGTAGCAGTATCAGCCGCACCAGCAGAGCTGTGTTGGATAATAGCAGCCATCGCCATCATTTCAAACCAGTACCAGCCGCCACCAGTGTAGCTGTGTTGGATAATAGCAGCTAATAGCAGCTGTTGCTGCTATCTCAGACCAGTACTAGCCGCCAGTGTAGCTATTAGCTAGTTGTGTTAGATAATAGCAGCCGCCGCTGCTGCTGCCAGTGTAGCTGTTTTGGATAATAGCAGCCGCCGCCATCTGAGTCCAGGCTGGTAGTACGGTACAGTTCAATTTAAACTTGACATTTGCACGCGTGTCCTAGGCAAGTCGCTCGACAGATTTGTCGAGCAACTTGCGAGTTTCACGCGAACGCACAATCTAGAGCTCAAAATTTGATCCTCCACACAAGTGGTTCACTCGTAAAGTGCGCTTGCGAGTAGTATTTACTCATGAGCTACGGTACAGATTTAATGCAACATCGCACTCACGAGTGGCAACGCCCGTGTGTGCGAGTACAAACACTCGCGAGTGCTAGTAACAGCACTCACAAGTATAGCAAGTACGTACAAGGCAAAACTCTGCCGATATATGCCGCACCTACTTTATAAACTGTAGTACTTCGTCTTGCTATTTCAATACAAGCTTCATACGCTCGATATTCGATAGGTGCCACGTCCACTTTATAAACTGCCATACTTCGTGTTGCTACTTCAATACAACCTTCATGCTCTTGATATATATTCAGTAAGTGCCACGCCCACTTTATAAACCGTATGGATACTTCAATACAAGCTTCATGCGGTCGATATTCAGTAGGTGCCACGCCCACTTTAAGATGAAAGCATTTTGTTTTACAATTTCTTTATACTAAAGCACTTTGCTTTGCTACCGGAATAAATTGAAGCTATTACACGACTTATAAACTGATTCGTGTGCACTACTTCACTTGCGAGTAGTTTAGCTCGCACTCACGAGTGATTGCGCTCGCACTCGCGGGTGATTGCACTCGCAGAGCAGCTGTATTATTCTCGTGCGTTCGCGTGTAAAATAAAATGACTCACGAACATCTCACGAGTTTTTTGCTAAAATCCACGGATAACACGCGAGTATGGTGTACGCGAGTGTCAAGTTAAAACTGAGCTGTACCATAGTAACTACTACCACTGTCTCAGACCAGTGTAGTTGTGTTGTACAAGCCGCCGCTGCTGTTTGTTATTGATACAGCTCAGTTGTGTCACTGTTGCGTACCATCTCCATTCCTAATAGCAGGAATGTGATAGTACAGGGTCTCATCTAGGATACTGCTAGTAGGCAGCATCTTAGGAAAAAACCTGTATGGGTAAATTAATTGCTGAAAGGCTTTTTCCCCACACCAATTTGTTATGTATAAAGTTTAGCCAATGTTTTCTGATCCAATTAAAAATGGGAAACATTAGACATTGAGAAATATATTTGGCAGTTGAGATCCCTGTACACCCGCCAAATCCCAGAGGTTGATGGTGGCAGTAAGTGCTGTCATGACAATGAAGTTGGACACAGTGAATTGTTACGATACAGGGTAAGTGAACAACACTAACAGATAATAGAACAAGACCATGCTGGTGGAAACTAGCACATGTATTTGAGTTATGTAATATAGGGGACAATAATATACCTTGAGCAGCCAAGGTACAAATCTTGAGCACAAATAAATGACCTTCAGTTTTGCAATGACCAATACAGTACCTCATACCACTAGAAGTCGGATCCAAATAGTAGCAACTTACACTGCTAGTTATTGATATCATGTAGTTTAATTGATTACTAAGGTTAATTATCCCCAGGAATGTTGTAGACTTTTCATTATATTAAGTAATCATACTGTGAAACATCATTTTTCAACATATAACAAGTCTTCCAAAATCCCACATGTACTTGTAACTTTGAAACAGTTGTGCACACAGCCTTAACAGAATAAGTACTATATTCCATACATACATACATAATTAAATTGTTATAAATATTAATGCACCTTCTCTAAGGTTTGGTGATGTTGTACTATCAGCACTAGTTGTAGATAATTTCATAGAGGATACATCTGATGTAAAATGTGCCATAGTAGTATCACATGTTCCACTAGATCGTTTAGAAGCATAATTGCCTTCAGTACGAGTGGTTGTAGATGTTGTTGCCATAGATTTAGTCGACGATGAAGCAAATGCTTCTAAAATTTCTAAATATGGATATATAATTACAAATATAAACAACATTGTATGATATGTACACATGTGTATACAAAGAGATAGGATTTTGCATGCAAAAAGTGAAGAAAGTAATTGTACGTAGGTAATGATCAATATTAAAGGGGTAATGAGTCGCATTTGTTTTTGTTATGAAGCCATTCAAGTAATAAACAATGACGTTATGTAAGGGACAGAAGTATCCGCGAAATATTACGGAGAAAATGGCTATGGCAATACCAGTGGAAGTAGCTCCGACACTGAAACAGTAAGCTCTTTTTATGTACACGGACATACGTATAATATGCGAAGTGTATGTCAGTTTTTAGGACACAGAATCTATATCGTGCTTGTGCAAAAACACATGCCAAAGGGCGAGTAACGCTTTGCTTCTACCTATCATTCATGTATCTCCCCGCTAAGTTTGATACGAACGTATTTTACCCTTCCAGCACGAGGACATCCAAGCGGCATTATTACACATTACGTGCCTTTGTTGTTATTTCAGAAATAAGACACGTGATTATCTTAGGCCCAAAAAATCACGTGCATTGTCAAAAAATTAAATGGCTTCATAACAAAACAAATGCGACCCATTGCCCCTTTAACTAGAATAATTAAAAAATATATTATTTAAAAAGGGAGTAGGGATTGATTAATTACGTAGTGCTAAAAAATAAAAAAACAAGGAACAAGATTTTGCTACGAGAGAACGTTGTGGCGTGAGATAATTTATAAAAGTTTAATCACTACTTTTGGCTCATTCCAGTAGGTTTGCCAAAAGTAGAGATTAAACTTTTATAAATAATTATCTCACGCCACAATGTTCTCTCTTACCAAAATCTTGTTCCTTGTTTTCTTACTTTTTAGCACTAATTAATTAATCCCTACTCCCTTTTTAATAATTTTTAATTTTTAGTTATTCTAGTTTGTTTACTTTTTATGGCATTAAGTATTATAATTTTTATAGGATGCTAAGCATTGTAATAATCTTTTCAGCAGGCAGCAAAAATTTTACAGGCACTTATGTACTAATTATGCTTGTTTACAGGCGCCTGTTAATAACCCATGCTTCATGCAAAGCAGCTGTGTGATCACCAAATAATGCTCAAAAAACAGCGAAATATTTTTTCCAAGGCTATAATCACACTTGTTTTGAAGATCGCGATGTAATGAAATGCACTGAAAACAAACATCGTGGCTGCCACATGAATTACTAATTTTATCACGTGGAAGCCAGATTTTTGTGTGACGTAATAAGCAGAAGCTGTAACAGGCTTATCATCACCTTCGGTGAGATTCGCACCTTGCTAAAGGAGTATAGAAGAACAAGGAAGGGAAAGGAAAGATAAAAGGAATCGCCATGGCGCAGTGGGTAAATCGTCTTCGGTACAACAGTTTCATAAATCTGCTGCCATTACTTTTGTTGTGCAAAATTTCTGGAACCCTACACTTAGCATTACCGGGTCTTACAGCAGGCTGGCAGGCAGATGAAATCCAGGTAAATTTCAAAAATTTAATAGATCGAAATAACCGATTTTTTTGCTTCGTTTAATTACACTTATTACAATTATAATTATTACAATTCTATTACACTTTATTTAATTAATTACGTCTCTTTACACTGCAAATTTTTGTAGGCTGAAAACTCCGATTTCATGTCATTATTAAAAATATTGATGTTAAAACTTTCATGGTCCTCTTCAGAACTGCAAAAACTATGAAAGTTTAGAACAGTAAAACTTTCTCTGTTTATGGTACGTACGTAGATATGTGTTTCAGAGTTGTAAATATGGATATGCAAATACAACATGTTTTTGCAAAACTTGCATAACCAACTTCATTTATCACCACAAAATCTATACTTCACTTATACTGATACCTGTATTAGAACATGCTATGTAATAGATTTTCTAATAAAATTACCATTTCTTAGTGATTTAATAACTAATCTTGACTGCATGCTATCAACCAAACTTTCCATAGTATCACAAAATTGTAATGCTTGTACATCTGATGTAATTCCCTGAATTAGTAATCCAAGAATTGCTTCATTTGTTACTTCAGCAGATGACATATAAAACAATTGGTCCAAAACAACATCAGGTAGCCTAACTAGTTGCTTTATTTTCATAATGTTCTTTATGTGGTCTTGTGGTAGACAGTGATACAATTTTGTATAGTTCTTCTTTAGTACTGCTAAAACTAAAACACATTAAAATACTAACAAAATCTCTACTGATATGCAAATTTAGCTACCAATAATCATTAAGTATGGTAGTACTTCATAGTAGGCATTGACACGAAAAAACATGGTGTCCAACTTTTATGTGCCTCCATAACACGCCTCACAGCATACTTTTCACAAAAAAAATCGACTAAAATCCATTTGTAACACTATAATAACACTGTGCCTTCATTAAACTCTATGAAAATCCTAACGATGCGATCTGTAGAGAGATTTAAAAAATTTGAAATCTACCAGAATTTCGTCTGACTGCCAGCCAGCTGTAAGACCCACTAGTACTAGGAGTATGGCTCCAGATTTTTCACACAACAAAGGAAATTGCGTCCGATTTACGAAACTGCTGTTCTGCTGAAAATTCATCCACTGCACCTTAGTGTTTCTTTTCATCCCTCATTATCTTCCTTTTTCTTCATTAAGTTTATAGAAAGGTGAGAAAACTATGAAACAAGGTGTCGATAAACTTGCACCTTCTGCTTTTACGTCACCAAAACACCCGCATACACATGTGACATAATTAGTAATGCGCCCACCGTTAAATACAATGAACAGAACATTGCTTGTAGTCTTTGACCCACCCACACATTATGATACATACGTAGTTGTTTTAAGTCAAAATTCTTACTGTAACACTATAGGCCAGTCATCTTTTATAAGCTTTGCTACCCGCACAGCACACCCACTTTCAAAACTGAAATAATCCGTATTGTCAGTATTAGCAATGTACAGCTGGTTAAATGGCTTTGTGCTCTTAAATAAATGGCTAACACGGCATTACCTTGCACGTATTTGACAGTAACTTACATTGCGCCTAAGCCCTCAAAGCAAGGCAAAGTCATAGATAGTATATAAAACTTAGTACTGAACAAAAGCTGGGGGCACCTTTAATCCGCTCATGCACTATACTACAAAGCAGTTATAACATACCCATTCGGTTTGTATCTGATTTGTAAACACTCTGCCCTTGGGTGTCGTGGTTTACAAATCAGATACAAACCTCACGGATGTGTTATAACTATTACATAAAGAATTTTGTGTGGAAGGACCAAAGCCGAAAACAGTGCTATATTGCGATTATAGAACCAGAAATGCGTGAACAGTTCTATATCAGGCAGTTATAGAACCAAAAAGCGGAAATGCGTAAACAGTGCTATACGGTACCGCTCTAAGGTAACATAGCACTCGCTCACAACTTACACACTCACCACTCGAATGCTCGATACGCTGAACTCGATCACTCTCGAGCGACTGTACACTCGAGGGTTTACTAACTTGAAGATACTCGCGTTCACACAAAGCTCAAATCACTAGGGATGTTTGCTCGAGATATATTATTAGAACCGTATCCTATGCTTTAAATAGAATAATACTTTGGCATGCGCATAAACAGTGACACGTTTTACAATTTAGTCGCTGTACTGGTCTTAGTGCATCAATTTTGCCGATTCTTCAAGTTGTTAGTGATTAAAATAGGATTAGTTTCATCATTTTATCATTTGTGACTGGCAAAGAAGGCAACACAACAAAAGAACAATGCAAGTAGGTGTATCTTAACATTTTCGAGCAGTATAAAATTATCTATGCGTCAATAGAGCTTGATAGATTAATATTTTATGCGTGTTAGGTTTTACCGCACGTTACATACGTAGTATACGTATCTAAAGGAAACTAAAGTTGATTCATGAAGTTACTCTTCACACTTGAGTACTCGTCGTCTACTTATGCAGCTTTGTCGCTATAAGGCCTGCCACATACATGCAGTACTTACGTAGCTTTATGCTAAATAATGCACTCAAGTTTACTTTGAGTATTCGTCACTTCACATGCTGCGAGCACTTCAGTACACGAAACTCGATCGAGTAATGCTGTTTACTCGACAAAAATTTGCGAGCAAGTGCGACGTTACCTTAGAGCGGTACCGTATCAGGCAGTTATAGAACTGAAAACTGGAAATGTGTGAACAGTGCTATATCAGGTAGTTATAGAATGGGAAATAAAAATGGAAGACTTTATACCTCTCGCTTTCGCTGTATACTGATGGATAAGGCAGTAAACAGTAGAAAACACTGGGAAACATCGATAATAAAGCCGTTCTGGTAAAAGATTGGTAAAGATTGGACGTTTTATGGTGCGGCAAATTTGTAGAGGAAATTCTCTATAATAGTTAAAGCTCTTGCTATACGAAAAATAAAATACTTGGTCTCGATGCTAATATATGCAGCACTCGGCTTCGACTCATGCTATATTAGCCATCTTGGCCTTGCTGCCTCGTGCTTTATTTTTCATATACTGTAGCACTCACGGCAATCCTTAAACCTATACTTATACTACTTTTAAAAAGTTGCATCACTAAAGTACGTATATGACTGTGATTTCAACTTTTAAGGAGCAATTATTTGTGGAGTGAGGAAACCACAGACATGACCGCTATCATTACAAGTGACTAATTGCTTACGTTGTTACGTACTATCCTTGTTTTACAGGATATGCAACAGAATTAATTATGTGCGCTTACTACAATACCAGAGTTCAATGAGCATTGACACATCAGAAATTTGATACAGCAGGAAAGTCAATTTACTGTTTATTTACACTAAATTCTTTTGTGCATGCATACTTAATTTGTGAATGGCATGGTTAATTCAGTAATTGTGATGTCTGTCATAACTACAATACAGCTCGGTTTTAACTTGACACCCGCGTGTACCATACTCGCGTGCTTTCCATTGATTTTTGTGTGTAACTCGCGAGTTGCTCACGTGCCATTTGACACGCGAACGAAATCACACACGAGCGCATGAGAATAATCCAACTTATTCACGAGCAAATTTGGTAAATACGAACCTCGTCACGAGCATAAACAAGAGCCTCAAGACGTCTCTCGACACAAACCTTACTGGTAAGTTATTCGCAATGCACACACACTTCTTAATATATACATGCCTTACGCTTCTAGTAAGGGACAATTTCAACATGGCGAGACTAAGCATGGCAAGGCTAAGAATGGAGTCTAGATAGCCGGCGAATCATTGCCCTTCACAATAATTACTGTCTTACATACCTCTTATTAAATCAGCTGTAGGTATAATATTTGACTCCAAAAATGCAGCTAACAAATGTTGCATGCGTTACTACCATCCCAAAATAATAGAAACTATTCTGAGCACGTGCTACCACTTGTAATAAGCGCCATCGCTGGGGCCCCATACGTGGTATTGTGTCTCTATTAAATAGGTAGCTACGTAGTCCATGATGACCAGCTGTAGTTAAACAGTTTGGACACTTATACTGTGCTAAAACAGCGTATGAGCTGGATTCAGTAGTGACGAGGCACAAGAAGATAAACTACACGCGTGTTAGCTCGTGTGCTATAGAGCACGTAACGAGATACGTGCGTACGTAGCTTGCGAGTAAAGTAGCACGTCATGAGCATATCACTCGTCTGGAGGATCGAATCTCACTACTTCAATTGTGCGCTCATGCGCAACTCGCGAGTTTCATGCCAAATCTCTCGAGTGACTCTACTAGTACACGAGTGCAAATGTCAAGTTTAAATTGAGCTGTACCGTATGTACTGAACTGTCAATACTTTGTATGACATCTGTCAAAAACAAAAAGATTACATACTGATGACTCATCTGTAGCAGACATGTGAAAGATATACGTATAGCAGATACGTTATATTCATGTAATAGCTCTGTGAAATACAGACTTGTAAAAATTCTGTTAGAGATCTAGGTCTGTAACATACATACATATTTGTTACAGACTTATCTTTGTGTATGAGCCGTGATGTCATTAAATACTATTACCATACATTCAATATCAGTCAGTGCTGCATGTAAGGGGGGCAGAGGGGCATTCGCCCCTTCTAGGCTGATTTTTGCCCTCCCTAGGTTATGGAATACAAAACTGTGACTGGATTTTGGAGAACATTTGTCCCCATAGCTGTATTTTCTGGATTCAGCCCTGTCAGTTGATTAACAGCGGTATAACTTACGTACTAGTTTCTTTAGATGGTAAAACATCAACTTGTTTAGTTTGTATACATATATAGCATACTTGCATAAGCGTATGTGACCGGAATTACAACAAATTGATGTACAGTATTACCACCTAAAAACAAGACGTTGTAGACCAATGTTAATCAACAGATATTTTAGCGTATTGTAATTAATGATGTCACAGGTAAGTCACGTGAACAAAGATTCATCACTAAGGAACACACACGTAGCAACGCATACAAATTTAATTCTTTTGTTTAAACCGTTGTTATACTCCAGTACTTTAGTAATATAACTTTTTAAAAGTAATAAAGTTGTTTTTAGCCAAAATTCTTACTGTAACACTATACACACATACGGTACAGCTCAATTTAAACTTGACAAGGCACGCGTGTGGCATGTACTCGACACGACACGTTTTTCATTTCACATGCATGCAGGAATGCATGTGCTCGCAAGATCAATGACATAGAAACTCTCGTGCAGAGTACTCGTGTACGCACTAGACGTGCGGCAGAAGCACGCGTGCATGTCAGGTACGTACACGCCAAATCTGGCCTGCGTGCACCTTGGCGTGTATACGAATTGTAAGCAGAGCATAACGGTATAAACTCTATGAACATGTACTTGACCTAAGGCGTGATTCCCATCAAGACACAAGACGCAAAAACAATTTCTTACTGTAAAGCTAAACCCTATAAATTATATTTGGGGGTGTGTCTTTTACCGATTATCATCGGTAATTCTCGGATAAAAAATTCCAATGTGACAAATTAATGCCGATATCCTAAACGGGTTGTATATAGCTAACTGACAATGTGAACACATTTGTAGCTATCGCTATATATACAGTTTAGTTACTTTTCAAAGTTGCAGATAGCTTTTGCGCTGTACAATACTCGATCTTGTCCACTCATGACACGAAGATATCCTAGCATATTCGGTATGAACATGCCTTCATTAGAACCTTCGAGCGATACTCATTACAACAGATAAAGAAGCTGATCAGCTGCAAAACAGTTGCATTTCATTGCCTACAGCTACTGTACCTGTAGTTACACGACACGTGTAGTGTGGCAAACCAAGTGCGAGCTCGTGACGTACATTTCTTGTGTGTCGCGTGTGTTCACTGGCCCGCATGCGCATGCCAAAATTGTGTGCAACAGTGCGTGCACATGCCAGTTTTTGAAGTTTTACATGCGTTAAAAGTGCAAGCACACGCGTGTGTAAAATTTAAACTGAGCTGTATCGTAGGTCGGTCTTCTTTTATGAGCTCTGCAACCTGCACGGCATGCCCACTTTTAAAACTGAAGCATTTTGTTTTGTTGCTAATGAACAGCTGGTTAAATGGTTTTTACTGTGAAATGAATGGCTAACACGCCATTACCTTGCTCTTCTTTGGCAGTAACTCACGACATGCTTCGTTGCTAAGGCCCCACCCATTAATAATATTGATAGCAAGTGTCATATAAAGAAACTGAAAAGCAGTAGAACTTGCTTGGTTGTTTAATCAGGCTTCATTTCACATGAATGGTCTTTAATAGCCTGGGGGCAGACACACATATCGACGTCCACACAACAACACTTTCAAGAAACCAGGCGCACTCCTGGATTAAAAACCGACCATACTGTCACATTTTGGATTTAGAGAATATCAATTGGAAATAATCAAGATACTCACTGATGCTTTATAGCAACCACGCCAGATTTGCACCACAAATAGAATAATCTTATAGTTAGCATAATACGTATGCACTAAGTTGACAGCTAAGTAGTTGAAATTGCTGGTTTTTGAGAGGCTGGATAGTGCAGTGGATGGAGGGTGGGTGTGTCCAGCAGCTAGAGAGCACAGACAGCCACAAAAGTAGCTAAGGAAACAAGGAATAAGATTATGCACAAGAGAACACTTACGTATGTATATTGATATAAGAAAATGTGCATACGTACATACGTATAATAGTTTCATCCCCGCTAAATCATAGCTACTAATGAGCAAAAGTAGGGACTGATCTACGTACATTACATACGTATAATAAATCATCAAACACCAGAGTTCCCTTACTTTTTGTATCACTGAGAGATCAATTTTTACATTTTGAAATTAATTTAATAAGGAAACAACTAAGTATGTATATACGTAACTACATATGTAACTACTATAATTATGCTTTCATGACTTGTATAGCTGCTACTAATGTACCTTTAGAATTGGAATCTAAAGAAATAATCGTGTGTTGATACAAATGAAATCCTACAGTAAAATACATACGTAACACACAAACACACATGACAATATAAAATATGTTTGCAAAAGTGCACATACGTACGTACGCATAACACCTATTAAACATTACGTATATAATAATTTTACATGTTTTGCTAAATAATAAAACTTGAGACAGCCCTGATTAATTATATTTACATAGCACAAAAACACTACCAACATCTCCCATAATAAGGACTGCATAATTACATTCCCATATAGGGTCCCACTACGTCACAAGCAAAACCGTTTGAATTTTCACATGAAGCAAACTAACCCCTAGCATATATACAGTAATCAGCATCATAAATCATTACATAAAATTCTTACATATTAAAATCAGTAGGCATTAAAATCCAAAACATACGGAAGGGTGCAGAACAAGGTTATCATTTTATGATCATAATACGTTGTGATTACAATCATAAGTTGCAATTACAGGTTGTGATTACACTGTAATTTTGCTGTAAATATGGATGTATATTGTAATTACGTATCGTAATTATGGATATTAGCTAATCACAGTGTAATTTCATTTACCAGACTCTACGTATACGGTCGTGGTTGTGATACTTACAATGCAGGCAGGTAACTTGTAATAGTGTGAGGTGCAGCTGAGCACTACGGTACAGCGTGATTTAAACTTTAAGAAAAATCGCGTGCCCAATTGCACACACACTACAAGAACAGCAAAAAATTTGTAGCGTATTTGCGAGTGCATGAGAAATTGATAATGTCCCAACTGCTCACGGAGAGTAAAAAACTCGTTGTGAGTCTAAACAAGCTTGTGCACTCGACACGTGGTGTCTACTCGAGTATAGTACAGACGCATGTAAATACGTACGCAGCAACGTATGTATGTACCTTGAAACTGGCCGGGAGGGTTACCTGCAAGTTCAATTTCTTTAAGATAAGGTGCTACGCGTCATTCCATTATCTCTGGTTAAGAACAAAAATGTATATCGCATGTGTACGTGATTCTAATAATTTTATGCGAGATTTTAACACGTGTTTGTCAGCAGGCGCGTTTATTTGACAGACACGAAGACTGACAGGATCCATTGAAATAAAGGTAACAATGTTATTGTGTTAGCTTTTTAGCCTTCACATCTTTAAATCGCTTGCTTACGCATACTGAATGCACATGTGTCCTTTGTCCTATAGTGCGCTCGTGTGGTGCAGCTTACAGGTTACTCGTGGCGATCACGAAGATAATGTGCGTGTACTGCACACAAATTTCTCATGCAGTTCAGTACAAACACATGAGTTTATTAAAAAATACTCGAGTAGAGTTACAAATACACGCGTGTTACCCACTCACATGTTTAAAGTTTAAATCGAGCTGTACCATATTACAGTTTCCTGCCTGCATTACGAGTGCTATTAATTCCGAATACTACAGCAAACCATACTGTTACAAATTAATCTACGTAATACATTACTTTAGTGTCAAGATTTGTGTAGTTTATTTATTATGCTAGAGGAAGAGGTGGGATCATATAGCACATGAAATAAAACAAAATATTAGAAGCAACCTTGTTGGCAACAGTGCTTGTACCAACATGTTTGTTAGTGGCCATACTTTTGATTTATTGAATATCGTGAGGAATGTTGTCTGAAAGTATGCATTGCTACATAGTAACTGAAATCCCGGGGACTTGTCAGTCCATCCATTATTAAGTGGAGAAAGAAGAAAAGCCAAGAGCAAAGCTGGTTGAGCAGAGGAGAAAAGGGAGCAGAGAATGATTCAGAAAGCAACTCGATTTATACAGTTATCAATTAGCCAATTACTGGTGTATTACAGTTTCTGTTTAAGGTAACAATAGATGTAATATCTTTCCTATTGGCTATTTTACGCATGTACGTATATTTCAATATAATACACATGAGCTTTATTAGAAGTTTACTGTGTAAAGTGAAATACATATATAATACTGGAAATGTTATTTGCAGGCAGCGAAGAGTAACATAGCATAATGAAAACTTTGCATCGATAGTGGCTACTGTAATGATATGGATATTAATATATCGCTTACTTGATTATTTGTTGTATAAAAGCTTCATTGGCTTCATGTGGTTATTATTAACAATATTAATAATAATCGCTCTGATACAATTATAAATGCAGCTACATACGTATGCATGTAGTTACAAGCGCAGCACTTAGTACGTATGTAGGTACAACTGCAGTAATTTACTGGCGGTTTAGACTAGAGATGCACCGATATTAATATCGGTATCGGTATCGGTACCGATATCGGCAATATCAGATATCGGTAAAATTCAATAGACTTACCGATATTATATTGGTATCGATATCGGTACTGATATCGGTAATATCGGTACTAATATCGGTAATATTAGCATAAGGTAAAAGCTTTATTGACCAATAAGTTTCATAAATGCATGTGTCTACTAGTGATCTAGACATGTTCCAGCAGCAAATTGAAACTATCTGTGTAAATATTGTAGTGAGAGAATGTTCCAAGTATGGAAACTAATTAATTGATGAATTAAAATATATCGGTATTTAATATCGAAATCGGTGATTTTCTTAGCCAGTATATCGGTTATCGGAATATCGGTTATTTTGCATATCGGTGCACCTCTAGTTTAGACTACTGGTACAGTTATAAAGTCATTTGAAGACATGACACATTATAACAATTAATCAAATACGTAAGTGAGTAGACTGTAAGCTGATTATAGACTTACGTACATTAGCATGTTATGTAGTGAATACTTGTATATCTGATGACTTGCCGAATTTCACACTTGCATACTAGACAAAGCGGCATGTACTCGACACGACACGTTTTTAATTTTCCACGTGTGCAGGCATGCGTGCGCTCGCAAGATTGATGACGTGGAAACTCTCATGCAGAGTACTCGTGTACGCACTAGACGTGTGGCAGAAGCACACGTGCATGTCAGGTATGTACATGCCAAATCTGGTTTGCGTGTACCTTGGCATGTATATGAATTGTAAGCCGAGCATAACGGTATAAACTCTATGAACAGGTTCTTGACCGAAGGCGTGATTTCCATCGAGACACAAGACGCAAAAATGCTGCTAAACAATTTCTTACTGTAAAGCTAAAGCCTATAGATTATATTTTGGGGTGTGTCTTTTATCAATTATCATCGGTAATTCTCGGATAAATTCCAATGAGACAAATTAATGCCGATATCCTAAATGTGTTGTATATAGCTAACTGACAACGTGAACACATTAGTAGCTATCGCTCACTATATACACAGTTTAGTTACTTTTCAAAGTTGCAGATAGCTTTTGCACTGTACAATACTTGATCTTGTCCACTCATGACACAAAGATATCCTAGCATATTCTGTATGAACACGCCCCTTCATTAGGACTTTCGAGCGATACTAATTACAACAGATAAAGAAGCTGATCAGCTGTAAAACAGTTGCATTTCATTGCCTACAGCTACTGTACCTGTAGTTACACCACATGTGTAGTGTGGCAAACCAAGTGCAAGCTCATGACGTGCATTTCTCATGTGTCGCGTGTGTTCACTGGCCCGCTTGCGCACACCAAAATTGCTTGCAACAGTGCATGCACAAACCAGTTTTTGAAGTTTTACATGCGTTAAATGTGCAAGCACACGCGTGTGCCTGCACGCGTGTGTAAAGTTTAAATTGAGCTGTACTGTAAGTACAAAATAGGTAAGGTACGTTTACGTGAGTATGTATACGTACGTCATTACGATTGTATGATACGTACAAAAAATTTACATATTCTTCAGTGTAGATGATGGCCATGCGCCAGCGACTAAGAGACAATTTAAAGGCTATCAAAGAGCATAACAGTTTATGTAATTCTATTTGTATTCCTGAATCTTAGTTTTTAGTATACGAGTACGCAACACTATGGGTACATCTAGCGTAGAGCAAATTACCATTTGTGCTAGCTACATACATACGTACGTAGTAGCTAAACTGTTATACTAACATGATAATGCCAGCTACGTAGCTATATACAGTTACGATGACTGATGCAAGAAGTCATTATACGGTGCTGTTCAGATGCAATGTGACAACCTCCCACAATGTATTAACCGATCTGAGCTACACAGAAAGGTTTGACTAAAAAATTTATATTCATCATTAGTATAAATTTATAATTATGCACGAAATTCTACTGTCTTACAGGTGATTCTCTACAGTTCATCCTAAAGCCAGACAAGCATGCACCCGGCCGCTATCCATTCAAGATTCCTTTTGCTGATATAGCCAGCTAACTTGCTTTTTATAAACATTTGCAAATCACTGTATATTACAATGTACTAAAATATTGTATTGGTATACGTACAGTACCGCTCACTTTAAACTTGACGACACACACGTGCAGCAACTGCACGGCTCGACACATTTTCAAAAATGCCTGCAACATTTTCCGCGTGCGCACGACAGACCTATGATGTATTACCATTGGAAATTGCACGCGTGCATGCACGAGACGTTCATTTTGTTGGCGTGTGTAGCTTGAACTGCACGCGTGCACACACGAGACGTTCATTTTGTTGGCGTGTGTAGCTGGAACTGCACACGTGCACGCACGAGACGTTCATTTTGTTGGCGTGTGTAGCTTTAACTGCACGCGTGCCTCGACGCGTGCATATTATGCATGAGTGCAAAGTTCAGTGCACGAAAAGAACACTCATGCATTAACTGTTTGCACGAACTGCACTCGTGCATTTATACACGTATATGACTCTCGAAACTTACCATACTCTGTACACAGTAGATTTCGCGTGTTCCATTATTGTCCTTGCTATACACGAGTATAGTTCACACCATAGTTACTACATTATGGAAAATTATAGTATCTTCAATTTTGAGTAAATAACAAAAATTTACGGCGAGTTACGGAATTACACAAGTGGACACGTGTATCCTAATACTTTGAGTCACCATTCAGTCGTGTTGCACATCTATCCTGCACTGCTGCGTTGCTGTTAAGATTATGGTATATCCAAGGTTAGCACCCTCTTCCTCGTCTCTAGACTCATCCTCGCCATTTTTAAGAAATGAATTTCCGGTAAGTATGGTTTTAATATACGGCAAAGGCACGTGATCAGTGGGTTCAATCAGCTGACTGGTCAGTTGTCTGATAATGCTGTCAGGTGCCGTTGTACTGTAGGATTTGTAGTATTGTGACGTGAACCAGCTGCATTTCCTATGCCAATATACTGTACGTGCATGTGTAATGATAAAACGTGTGCACGTAACGAGCATATTAGTTTGGTGCATGTCTAGAGTGTCACACGTGTTAGATGGCAAAACGTACACATGTAGCGGGCATATTTGTGTCGTGCATGCCTAGTGTTCCGTGTGCATTTGTGCGCACACCAAATTCGCATGCAGCACTGATGATACACGCCAAATTATTCACTTTTACACACATTAAACGTGTGTATGCACGCGTGTACACATACACGTGTGTCAAATTTAAAGTGAGCGGTACTGTAGCTATCCTACAATGCTACATCACCTGCATAGAGTTCAAGTTCAACTCATCGTCGCTGAAGAACAACAACAACACTTACAACAGCCGTCACAACAGAAAACAAGCTAGAAACTAACCTGCATTATACATAAAAGGCCTAAACTACTGTAAATTTAGCAAACTACAACTATGCTGCCTAAAAATTCCATTTCTAAAACTAATTAATCCAGTCAATCAAAATTTACTAAGAGAAATGTGCATTAATTGGAACGACATTGTTTTATTATTATTCTATCATAGATCCGTGGTTTGCTAGAGGCTTTAGATATAATAAAATTATTGCGAAGTCTATAGGTAAGCATTTTATTATACATTCGTGTCTTTAATGTGCAAGGCGATAATAGTCTAGTAGCATGTATTGGTATTCAGTTGGTTTGTAAGACTAGCTATACGTAGTATGGAGTTATACTATCTACTATCTACGTACAGTACATGCATGTAATTACAGTGTGAAAACTTAGTACTACATATACAACTACAAATCAAATCGTAGCTAGCTACAATACAAAACAAATTGTACTACACAAAATTACAAATTGTATTAAAGAAAACTACAATAGCAATTACACAAAAACATACACTACAAAACGTTACCTTTTTTGCAGCGTATCAGCCGTAGCATGTTTATCCACCCCGAGTCTTATTATGATTGGTTAAACGGATTCTATAGGTTTCTATGTCCTATATAACAACAGTTACAGCGGTTTCGAATCAATGCTAATGGTGGGCGTGACCTTAGTAGCAAAGCATGTCGTTAACAACTGTCGCAAAGGAGTAAGTTACTGCCATATTAGGTGTTATCTTTGCTATAACAGGTGTTTTAATGGTTGTACTCTAATAAAAAGACGATATATTCTGGATTAGAGAGCTTGTGCTGCCTGGTTTTCTGCAAAGGTAAAACAAACAAGTTGATGTTCTACCATCTAAAAACCAGGCGATGTGTACGTATGTAAGTTAAACCACTGTTAATCAACTGCTATTCAGTGTATTGTAAAAGTAATTAATGATGTCACGAGTAAGTCATGTGAGCAAAGACTCGTCACTAAGGGGCACATAGCAACGCATACAAATTTAATCTTTTGTTTAAACCGGCTTTATACTCCAGTACTTTAATGATAAATCTTTTTAAAAGTAGTACAAAGTTGTTTTAAGCCGAAACTCTTACTGTAACACTATAGACTACGTAGTTTTGTATTATAAGCTCCGCAACCCGTACGGCACGTCCGCTTTCAAAACTGAAAAGCTCCGTCTTGTTTGTAATGTACAGCTGTTCAAACAGCTTTTACTGTGTAATGAACGGCTAACACTGCATTACGTACGTACGTACCTTGTTCTTATTCGGCAGTACTTCACGACGCACTTCGTTACTAAGGCCCCGCCTAGGTCCGGCACATGCCTGGTTACTTGAAATTGTTTTAGTCTACAAAGTTGGTATGCGTGTGAGTGTGTATGTGTGTGTGTGTGGGTGTGGGTGTCCGCCACCATGCTATTAAAAACCATTCACGTGAAATTAAGGCTGAACAACCGATCAAACAAGTCCTACTGCTTTTTAGTTTCTTTATATGACGCTTGCCATCTATATTACTGATAGGCAGGGCCTTAGTAACAAAGCGCATTATGAATTACTGATAGATAAGAGCAAGGTAATGCTGTATTAGCCGTTCATTTCACAGTAAAAGCCGTTTAACCAACTGTACATTACTAACAAGACAGAGCACTTCAGTTTTAAAAGTGGGTATGCCATTTGGTTTGCAGAGTTTATAAAAGAAGAGTGTTACAGTTATAATTTCAGCTTTATACTACTTTTAACAAGTTTTATCATTAAAGTACTAGAGTATAAATAAATTTGCATGCATTTCTATGTGCTACTTAATGATGAGCCTTTGTTCATGTGACTTACTTGTGACATCATTGATTACTTTTTAATAGCAGTTAATTAACAGCGGTTTAACTTATACTGGATTTTAGATGGCAAAACATCAACTTGTTTTTACTTGTATTCAAATCATTTGAATGCTGTGATTACAAACACAAAACATTAACTCTGTTTTGACTCCTACCATAGTGATAATTAAATTATCACAAATCCAGTAGTATTCACTTACTTTGTGACAGTGACAGTGAGTCATTTTGCTGTTCACTTGAGTGAGTACTGGTAGCAACTCCTGTACTGACAGGTAAATGAATGCTTTGCTGAACTTCTATAAGAAAAAATATAATGGTAAACAATTTATGCAATTATAATAATAATAAAATTAATTTCAATTAATTAATTAGTGTGGCAAAATGAAAAGTGCAAGCTCCTTAATAATGCTACCAAATGAAATGATGTTGTTACAAAGGGAAATTAAAACAACTTGTTCTAAAAATGTTGTGTACATAAGTTACTGTTATTCACTGTACTGTTATTCAACCACTATTAGAACTTGTTTAACTGTTTATTCACGTGAATAGTTTCTGGGGGCAGACACACAAGCAGACATGCACCCATGCACCCATACACACACACACACACGCACGCACGCATACCGACTTACTGGAAAAAAGCAAGTTGATGTATTACCATCTAAAAACCAGGCATTGTGTAATGTTAATCAATTTACTGTAATACATAGTAATTAATTACATCATGGGTAAGTCATGTTACCAAACACTAATCACTAAGGAACACATAGCAATGCATACAAATTTAATTATTTTGTTTAAACCGGCTCTATACTCCAGTACCTTAATGATAAAACTTTTAAAAGTAGTACAAAGTTGTATTAAGCCAAAATTCTAACTGTATCACTATAGGCTACTCTTGTTTTATAAGCTCCACAACACGCATGGCACTCCCACTTTTAAAATTGAAGCGCTCCATCTTGTCAGTAATATACAGCTGGTTAAATGGCTTTTTACTGTGAAATGAATGGTTAACACGGCATAACCTTGCTCTACTCTAGCAGTAACTCATGATGAGCTTTGTTACTAAGGCCCCACCCATCAATAGCAAGTGCCATATAAAGAAACTGAAAAGCAGTAGGACTTGTTTGATTGGTTATTCAGCCTTAATTTCAAGTGTATAAGTTTTAATAGCCTGGGGGTGGACACACACACTCACACTCACACACACATACACATACCCACTTCATGGATGAAGAAACAAGGCACACGCCAGCCTTCGGACGGCGCTAAAAACCAGGCATGCGCCGGCTGGTGTGTGTCTGGTTAAACAAGGGGAGAGACTGTTTCATTGCTGAGACCCCCAACTTCTTCAAATGGTGCAGTTAATATAAACAAGTTGATGTTCTACCATCTAAAAACCAGGCGATGTGTAAGTTAAACCACTGTTAATCAACTGCTATTCAGTGTATTGTAATAGTAATTAATGATGTCACGAGTAAGTCATGTGAGCAAAGACTCATCACTAAGGAGCACATAGCAACGCATACAAATTTAATTCTTTTGTTTAAACCAGCTTTATACTCCTGTACTTTAGTGATAAAACTTTTTAGAAGTAGTACAAAGTTGTTTTAAGCCGAAATTCTTACTGTAACACTATAGGCTAGTCTTGTATTATAAGCTCGCAACCCGCACGGCACGCCCACTTTCAAAACTGAAGCGCTCTGTCTTGTTACTAATGTACAGCTGTTCAAACGGCTTTTACTATGGAATGAACGACTAACACTGCATTACCTTGTTCTTATTCGGCAGTTATTCACGACACGCTTCGTTACTAAGGCCCCGCCCATCAGTAATATCATTAGCAAGTGTCATACAAAAGTAGAAGGACTTATTTGATTGGTTATTCAGGCTTCATTTCACGTGAATAGTTTCTAATAGCCTGGGGGGCGGACACACACGCAAACAAACACACACACACGCATACTGACGTTTTCACGAAAACGATTTCAAAAAACCAGGCGCGCGCCTGGTTTAAAAAGAAATCACTATAACAGCCTGTAGCTACATACTGTAATTACCAAGGTGTTCAAGCTATAATCCAATATGTGTTACAGTTTACACAGTAAACATCTAATATAGCTTGTGTGTAATACTACAATAAATAGCCAATAGGATAGCTATTACACTTGTTCGTTACCTTGCTCAAACAAAAAGTATAATACGCTTGTAATCATAGATGATACACGCTTAATATGGATAAGTAACATGCTTAACAACATGCACATGCGTTGTCGGCAATCCTCCTTATGGTTGACAGCGGCAAACAAACTCGAAATCCAATATAGTCATGATATGAAAAGACCAGGGAAGTTTTAATGCACTGTATGTATACTAAAAAACACTCGTGTAAACAAAGATTTGATATTTCTCTTCTCGCTATTTCATAAAAAAACTACACAAAGTTAGCATAGCCTCAAGGAATAAAACTTTTGTGTAGTTTTTTCAGACAGTTCGACCGTTTTTAAGCTTTGCAAGACGTCGTAAATGGTTCCACTATATATTGGAAGTGCATTAGAACTACGTATTGCCAAAACACAATGAACAACCGGTGACTTTTTCAGCAGGTTTATGTCTCACGTGCAGCGACACCACCCATAACGAGGATTGTTGAATGATTTCTAGTTATCCATATTAAGCATGTATTATGTATGCTGTAATTGGCTAATTGGTTAACATTACATATTGCAAATTGCTGCCACTGGATAGTAATTGGATTTGCTTTCAGCTCCCTTTTAATCTCTCATCTGTTCAACAGGCCTGTACTAACTGCTTTGCTTCTTGTTCCACTAATTAATGAACAGCCCAACAAGCTCCTGGGATATCAATTACTAGTAATTACAGGCAGAAACGGCACTCCTAGCGATATTCAGTTACTCAAAGCATAGCCACTGCACATGGATACTACACACAGTTGCCAACGCTTCTAATACGTATGTATTTTGTTTTGTGGCATGTGATACATGACCACACCAGCACTCTAAAGAAACTACACTACAACATACGTATTAGATTAATTTGTAACAATATGGGTTGCTGTAGTATTTGGAATTAAATGCACTCATATAAAATGCAGGCAGAAAATTGTAATAGTGCTAGGCTGTGCCTCACACTATTACAAGTTTTCTGCCTGCATTACTACGTACAGCAACCCATACTATTACATATACATAAAGAATTTTACATGGGAGGATCAAAGCCGAAAACAGTGCTATATTGCAGTTATAAGGCAGTTACAAGGCAGTTATAGAACCGGAAACGCATGAACAGTGCTATATTGGGTAGTTATAGAACGGGAAATAAAATGAAAGACTTTATACCTCTTGTTTTCGCTATATATGTTGATGGACAAGGCAGTAAACAGTAGGAAACACTGGAATACATCGATGATAAAGCCCTTCTGCTGAAAGATTGGTAAGGTTGGACGTTTTATAATAGCGCACAAATTTGTAGAGGAAATTCTCTATAACAGTTAAAAGCATTGCCTTGCTCGTGCTATATGAAAAATATAGCACTCGGCACTCGGCCTTGATGCTAACATAGCACTCGGCTTCGCCTTGTGCTATATTAACCATCTCGGCCTCTTTGCCTCGCGCTTTATTTTTCATATAGCACTCACAGCAATGCTTTAACCCTTACATATAGTTTAAAACTATTGTTGTTTTATATAGAATACGGTACAGCTCGATATAAACTTTAAGAAAACTCTTGTGTGTAATGACATACATACCATACAAACATTGAAAGACTCACAACGTGTTTGCGAGTGCACAAGAAACTAATGATGTATTGGTTGCTCGTGGAAAGTAAAAATAATCATTATGAGTCGAGATAAACTCGTAAGTTGTAACGTGAGTGCACTCGAAAGGCATGCCAGTAGACTACAGCATACTCAACATGGGGTGTCCACTTTCCGTCTATACACACGCAGGCAAGTACTGTGGCTCATACCTGGGAAAGTTGCCTGTACTGTGTGCGAACAATAACAAATTCACTAATCTAATATTTTAAATGCGACCAACTGTGTAACCACGTAGAAGGCGTTGTTATTTTACGTACGTATCAGTACCAAAAGGTAAGAATGTTTTGTGCTTGTACGTACATATTACTGGTGTTGATTTTGGTTTTGTGAATGCACGAAAGTTTAATACATATACGTACTGTATAGAGGGAAATTTTGGCAGGGGGAACGTCAGCAAATTTGGCAAATGACCATAAATTCACCAAAGTTCCCCAGCCAAAATTTATGCTTTCATAAAATTTGTGACCAGGCCTGCGAAAATCAACCATCTAGTCACACAAAAATCACCTAGTTTTTTCAAATATTTCTTGCCATAACTTATGCTCTATTTTACACTACCAAACTAAATTTTTACCATAAATGCAGAAATTAATGGGGAATCTTTCAAAATGAAAATACTCCTTTTAGAACACATGAGTATCTAACTAGGTGTAATTTGCATTCACATGGTTGATTTTCACAGGCCCAGTCACATTTGTTGAGTGAATGTTGATTTTGAAGTATGAAGTTCGCATGCTTGACTGGGGATGCATGAATTTCACCGGATAAAGACTAGCCACAGTAGCTCAGTATATATAGCAAGAAAATTGCTTGTTGCTACGCCTTTTTTTTTGTGAAAGGCTCTGTTGCTTGAAATATCTTTAACGAAGGAGATATACATAGCTATATACGTATATAGCTACACAGCTAAGAACCTTTATTATAACTTGCATGGGAGTAAGATTGCTATATTAAACACAGCTAGCAAAAATCTTGTGGGATACACCCACTTTATGCAAGGCTGTACTTGTATTTTAAATGATCGAGTTGTTAGCTAAAGTCTTACATGAAAAACTCTGGCTGGAGCTTCTTTCACTGCTATGTACATAGCTACTGGGTTATACATGCACAGCCTAGCAAAGTCTTGCATGCATGGCTATAGCTAACTGGAGCTAGTCCGCCTTTTGCACAACTCTTGCTTTAACGTAATTTATCTTTTGTTTAGAAAAATGGATAAATTCGCCAAAGTTTATTTCACCAAATACATATGTTTTTGAAATGAATCCACCAAAGTTTTCCCCTGCCAAAGTTTCCCTCTATACAGTATTCCACTCAGCCTCGCCAGTTAATCACTTACGTACATTCACACATGTGAGTAAAGGTTAAATTGAGCTGTACCGTACCATGGTCTTTAAACAAGGGGCACATGCTGGTGCACATGCCAGCAATCCTGAATTCTTGATTTTATCTGGGAAGTTGGTATGGATGCTGTTTATGTGCCCCCCAGGCTATTACAAAACATTCACATGAAATTAGTCTGTAGGGACAGCGGTGTCCCCAAAGTCCGAATAACCAATCAAACAAGTTATGCTTTTCAGTTTTTTATCATTACACTCTCCTACTAGGGACATTTCCTTATATGACACTTGATATAAGTATTACTGATTGGCATGGCCTTAGTAACAAAGACACATCACAAGTTACTGTAAAAGAAGAGTAAGGTAGCCTTTCATTTCACAGCAAAGCATGTTTAACCAGCTGTTCTTTACTAACAAGACAGAGGGCTTCAGTTATAAAGTGGGCGTGCCATGCAGGTAGCAAAGCTTATAAAAGAAAACGCGCCTAGTGTTACAATAAGAATTTCAGCTTGAAACAACTTTATACGTACTAGGACTGAAACAAATGTATAGAATATTCGGTATTCGTTTGTTAATTTTTATTCTCACATAGTCGTTTAGACTATGATATAGTGAATTTGCAGGGTTACTAAATCACTTAGTCACCTGCATGTTCACTTAGTCACCTACACGTATTTACTTAGTGTCCTGTGCCCTCAGGTACGACCGACCGTCAAATAATTTAGACTACACTTTCATGTACGTACAAACCAATCTTCCATTCTTACTAGATACATAAATGGTACTGATGGTAGCGTGACAATCTTAATTTCGCTGTTTGTAAGTCTTCTTCAGCTTATTTGCTAGTGAATATGTTAAGCGCGTCAACATCATCACAAATACACTAGTACTAGTTGCCAAGTGGGTACCATGGAAAGTTCAAAAGCTCTTTGCTCAGGAAATCGATAACTAGCTCTTCCACGGTTATTATGCTGTTTGAAGGTATTGTCATGTGATTCTTGTTCAGTGTAATCTAAATAAGTTAGACACTGTGACCTATGGGAACTAAGCGATTTAGTAACCCTTACGCCCTTAGTAACGTCCTTTCTTTGCTTGGGCGCCACAGCCTCAGGCTTTTGGATTACTAAATCGCTTAGTTCTTTTGGTCTTAGCATCTAACTATTATTTAGTCAACAATTGCTAATTATACATTGTGCTCCCATTATGACAGTTCAAATTACGTAAGTATGTACATAATTATATCAGCTAAACAGAATTTTCATGCTTCTTATAGCTGCTTAATAAAACATATGAAGACAACGATCACATTTTTGATAACAATAACATCCTTTTCCTACCAATCTTACCACTGAACATATTGAAACTTAGAGCATTCTTCATTCTTTGTGCTAAAGAATATATTCGTTTATTCGTTCATTAATGCAAAGAATATTCGAATATCTAAATTCAGATTTGTTTCACCCCTAACACGTACTACGTACTTTTAAAAGATTTTTATCACTAAATACTGGAGTATGAAGCCAGCTTAAGGGAAGTCAGTTTGCATGCTTGTTTGTGTGTCCGCCTCCCAGGCTATTAAAATAAATTCACGTGAATGAAGCCTGAACAACCAATCAAACAAGTCCTACTACTTTTCAGTTTCTTTATATGACACTTGCTATCAATATAACCAATGGGCGTGGCCTTAGTAACGAACTACGTTGTGAGTTACTGCCTAGGTAATGCTGTGTTAGCCATTTATTTCACAGTAAAAGCCGTCAAACCAACTGTACAGTACTAACAAGACGGAGTGCTTCAGTTTTAAAAGTGGGCGTGCAAAGCTTATAAAGAACAACCAGCCTATAATGTTATATGTACGTATGTAGTTAGTAGTTTCACTTTCAAGCGATTGCACTCGTACTAGCGGGTGATTGCACTCACACATGTGCGCAATTGCGACATTGCATTAAATCTGTACCAAGTACTAAGTATCTGGACGTGTTGTATCTCTAACACTACTAAATACAGTAAGCCTATCGATTTGCTATAAGCTAGCTATATAATTTACATACGCTAGTAATTAGGGTTGGGCGATATCAACAATACCTTCTTATGGTATACCTTGATAATCAATACCTCGGTATGACTAAAATACCTTGGCATGACTAAAATATTGATAAATGTAAATATATGATTTTACTGCACACAACAACTGATGTACTGATATGTTTGAATGACATAATGACATGTTTCACACAAATGCATCACATTCATGTATTATTTTACTATCAAATAAGGTGTAAATTCCCAACATCAATTATATTTCAATAATAATAAATTCAAAATACAGTATATCTACGTAAATACACAATAAATTACTTAAATATATGAATAAATACTAAAATAATACCTAAATACGGTATTCGGTATTAAAAATCCTAGTCGGTATCAAAGTGATATCGCGGTATGACTAAAAAGTCGGTATATTGCCCAACCCTAGCTGTAATTTTGTTGCACAAAATTATGTTCCTGGCTTCAATGCCTAACTATTAATTACCGCTAGGTGATTAACCTAAATAATTACTGTATTTGGTTGTACGTCATCGTTGCTAGTAATAATAAATAACAACAATAATTACATAACCAATTATAAAGGATAATAATCTCATAAATAATTAATTAATTAATTCATACTCAAAATCTACAAGGAGTATCTTTATGGGAATACCACCTAATAATAATAATAATAATAATACATATTATTGTATTTTTCGTGGGCGGATCAAAGGGTTTAACAGCGCTATATATGCCATAAAGTGTCAGCAGGTAGTTATAGAACTGTGGTTGGATGAAAAGTGTCAATGAGCTACCATTCTATAACTACTCTATCATTCTATAACTACCCAACCACAGTGCTATAACTACCAATGAAAACCATTCATTTGTGTTTTATTCACACATCAGAGTGTAAAATACAATAAAACACTTAAAGCACTACTGCTTCATTTGTATGAAATATACAGCTCTTGGTGAGGGTATCGTGACAAATATAGCACTCGGCTTCGCCTCGTACTATATTTGCCACTCGACTCTCACCTCAGGCTGTATATTTCATACAAACTGGCGGCAGTGTTTTAAGTAATACATAATAGCTACGTACGTACTTACCAGATCTTAGTATATTTATCACAGTCTTCAGGTCATGCAATGAAGAAATCTTCTCCAGATGATCACACAGATCAAGCAATTCTTCTCTACACCTCATCCTCTCAATCAAACAATCCAGTATTATCTTATTAGCAATAGTAGAGTTACCACTACTCAAAATAGCATAAATCTGTTCATCACTAATGTAATTCACTAATTTTCCAACAGTCAGTTCATAGTCATCAGGCATTAAGTGTAATATAGTGCGATAATGAGCTTTGAGTTCAGCGAAATCTGTTATACATATCAATAGATACTGATAAATTACGTACCTTAACCTTAAGGTTACCATTTCTTAATGAGTATTAAATTTAGCTTATTGTATAAAATCGTTGATTCTATTTGAATGTAAACTGCTAAAAAATTATATTGAATGAAAAAGATAACACATTCTTAAAGCTTGAAATTTGTTAAATTAATATATTCAATAATACTAAACCTATATAAGTATAATAATTATGCATGTACGTACATACTAAACTGTACTATGTATAGCTGGTGTACTACGTGTACTACGATGTGTTACCTTACATGTACATACGTAGTAATACATAGTACTATGAATGTACGTATTAATTTTTGTGTTATGTACAAAATGATTTTTAGTGATAATGCTTAGGTACCTAACATACATAGTTCAAAAGCATTTATTAAACTGAAAACTCACAATTAGATACGTATGAATGCATAACTTTTCAATTACGTACATATACAGTATTTTATAGTTGTAGAGAAACAGTGATAATCCTTCCTCCAAAAATAAAGGTATTGTTTACCTTTGCAAATTTGCAATTTTTGAGGCAGTTCATGTTCTACTGAAGACTTTGGTGACAGTTCTACTGAAGACATTGGTGACATCAAACCTGCAGAAAATAATATTAGACATATCAATTCCTATGGAAGAATGTACTGTATAGTGGCAGGGGAAAAGTTTGGCAAATTGTCCGTGATTCGCCAAACTAAACCATCCAAATTTTGCTTATAATAATTACCTTATGGCTGAATATACCCATTTGCTAAAAATTTTCTTGCTAAATGTTCTTAGACTCTATTTGGCACACTCGGGCAGGGATATAAATCTCATATATCCCTGCCCGCGCTACTTATGTCCCTCGCTCTCGGGCACAAAGAAACATAAATACGAGAAATACAATATTACCTTATTTTTCAACAGATTACATGGTGTGCTTCATTAATTTGTCACATTCACTAACAATATCGCTTCGCCACGGCCATAACTTGCATAGAAGAACGAGGTGAAAAGGTAAACTCGTTAACTGGGAATACGCACAGGCGCTTAAGTAGTTGCTATGGCGTTTGAAATTCAGCGTCTTTTCAAGGCTAGTATCGCCGTGTCGACAAAGGAAGCAAAGGTACATAGCGTAAGAATGTTTTTATTAAATAGAGTCTAAAACAGTTATACGCATACACCAAGGAGTCTACGAAATTTATAAACCCTCAGGCCCTTAGTAGCGCCCTCGCTGCGCTCGTGCGCTACAGCCTCGGGCCTTCGGGTTTATAAATTCCGTAGACTCCTTGATGTGTGCGTATAACTATTATATAACAGTGAATTCACCAAACCTTTCTGCCACCAAACTTTCCAGTTATACAGTAGTTCAACAGCATTGTTAAACTGAAAACTTACAATTAGATACGTACGTACGTACGTATGTATGTATGTATGTAAAAAACTGTTCACTACATATGTATACAGTTGTAAAGAAACAGCGATAATCCTTCTTAAATTATTGATTTTTAGATGTGATGTACGTAGCATCAAGCCCCCTCCCTACCTGGGATCTACTATGCTGCAATGTCCTCTTTGTTATGAGTAGGTATGTACGTACATACGTATAAACAAGACATAATAATATATACATAGAGGAGAGTATTCTACTCCCATATACCCCTATAGAAACGCGTATCATAAAGTTATGATGTAACATTTCAGAATTTATCCGTTTTTTTCCTGTATAACGAGTGACGTCAACAACTGAATATGGTATCATTAAAAATTGATTGTGCTTGATGGTTTAGTGCACAACTTAAGTTCAGACTATCAGGCTAGTTATTTATATGGTTTGCACCACGAAACTAACCTAATGCTAACTTGAAAGAGAAACGCCGTAAGTCATCACGTAGTACGTTTTTTTGTATTGTTACTATGGTGTTGTATGCGCTAGCTCATTGCTGCTACTGACATTTTTGGGGCTTCCATAATGTCACCAGTGTCATTACGTCATAACTTTACGCTACACATTTCTACAGGGGTATATGCGAGTAGGATACTCTCATCTATATATATACTATTAACTCTTGGTATAAATAAATAAAAGTGTAAGATTTTATGCATGCTAGCACAACTAATCTTATACATAATAATTGTGACCTTCCGAGGGAAAACCGGCCTAGTTCGCACTTGGTAGTATTTCTAGGAATACCATTTCAAGATAAATTAATTAAAACAACCTGCTGCCTGTAGCTGACCGTCATGTATTAGCAGCAATAAATAGAGTAATCCATTAGATTTCGTATAGTTAACCTTGTGAATGGCTGATGGCTGGATTTCAGGGCTTTTCAGACGATTTTTTTCTGGTGTGCACCAATTTCAGTCCAGCGGAGTGACACGGTGGGCGGGTGGGAGGAAGGGAAGGGGAGGGAGGGAGCTCAGACTACCATATAACACCGTTTAGAGTAGGAGAAGCCACCAAAAGTAGCTACATTGAGCCCATACCACACCACAAGGCCAAGGAGGCGTGTAGCTAATGATGGGAACAGTTGTAGGTCATGGCCGACCTAATTGGTGCCCTCTAAAGGCACCATTCTCTTAACCATGACATCACAGGGTCGGCAACATGCCCTTCAGAAAAGCAGACCCGCTCACATTGGACAGTAGAAACACTGTGCACAGATAGTTATTGAGTATAGCTATGTATGATCTTGTGTAATAAAAGTGATTTTCAGTTTTGGTGCAAACATGGTCGGTTTTTGCAGAGACAGTCACAATTATGGTAGTGAGTCACATCATTAAGTGAAGTAGAGTAGAATTAATATGTGCACCATTATTTAATCACTATTGAGAGTACTATGGTACACTGCCTAAAAGAACATACGTACATAGTGTAGACATCAGTGATGTGCAATATATGATAGTATATCATATATGTACATATCATGATCAACAGTTGATGTTTTACCATCTAAAAACCAGGCACTGTGTTAAGTTAAATCACTGTTAATCTATTCAATGTATTGTAATAGTAATCAACAACGTCACAGATAAGCCACGTGAACAAAGATTCATCACTAAGGAGCACATGGTAATGCATACATTTTGTTTTTATACTACACTTGCCATCAATAGTATTGATGGGCGTGGCTTTAGTAACAAAATGTGTCGTGAGTTACTGCCAAAGAAGAGCAAGGTAATGCCATGTTAGCCATTCATATCACAGTAAAAGCTGTTTAACCAGCTGTACATTACTAACAAGATGGAGTGCTTTAGTTTTAAAAGTGGGCATGCCATGTGAATTGCGGAGCTTATAAAAGAAGACTCCAGTACTTTAGTGATAAAAGTTTTTAAAATAGTATAAGTTGTTTTAAGCCAAAATTCTTACTGTAACACTATAGGCTCATATAAAGAAACCAAAAAGCAGTTAAGAAACCAGGCGCCCACCAGCTTTTGGCCAGCACGTGCCTTGTCATATATTTTGAAAGAGCAGTGATCAAACTTTGCTACAAAGTAAGGTAATAAGTAAAACATTTTGGCTGGCTTGAGATAATCTTTTCATACTTTTGGAACTTTGGGGTTAGTTACGTAACTTATTAGCTTGACTACTGTAAAACTATTAGTACGTATGTACGTACAATAGGATTACAGTACATGCCTCCACAATATGCCTCACAAAATAATTATTTTACTCAAAACAAGTTAATGTTTTACCATCTAAAAACCAGGTGCCATGTATGTAAGTTAAATCACTGTCATTCAAATTCAATTACCATTGTAATTAATGATTAGTGAGTAAGTCATGTGAACAGAGACTCATCTTCCATGTTAAGTACAGGTATTAACAAGCTCCTACATATAAGTAAGCATAATTACGTAGACACTTGTATGTAAAGGGTTGGGACAAATGTTCGAATATTTGGATATTCGTTCGTTATCTTACGATTTGTTCACTAAAATCACTTTTCGAACATTCGTTTTCACTTTATCAAGTCATATTTTAGTCTTTATAAGGACAGTTTAAAGAGCCATGCAACAACCAATACAAGTGCTATTAGTGATTACGTAATTAGCATAGATGCGTTGATTACTTAATTCAACGATCAAGCGTGTGTTCTCGAGGCATTGCTATAATGGCTGAGTCGGATACCAGTAGTCAACGTTCAGGAAGCAGTTGTTCACCGGATAGCGATAGCAATAAATGAAGTACCTAACTCCCTTACAGATGCCAAGTTGTAAAATATACGTATCTTTTTATACCCACTGCCTACGTTGCAGGGCTGACGGTGCTGGCGCTTCTTCGCAAAGCCGCTATACCTTGACATAACAGTTGCCTTGACACAATAGTTTCATGAAAATTATAACATAGGACACCCTGCTTAGCATAAGTTAATGCAGTAATTTACAAACACAGCAATCCTGTGAAATCATGCATCATGCATTTGTACGGGTTGTCGTATAGCCCCTTAATTACTTATAAAGATTAAGTGTGCAGTTTTTATTTGGTTTTCCAGACTTCTCTTTAATAGATTTATGACTTTTATAGCATACGGTACCGATTTAATGCAACGTCGCACTCGCGAGTGCGAGCAGTAACACTCGCGGGTGCGAGTGGCAACGCTCACGTGTGTGAGTGCAAACACTTGCGAGTACTAGTAACAGCATTCAATGTACCAATAGCAAGTACAAGGCTAAACTATGCCGATATATGGCACGCCCTCTTTATAAACATTAGTACTTCATGTTGCCACTTCAATACAAGCTTCATGCGCTCGATATATTTGGTAGATGCCACACCCACTATATAAACTGTAGTACTTCGTCTTGCTACTTCAATGCCAGCTTTGTGTGCTCGATTTTCAGTAGGTGCCACACCCATCTTTAAGACGAAAGTGCTTCATTTTACAATTACTTTATACTAAAGCATTTTGCTTTACTACTGGAGTAAATTGAAGCTATTACACGGCATAAAAAAAGATTCGTGGTCACTACTTCACTTGCGAGTAGTTTTACTCGCACTCGCGAGTGATGGTGCTCACACTCGTGTGTGATTGCACTCGCACACACGCCTGATTGCGATGTTGCATTAAATCCGTACCGTATGTAAATAGGAAGATTGTATGGTAGTTGTCAATAAAAAGGTAACATTTGTAATTGTGATTACGTATGTTGTAGATGTACGTATACCAAATTGATATTCATCCCAGCCCTAGTTTTTAGATGTCTAGAGGGCAAGGATAGATTGAATACCATGTATATACTTATGCAAGCATGCTATAAAAAGTATATAAACAAACTAGAATAATTAAAATAAAAGTATGTTTAAAGATGTTTAAAGGTGCTAGTGTTGTTTCAGTATTATAGACTACGTAGATACTAATTGCTAAGAAATAATTCTAGCCTAAGACTATTCTTGAGTGCTTGTAAGCCTAGATACTGAAATATATAATGCCAGTTTTATATGAAATAAAGATTAAAATGCTACATAGCTAGAAGCCGCTACAGTATACTATAAAAAAATAAATAAACCAGTTTTTAAAAAAATTGAATTTAAAAAGTGAGCATGGATTGCAATAAAAAGTAAGGAAAGCTAGCAAATATACATAACTGTATGTAAGTAGCTATCACTCACCACACAGCATTGTATACTGTATGCATGCATTTACTCAAGTATAGAATTGCAGCTGGGTAGCTATGTACATAATATACAGTACATGTAAAAATTACAGACATTCTCTAGCACCTCTACAAGACTTAATCCCTACTTTGGCAGCCAAAATTCAAAACAGTATATCATGCAGAGCCAAAGTACATAGGGATTAAATCTTGTAGAGTTGCTTATAGAGAATATTGCGCAAGTACATACATACATACATACATACATACATACATACATACATATGTACATACCTGTGTTTGCATGGGAAAGAGCAGTGGTTTGTTCATTTAGCGCCAAGGAATCTGTTGAATCAGCTACCTATCAGCAATAATTATAGAGGATATTTAGGACACCATAGTGCTGCTAAAAATAAAGTTATTACACACAATATGTTAACATCATTTACATATATAATTTACATAAACGTTTTAACATGTGCATCTTAATAGGTAAAAATATACTACTTACCATTATAAATTACGCATACAACATACATTATTCCTTATTAAGTACAAAGTACCTATGGTCAATGCCAGCACTACCGGTATGGCTAGTACAGTCATGGCCACACCAACTTTGTACCAAATTTTCTTTTTTGATGGGCTATTGTACTATAGTAAGCTACTGTAGTTGAGTTATAAAATTTGAAACTTTCACTTCCCATCATCAGTAAGGTGGCGAACATTTAGTATGCGCGATTCGTGTGATCAAAAATTTAACATGTGATTTTGTTCTATTTAGTTGTTTGTGTTGCTTGTAGACTAGTAGACTAATGGACTGATGGATAAACCGCCAAGTTTATGAGCTAAAATCAAAGACTTTCTTGATGCTCCTTGTCATCATGTCAGTGGTCATTTTCCGTTGCGCACCTTCAGAAGTGCAAAAACAAGTTTTCAGTCTTCTAGGTGCCACCAATTTAAATGGATACCTTACAATAATTTACAAGATTTTGTGTTTTGCTTCAGTTGCTGTAAGGCTGCTAAAGAAGGATTAACTGGCACTAGAGGTTTTCACAACTGGAAAGATGCAATAAGACAAATTAACTAAGCATGAATCTTCGCAATTCAAAAACAAGCCGTGGAGTCCCTGAAGAACAAAACTGATGTGGCAGAGATGCTATCCTCTCAACATGTACAAGAGAAAAAGGAAAACAGTGAATAATGTCCCCTTATTTTACAATTATGATCGATGAAACAACAGACATTGCTAATATTGAACAAGTTGTATTAGTATTTCGATGGGTAAATAATGAGTTATCAGTTCACGAAGAGTTCATAGACCTTTATCAGACCAAGACGCTCCAACTATATCCATCATCCTTAGTACAAATCATTAAGGATGTAATGTTATGGTTAAACTTGAAGATTGTCTTTAGTGCAAAGTACTTAACCAGGTGCACCCCGGCACGTCTGGTTTATTAAAATTGCTTTCATCCAGGAAGTCAGTGTGTGTGTGTGTGTGTGTGTGTGTGTCCGCCTCCCAGGCTATTAAAAACCATTCAAGTGAAATGAAGCCTGAATAACCAGTCAAACAAGTCCCACTGCTTTTCAGTTTCTTTATATGACACTTGCTATATAACCGATGGGCATGGCCTAAGTAATGAAGCGCATTCGAAGAAGAGCAAGATAATGCTATTTTTGCCATTACATTACTAATAAGACGGAGTGCTTCTGTTTTAAAAGTGGGTGTGCCATACGGGTTGCGATGTATATAAAAGAAGACTGGCCTATAGTGTTACTGTAAGAATTTCATACTTTTAAAAAGTTTTATCACTAAAGTACTGGAGTACAAAGCCGGTTTAAACAAAAGAGTATGCATTGCTATGTGCTCCTTATACATAGTTACAAGTCTTTGCTCACGTGATTTACTCGTGACGTTATTAATTAATACATTGATTAACAGTTTATTAATAGTGGTTTAACTTACACAGCACCTGCTTTTAGATGGTGAAACATCAACTTGTATACCCAATAAATTGGAAAGCACGACTATTTTTGAAATATTAAATTGTTGAAGGAGACAAGGTCATTTTACCAGCTGATATGTATGTAGTATCATCTACATTGTTACTGGAAAATTTCCAGACAATAATCAATGTTTGCGTGACCATGTTCACATGTTGTCTGTTTACCAAAAATGGTCAGGTTGTACCTGAGCAAATATCCGAATAGTTTGAATAAGCCATTTTACTATTAAAATACTAGAATACATAAAATGTAATTCATTTAATTACTGAAATACCTTTAAATTTGTAGTTGATTACAAAATATGCAGGAATTAATATAGAAAATTTATTCACTGTACATCCAAATACTCTCTTGGTATTCGAATACCTATGCAACCGAGCAAATCTCCGAACAAATCGAGTATTTGTTTCAGCTCTAATTTACATGTGATTCTTTAGCACGCGACGTATCTCATGTAATTTTTGTACATTTCATATTATGTTGACATTTTATAGTGTGTTACTGTTTCTTTGTATGCTCGATTTAGTTTGTGGACCTTTAGTTGACATCATAATGATAAAAGACTGCCCACATGAAAATTGAGGAAGTAGCTGATGAGAAACAATGAATATAGTTTGCCTAGCCTAAAGTAAAAATTTAAATGTTGTAGAGGTGCTAGCTAGATGCTACATATTTACAGTAGTTAGGACACTTTTGTAATCATGAGACAGTCATGTGATATGCCATGTGTTTGGAATTTGAATAGTTGGCAAACTGAGAACAGTCAATTATTTAGGTAAATAACATAGATAATCTGTTATATGATCCTTTGAGCCAAGATAGAAACAGCGAAACAATTTCATTAGCGACTTTTGATGCACTACAGTTTGAGGCAGTCTGTCAACTCATTAACCAGCCACAAGTATTCCTTGGTACCTGACATGGCACCACAAGAGGTGAGTGTTAATTGAGTTTACAAATACTTTTTTGTTCTGTCTAAATTTTAGTTGGGGCTCTTCAATTGGAGTAAAGAGGCACAGAAATCCTGATAAAGCTGATTGCTAACCAAGGATATACCCATTTAACTCAGTATCAATAGAGACCAAAAAGTAAGCCATGGCTAAAGGCTTGAGTTGTAAACGATTAGAGGAGGACACAAAGCGTCTGCAATGCATATAATTGGTCAGGTATACAAAGCCATAGAGTCGACTGATAATGTAGCAGAAATCATAACGAAACTACAGCAATGCAAGCTCGCACTACTGGAGAAATTAGAGGTGGTAAAACAACTAAAAACAATGAAATCCTAGATCTAGTGGAAGAAAATGAATTAGAAGATGAAATTTGGCTGGCTGATGAGTTTAAAGCAAAGCTTCACAGAGCTATTACTGATGCACCACAAATACAATGGAAGCTAAACAAACTGTGAAAACACCAACTAAAACCAGTCCATTAGTGCTGAGTAATACCACCGTTTTGGCAATATATCGCGATATTAAATAAATATCGATATCGTGATTTTTGCTAGTAACTATCGCGATACCTGTTGAATAGGACTAAAAGTTAAAATGATAATACACATACCAGTGGTTTTTAATAATACTAGTAAGCTAAGGTTCAAAACTGAAATATGAAGCAGAAATGCTTTCCAGCTAAGAATGACAAATACGTCAAAACAAATAAAGAGTGTGTTGTAACTTTGTAAGAAAATGGTAAAGTATTGCAGGAATACATGAAACCTAAGAGCTTGTTAAATAATCATATCATGAATGTTTGACAAAGTATCGATTGTGATACTGAAATGGCGTATCACTCAGCTCTACAGTCCATCTGTCAGCAATGCCCCAATTCCACCTGCGACTGTTAGTGTGCCTCCTCCAACAACAGCAGAAGTTGTAACTACAACCATCCCATATGTCAGTGATGTACACCAATTCCACTGGTGACTGTTAATGTGCCACCTGCAACAGTGGCAGAAGAAGGTCATGTTCTAAAGGTTAAACTACCAAAATTGGTACTAAAGAGATTTAACGGAGATTTGACAAAATGGTCAACGTTTTGGGATTCATTCAAATCATCCATACACAACAATTCAGGTCTTTCAGGAGTCAACAAGTTCAATTACCTTCACACATTAGTAGAAGGACTTGCCACCTCATGTTTAAAGCTAGTGCAGTGCTAAAGAAGAGGTTTGGCACAACAAATAATTGCAAAGCATATAGATGTTCTATTAAATGCTGAAGCTATAACTTCGCAGTATAACTTAAAAGGACTGTGCCACTTGTATGATGCAATACAATCCCAAGCAAAAGGGCTCAAATCGTTGGGAGTTTCAGCTGAATGCTATGGAAGCCTGTTAACCTTAGTTTATAAAACTTCTGAGATTGAGATGGACTAATGGCCATAGTAGAGAAGGAGATAAGTGCAGAGAGAGAAATATAAGTTCTAGCCAAGCACCAAGGAGGTTGCCACGGGATCTACCAACCGCCATAACACAGTAACCTCATGAACCCCAAATGTTGTTACAGTCTCATACTTCAAACTCTTGTAAGTCAGTGATTGATGTGGCTGAAAGAAAGCATATTTTATGAAGGACTGGGCGGTGTTATATCTGTTTGAGAAAGAATCACACCAGCCATGAATGCCGCTCCACAATGAAGTGTTGTAAATGCAATGGAAGACACCATGTAAGCATATATGGTGAGGGTCAAGCTACATCAACAATTACAAATTCTCCTGCAACTGGCAAATCCTCCTGCAACTGGAAATGATAGTGATCAGATCCAGCAACAACATATTCACCAACCAACATCAGTCACTCAAGGAAAGAAGCTCATAGAGTAAGGGAGTTTATTGAGGCTGTGATGGGTGATCAAGATTCTGACTGAAAATTAAGTTATTGTAATTGTAGCTATGTACTGATTTAGCATTTTAGGTACCTTATTGACCATGATTGGTCAACGGGGGGAGGATATTACATATTTAATCAGGTCATTCTCGTGATATGCCATGTGCTTGGTGTCACTTTGAATTTGAATACCGTATAGCAAAAAACTTTGGCGGTAAAAAAGTTTGGTGAAATAGTGCTTTTGAAACATTGGCAAAAAAATCTTTGGCGAATCCAAGGCTTACCTGAATATTTTAGTGCACGATAGCTATGCACTTCATAAACTATTGAAATTTTTATTGAGCCCATAGTGTGCACTGGAGGGTAAATTATTAACAGCGCAATACCGTGAAATGAAGTTACCTCAACTGGATTTTCCTAACCAAGTGCTACTACCATAATATACAAACGAGACAAACACCTACAATAAACGCCATACGCAAGCGCGTAAAGTATTGTTTCACGCACGTGTCTCCTTAGTGATGGTTTGATGGGATTCAACCACTCAGTGTTGCATTATTAATCGTATAAGCCATCATTAAAAAGCTGATGCTCTATTTCATAAGTTACCTTGTGGCTACGTAGTTATTTAACCAAATATTTAACTTACGCATACGTTCCGTGACACAAATTGTATGATCATGTGCTTCATCGTGAATATTGGCAAAAAAACTTTGGCGAGTTGGCTACAATTTCCCAAATTCACCCCTTACTTTTTTACCGCCAAAGTTTTTTACTATACGGCAGTTGGTAAACTGAGAACAGTCGATTACTTAGGTGGATAGGTGTAGATAATCTGTTACACTAGAGAATGAATTTCATATGTGCATGTATGTATGTATGTATGTATGTAGCTGTTCCATCCAATACACGTATTTTAGCCCATACGTGTATGGGCTATCCCGTACGTGTATACCTATATGGGCATCCCGTACGCATACGGGATGGGCTTATTAAGCTTTCAAATTTATGCATGATTTTAACTTGTTCTTACATAACAAGTTGATGTTCTACCATCTAAAAACCAGGCGATGTGTAAGTTAAACCACTGTTAATCAACTGCTATTCAGTGTATTGTAATAGTAATTAATGACATCATGAGTAAGTCATGTGAGCAAAGACTGATCACTAAGGAGCACATAGCAATGCATACAAATATGATTCTTTTGTTTAAACCGGCTTTATACTACAGTACTTTAGTGATAAAACTTTTAAAAAGTAGTACAAAGTTGTTTTAAGCCGAAATTCTTACTGTAACACTATAGGCTAATCTTGTATTATAAGCTCCGCAACCCGCACGGCACGCCCACTTTCAAAACTGAAATGCTCTGTCTTGTTAGTAATGTACAGCTGTTCAAACAACTTTTACTATGGAATGAACGGCTAACACTGCATTACCTTGTTCTTATTTGGCAGTTACTCACAACGTGCTTCATTACTTAGGCCCCGCCCATCAGTAATATCGATGCAAGTGTCATAGAAAAGCAGTAGGACTAATTTGATTGGTTATTCAGGCTTCATTTCACGTGAATAGTTTTTAATAGCCTGGGGGATGGACACACACACACGCAAACACACATACCGACGTTTTCACGAAAACGATTTCAAGAAACCAGGCGCGCGCCTGGTTTAAAAACTTGATTCAATATTATAGTTCAAAGTTGGCTATATATACAGCTGTATGCCTCGGTAGCTCCATCTATGATGTAGTGTGCATGCATAATGCCAGTGTGTGGCGGATCTGTAGGACTGAGGCCAGCTACATGGATCCCTTTTAGCATGATAGGAAATTATGCTGGGACTGAGCCCGAAATAAACTGGATAGGTACGTAGCTAACTATAACTGGTAGAAAAAGCTGATTTTAGCCACTTGGCTAGCTCAATAGCTATATAGCTACTTGTTACACACTGTAAAAAATGAAGTGTGCATACCACACTAAATGGTGTGATAAATGGCATTGAGGGGGTTCTAATCACTGTAATAAGGTGATTATCATCCTACACTGTCATTTATCACACCATTTAGTGTGGTATGCACACTACAGTGCACATGCATGCACCGGCTGAATATAGCTGGCTGAATATAGCTGGCTAAACATTAGTGTAGTGGCTATATTAGCTATAAATGCATGTATAACTATCCAGACTTATTTTTATACCTATAACTTTGCCAATCTATATCATCTCTGTACAATCAGTCTGCACCGACTATATAGCTGAAGTGCATGCATGGGCCGGAGCGTTTCGGTGTGCATCATTAGCTATAATATATGCAATATAGCTACGTATTGCATGACGACTGGTGTCCATCCCTTTTAGTCAGGTTACAAATTTTTCAGTGATCTAGGCATGAATGCAAGCTCACGTTGCTGAGCAAGTACCAGCATGTAGCCACAGACCCTGGATGCTGTGCCCATAATAGTTACCTACGTATAATGATTAAAGTTTGGTTATATAACTGGCTATATACACATAGCTATAGCTATAGCTATGCATGCAAGGAAAGGTACCATATATAGCCTAAAAATTTCGAGGGTTAAAATTTTTGTGGAATGGCGAATTTAGCAGTTTCGTGGATAAAATTTTCGTGGATTGCAGAAGTACTGCATTGAATTATACTGTAGGACAAAAATTTCAAGCGTGGGTATTCCAAAATCCTCAAAATTCACGAAAATTTTCACCCTTGAAAATTTTAGGCTATACTGAGCAATAGCCTATATTATTATTATTAGCTATATAGTTATGCATGCAGTGAAATCTATAGGCCGAGCAAACTTGATTAGCTACTTGTTCTCACCCCGCCGGCACTGGTTTCATGCAGTTCCATGCCGGCACCACCTCAGTTATGGTAACTTTCATTATCATCACAAGTAGCTATCTATAGTTACTTCAATCTTCAAAGCTTTGCCTGCATGCTCTCTATAGCTTTGAATGGTTTATTGGCTATGGCTCTATACTTACTCTACTACCTTATTCTACTAGCTGCATGCATGGAGAACCGGCGATGCATGCAGCGACCGATTTTTCCTATACATGCAGACTATACATTATGTTATGCATGGCTGCCCACATGCGTATGGGAACTAATACGCATATGGGCGAAGTAAAAATATCCCGTGATACCTGTATGAGTGTATGGGCTATCCTATACGCGTATGGGCAATATTTCTTGACCCATGCAGGCTGCCTGTATGCATATAGGCTACCCATACAGGTATCGCGGGATATTTTTACTTCACCCATATGCGTATTAGTTCCCATACGCATATAGGATAGCCCATACATACATACACGTATTGGCAAAATACACGTATGGGACGGAACATAGCTATTCAGTACAATTGCTGGCTGGTGAATAATAGCGAACTATTTACTAGCTAATTAGTTTTTCCCTACTCTTTTATTTTTATAATTACCTTTGATTCCTTTATCACATCACAAATTTCTTGTATGGGAGGACGCTCATCAGGATCATCATCCAAGCATCGTTCAAGTAATTGCTTTAACACAGAAGCACCATCAGGGATTTTATTAATGTACTCTTTACGTCTCTCTACTTCAGTAACAGCCACAAACATATTAGTGGCTGGATCTCGTCTCTTCTGACCACATAGTGGCTTTGGCCATTCCTCAGCAAACACATGTAGAGCTATACCAGCAAAGGAAAACACATCAACAGGGGTACCATAATCAGGATTATCCTCAAAAGCTTCTGGTGGCATGAAATCGTCTGTGCCAGGGGCTTTTGTCAATCCACCCCTGGTATACCCACAGTCAGTTGGTATAACTTTAGCCACTCCAAGATCTCCGATCTTGGCCACCGGTTCGGTGGTCAACATCACGTTATTTGAGGACAAATCTCTGTGAATCACAACCGGTTTACGAGTATGAAGATAGTTCAATCCGAGAGATACGTCATACAGAATAGACAACTTCGTTCTCATTAAAATTCTCGAGTGATTTATCTCTACAAATGAAGTTAAGTCAGTATTCATCAATTCCATCACCATAATCGGAAGGTCAGATTTCTTGGAGGAATAGTAAACGCCCAAAAATTTAACGATATTGGGATGGTGGATAGTGCTGCATTGCTGGCATTCTCGTATAAACTTGTCACTGATCGCCCTTTTTTCCTCTGGACTAACACCTTCAATTAAGATATGGTGTATCTCTTTAGCAGCACAAACGACTCCACGATACTTTACAGTGAATACTCTACCGTATGCGCCACGTCCCAACTCTTCGTTTAAAGGTTGTACTCCTGTAATTGTGATATTCTTCAACAACGCGTTGTCTTGCATTTTGGCAAACAGCGAGGCAAACAAACATTGACAAGCAACTTGAGTCTGGTCATGTGACCTATGATATGAGACTGAAGTCAACTTGATAACACGTGATACATTCCAGTCGCGCGACTCGCTCGCGAGGCCACCCGTTAGGATGCATGTGGCTCCGTATAAGCACCTCTGATCAGATAGTGATGACAGATGTTATGAGAAGAATTCGGATCAACTGACATATATGCACAAACTTACTTCTGTGATCATATAAGTCAGTAGAGGGGGCGCTCGAAAATCTGCGGGTCAGTTTGGTTAAGTAAATAATTTTATTGGCGCTAATTTTAAAGTAGCCTTTTTGTTCTCTTTATAAAGTAGCCTTGTCCTCAGTACTGTATAAATCTATAGAAAAATTGATAGGCCATCAATCAAGCCTCTAACAAAGCAAAGTGACCACAATGGCTCAGTTCCGTTAGACACGAAAACTCGCCGCCATGCACTTTCTGCCAAGGTAAGCAAAGTTGTAAGAAGGGCTTGTGCAAGAATTTTCAGTGTCCATAAAGAGTCCATGAGTTGCCTTCTGTGAACATAGCAAGACGGCGGCACCATGTAGCTACTACGACCAGTTTGAGAACAAATTCCGAACTGAGTGGAAGAACGACGAAACTCAAATAACAACCGAACTCAAAGATTCGCACCTGTAATCCCACAATCAACAAATCTTTAAACAGAGGTTATTGATTAGCATTCATTAACTTATTTATAAGCGCCCCCTCTACTGACTTATATGATCACAGAAGTAAGTTTGTGCATATATGTCAGTTGATCCAAGAATTCGACTGATGCTCAAGTCTATGCTTGGCCACTTTGCCAACTGTAGTGGCTCCTCAAGTGGCCCCTCGAGTGGCTCAATCTCGGGCTCAATGTACTCACGAAATCATGTGCTCAAGCTCCAGATTAATTGTAAGCTTAACTAATCGGTGCCGTGGCTTAGAAGTTAGATGGACTTAACTATGTCTTTACAGCCATACTGTCTATGGACATGTACAATGTTTGAACTTTCATGTGGCATTGTCTGATGCTTCATATGCATGATCCACTAAATCCAGCACTGCACTACCGGACCCATGTAATGTTAACAGTCACAATATTTGTTTATAGCTACAGTTATATTAGAATCCAGTTTCATTTCATACAAACAAGAAATACCAGTGTCAGTCATGAGGGTCATTATAGAATAATAATTTTATTCAAAAGTTTGAGTGTATTAAATGATTTCACACCGGATGCGCTTGGTACTGAACTACTTATGCAAATAGAAATTTAACTGTATAGCTATAGTGAGGTAATATCATGTGGAACAATGCAAATTGGTGTAACGGCACGACCTGCACATGATACTGCAAGGAGAAAATGGTGAGAGGAGCAACAAAGCTATGTGAGTTAATCACTGTGGGGAAAGCAAAGTCCAAGAACAGCTGGACAGTTTATGGGTTATGACTGTCCCTGGAAACTATGCTGTACCAAAGCCAAGAATGTGACATAGAAGTATTAATACGTAACAGTAATAATCTCTCATTTTTAGTTGCATTGTTTCTTCTTAATGTCATGTACCTCCACAGCATAAACATAAAAGAATAGCTATAGTATATGCCGCCATTTTAAATGCACATTACGTAACCGATTGTGCTATATGTTATAGTTATATCACAATAGGAGCTAGTAGGATATCTTCAGAGTCCAAGGCGAAGCGGAGGACAAGTGTTAATAGCAATGACTACCTTGATATAACTGGCTTCTTTCCCACCAAAGACTTCAAGAAAGCTTTGACTTATAAAAGAAATTGCTGATGTGTTATGGTGTTAAACACCTCACACCTTATTGCATGTAGTTATTGCCTGGGCAATATACTGATATTGATATAATAATTATAGCAGTAAAATCTTTGAGTATGGCTTCAGTGAGAAAGAATAATAATAATTATGTCATAGGCACCAAAAATGGAAGCACTTCCCACAAGTACAGTGTGGAATTGCTCAATGCATATTGAAGCTCTTTGTTGGGAATTGAGGACTGATGTGATTTAGGTGAAAGGCCTTCAGTAATGAAATGTATGTATATAGTTAGCTACCTATCATGCTGTGAGGGCTATAGCAAATACCACAACCCTTTTACGGTCAAGTTATTACAGCATAGCTATGCAATCACTTTCAATTTCACATATTTGTAAAAAGGATATTATGGGATAAACAAGATACAGTGTGGTAAGACATGTGACTGCAACTTAATATTGGCATGTGACAGAAATGTAAACAGTTCAGCCCAGTTCAGCCAAAGTTTGGTTTTTATATCTCCAAACTATGTACATACAAGGTATCCATATATATATATATCTCTTAAAATTCTATTTTGCAAGTGTTTCCTTTCCACAGTATATACATCTTGTATTAGACCTTGGTTGTTTCTGGATCTTAGGCTTCATGCTTATAATAGGTATGGCCTAACACAATATGTAATTGTAACTCTCATCATGCATGGCTACACAAAATGTAGTTAAGTCCAGTGAAAATAACAATTCACAAGGCAGCACTGTATACATCAATATCTCAAGGGTTCATGCAGTACATGCGGATCAAGAGAGAATAATAGCATGATATAGCTACCTGTTTGCTCTTAACAATGGTATAGCTATATACATAGATTGACATTATGCTGTCACATTAAGCTAACACCACCCTGGCATTCCTGCATTCCTGCATGCACACAGTGAATAATCATCCACTATCTGGGATCCTATATCAAAGAAGACATCTATACAAGCTGGAAATGATGCAGAGAAGAGCTGCTAGATTTGTCTATAATGTTTATGATTCTACTGCCAGTGTCACAAGCATGCTCCAATCCTTACAATAGTCATCCCTGAGATTATTAATTGATGTTTAAAATATTACATGAACAGACTCACATCCCCACAAATAACTTTCAACTAGTCATTGTCAAAATAAGAGGGTAGCTAGCTAGCTACCAATATCATTATACACATTTCCAAACTAATTGCAATTGTGAGTTCATCCTTTTACCCATCGACAATCAAATTATGGAATAACTTACAAATAGAACTTACCTCATCTTCTAATTTATAAATGACTTTATAAACAATTAAATTTTAGACTCTTTTATTTCAATAATTGTATATACGTAGTTATGCATGTATGTGCGCTATATACTCCATCCTAGGGAGGTTTGCACATTATTTATGTGAAATGTTGTTGCTCGGACCCAACCAACTGACTTTCTACACATTTCCTAATGTCACATGATGAAAATCACATATCTGATGGGTAATGCTACAATGGCAGTAATCGCATAGCGAGCGACTATATTTTGACAGAAATTGTATTCTGAAGTTTATTTGTATAGCTTACTTGTTATATTTCAAGTTCCTTGGCTTGGCAACTGTGTTCAGTACTATTGTAATTGTATTCAAGTGTAGTTACATGCCTGGTATGTGATTTTTATTTATTGAAAATTGCGTACCAATTGTTTTGATGATTGCGTATATGTACTTGTATTACACATTACGCTATAGCTACTATTACCAAACTCTTGATATGTACGTTGATCACTTCCTGCCTGATTATACCATTTGATCTAGCAAAATACATACAATTTAACAGGACAGTATAGAGCGGCTATATGTGACGTCATTTCCGGGTGGAGCAACAGCAGTACAAACTCTTCACTAGCTTGGTAACAGCTCTTACCACTGTTAATGGATGGCTATATATTTATTAAATGTTCGATACATCTCCAGAAGTAACAATATCTGACCATCATTTCTAGATTCTTGTGCCACTATACCATATCCACTTGTCTCCAATGATTTTTGCCACCCTGAAGTCACTGAGATAAAGGAAGTATCAAAAGTATGCAAACATATCCGATAAATATCCTGTTCATGCAGTCGCACTATACATTTCCAATGGAGAAACCAGTAATAATGTTGTTTGATGTTTGATATTTCTAGGGATTATTTCAAAGTCTTTGCTGGGCCAAATTTCAACGCTACACTCCAAACTAACTTTCATGTGTCAATTCATATCACAAAATCATATGTTTAATGTTAAAGTATTTACAATTACATAAATACAGGAAAGCTTATATAATTACAATAATTACCATGTAAATAATTGAGAATGCATCATGATAGAATGTATGTGTTGACCCCTTGAAAACTTCCTTGCTATCAATACTCCATTAAACTAACAGTGAATTGTGTAGCACGGATGATCAGGAAATCCTGATTCTGAGTGTTGGAACCTTAAGAGTAAAGAATTTGTGTAACAACTAGAACACATTGTATAGCACAAAATTTTGATGGATATACTGAATCTCCAAACACTTGATGGAAGAAAAATTGATGGATGATCAATACCTTAATTAAAATATAATTTTATTTTACAAACAAATTTTTTTGATGGGGAAATTTTTGATGGTCTAACCAAAATGCATCAAAATACCCTCCTGTCAAAATTATGTGTTGTATGGTACTAAAAAGTATACACAAGGATTTCCTTTGGTTCTGGATATGGTGTAGCCACTAATACCCCCTGGTGTTACAGGAACTAGAACTTGACAAATACAATATAATTGGAAAAGAAATGTCCTGCTCACCAAAGGTTGATCAATACACTCTAATATGGCAGTCAAAGATCAGTCAGTTTAATGTACCAAGACTTTGAGTACTGATGAGACACCATGCAGTGAGTAAGCACTAATATCTCAAGGGCTCATGCAGTACATGTGCAATTGCGTAATCACCCATCATTAACATAGATTAATATAAAATTAGAAATGTATTCAAAAACAATTTGATTTGCCGTGTAAAGCCTGTATGCTGTTATTTACTTGAGTACTCATATACCACGAATCATGCTCATACAGCGTGCATTGATTAGCTTACTCACCTTCCACCTCAGTATCTCTCAGAGTCAGAGAGTATACAATTCAATCTATCCCCCTTCATCTTAAACAACGCGCACTGCTTAGAACGGAAGATTACGGAAAATTAAACGGGTATATAGTAGTAATAATAATAGGTCCGTCACAGTCACGAGTTGATCCGCAGAATACAATTTACACCATAGATACATTATGCGTCATATGATTAGCCCCCAAATATGCGCACGTATGAGCCTTATTCCAAATGACGTCATCACATTATGCTTGTTGGGGGACTCTAATATTTTCGAGTATTGTGATCAATGGAGGCTTGTAGTGAATAGTCATTGTTCGCCATTTGAAATGAGTAAAGCTCGCCAAAAACCAATATGGTAATAAGGTAAGCCGTGGCTATATTATACATGATAAAAGCAGACATTTTATTTTTCAGCCTGAAAAGTTGTCAAAACACTTAAATATATTTGGCAGTACTTTCTATCGCCATAACTGTGTTAAATTTTGTTATCTTCTTTCTGGATCGTGAAAAATCTAATGCAAAATATCTCTCCCATATGTTTCAATACTCGAAAATATTAGAGTCCCCCAACAAGCATAATGTGATGACGTCATTTGGAATAAGGCTCAATGTATATTCTCCGTATATACTGACGTACTGAGAATATACGATCAATGAATGCATGCATTCAATTAATTAGCTCTGCATGCGCATTCAGTAGCTAGTACATAGTCTGTGTGACTCTTAGCTCTTTCATTTTGTACCAAATGGCTTCCAACCAAGTTGACGCTTTGTTGAAGGATGTCACGATCAAAGGAGTTAAATATCTAAACAAAGAGTTGGGGCGTGGCGCATACGGTAGAGTATTCACTGTAAAATATCAAAAAGTGGTTTGTGCTGCTAAGGAGATACACCCTTACCTGATTGAATGTATTAGTTCACCGGTGGATAAAAAAGCGATTGTTGATAACTTTGTACGAGAATGCTACCAGTGTAGCCTTATCCACCACCCAAATATCGTTCAATTTTTGGGCGTTTACTATTCCTCCAAGAAATCCAACCTTCCTATCATGGTAATGGAATTGATGGACATGAACCTTTCTTTCTTCGTAAAGAACAATCACTCCCAAATTCCAATGAAAACGAAAATTTCAATTTTATGTGATGTATCCCTCGGAGTAAGCTATCTTCATTCTCGTAATCCAACTGTAATTCACAGAGATTTGTCATCAAATAACGTGATGTTGACCGCTCAGCTAGTGGCCAAGATAGGAGACCTTGGAGTAGCTAAGGTGATACAAACCAATAGTAGGCAGACTAGAAGTAGATTGACAAAAGCGCCTGGAACAGTAGATTTTATGCCACCCGAAACCTCAGAGGCTAATCCTGTATACAGCACTGCTGTTGATGTTTTTTCCTTTGCTGGTGTAGCTCTCCATGTGTTTGGTGAGGAATGGCCAAAGCCATCAGGTGGTCAGAAGACACGAGATCCAGTCACAAAAAAACTTGTTGCTCTTACTGAAGTAGAGAGACGTCAAAAGTACCTTGATAAAATCCCTGAAAATGCTGATACGTTGAAGGAATTGTTAGAGCAATGCTTGGATGATGACCCTGATAGCCGCCCCCCTATACAGAAAATTTCAGAGGTGATAAATGCTTTCAAGGTAATTAGTTTTATGCTATATCATCACTCACAACTTCTTGTGTTGCATGTACGTAGCTATATACAGCTAACGTAATGTGTTGCAATTGTTCAATTAAAATGTTTGCACATGTGATCTATCAATTAGTATCCACCGTGATCTAATATCAGTCATCTGTACTTTTTTGCAATGCTTAAACTTTATGCTATATATAACTAGCTAACTTCTTTTTGATTTAACGGATTCGAGTCAAAATTGTCACGAATATCTCACATTCTACTGTAATGGTCATCCAGAGCAAATTGAAAAGCGTGGTGAGTCTTAATGAGGTGGTGACCATCTCAGTACTGAAGGTAAGCACTTGCCATCATAACTGTCAAAGTAGTAGCTATCCCTTTCATGTGTATCTTACTCTGAATTAATGCAGCCAAGCAGTTTTGCCAGTGAAATTTCGAGGATGAAAATTTCGCGGATGACATTTTGACTGTGAAAAACAAAATAAGCATCTCTCAAAAATTGAAGTGTAAATATAATATTATGGTATATCTGTTTTCAATGTCACGTTATAAAGATTACCTCCAAAGTAACAAAGGCTCTGCGAAAACCAATTTTATCACCATGTAGCATAAGCTGCGATTTATTGTATGAAGCCATCTAAGTTCAAAATTAACAAGTGTGCTATATTTTCCATAATGTCCACAGTGTGCTATATTATCCCTTTGATTTCAATAAAGCACACTTGTGCCACAACCCACCCAGACAGCATTCCTATCAGGAGGTAATTGTTTGTTAACACCTACCCATGTTAACACCTGCACAAATATGTGAATGGATTGTGGAAAACAGACCATATTGTCATGCGTGAAATAAATAGAATTTTCATGTCTGCTTATGTAATTTCAACAAGCACATACTTCCAAAATATTTCCCATAAATAATAATTCAGCTTGTCTGTGATTGATTTAACCATTTATTAAACCAGTAGTGCCATATGGAGCGTCTTAAATTAACAGGAATATAAATGATGCCGAATGTGACAAAATGATCTGTTTTCTGAAATTTGGTCACATATGTACATGGAGCTGTAAACAAACTGTTAATATTGCAAGTCCAATCGTAATAGCAACTCGATTGTTCACTGAACGGCGGCAATTAGAACATGGTATGTGCGTTTTCCTTTGATGTGTGTAGGTCTATTACCTTCGAAGAAACCAGCTAACAGGTGTCTTATTAGTAAGACACCCGATTTCAGTAAGACATCTGTTTACAACTACAAAGTTATTTCATGCCCCCAGCTTTGCATGGGGTGACTGAGTCAGTATGTAAACAAGTGATCGTTTATGGGCGCCTTAACAAAAATGCGAGGCACCTACGTTAATGTAAGTAGCTGTATTATTGTGTGTAACAACGATAATTTTGATGTACGCGTTAGCTTTTTATCGAGTTACGGTGCAAAAGGTGGGTAATCTGTGTCTTTCAATGTATAAAAACCAGCCTGCACGCTTCTGGCGAGGTGTGACGATCCTAAACAGCAGTTTACAGCAAGGCTTCATGCATACACGTTGTTTAAACTTGAACGGAAGCTTATCACGTACGAGTACATGGGTAAAACTAAGCGATGATGGCCAATCGCTGTGCCTAAGATTACCTATATAAACGAGAGACCTGACTAGAAAGGGCCCTAGCGTATCCTCCGCTGCTTACACGCCATGTTCTAAAGCACTTAGACACCCGTAATAGGTGTCTTCGAGATTTTAAAAACCCGAGGTGACGTCAATAATTACCTCGGCTGCGCCTCGGTAATTATTATTGACGTCACCTCGGGTTTTTAAAATCTCGAAGACACCTATTACGGGTGTCTAACTATTACTAAGCACATGGTGATTCGTGGACACTGCTGGGTAACTATGTGAGGCCATCAGGTAAGTAATTTTTGATAAGGTAGCATATTAAACGAAGTACGTAGCATACCAATAAATGAAGCCCAGATCTCTGAACCGTTTACAAAGTTCAAGCATAAGAGTTACAACTTACCAGATGCATAGCTAGGGGTGGGCATGGTGGGCCATTTGCCCGACCGTCACTGATCTTTGCCCCACCATCAAGATTTATTTACGTATTTAAAATATATAATGTAGCAACAACATTACTTCTTTTAAAATGCACTGAGAGGAGTGGTATCGGTAGTGTTGTTATGCTGGTGACAAGTCACGTGACAAAAGTAAGGTCACGTGACAAAAGTAAGGTCACGTGATCCTTTAGTTTAAAAATATTAAAATGGAGTCGCAAAAATGGTGGATTGCAATGATGCGCCATAATGGATCACCATGCATCATCACCCCACCTGAGTCATGTTTAGTGAGCAGGTACCGCAGGTATTTTATGGGACAAGACATACGTAGCAATTGAATGGTTTGTACATGCCGAAGTAGCTACCTGACCCGTGAGCCCAATGAATGTCCACTGAATTACAAGGTTTGTATAGAAGAATTACTGATGAAGCCTCCAACCTTCGACATGCATGCGGACTGGAGCTTTGAGACAGCTGGATATCAAGGTCACGTAATGCATGTATAAATGCGAGTATAAATGTGTGTCCCAACACCCAGGTTATAAAATTAAGTGCCTGTGTGAAAAACAGTCCTTATTGTTGGCTTTGTGTATACATGCGATCTTGTGTAGTTGCAAAAATTATTATTTCAAACATTATATTACTAATATATAATTTCAATGTCTAGTAGATGCTCATTTAAGTAATCCAGAGGCATGTAAGCTCGCATAGTCGTGATCATCGCTGGATAGTTTCCTGGATCTTTTGATCGAGTACCTATAGCTTCATACGTTACATCATACTGTAGCTAGGATAGTGTGCATACCCTTTTCAAAAGAAGTAAATGCTCATATGAAAGTGGGCATATGTAGCTATGTATTAATATATAACAATATGCGTAGTTGTATGCTTGAACCGTTGCCCCACCATCAAGAAATGGCTGGCTACAGTACGCCCCTGCAACTTTCCACTCTCAGTGAGCTAAACGATTTTAATTGAAACCTGTCGATTCTTTGCCAGCTCCTAGTACTTATCGCGGCTATTGTACATTTGAATGTCGCCATAGATGCACACTAGAACCAACAATACTACCAACACCTTTCCATTATAGAACTTGAATTCCGGATATCATACAATAAACCAGTTAAGTCCGGCTTACTCTTGTGCACTACAGGAAATATAGCACTCGGGCGTGGTCTCGAGGCTAATGTTGCACTCGGCTGCATCTCGTGCTATATTAGCCTCTCGACCACTCCCTCATGCTATATACTATATTTCCTGTATTGCACTCGCCGCCATACTTTAACTAGTATTTATTGACAAAAGTTTTGTAATTTTTGATTCATTGTAACTTTCTGTAAGAATGGCCAACTTTTCACAAATCAATTAAGTAATCTGTCCTCTTCATCTGACAAAAACTTGTGATGACTTGTTTACCAACAGTGCACCATTAAAGTAGCGCATGCAAAGTGCCACTTATCGACTATTTTTAATTTTTATCAACCACACATACATTTACAGTAGTCTTATTATCAACCACTTCCATAATATTGTGGTCGTTCCCATACAGTTTTAGAAGGCAAGCGTGTAAGTTACAGCCTTTGTCACAAAGGTTCACATGAAACATAAACATTAACACAGTATCATTACAAACAACATACACTTACAAGACCTGAGACAGGTCGACAAAGCATGCAACACTGTATAATTACAAACGACACGCACTTACAAGACCCGAGACAGGTTGACAGAGCATGCAACACAGTAACATACTATCATTACAAACAACACATACTTACAAGACCCAAGATAGGTCGACAGAGTGTGCTGGAGGTATTGACTATTGTAATTAATAAAAGTTTACTCCCTACTTTTAGCTTGATCAGACTAGCCTACTAAAATTGTGAACCAAAAGTAGGGATTAAACTACATAAATTATCTAATGCTAGAATCTTTAGTGTTCTCTCATACCAAAGTCTTTTCCCTAGCACTAAAAGACCAATGTCTACTCCATGTTCGCAACAAAACTGAAATCACATTTATTTCACAAGAGTATAGTTATACTCGAGAACTATCTATGCACAGTGTCTCCACTTTACTGGAGGGCATTTTGCCAAACCTATGATGTCACGGTTAAGAGAATGGCGCCTATATAGGGCACCAATTGGGCTGACTATGACCTGGAACTGTTCCCATCATCAGCTAGACGCCTTCCTTGGCCTTGTGGTGTGGTATGGGCTTGCCTACTTTTGGTGACTTCTCCTGCTCTAAATGGTGCTATATGGTAGTCTGATCCCCCTCCCACCCCTCCCCTTCCTCACACTCGCCCATCCCCTTGCTCCGCTGGACTGAAATTAGTGCACACCAGAAAAAATCATCTCAAAAGCCCCGAAATCCAGCCATCAACCATTCACAAGGTTACTCTGTTTATTGCTGCTAATACATGACGGCCAGCTACAAGCAGCAGGTTGTTCTACAGTAACTAATTTAATATTTTGAAATGGTATTTCTTGAAATACTACCAAGTGCGAACTTGACTGGTTTTCCCTCGGAAGGTCACATAATTATAATGAAGCCTGAATAAACAATCAAACAAGTTCTACTGCTTTTCTAACTATGACACTTGCTATTGATATTACTTAGTGAGGAATACATGGCAATACATGGCAATACATATAAAATTAATTCTTTTGTTTAAACCGGCCAATTCAGTGGCGTAGCCAGCCAAGACCTGATGCCAGGGCACAGCTGTCCATTGTCTAGCTATTATCTTTGATATTGACCCCACCTTCACAGGGCTCAACAGCTCAAGCATGCCCTTAGGCATGCACACATACAAAATTAATTTATTTTGAAATGAAAAGTGTATGTATGGTGACCTTACATAGCTCACCTAGCTACATTATATACACTGCTGTTTATTGCAGCTTCTCACTATGCTAAATCATGTGATTCATATAAATAATTAACTCGGTGATTGAACGATCTAATTCACCAAATGATCTACTACCAAGGGAACTGCCAAATCCTCAGCCATCACTCACAACTCGCTGTTACTTGAAGGGGTGTTCAGCACGTGGCCATCTTTATTATAATCCTTCTTTTGTAATTGTTATCAACTATCAGTATAAATATTCCCTGAATCCCTGGTATAAAATACTGTCGTTTGATAACAATCTCACCTGCTGAACTTTAGCTGGTCCTCATCACGTGATCCCAGTACCTTGATTGTGTGATCCAAAAAGGTTCACTAGGCGTGTTATGCTGCACGATGTACTTAGCCGTTGTAATGTAGCAATGAACAGATTCAACACTCATCATTATTATCAATTCATCATGATGTTCAGTTGATTTGTCCATATACTAAATGCAATGCTTTAATACGATCGCAATTTGTGTACCAATATTTATCCGTTCCAGCAAAGACTCATCACTAAGGAACACAGCAATGTATACAAATTTAATTTTTGTTTAAACCAACTCTATACTTCAGTGATAAACAGTACTATAGTACTTTAGTACTTTAGTGATAAAACTTTTTAAAAGTTGTTTTAAGCTGATATTCTTACTGTAGCACTATAAGATCAGTCTTATTTTATAAGTTTGCTAACCGCATGGCATGCTCACTTTTTAAACTAAAGTGCTCCATCTTGTTAGGTAATGTACAGCTGGTTAAATCCCCTTCTTTCAGTGAGATGATTGGCAAATACAGCATTACCTTGCTCTTCTTTGGCAGTAACTAATGATGCGCTTCACTATTAAGGCCACGCCAAGTGTCATGTGGTTAGCAAAACTTCTAGAATATGGATTTCGTGATGATTCGTTTTGTCTACCACTTCCACTGTAGCGCATGTGACTTAACTTGTGACATCATTAATTACTATTACAATACATTGAATAGCAGTTGATGAATAGTGGCTAACTTACAGAGCGCCTGGTTTTTAGATGGTAATACATCACCTTTTATGACATTATGCCGGGTCAGATGCTGCAAATCCAATCACATAAATTTCATCAGCATTCTCTTCAAAATCATTACTAGTACTCACTTTCACTGAAGCAATGTCATTAATATTAATGACCTCATCATTAGAGCCATCCACTGCTACATCAATGTACAAACCCTTTTAATCTTTTATCTTAGAATATTTAAATTTCAGTTAAATTTTGATGAAGTTTATTTTTGATATTTGAAATTTGCAGATTTTTTTTTACTTATTACCTCGTAGACGATTTTGCTGCATTACTAACCCCTCAACTATCACCGTCACTGAGTGCCATATACAAAATTGGGTGATGTTCCTTCATTAGTGATAACGCATTTTCGTTGTGTTTCCACAATATTTATAGCTGCATTCACAAACTTTGCAGTAAACTACGTAGTTTGCACTTCTTCTTGTCAGGCTCGCAATATTTCCCGTCACGTGCCAAAAATCCGAAATGTTTCCATATTGTACTTTCCAAAGGTAAGAATTCTTGCCTTTCATAATAATAACATCATCTTATCAGGTTCTATATTGTATTCGTCACTGTTAACACAATTGTCACTAGTGATGTCTGCTATTTCAAAACTGCAACCTTGATTTGCGCATGCTCAAAATTTAATTAACTATCTTGATATCTCTATTGTTTACTATTGCTATGGTGATAGGGTTAGCTAATGAATCTTGTTACGTATGTGCAGAGATCCAACATTCCGCTATTTCAGATTACCAGTTCCCAGTTACTATAAACCACTAATAGATCTATACGAAACATTGGGACTAGAAGTTTGCAGTGAAGACTTTGTCTTCAGTTATTAATAGAAAAAAAAGTGTGACCAAACCTGCATCCTCACATTCTATTATCAATGACTTTACCATCCAAGCTATGCTGCATCACACCTGATTCGGATTAATATTACCTATTTCAATTCTACTGTAAATCCTAACCCTAACTACTGGCCTGGGAACCAACCCTTGCAATCCTTCCCCTTAACGAACAGCCTGGGCGCCGACCCTGGCTACCCTTCCCCTAACAAATGGCATGGGCGCCGACCGGTCATTCTTGATTTAAACATAAAGCACATGTGCTGTATATTATGTACTAAAAATCTGATACGCTTGATGAATATACTCTGGGACAAGTGAGTCTAAACTTGGGATCACAATGGAATAAGGAAACAATTAGCTAGATATACGTAGCTTCATTCACCACCTGGGTGATATGAATCATGGCAAGTAGTCTACAGCGATATAGGTTCTTACAAACTAGCTTTTTAGTAAATCTGACCATGGTAGCAATGATAACATTGAATGTTATCATTACGATGGTAACAATTATGGTAGATTTAATACCACAATCAATTGGCACAATTAGTCGAATATGGAAGTCAGATATATTTGTCATTGTCACTTTGTACTATTTTTACAACATTAATTTATGTTCTATACGTAACTATGTAAATATTGTTTGCAGATAAATAGCCAAGCAATTCTCCCGATACTAGACATTCTACCAAAAACAGATTGTACAGGTGAGTTAGCTAAGGATGAAACAAAAAGTATAGCACCTATTGACATACGTAAGTAGTTTTAAATCACTGATCATCATGATTATCCTTGAAAAACATTTTTGACATACTAAGAGATATGATCTTGTTGAAAACACTTTGAAAATGAATACTTGATCTATCTAAATTAATTGTGTCATTATTTCCTGCTAGTGATCATTATCTATTGGTGATGTGCAATATAGTAATTATGATAGTATATTGTGTATCGTGATAGAAAATTCCATATCGTGATTATGATATGAACTTTTTTATATTGTGACGTACTAATTTCAGTATTTCTCTTCATAGTTCATTTTGTGAATAGTGCTATACATGTTATAATGTTGTTGCTAAATAACAAATTTTTACTTATGACTATATATATATAGTAATGCTTCGTGGTAATTTTAGACCACAGGTACATATCAAGGCCGTCGGAAGTTTTAGGCCTACTTCTAATATTTCCGCACTGACCTTTTTTTAATTTTCTAGTCACAAATATCTAACAGTAGCTACAATAGTATAACTTATTCAGCTAATACATAAACTATGCACAGCGCCATTATTAACTAGAGATCCAAGAGATCACTAGCGCACTCATCCATCGTCATGAATCACTTGTATATTAAGATGATCTCGTGATTACCCTGTAACCTACATATGTGTTATATTATTACACATGTGGTACGTTAGCTCTGTAACATGTCTTTATCTAAGTTTTTCTCCGTTCGGCTACCAACACCCTCACTGGGAGAAGTACCCAATCACTGAACCGCAATTGCTAAAAGTTTCCTCAGTGTGAGTTCAGCCAGAACACAGCTGTGCAATGATTTAGCTTCAGCCACACGCCAGAGCTATAATTATATATATAGCATAATCACATAAGCAGTATTTGTATGTAATCTCTTGTTTAGTATAATGCTAAAATTCTAATATTTTGGTGCTCTCCTTTCTTTGGGCCGCACCATAATTGAATTGCTTCCGACAGCCCTGCATATCGTGATATATAATATATATTGTATCGTGATAAAAATGGCTCCTAGATATATGTGAAAATTTTGTATATCACACACCTCTACAGCCTATCATGGCACATGAAGACAGTCAAATACACACGTCAACATAAAATTAATGACGTGCCTACTGTTATATGTATTAATATTGTATTGTGTACAAATGATTTTTAAATGAACTACACCTGGATACCTGAATACCTGTAAACAAGTAATAGAGGCTCTTAAGTGAACATGAATTGATTCACATATACGTACATACTTATACTTACGTGCAAGGGTACTACATGTTACCTTGTTTCCTATTTTTGAACCAGACACATGTCGGTTGCAGGCTTTTTTCTTTACTATTCTTTTGTTAAGTCAATATGTGTGAGTGAATAGATAAATTAAAATGTGAGTAGGAATCAATATACTAAGTGCTACAATATGAAGGATGCAGGGAACAACTAGCAAGATTTTGGTCTGAGACTATAAAAGTAACACTAAATATTATGGGATTTAATCCCTATTTTGATTCATTATGGTAGGGATTTAACTTTTCTAAATTGCTCCAAAATCATATTGCATGTTCCTTGTTTCCTTACTATTGCAGCATAGATTTAAAAAAGAATAAGTATCTTTGTAGCAATAATTTAAAATTATAAACAGCTAGACAGAAAGGGCCGAACAAGTTAGAATTTATTATGAAACCAGTAGGAACTCTGCTAAAAAGTAATGGGGAAGATACTATGGATATAGATGTAGGCCTACAATATATATATTATATTAAGTAGACAGGTACCAAAGTCTGGATTAATTCATAAATTAAATCATACTGTGTCTATATTGTGTATAAGGAAAGTACAAATTTTGACAGTTAAAAATTTACAAATTTGACTAAAAATTGTCCATTCGTCAAAATATTTTCCATCAATTTTTACAGAACATGGCGCAACCTATATAAGTGCTTTGCATTGCACATTAAAGAGAAATTGAGGCTTGAAACAACCTTCATCAATAATTTTTCATCAAATGTAAAATTTGACAATTCATCAAAATTTTAGCTCATCAAAATTTTATGCTATACAGTATTATGCAATAACATTACTAATTATTATTTATGTTACAGCTGCTTTGCCACTGTTGTTAACAAGCATCTGTAGACAAGCGTAGGTTTCTGTAGCATTTAGTGTGCCTGCTAGGTGTCCAGAGGCAAGGATAAACTATATACTTAAATGAGTGGAAATCGATATACGTATCAGTGCTACAAAGTAAGGAAACAGGAATAAAATTTTGGGATGAGAGAATAGTAAAGTTTCTGATAAGAGATAATTTATAAAATTTGATCAGTACTTTTGGTTTATACCATATGACATGAAAATTTTACATAGCATTTAATTTTACTGTTTTATGGTTAGTGCCAGTAATGTAAAATTATAATCCGTAAACTTAATACTATTCGTATGAGTAAGGATATATCAACCTAAGGTTTGCTCTTGGATTTGTCAGTAGCCCGAAAAGCAGCACTCCTTCTTTGTTGAGGAGAGTTAGCCATAATGCACGTATGCATACATTGATATCATCGAACTCTAGTCTTCCTTTAATGCCTTGTACATGTAAATCATGTCTTACGTATATGAATACGATAGCTAAAATGCCTGTTATAGTACAGTACCGCTCACTTTAAACTTGACGACACACGCGTGCAGCAACTGCACGGCTCGACACGTTTTCAAAAATGCCCGCAACATTTTCCGCGTGCGCACGACAGACCTATGACGTATTACCATTGGAAATTGCACGCGTGAATGCATGAGACGTTCATTTTGTTGGCGTGTGTAGCTTGAACTGCACGTGTGCACGCACGAGACATTCATTTTGTTGGCATGTGTAGCTTGAACTGCACGCATGCACGCACGAGACGTTCATTTTGTTGGCGTGTGTAGCTTTAACTGCACGCGTGCCTCGACACGTGCATATTATGCACGAGTGCAAAGTTCAGTGCACAAAAAGAACACTCATGCATTAACTGTTTGCACGAACTGCACTTGTGCATTTAGACATGTGTATGACTCTCGAGACTTACCATACTCTGTACACAGTAGATTTCGCGTGTTCCATTATTGTCCTTGCCATACACGAGTAGTTCACACCATAGTTACTACATTATGGAAAATTATAGTATCTTCAATTTTGAGTAAATAACAAAAATTTACAGCGAGTTACGGAATTACACAAGTGGACACGTGTATTCTAATACTTTGAGTCGCCATTCAGTCGTGTTGCACATCTATCCTGCACTGCTGCGTTGCTGTTAAGATTGTGGTATATCCAAGGTTAGCACCCTCTTCCTCGTCTCTAGACTCATCCTCGCCATTTTTAAGAAATGAATTTCCGGTAAGTGTGGTTTTAATATACGGCAAAGGCACGTGATCAGTGAATTCAATCAGCTGACTGATCAGTTGTCTGATAATGCTGTCGGGTGCCATTGTACTGTAGGATTTGTAGTATTGTGACGTGAACCAGCTGCATTTCCTATGCCAATATACTGTACGTGTATGTGTATTGATAAAACGTGCACATGTAACGAGCATATTAGTTTGGTGCACGTCTAGAGTGCTACGCGTGTTAGATGGCAAAACGTGCGCACGTAGCGGGCATATTTGTGTCGTGCATGTCTAGTGTTCCACGTGCATTTGTGCGCACGCCAAATTCGCGTGCAGCACTGATGATACACGCCAAATTATTCACTTTTACACGCATTAAATGTGTGCATGCACGCGTGCATACACATGCGTGTGTCAAGTTTAAAGTGAGCGGTACTGTACGTACATATCTAATAGAGTGTTAACAGCACCAGGTCTTCTTTGACAGGCGTTCATCACGCACTTCATTATACTAAGGATATGCCCATAAATTATATTGATGGCAAATATTGTGCAAGGAATTGAGAAGTAATAGACTTCCCTGGAATTCCCTATATATTGGATATTTAACATTTTCATGTTGTTTACAAAAGTAGCAATGTTACCAATAAATTTTAATCAGTAAAGTTTAATTTATGGTGCATTTGGAGCCATGTAAATTTTGGATATCATTTTTTCGTGTTGAAACTACTATTAAGCACTATACCATACGTACTTAATAATTTATTATATGTACTGTTTATATATTTGTCTGCAGATATCAACCACCGTACTTACTTTGAATTGGCGGATAAATGTCTGCAAGGCTTGAAAGTCCGAAACATAATTTTAGTGGATAAATCATCTCCCTGTAAGAATTACGTATTGTGTACTTATTGTCTAATGCACCAATACAGACCTTTTATAAATAATTCACATGTTAATTACAAGTATATCTAATATTTTTAGCTAATATAACACTCAGTAGTGAATGAAATTTGTATGCGTTCCAATGTTATAACACTTTGCATATACCTACCTTGCAAAAATTGAAAATGCCTCTAATAGAATAGAGATTGTTGTGATTGCTTCATTACGTAGATGTTCTTCGACACTGTGTCCAAGATTCCAATAAGACTTAGTTTCTTCAAGATTGTTGCACTAATGTCTAAAAGATAATCATCTAAAAAGTTATTGAACTTTATGCCTAAATGAATTTAAAAAGAGCCCAGAATTATACACTGCATGCAAGTATTTGCTCAAGTATAGAATTATAGCTGGGTAGTTACGTACATACATACATAGATGGTAGAATACAATACAATAACACATAGCCTGTTTGCTCTGGGATTTTGAAAATCACAATCTATATGTACAGTAATACAACTTTTTAACTAGATGATTTAAACCGTGACCATACTACTGGAGATCTATCTTCAGTACCTGAGAAGCTTATTACAAACAAAGGTTAACTGTAGTTAATGCATTAGTGTACATATTTACAATTACTGCTCTCTTTTAGATTTACATATTTTGAAGCATAAATATGCTGATTTACTGCAATCATTTCCAGAGACACATTTATCAACATTAGAATGTCTGCAAGACTATCTTACAGACAATTGCATTTGTTGTGTAGTGGAATGCACTGGTGTTGATTGGGCAAATAAAATGATGCTGGATTGTATGATATCAAAGCTAACCTGTAAGGAAGATTTACTTGACTTCTTTGACCAACTAGAGGAAATAAATGATGCACATGCTATGATATCTATTGTAAATGAATTGCGTCAAGGTAAAGTTGAAATCACACAATAAAATATTTAATATCTACATAATAAGGTCTATAAATCTACGTAATTATGCAAGTGTGTAATAAGAAATAACTATTTTATGCTAAACATATGGAAAATATCAAATCTGCAAAGTAACATTGTTTGGCTTGAAACTACGTATGTACACTTACGTATGTGAAAGTGTTGGTTAAAGAAGCAAGGTGGTGTTCTACCATCTAAACACCATTGGCTGTATAACTTGAACCACTGTTAATCTGTTTCTGTTATTAACAATGTTTCAAAATCACATGAACAAAGACACATAGCAACAAATACAAATTTTAGTCTTCAGCTTTATACTCCAGCGCTTTAGTGACAAAATAATAGTATTAATTTTTTCATTTCTGTTTTCTTTTACTAATCATTACATACGTACCAGATAAGAATCTTTTGACTGAATCACTTATACGAATGTATACCGTAGATTAGGAAAAACCTGTCATTAAAACAATTTTTATGAACCTTTGTTTACAAAATTAAAGTAATTTGGACAAACACGAGAATTGGTGGGAAAAATGAAGTACGTATCTCTAAGATGGATTATCTGGACTTTATTCCACTATGATCTTACTTCTGAAGCTAGCACACTGACTAGTATCGACAGTGGAGGTGTGTTACAATTTGTGATATGTAATGCTGGCTTACTAAAAAGAAGAAACCACAAAGATATTTCATTGTAAACATGATTACAAGTTACACAGCACTCGCCTTCATCCAGTGCCATTGTTTCACTCATGCAACATGCGATAATATAATAATTGTATACGTATATATATAATTCTCTGCTCAAAATTTCAGTGTTAAAATAATTTCGTATAATTCACTAAAGCAACTCCAATTTTTATCCCATGACACTTTTTTAACACTAAATTAACCCTATCTGTGGCCATGGTATAAAATAAAGGTAATTTGTGCATACTAATCTGTGTGTGCTTGCTAATAGTTATCAGTATGCTTGGGCTAACAGCTTTTTATACATTTTTGAAATCTTGTATATCACATGATCACTACGGCATAAGGATTGTTTTACCCAGTGAATTGATATTGTATGATAGCTAAACAGGAGTAAAATTAAAGTGATAAACAAATGCTAATTGAAACAGTTAGTATTACGTAGTTACACCCCCAATAAGTGTCTTAGTACTAAGACACTTTTATCGGAGTGTCTTCATAAAATACACAAAATCGTTATTTTGATTGAACTTCAAAGTATTGCTAACATATCATTTTAGTAACATAAAATGTCTTCTGTGTACATACGTATGTATGTTCATTCTCTTTAGAATTACAACATGTGTTTGAAAAAGATATCTTGGATACACATCAACCTTATCCTAAATCCAGAAACGAATCTAGAGGTACTAAATTAGTGTATATACATACATAGCTACGTAACTATTATTACTCATGTACTGTATGGAACAAAATTTTGACAGGGTTAATATTGATGAATTTGACAAATTCTACGTATATGCGATTCGTCAAAATTTTACTATTCTAAATTTTTCAATAGCTGTTTGCATGGTAAGGCTGATACGATTCATCAAAATTTTACTTGTCAATTTTTTCCTAACCCCAAATTCATCTAAAATTTCTACCATCAAAATTTTGCACTATACAGTATCGATCTATTTTCCTGGTATCCCTTGTTGTTTCTTTAATCCCAAAACATATAATCAATTATCATAATAATTAAAAATTAAACAGTGAGTAGGGATCAACCTTGGTGCTAAGTAAACAAGGAAAATGTTTTGGCATGAGAGAATACTAATTAAAGATTCTAATTAAATATAAGTTTAATCCCTACCTTTGTCAAACCTACTGGAATGAGCCAAAAGTAGGAATTACACTTTTATAAAATATCTCATGCCAGAATCTTTAGTGTTCTCTCATGCCAAAATCTTATTCCAAGCACTGAGGTTGATTCCTACTCACTGTTTAAACTTTTAATTACTCTGATTTAATTTGTTTTTTATATTAAATTTTCATAGCATGCTTGCATATAGGAATAATAATCTTTCAGGTCTTTAGCAGGCACCTATAACGTGCATACTTAATTATTATGCAGGCGCTTGTTAACAAACTGCTTACATGGCAAAATGGCTGTGTTACAGCAAGTTATGTTCAAAAAACAGCGAAATTTAATAGTCCAAGGCTATAGTCATACGTATCTTGAAGTACACTTCATAATGAAGTGCGCATTTAAAGAAATAGAGAACAACAAGGAGGGATAATGAAGGATAAAAGGAATCACCATGGTGCAGTAGACAACCTTAATTAGAAGAGCAGTTTTGTAAATCCACGGCAATTACCTTTGTTTTGTGAAATTTCTAGAGACTGCTACATATGGTACAACTTGATTTAAACTTGACTGCACACGCTTGTCGCAACTACACAGCTCGACACATAATTATTTAAAATTGCACACGTATCTGGATGCACATGCACGAAAGATCAATGACGTATTACATTAAGAATAGCATGCATGTATGCACTTGATAGTTTTGCAAGCCAGACCGCTATTTTTTCTTTTGTATGGGGACGGGAAATAACAGAGTCTGGTGACACTCCGTTAGTTAGCTTGTTCTGCAAATACCAAGATTTTTAGGAATAGTTAATTAGTGAACAAGCTTGTTAACAAGCAAACAAATTGCAGATCGCAAGATTCATATGATGACCACACATACAGCTGCCATAACGCACTAATTACTATTGCAAAAAAAACTTGGGATTTGCAGAACATGTTAGTTAACAGAGTGTCACCAGACCCTATTTTTTCCTGCCCCCATACAGAAGAAAAAAAATAGCGGTCTGGCTTGAGAGACTACGTACTTGATGTGTTCTCTATTGCAGTGTGCGCTATGCTTTGCACAAGAATGCTTGTATGCTGATGCATTGTTCTATTGACGAGCTTCCAGGCGTGCGCCTTGGCGTACATAAAAAAAGTATTACGGGTCGTATATAAACAATCATTTAAATAATGGCTATTGCTACTTTCAATCGAAACAGCATACATTTTTCTAAAATAACCTGGGGAAACAACATACGTACCGGCATATAAACAGTAAAGCAGCACAAACACATGTAAAAAAATATACATACCTCCACTTGTTTCGTGCTGCTTTCTTGATACAATTGTAGTCTCTTCCTCGGCTTAGGGATGGCTGATTTGTTCCTTTGTGCTACTATATACAAACTATACTACTAGTACAAACACCATAATAAAACAATGGAAGCACGTGTATTTTGCAGTTTTGTGATCACGCGCAAGTTAAAACATTTATGCGGCTACATAAAACTGCTGCAGCTGCGTAGTAATTTGCAACTGAAATTCTTACTGTGAAGCTAAAGTTTGATGCCATGTATTATTCTGAATGTTTGCTGCATAGTTACACCAGTAAGTTGAGGAATGAGTGCTAGGTGCACACCTACTCACTTCAACTTCTTACTATTGTTTAGCGGGTGAAACAGCTCATTCAAGTTCAAACGCGTAATTTTCACCAGATGGACATATTGTTAATATATGGAAAACGAACTGAATGATCTATCTGTTGCTGGAATCCAGCTCAATGTACACGCGAGTCATTCGTGAAGTGCATGTAGTGCATACAAACGGTGTGCTCGTGACATGCATATTCGTGTACTGTAGTATGCCACTGGTGTGTACGTGCATTTGTGCACACATTAAAGCTGCATGCAACATGAAGAGTACACGCCGAATTCTGAATTTCAACATGCCGCTACATGCGTGTACCTGCACGCATTTGTGAAGTTTAAATTCAGCTGTACTGTATGTGATTATGCATAATAATAACTTTAAAACATTTATACGGTACAGCTCTAAGGTAACGTCGCACTCGCTCGCAAATTTTATCGAGTAAACAGCATTATTTGATCGAGTTTCGTGTACTGAAGCGCTCGCAGCGTGTGAAGTGACAAGTACTCGAAGTAAACTCGAGTGCATGATTTAGCATAAAGCTACGTAAGTACTGCACGTACGTGACAGGCTTTATAGTGACAAAACGCAAGTATAGACGACAAGTACTAACTTCACGAGTCAACTTTAGTTTCCTTTAGATATACTATGTAACGTGCGGTAAAAGCCTAACACGCATAAAATATTAATCTATCGAGCTCTATTGCCGCATAGATAATAATTTTATATTGCTCGAAAATATTAAGATACACTTACGTGCATTGTTCTTTTGTTGTGTTGCCTTCTTTGCCACTCACAAATAATAAAATGATGAAACTAATCCTATTCTAATCACTAACAAATTGAAGAACGAGCAAAATTGATGCACTGAGACCAGTACAGCGACTACATTATAAAACGTGCCACTGTTTATGCGCATGCCCAAGTATTATTCTATTTAAAGCATAGCGTACGGTTCTAATAATAAATCTCGAGCAAACATCCCTAGTGATTCGAGCTTTGTGTAAACGCGAGTATCTTCAACCCTCGAGTGTCTTATCCCACGACAGTGATCGAGTTTAGCGTATCGAGCATTCAAGTGGCGAGTGTGTAAGTTGCGAGCGAGGCGACATTACCTTAGAGCTGTACCGTAGCTATGTATGTACTTCGTATTACATTCAATTAGCTATAAAAAAAGTTACAAAGAAATAACTTTTTATGACATGTACTGTGCCTCATTTTGTATATATACGTATGTACGTAGAGAACATATAACTAGCTAAAAGTGTATCTTTACATACCTAGCCATGCCACAAGTTCCAAGAATTGTTACAGGAATGAAGAACAGGGATGAGTCTGTAACAATGGATGAAATTAACCAATTTCAAGTAGTCAAAAGTATGTATATTTTTACATATGTACTTACGGTAACAGAAAAATTACTGTCAGTACAGTAGTAATAATTGAAAATTTAATAGTGATTAAAAGTGAGAAACTGTGACCAGATTTTGGAAAATCTTTGCATAATTACGTACATAACTTTTGGGTATATGTAAATTTTTAAAACTAAAAGCTTTCAAATGGTATGAGCAAAAACACCTTGGCTGTAAAAAAGTACAAGGTCAATCAGAAGCAGTAGTTATGAGTGACCAAAAGCTTTAAGATCATGTAAGTCTAATGTTTTATTTACTTGAATAGTTTACAGGGCATCTTCACAACTATGATTGGCTTTGTCATTTGGCCACCTTTTTGTACCATCATTATTTATAAAGGTGGCCAAGTGACAAAGCCAACCATATTTGTACAGATGCCCTGTAAGCTATTTTATGTATATCATTCAGATAAAAATATTTTAAATAAAATGTTATAACTTCTCAGCCTTACCTGATATCAAAGTTTTTGGTCACTTACGTATAACCATTTACAACACCTGTGCTGCTTCTGATTGGCCTCACAATTTTTTACAGCCAGGGTGTTTTTGGTTTTTGTAGGTAGCTATAGCTACATATGTACATACATAAACAGATTTTAGGTCCTGACAATTGGTCTTTATACGTAGGTGTATCTTGTCTATATAAGTCCAGTTTTCTCATGCCGGGACACCTATATAGAATTTTAGGTCTTTGTATTGATTTTATACTACTGTAGATGAAGACTGTAGATAAAATATACTCTACAATAATTTGTTATTAAACCAGGCACGTTTGGCCGGCGCACACCTGGTTTTTTGAAATTGCTTTTGTCCAGGAAGTCGGTATACATGTTTGTTTGTGTGTGTGTGCGTGCATGCGTGTGTATATCCACCGCCCAGGCTATCATGTGAAAGAAAAACTAATCAAACAAGTCCTACTGCTCTTCAGTTTCTTTATATGACACTCACTGTCAATGTTACTGATGGGCATGGCCTTAGTAACGAAGTGCGTCATGAGTTATTCCCAAAGAAAAGCAAGGTAATACTGTATTTGCCATTTATTTCACAATAAAAGCCATTTAACTAGCTGTACATTACTAAGAAGACGGAGTGCTTCACTTTTAAAGTGAGCGTGCCATGTGGGTGCAAAGCTTATAGAAGAAGACTGGCCTATAGTGTTACAGAATTTCAACTTCATACTTTTAAATATTTTTATTACTAAAGTATTGGAATATAAAGCCGGTTTTTTAATTTGTATGTGTTGCTATGTGTTCCTTAGTGATGAGTCTTTACTCACATGACTTACACGTGATGTCATTAAATACTGCTACAATGCAGTTGCTTAATATATATACATATAGCGCCTGGTTTTAGATAGTAATATATCAACTTGTTTCGCTTTTTATAGGTAGGAACAAGAAGATGATATGGTGTAAATAATATATTATTATTATTTATAATTTATCAAGCCTGCGGACTACATAACCATATACAAACACCAAGATATAACCATGCATGCAAGAGGGAAAGGTACCTAGCTGCTTCATCCAATATCACACATTGGGTAACTGATGTGTGATAGGATTGTTCTTAAATTACCAGGGAACCCAGTTGAGTATACTATATATGCAAAATGTAAGTTACCTTGAAGGAAAACACATCTCTCGATCATAGATGCAGACACAACATCTTCAAGTACACAAATTGAAACCATCTAATAGAGCAGTCAATTCCAACCTATATATATAGCTTAAGACTTACTTCAAAACTGAATCTTTTAATATCCCATCAAGCTACACATAAAGTGAACTCAGAAGTTTTTTTCCAGATCCTAAAACGGGTCCTCACATCTCAGTACTAACGTACGCGTGTCAGCAACACACGTAACACGGAATTCCGTTTATTCATACACTTGGAGACGAATCAAAACGTCTGTTTAAGCTGTGTTTACAGGTAAAAACATTTTGTTTTTATACTGAAACGCTTTGTTTTATAAACCATATGCTTAAGTAGGCAAGCATTAGTACTTGCGTTTGAGTAGGCTTTTTAGAGCTTTTTGATGGCACGCATAGTCGATGAAATGGCTCCATACTATTTAAAGAAATTGCTGGTGCATTTGTAACACACATCAATTCATTCAGTAGAGCAAGGCGAATCTTTTAAGCCATACTGTAAAGCTATAGGACACGCGAGTTGTTTGCTACGTATGTTTTTCTTAGTGGTTGTAAACATTTTCTTTATATAGCGTAAACAGAAAATTTGCATGTCAGTAGAAAGTAGGCCATAACTTCAGCATGCTAGCTTCTACGAATTTTAAACAAACATCAATCTATTCCATATAGAACAGCGATTCTTTTAAGCCATATTAAGTGGTTGTATGTTTAATATTTTGACAGTTACGTACTTTTGTAAAACAGTAAAAGGAGACTTCATCTTGGCAGCCATTAGCTTTTCGCATTTTTATTCGTGAATTCCATTTAGAGGAGGCCTCAGTTGCAAGAGTGAAGATTTGTTTAGCTTGAAATCTACATAAATCGATTCGCTGAAGCATAATGAATCCTTTAAACTCTATTTGAGCTTCTTAGAGGCATCACAGTGGTTTTTATGAGGTCATTTGTAATTGCATGTAATCATGGCACTAACAGCGATTTAGCATACTTTTGCATGTCAGTAGAAAATAGGCCATAACTTCTATATGCCAGCTCGTATAAAGCTGAAACAAAAATCATTGTATTTCTTATAAAACAGCGATTTGAGTAATCTAAATTACAATGCTGTTGCTTAAATGCTTTGATAATTACAGGCTCTTGTATTCGTTTCGTTTTCAAAATGAAGGCAAAATGGCATCATTTTTGAACAAACTGAAATATCTCAGTAGTCAAAGCGTCCTTTGCCAAATCCATTGTATCGATTTCCTCTTTCAACAAGACCTTTCATTTGGTGGTATTCACATAAAGATACTCCTTGTAGTTTTTGAGTACGAATTAATTAATTATTAATTAATTATTTAATTATTTATTTATGATTATTATCCTTTATAATTGGTTATGTAATGTGCACTTACGTGTATACGTATGTGACCGGGCCTGAGAAAACAGGTCTTATCTACACGTAAATTTTGACCTAATTTTCAGTCTTATAACTATTTAAACTAACATAGCATTTTAACACAACTTTTATCATATATTTAGAAATTCCAATAAAACTTCAGGGCCGGAGCCAGCAATTTTAGAGTGATGCGGCCATTTACAGCCTAACCATTCACTAATGTTCTTGTATATAAAATGCTTTAATATAGAGTTTAGTACAATAAATATTGCCAGCTCTTTTCTACTTGCAAATTTATCTGTATCTTACTTCAGTTTAAGCTTCTTTCCCTTGCTGCAAAAACAAAAGTCGGTGTCTCAACTGAGGCACGTCACAATAGCTTCCTACCACGTGCAGTTAAACCAACCTGAACTGACCTGAAATCGTGAGACTATTCTTTTCCAAGCTGAACTTATGCTGAGTATGATTTATCCAGTAAATTATAAATATTAGCAACTGTGAATCACATGCGCCTATAGTAATTACCTTGGTATGCATTAAATAGAAGATGAAACGATTGTGTTGTGGAGCTAGAATTTATTGGTATTTGTAGATGCACTATATTCCTAGAATGGATTGGAGGTACTTATGTAAGTATTTACTGTAAATGAATGTTGTGAGGGAATCCTGCAAGCTGGTTCCAAGTTTCAATGGTGAGTATTGATCAAAAGTGGTGCGGCCATGGCCGCACCGGCCGCAGCATAGGCGCCGGGCCTGAACTTACAGATTTTGAATAGCACACACAGAAAAAGATATATATATACGTACGTAGGTATATTTTGTGTAGATAAGATTGGTTTACAACCAAGTGTGATGCATTAAATGAAAATCTGAAACAGGGTTCATGCAAGCCCTTGTAAAGTACTCGATGAAAACAAAAGAAAAAAAAACTGTCTCATAAAAATTTTAATGAAAGAAGGACTATATAAGGCTATATCAGAAGACTGGCTGAACCGATTTTGATGTACTTTGGGTTACATTACATTGAATAAAGGTACTAATTCTCAAGTAATGAGCAAATCAGATGGGAAGAGATGGTTGGTCGGGCAAAACAAGCACCATAAAGCTTGGTACTCAAGAATGGTGGGGCCAATTTTCTCCATTGTCGGTATATTGTCCCTATATAGGTGCTCCGGCATGAGAAAGCCGGACTTATATAGACAAGATACACCTACATACATATTCATATTATAGTTTGTATCTCCTTAGATTTAAAAGATCTGTAAGCTTTGTTATATTCCCTATTGAAAGTTGCATAAGTGGTAAAATTGTGTTGAAATGCTACAGTTCGTACAAAACGTTTTTGATTTTGAAATCCAAAAATGTGGTCAGTACATAAACCTTATTTTCTTACGTATGCCGGGTAACATACGTAGTAAGAATGTACTACTTTAGTTCTGTGATAACTAAGCAATAGCTTCTATGGCAGCTTAGCTACAGCATCTGCATATTTTCAGAGTTACGTGTAAATAACTCACTGAGTTATCACGTACTAGCTGTTCTTCTTATCCTCATGACACACCATCGTGAATTGCAAGTATTAACATACATACATCTCTTGCAGCATGTTTACTGAGTGATTTAAAAATCAATATTGAATTAAGTACGTACATATGTATTTATCTTGAAGGTTAAAGAAATTTAACTGACATTAATGGGTCACAGGGTGGGCACAGGTATGGGCGGGTGGCCAGTCAGATGAAGCGTATGTACACAAAATCGAGTACAAATGTGATGTGAACTGGCGCAATAATACTGTCAAAGCTTGAGAAAGAACAATTGTCCTCTGACTACAGCTCAGCTTCAGCACTACATAACCCAGGTTAGCAGCAAGGCCTAATCCTTTCTCTCCTAGGGATAGCTGCCTGTGGGATGATGGGGATATAGTTATCCCCCAAGTGAGATGGTATTGCTTGGGAAACCTTGGCTTTAAATCTCTACACCATGGTGGTAAAAATCAAGGTCAGCAGCACGCACACTATAATATTGTATATTTATAGTACAGGTAGAGGGGGCCTTAAGGGCTGTAGACTTGAGGGTGAGCTCATAAGGAGCCGGGATGGAAAGCGAGAGAGGGCTAAGAATAGTCGCAGGACGGGATGAGGCTCAAAGGAAGCCTCAGGCAGGTATGTAAGCAAAGGAGGGCGCCTGGGGTCAATAGTCATGGCAAACATGCCAAGTCAAGGGTATGGCTGTTGTTAACCCGCACTGCAATCCTTGCATATATCTGACAATGGCCTCACAGGGACCACCTTCAAACACTCCCAGTTGCTAATCTGAGGGGATGACAGCACGGTGCAAGATACAACATTCTGGAAGCAAGCTCTCCAGAACCCTAAGGTCAGTAATAAAGAAGGGAAGGAGGAGACTGGAGTGTACATAGGTGAAGACCTCCCCCCAGTACCCAAAAACTAGCACAGCAGATATGGCGGTGGGACTTCATAGGCATGGTAAAAACATGTACTAATAAAATTGTAAGTACGAAGGAGTGAGGAAAATCCCACCAGGACGCTGGCAACCCGGGCAAGGTGCCCAGTAACAGACCTAAAGACATGGCTGAAAGCCTTTACAACAACATACATGACAACACGAGAAAAGAGGGAGCTGTACCTAAATTGATGGTCTACATGGTTTCAATAATCCAGGTCAAAGAGAAGAATGCAGAAAGGACATGGGTTTGCTATGATGAGGTGTACTGCCAGCAAGTAGCAGCCTGTCACAGCATAACCTGGTCAAGAGTGAACTCATCACTATTCCCATTATGCTTTACGGGTAAGGCTCAGAGCTCAAGCCACTGTGATCTGTGCCTGTCAAGCTCCCATAGTACAAGAGAGTGTATTTGGGCAGGGGAAGGGGAGCAGGATGCACCAGCGCACCTACAAGCCATGGAAGCATCAGTGGATGCATTGAGGCAGGATATAGACTCCTGGGAAGAGGTAATGGACAGCAATCAAAGGATGGGCAGTCACTGCATTCTCTTTTACCAGAGCAGCTGTTAATTTTGAGCATGCGTTTTGTCATGCCTGTATGATATGTCAAGGGCCCCACCCAGCTTACGTGTGCACCCAGATGCAAGGTGGCCCCTGGAAGGGACATAAAGAAAAAAGGACAAACCTGTACTAATCAGACAGTGAGAACAATGGGCAGGCCCCAGAACTACAGTACCGCTCACTTTAAACTTGACAACACGCGCAGCAACTGCACAGCTCGACACGTTTTCAAAAATGCCCGCAACATTTTCCGCGTGCGCACGACAGACCTGTGACGTATTACCATTGGAAATTGCACGCGTGCATGCACGAGACGTTCGTTTTGTTGGCGTGTGTAGCTTGAACTGCACACGTGCATGCACGAGACGTTCATTTTGTTGGCGTGTGTAGCTTGAACTGCACACGTGCCTCGACGCGTGCATATTATGCACGAGTGCAAAGTTCAGTGCATGAAAAGAACACTCATGCATTAACTGTTTGCACGAACTGCACTTGTGCATTTAGACACGTGTATGACTCTCAAGACTTACCATACGTTGTACACAGTAGTAGATTTCGTGTGTTCCATTATTGTCCTTGCCATACACGAGTAGTTCACACCATAGGTACTACATTATGGAAAATTATAGTATCTTCAATTTTGAGTAAATAACAAAAATTTACGGCGAGTTACGGAATTACACAAGTGGACACGTGTATTCTAATACTTTGAGTCGTCATTCAGTCATGTTGCATATCTATCCTGCACTGCTGCGTTGCTGTTAACATTATGGCACATCCAAGGTTAGCACCCTCTTCCTTGTCTCTAGACTCATCCTTGCCATTTTTTAAAAATGAATTTCCGGTAAGTGTGGTTTTAATATACGGCAAAGGCACGTGATCAGTGGGTTCAATCAGCTGACTGGTCAGTTGTCTGATAATGCTGTCGGGTGCCGTTGTACTGTAGGATTTGTAGTATTGTGACATGAACCAGTTGCATTTCCTATGCCAATATACTGTACGTGTGTAATGATAAAATGTGCACACGTAACGAGCATATTAGTTTGGTGCACATCTAGAGTGCCACGCGTGTTAGATGGCAGAACGTGCGCACGTAGCGGGCATATTAGTTTAGTGCACGTCTAGAGTCCCACGCGTGTGCATGTAGCGGGCGTATTTGTGTCGTGCATGTCTAGTGTTCCGCGTGCATTTGTGCGCACGCCAAATTCGCGTGCAGCACTGACGATACACACCAAATTATTTACTTTTACATGCGTTAAACGTGTGCATGCACGCGTGTGTCAAGTTTAAAGTGAGCGGTACTGTAAGAGAAGTGATTTAGGTTTAAGATGTATAATGGTTATTAATTGTGGTTATCCATAAACATATGAAATAATAATCATGAGATGTTGTGAATGTGAATCAAATATAAGTAGCATACCTGATTTAGTACCAGTACATGAGGAGACAGAATGAATGCTGCCCAATGGTTCCACACAGTCTACCTGATGTGAGAAAGGAGGAGGTCACTCCTTTAAAATGGGCAACATGGGATGAGTATTTGGGGGCCCACCAAGATGAGGAAAGGCTTCCAGATTGGTTTTGGCTACAGCAGGCTGAAGGGTTGTAAGAAGTCAACATCAAGCATACTGTCAACCATGGAAAAACCAGAAGTATGGTACAGCTAAAACGCAACTTGACTCATGCGGGTAACTCACATGTGTTTTTTATGCGTGTAGCCTGCACACGTAAGTGTGTACGGGTATACACGCAAGGCAAAGGATAACTGTGACAGGTAATTGCACATCTTCCTCTCACCATCCTCAGTTTTTCATGCTACTCTCCACTTACTAATGTATATTATATAGACTGTCGTACCTTTAATACCGGCTGCACTTCAGTGACGCATTGGCAAATATATACCTGTATGGGTCGATTGTATAGCAATGCCTTGCTTAATTGACACAAGAAGGATAACTGGTTTTCTTACATAAACTGCACAGGCCACTCCATTTTTACAAACTGTCTTTGGTAGCACCCGCGGTGTTTATGTTAGCCAAGTGCTGATTATGTACGCACCTCACCAAAGTAAGACTGAGCGATGGATAAGTCAAAGGCTTTCCTCGCAATGATAATAGTCGAAGTCTTCAGTTATTGAGATGGATTCACTATAGTAGCTGGCTGGTGTGATAAACCGAGGCATAAACTAGTAGTACCAAGCTGTATAATGGTGAGTAGTAATTGGTGAGTAGTAATTTCATTGTATCGAAACAGATTCTTGGTTGCAGTGACCCGACAGGTGTTTCAGGTTACCTTTACAGGCACCCGCACCCTTTACAGGCACCCGCACCCTTTACAGGCACCCACGCCCGTTTGTTGTGAATTCTGCGTTGTTACCCGCATTTTTTCAACTGGCAACCCACGTGCGGGCGTCAAGTTGCCTTTGAGCTGTACCATAGTAAGAGGCTACTTAGCCAAAGAATGTGTAGAGTGGTGGGTGCTGGGATCTTTTCACCGGAAGCCTTTCCTGATGTGCAGATCAGTAGAATCGGATAATTAATGTAGCTCTAGTGCTCTCCACTTTTGAATGCCTGGGAATCCCAGTGGTCATGAACAAACTAGAAAGCCCCGGCTGTGTCCTCATATTCCTGGGAATTGAATTGGAGACAGTCCAAGGAGTAATCAGTAATCATGCAGGCTACCAGACCAGAAACTTCAGGAATTGCAAAACTTGATTGCTACCTGGGTAGGAAAAGGGGACGTGGCCAGTCACATGGCACATAATACTGTTTAGAGTCACTGTGCTTATGTGTCATAATATGTGTAGGAACAGGGGCTAAAGCAGCCAGCCACCCTAGTTTACAGCAGGGTTGAGTACAATTATAACCTTATGGGAAAATTGCAACATTCATGCAAGGTAATCAAGCTGGGCAGGACATTCCTCAGAAGAATGTTTGAAGTACTACAGGAAACATCACCACATATGCCTAAATCATGCTTTTTGCTCTGATCTCATGTGGTGGCACACATTTCTGGAGACATGGAATGGGAAGGCCATGATGAGACTTCATGAGAGTACAGGATCAGTGGTCACCAGCATTAGAGGTATGTATTCACAGATGCATCAGGGGAGGTGGGATGCGAAGCACTGGGGGACATCCAATAGTTACAGTTAAAATGACCAATACAGCAATGTAAAAGGATACTCCAATTACTCAGAAAGAAATGTTACCAGCAGTTTTGGCGTGTGCCTATGTGTGGGCACCAGTGGAAGTCTAAATGCATGCAACTATATTGTCACAATGAGGCAGCAGTGGCTGTCCTGAATGTGGGGTAGTCTCAAGACTCACTCATAATGCACCCATTGAGGGCATTATTTTTGTCATAGCTCATGGATGTAAGGATAACCCACATACCAGACAAGGATAATGGGGATGGCAGATGCCATTTTCCAGGATGATCTGGTTACTATGTTATCTCAGATACCAACAGCCTCATGGAGCCCTTCACTAATCCCCAGGATTGTCAGCATTAAATGTAGTTCAGAGGTATAGGGATGATTTAGAGCAGGGGGCTCTGATGTGTCCCACCCAAATTTCACCTTGTAGCTACGTAATATGGTGTATGCAGTTTGGCATGCCAAACCTAATGGGAAGTTGTTTTGAGCTCCACAAATGTCTAAGATGTCAAAAAGTTATATTTTGCTACAATTTGCTGAAAAGCAGTAAATTTATGCTGTTCTCGACTGTCAAGCTGTTCCAGAACGACTAGTCATAACTAGTCATTCCAGAACAACTATATAGTTGCCATAAATGGTCATTCCAGAATGGCAACTAGTCATTCTAAAATGATTGCTGGTTGCTGATGCTAGAAAATCTACGTACCTCGCCTAGATCTGTATCTCGTTAATAATTTATACCTCTTCTTAATCACTACTTTCGAATTCATTATCATCGCCATTGTGTGCTATCTTTGAAACTTAAATACAGTAGTACTTAATAGTAGGGATCAACACAAAAAACATGGCATCCAACTTTCGCACACCTCCATAACATGCCTCACGATATACTTTACCCAAAAAACCAACTGAAACGCATTGGTAACTACACCTTCGTTAAACTTCCTAAGTGTAAATTTTTAAAAATTCAAATCTACAGTATTTCGTCTGACTGCCTGCCTGTCTGCCATAAGACCCACTGGCACTAAGAGTATGGCAGTATGGCTCTAGATTTCTCATACAACAAAGGAAATTGCGTCCGATTTACAAAACTGCTGTTCTGCTGAAGATTCATCCACTGTGCCTTAATGTTTCTTTTCATCCTTCACTATCTATTGTGTCACCTCGTGTCTCACATCGTTCGCCAGTTGGCCATTATAGCTTCTGATTATTCTTGTTTTATGTTTGTGCATGGTGTATAGTTCCAGATTTACTCTCACCAAAATTGTGACTTATTATTCTTAAAATCATGCTGGCATATTAGGTGCAACCCTACCTGTACCTATATAAAGCACAGCAATTCATACACTATAACAAAGTAGATTGCAAAAAACAAGGTTATAGACTTCTTTATGTCTAGAAATTTTAGACTAAATACGTGCCGGAAACCAAGAAATATACAAATCCATCTGGTGGCAGAACAGCTGGAAGAACTACGTACTATAGCTACCTAGCTACAGTAGTACATGCATTAAATGCCTGTGTAAGTTGGAGCTGAACTCTCGAGATGTTGTGTTAGAACATGATCATATATGTGGTACCGACCAGAGGTAACGTTACACACGCGTCAACCACCCCAACATGCTTGCCAGCAATGGAGAATGGTGTGTCGCGTGTATAGTGCACGCATGTGGTAAAAGCATACACGCCTTGTCTATTTATAGTCGCGTGTACTTTACTTTATTGTGCTGCTACAAACGTACATAGTTTTATGTATATAGTTTGTCGCTACTTAAATCCCGGGTAAGGTATTGGCTTATTTATTTATAGTAGTTATAAAACTACACGCACAAGCCTAAAACTTATACAGATTAACTTACTTATCAGTGGGAAGAACAACACCACGAATATATAACAGCTTCAACAATTTGAATAACAAAATATGGTCTCTATTATATATATCTCTCAGGTGATAAAATTAATTCCTTTAGCACAGGCACTCATTATGAAAATGATTGGTTATTGATGCTTAACGCCATGACTGCTGGTTAGGTGATTTAATATGCATACTTTTATACTGGTAATTATAAAAAAAATTAAAAATTTCAAAAGGTAAGTAGGGATTGAATTCAATAGTGCTACAAAAAGTAAGGAAACAAGGAATAAGATTTTGGGACGAGAGAACATTCTGGCATGAGATAATTTATAAAAGTTTAATCCCTACTTTTGGCTCACTTCAGTAGGTTTGCCAAAAGTAGGGATTAAACTTTTATAAATTATCTCATGCCAGAATGTTCTCTCGTCCCAAAATCTTATTCCTTGTTTCCTTACTTTTTGTAGCACTATTGAATTCAATCCCTACTTACCTTTTGAAATTTTTATTTTTTTATCATTCTAATTTGTTTGCTTTTTATACATGCTAAGCATTCATAATAATAATTATGCTTGTTTACAGGCACTTGTTAACAACGCGCTTACATGGCAAAGCAGCTGTGTGATAGCAAATAACACTCGAAAAACAGCAAAAGCTATTTGTCCAAGGCTATAATCTCGAAGTTCACGATGTAATAAAGTACACTCGAAAACATCATGCCATGGTGCCACTGTAACTAATTATATCACGTGCAAGCCAGGTTTTGCGTGACGTAATAAGCAGAAGCCGTAACAGGCTATCGTCACCTTCGAAGGTGAGATTCACACCTTGCTAAAGGAATAAGGAAGGGAATGAAGGATAAAAGGAATCGCCATGGCGCAGTGGGTAAATCGTCTTCGGAACAACATTTTCGTAAATCTGCTGCCATTACCTTTATTGTGTGAAATTTCTGGAGCCCTACACCTAGCGCAACCGGGTCTTACGGCAGGCTGGCAGGCAGACGAAATACAGGTGAATTTCGAAATTTTCAAAGTTGGCTGTAGGTCGAAATATTCGACTTGTCGCTTCGTTTTACCAAGGTACAGTATCATTACAGCCTTACCAATGCATTCCAGTCGGTTTTTCGGGTAAAGCCTATTGGAAGGTTGTTTTATGAAGTGCGAAAAATCGGGAAACCATACAATTTCTTACCAATCCCTACTATTAAGTACTACCGCACTTAATGATAATATTATATGAACTGAAGTGAGCAAGCTCTGAAATGCCACACACATCAATGCCTGTAGGTTGCCATCACAGATATATTGTACCCTCGCGTGTGGTCTACAATCACGCGTGTCTGGTACACGTGTGACGCTGATGTGCTACACATGTGCATCGAGTCAAATGTAACATGTCGGGTACCTTGCACCCGCGTGTCAACCTACACACACACACATCTGTAACATTACCTCTGGGTGGTACTGTATATAAGACTTATATATAATGTAATGTCAGAACGTGATTATATAAGACTTTCATATAACCAGAAATAACATAATAATCTGGTGTGTGTGTTCATGTAAAACAAAATACAGTGTCCCATACATGAATTTCATTGAGTTTCACATGAGTATTGTATGTAGTTGCATGTATTGTTACTGTACGTGCACCAATAAATAAGCCCTATTGTCATTGTTATAACAGTGGCTGTAGGAGATGGCTCTGTGGTAAAATGTATTCATTTAACTGAGCTTTACCATAACATATCTCAGTTCATGTATAATAATAATGCTATAGGACATAAATACCTACGACCTCCACCACTGCCATCCATTCACGTTAATCGTCAAGATTTATTGGATGAAATTACAACTAAATTATTGCAAGCTACCGTTGACCCTAATAAGTATGAAACAACATTAACTATTACTGGAGCTGGTGGATTTGGAAAAACAACAACTGCAATATCACTTTGTTATCATCCACTTATTAAGAAACAATTTACAAGTGGCTTTGTCTTTATTGAACTTGGACCACAAGCTACTGATCCCAGTATTAAACTAAGAGTAATATATAACTCATTAACTGATGAACAATGTGACTTCAATGTTGTAGAACAGAAAATTAAACAACTTGCAAGATATCATGATCATAACCTTCTTGTCATTCTTGATGATGTATGGCATATTGAAGATGCAGAACCTCTTGTTAAGGTATTTTCAAACTGTAAAACAATACTCACTACCAGGACCAATGATATTCAGCAATATATACCGTCTAAACAAACAGTTTGCATTGGTCCAATGACACAAAATGAAGCAATTTCTCTACTTACCAATAGAGTCGTTGATAGTAGTCAACTGTCACAAGAAGATGTGAGCTTACTTAGTGAGATATCTCAAGATGTCCACCTATGGCCACTGCTTCTGTCTCTTATCAGAGGACAATTATCTCATAATCTGAAACACTATCATTTGTCTTTTCATGAAGCTATACAAAATATACAAGCAAAGCTACGTCATGAAGGACTAACAGCTTTTGATAGGAACAATTTGGATTCTGTCAGCAAGTCCTGTAAATTAGCAGTGGAAGCCTGCATTGAAGTTACTCTAAAATTACTCACAAAATCGCTGATAGATAAAATGAAAACATTAATATTATGGACTGGAATCGGTACTTCATTGCAAACAGCAGTATTAAGCAATTTATGGAACATTTCCAAACTTCAAGCACAAGACACTGTCGATGAACTAAGGAGTTATGGTCTAGTCCGATTTACTGATATTACAATATCCTTTAGCAACGTCACGCAACGTAGTATGGAAGTCCATGCAGTTATCAGTCAGTATATTATTGAATCTATAGACAGTAAAGAAGTATGTGTTCTTTCACCATATGGTGAATTAGGTACTAAATCATCAGTTGAAGAAGGCTTAGATTCATTATTTCACCAATCGTGTCGAGTACATGATCCATCATTACTAACACCTGTGGATTTCTTAAAGTATAAACAAAGTGAAATAGAAGATTCTATGTTACCATACTTCCTCAAATTGATCAATACATACACGGTTACTGATCCTCATATTGTTATGCTACAATTACAGCAGATAAAAAGTGCTCTAACAACCTCACAATATGCTACAAATTTATTGTCATTAATAGATGAAGAAATTAATTCACTAATAACCAATTGTAAACAAATATTACATGATTCACACAAAGTGTGCAGGAAATTAAACCAAAGTGTACAAAGAATTCTTTATGAGAAAAATTATAACAGATTAACTCAAATTGTAGAAGAATTTATCAAAAACTATCATCTGTGTAATGTAGCACAGAAAGCTGTTACTGTGATGAAGAAGATCATACCATACTGCAATGGTAACCTAGTATACTATATAACGGAGAAGTGTGGGTATTTGCAAATGAAGACAACTGATTATATTACAATGACTACATTGACATTACCTCACATTAAATTGTTTATTGAACTACATGAACAAATAACAAATTCATTACTGAATGGATCACCTAATGTTGAACTGACATATCATTACATCATGTCTGGCAAGTTTGATGAAAAGTTTGAGTTGGTGGGTACCAATCGTCTCATCAAACTACAAGAAGTTGCTCCCGACTATGTATATAAACTATATTCACAACATACATAATAAATATTAAACATTAATAATTACATCTATTTTCCTTTGTATCAAGTCTTTTATTTGACATTTATTATAAATCTAGTCTTTTGCCACATATTTATAACAATTACTTACCATATAGTAAAAAACTTTGGCGGTAAAAAAGTTTGGCGAATTCGCAGCCAAATCGCCAAAGTTTTTTCCGCCAATATTCACGATGAAGCATGTGATCAAGAGTATATGTGACCCGGTCTGACAAAACCAGTCTTATTGCTGCGTAAATTTTGAGCTAATTTTCAGTATTCAAAACTTAATAATCCTTTTTCTCAACATGCTATTATAACACAAACTTCACCTATTATGCAGAAAATCCTAAGGAATTCAATAAAATTAACAGAATTTGAATAGAACCGACAGAACAAGTGATAGGTATCATAAAATGAATATGTGTATTTTGCGGCATAAGACTGGTTTTGTCAGACCGGGTCACATATAATAATAGAAGAGGAGTGTGTTTGGCGTACCTATAGCAGTTAGACACTCTCCTCTTCTTCTATTATTATATACTCTTGACGTGATCATACAAATTTGTGTCACGGAATGCACACGTATGTTAAATATCTACGTAGCTACAAGGTACCTTATGAAATAAAGCGTCAGCTTTTGAATGATGACTTATACGATTATTAATGCAACTCTGAGTGGTTGAATCCAATCAAAACAATCACTAAATAAACCAGCATGCGCACAAAACAATACTTTTACGCAAGTTGCATATGGCATTAATTGTAGGTGCTTGTCTCGCTTGATAGTATAGGCTATATAGTAGCACTTGGTTAGGGAAATCTAGCTGGGGTAACTTCATTTCACAGTATTGCGCTGGTTCACCAATTAATAATTTACTCTCAAGCGCTCGCTACAGGTTCGATAAGAACTTCAATAGTTTACGGAGTGCATAGCTATCGTGCATTAAAATATGCAGGTAAGCCTTGGATTTGCCAAAAAAATTTTGCCAATGTTTTGAAAGCATTATTTCACCGAACTTTTTTACCGCCAAACCTTTTACTATACAGTATTTGTTTACTTATTAAATTTTGCGTGGGAGGATCAAAGGGTTTAACAGTGCTATATATGCCATAAAGTGTCAGCAGGTAGTTATAGAACTGGTTGGGTAGTTATAGAAGGATAGTGTAGTTATAGAATGGTAGCTCATTGACACTCTTCATCAAAGAAAACCATTCATTTGTGTTTTATATATGTATTCACACATCAGCAGTAAAGCACTGCTGCTTTGTTTGTATGAAATATACAGCTCTTGGTGAGGATCTCATGACAAATATAGCACAAGGCGAAGCCAAATGCTACATTTAGCACTCGACTCTCACCTCGAGCTGTATATTTCATACAAACTGGCAGCAGTGCTTTAAGTAATACTATGAATTAACAATTATTGTGACTGGCCTGCAAACATCAACTATGTGAGCGCAAATTACACCTAGTTAGATTTAAAAGTATCTAAAAGGATTATTTTTCAAGCTTTATTAGAGGCTTTATTTCTTTTGTGGTAAAATTAGTTTGCTAGTATAAATAAATTATGAGAAGACATATGTGACCGTGGGCCTGCGAAAATCAACCATGTGAGCACAAATTATACCTAGTTAGATAATCATGAATATCTTTAGTTCTATAAGGAGTATTTTTATTCTGTAAGCTTATAAGATTCTCCTTTGAGCTTGCCATAATGTGAAGTGTGAACCACGGTCGACTTGTAAATGATTCTGAGAAGATTGCCTTGTCAAAATACAAATGGCATTCTTCATAACATTAAGGGAAAATGGTGGGAAAAAAGCAAACAGGATGAGAATTGTTAATATTGAAATGTTAATACATGGCACTGTGAGCAAATGAATAACCTGTTGAAAAACCAGCAAGAATAGAACCTTAGAACCCCTTGCATTGATCCCTTGTAACGGTTAGAGGCCCATGAATTTTTCGTACTGATGAGACAGCCTTAAGCTTCTATCTACGTATAACCTATTTCCTACACACACAACTTTTTCATACACTCAAAGATTCTTAATTTTATAACCATAATTATGTGACTGGTGCAATAATCGACCATATGTTTATGCAAAAAATTGCCAACTTTTTAAAAATATGTCACCGGGTCTGCAAAAATCAACCACGTAGTCGTGCAAAAATCACCTAATTTTTTGAAAAATATCTTTTTGGAACTTCTGCTCTATTTACACTAGAACGCTTAACATTTGTACCAAAAATGCTGAATTTAATGGGATTCATGCATATCCAGACTTTCAGAAAAATCTGTGGCAATAAAAAGTCCAAGCACTCACCTTGTGAGATTCTTACAATTGTACAGAACCTTGGACTTAACAACAAGGAGGAAGAGTGTCACTTATAGGGACCAGCCGATTATGCCAGCTTAATTTTGAGCATAATAGGTAGCTAAAAGCATCCCAGCATAATAGGAAATGTTTGGCTAAAAATATTATTAATGATTGATATACTCTAATAGAACACTCAACATATTTATTATTTGTACTACTGTAGTGTGTAGAACTTTAGATATACTCTAATAGAACAGTCACCATGTTAAATATTTTATGATACAAGTGAATATACTCTAATAGAACAGCTTCTACATGAGCATAATATTGAGCCATAATACCGTATAGCGGGTTATTTTTGAGGGGGAAAAATTCCACGAATTTTGCGAATTGAGCTTAATTCGTGAAAATTTTCCCTGTGAAATTGCTGAAGTAAGTGTAGCAGTCTTAGTAACAGCCATGCATTCGTGAAAATTTTCCTCGTGAATAATGGCACCACTGGGCATTCGTGAAATATTTCCCCCTCGAAAATAACCCACTATACGGTAGGTCAAAATTTTGAGCACTGCAGCATAGCATAATAAATAAGCATAATAGGTCGGTCCCTAGTCACTTACCTAACAAGTAAATACAATGCTTTAGTGATAATCATAGTTATAAATCAGTTATGCATGTTCTGATCATGAAGGGGGAATCAGAATACCATAAAAATATCTAGACATGCTTCATAAGTCATGACTAAATTCCCAGGAGGTTCCACCACAATATATAGCAGACAGTGGCTCATGTGGCTTTGTAGAATTATGAATTATGATCCATGAATATAAAATTATGATCCATGTAAATTTAGAATTATGATCTATGTGTGACATTGTATCATCTGAATCCTTTACACTGGCAAAGAGAATGAGTGAACTATTCATATGTTTCAAACAATACAAATAGTCTGACAACATCGAAGAGTATTAGTGCATAGCATAGAAGAGGACAAGGAATTTCCCCACTGACTAAGTGATATTTGGTAAAAAACTTTAACAGTGCCTGGATTGTTGTCAGAATGTGAATTAAAGACATTGAAAGAATACTTGAGCCTGTTGTCATAGTGCAGTTTCATCAAGACTGGGCATATTCATGTGATCTTGGATATCTGGGACCAAGCACTGACAGTGACAGACCGCTTGTGGTTTGCCGAACACCAACTGTGACAAACAAAAATAACTGCATTCAGGAGAAAAGAGCTGTTATAGTATATAGCTAGCTACTGTTATGGAAATAGCTGTGTTGGAATCAGAGGAAACAGTCATTGAGACAGACAAGGGAGAATACATAATTGTAAACAGACTTTTGGTACAATGCAATGCTTTTGGTATACTGCTGTGCATGTTGCCAGTGTTGTTTCTGTAAGTACTAATGCTAAACAAAAACACCCTGGGTGTAAAATCAGTGCGAGGCCAATCAGAAGCAGCATTGTAAATAGGTATATGCGACCAAAAACTTTAAAGATATCAGTTGAGGCCAAGAAGTTACAGTATTTATCAAAATCTTTTAAACTACTTGAATGACATACAATAGTTTATAGCATATTTTCACAACTATGATTGGCTTTGTCACTTGGCCACCATCATTATTATAAAGGTGGCCAAGTGACAAAGCCAATCATAGTTGCGAAAATATGTTATTAACTATTCAAGTAGTTAAAAAGATTTTTGATAAGTACTGTAACTTCTTGGCCTCAACTGATATCAAAGTTTTGGTCACATATACGTACCTATTTGCAATGCTGCTTATGATTGACCTTGCACTTTTTTACACCCAGGGTGTTTTGTTTAGCATACCTATTTACATTGCTGCTTCTGATTGGCCTCGCACTTTTTTACACCCAGGGTGCTTTTGTTTAGCATATCACTACTTTTTGGAAGTATAAACAGATGCTATTACTAGCAAGCAGCAGAGAAGTACTGCATGGGTATCACTTGTACTGGCTTAGCACACAATATTGTATATTAAACTTTGAAGCTTAATTTTGGCCCGCAATATTTTTTAACTTTCACTACAGTGTGATACATCAATATAGATTGTGTATCTGAAAGTTTATGCAAATCATATGAAGGGGGTGCAAGTTATGACAACTATCAACCTGCAATGTAATAGCCCTTCTCAGATACGTTCAAGTGTTTACATCAGGCTGAAAATAGTATGACAGATGGAGTATACATGGGAGAAGTGCTGATACAAATTTGGCTGATATCCATGAAGAAATGAGTGAGTTAGTAGATAAACAAGTGAATGTACAAAATGAAAGTTTGAAAAAAGCTTCCGGCGTTCACACAAGCTCCCGTAAGCCCACGAAAAAAGTGTGCGATGAAAATGAAAGAAAAATCCACTGCCGTGTAAAAATTTTTGTGGTGAAAGGAAGGACATTATAAGGCTGTATCAGAAGAATGGCTGAACCGATTTCGATGAACTTTGAGTTATTGATTCTTCAAAAAATGAAGGTACGTACTAATTCTCTAGTAAATGGGAGAATTGGGCAAGAAAGGATGGTTTGTCATGCGTAGTTGCACAACATGCGCCATAAAATTTGCAATGACTGGTACTTAGGAATGGTGGCACCGATTTCCTCCATTCTCGGTTTATTGATTCTATATAGGTGACCAGATTTTGGAAAACAGACCATTTTGTCACATTTGGCATCATTTATATTTCTGTTAATTTAAGACACTCCATATGGCACTACTGGTTTAATAAATGGTTAAATCAATCACAGAAAAGCTCAATTACTACTTAAGCATGGGAAATATTTTGGAAGTATGTGCTTGTTGAAATTACATAAGCACAGACATGTAAATTCTATTTATTTCACGCGTGACAATATGGTCTGTTTTCCAAAATCCGGTCACAATTATTAGTAGGAACGTATTAACCAAGCGATAGCTTTCATGGCGGCTTAGCTGGCGTGGTATTATCAATGTACACTCAAGACTGATAATAGTATTGACAGCAAAAGCACTACAACTAACTATTAGCTAATTACAACACATATTTATAGAGTGTATGAATCCTTACAATTACAGTAATGTTATTACAATTATAACAGTTAGCTATACAGTCATACTACATCTCCCTTTCTTCAATAGTATGTCAGTCTATCTGGGGGTCGTACTAAAGCGCCAGATCTTGTACGAGTAACTATTCTATTGTTATCAGTGTTGTGTGATGGCGGTTCGTCATTGTTTTGAAGATGTTGTTGGTTGAGGAATGATGTGGCCTCTATTCCTCCTCACACGTCCAGTTGGTATATAAATGATATAGGACCGTGGAGTGGTGGCTGGTGACACTATTTGTCTAGATACTTGGTTTCTTCGAGTATTTACTCATACTTCAGGGAGCACAGGAAGTGGTCTGGCCCTATGGCGTCTGTCAAAGTCTTTCTTCTGTTTCTCCTTGTATCGTCTATCTTTTTCTGCAAAGTCTATCAGATGTGACCAGTTGGGGATCAATAGCTCTTTCATTTGTGGTACATCTGTTTTCAGCTGTCTACCCATAAGAAGCTCTGCAGGACTTAGATTACACCAGGGCAATGATGTGGCTCTATAGCTCAGAAGTGCCATGTACATATCAGGCATGCCAGTCAGTAATTTCTTGACTGTTTTCACCATTCGTTCGGCAAAGCCATTACTCTGTGGGTAATGTGGACTAGTGGTAACACAGTTAAAACCATACAGGCTAGCAAACTCTTTCATTTCCTTGGAATCATACTGCGGACCATTGTCACTTACTACTGTATCTGGGATGCCATGCAGAGAGAAAACAGGTTTCATTGCAGCTATGACACTAGCAGATGTTGTAGATGTAAGCCTGATCACTTCAGGGTATCGGGAATAGTAGTCTGCTATCACTATGTAATTTTTCCCCTGTAATTCAAATAGGTCAGTTCCAACTCTCTCCCAGGGGCGTTTAGGCAAAGGCATTGGAATCATTGGCTCTGTTGATGGAAGGGTTTGTTGTCTGCAAATACCACATTGTTGCACAAAATTTTGCATCTCTCTTGAGACTCCAGGCCACCATACTGAGGTTGATACTCTCAAGCGACATTTCTCTATCCCTTGGTGACCTTGATGAATCTTACTCAATGTTTCCCGTTGCAGTGACTTTGGAACAACAATACGTGATCCATACAGTAGTAGACTATCACAAATTGTGAGCTCACTGCGTGTATCCCAGTATTGGAGCAGATCACTTTTAATTTGAGATTGTGGTGGCCAGACATTTTGGCAGTAATGTATCAATTGTGTGCATATTGCATCCTTGGCTTATGTCTGTTTGTAAAGTTGTAAGTACTCTTTACTTGCTGGAAGTTGAGAAATCATTTCAAGGACTTGTTCTTCTATGAAATCTGCATTGCAACAATCTCTGGCAGAATGTGGTAAAGGTGCACGTGAAAGGGTATCAGCTGTATACAGTGATTTTCCTGGTACGTGACACACAGTGTAATCAAAGCGCATCAACCTGAGACGGAAACGGAGAATACGAGGTGGTAATGTGTCGAGGCTTTTGTTGTTGAGAAGTGGTACAACTGGTTTGTGGTCAGATTCAATCACAATCGATTTGCCCAAAATGTAGTCAGAGAAGTGTTTGCATGCCCAAGTAGAAGCCAAAGCCTCCTCTATTTGAGCATATCGTGACTCTGTTTCAGTTAAAGATCTTGAGGCATATACCACAGGTTTCCATTGCCCATCTTGAATCTGAAGCAACACTACACCAAGGCCATAAGCAGAAGCATCAGCGGATACCTTGGTATCTGCAGCAGGATCATACCAGGCGAGTATGCGGTTGGAGGACAATTCATCCTTAATCTTGTGGAAAGCATCTTCTTGGGTTGGCACCCACAGCCATTTTGACTGTTTGGTTAGCAATTCTCTCAGTGGTTTGGTCATCTCGGCTAAGTTAGATGAAAACTTCCCTAGTTGATTAGTCATTCCCAGGAAACGTCTGAGTTCGGAAACTGAAGATGGAGCTTTCATGTTGACAATAGCTTCAATCTTTTGTGGATCAGCAGAGACACCATTGGAATTTATTACATGGCCAAGAAATTTGATTGTTTCTTTACTGAACTCACATTTGGATTGGTTGAGCGTTATGCCTGCTGATTGAATTCTATTCAGAACACTCTCTAATCTCTCATTGTGTTCTTGTGTATTTCTTCCATACACCAGGATGTCATCGATTAGACACAAAACTCCAGGAAGATCCAACAATACTTTGTTCATTTGACATTGGAAATGTTCTGGAGCACTGGAGATTCCAAAAGGCATCTTATTGAAGCAGAATCTTCCAAACGGTGTGATAAAAGTGGTGAGATTGTTTTGCTAGTGGAATCTGCCAGAAGCCACTATTTGCATCCAACTTGCTAAATATTTTGGCTCCTGATAGCTGTGCCAGAGTGTCATCTACCTTTGGTAGTGGGTGAGTCTCACGCTTGACACTAGCATTGAGGGGTTTGAGATCTACACAGATTCGCACTTTCCCATCCTTCTTTGGCACTACCACCATACCAGCGCACCATGAGGTAGGGGTCTCTACTTTGGAAATTACCCCCACGGCCTCCATTCTATCCAACTCATCTTTAACTTTGGATCGTAGCGGATAGGGTACTTTTTTTGGTGTATACAGAGTGAATGGTTTGGCGTCATGTTTAAGTTGAATTTCAAATTCCTCACTTAGTGAACCCAAACCTGTAAAAACACTTGGAAATTTATTGATGATCTCTGCATGGCTTAAGCTCATGTGATTCACCATTACCAACAGATTTAGATCTTTGATAGCAGGTAAGCCTAACAAGTTGTGCTTGAGCTTTTCTACCACGAAAATGTTATGAATACATGTTTTCCCATTGTGACTTAGGGTGACAGACGTTTAGCCTAATACTTTAAGAGGTTTCCTATCTGGCCCACAAAGGATCTTTGTTGCTGGGTGTAACTTTACATTGCCTAACTGTGTTAAAGCTAATTTAGTTACAGCTGTCACTTCAGCCCCAGTGTCTACTTTAAATTTCATTGTCTCACCATTTACTCTGATGCTTGCAGTCCAGCATGTTTCATCAACAGCACTTAGGAACAGTATGTGTGCACAGTTGTTCTGACAAGGCTTTGTCTGAAATGCCCACCACCAGTCTCATCACGTATCATTTCTTGTGCAAGTTCACCATACTGGCAATTTTCCACTAGGCGATATAGGGTAGTAATGTACTGTTCGGCTGACTCACCAGGAAGTTGATAGCGGCGATTGAATTTTGCTCGCTCGAGGATAACGTTCTTACAGACCTTGAAAAAGCCATTTAGTTTCTCTATGACCTTGCTGTAGTTAGCTTTGTCTTCTTCACTAATGTTAGTGGAACTTAAAAAACATCCTCTGCCTCATCTCCCAAGCAGTAGAGAAGGGTACTAACTTGTCTGGTTTCAGAGTCTTTTGAGAGTCCTTATGCTACACGGTATTGTTCAAACCGTTTGATCCATTTAGGCCAATCATCTGGCTTGCTAAAGTCAAATGGAACTGGAGGTTGCAGAGTTAGAGTTGCCATAGCATCCCACTTCTGACACCATGTGGTATTATCATATAATAGCAATGTACACGACAGCAAAAGCACTAAAACTGACTATTAGCTAATTACAACACATATTTATACAGTATATGAATCCTTACAATTAGATTAATTTTATTACAATTACATTAATTTTATTACAATTATAACAGTTAACTATAGTCATACTAAAGCTAGAGCATTTGCAAATTTGAGGGCAGTGCTACGTGTAAATAACTCACACAGTGGTCACGTTGCTACACTTCTTGTCCTCGCGACTCACTATCATGAGTGTTGATATTATTAATGTTATAAGTGTAGCAAAAGTGGAGACTTGCAAGCAGTATGTAGCAGAGATAAAAAGAATACGTAAACACATTTTAACTAAAATACGTATACTGTACTATCATACAACTGCTAGGCTGAATTCAACAACTTTTGTGACTCCCTTTTACAGTTGTTAGATCAGGCACCACTAAAAATAATTAAATTATTTTGTGAATGGCTCCTTGTATAAGAGATTTCATGCTGTAGAGGTTGCTTTTAAAATAGCCTATTATGCTTTGGAGCAATGCTCCAATATTCTTCCTATTAATATGCTCAAATTTTGCTCCATAAATCAACATCATGCTCCAAGAAATAGTCTGATTTCAACACTCCCTATCCCTTTAATCACAACTCTTACTTGTTTATGAGTATCAGTAGTCTTTCTGGTTAATAGGCGCAAGCCTATATATACTGCTATATGTGACACTTGCTGCCAGGTTGATGCTGTAAAGTCAATTCTTATTCTCTGATAACTGCCATCACTGTTACAGTTCCATATTAAAATTGCAGCTTGCTAAAATTACAATCCCGGATGGATTGAAATAGCTATATATTTGCTGTAAATTTTGATCCCTGACCAATATTTTCAGCAAAAAATTTGGGTTGAAATTTTCAGAAGGGGACCAAAATTTACAAAAGATCTGGGACACAAACTTTCAGTAAAATTTCAGTCTGGGACCAACATTTTCATGACCAAAAACCAATTTCAGGCCAGCATAGCTAGATGGCGGGTGGGTGGGATGGTGGGGTGGTTCAAAAAACCATACGTAATGAACTATTTTAGAGTCCACCCAGAAGGTGCCTATACCACACCTCTAATGCAAATGTACATACAACTACACAGTGCACTAATATAATTATGACAAGATAATTAATTAAGTCATTATTCATGATTATGCACATGTAATCAATACAAAATTAATAAAGAAGTTATTAGCTAACATAATTTGATGGTAATACGTACGTAGTTTAAGACTTAATCATACAATGGATAATATTACAAAAGTATATGAAGACGTGGACTAATTAGCTGCATGCATTACTATTATGTAACGTTAATATAATTATTACATTTGTGAAACTTGTTGATGTACATAGTTAGGAGCAACCTCCTGTAGTTTAATATAGTGGTTAGCCTCCAATGGCTCATACTCTTCCTGATAATCACCATTTCTGAAGTAATAACAAAGCTCATCAATCTTATGATCAGACGATCCATTTAGTACTAAATCAGTTATTTTTTCATGAAAAGTTATTTCTAACTTAATATAAGGTAATAACAATGTACTGAAAGGATGATAATTGTACGTCTTCATCTGAAAATATTCACACCTCTCCATCATATATTTTAGTAATTCATCATTACAGTAAGACATAATCTTCTTTACCATACTAACAGCTTTTTGTGCAACATTACACAAGGGATAATTTTTGATGAATTCTTCTACAGTTTGAATTAATTTACCATAATTTCTTTCATAAAGATTTCTTTGCGCACCTTGGTTTAATACCCTGCACAATTTATGAGTATCTTTAAATATTTCTTGACTATCAGTTATTAGTGAATCGATTTCTTCACCTAATAACGACAATAATTTTATAGTGTCAGGTGAATTCATTAGGGCATCTTTTATACATTGTAATCCTAGCATAACATGGTGAGGGTCAATAACTGTTTGTGAGTTCATTCCTTTGACTAGTAATGGCAATGAAATATTTTCAATTTCACTAAGCTTGTATTTCAAGTAATCCATAGCAGTTAGAGACAATGGATTATGTATTCCACATGATTGCTGAAAACTAAGTATTATAACTTTGTTAACAGAATCAACAACATCAAGTTTTCCACCTTGCGGTGAAAACGAACATATTTCGTTGCTGTCCATACACTCAATAATGTACTTACTGATCACAGAATGAACTTCCACACAATGTTTTATGTTGCCATTAGGAGTTACTGTAATATCAGTAAACTGGACTAGACCATACATCCATAATACCTCAACAGTGTGATTTGCTTCTTGGCTAGAAACCTTCCATAAAAAGCCTAACACTGCTGTTTCTAGTGGAGCACCAATTCCAGTCCATAATATTAACGATTTCAGTCTATCTGATACAGACTTTTGTAGTAACTCTAAGGTTATTTCAATACAAGATTTTACTGCTAACTTGCGAACTTTTTTTACATCTCCAAGGTTATTTTTATCAAAAGCTGTAAGGCCTTTACACCGCAGCTTAGCTTGTACATTCTGAGTGGCCTTGTGAAAAGACACATTAGATGTTTTCAAGTTATGAGATAATTGTCCCCTCAGAAGAGAGAGAAGTAGTGGCCACATATCTACATCTTGAGCTAGCTCATCCAGTAACTTTGCATCCTCTTGTAATAATGTACTGTTATCAATAACTTCACTGGTTAGCAAACAAAGTGCTTCATTTTTGGTCATTTGACCGACAGTAATTACTTCATTGCATGGTATATATTGCTCAATATTGTTCATCCTAGTAGTAAGGATTGTTTTACAGTTTGAAAATGCTTTCACAAAAGGCCCTGCAACTTCAGTATCCCATACATCATCAATGATGACAAGTAGATTACGATAATAGGCAATAGTAAGCTCCTTAACTTTTTCTTCTGCAACATTGTGGTCACAATGTTTGTTAGTTAATAAGTTATATAATGTTCTTAGTTTAAAATTGGGATCAGTAGCTTGTGGTCCAAGTTCAATAAAAACAAAGCCATCAGTAAAGTGCTCTTTTACAATAGGATGATAACACAGCGATGTTACAATTGTGGTTTTGCCATATCCACCAGCCCCAGTAATCGTTAATGTTGTTCCACATGTATTATGATTACTTGTAGCTTGTAACAATTTAGTTGCAATCTCATCCAATAAAATTTGACGATTAACATGATTGGAAGGTAGTGGTGGAGGTTGTAGATATTTAACCCTATACCCTATATAATGAAGAACCAATAATCTAAAAACTAGGCACTGTGTAACTGTTATTAACTATATTGTAATATTAATTAATGATGTTGCATGAGCAAAGACTCATAACTAAGGAACTAATGTTAATTTTATTGTTTAAACTGGCTTTCTTCTCCAGATAAAACCTTTTAAAAGTAATACAGGTATAAAGTTGTTTTAAGTCAAAATTCTTACTGTAACACTATGGGTATGGGTCAGTCTTCTTTTATACGTAAGCTTTGCTACCCTGCATGGTACACCCATTTTTATAGCTAAAGCGCTTTGTCTTGTTAGTTATGTACAGCTGGTTAAATGGCTTTTACTGTGAAACTAACAGCTAATACAGCATTACCTTGGAAATAACTCACAAGGTGCTTCGTTAGTAAGGTCCCACCCATCAGTAATATCATGATAGCAAGTGTCATATAAAGTAATTAAAAAGCAGTATATTTGTTTGATTGGTTGTTCAGGCTTCAATTCACGTGAATGGTTTTTAGGGGGCAGACACACACACACACACACGGATACCGACTTCCTGGAAAAAAGCAATTTCAAGAAATCAGGTGGGCTGGTTTAAAAAGTAAGTACAAATCAACAACCTCTCAGTATTACAAAAAGTATGTACACAAGTAAACAAGAAATAGATTTTGGCATCCAAGAACACTACACTTTATTCGCTACTTTGACAACTTACTGAAAAGTAGGGATTAAGCTTTTTATAAATCACCATGCCAAAATCTCTAGTGTTCCCTCATGCCAAAATCTTATACCTTGTTTCCTTACATTTTGTATCACCTAGATAACTCACAATTTAAATTCTTACGTATTTCTGGATTCTTTAGGTTGTATAGCATACTTGTATTATAGTACGTGGGCGGATCAAAGGCTAGCACAGTGTTTTAAATATGGTTATAACACAGTTATGTACTAATTAGTCTGGCCCAATAATTAATGTGAAAGCCAGGCCAAGCCCTCACAGCAAAGCAAGACCACAGATAGTAATTCTATGGCAAGGCACTGTTTTCTGCAAGTCATCCACAGCCAGGGAGATGGAACAATGCTAAATTGCACTGTCATTGCCTGAGGAGCAAAGCTATGCAATTTGACATATTGTGCACATACGTACGTGGAGCATGCACAAGTTTCTTGTTAGTGTCGCCATTATACATATAACCCTAGAATATGGTACAGTTTAATTTAAACTTGACATTCGCACGCATGTCCTAGTACAGTCACTCAAGAAATTTGTAAGGGAACTGGCGAGTTTCTCGCGAGCGCACGATCTATGACATACATTCAATCCTCGTGACGAGCTATACACACGTGAAGTGCACTCAAGTGTAGTTTACTTTACTTGTGAGCAATCATGTTATGTGTAAAAGAGCATGCATGTAGCTTGTCCACACAAGGCTCTTCTTGTGCCTTAACAGTTCTATTACCAGCCAGTGCATGAAATATGTACTTCGAATGGGTAAAACACAAAGTTAAACATAACATGGGCATTTGTTATACATGGCATGCCTTTTATTGCTCAATGCACTTACTCTAAAACTGCCACGCCCACTAGACGTTTGTTTAATGAGATATACGGTTTCTTCACGGACTATAGCGTGTAATACGTAATGTAATTCTACATCAAATAGTTGTTGTTAATATGATTAAGGAATGTTTTAGTAAGTGAAAGAGCACTTTAAGGTGATTGTTAGCTGGTTTCTTGAGCCATGGCGCTCATGTCATTGCGTGACAATCCAAGTGTGTTACTGCAAACGTGTACTGGTCACTGATGCTGTTTCTTAAAAGGCGGATAAAAGCAAGGTGTATTATTAATTGCTCTGTATAGAATAGACGAAGGAAGATGGCTGTTGAGGTTCTTCTTCATACTTGTGACGAGACTCTAGTTTACATTTGTGACGAGACTCGTATATGTGATGGGAGGTACTTAATTTGCTGGCAAATAAGCTCGAGAACAGGTGTATTATTCTCGTGTGTTCTCATGTAGATATATTAACATGTGAACACTCGCGAGTTTCAAGAAGGTATTTGAAAAAATCTATAGAACACACGCGAGTTTGGTACATGCAAGTGTCAAGTTTAAATTGAGCTGTACCATATATAGTGATTAATTGAGTAGTGTGTTTGAGCCTGAAGGCAGTAGCATGAGCTAGCCGGATACAATGATACGTTGGCAAACCCATTTTAACTTAATGGCACAACACACAAGGCTTATTGTTGATTCCACACTCACACAATACCAGTAGTAATGCACAAGCTACATACGTATATAAAATGAACACAAACTGGGGGCACCATTGATCCATTCATACACTATATACTACAAAGCAGTTGTAACACATTCATTCGGTTTGTATCTGATTTATAAACACTTCGCCATGGATGTGTTATTATAACCATTACTTGAATATAATATCAACCAATCTGTCCTTGCCTTCCAGGTGCCTAGCAGGCACATAAAAACTCATACTTAATGATGCTTGTAGACAAGTGAATGGTATTTACATGACAAGGCAGATGTGTTATAGCCAATACATTCAAAGAGCATCTAAAATGTATTTGTCCAACCATTTAATTTCGAAATTTATAATGCAATGAAGTACATTTGCAAGTGGCTGTTTTTGTGTGACATAATAAGGAAAGGCCATAATGATGTATTATGAGATGAAGTATGACTACATAATGGCACAGTGGATGCACCTTCACTAGAAAAACAGTTTTCAAGGCCATAGTTCTATCTACGGCTGCTACGGTTTTGGCCGTACCACTTTTCTCAGATTGAAAAAAGCAAATTTACGAAGTTTCATTTTTGCAAGACTTATCAAGCTTAGTTTATGGCACTAAATTGGTTTAAAATACGGTACAGCTCAATTTAAACTTTACACACGCGTGCAGGCACACATGTGTGCTTCCATGTTTAATGTGTGTAAAACTTCAAAGACTGGCGTGTGCACGCACTGTTGCACGCAATTTATGCGCATGCGGACCAGTGAACACACGCGACACACGAGAAATGCACGTCATGAGCTTGCACTTGGTTTGCCACACTACACATGTGGTGTAACAACAGGTACAGTAGCTGTAGGCAATGAACTGCAACTGTTTTGCAGCTGATCGGCTTCTTTATCTGTTGTAATGAGTATCGCTCAAAAGTCCTAATGAAGGGGCGTGTTCATACCGAATATGCTAGGATATCTTCGTGTTATCAGTGAACAAGATCAAGTATTGTACAGTACAAAAACTATCTGCAACTTTGAAAAGTAACTAAACTGTATATATAGCAATAGCTACTAATGTGTTCACATTGTCAGTTAGCTATACATAACACATTTAGGATATCGGCATTAATTTGTCACATTGGAGAATTACCAATGATAATCGGTAAAAGACACACCCCCAAATATAATCTATAGGCTTTAGCTTTACAAGAAATTGTTTAGCGGCGTTTTTGCGTCTTGTGTATCGATGGGAATCACACCTTAGGTCAAGAACATGTTCATAGAGTTTATACCATTATGCTCGGCTTACAATTCGTAATTATGCCAAGGTGCACGCAAACCAGATTTGGTGTGTACGTACCTGACATGCACGCGTGCTTCTGCCACACGTCTAGTGCGTACACGAGTACCCTGCACGAGAGTTTCTACGTCATTGATCTTGCGAGCGCACACATGCCTGCACGCGTGCGAAATTAAAAATGTGTTGTGTCGAGTACATGCCACACGTGTGCCTTGTCAAGTTTAAATTGAGCTGTACCGTACATAAAAGTAGAATCAAATATATTGGCCACCCACGCAATTAATTAACAACGGTGTTTTCTAGATTTGAAAACATGCAGCACATGCCACAGTTACGAGTGTTGTACGAGAAAGTACATTACAAGGGGTAGGGGGACTGGCAAATACAGCATGAGGCAAAGCTGAGTGCTGTATTTGCTAGACCCCACCCAAAGTGCTGTATTTTATCGTATAACACAAGTGCTTTTACTGATTTGTTGGTTTTGTGTGGGAGGATTATTAGTGTTGTCCATGGTGAGGAACTCTCACTACAAAAGCTTTAGGCAAGATAGCAGAGCCTGAAATAACAGTAGGACATCGGACATTTTCCGACCAAAATTACCGGATGTCCGGACATTTCGAAATTTGGTCGGACAATTTTTTGGTTTTTGTTGATTTAAAAATTTTCCCATATTTTACACTATTTTGTCCGAACAAATTTCTAAATGTCTGATCAAAATCAGTTTACTTCTGACACTATGTCTTCCAGTTAATTTCAAGCTCTGAGGTAGGATTGCCATGATGCATGCTTTTAAAGTGTATTCTAAGTATCTAACACAAAGTTAACAATTATAATGCGATAGTTTACTTCCAGGTCATTCAAGACAAAGAGATGATGCATGTTATAGTTCAATTCAGCATGATGTTTTACTGTAAGAACTATTATTCGATGTAAATTAAGTGGCCGAAGGTGATTTTGTACTGATTCAATGCCAATTTGGCACAATGCTTTACTGTAAGAACCGTTAGCAATGTGAATTAAAGGGGTAGTACGACGGTATTGCTTACAAACAGAAATCGTTGAAGTATTGTAAGTTATGTAGTTTATTAACTACCATTCGGCGCATTAGAATACATCATTTCCATTTTGTAATAAAATGGAGACCCTTTTGGATAACCAGCTGCTGCAAGACAATGATAGATATTCGTGGTGACTAATCAGCCATCGTACTGTAGCATCATCGCTCATAAAATATTGTTGTGACTTCAACAACCTCAACACCGAAAATGTATTTTCGTTGAGATACACCAACTTCGTTACAGATAGCCAGGACTGAGCATATTTCTGAGGCTATCCAACCCTACCACTGCAACTAGGGGCTGAAGCGAAGTCTGTATTGTTGTTAGCAGCCCAAAGCAGGTGTCTGTATTTAGTGGATCACGGATCAACGGATCACATGCATGGATTTGTACTGGGTACTCGATTTGGCTTTTAATTCTACTCTTCTAGCATGGTTATACATGATTATGATTGTGCGAGTGAATTGAGGGCAAATCTTGAGTGACTTGAGGCCCAGGGTAAAACAAAAGTGACTTAAGTGCAATTTGTGAGTCTTCATTACCTTGCAGCTAGCTGTACCATAACTTTTAGGTAATTTTCCATTGCGGTTTACCTTTATGTGTTAGTGTATAGCATGAGTAGCATGTAATTGACGAGATTTTAAAGCATAACTGATGCAGGTCAACCATCAATAATTGCTTTATGTACATCCCATTATGATTCAGTACAATGTTGATCACTGTCATACAGTATAAACAATTCATTTTAGTCAACATAATTAAAAAGTTATTAATCTTAACACATACCTTGTTTCAGCTGCGGTATTTCAGTTACTTTAGTGTCTACTGATCTCACTGATGACAAATTTGATGTATAATGTACTTTAGTATTTTTACATGATCCAGTAAATGTTTGATGAACACTTGCAGTGTGAGTAGTTGCAATTGTTGCTGTCATGACAGTTGCTGCTGATGAAGAACTTAGAGCTTCTAAAATTTCTGCATGATTATAAATATCATAATAAACTCAGAGGTGCATGATTCACCAATACTGATTCATGGGATTTAACTGATAATACATAATATACAGTACTTTAACCTATTAAGGACCATCACTGCATATATGCTTCCATATTAGCACAAACAAATTGCTATAATTTCACCTGATAAACCTGAAATCACCATCATGCTATTCATGACTATGAAATATTTTAATCTATTGAGCCCAGTGATAGCTAACCTGAAGTTAAAAATCTCAAAAGGAAGTAAGTTATATATAGATTATATCCCACTGTGTGGGCAGATCAAAGCACCGTGCTGTGGTATATCTAGGATATACCCCGGGGTATATCTTAGATATACCACAGCAGATGCAATAAATGATTTTAGCCTGTTCTTAGCTTGGTAAAAAGCAGACTGATGTGATGTATATAAAAGTAAGTATGTATTACACAAATTTAAGTGCCAATAAATTTTAGTGCTGGGCGGTATGGAAATTTTAAATTTGGTATCGGTATGAAGGTATTTAAGATATCATAACTTACACAGTAAAATGCAGTGGAAGGTACATTATACGGTACACTTCATAATAAAGTTTACGTTTCGTACCGTAGTACGATCGTAGTAAGATCCGTAGTACGAGTAATTGTACTGTAGTACGGAACGTACTTTACTACGTACCGTACCTTACTTTCGTAATTAAGTATGCGTACTTACTAGTAATTACGCGTACTTATTAATTCTTAAACCCCTGTTGACGCCATATTGATGGTATAACTTACCCGATGGACATGCTAACAAGTTTCTTGTGCGTTTCAGTAGCCGGTGTGCTTATTATAGAAAGGTCACGCTACTATTGGGCTGTTTACTAACATACCCGGGTTCCGTTCACGGAATATTGTTTGTGTCAGGTAAAAATAGTTGTCTCTGGAGAAAATTATAGCGATACTTCGGTTTGTTTAGTGTTGTAGAAATGCAATACAAAGAAAACAGGCTTGAAACTTGGTTGTATTGTTGATTGGCATCGTTTGTTAATCGTACGCGTGTATACGCATTTTGAAACTGGAGGGAAACAGGTTTGTGAATAATCGCTGCATACAGAAAAGATATAAAATGATTATTAATAGTGTATAAACGCTGTTTTGTTACCATTTAAGGTGTTTTGTTTGGCTTGCGTAGATGTTTAGCAACATTCTTGCGGTTAATAATGGGATGAATTTTGGTAGATTCCCTTGGGGATTCCTTCGGCTGAGTCCTAACATTTCCTGATACAATAAGCTAAGTACATATCGCATCATAATTATGCCGTAGTACGTTTCGTAGTAACTTGTAATCGTAATTACGCCGTAGTATTTTTTGTAGTAACTTGTAATCGTAATCGTACCGTGATCACGAAACGTAAACTTTATTATGAAGTGTACCGTACCTGTAGTAGAACACTACAAACTATTTTCAAGCCATTGTTATCTCAAAAACCTATTTAAAAATGAGATAAAAGAGTACCCACAAGGGAAACTTTTTATTAGTTTAACTTATTATAAATACAAATTTACACCTTCTATATATACAAGTAGGTTAGTGTTTGCCTGTAATGTTTAAGTGTTAACCTCACTGTTTAGCCTGTTTACACTAACTTATGGCTTACTGGACCACCTCTAATTCACAAAAATGTAATAAAGAAAATACCGGTATAAATACTATGGTAACCATCATCACCAGTATTGCTTACATACCATGAATAACTACAAATACCAGTATACCGCCTAGCACTACCAATGATTCATTTATGGAATACTTTTATATGCTTTTTATCGCATAAATTGTTTGGAATACAAGAACGTTTTTCAGTCAGCAACAAGGCTACCAGTGATTTGTTGGGTGGGATAGAAGCCAGTTATACTCCAGTACACTCGTACAATATCTTAGTTATTACGGCTTCGCCTCGGACTTGGGTAATAACTAAGATATTGTACTTGTACTGAGGTATACGTAACTAATACATATATTTTTTGTTTATCGCTTCATAACTTCACTCCAGTTAACCCTGTCATAGCGATTCACGTGATATACAAGTTCACATGATACAACAATGCAGTACAAGATGGCAACATAAGAAAATTAACATGCATCAGTAATAAACTAGTAACGATTGCATACACTTTAGTATAATTAAATCTTGTACTATCTTTTTAACTGCTATATTTAGAGTCTAAGTTTATAAGTTTACCTTTTCTTCATAACTTTGCTTCCGTTTACCCTACAATCGTGATTCGATGATTAAAAGAATCCTTATGCCATGGCGATTCACATAATATATGAGATCAAATGATTTCAACAATGCACAACAAGATGGTGGCCCATTAACAATCGCACACACGTTATTATAAATCGCCCTGTGTCTTTATAACCGTTTTGATTAGTGTCTTCTTGTATATTTAAACGCAGAATAGACAGACAAATATTTTTGGATATAGATTTAAGGCAGTCCTTTGTAAGCAATAGCAATGCATGATTAAATAGTTATGCAAACAACATAATTCCTGTAGTCTTTAGGTACTACTCAATGATATACGTAGTATAATTTAATCTGACCTACGTAGCCTTCAAGGAGACATGAATGTGTTACGTACAGGCACCCATATAATTATACAAGCACTTATCATATAAACACTAGCAATACATGGAAAACCCATTTGAAAATCTTAAATCTCAACCAAAAACACCTTGGCTGTAAAAAAGGAGCGGCCAAGAACTAAAAAAAGGCCTGGATAAAAAAGATCTGAAATCAAAATGGGCGGCCAAGGCATGTGTAGTGTTACTGCTGATGGAAATAAAATTTTAATAATCACAAGTCAGGCCGCAAAACATTAACTTATCTTTTATCCAGGCCTTTTTTTAGTTTTTGGCCGCTCCTTTTTTTTACAGCCAGGGTGTTTTTGATTGAGATTTCACTTCTTTTTCAGGTCATTTACAGTATTAGTTACATAAATGCAGAACATTAGTGACTGTTCTATTAGAGAGTATCGATCTATTGTTGCTACAGTTACGGGTCACCAGGTCTAAACCAAGGCTCAGCGTGTCATTCCACCATATATACTTATGAAGACGGCTTATTTCAACTACCGTATAGCGCGAAACGTTGGCGGTGAAAACATTGGTGAATTTGGCGAATTGAACTTTGATTCGCCAAAATTTTCCCTTCCAATGTTTTCAAATCCGTAAATTTGATCTCACATGATCCGGTTGATTTAACGCATGGTTCGTTCGAACATGGCTGCGAGTTAACACCTGTCGTGTCGTCGACTTCTCCAGCCCTTCCTGACCCTGATGGTCCACTGAGTGAAAAGATTCCAGCAAAGTTATCGAGTAGGTAACATTACCGTATACTGTACTTTTACGAGCGAGTATACAGGTAGCCTAGTGTATTGTACTGGTCGTGCTGTGGACTGGTTGGGTCTATTGTCATAAACTGACGCGAACTCTGACGTGTTATTTGTGCTAGGTAGTCTATAATGCAGGTTTATTTTTTCGTTATTCTCGCTGATTCGCCAAAGTTTTACGCTGCCAACGTTTCCCGACGGCCATCACTCATTTCTGCAAGTAGGTTATTCACCAAAGTTTTCTTCGCCAATGTAATATTTTGCTGATTCGCCAAAGTTTTACGCCGCCAACATTTCGCGCTATATGGTATGTTGATATAAGCGCCTCTTTTAATAATTTTCGTCAAAAATTACACCTACTTGTTTTTGTGATCATAAAATCGGCTATGCTGCTCTAATTTACAAATCCATCAAAGCGTTCCACTTTTAATGTTAGATTATTGCCTGATAAAAATTGCAGAACGATAGCACCAATAGTTCTTCCAGTAAGCGTGTCAACAAATTGGTTAAAATTTTTATCGACTATTGCTCATATTTTCCTCAATTTTACTGCAAATCGTACCAAATTTTGTGGAGATGTAGGGTTTAGGCAGTGCTATTTGTGCACCAAATTTCGTTGAAATGGGTGCACAAGAACATAGTTTCCGTACGCTTTTATTGTTTGATGCGAAGGAGAAAAATACAAAAAAAATCCGACAAGTTTCAGATACTCGTATCTCAGGAACTGCTGGAGCTATTTCTTTCAAATTTGGTATGTAAGGTACTTACTGTATATGGTAACATTAAAATATGTAGATTTGGTAGAAATAGGTGCCATAGTTTTTGAGTTATGATAGGCTGAAATCAGCTACTTCACCGGTAACGTAAATAACACACTGGTGTGCCCACACATATTTCTTGGTTTCGTGTATTCCTTGGCCGCTGACACACGACCGTGTGTCTTGATCTATTTATCCATGTGCATACGTAATTATGCACATTTTGAAGTCCATAATGTACATAATAAGTACTTACATGCAAAAATCCAATCTTTATCACTGACTATGTGTATTACCTGTTCAAACAGCTGACATAATAAGGACCTTTTTGTTAGTTTCATAATTACATAGAATAGTGCACATGATGAGCCTTCATCAGAACAATAGTTTTGTAATTCAGCTGTAGTTACCTTTATTGTGTGAAAATTCTAGAGCCATTCTCCTAGTGTTAGTACGTACGGTACCAATTTAATGCAACGTCGCACTCGCAAGTACTACACTCGCGAGTGCGAGTGGTATTGCTCATGAGTGCGAGTGGCAACGCTCATGTGTGCGAGTACAAACACTCACGAGTATAAGTAACAACAATGTACCAATAGCAAGTACAAGGCAAAGCTATGCCGATATATGCCGCACCCTCCATATAAACAGTAGTACTTCATGTTGCTACTTCAATACAAGCTTCATGCGCTTGATATTTGGCAGGTGCCACGCCCACTTTATATACTACAGTACTCCGTATTACTACTTCAATACAAGCTTCATGCACTCGGTATATTTGATGGATGCCACGCCAACTATATAAACTATAGTACTTCGTCTTGCTACTTCAATACCAGCTTCGTGCGCTCGATATTCAGTAGGTGCCATGCCCATCTTTAAGACGAATGCACATCATTTTACAATTACTTTATACTAAAGCATTTTGCTTTACTACCAGAGTAAATTGAAGCTATTACACGGCTCATAAACCAATTCGTGGTCACTACTTCACTTGCAAGTAGTTATACTCGCGAGTGTGAGTGCAATCGCTCGCACTCGCAAGTGTGAGTGCAATCGCTCGCACTCGCGAGTGATGGCGCTCACACTCGCATGTGATTGCACTCACACACGCGTGATTGCGACGTTGCATTAAATTGGTACCATAGGTCTTATGGCAAGCAAACCAGCAAGTAAACAGATAAAATCACAGCATTTAATAAAAACACAGTGTTATTACAGTGTTATCAATGCATTTCAGTCAGTGGTCTTAGGTACAGTTTATTGTAAGGTAGCATATATAATTTGGACACTATGTATTTTTGCACTGACCGCCACTACTAAATACTACCATACTTAATGATACCTACGTACCATTTCTAAGTGCTTCAATAGATATTTCTGATTGTTTACTATCAACCAAAACTTCCATGGTATCACAGAATTCTAATGCACCTACATCAGATGTGATTCCCTTGATAAACAATCCAATAATGGCTTCATTTGCTAGTTCTGCACTTGAGAGTTCCATCAAACTAGAAAGGATATGATCAGATGGCTTCAGTAGTTCCTTGATTTTTGCAATAGTCTTTAGGCGATCTTGTGGCAAAGAGTGACACAATCTTGTGTAATATTTCTTGAGAACTGATACAACTATAACAACAAATCAGTTATAAGAAGCAAAATTTACATTGATACAAAAACAATACAACTGTATGCTCAGTTTCATATGTACATGTTACTTTACACCTTTAGCATTAGTGTACATATAAGACAATCACAGGGGGACACGCAATTCTGAATCAGTGACCTGCGCTGGTAGCTTCAATACTAAATTGAAGCGAATCATTGATAAATTTTAAAGGTAGACTGCAATGGCAAATCACATGTGCATTTTAGTAGTTAGATGTGTTTATTTAATCATGCAATGCACAATACCACATTTTTAATAATCAAAAATTAATTATGGTGTATTATTGAGATATTAAGCTGCAAAGTTACAAAACGTCACTTCCGTAAGTATACATGACGTCAGATCGGGCTACGGAAAAAGTATTATTGTACGCATTGTATTGGAAAAAGGCACTAAAACTCACCTTGTTTTTGGCAGGGAGACACAAGAAAGCCCGAATTTTTATTGTTACACTTCTCTCCTAGCAAGTTAGTGACAAAAAGAGCGTTTCCTCTGTATCAATGCATTGCCAGCCACGCGACAATGATGAACAAAGGTGGTGGTGTGATACCGTGCGAAAGGTGGTGAATATGGGATTTTCAAAACGAACTACTTTTATATGGATTGTTTAATGATTGCAATTATGTATATGTCCTTACCATGTGTGATAAACAATCTTGTGACGATAAGGAAGACTGGATTCGCTGCCATCACTGTGCCGACATGAACACTAGCACGCGTAATTGTGCTAATCGAAATGCTAAAGCCATTTGAGGCTGACTAACGCACCATTCTATCCAACAATACACAACAACTATAGACACGCAGTGAACAGAACTAGCCATGAGTTGCTTTTTATCGATCCCACTAGTGCATGTCCGCCTTTCACAATTCTCGTTTTAAGAATAAACCTCCATCACAACAAACTCTTTCAATGTCCATACGTGTACATTACTGCCAGATATACATATAGTACTGATTTAATGCAACGTCGCACTCACGAGTGCAAGTGGCAACACTCGCATGTGCGAGTACTATTAACAGCAATGTACCAATAGCAAGTACAAGGCTAAACTACGCCAATATATGGCGCGCCCTCTTTATAAACAGTAGTACTTCATGTTGCTACTTCAATACAAGCTTTATGCACTCGATATTTGGTAGGTGCCACGCCCACTTTATATACTACAGTACTCTGTGTCACTACTTCAATACAAGCTTCATGCGCTTGGTAGATGCCACATCTACTATATAAACTGTAGTACTTCGTCTTGCTACTTCAATGCCAGCTTCATGCGCTCGATTTTCAGTAGGTGCCACACCCACCTTTAAGACAAAAGCGCTTCATTTTACAATTACTTTATACTAAAGCATTTTGCTTTACTACTGGAGTAAACTGAAGCTATCATACGGCTTATAAACCAATTCGTAATCACTACTTCACTTGCGAGTAGTTATACTCGCGTGATGCCGCTCGCACTCGCGAGTGATGGCACTTGCACTCACGTGTGATTGCACTCGCACACATGCGCAATTGCGACGTTGCATTAAATCGGTACTGTAGGTGCTCCAACAAGCTTCTTTGTTAGCTGAGAATCCAAGAAGCTTACGAATCTTCCATACATTTCCATACAAATGCGCATGTTCTTATTCCTAATATGACGTCGTGTGATATAAGAAACTGCAATGTGTTACAACTCCTATAGTAGCTAAACCAAGTGGAATTTCATCAAATCACAAATGCCAATCTTCATTACTAACACTAAGGTAAAGTATAAGTCCAAGTCATTTTTCCATTGCAGACTACCTTTAAAAACTAAATCTGTGCTACAAAAGTAAGGAACAAGGAACAATAATCTGGTGAGAAATTCTGTACATAATAAATGTAATCCCTACAGTTCCTTAATATTTATATTAACCTATATACTAAAATACAAGAATGTAGGCACCTAATTAATTATACGGTAGTTTGCAGAATGAAGTTAACATTTTGTGATCATAATATGCTATGATTAAGATCATAAAAGTATCGCAATTTTAATTACAGGCTGTGATGCTGTGATCACGCAGTAATCCCACCGTAAATACATTGTAATTACATATGATAATTACGTATCGTCATTACAGTGTACTTTCATTAGTGATGTGCGATACATATCGATATATCAAAATATCTTGATATTCTAGATACATCGCAACTATAGTGTATCAACATTTTGAATTCTGTGTAATTTAGCAATGTAAGCAATTTGTTTACCTGTTTAATTTAATAGACTGTTTTCTAACAATGCAATGGACTAACAGTTAGAACAGAAGCATGCAAATTTATTGGCCACCCACGCTATTAATTAAAACATTAGGTTTGCTATAAAACTGGATGTATTGCGATACTGTATTGTACCGTGACTACACAGCATTTATGTAGATACAGATACAGTGTTTTAGGTGTGTCGCAAATCACTAATTTCATTCACCAGACCATATACGGTTGTGTAGAGCTGTAAAACTGGCCAACAAATCATAACCAGTTATTGAACAAAAATAACTGTCAATTAACTAGTTAACTGGAGGAGAGTATTTAATATGCTGGTTACAAACATTCAAAGTGGTGCTTATTGTTGCACGGGATAGGTGATTGAGAACAAAAAGGATAACACGGTAGATGTAAGAAGTAGGTGAATTACAAGGGTATTTAGCCTATTGTTTATATTTAACCAGGCACACGCCGGCTGAAGGCCAGCACACGCCGGCTGAAGGCCAGCACACGCCTGGTTTCTTACAATTGTTTTTATCCATGAAGTCAGTATGCATGCATGTGTGTGTGTGTGTGTGTGTGTGTGTGTGCGTGTGCGTGCGTGTGTGCGTGCGTGTATATGTGTGTGTCCACCCCCAGGCTACGTATTAAAAACCATTCACATGAAATGAAGCTTGATTACCTCATGCTGCTTTTCAGTTTCGTTATATATGACACTTGCTATCAACATTACTGATGGGCGGGGCCTTAGTAATGAAGCATATCATGAGTTACCGCCAAATAAGAGCAAGTTACTGCCATGTTAGTCGTTCATTTCCCAGTAAAAGCTGTTTACCCAGCTATACATTACTAACAAGACGGGGCACTTCAGTTTTAAAAAGTGGGCGTGCCATGCAGGTTGCAGAGCAAGACTGGCCTATAAGAATTTCGGCTTCAAATAACTTTATTAATAAGCTTTATCATTAAAGTACTGTAGTAGTACTAATTTAATACATTTGTGTGTGTATTTCATTTGCTATGCGTTCCTTAGTGATAAGTATTTGCTCATGCGACTTACCCGTGACATCATTAATCAAGACTCACGATAGTGAGTCGCAAGGCCAAGAAGGAGCGCAGCAATGCGACCATTGAGTGAGTTATTTACATGTAGCATTGCCCTCAAATTTGCAAACGCTCTAGCTAAGCCGCCATTAAAGCTATCGCTTAGTTATTACCGACCCACAACATTTTTACTATATAGAATCAACAAACCAAGAATGGAGGAAATAGGCGCAACCATTCCTAAGTACCAGCCATTGCGAGTTTTATGGCACCCGTTGTGCGACTACGCACGACAAACCATCCTTTCCCGCCCAATTCACCCGTTTACTAAACAATTAGTACCTTCATTGTTTGAAGAATCAATGTCCCGAAGTTGATAGACATCAATTCAGCCATTCTTCTGATACAGTCTTATAAATGCCTTCCTGTGACCACAAAAATTTTTACGCGGCAATCGTTTTTGTCTTCTTTCTTTCATTTATTTTCATTGCATACTTTTTTCGGGGGCTTACGGGAGCTTTTGTGAACCCCGGAAGATTTTTCAAAAACTCTCTATTTATACATTCACTTGTTTGTCTAATAACTCGCTCATTTCTTCATGGATTTCAGCTAAATTTGTATCAGCACTTCTCCTATGTATGCTCTACTTACCTGTCATACTATTATAAGTCTGAAGTAAACACTTGAATGTATTTGAGAAGGGCTATTACACTGCAGGTTGATAGTTGTCATAACTTGAACCTCCTTCAAATGATTTGCATGATATACAATGTATATTGATGTATCACTCTGTAGTGAAAGTTAAAAAATAAATCTTGGGCCTGAGTTTTTCAAAATTAAGCTTCAAAGTTTAATTTGCAATATTGTGTGCTAGGCAAGTACAAGTTATGCCCATGCAGTACTTCTCTGCTGCTTGCCAGTAATAACATCTGTTTATACTTCCAAAAAAGTAGTGATATGCTAAACAAAATCACCCCGGGTGTACAAAAGTGCGAGGCCAATCAGAAGCAGCATTGCAAATAGGTATGTGCTTTGATATCAGTTGAGGCCAAGAAGTTACTTATCAAAAATCTTTTTAACTACATACTTGAATGACATACAATAGTTTATAGAATATTTCACAACTGTGATTGGCTTTGTCACTTGGCCACCTTTTTCACACCATCATTATTAATAAAGGTGGTCAAGTGACAAAGCCAATCATAGTTGTGAAAATATGCTATAAACTATTGTATGTCATTTAAGTAGTTAACAAGTTGATGTTCTACCATCTAAAAACCGGGCGATGTGTAAGTTAAACCACTGTTAATCAGCTGCTATTCATAATAGTAATTAATGATGTCACGAGTAGGTCATGTGAGCAAAGACTCATCACTAAGGAGCACATAGCAATGCATACAAATTTAATTCTTTTGTTTAAACCGGCTTTATACTCCAGTACTTTAGTGATAAAACTTTTTAAAAGTAGTACAAAGTTGTTTTAAGCCGAAATTCTTACTGTAACACTATAGGCTAGTCTTGTATTATAAGCTCCGCAACCCGCACGGCACACCCACTTTCAAAACTGAAGCGCTCTGTCTTGTTAGTAATGTACAGCTGTTCAAACGGCTTTTACTATGGAATGAACGGCTAACACTGCATTACCTTGTTCTTATTCGGCAGTTACTCATGACGCGCTTCGTTACTAAGGCCCCACCCATCAGTAATATTGATATCAAGTGTCATAGAAAAGCAGTAGGACTAATTTGATTGGTTATTCAGGCTTCATTTCACGTGAACAGTTTTTAATAGCCTGGGGGGCGGACACACACACACACATACTGACGTTTTCACGAAAATGATTTCAAGAAACCAGGCGTGAGCCTGGCCTGCGGCTGGCGCGTCCCTGGTTTAAAAAGATTTTTGATAAGTGACTTCTTGGCCTCAACTAATATCAAAGTTTTTGGTTGCACATACCTATTTGCAATGCTGCTTCTGATTGGCCTCACACTTTTTTATACCCGGGGTGTTTTGTTTGGCAGTGCTATTACTAGGTGAAATGCACAGCATGAGGGGTGAGCCTGGTGCTATGATAGATGTATGCTACAATTGATAACCTTCCATGCAATTTGACATTTGTGGCCAAGGTCTATATGCAATCACAATACACCATGCACTAAAATATGGGCAGGGATAAAAAAGAGGCCAATCAGAAGCTTTAACTTTTTCAAGACAATTTGGAAGATTTCTGAATTAAATTTGATGAGCAAGAAGAGTAGTTAACAAACCTCACAAAAATGATTAGCTTGTCACTTGGTCACATTTTTATAACAGTTGGAATCGTAAGACAAAAAAGGTGCCCAAGTGACAAGCTAATCATTTTTGTGAGACTTGTTAACTCTTCATAAATCTTCCAAATTGTCTTGAAAAAAGTTAAAGCTTCTGATTGGCCACTTTTTATCCCTGTCCATACCATGCATGGTGTATTGTGATTGCATATAAACCTTGGCAACGATCCCATGTAGCTATATCAGTCCTTTTAGTTGTTGAAGCAGTTTTTCTTGGCCACACCTTGCATCTTTTTACACCCGAGTTGTTTTTGTTTACCGGATATCACATTTTTTGTTAATATAAACTTCCCATATTTGTCATATACATAAGAATTACATAAACTATCAACAACCTAATTTTCCTCCATGAGAAGGGCATCCAGTATTGTTATATTGTCCATATAATTATGGTGTTCTTGTACAGTAGACCTTCATCGTATGTAACTGTCAGCGAAGCGTTAGCCATTTGGCTAGATTTTACCGAGGAAGAGCAAGGCAATTACTCTGTTACTGTGGACAAATTGAAAAGAAAGTTAGCCCCTACGGGCTTTTCATCGTTGGAAGCGTCTCACACACAGAAGTTCCAACCTGGCTAAGCGTTATCCCTTTTCTTACAAGATTTGAAGCAAAAATTACATCACGCAGTGCCCGGTGTTACCGGCACAGCTAGAGAGCAACTCTTACTGCACCAGTTTCTTGCCGGTTTGCCAGTTTCCATTAGTAAACAACTTCGGGCAGCTGGTGACGTAATGAGAGTGGAAACAGCCTTGGAATGAGCACACCTATTAATGGGATTGTAGAAGTGGAGCTGGAAGAGAAACCATCTATGGTTGCCACGATTCCAGAGCAACATCAACAAGTGCGAGAACTTAAACAACAGGTAGAAGAGCTTACTATACAAGTGGCCACGCTTGTACAGCGTACTACAGCGCTGCGGCAACCGCAGAGCCATCATCGTTGCTTATATTGTAATAAGTTAGGACACTTCCAGAGGAATTGCTCTAGACGCCGAATTGATAACCGTCATTGCTACGCATATGATCAGTTAGGCTACGTAGAAAAGAACTGCTGACAGGGAAACTACGGAGGGACATCCATGTGAGGCCGTGGGCGGTTATTGGTAGGCCAAGTGTTGACAATGCGATAATAGTGGCTGCAGTGAGATCTAGTGAAGTTACTCTCACTGGTGAAGCAGAAGCTACAGATTCATCCCAGATGGCCTTCAGCCAATTGTAGAAGCAGCACAGCAGATAAAGAGCAAAATGTGTGCCATCGCAGCCATACAAGATCCAGCTCATGACTTGATACCGTATAGCTCCGAATTTTCATGGTTGAAAATTTTCGTGATCTTAGTTGATTTTCGTAATTCATCATTATTTTGTGATTTTAAAGTGTGAAGCCCTGTATTTAAGGGTGGTGTAAGGAAATTTTTGTGACAATTTTTTGTGATTTCTGTGTAATTCATGAAAATATTCAACCACGAAAATTTGGAGCTATATGATAGATGATTGCTCTATCCCAGATTTCCAAAACACACATTGTGAAATGCCAGAGTGTGCACCTGGGCTGAAGTTGATCATTCAACAATATAAACATTTGTTCATCATAAAGCAGAAGGTACATATACTCTCTCTGTGAAGGTATTGATAGTCACTGGCCCAGATGCAAAATCTAAAACTAGGTTGTGTTGCTATAAAAAATCCAAGCCAAGGATAACAGATGCCACTAATTTTTCAACAACCAAAAACTGATGAATAACCTTTATCACGAATTGTGAGTCCATTGTCAGTAACTGCAATCAATCCCTGATACTTGATTGGTTATTTTGGACAAATTAACCAATCAGGTTTCAGGGATCGCTTGCAGTTACTGACAACAGACTCGCAAAATACGATAACTGACTGATGCTTAAGGGAGCTTGAACAAACCCAGTTATCAGCAATAGCTCACCAGATGCCGTGATTAGTCTGACTTGAGGTACTGGGATATTTGTCAATTTGCCTTGCAGCTTGTCAGCCTCTTCCTTACGTTCACCAGCCAATTCCACTACATTCCAACATCTGGCTTCCCTGTGAAGGTACCACCCAGCCAAATTCCTGCTCATTACAAAGGGGAAGTGGAAAAACAAATTCATCACATGTCAGAACATTGTATATGCGTTTTCCTTTGATATGTGGAGGTCTATTACCTTCGAAGAAACCTGCTAACAGGTGTCTTATTAGTAAGACACCCGATTTCAGTAAGACACCCGATTTCAGTAAGACACCCGATTTCAGTAAGACACCTGTTTACAACCACAAAGTCATTTCATGCCCTGGCTTTGCATGGGGTGACTGAGTCAGTGCGTAAACAAAGTGATCATTTATGGGTGCCTTAACAAAAATGCGAGGCACCTACATTTATGTAGGTAGCTGTATTGTGTCTAACGACAATAGTTTTGATGTACTCTTAAGCTTTTCATCGAGTTACATTGCAAAAGGTTGGTAATTTGTGTATTTAACTGTCTTTCAATGTATAAATACCAGCCTGCATGCTTCTGGCTAGGTGTGACAATCCTAAACAGCAGTTTACAGCAAGGCTTCATGCATACACATTGTTTAAACATGAATAGAAGCTTATCATGTATGAGTATATCAGTAAAACTAAGCCGGCGATGATGGCTAATCGCTGTGCCTAAGATTACCAGTATAAACGAGAAGCCTGACTTGAAAGGGCCTGACAGTATCCTTCGCTGCTTACACGCCATGTTCTAAAGCACTTAGACACCCGTAATAAGTGTCTTTGAGATTTTAAAAACCCGAGGTGACGTCAATAATAATTACTGAGGCGCAGCCGAGGTAATTATTGACATCAGCGAGGGTTTTTAAAATCTCGAAGAAACCTATTATGGATGTCTAACTATTACTTAGACAACCACATAATAGAACAAAATAGCAGCCCATGGATGTCACCTGCAGTCTTTGTTCAAAAGAAAACAGGAGAAATCTGTCTTTGTGTAGATTACAGAGAACTGAACAAGAAAACCACTTGTGATACCTACCCATTTCCACTGCCGGATGAAGTACAAGACTGGTTAGCTGGTTCTTCAATTTTCTCAACTTTAGATTTGCAAAGATGATACTGGCAGCTCACAGTAAATCCAGCAGACATGGAGAAGACAGCGTTTTGTCCTGGGCATGGCATGGGACTTTTTCAATTCTGTGGAATGCCTTTTGGACTGTCAGGGGTACCAAGCTCCTTTCAATGCTTCATGGATACAATCCTCAGAAGTTTGTCATATGTCACAACCTAACTCTATAATATTCTTGTACACTCACCAGATGAGGAAGTTCACAAGGCTCATTTGCTGGAAGTATTCAATAGATTGTCAGCTGCTGGAGTCACTTTACATAGTAAGAAGTGTAGAATTGGCATGAAAACTGTTACTTACTTAGGCCATGTCTTTACAGCTCAAGGAATGGCACCTGATCCCAGAAAAATACAAGCAGTACAAGAGTAGCCAGCTCCCAGTAATATTACAGATGTACGACAGTTCTTAGACTTAGCATCTCATTATCGTCATTATATCCAACATTTTTCTCACATAGCAGCCCCGCTACATGCCCTGACACTACCTTTTCTTGGACTGAAGCCTGTCAGCAAGCATTTACAGCTTTAAAGGCTAAATTGGTACAACCTCCTGTTTTTCTCAGCTTCATTCTTCTGCCAGCCAGTTTGTAATATATACTGAAGCTAGTGGTGTTGGACTAGGTGCTGTTATAGAACAGGACAACTATGTCATTGCATACGCAAGCTGAACACTGTCTAAATCAGAACATAACTATAATGTTATCCAAAAGGAATGTTTGGCTATTGTATATGCTACTAAACAATTTCGACATTATTTACTTGGTAGAGCATTCCAACTTTATACTGATCACGCCCCATTACGGTGGTTGTTAGCACAACAAATGGAAGGCTTATTGTGCAGATGGGCATTTGTCACTTCAAGAGTGACCATATTGTGATTTGGGGGTGACACGGATCTTCCGACAGCTTCACAAACTTATTCTAACATATTTCAGCACAGATACCCCTTGCGTGACAGACACCCACCTGACCGCTTACAATTTTAAGCTTGGGGTCAAGCTTCTCAGAAGGGGGAGCGTATGTAGACAATACACATGAAATGCATACATACACATTGTAACCAACACACATGCTCACAATATAGATAGAACGTACGTAATTATAATAGAGTTATCTTTGAGTATTGATCGAGGTTGTGTGTATACTACGAGTGTCTACATACATCTTTTAGTTCTTGTAGCAGATCCCATTGTTCTTGTTTCAGGTCAAGGTAACAATCATTACACTTAGTAACATTGACATTCAAAAGAACTACACATATTGGCCACCTGAGTTCAAGTAACCTCTCTATCATGAAGAACACACTGTTGCATATAGTTTACGCATCTTATATGATTTGTAATGGCTTGGAGGCAGTGTTATTTGGTGACTTCTGCTGCTGACGTCTTCACAAAGCAGTGCTTGCTAATTCGCTTTTTTAAATGTCCTACTAATCTTCATGCAGCTCCAATAGCTCAATCTATAACATTTATCTGTCATTTATCCTTTATGCACAGTTGTATGTCATGTCCTGAATAGCTTTCACTTGCCCATCCATACTTTCATGTAAGAATGGATGGGCTAGTGTGATGTTGATACCAGTATGTCTGTCTGACACTGGCATAGTACCTAGACATACAGACCATATTGCCCATTCATCAGTAATAAAGTGAGCATTTTTTGCGTGTGTTTCTTCCAAGGTTTCTTCAGTTTCTTGTGTAGTCATAGTTTTGCTATCGTTGTCACCAATATCTTGAAGATAATTTTCATCACCGTCTTTACTTTCATTACAAACAGACTCTTCTTCAGACTTCATTACGGCAAACATTTAATTAACCGAATACAAATTTTTTCGAGCATGCGCATTATTTCAAGATATTCGAAGACCACCTTTTTGCTTTGAGTAGTTGATTCGTTATCGATCATTCAATCCTTCGAATATTTGTTTGAGCCCTATTATAATCATTGTTAAAATAACCACTTATACTATACATTATACATACAGTACATTCTCATAGCTATTACATATAGTTTTTATAATCACAATATACAGTAGTCACGTACCTTTTGAATTAGGATCAAGGAACATATTTGAAAGCATCGTTTGATACAAAGGACTATATGTACCTGTGGTACCATAAGAAAATTATGTACATAGCTAATACGTAGTAACACCTTTGTGCAGTTATATTTTTTTGTAATTACGTAGCAATATTTTAAATCATCCAATGTTTTACTAGACACTAGAAAATATTTTTAAATACATGATTTCGTGGTAAAATAAGAAGTTTCAGTACTAAGCATAAGCACCACTTACGGTACAGCTCAGTTTAAACTTGACAAGGCACACGTGTGGCATGTACTCGACATGACACGTTTTTCATTTTGCACGCGTGCAGGCATGCGTGCGCTCGCAAGATCGATGACATAGAAATTCTCGTGCAGAGTACTCGTGTACACATGAGACGTGTGGCAGAAGCACGCGTGCATGTCAGGTATGTACACGCCAAATCTGGTTTGCGTGCACCTTGGCGTGTATACGAATTGTAAGCCGAGCATAACGGTATAAACTCTATGAACATGTACTTGACCTAAGGCGTGATTCCCATCAAGACACAAGACGCAAAAATGCCGCTAAACTATTTCTTACTGTAAGGCTAAAGCCTATAGATTACATTTGGGGGTGTGTCTTTTACTGATTATCATTGGTAATTCTCGGATAAAAATTCCAATGTGACAAATTAATGCCGATATCCTAAACGTGTTGCAAATGTGTTCCTATGACATTCAATGCACACATTTTATTATATGTATAAGAGTTAAAAGTGATGATACACTCAATATTATCAATAGTTTATAATGACACACCTTGTTTTGACATTTGTATAGCATTATTATCACTTGAAGGACATAGTGCTGTAGATCCACACAGGTTTTGAGTAGTTGTAAATGTTGCTGCAGTGGTAGGTGTGGCTGGAAAATTCAATGCCTCCAGAATGTCTATACAAATTAAAATTGAATGCTAATGCTAATCATATACACATATAATTAGACCCTAGCTGTAGGAATTCTCAGGCTATTAGTTAGAGGTCTAAATCACTTAGATACTAGTTCTGCTACTTAGACCCCTCGCTCTCGGGTCCGTAATTTGTATTACTTATGTAGCTTATTGGCATTATATTCAATTATACACCTCCTCTAATTCTCTCTCCGTGAGTTAGGGCAAACTTGGTTACTGCTGAGTGGCGTATCGATAATAAAAGATAACTTCCACTACTGCCAAATTATCGCAGTGAACCACTACCGACCCTCCCTGCCATCCTGAGCCCCACAGCATGCTTGCCAACACCACTAGTACAAGCTCCCTGGCTGCAATTGACCAATTTCCCATGTTACTCTCGAAATGAAGTTGAAGCCACTGGACTCCGCATCAAGCTCCACAGCCAAATTTTCCTGAAGCATCTGTGAACATGTGTATGTTATGTGAGGATTATCCATCATCCCTATGCCGTTCCATGATTGCCACCACATCATGTCTGACCTGAACCCTGCATCCCTGCATTCAGGCGTACAAATGTCTGCCTTCTGCCCCGGCCCTTCAAAAGCTCAAAGATTCTTCTCATGAAGGTTCTTCCAGGGCGGATCACCTTGCACGCGTACTACAACTTCCCTGCCAAGGATTGCAAGTCTCTTACTGACAGGATTTTTTAGCTAACCATTCCTGTACCATCTCCTTAAGGACAATCAACTTTTCTTCTGGAAGCCACAGTATCAGGTTCTCCGTGTCCAACTCTATACTTAACAAGGTGAGGCATGTTACTGGTCCCTCTATCTTTTCAGGTGCTACCGGTACTCGTAGCCTCTTGAATAAGCTAAGCATCCTGCTGAGAACAATATTTCCTTTTTGAGAGACAGCAGGGGCAATGATCAGGAAATCGTCCAAATAATGTAACACTTGATCCACCCCCTCAGCTCGCCATTCTAGAACATTAGCTACTGCTGAAAATATCCTTGGGGCCGATCGCAGGCCAAAAGGCAAGGCTGCATCAATAAAGAGCTTCTCCTCCCACAACATTCCTAACAACAGCTGGTCCTCTGGATGGACTGTTATTATTTGGTACGCACTTTTGATGTCTACCTTGGTCAGCTGTGCTTGTCTCCCTAGGCCAGTAATGATTTCTGCTGCATTCTCCATTGTAACATAAGACATGGAGCACCAATCTGGGTTGCTGCCATCGTTAACACTTAATCCCTCTGGTGAAGAGAGATCCACTATGAGGCGTCATTTTCCAGTGACCCTTTGGGAATCACCCCAAATCTACTTATTTGGGCTTGAGGGAATTGGTTTATCTCGAAAAGCCCAAGCACTCTACCCTCTGTGCACTCCTTTGTTAAGTAATCTCTTACTACTGATGCATGTTCAACTGCTGATCTCATGTTGCTGTCTGATCTCTAGGTACGATGGTGCAGGTAGTCAAACCCCACTCAAAAGCCATCTAGTATCCCTTGAACCATGTAATCTGCCAGGACTCTGTTTGGGTGACTCAATAAATTATCCTGCCACACTTTCCAATCCAGAGGGGAAGGGTTAACTTGCAAGGCTTTCAGGATATCTATTCTTTCCCATCTTCTGCATTGCTCTAAATTCCACAAGTGCCCTTCCTCCTGGTCAACTAGAGAATAGATGAAACTGCTTATCTTTTGCGAATTAGCAACTACGTATATATGAGGCCATGAGCCACCTTCCTAGATTTGCAAACTAGAACACACACATGAGTACAAACCAAAATCTCAATACCCTGTTAATGAAGCTGGCTATATCTGTAAGTTTGTCTAATCTGGTCTATAGCTAATTGTGGTGTATGTATGAGCTAGGTGCCAAACACGGCTATAAAGTTCTTGCAACTGCCCTTCTGCAATTATTAGTAGGGGGTCTGGCAAAAACGACCCTTGTTCTTTTGGGCTTGATTGCCTCTCTCACTTGCTAAACCCTTGCAAGCTATCGCCAGATGGTTGCCATTGCATCTTGCACACGCATGCCTCAATGAACAATCTAAATACGTGCAGTTGCCATCATTGAACCTCCGGCACCTTGACCAAGGACTACCCCATTCAGAATTTGATCTTCTGGGTTTCCCTATGGCTGATGGCCCTGGTTCTTGCTCTTCTCAGAAAGGGCACTGACTAACGCTATGGCCAGCCCCCAGGCAGTCATCACACTTTGACCTGCATTTCCCCTTTGCAGTGAAGCATATCGAGAAGAAGGATGAGTTTAAACTGGACTAATTTTCCTTGCCCATTGCTGCCACTTGTCTTCTAAACGTGTTGTCGTAGTTTGCCCAAGCTGGACCCTCAGACTCTAGGCTTGCCTTGATTATATGCACCAATTAACCCAGTAGATCTTGAACCCTCCTAGGATCCCTGCTGGCCATCACACTGATGTAGCTCGCAAAACATATCGCCCACACTCGTACATCCAGAAATTTGTGTCTGTGGCTGCCATGTGAAGGTTCACCATCCCTCTCCATCCTTATCCAATTATCAGGTAGGAGCTTGTGCATTTCCACAAACTCTCCTCGCCCAATTTTTTCTGCCAACTTCTGTGACACTGGGGGAGGCCTTCCCCAAGCATGGCTCCCTTTGAGCTGCTGGGCTTTTCTAGTGTAGGCTAGACCCATGCTTGCTCAAAGTTTTTGCTGCTTCTGTTGTGGCTTTCTTCCCTTTCTCCTCATTAGATATTAGCGGAACACCTGATAGATTTGGATATGCCTGAGAGGACTCCAACCCTACGTGGGGACAGTGAGCATGCAGTATATCATGACTACTGGACTATAATATATAGTTCATTGCCAATTCAATGCCCAGATCTGGTAAAAATTGAGAGCTTAATTCCTATTCTTTAAATAATTACAAGACCCCCTTGGTGGTTGAATACCCCCAACATTGTTCATGTGCCTATTATGGGAACAAACATCCGCTCCGCCTACCCTTCTTGGATCTCCTCTATACGTGTGGCAAGATGCCAGTCTTGTTGCTATTGGACGCTGCGTGGTCCCCTTGGCATGCCAATTGAGATGCTGGTCTTGCTGGTATTGCACACAGGTCCCCTTTTTTCCATTCGGCGACACTGGTCTTGCTGCATGATGTTGGATGCTGGTACCTTTTGCCATTTGAGACACCGGTAACATTGGACGCTAGCTGGTCCCTCTTTTGCTATTCAAGATGCTGGTCTTGCTGACATTGGACACTGGTCCCCCTTTTGCTATTCGAGACGCCGGTCTCGCTGATATTGGACATTGGTCCCCTTTTGCTATTCGAGATGCCTGTCTTTCTGAGGTTGGAAGCTGGTCCCCCTTTTGCTATTCGAGACACTGGTCCCGCTGCTAGAAAGCCCCATGGCGACATAGATGCCAGTATGCTGGGAGAAATGACAGTTCCTGCGATTCAATAGTGAGCGACTGGCGCTCATCACCCCATAACGGGGGAAGGCTGCTTACCTCCTAGGGTACTTGTAGCCGGTGGTTGCTCGTTCCTTCCTTCATTTGTGTTCGCCGTCCTCGGCTCCTGTTCTTGCAATGCCTTAGCCACCGCCGAAGTGACCCATTCGTCCAGACCCTTCATTGCTTTGTCTACTGCTTCCTGTATCCTTTGATCTAGCTCTTACACCATTGTGAGGACATGAATGTTAAGTGAAAATTCTCTTTAAGTTGTGTCACACGGTCGCTAACATTTATGCACATGTGTAACTACTTACTTCGAATTGATGCACGCCGGCTGGACCCCACCCCTGTTACATATTAACTTAGGTTAACTTGTTAACCTTCATTGCGATTTTATGTAATACGATGTGTAGTACACCTGTAGTTTGGCGTAGTAGTAGTAGTATTGTAGTTTAGTGTACTACGTAGTTTTGTGTAGTACAATTTGTAGTTACCGTATAGCAGGAAATTTTCAAAACGTTAAAATTTTGAAAAAGGCTGAGTTTAAAGGACTTTGAAAAAATAATCTCGAAAATCAGCTAGCTCGTGATTAAGGAATAATTATATAGCTAGGTATTTTGAAAAAATATTTTCGAAAATGCTTGAATATTTTCAAAATTTTTGAAAATAAAAACCTTCGTAAATTTCCCGCTATATGGTAATACAATTCATAGCTTTATTCACTAAATATCATAACGTAAGTATGGTAGTACTAAATAGTAGGGATCGCTATGAAAATATATGGCTCCCAGATTTTTGCACTTCTTCCAACAGGCTTTAGCCAAAAAAACCACTTAAATGCATTGGTACTGCTGTAATAACTCTGTATTGTTAAACGAAACAAAAAGTCAATCTACTTCAATTTATAAAAATTTCGAAGTTTACCTGGATTTCATCTGACAGCCAGCCAGCCAGCCTGCCTGCCGTAAGACCCACTAGCACTAGATGTACGGCTCCAGAAATTTCAAAGAACAAATATAATTGCATCCAATCTATGAAACAGTTGTTCCAATGAAGATTCATCCACTACGTCTGTTCAATATACGTATCACTGCTCAGTTACATACGGTACCGCTCAATTTAAACTTGACATTTGCACACGTGTCCTAGTACAGTTGCTAGAGAAATTTGTGACAGAACTCGCGAGTTTCCTGTGAGCGCACGATCCATGGCATGCATTCAATCCTTGTGACGAGCTGTACACACGTGAAGTACGCTTGAGTGTAGTTTACTTTACTCACGAGCAATTAAGTTACGTATAAAACAGCACGTGTGTAGCTTGTCCATACAAGGCTCCTCTCGTGCCTCGACGGTTCTATTAACAGCCAGTGCTTGAAGTACGTACTTCGAATGGGTAAAACACGAAGCTAAACATAACATTAGCATTTATTATAAGTGGCACACCTTTCATTGCTCAATGCGCTTATTCTATAACTGCCACACCCACAAGACGTTTATTTACTGGGGTCTACGGTTCCATCACGGACTATTGCGTGTTATAGGTTTTAAAGATCAGTTGTTGTGTAATTCTACATTAAAGTTGTTATTATTAGGGAAAGCTTTAGTAAGTGAAAGAGTGCTTTAAGGTGATTGTTAGTTGGTTCTTGTGCCATGGCGCTCATGTAATGGCGTGGACAATCCATATGTGTTAATGCAAATGTGTGCCGTCGATACTGTTTATTTAAAAGATGGATAAAATAAGGTTTGTTATTGATTGCAACAGAAGCAGAAAGATTGTTGTAAAGGTTCTTTATACTCGTGATGAGGTTCTAGTTTGTACTAGTGACGAAACTCATATGTGGTGGGAATCACTACATTTACTCGCGAATAAGCTCGTGAGCAGGTGTATTATTCTCATGATACAAATTAGATACAATAAACACACAAACCACTTGCGAGTTTCAAGAAGTTACTCGAAAGATTCTATAAAACGCATGCGAGTGTCAAGTTTAAATTGAGCTGTACCGTAGTTGTTATTTTTCTAAACAATTTGATAATTAAAGGTGTTTCTCCTGGTCTCGCATACAAAAATTGTCTGGCAGCACTCGCACATGATAGTCTATTGTGTATCGAGTTACACGAGGTGCTCTTCATGGGTACTCTGAAGTCGTCAATTTATCGTAAACTCACAAGATCATGAAGAATCGAATAAGGTTTGTGTAGTGCGTGTAAAATATTACACACGAGTTTTGAGCAGTACCGTAGCATACATACATGGAACAGTTAGAAACAAAAGCTTGAGTAAGCTCGTAGCTTAGTAAGCAATGATACATTCACAGCTAAATTTATTATGCGCTAGCTGTGTAAAACGTTATGCATGCGTTCAAGATAATATTTACCACATTGCCCTTCTTTGTACTGTACTCCTAAATCGGGGTATGTTCTCAAAGAATTGGTTGTAGGATTTCATCTTTGCTAAAGGTAATATTTATTTAAGTTAACCAACACTCGCGAGTGCACTCGACAGGATGAATACTATAACTAATGGCACATGTACAGTTACACTATGTTACCATGACGCTTCGTTTTGCTCCCTATGCTTTTATGAAACGAAATACATGTTACTAGGGTTGGGCAATGTTTCAATATATTGCCAACATCGCAATATAGGGGTGTGCAATAATTGATATTGTAGACATTTTCACATGTCAATAATATCGCATATGCAATATATTGCAGAATATTGCAACATATCGTAGTGCAGTACTGTAGGATTGAGTGGACAAAGCAAATATGCATCACCAAACAATAAAAACCAACAAATCCTTACTAAAGATTTTATAATAATGTCATGTATAGTACACGTGTTGGATGATGCTGTGCTCCACTTCTATAGTAAAATATTTCAATGCAATATTAGCAATAATTGCATTGTCTTTTGTTACAATAATTGCAATGCACATTTTCAATATCGCCCAACCCTACATGTTACTACTGTTCTTGAAAATACACAATTAATACACTCACATATTTTTTTATTTTTTGGTGTACGTACGTGTGCATTTTATATTATAAAAGAAAAACTGATATGCGTACATTGAATTGAAAGGCAGGGCTCGTGTTCCTCAGTTTAGTTAGATAATAGCTGCTTGAAGCATAATTGCAACTTTTAATTCCATTTCAGCTTCTAATTGCAAGTGCCGATACTACTTACAAGTTTATCAACATTGCCAGGTTTCTTGCACTCCAAGTATTAACCCTTACTCGACAATCGTGGGAAATGGTATTGATACACGGGAGTGCTTCACTCATGAGTGCAGCACTGTTTTAAATCTGTACTGTAGCTATAATTTGTACATTGCCAAAATATAAATTTACGAAAACATGTGATATACGGTAAACAAAACCACCTTTGGTATAAAAGGGTGGTGTGGGCAAGAAAAGCTATTGCAGCAACTACAAGGGTTGATTTTGGAAAAAAACATTTATGTAATCACAATACACCCAGGATGAAATAGTGAGGCCAATTAGAAGTATGTATGAAGTACATACATACCTTTTCTCAATAAATCAACAACTCTTCGTGAAGGATTATTATCAACCAGATTTTCCACTATGTCACAAAAATGTAATGCATCTACATCTGAAGAAATTCCTGAAAGTAGCAATGTAATCATTTCTTGATTTGCAATATCTGCATCTGTGAAACTATCAAAGTGATTCTGAGTCATTTCAGATAAGGACATTTGTTGTTTAAGCTTATTGACAGTATTTATGTAATTTTGTGGTAAACTGTGACATAGTTTGACGTAATACTTCTTTAGAACTGCTAAAACTAAGAAAATATCAACATATTATACACGTGTATCAATTTAATATACGTACCTTTAGAATTAGGATCCAGTTTAATTCTTGAAAACAACCATCGATATAATGATCTATCCATATCTACAGAAGAGTTAAAGTACATACAATCAAGACTCACGATAGTGAGTCGTGAGGCCAAGAAGAAGAGCAGCAACGCGACCACTGAGTGAGTTATTTACACGTAGCACTGCCCTCAAACTCGCAAATGCTCTAGCTAAGCCGCCATTAAAGCTATCACCTAGTTATTACCGACACACAACGTTCTTACTATATAGAATCAACAAACCGAGAATGGAGGGAATAGGCGCCACCATTCCTAAGTACCAGTCATTGCGAGTTTTATGGCGCCTGTTGTGCAATTACGCACGACGAACCATCCTTTCACGCCTAATTCGACCGTTTACTAGACACTTAGTACTTTCATTATTTGAAGAATCAATATTCCGAAGTTCATAGACATCGATTCAGCCATTCTTCTGATACAGCCTTATAAATGCTTTCTGATCGCCTCAAAATTTTTTTCGTGGCAGTCCTTTTTTTTCTTCTTTGTTTCTTTCTTTTATTTTTATCGCACACTTTTTGTGGGCTTGCGGGAGCTTTCGTGAACCCCGAAAGTTTCTTCAAACTCTCTTTTTATACATTCACTTGTTTGTCTGATAACTCACTCATTTCTTCATGAATTTCAGCCAAATTTGTATCAGCACTTAATTCTCCTATGTATGCTCTACCTGTCATACTATTATCAGTCTGAAGTAAACACTTGAATGTATTTGAGAAGGGCTATTACACTGAAGATTGATAATTGTCATAACTTGGACCCCCTTGATACAAGTTTTCGGTTGCACATACCCATTTAAAATGCTGCTTCTGATTGGCCTTACACTTTTTTTATGCCCAGGGTGTTTTTGTTTAGCATAAATTATACATAAATCACTATCATCAATATCAAATTATTTACTCACTAATTAACAATGGATCACACTGTTGATCACTAGGAGGTGACAGTTGAGTATTGGTAGTGACTACTGTATTCGCTGGAGACCGAACACTCTGCTGAATTCCTAGTAAAATATGATAAAAAGTAATTCAATTCATGTAAAACTAGTTATTAACTACGTAGCATATAACAAGTTGATGTTTTCACCTGAAAACAAGGTGCTGTGTAATACTGTTAATCTATATAAGAGTATTTGAGTAGTGTCTATCTGTAATGGTGCAGAGGACACATGACATTTTTCGTACAAAAACAATGTTTGTCAGGCCAAATTTACATTTTGCACAAAGAAATGTATGGAAGAAGCTATAAAGTAAAAGCCTGATTTAATAATAAATTTTAAGACAACGTCCAGACAATTCCAATTACGTATGTCCGTGCAAACTTTATCATATGTGTCAGCCCATATTTCAAAAGTTATTTCACACACTGTGGTGTCATGAGTATGTAAGTCACATGAACAAACACTCATCACTGTGGAACATTGGCATACGTACGTAGCAACATATACAAATTTAATTTTTCAGTTTTAATCTCAAGTACTTTAAAAATACGTAGTAGCGTTAGTATAAATTGATTGTTTTAAGCAAAATTCTTACAGTAACACTGTAGACTAGTCACCTTGTAAAAGCTATGGAATGCCCACTTTTGTAGTTAAAGAGCTCCATGTGGTAAAGCACCTACGTATTACTGTGAAATACCGTACGTGGGAAAATTTTGGAGTGAGAAAAAATTGGCGAATTTGGCGAATAGAAGGCCATTCACCAATTTTTTATTCGCCAATGTTTCTTTTTAGGATCAGTTTTAGCTATACATGTGGCTCATTCGCCAATATTTTACTCTCTAATTGATTCAGATCAGCGCATTCGCCAATGTTTTACCCTGCCAAAATTTCCCACATACGGTAAATGGTTATTACAGCATTACTTCAGTATTCTCTGGCAGAATTTCATGACACACCTCATTAATAAGGCCACTCCCATTAGAAGCATCAATTGCAAGTGCCATATAAAAACTAGTCTCGCTTGGCCAGACCCTCTTCGCAAAGGCGCTTATTGATTAGAGATTATAAGCGCCGCGCTATGAGGGTCTGGAATACTTCATTGACTTAAAAAATACAACTGCCACCTGCAGTTGGTGAGTGTTAATTAGATCACGTGATTTTTGCTTCTTAAAGCAGGTGTTGATAGAGATGTCGAGTACGCAGAGTTATAAGAACTAGAAGAATCAGCCTATACTACTCACACAAGTTAGTCAGGTATATTAGTTTCGTTTCCATATGCAATTTTTACACATAAAAGAAAATGAAAATGGCGCACACGAGTAGTTACTAGGCAACACATGAAGTGTCAAAATATTTGTATGCTGTGAAGTATTCCAGACCCTCATAGTGCAGCACTTATAATCTCTAATCGATAAGTGCCTGTGCGAAGAGGGTCTGGCAGTAAAACTTGTTTAACCAGTTAAGGGTGCCCGCGGGTTTCTGAAGCCATACATACGACACTTTTTATACATTCTCTCTTAAAACTGAAATCAATGCATGGCGTCTAGACATGGTTTATAAGAAACTAGCAAGCTTAAGCTTTCAAATAAATCAAACTAAATTCCTTAACACCAATGTATAGTCGCACACCAATGCTTCAAAGCGAACGACCGTTTTTCTAAAACAATAGTTTTGTACAATACCTCGCAGCAATTCCATTTTTCGATTAAGAACCTTCTCAGACGATTTGTCAAATCTTCTCGCTTGGATTTTGCAATTCCACTAACCATTCTTCAGTAAAAGAACGAAAGGTGAAGTCACGCAATGGAACTTCAACTTTAAATCGGCATAACAAACGACTGGAGCCACTTATAAAAAATATTCAAGCGCTGAAGCCTTCCAAATTTATTGAAGATTAGCCGGGAAAAGTTTCAAAGCTTCTCGATAGTCATTCAAAAAAGTAGATCGCTTTTTTCAAGACCCTGCTGATCTAGCGTGCGCCGTTCAAACAATTATGGTTAATAAAACAAATTTTTTAAAACCACAAACATAAAAACAGAATCACTATGTTACTGATCTAATAAAAACTTTGTTTATTCTTGCTTCTACTCAATCTTCTGCAAACATGTAGTGTTACTGATCCACTTGTGCAGGCCTTAGATCTTCTTCAAAATACTTAGGCACAGGAGAAAAAGCCTCAGAGGCTCATTGATCCTTCTTTCAGTATACCATCATCACCAAGCCAATCTCATGGAGTAAAAATGTACTACTGATTCCTAGCTGTAATATACACATCAGTAATAGTATATGTATGTACTACACCAGGCAGTAACAAGTCCTCTATTGACAAAACTGACTGTTTGTTTCCCAGTGCAAAAACCCAGTAAAAGCATATTTAACGTATAATACATACCACCAGGCAGTAAGTATATTGCCGCTGGGCTGTTCCCCAGTGTAATATTTAACTGACTAATTGCAGTGTATCCGTCTACAGAAAATTTTATCTTGCACGTCTCCCTCTGCACCAGATGATCATGATGTACCCTCCCAAATTGGAACCCTTCCCATGCATTGTACGATGGGTAAACCAGTCAAAATCTACATCATGCAAAGTGACAGGTGAATAATTTGAGTGGTACGTAGCTACCCTCTTGTTAAATAAATGCGGCGGTCTGGCACTGGGCTTTGTCACCACACTTCACAAAACCTGGTCACACAACCACTAGTACCCCTGCCAATTGCACATGGGTATACCAACCCAAGAAACAAGGTTGTGATGCATCACTGCAAGATAAATCCATTGTGCTAAGCTGGATAATTTATGCAGGACGTGGGCTCTACCGCTCACAACCACTGGAACGAATAGTAGAGATACCTGTATCCTTTCCATGGGTTTATACATTACCTTTGCCCTATAGTTTACAACCTCATCCGAATATTTTTCTGCACTTTATCTATTACTTGGCAGGCCTTCACCTGTGGTCTTCAGTTGGAATGCCGTTTCGCCCTCTTGCTGGGCTGTTGACTTGACTGCTGCGAGCTGTCGGTTTGGCTGGTTCATTTTCTGGCGCTACCGTTGGTCCGCTGTTTCTTGCAATGCTGAACTAGTTATGTCACGTAGAGCGCTGCTTCCTACCAAATGTATAAAGGATTAGTTTTATCTTAGTACCTGATAAACAATCTCGAGAAGATACCATACGCAAACTAGTGTCTACAGATACTGACGTAGATATATCAGAATCAGCGTCAGCAAATCGTCACTTAGCGATATGAGAGTAATAAGCCCTGTTCGGCCCTATTCTTTCCGAGATTCCTTCTCTCCACCATTTCTTTGTGCGCGAAAACAACAATGGCCGCCAAAAACGGATATATAAATATGCGTACAAATACGGAACATGATGTAATAGCCGCATGCGGTTAACAACTTAGGTGTTTGAACGGCTTCAGAAACCCGCGGGCACCCTTAAGATTTCAATTCATGTGAGTTGTTATTAATTAATCTAAAGACATGCAGTTCTACAACTATATGTACATATGAAATATGCTCTAATTCTATTCTTGCCTGTTTACAATGTACAAGGTTTTTTTACAATTTGCAATATTGTGACAAGATTGTAGTAACATTGTAGAATTTGTGACTATGAAATATACGCAGGGAGTTGAACTTCATCTTTGTCACTACCATGCAAGATTGTTACAGTTTAAAAACAAGGTCGTCACAATGTGGTGACAAAGTAGTGACAAGATTGTCACTATGTTGTAACAAGGTTGTAGGTTGTAGCAACCTTGTACAAGCGCTTGATTTTTTGTATAGGACAGTAAACCAGAATTTGGTAAAACAAGTTGATGTTTTACCATCTAAAAACTAGGCAATATGTGAGTTAAACCACAGTTAATCAACTACAGTAATTAATGACATCATGAGTAAGTCATGTGAGTAAAGACTCATCACTAAGGAACACATAGCAATGCATACAAATTTAATTCTTTTGTTTAAACTTTATACTCCAGTACTCTAGTGACAAAACTTTAGTATAAGGCTGTTTTAAGCCGGAATTCTTACTGTACATCATTTCCTGCAGGTTTTCCATATGATATAATAGCTATAGCAGGAATATTTAGTTAATTTTTCCTTTGGTTATTTAACTACACTGTAGTAGCTAAGCACTGGTTCTAAGTTCGTAATTGAATTTCCTTCAAAATAGTAGATAGAACACGTGAGTTCTATGATACAAGCGTACTCGTGCAAAGCATTATGCACACGGCAATGGAGAGCACTTCAAGTGCATACACGCGTGCTATTCTTAATGTGCTACGTTATTGATCTTTCGTGCACACGCATGCAGATACGCGTGTAATTTAAAATATTTGTCGAGCCGTGCAGTTGCGACATGCATGTTCAGTCAAGTTTAAATTGAGATGTACTGTTTGTAATCTAAATATGCCTCATGTAAAAGTGAATCAAGGCACTATTCGATCCTTAGGTGCATGCATATAAAAAACTTGTACCTGCTATTTAGACAGTACTCATATGTGACCAGGCCTGTATCTATACAAACTACACCTACGTATTCATGTTATGTTGCATACGCTCTTATTTCATAGATGCTATGAATCTGTACATTTTTTATTGAATTCCTAATAGCTGGTGCATACGTATATGTTGAAATTTTGGTTAGAATCAAAAGGATACGTTGAAACATACACAAAGTTACCATATTTTATAGCTTAAAATTTAGGTCAAATTTTACATGTATCTCAGGGCCCAGTCACACACTCTGTTTTCCTATATAGTTACGTTTTTTATCTTCTTTAAATAAAGCATTTTGGTTAGCTACTTAATGCATTTTCTACTATTGTTTTTATAATCCAAAATTGCTGCATAATCTGATTAAAACAGTCTCAAAATTTCTGACATGAGATTCAAACACTACGCACATACCTTTAAGCTTTATTAGCTAAATTTGTCAAACTACTATATGATCAGTGGCCAACCCGTGACCATTGACCTTGTTGGTGGATAAACATCTCGCATTAGTCTACTTAACCTGTACATTTTGCTTGACCATACAAATACGTACTTTTTATGATAGACTAAAAAATTTGCACTTATAATTTTGATACATTATTTTCCATTTTGAAACTGTACTTCACATAGCTATAACAATATAATTACATACTATATAACTATATAACATACGTAGATATTTATAAATATTAAATGCACCTTCTTTCAGGTTTGGTGATGGTGTTGTACTATCAGCACTAGTTGTAGATAATTTCACAGAGGATACATCTGATGTCAAATGTGCCATAGTAGTATCACATGTTCCACTAGATGGTCCACTAGATGGTTTAGAAGCATATTTGCCTTTAGCATGAGTGGTTGTAGATGTTGTTACCATAGAAGAAGTTGGTGATGAATAACTTAATGCTTCTATAATTTCTGAATATGCATAATAATATATAAACTACACACTGTAGGTACGTACATATACATACATGTATAAAACATACTTAGATGGGATTCTCCAGACAAAGAAATAGCATTATTGGAGGTAAAAATGCTGATGATTAATATTAAAGTTTAGTAAAACACAATGCCAATTAAAACTATGTAGCTAGTGAAATGTTTGCATACATACGTAGTATTATTAAATATTTCCCTCTACGTACGTAATACGTATTTAGATGTACATACCGTATATCAACTACAAACAGCTACTTACCAGATCTTAGTATATTTATCACAGTCTTTAGCTCATGCAATGAAGAAATCTTCTCCAATTGATCACACAGATCAAGCAATTCTTCTCTACACCTCATCCTCTCAATCAAACAATCCAGTATTATCTTATTAGCAATAGTAGAGTTACTACTACTCAAAATAACACAAATCTGTTCATCACTAATGTAATTCACTAATTTATCAACAGTCAGTTCATAGTCATCAGGCATTAAGTGTAATATAGTTTGATAATGAGCTTTGAGTTCAGTGAAATCTGTCAAATAGTTGTACACACTTAGATAATATAAATAATATAAACAAACTGAGGTATTACTATCTAAAAACAAGGCATTGTGTAAATTATAACCACTGTTAATCAACTGCTATTCAATGCATTGTAATAGCAATTAATGATGTCACGTGAGCAAAGACTCATCACTAAGGAACACATAGCAACACATACAAATTTAATTGTTTTGTTTAAACCGGCTTTATACTACAGTATTTTAGTGATAAAACTTTTTATAGTTGTATAATGGTGTTTTAAGCCGAAACTCTTACTGTAACATAATAGGCTAGTCTTCTTTTATAAGCTCCACAACCCACATGGCACGCCCACTTTTAAAACTGAAGCGTTCCGTCTTGTTAATAATGTATGGCTGGTTAAATGGCTTTTACTGTGAATGAATGGATAACACTGCATTACTTGCTCTTCTTTGGCAGAAACTCACGACGCGCTTAGTTACTAAGGCCCCGCCTATCAGCAAGTGTCATAAAGAAACTGAAATTGACTTGTTTGATTGGTTATTCAGACTTCATTTCACGTGAATGTTTTTAATAGCCTGAGGGGTGGACACACACACATACATACATACACACGCATACCAACTTACCAGACGAAAACAATTTCAAGAAACCATGCGCAAGCGCCGCAATACTCACAGTAGTGAGTCACTTCCACCATCATAAGACATGTTACCATAAATACTACTAACGTGAATCTTGATACTGCAAGTATGCTAGTATCAAGATATGAAATGAAAATGATATCATAGTATCAAGATATGATATGATATGAAATGTCAGCTATATAGGAAAACTACATAGCCGTGGAATTTGATTAACAGAAAAAGATGAATAGCACCAAATTGATACATAGATATGGTTATAGAGAAAATGATGGTTTGTGATCCTAGTATATAAGGATTAGTAGTGCATTAAGGATATTGTAGTAGGGCATTTTACACTGTTATTTATGTGTGAGTTGCATGACCAAGTTAAGTAGGCCACGCGACCGCCGCGAGTTATTTACACAAAAGATTAACTCTAATAAAATGCTCACCTAAAACCATCTGATAAAATGTAACTTTTGTAAAAATAGTATGCAACTTTTAGTAACAAGCATATTATTATAATTGCTAATAATACCCAATGACAATTTACAAAAATTGTCATATTCTTCTTCTTCTCCTTTGCATACTCGTTAGTGCAAGGGGCTCAAGAAGACAGATTTTTCAAAGCCTATATTTTTGTGTGTATCAGCTTCAGAGCCACGGAAGTAACAATAAAAGTTCTTTAGATATTGAAGTTTCTTCAGAAGGATTCTTGGGGCTCCAGCTTCTTTTAAGAGCCGCTATAAATATTTTCTCAAAGTTTGATTCATTTGCTCAACTGTTTCATAAATAAGTGCTGCATTCTTTATATTAATCAATGTATGTCAGTCTCAGTCACTAACTTGTAGGTACAAACATTTCATGTTAAGTAGATGAGTGATAATTTTCATGTATAGCTTTATGGCTAGATGTTACAATTAACTAATGGCAAAGAGATGCATTTAATTTTTGTAATATCTTGTTCTTATTGGATAAAAAGCATTTAGTGGTGCTATTTTATTTTACATATCCTACGTACCTGTGCTTATAATAAAATCTGCAATGTTCTGTTTAGGCACCACACAGGAACCTGCTGGCTCAGCTACCTATCAGCAACATAAAGACATATGATAACACTAAAATGAAGTCACAATACACAATATGCATGTTTATTACATGTGCAGCTTAACATACAAATACATAAATAAACTAGTGACTACTGACTAATGAATTCCATGTCTGCTTTTGTACGCATAAACCAACCATCCGTAAACTTTAAAGGCTGTTCAGTACTACGTAGTCAACCACTATGCATGAAAAGGGTACAATCAACAAAATCCTATTGCCTCTTTGAACCAGGAGAAAAGACGTCGAGAGGCCGCTCCTTGTTTGACACTTAATATGACCGACAACCATTTCACGGCTCGCATAAATTTACATGCACCCGTGTCGTGGCACTTCACATCTCGTGTGAATTTACATGTACCCGTCTCGTGTAAATCATGATTTCCACAAGAATTTTTGTATTTCACATGCGAATAGCTGCATGGTATCACCCGTAGATTGTCACGCAAGAAGTTATAGTTGAACTGTACTGTATTATGCCCATATAATTTACCACCAGCACTTTTAAATAGAACATTGATAAGCATCTAGCATAAAAATTGGTCTGGGTATGAAGACTGCGAAGGATTGACAACCAGGCAGCTCCTACAATGTGTGAATTCAGGAAGGATGAATTGTATAAGCATGTGTTTAGCTATTGTTATAATTACATTAACACCTTGTGTAGAATGTTTACACTTTTGTAAAATGTCAACACCCTAGGCCCTTGTCAAGGAAGATCAATCGATGAAGAAAACAGAACAAAGAACAGGCTATGGTGCAGAGTGAGTATGACAATCGGAATATCAAAGATTCGTGCCGACGGAAATAACGTTCAGATTGAGGGCTATACACCCAGCGGTTTAGGTTCTAGGTCGTTTCCTGTTGACAGGGTTGCGGAGCTTATAAAGTAAGAATTATGGCTTAAAACAACTTTATACTACTTTTAAAAGTTTTATCACTGAAGTACTGTAGGTTTAAGCAAACGAATTAAATTTGTATACGTTGCTATGTGTTCCTTAGTGATGAATCTTTGCTCATGTGAGTTACCTGTGACATCACTAATTTACAAAGCATTGAATAGCAGTACTTCAGTGATAAAACTTTTTTAAAGAGTATAAAATTGAAGCCGAAATTCTTACTGTAACACTATAACCCAGCCTTCTGTCTAGCTTTGTTACACCTAATTTTAAAACTGAAGCGCTCAGCTGGTTAAACGTCTTTTACTGTGAAATTAATGGCTATCACAGTGTTGCCTTGCTCTTCTTTGGCAGTAACTCACGACGTGCTTCATTACTATGGCCATGCATATCAATACTACGTATCGATAGCAAGTGTCATATAAAGAAACTGAAAGCAGTAGGACTAGTTTGATTGGTTATTCAGGCTTTATTTCATGTGAATAATTTTTAATAGCCGGGGGGCTGACACACATACGCAGTAGCAGCAAAAGGCACTATGCAAGGGTAAACATTTTGACTCGATAAGTGGTTGTGTCAGTCGAAAACGAGTATGCCGTTAGCCATTACCCAGCCACCGCTTCAGCTGCATGGAAGTAGCTGACAAGTCACTTGCTTTGAAGTGTCTAAAGCTTCAGTAGCAGCAGCAGGATTATACAAGAGTAAACTTTTCGACTCAATAAGTGGGCGTGTCCATCAAAAACAAATTAATGCTCAACATGCGAAAGGAAAGAAAGTAAGAACAGGAATACAACAGGCAGACAAGTCTGTTTGTTGTAGCGCTACTGCTATTACACAGTCTGTGAATTGACTAACAAGCTTTCATTAGCTGGTATAGCCTACTCAATTAAGGTGTTAAATAACTAAAAAGGTGTTAAATAAACAAAGAAACCTTACTGTAAGTAGACAAGCTGTTGTTGTTGTCATAACCAGGCGTGAGAGAGAGTTTATAAAAGAAAGTAGGTATAGGCAAGGAAACTAGGTATATATGCATAATGCAATAGGAGGCTAAGGAGACTAGGTAGGCATAGGAGACTTAATATACGTATACGTAGTTGTAAGCATAGACATGCAGAGACTATGCAGGCATAAGAGACTATAGCTAGGTAAAGGAGTCTAGGTAGGTTAGGAGACTAGGTAGCAGGCTTATAACTGATGGACAAGCAAGTCCTGTTATATGACCTATAGCTATACCATGCATATAGTATGCATTTAGCTACACCTGCACGACAGGGCAATTGGCATAACAGACTAGGCAGTAACGCTGAGTGGACTATACATAGATTGACATATATGCATAAGACTGATACTCCTATAGAGAGTAGGACACTGCATGCATTGCTGACCATGTACGTATGTCTTGATTTAGGAAAGGGCTAAAGATACTAAGTAGCAGCTAAGCTGTAGCCATGCAGGCTAAGTAGACAGAGACACAGGACACCAGGTTTAAGTAGGCATTGGAAACTTAGTACTTTTATCTTACTTATAGAATTGGCAGACTTAAGGCATCAGGGAGTCCTGTCATCTGCTGTATAGCTGCCTTGTACAGCATGCATTTAGCTATACCTGCACGATAGGGAAGGTACATTTGTTAGTCTACTATATATAAAGCTGAAATGCCATTTGTCTGTCTGTCCGTCCGACCGTCCCAGCGATATCTCAGTCGTGCCTGCACGGATTGATGTCAGACTAGCATGACGCGATAGCTACGGTACAGCTCAATTTAAAGTTTACACACACATGCAGGCACACGCGTGTGCTTGCACGTTCAACGTGTGTAAAATTTCAAAAACAGGAATGTCCACACACTGTTGCACGCAATTTTGGCGTGCGCACGCAGGCCAGTGAACACACACGACACACGAGAAATGTATGTCATGAGCTCGCACTTGGTTTGCCACACTACACGTGTGGTGTAACTATAGATACAGTAGCTGTAGGGAATGAACTGCAACAGCTGATTGGCATCTATATATTGTAATGAGTATCGCTTGAAAGTCCTAATGAAGGGGCATGTTCATACCGAATATGCTTCTTCGTGTCATAAGTGGACAAGATCGAGTATTGTACAGCACAAAAAACTTTGAAAAGTAACTAAACTGTATATACAGCGATAGCTACTAAAATGTTCACGTTGTCAGTTAGCTATAAACAACACATTTAGGATATCAGCATTAATATGTCACATTGGAGAATTACCGATGATAATCGGTAAAAGACACACACCCAAATATAATCTATAGGCTTTAGCTTTACAGTAAAAAATTGTTTAGCGGCATTTTTGCATCTTGTGTCTCGATGCGAATCATGCCTTAGGTCAAGAGCATGTTCATAAAGTTTATACCGTTATGCTCGGCTTACAATTCGTATACACGCCAAGGTGCATACAAACAAGATTTGGCGTGTACGTACCTGAGATGCACATGTGCTTCTGTCATACGTCTATTGCGTACACGAGTACTTTGCACGAGAGTTTCTATGTCATCAACCTTGCGAGTGCACGCATGCCTGCACGCGTGCGAAATGAAAACGTGTTGTGTCAAGTACATGCCACATGCGTGCCTTGTCAACTTTAAATTGAGCTATACCGTACAGTATGTCTTCAGGCATCACCAAGTTCATTTCTAAAATCTTCTAACTGCTATAGTCGATCTACACGAATGCTTAATACGCTGCTGAACAGGCCATTTTGCCATCATTTCAGTCACATAAATTTTTAAAATCAGTGTAGACTTGCTTAAACGTTATCTACGGTAACATGCCATACGTAGCTCAAACGAATCAGCATTCAATGAAGAATAAAATAATCGAAACTGGAAGCCAGTGTACAATATGGTTGTAAGTTATGATGGTTTTCTACATGCGTGCGATAACTGAATTACCGAGCTTTGTGTTTTTACTGAACAACTGCCGCATGTTGGCAAAAATGCCATTACCCAGCTGGAATAACCCGAAAGCAGCGCAATGTCCATAAAGCTTTTAGTAGCAGCAGGCGTACACTGTAAAGAAATGAAGTGTGCATACCACACTTAATGATGTGATAAACAACAGTGAGGGGGTTCTAATCACTATAATAAGGTGGTTATCATCCTACACTGTCATTTATCACACCATTTAGTGTGGTATGCACACTTCATTTTTATAGTGTAGCGTGGCTAAACATTGCGACTCAATAAATGGGCGTGTCCTATGAAGTTGCATTGTTGCTTAAACGTATCATCTTCATCATAGCAAGAGCAGGGTAGACAGGTTCGTCTGCACCAGTGCTAGCATTTTACGCACACTGTATTACTTGGTTGGCTAATCAATAGATGAAGTTGTTACGCAAGCTGGTACAGCCTACTACCTACAAGGTGTTAATTAAACAAAGAAACCTCAGTGTAAACCAGCAGACAATCAATTTTACAAGGTATTAGAAGTAAACATTACTAGCTATGTATGTGCTAACCAGACAGACATAGCCAACAGGCACAAGAGACTAGCTATAGGCATAGGAGACTAGGTAGCATGCATAGGAGACTAGGTAGGTAATGGGAGACTAGCATGCAGGTAGGCATAGGAGACCATGCAGGTAGGAAACTAGGTATATAGGCATAGGACACTCAGCAGTTAGGCATAGACAAGCTTAGTGGAATATATGGAGAATCCCGTCATGTGATCTATTGCTACCCATGCATAGCATGCATTTACGACGTAACCAGGCAGACATAGAGACTAGGTGTAAACAGACAAGCTGTTGTCAAAGGCAAAGTATGTGCAGGCATAGGAGAGTAAGAGAGGGGAGATTAGGCTATAGGTAGGCATAAGAGACTATATAACTATAGATATAGGCACAGACACTATAGGTAGACTTGGTAGGCATAAGAAACTTAGTTCAGCATACATGTACAGGTTAGCGGATTAGGGAGTGCATTTAGCTACACCTTCACGATAGGGCATGTACGTTTGCTAGTCTACTATAATATAAAGCTGAAAAGCTGTCCGCCCGTATTTTTTGTTGTCCGTCGATAACTCAGTCATGCCTGCATCGATCGACGTCTAACTTGCTCGACGTGATAGCTGTGTCTTTTGGCATAATGAAGTAGGTTTTGTAAAGTTTCTAAGAGCTATAGTTTTACGGCACGAGTGCGTGGTAGTCATCCGTGTTGAACAAAATAGCCATCAACCACAGCAATCCAGTGTACGGTTGGTAACGCGCTCGACTGTGACATCTGAGTCCAATGGTCGGGAATTGAGTCACTCCACGTTTTTTAAACATATTTACTTTTCAAATATGCGACGACCGGTTGTGCTGCCAAAGTGCCATTAACCTTTACCCAATCTTCGCTTCAGCTGGAAATAGCCGGCAAGAGCCGGCAAGTCACTTACTTTGAAGTGTCTAAAGCCTCAGTTTCAGCAGCAGCAAGATTATACAAAGATAAACCTTTTGACTCGATAAGTGGGCATGTCCATCGAAAACAAATATGCCATTAGCCAATACCCAATCTCCGCTTCAGCTGAAAGTAGCCGGCAAGTCACTTACTTTGACGTGTCCAAAGCCTCATGCAGTAGCAGCAGGCACTATACAAGGGTATACGTTTTGACTCGATAAGTGGGCGTGTCCATCGAAAACGAATTGATGCCCAATATGCAAAAGGAAAGACAGTAAGAACAGGAATGCAACAGGCAGACGAGTCTGTTTGCTGTAGCGCTGCTGCTGCTATTATATAGTCAATTGGCTAACAGTCAATAGATTAGGGTACAGCCTAGTACTCAATTATGGTGACTACAAAGGTTAAATAAACAATGAAACCTTACTGTAAGCAGACAATCAGTTGTAGGGCATAAACAAATGTGAAATTTCAACATTCAAACATTTGTGATTTTCAATTACGAATGTTCGAACACCCACACAATTAATGGGTTTTGTATCCCAACTTTTTTGATAAGGTACAAATTTTACTTTTAATGACAATTTTGAGGTTAAAATCAATTGACAAATGACTAAAGGATGTATGTACTATATGATTCATGTAAAATTATGGTAAAATGTATGACATACTAAATGTTTAATATAACCATTAAATAGAAATAAATATATCGAATGTTAAAGTTTACTAACGAATGTTACTTAAATGAACGAACATTCGAATGTCAGAACATTTGTTTATGCCCTAATCAGTTGTCATTGTCATAACCAGGCGTGAGCTAGAGTTTAAAACAAAGTAGGTATAGGCATATAGGTATATATAGGCATTATAGGAGACCAGCTATAGGTATAGGCATATGGGAGACTTATAGTACATGTAGTTATAAGCGTGAGCTATAGAATTTAAAACAAAGTAGGTATAGGCAAGGAAACTAGGCATGCAGAGACTACGCAGGCATAATTAAGAGACTATAGCAAGGTATAGGTATAGGAGTCTAGGTAGGTATAGGAGACTAGGGAGCATGCAGGCTTATAACTGACGGGCGGGCGAGACCTGTTATATGACCTATAGCTATACCATGCATATAGTATGCATTTAGCTACACCTGCACGACAGGGCAGACATAGCCAATAGGCATAACAGACTAAGCAGTAAAGCTGAGTAGACTAGATTTACATACGTATGCATAAGACTGAGACTACTAGAGAGATATTATGTGTAAGACACCGCATGCATTGCTGACCATGTACGTATGTCTTGGCTTAAGAAAAGGCTCAAGGTATACTAAGTAGCAGCTAAACTGTAGGCCATGCAGGTTAAGTAGACTAGAGACACAGGACACCAGGTATAAGTAAGCATTGGAAACTTAGTACTTTTATCATATTTGACAGACTTAAGGCATCAGGGAGTCCTGTCATCTGCTGTATAGCTGCCTTGCACAGCATGCATTTAGTTACACCTGCACGATAGGGCAGGTACATTTGCTAGTTGAATATAATGCCAATAAGTTATGTAAGTAATACAAATTATGGGGATCTCAGTATGATGTTTTTCACCGCCTGAGAGCGTTGGGTCTAAGTAGCACATCTAGGGGTCTAAGTGATTTAGACCCCTAACTAATGGCCTGAGAATCCTTACAGCTAGGATCTAATTATTAGTTATAACACAAGCACTCATACGTTGCCTGATATGTTTGCACTCATCCTCGAGCGCACATGTTATAGTACATTCATCTGAGATTCAGCCACTTGCATGCCATAGAAATGTGCTACGTACTATATTTAATTTTGATCTCTATCATCTTAACTTCCTTCTAGTTTTGATCACTATTATTCTTACTATAATTAATCAAAATCCTTACAAATTGTTTTACGTATCTAAAATTATTTATCATTACCTTTAATGCGTTAATCAACTCAGAAATTTCTTGTATAGTAGGACGCTCATCAGGATCATCATCCAAGCATCGCTTCAGTAATTGTGCTACCATGGTAGCACTTTCAGGAATTTTATCAAAGTACTTATGACGTCTTTCTACTTCAGTGACAGCCACAAACTTTTTAGTGGCTGGATCTCGTCTCTTCTGACCACATAGTGGCTTTGGCCATTCCTCAGCAAACACATGTAGAGCTATACCAGCAAAGGAAAACACATCAACAGCAGTGCTGTATACAGGATTAACATCTAAAGTTTCAGGTGGCATAAAATCCACTGTTCCAGGAGCTGCTGTCAATCCACTTGTAGTTTGCCTTCCATTACCTTGTATAACTTTAGCCACTCCAAGGTCTCCTATTTTGGCCACTAGCTGAGTGGTCAACATCACGTTATTTGATGACAAGTCTCTGTGAATTACAGTTGGATCACGAGAATGAAGATAGCTTACTCCGAGGGATACATCACATAAAATTGAAATTTTCTTGGTATTAGGAATATTGGAGTGGTTGCTTTTCACGAAAGTAGAAAGACTCTTGTGCATTAATTCCATTACCATAATTGGGAGATAAGATTTCTCCGTAGAATAGTAAACGCCCTCAAACTTCACGATATTTGGGTGGCAAATAGTGCTGCACTGATGACATTCCCGTACAAAACTTTCAATGATCGCCATTTTTTCCACAGGATTGGCATTATCGATCAGGAAAGGGTGTATCTCTTTAGCAGCATAAACTACTCCGCGATACTCTACAGTGAATACTCTACCGTATGCGCCATGGCCCAACTCTTCGTTTAAAGGTTTAACTTCTTTAATTGTGAGATCCTTCAACAAATCAACTTCATTGGAAGCCATTTTTACACAAACAAAAAGCACAGTGGCTATTTTTACGGGCCCGTAACCGGATTTTTCAATTCTATTTTTACGGCAATAAGAATTACGCATGCGTTGAAGCACGTGATCTCCTTACAATGATATCGATACCGATAGACTTCCTGCATTAAAAAATAGTGGGTAGCCTGCTCGGGATAGCCATGGTTAACGCTCGGCCCACGGTGATGATGATGGCTTAGTGAGTGTAAGAATACAGTTCAGTTTAAATGCAGACCTCTTACTAGTAAAAACATCCGGCATCAGCGAAGTTCACGAATGGCCTGAAAGCCTGCACCGGCTGCACGCCTGATTCAAGGCATTATTAGAAACCTACGAATTTCATGAGCAAGATATATTAGGTTTTACATCGTGTCGACACATTCACCTCCGAGTGTTCAAGTAGCCAGACGAAAGTACGTATGGAGAGATTTGCCACTATCAATTCCGAGATCAATTCTCATTTATAACGTGATGAAAGAATCTTGACTTGATTCCTGGTTTGATTACTTGATTCAATAAGGATTACATACGGATTTTCTATTTTACGTGATGTGAATTTAGACAAACACAAAATTTTGCAACAATGTTGTTCAGTTGCACCAGTGAATTCACTTGATTCCTAGGACTGTTGACATGATTAGGAATTGTGGTGGACCCCTCAGTACCTGTTATCATTCAATCTGTCTTACAATAGTGTTCATTTGGATTTATGCATACAATGAAAATTATGTATACACTGAAATTTCACATGTATATAATTTGAAGTATGTTAATCTTATAGAAAGTAATACAATGTTGCTGAAACCCAGGTTAACATCTGCATGTGGAAACAAAGTTATGCATTATAGCATGTTCTACAAAACCAGCTCTTTCTCTTAGGAGCCTTTTTCAACCCCACACATTTCAGATGAAACCAATCCAAACAGCTCAGTTATCAGTTATCAATTCACGAAAGTCACACCCCTTTGTAGTCTTTGCTGATAGATTGTGGAGATCCTTTAAAATTACTGGCTTTCCTGTTAAACAAACTAAATGATTTTGTAACAGCTTTTTGTTAGGCTTTAGTTGCATTATCTCAGCTACTTCTTGTTGAATTTCTGGATCAAGACGCCGCTGTTTTGGCATGTGCATATAAATTTCCTAACAGTGAAACATTTAGTTCAACAAAATTATAACTTGCGTATTACTATGGTATGTACAGTACAAGATCACATACTGCCACACACACATATAATCCTATTACAACAAACTTATTGTATTTTGTGTCAAGGGTACAATACTTCTAAAACAGCCATGTGTCAAGTAGGTAGTTACAGAACTGTGCGAGTTCATACAAACTAGTGGCATTACTTACAAAAGTAAAGTTGACCAACCTGTGATAGCTCATGATTGTGTTCACCGTTCATTTCTTTTACATACAGCTTTGTACCATCTGAAGTTGCTCTTAGCTTTATATAAAAAGGACACTCCATTAAGAAGGTGCTATAGAATAGTAAACAAAATTTATCATAGCACGTTAACTAATTTATAACGAGCAACCCCAACACGTGTACAGTTTTGAGTACAGTTTGCCCCAAGCAGTATACACTGAGTACGTATACAAACCTTTGCTTCTTTCTCCTCCCTTTAGATCTTGAAACATAATCTCTGCCTCCATGGACACAAGCAAAATCTACTTCAGAATAAACCAATTGTTCAGCAAAATGGCGATTTGGGGCTCGCTTTCTGGAAGCTTGTACCGTACGCGAACTTCGCTTATACAAAGTAACAAAATGACGCTGTTCGTAAGTTTTAATCACAGAAGAGAGATCTTCATATGATCTGAACTCTAGTCCAACACTCAATAAACCATCAACGTCGGCCAAGCTATTTCCAACACCTTGTCCAGCACGAGGTCCAGCACCATCCGCCATCTTTGATGCAGGAAAAACAACAACAATGGCGAACGATATCGATATTATTGAAAGGAGATCACGTGCTTCAGCGCATGCGTAATTCTTATTGCCGTAAAAATAGAATTGAAAAATCCGGTTAAGGGCCCGTAAAAATAGCCACTGTGAACAAAAAGATGTCACATGACTGAATTACCGTGGCACCACCGAGGTGTCAACATTAGACTGTACACGCCTACCGGTCATATGACCCGCTTATGTCATGTGAGAACCTACATTTTTCTGCGACCCCCTGCTCGTTTGTTTGTGCAAAAATGGCTTCTAAGCAAGCTGAAGCTTCGTTGAAGGATGTTATAATTACAGAAATTGTACCTCTAAAAGAAGAATTGGAACATGGCGCATACGGTAGAGTATTTACTGTAAAGTATCGTGGAGTAGTTTGCGCTGCTAAGGAGATACGCCCTTTCCTAAGCGAAGCGGTAATAAATGAAAAGGAGATCATTGATAACTTTGTACGAGAATGTCGCCAGCGCAGCGTTATCCACCACCCGAATATCATTCAGTTTTGGGGTGTTTATTATTCCTCCAAGAATCCCAACCTTCCTATCATAGTAATGGAATTGATGGACACAACCCTTTCTTCCTTCGTGAAAAGCAACCAATTCAAAATTACAATGAAAACAAAAATTTCGATTTTGTATGATGTATCCCTTGGGTTGAGTTATCTTCACAATCGTAATCCAGTTGTAATTCACAGATATTTGTCCTCTAATACTATCATGTTGACCAGTCATTTAGTGGCAAAGATCACAGACCTTGGAGTGGATAAGTTAATAACTAATAATGAACAGACTATGAGTAGACTAACAACAGCTGCTGGAACAGTGGATTTTATGCCACCAGAAACCTTTGAGGCCAATCCAGTATGCAACACAGCTGTAGATGTGTTTTCGTTTGCTTGTATAGCCCTGCAAGTACTTGCTGAGGAATGGCCAAAGCTATGTAACCAAAAGAGACAAGATCCAGTCACTAAAAAGCTTGTGGCTGTTACTGAAGTAGAGAGACGTCAAAAGTATCTTGATAAAATCCCTGAAGGTGCTACTGTGTTAACAAAACTGCTGGAACGGTGCTTGGCTGATTATTCTGATGAGCGTCCCTCTATAAAAGAAATTTTTCAGATGATTAAGACATTAAAGGTACATTAAAATATCATTAAGTATGGTGATACTTAATAGTATGAAAGATATGAAAAATATGACATCCAACTTTCATGCACTTCCATAACATACCTCACAATAAACTTTACGACAAATGTATTGTCAATTTGGTATAACGCTATATCTTTGTTAAACTCCGTGAAAATTATCTATATCGAGAATTGAAATTTTTAAACCAGGCGCGTGCCGGCCAAAGGCCAGCGCGCATCTGATTTCTTGAAATTGTTTTCGTGCAGACGTCGGTTTGTGTATGTGTGTCCCCGCACCCCAAGCTATCAAAAACATTCACGTGAAATGAAGTCTGAATAACCAATCAAACAGATCCTAGTGCTTTTCAGTTTCTTTATAGGACACTTGCTATCGATATTGCTGATGAGTGGGGCCATAGTAATGAAGCGCGTCGTGAGTTACTGCTAAGGAAGAACAAGGTAATGCCGTGTTAGCCATTCATTTCACAGTAAAAGCCGCTTAATCAACTGTACATTACTAATAAGACGGAGCGCTTCAGTTTTAAAAGTGGGTGTGCCATACGGGTTGCAGAGCTTATAAAAAAGACTGGCCTATAGTGTTACAGTAAGAATTTCGGCTTAAAACAACTTTATACTACTTTTACAAAGCTTTATATCAATAAAGTACTGTAGTATAAGCTGGTTTAAACAAAAAGAATTAAATTTGTATGCGTTGCTATGTGTTCCTTAGCGATGAATCTTTGGACACGTGACTTACTCGTGACGTCATTATTTTCTATTTCAATATATTGAATAGCAATTGATTAACATTGTTACACGGCGCTTGGTTTTTAGATGGTAATACATCAACTTGTTTCATGAATGACTGCCTGTCGGTGGCTTGCTGCAAGACCCACTAGCACCCTAGCACTAGGAGTATGGCTCCAAAATTTTCACACAGCAAAGATACGATAGGTTAATTGTTTAGTTGGCTTTCATTTCACAAAATATTAGCCTAACTGCTTTGGTATTCAGCCTTTAATATAACAAGTTACACTCCTCCTTAAAAATAAGTTGCGTTTCAAAGAGTTAAGCATCCATAATATAATAATAATAGTCCTAAACTTGGATACATGCAGGCAGGTGACCAGAAACTGATTTATGACTTAGAGTGGTCTCAAACTATCTGAAAACTTTCAGTATGTACAAAAGAACTTAACTTGCTATAAAGTGATGAACCTGTCACCTTCTTCTTCACCTGTAGACATCTCTGTTTGCAATTTTCTAATCGGTCATTTTATCGTCATGTGATCTTTTTATATCGTTTGAAGTCGGCAGCATGTAATGAATAAAATGGCATTAAAAATTTGTTGCTGTGATGATTGTCAGAATTATGGCGAAGTAAAAACGGTTACCATTTTGAACAAAATTTCACAGCAAGTAAAATGGAAGTAGATGGATATTTCTAATACCTGTACTTCTGTTATAGCGATTTATATATGGGCATGCATTTTGCCACTTCAAGTGACACTTGTGCGTCAAAGGTAAGGTGCTTAATTATGAGTCCTCATTATAGGCCATAGCCTCATGGCAATAAACTGTTCTACATAAATCGCTTACCAGTAGAACAGATGGTAATTTTACTGGATTGACTGACTTGTCCAGTGATGGGTCGGTGGTTAGCAAAACCATAAAATATTGATGAAATGGAAAATCATATTTAAACTGTTAAGTTTTGGTTGTAATTGTGTATAAATAGTGTTCAGTTACTACAAAAATATAAGTCCAATGTCCACTCACCCTCATTCTTTTTTACGTCTATAGTTTGTTCACATTTCACCTGGTGATTCAGCTGGTCGAAATGAAGTCATTTAATATCAAAGTGTTTCAACATAATTATGTTTTCTATGTCACCATTTTATTTATGCAGATATGCACGCACAAGTATAATCAACTGCTTACATTTGCAAAAATGGTGCCTTCACCAAGACTCATTCTATACTGTGTTAAAGAAAGAAAGCAAATGATAGTATCAAGACTCAAGAGTCGTGAGGCCAAGAAGAAGCGCAGCAACACGACCACTGAGTGAGTTATTTACACGTATGGTACCGCTCAAAGCCAACTTCGCACTCGCTCGCTAACTTTTTGTTTGACTCAAGACTGCTCGTAGCAGCTTGTTACACTCAACTCTAATGATACTCGTGCAAAACTCTGCGTGTATCAAGTCTTAAATTCCTCACAACCCTGCATTCCACTCGATTCGCAACTGCTTGTTATGCTAAACTCGATGCTCCATAACAATTATTTTTGTGGGCACCGAGTGTTACATAAATTAACAGATTTTCTAATAGATAATGTAGCCTACCTTGCATCAGAAACATTCTCTATGTCTACAAGCACAGCTATTTAGCAATAAATGTTTGTAACAGCATGTACCTTCTTTATCCAGCACATAAAATTTTATAATGGTATTAGTAGGCTTTAAATAGAAATGTGCATCACGTTTAACACTTCAAAAACATGGTGTTTGCAACATCTGGCCCAAGGTTAATTGAGCTATGTAGGTTACGCATCTCCTTCAAAGAGTAAGTAACCTATGAAGTATTTAGAATTGTACTGCTGGCTGGGGATAGGGATCCCAATAGTGGATTTGAGTTACTCAAAACTTGTTTGCTTGATAAAGTGGTATATCTGAGGCTTGCGAACTTGCCATGTGATAATGGCTGTGTAGCTACCTATTCAGTCATGTCATGGGTTATGTTGGTCTCGTGAGCTTCCTGGATAAGTACAATCATGGCTACATGGCCCTTACTCTGTCCAAGTGCTTAGGGCATGCTTATTCCACTCAAGATGGCTGGATATGGCCATCATTTCTGCCTGACTACACGTGTCTAGGCAAACTCCTTGCTCACATGCCCATCACCCACACAAGCAATTCAATTGTATTTAATTGATGAAGAAATGAATGAAATACATATGGAGTGATAACAGTCCAATTACAATATAAATTAAATATGCTATACTCCTGTGTATGTGTTTCCTGAAAAGTACCTTATCTGTAATCCTAAATCTCAGGGAAGCCAAGCGTTGAGGCTCCAGTCGGACATAGAGGAGGTAGGAGGAATTCCACCAACGACCAGGGGTCTGTATTGTAGAGTCTTCCAACTCTGCTATTGCAGCTGTGGTGGCGGCTCCAATGCAAGAGCTATGTCTTGCAAAACTGGTGGCTGGAAGGTTGGCCAGGGAAAGAGCTCTTCTAACTTCAGACACAAACCTTGACTTTGTAAGGGGTGACTCATCCCTCCAAGGCCCTGGTTTATTCCCTCTTTTGGTTAGGTAATTCATCAATGCCACCACTAGACACAGATCATTCTCTGTCCTGCCAATCACTACTTGCACATCCCTTCTTTCCTGGTCTGTCTTGGAACACTTTATCTGTATGGATATGACCTGAGGACAAGCAGAATTATCTGCCGCTAAATCTTCATAGGAGAGATCAGAACTTGGGTCATATAACTTTCCTTCTCCACTGTCATCTCGTCTGAGCAGCAGAATGTAAAGAATGTTGTGATGGATGCGGCCCATAACATATTGTCAAAGGAAAGTTCACTGCTAAGCCAAACTCCCTTGAGTTTCCATAGAACTAGATTTTTTTAAAAATTTGAAATTTAAAAAGGGGAGTAGGGATCGTATAAAAAGTAAGGAAACAAGTTGTTGATCACTCACCACCCAGTATATTGCATGTGTTTACTTAAGTATACAATTGCAGCTGGGTAAGCGTTCATACATGCACAAATGAAACACATTCTCTAGCACTTCTACAAGATTTAATCCCTACTTTGGCTGCATGATGTTTTGCTTTGAATGCTGGCTGCCAAAGTAGGGATTAAATCTTGTAGAAGTGCTAGAGAATGTGTTTCATTTGTGCATGTATGAACGCTTACCCAGCTGCAATTGTATACTTAAGTAAACACATGCAATATGCTGGGTGGTGAGTGATCAACAACTTGTTTCCTTACTTTTTATACGATCCCTACTCCCCTTTTTAAATTTCGAATTTTTAAAAAAATCTAGTTTGTTTACTTTTATAGCTAGCTGTTACAGGCACTCAAGACTGGAATTATTTCTAAGCAACTGATATCTACATAGTTTACAATGGTTCGCTACGTATGTGCCACACCCACCATTACAACAGACTCGTTTCATCACAATACGAAGGAAGGAAGGAAGGAATATATGGTAAAATGACTTGTACTATGAAGGAAGGAATATATTCTACCCGTAGCCAGACCATTTTATTAATACGCAGCTACTAGGTCGTTAATAGGTGTCCGATTATAAGCGCTTAATGTTATAATTAACATCGGGCGCTTACAATTCAGAAGATCGATAAAGCAGCTGCGTGCAAATAAATTGGTCTGGCTATGGAAGACGAAACTATAGGGAAAGACTGAATTCTTCTTCCACTACGCATTACGGATTGCATCAGTATAAGCATGCGCCTATCCAAGGTGTTTATTGTTACATTTTAACACCTTGCGTGGAATGTTGACACCTTCGTAATATTTTGTCATCCTTCGGTTGAGGAAGATCAATCGATGAAGATAGAACAAAGGACAAGCTATGGCGCAGTGGACAAACCTTAATCAAAATAGCATTTTCGTAAATCCGACGTGATTACCTTTGTTGTGTGAAAAATCTGGAGCCATACACCTAGCGGAACCGGGTCTTACGGCTGGCAGGCAGGCAGGCTGGCTGGCTGGCAGACAAAATACAGGTAAATTTCGATTTTTATAAAATTCGCTGTGGATCGAAATATTAGACTTTTTGCTACGTTTAACAAAGATACAGCCTAATTACAGCAGTACTAATGCATCCAGGTAGGTTTTTTCGGCTAAAGCCTGTTATAAGGTTATTTTTAAAAGTGTGAAAATTCCGGAAGCCATAGTTTTTCATAGCGATCCCTACTATTAAGTACTACCGTACTTAATAATTGAGAGATTAATAGGTAGGCATGGTGGGTTTCCTTGTATACTTTAACACCTCTTAAGCCTTGCCGAAGCCAGGTCACATTATCTATGTGGGGGTCCTGTGGAGGCCGTGAGCCATTTGAATTTGTTGCGCTCCAGATAGATACGTTCTAATAGTTGAATGAGCCAGACCCTGTTGTCCTAGACAGGTTACAAAATAACAGAGTAGGTTTTCTGAGGTGGCGGAGGGCGACAGAGAAAAATCTTTGCAAAATTGTAAGTAACGCCTCTCTGCTGCTTTGTACGTTTTCTGTGTAGCTGAGGTTAGAGCTGCTGAATAGTAGTGGAGAATAGCTCTATCCAAGCTTTTGACATCCATGTGAGAGATTGGGCCAACAGGGTTATGAGTGGTGCTGGGATGTGTGTTTCTTCCGCTGGAACCTGTAAGAAGAATGTTGACATTTTATTGCGTGACAAGGTATCTGCAGTTAGAAGGGCCTACTAAGTGTTCTGCTCTAAGCCAAAAACTGAAGTGGGCTGCTAAGAACACTAGGATTCTGATCAAGTGCATCAGATGAACATATTTGCAGTAAGTTGCATTAGTGACCTGCACTACTGCTACGTAAGTTGTCCACTTGGAATCTATCTCCACTGGGGCCCAAACATTGCTGCTGCAATCACTATAGGGATAAGTTCCTTCACAGCAATCAAAAGAGGCTGCAACCTCTTATCCCACTGGAGTTGAAACCAGTGAGGGCTCCAAAAGGCCCCACATCCCCATGACCCTGAAGCATCTGACACAACTGATAGGTCCCGGTCATCCTTTCCCAAATCCCACAGCAGTGAAACTTCATTCCATCTACTAGCAAAGATGTGCCACCTGATTAAGTCTGCTCTTGCTGGTTGATGAAATGATCTGAATGTGAGCCAATATTTTGTATTGCATACAACCTCTGGAGAAAGGACCTACTCGGGCGAATTACCTTGGTTGCAAACTGAAGAAGGCCTACTAAGCTCTGTAGTTCTCTCTTTGACATTGAACGACGATGGATGCATTTTGCTAGTTCTACCTTCAACCTTGTAGTCAAGAATCCATTAATACCTTGTATCTTCGACATTATTACAATACTGTCTCAGCGACAATCGTCTAAAAACTTATTAAACTTCAGGCCTAAAATTAAATCCACAAGCAAATGTGTATGTAAGGTGATGGATTATTTATACACTTCATAATCCCCTTAAAGGCAGGCATACAAGCCGTATAAGGCAACTGTATTTACAAATTGTAATACGAACACATGATCACTTATTAAACAAAGGCATGATTTAAATTTCATCATCCACGGGCAATCAGAAAAATACCACCTGGTGCATCATTATAGCTTTAACAATAGTTTTTAACTAGAATCTAGTGCTGAGGTGCTGTTTAGATGGCAAAGATATCACGTGTTTTATGTCACGTGTTTGGATTACTGTTTTATATTCACAAGCATCCTGAAAATATGGTATACCATAGTAAACATGTGATTCCTGTGGTATATCAGTTATATACCACAGCTCGAGGCTTTGATGTCGCCCACATAAAGTATTACAAATGTAACATATATGTAGACCATGGTTATAGGTGCATTCAACAAATATACGAACCGAGTCTGTCAAAGGTTGCCACAGATAAATCCTGAGCTTGAAGACCGTAAGATTGATTCACACAATTATACCATGATGGAACATTAACTAACATATGAAATCACTATAGCAATCATATGGTACAGCTCACGACTAAGTTTACACTCGCGTGTACCATTCACGCGTGTTTTTATCAATTTTATTCGAGCGATTAGTCGGCGCTCGCGTGTCACCACACACGAGTCATACCTCGTGTGCTGCTGCTACACGTGAGTCATACTTCGTGCAATGCACTCAAGTCATACATCGAGTGCTACACACGAGTAGGACATGGCGTGCTGCACGCGAGTCAGACCTCGTGCGTTACACGCGAGTCATTGTATGTAGCTACGTATACTACGTACGTATCACTCCAAACTGAATGCCAAACACGCGAATGAGTCCAAATGACACGAGACTGAGACAGGACACGCAGCTAAATTCTTGCACGTGTTCTTAGACAAAGCGCACGTGTTCTAACACAAAGCGCACGTGATAAGGCGCTTAAGTGAAGGAGCTGGCGCTATTTGCGAAATCATTACAAGAAGACACGTCCCGAGATGCACTCCAATATGTTGAACCTAAAAAGGGCGTGATTTGATAAAGCAAGCATGGACAAACTTGTGTAAGTCTATACTGCACGAGAAAGCGCACGACTGGATTTACTCGCGAGTGTTTACCACTCGTCAGTGATTACTCGCAAGCACTGAAGAGCATGACACGATTTACTCGCGAGCATTCACCACTTGTTAGTAATTACTCGCGAGCACTACTGACGTGCATGAAGTATTTATACGTGCGTTCGAGAACAACCCGCGAGTTATCTTCGAGATTTGTCGAGGCACGCCGGAGGACGCGCGTGTTTTTGTAAACTTAGTCGAGAGTTTTACCATAGTTCTGAAAATACCCTGTAAACAATTTCAAGTACATAAAAAGATTTTGAAAAATAAATATAGCTTCTTGATCTTACATACTTGGTATCAAAGTTCTTTACAATGTTGCTTCTGATTGGAAGATTCATAGAATTTAAGGAAAAATTTTCCTTACATTTCAAGAATAGGTATATACGTAATTTGAAAGTTTTGTGTGCATTTTATTTTAGCCACTATACGTATTCCTGGTTCTAGAAATTGGCTTTGTTTGTAATTTTTGTATGCATTTGTGGCACTGATGTACGTATAAAGCTTTAAAATTGAAATTCAAGTGAACCGTCAAGGAAATGCATGGCTTCCAAAAGAATGCACCTAGAAAAATAACCTTTATAGAAATATGTATGCATTGCTATGTTAAATGATGTTATGTATGTATGCCATAGTGATGAAACTTTTGTTCATTATATCATTTTATGTTATTAACTTATGTATACAAGTATAGATTATAACACAGGCAAGAGTGCTTTACCTGATATATACACACGATGCCCGAGGGCGTATATGTATATATCAGGCAACTGTGTTATAACTAATATATTCCACTTAGCTTGTGGCACTCTAAAATCTGCCCAATTTTAATGCTAAAGTCTTGCTCTCTTTATATACGTAGTAATGGGTATTTGTTGTGATTGTGGGATTCTATTTTATCATTGTCATGATGTTCTTGCATGGTAGTGATGGTGATTGTGGGTTTACCACAACTGTTTTATAAATTTGCAAAACTTATAATGGGCTGAAAATCATTAATATGTATAACGGTGAGTGTTGTGACTAAAGTCGTGATTATTACTGTAACACTGTAAACCAGTCAGCTTTTTAAATGTTCACTACCACTTGGTAACACCCACTTTTAAAACTGAAACGCTCTGTCTTGATGGCAATGTACAACTCTTTAAATGCCTTTTACTGTGAAATGAATGACTATTACAGCGTGACCTTGTTTTCCTTTGGCAGGGATTCACGATGCATTTTGTTACTAGTGCCACGCCCATCAGTAATATCACCAGCAAATATCGTAAAAACAAAACTGAAAAGCAGTAGGTCTTGTTTGAATGGCTACTCAGGCTTCATTTCACGTTAATGGTTTTTGCGGCAGACACTCATGCATGCACAATTATAAAATTAAGAACCACAGTTGATATTGCATTGGTATGACTATTCAAAGTGCAAGTTAAAGGCGTTGAACACTTCAAATACACTTATACCCTTTGATGTCACAGCCATATCACAGCCAAAAGTGTGCTGATATCCAGGTTATACCACCCCTGCATCTTTTGATGTAAAGTGTGAAAGTAGTGGTTATAATACATACTTACCTTGTTTTTACATAGTAAAAGCATCGTCATATTTCAAAATTCCTACCATGCATGTAAATTATATGCATATTACTGGTACGTAGGTGATAGCAGATTCATGGGTACTGGCTAAAGAACAAATTACACACAAACCAGATTTTCATTTGAGCACAGGTATGTATATGTGTAAATTATTTATATAGTTATCAATTGTACTTCCATTGTATACACAGTCATTTTATGCAGTAAATCATATAATGTTATTGAATTTTAATTACACTACAAAATAATGTTACATTACTTTGTATTATAGTACTGCGCGGATCAAAAGCTATAGCAACAGTGTTGCAGATCAATTGTAAACCAGTTTACAAATGATTATGACACAGTTATGCACTCCATGTGAAAGTCAGGCCGAGCCCTCACTGCAAAGCAAGATCACAGATAGTATATGGCAAGATGCTGTTTTCTGTACACGGCCATAGCTATCTTTATATATGACAGGCATCTATAACGCTGTTTAACAATTGAATGGAAAAGGGACAGCAATAAATTGCACTGTCCATGCCTAAGGAATGAAGCTATGTATATAGTTGTATGCAATTTGACATTACATACGTATGTGCACATACATGGAGCAGGTGTGAGCTTTGTATTTGTGTCACCATTATAGATATTACATCCTATAGTGTCGAAACCAGAGAGTATATATAGTGATTAATCAAGCAGTACGTTTAAGACTGCATGCAGCTAGCCAGATACGACAATATAACAATTCATTGGCAAATCCGTGCATTCTAACTTAATACGTACCTGTAGCACAAAACACCAGGTTTTTGATTCCCTACTGTACAAAACATCAGCAGTAAAGCACAAGCTACGTATACATGGTAGTGAGCAAAAAAGTTAACGTTTCGTAATCATAATAACATTGTTGTATACTGGGAAAAACGTAAAAACTGCGTAGCTGCAAATCATAATTTTCCTACTACAGCTGTCAGTATTGATGGCTTTTGTACTACAACTGTCAGTAGTACATACGTAGCTACTAATGTCTTTCATACTGCAATTTCAGTAATTGATCGTATGGGCATCTACGTACATACTTGGAACAAATGAACATCAACACCAGATGTACGACTATTATTTAGACTCTACTCAGAATGCAATATCAGTACACCAGAGTGAAATTAATTAGCCGTTTTCAAGGTTTGCTGGACAATGGTTATTTTATTTTAAGTCTTGTTCATCACTGAGAACTTCATTTCCTGTAGACCCATGAGAGATAGCTACAGTACAGTTCACGGCCAAGTTTACAAGTCGTGTCATTTTCTCATGTGTGTACAAGGCACTAGTCAAAACTCGTGTGCCACACACGAGTGAGCCAATTGCTCGTGTAAGATTAGTACACGTGTGTCTCAATTTTCTTCACTGTGTACGGGAGTGTTTGATGTGTCTCGTTACAAAGCTAACGAATTGGGTCTCGAATCCACTCAACGCACAAGTTAGTTACTTAACTCTGTCCTAATCCACCATAGTCACTCTATACCACAACAATAACTAACAATAAACAATGGCACCAGAAAGATAGAAATTTCACGCGCCAGAGCTCTTGCACATGTTTAATCACATAATTAGTTGCTTCAATTAAAGCACATACGCCATTTGTGTGGATCCTCACGTTACAGAAAAGGCGTACGCTCTGCATATTAAGTAGCTACGTAAGTTAAATCTCAGAGGATGTGATGACGATGGATAAGGTAGCCCGAACAGGCTTATGTGGGCCTATACGTTTGTCGATGCACGACACACCCTCTCGCGAGTATTTACTGCTTACAAGCATTACTATATGGTGTGCCTCTATATTCGAGTACCCTTGGCGTGTGGTAAATATCTTTACATGTGCATTCTACTATCCATGCATAGCTCGTGTGCTCGAACAAAAATCGCGAGTTTTGTTCAGGTCCGCGTGAGAACACAAGTGCGATTGTAAACTTAGCCGTGAGCTGTACCATAGCTTGGCCATGTCTGGCACCAGATTACAACTTGTGAACCCAATACCAATAAACATGTTGTAGTATTATCGCCATGCATATAAACACATGATAATGCTCACCTATGGTCTTCACAATAATTCATTATACCTGGAACCTCTGAACAATAGAACAATGTCATTCCAATTGATGCGCATTTCTTTTAATAACCTTTAGGCGCCTAGATTTACTAGATTATTATTAGAACCTCACATGAGTGAGTATAGTATGTACGTACGATATAATTACAATTAGCTCTAATGTTATACAGTTTATGTGTACAATGTTAGAGGGTAAGTCATTCCATAGTGGAAGCACTCTTGAAAAGAAAATAAATTTAAAGTCATCAATTTGTGGTGAAAGAGGAATAAATTTATACTGTGACCTCTAGCTAGCTGTTTAGTATTTGGCTTGGGGTGACACAATCAGGTAGAGAGACATCTACCATATTGTACAGAATTTTGTAAAATATTGGCAATGATAGCTAGTGCATTTCGCCTTGATTGAAGACTACTCCACTGCAGCAGAAATAACATCTCACTTACACTGTTGTAGCGGTCATAATTAGACATCACAAAACAGGTAGCCCTTCTTTGAACAGATTCCATTTTATTAGCTGTATGAGGTGACCAAACAAATGCAGCATATTCCATAATCAGTAGTATGTATGTTTTGTAAGCATCTATTTTAACTTTGCATGCAGCTACAGAAGTAAGTGTTGCGTCTGATGAATGCCAGAGAAGGGTTGCTTTCTTACATGTAATGTCAATGTGTTTGTTAAAGTTTATATTAAGTTTTGGTCCAAGGTACTTTGCCTCAGAAACGTGTGCAAGTATGTGATCACAGAGCTGCGTGTGTGTGTGTGTGTGTGCGTGTGCGTGCTGTGAGTACAACACATTTGGTGGGATTAAATTGCATCAACTAAGTTTTTCCCACGTTTCTAAGAGAGATAAATCTTGTTGTAAAGTGTTGGCATCTATCAAAGAATCAATTTGTCTGTATAGCAGGCAGTCGTCAACAAATAAATAGCAGGTGGAATTTATGCCCTGAGGTATGTAATTTATGAATAGATGGCCCAGCACAGAGCCCAACACAGAGCCTTGTGAAACTTCACTCGTTACTTTAGCTGGCTTAAATATACAACCATCACATACAACTTGCTGCAATCGATCTTGCAGAAATAAGGTGAACCAGATTGATTAGCATGCTGGATGGAATTTTAAATGCAGCATATTAGCTAAGTTTATAGTAGTTATAATACAGACTAGCTTGTAGCTTGCTTTCCATTGTGGCAGGGTGCTTGTAAAAGTGTTAAGTCTATAGATACTGAAAATATAATGCCAGCTTATGCAATACCAGAATAAAGGATAAATAACTACGTACCTACATACATAGCACTGAGACATACTACAGTATGCTATGCTATAAAAAGTTAACAAACTAAATTATTTTTTAAAAATTTGAATTTAAAAAGAGGAGTAGAGATCGCAATAAAAAGTAAGGAATTACAGTACCAATGTAATGCAATGTCGCAATCGCGCGCGTGTGCGAGTGCAATCACACGCGAGTTCAAGCGCCATCACTCATGAGTACGAGCGATTGCACTGCGAGTGCGAATAAAACTACTTGCAAGTTAAGTAGTGACCACAAATCGGTTTATAAGCCGTGTAATAGCTTCAATTTACTTCAGTAGTAAAACAAAATGCTTTAGTATAAAGTAATTGTAAAATGAAACACCTTTGACTTAAAGGTGGGTGTGACACCTACTGAATATCGAGCACACGAAGCTGGTATTGAAGTAGCAAGACAAAGTACCACAGTTTATATAGTGGGCATGGCATCTACCAAATATATCAAGCACATGAAGCTTGTATTGAAATAGTAACACGGAGTACGTACTATAGTATATAAAGTGGGCGTGGCACCTACCAAATATCGAGTGCATGAAGCTTGTATTGAAGTAGCAACATGAAGTATTACTGTTTATAAAGAGGGCGCACCATATATTGGCATAGTTTTGCCTTGTACTTGCTAATGGTACGTACATTGCTGTTACTAGTACTCACGAGTGTTTGTACTCACACACATGAGCGTTGCCACTCGCACTCGCGAGTGTTATCGCTTGCACTCATGAGTGTTACCGCTTGCACTCACGAGTGTAGTACTCGCGAGTGCGATGTTGCATTAAATTGGTACCGTAAGTAGTTTGTAAATAATTTATCACTCACCACCCAGCATTGTATACTGCATGTGTTTACTAAAGAATACAATTGCAGCTGGGCAGCTACGTACATGCATGCACAAGTGAAACACATTCTCTAGCACCTCTACAAGATTTAATCCCTAATTTGGCTGCATGAATGCATTACTTTGAATGTTGGCTGCCAAAGTAGGAATGAAATCTTGTAGAGGTGCTAGAGAATGTGTTTCATTTATGCACGTACGGTACAGCTCTAAGGTAACGTCGCACTCAATCGCAAATTTTTGTCGATTTGATGGTATTACTTGATCGAGTTTTGTGTACTAAAGCACTTGCAAGACACATGAAGCGTGTGAAGTGACGAGCACTCGAAGTAACCTTGAGTGCACAATTTAGCATAAAGCTACGTATGTAATGCATTTATGTGATAGGCCTTATGGTGACAAAGCGCAAGTAGACGACGACTACTCAAGTGCATGAGTCATCTTAGATACGTATATACTATGTAACGTGCAGTAAAAGCCTAACATGCATAAAATACTAGTCTATCAAGCTCTATTGCCGGATAGTAATTTTATATTGCTCGAAAATATTAAGCTACATTTACGTGCATTATTCTTTTGTTGTGTTGCCTTCTTTGCCAGTCACAAATAATAAAATAATGAAACTATAATCGTATTTTTAATCACTAACAAATTGAAGAACGAGCAATAGTGGGCGTGTCCCTATAAACAAGGCTAATCGTGATAACCTGTCTAAAAATACTCAGCTATTATTGTATTATGCATTAATAATATTTATGTATTTTGAATTAAAAGGGGGAGTAGGGATCGCAATAAAAAGAAATAGTTAGCAAATAAGTTATCATACCGCCCGGCATTGTATACTGCATGTGTTTACTCGCCACTCGAATGCTCAATACGCTGAACTCGATCATCTCGCAGAAGGAAAGTCTGAATACGCAGTAATTTTTAAGGGCCTTATATTTCACGGAAGGCAAGTCTGAAGGTTTCGTTGATCATCAACATTGTTTCCTTAATAAGCCAATGCTGCTTTTCAAGGATTAAAATACGTATTCGCACTCTGCCTGCAAAATTTAAGTCCCTCGAAAATTAGTGCATACGGTAATTAAGTGTTCAAAACATTTAAAACCTCCTTAATAGTAGTGCTGAGCGGTATTGGCATTTCATACACGGTACAGTATTCTTGTTGTGATATTGCAGTATACCATATAACGGGAAATTGGCATGACAGAAAACATTCACGATTTTCATGTTTCGTTGGCCATTCACGAATGTTTTCTAGCAAATCTTTTCATTTAACGCACATTTTAGTTTAATCCTAACCCTAAGGAATGTGACCGATGAGGGTATCTTCGTCTTTACATATTACCACAGCATATCGATCCTCGGAATTATCCAACTCTCTTTTACAAGTTAAGAGTTCCTCTAACATATGTAGGAGTCCATGTATATTGTGTTGCACATGTGGTGACCTGCTCGAATGAAGCTTTCAACTTCTATATCCATGTGGCATACACGTATCGTCAACGTCGAATATGTCATAAATTAGCACCCTAAATTATGTGTGATGTGCATTAAAAGGAATTCGGAACTTCCATGTCTGCTGCAAATGTTTTGTCGCTAATGGAGTTCTCATGGGCAATTCGCAAATGTTTTGTGTTGCGTGAATTTCCATTTATGTGGTAACTAAATTATTGCGGAATGAGCAAATACAGTACAGTTTTAATGCAACGTCGCACTCGCGAGTAGTACACTCCCGAGTGCGAGTGGTGATGCTTGTGTGTGCGAGTTGCTGCACTCGCGTGTGCGATTGCAATCACTTGAGAGTACTTCACAAGTATACGTATGTACAAATAGCAAGTACAAGACAATATATGCTGCGCCCACCTTATAAACTGTAGTACTTCGACTTACAAGCTTCATGCGCTCGATATTTGGTGGGTGCCACGCCCACTTTATACACTGGAGTACTTCGTCCTGCTACTCCAATACAAGCTTCGTGCGCTCAATAATCGGTTGGTGCCATGCCCACTTTTGACGAAACTGCTTTGTTTTAAATTACTTTATGCTAAAGCACTTTGTTTTGCTATTGGAATAAATTGAAGCTATTACACGGCTTATAAACTGATTCATGTGCACTACTTTACTTGCAAGTAGTTTCCCTCGCACTCGCCCCTCGCACTCGCGAGCGCAATCGCTCACACTTGCGTGTGATTGCACTCGCACACACGCGCGATTGCAACATTGCATTAAATCTGGACCGTAATCCTAAAAGTTCATTTTTGCAACATTTTCAGCTCACAATAAAGTTATTTGTATACTATTTGCCTTTGGCTGCAGTGGTGATTAGTGCAAGTTCAAATGTATACATGTCTTATTTTCCAGAGAAAAATTTAACAAACATCATTAAAGTTACGGGATACCCATGAATTACTTTCATGGGCACTAATATTCATTGTCTTTAAAAGCAGCCTTCTTGTGGTTTGTATAAAGTGGTCTCGTCACCGCCTTCAAAGTACTATGTAAAGAGTCTATAGATGCCATTGATAGGCCATCCAACCAGGCAAAGTGATGGCAATGGCTTCTGTTTCTACCAAAACTCGCCGCCAAATGCAGCAATAATGTCCAGGGTAAATGCCATTTTGAGGGTTTCGCCTTAATTAGAGATATATTTTCAAGGGCTTATCGAAAAGTTTTTAGGCATACAATGCTGACGAGAGATTTTGTAAGTGTCTAAAGTTAAAATTTGGTATTTTAGGAGCGCTTTAGTGAGATATTTGTTGGCTAAACTACTTGTAAAGCCAATTGAGAGCTGAGAACTCTTTGATAGGCCCTTGAAAATATATCTCTAATTAAGGTGAAACCCTAGAAATGGTACTTACCTTGCTCGTTATCGCAGCATTTGGCGGCGAGATTTTGTGTTTAGAAACGGAAACCTTGCCGTCACTTAACCCTGTTGGAGCATAGGAGCATTGATTTATGGCCTATCAACAGTGTCTGTAGACTTTTTATACAGTACTTTGAAGGTGGTAACCAAACCACTCGATACAGAACACAATAAGGCTGCTTTTCAAGACAATGAAAATTAGCGCCCATAAAATTAATTCATGGGTATCCCATAACCTTAAGGGTGCCCGCGGGTTTCTGAAGCCATACATACGACACTTTTTATACATTCTCTCTTAAAACTGGAATCAATGCATGGCGTCTAGACATGGTTTATAAGAAACTAGCAAGCTTAAGCTTTCAAACAAATCAAACTAAATTCCTTAACACCAATGTATAGTCGCACACCAATGCTTCAAAGCGAACGACCGTTTTTCTAAAACTAGTTTTGTACAATACCTTGCAGCGATTCCATTTTTCGATTAAGAACCTTCTCAGACGATCTGTCAAATCTTCTCGCTTGGATTTTGCAATTCCACTAACCATTCTTCAGTAAAAGAACGAAAGGTGAAGTCACGCAATGGAACTCCAACTTTAAATCGGCATAACAAACGACTGGAGCCACTTATAAAAAATATTCAAGCGCTGAAGCCTTCCAAATTTATTGAAGATTAGCCAGGAAAAGTTTCAAAGCTTCTCGATAGTCATTCAAAAAAGTAGATCGCTTTTTTCAAGACCCTGCTGATCTAGCGTGCGCCGTTCAAACAATTATAGTTAATAAAAAAAAAATTTAAAACCACAAACATAAAAACAGAATCACTATGTTACTGATCTAACAAAAAACTTTGTTTATTCTTGCTTCTACTCAATCTTCTGCAAACATGTAGTGTTACTGATCCACTTGTGCAGGCCTTAGACCTTCTTCAAAATACTTAGGCACAGGAGAAAAAGCCTCAGAGACTCAATGATCCTTCTTTCAGTATACCATCATCACCAAGCCAATCTCATGGAGTAAAAATGTACTACTGATTCCTAGCTGTAATATACACATCAGTAATAGTATATGTATGTACTACACCAGGCAGTAACAAGTCCTCTATTGACAAAACTGACTGTTTGTTTCCCAGTGCAAAAACCCAGTAAAAGCATATTTAACGTATAATACATACCACCAGGCAGTAAGTATATTGCCGCTGGGCTGTTCCCCAGTGTAATATTTAACTGAGTAATTGCAGTGTATCCGTCTACAGAAAATTTTATCTTGCACGTCTCCCTCTGCACCAGATGATCATGATGTACCCTCCCAAATTGGAACCCTTCCCATGCATTGTACGATGGGTAAACCAGTCAAAATCTACATCATGCAAAGTGACAGGTGAATAATTTGAGTGGTACGTAGCTACCCTCTTGTTAAATAAATGTGGCAGTCTGGCACTGGGCTTTTGTCACCACACATCACAAAACCTGGTCACACAACCACTAGTACCCCTGCCAATTGCACATGGGTATACCAACCCAAGAAACAAGGTTGTGATGCATCACTGCAAGATAAATCCATTGTGCTAAGCTGGATAATTTATGCAGGACGTGGGCTCTGCCGCTCACAACCACTGCATGGAATGAATAGTAGAGATACCTGTATCCTTTCCATGGGTTTATACATTACCTTTGCCCTATAGTTTACAACCTCATCCGAATATTCTTCTGCACTTTATCTATTGCTTGGTAGGCCTTCACCTGTGGTCTTCAGTTGGAACGCCGTTTCGCCCTCTTGCTGGGCTGTTGACTTGATTGCTGTGAACTGTCGGTTTGGCTGGTTCATTTTCCGGCGCTGCCGTTGGTCCACTGTTTCTTGCAACGCTGAACTAGTTATGTCACGTAGAGCACTGCTTCCTACCAAATGTATAAAGGATTAGTTTTATCTTAGTACCTGATAAACAATCTCGAGAAGATACCATACGCAAACTAGTGTCTACAGATACTGGCGTAGAAATATCAGAATCAGCGTCAGCATATCGTCACTTAGCGATATGAGAGTAATAAGCCCGTTCGGCCCTATTCTTTCCGAGATTCCTTCTCTCCAGCATTTCTTTGTGCGCGAAAACAACAATGGCCGCCAGAAACGGATATATAAATATGCGTACAAATACGGAACATGATGTAATAGCCGCATGCGGTTAACAACTTAGGTGCTTGAACGGCTTCAGAAACCCGCGGGCACCCTTAAAGAGGAATATTTTATAATATCTATGCTCTGTGGTATTACGGTATTCATAAAATTAGACGGTAGCGGAAAACAGTATTGCAGTATAACTACATTAATGGGATATTCCTCAGCACTACTTAATAGACTATATAACTTCAATTTGAACAGAAAAGGCCCTAATCATCAAAATGGCCTGAGGGACTCATGACAAGACACTCTTTCAGCATACAATGCTCATTTGTGTGTGTACGTAACAAACACGCGAGATGAATACAAGTCTCACCAAGAGACATACAAAATATCACAAGTTTTGCTTTACAAGTATCAGGTTTTTAGTTGAGCTGTAACATACCTACGTACATACATACGTATATATCAAACTACTACGTATGTTAACAACTACATCGTGCAATTGTATAAAAGATGCACAAAATGAAACAAAAAGATCAAAGTTTAGTATGAATAGTTGCATAGCTAAACGGTGATTCATGAAGTTATCAGGCGTTTCATTATTATTTCACATACGTACCTATTTCCAATAGGTGTTGAAGTCAATGGAGAATTAGTAATTGGAGACAATTCAACTACTGACCATACAGTAGTGGCTGATCCTGATCAGTTGATTGGACCTCAAGTGATTGATGTGATCATGAATAAACCTGGTATGATAAGATGGTTTAAACTGTTATTTGCTATTTTATTTCTCAATAGAATTTTCGTTTCTGACCAGATGCTACAGTTTGTTATACCAGAGTTTAATTCCTAATTGTAAACTGACGATAAATACATTACGTCAACACATCAGTATTAGTGATAATATTGAGCAGTATATTGTAGGTGCAGCAAGTCACAGAACTAGATGTCAAAGACTCATTAATTTTCTATTAACTCATCTTAACTCTGGAAAGGACTACATGCAGTTTTGTTATTATCTCAGTATTATCTCAGTGTTAACTGACCTCCCATGCAAATTGATTGAAGGTATGTTTATACATTACTGTAATTTGAATATACTTTTAATTAGTACAGCTAGTTTAGTATAAACACAAAATACTACAGTTTATTAAGTGGGTGTGGCATATATTGGCATACTTTTGCCTTGTACTTGCTAGTATATATATACTCGTGAATGCTGTTACCGACTGGTACGTATGTGTGTACGCCCTCCAGGCTATTAAAATCTGTTCATGTACAGTAGTTTAGTTAAAAAGTAACACACAAGTATCATTATTGCTACGGTACAGCTCACGACTAAGTTTACACTCGCGTGTACCATTCACGCGTGTTTTTATCAATTTTATTCGAGCGATTAATCAGCGCTCGCGTGTCACCGCACGCGAGTAATACCTTGTGCGCTGCTGCTACATGCAAGTCATACTTTGTGCAATGCACTCGAGTCATACATCGAGTGCTACACACGAGTAGGACATGGCGTGCTGCACGCGAGTAAGACCTCGTGCGCTACACGTGAGTCATTGTATGTAGCTATGTATACTACGTACGTATCACTCCAAACTGAATGCCAAACACGCGAATGAGTCCAAATGACACGAGACTGAGACAGGACACGCAGCTAAATTATTGCACGTGTTCTTAGACAAAGCGCACGTGTTCTAACACAAAGCGCACGTGATAAGGCGCTTAAGTGAAGGAGCTGGCGCTATTTGCGAAATCATTACAAGAAGACACGTCCCGAGATGCACTCCTACATGTTGAACCTTAAAAGGCGTGATTTGATAAAGAAGGCGCAGACAAACTTGTGTAAGTCTATACTGCACGAGAAAGCGCACAACTGGATTTACTTCTGGGTGTTTACCACTCGTCAGTGATTACTCGTGAGCACTGAAGAGCACGACACGATTTACTCGCGAGCATTCACCACTTGTTAGTAATTACTCGCGAGCACTACTGACGTGCATGAAGTATTTATACGTGCGTTGTAACACTCGTGTGTTCGAGAACAACCCGCGAGTTATCTTCGAGATTTGTCGAGGCACGCCGGAGGACACGCGTGTTTTTGTAAACTTAGTCGAGAGCTGTACCGTATATTACACGTGAGTTGTGTGCAAAATTCATATGAATATTGTGGATTGTTACTCATGCCACTAAATACGTACACACATTACACCCTTATTATATTAAATGTTTCAAGGAGATGGCATTGCATCAGCTGGCATTAAACTCTCATGATTTGCAGCTGGATCTCACCTCCAGTGTGTTTAAAATACATATATGACTACCCCTGTAACCCACTCCACAAAAGAGTATTGATATCTTGGACTTCTACAAATGAGGAAGAGAGCATTACGGTTAAACAAGACCACTTAGTCACCAATGCAAATGCGAGGGCATATGCGTATACTCATAGACACACATGTGTGGGGTTCTTGCAAGTCTAAAATGTGCTCATGCTAACAATGCTAGAGAATTTAAACTTTACATATGAATCTACTAGTATTTCGTCTGCCTGTCTGCCTATCATCCTTCCTACTGTAAAACCCACTATCGCAAAGAGTATATCTCTCCAGATTTATAAAACAACAAGGGTATGTAGGTAATCAATAATGCTAAACAAAAACACCCCGGGTGTAAAAAAATTGCGAGGCCAATCAGAAGCAGCATTGCAAATAGGTATGTGCGACCAAAACCTTTGATATCAGTTGAGGCCAAGAAGTTACTTATCAAAAATCTTTTTCACTACTTGAATGACATACAATAGTTTATAGCATATTTTCACAACTATGATTGGCTTTGTCACTTATTCAATAATGATGATGTGAAAAAGGTAGCCAAGTGACAAAACCAATCATAGTTGTGAAAATATGCTATAAACTATTGTATGTCATTCAAGTAGTGAAAAAGATTTTTGATACGTAATTTCTTGGCCTCAACTGATATCAAAGTTTTTGGTCATACTTACGTATTTACAATGCTGCTTCTGATTGGCCTCACACTTTTTTATACCCAAGGTGTTTTTGTTTAGCATATCACTACTCTTTTGGAAGTATAAACACATGTAATTACTAGCAAGCTGCAGAGAAGTACTGCATGGGCATAACTTGTGCTTGCCTAGCACACAATATTGCAAATTAAACTTCGAAGCTAACTCAACATTTTTGGAATTACAGTACAACATAAATAATAATTTGAATAAGCTACATAGTTTACTATAACGTTACTTGAAGTGTATTTTAGCTACATGCGTATATATTATTATTTGACTCTGTTTACATAATCATATTAACAGAGTTTCACAATAGTGGCAATTGGGAACACATTGAACCGATTGATCATAGACTATTCCCAACCAAATTACGAACTCGTGATTGCCATGTTAGTAAACACCATTTACAAGTTGCAAGTAAGTTATATATTTACTATGTATGTAGCTCGTCACCTCATAAGCATATTTACTCATGTATTATAATAGGTTATGTAAACATCAGTGTTGAAACAAAATGCCTTATGACTACAAACCATGATCACCAGCTAAATTGGTGTTTAGCTGAAGAGTTTACTTATCAACGTACTATAAATGATGAAGCATCAAGCAAACAAGCTGACAAGTGCTTTATTAGTAGTCATTACTGTCATAATGATAGAAGACGATGTAAAGCTTTATCTCTTATGTCAACTGATAAACAAAGTAAGTAAAATACAAAACCTAATAATGTGGATGTAATTGTTTCTTGATCATATGTGTGGTATGGCACATACGGTACAGCTCAATTTAAAGTTGACAAGGCATGCATGTGGTATGTACTCAACACAACAAGTTTTTCATTTCACACGCGTGCAGGTATGTATGCGCTCGCAAGATCGATGACGTAGAAACTCTCGTGCAGAGTACTCGTGTACGCACTAGACATGTGTACGCACTAGACATGTGGAAGCACGCGTGCATGTCAGGTACATGCATGCCAAATCTGGTTTGCGTGCACCGTGACATTATACGAATTGTAAGCCGAGCATAACAGTATAAACTCTATGAACATGTTCTTGACCTAAGGCGTGATTCCTATCGAGACACAAGATGCAAAAACCCCGCTAAATAATTTCTTACTGTAAAGCTAAATCCTATAGATTATATTTGGGGGTGTTTCTTTTACCAATTATCATCGGTAGTTCTTGGATAAATTCCAATGTGACAAATTAATGCCGATATCCTAAATGTGTTGTATATAGCTAACTGACAACGTGAACACATTAGTAGCTATCACTATATATACAGTTTAGTTACTTTTCAAAGTTGCAGATAATTTTTGTGCTGTACAATACTCGATCTTGTCCACTCATGACATGAAGATATCCTAGGATATTCGGTATGAACACGCCCCTTCATTAGGATTTTCAAGCAATACTCATTACAACAGATAAAGAAGCCGATCAGCTGCACAACAGTTGCATTTCATTGCCTACAGCTACTGTACCTGTAGTTACACCACACACGTAGTGTGGCAAACCAAGTGCGAGCACGTGACATGCATTTCTCGTGTGTCACGTGGGTTCACTGGCCCGCGGGCGCACGTCAAAATTGCGTACAACAGTGCGTGCACACGCTAGTTTTTGAAGTTTTACACACGTTAAACATGCAAACTTTAGATTGAGCTGTACCGTAGCTTCACGAAAATATCTGTAAAATCCTGATACGGTACAGATTTATGCAATGTCGCACTCGCAATTAGTACACTCACAAGCCCAAGTGGTGATGCTCACGTGTGCGAGTTCTTGGAGTGCTTTACAAGTATATGTACCAATAGCAAATACAAGACAAAACTATGCCGATATATGCTGCACCCACCTTGTAAACTATAGTACTTCAACTTACAAGCTTCATGCACTCGATATTTGGTAGGTTCCATGCCCACTTATAAACTGTAGTGCTTTATGTTGCTAGCTTCATGTGCTCGATATATTCGGTAGGTGCCACGCCTACTTTATAAACCCTAGTACTTTGTCTTGCTACTTCAATACAAGCTTCATGCACTAGATATTCGGTAGGTGCCACACCCACTTTTAACGAAAGCACTATATTTTACAATTATTTTATGCTAAAGCACTTTGTTTTGCTACTAGAATAAATTGAAACTATTACACAGCTTATAAACTGATTCCTGTGCACTACTTAACTTGCAAGTAGTTTCACGCGTGTAATTGCACTCACACACACGCATGATTGCAACGTTGCATAAATCATATGCGCTGCCTAATAATTTCTAATTAAACCTAAAAATCAAGACGAATTTGTTTCTAAAAAATCAAAAAATTTGCTTAACGGTGAACCGACTATCGGGCTCACTCATAAAACCACTCAAAGACAAGAAGGAAGTGAAGCTGTCATAATGCCAGTGCTGCATTTACTATTGTAGATTGTATCACGAGCTTTGGGTTAATGTAGATGCTGTACAAAGCGATAAATTCCGGTCACGTGCATCAGTTATTCCAACCCATATTTAGGCTATTTCGCAGCAGCCACAGAGCCGATTCTTCACATATCTTCTATACATCTACCATTTCTGCTGTTACAACCTCTGGTTTCCTGAAATCTTAGACACCTCTTATCTTCAAGTAGTTTTGTGCTGGAGCTCAATAGCCCATTCACCGTTGGCAGTTTTTAGAAAAAAATCCGTATCAGTTTTTAGACCACGCATATCCTCTATTAAATCTGTACCGTAGTTGCATCAATTTTTAAATTCTTTATATTAAAATGTAGCTGGATAATTTGTCAACACATATGTAAATTTCTACAACATTACAAAGAGTATGACATTTTAAAGTTTTAAAAATAGGTCAAAATTTGTATGTTGTATGAGAACATGGAGGGTTTTTATAGAGCCAGTCATATATTTCCATGTGTTATTCAGCAAGCAGTAATGAATGATTTCCTTTAGTTGTGCTCATACATTCTGCAATTTCAAAAGCCATCTGCTTAACATACAGCCATGCAAAGTCTTTCAAGCACATTTTGTGTTACATTGAGCTTTCCAGTGCAAAATAGTGAGAAGACATGGATTATTTTGGACAGCAAATTCATTAGCCATTACTAAAAGTATAAGTGGTGTACATGTACTTACGTACGTATGGCAATAGCTTTTAAAGAGGATGCTGTGGTATTTAAATTTTTAATAATAGCCATTTTAAATATACCAATAATCGGATCAGCTAATATATTGACCGCTGATATGCTTATTTTTACCATATCGGTATTAAAACAGTATTATATCATACCTGTGGTAGCTGCGTGTAATGCATCCAGAATTACTAGAAACATACTGCTGTTGAGAAGTTACGTACGTAGTTAAATAGTTCTAAAATGTGTTTTATGTCTTCTTAAACTATTTACATTGTATACTGATGATAGCTACGTATGCTTGTGTAATTAATTACTTTGATGGATTTCATCACCTTCTTGGGGCTCCGATCTTTGTCAATTAAATCGATTTGTCACTAAGATTTAGCCTGGAGTTAGTCTTCAGCAGATGTTTGTTCAAAGAAATCGCAAGTATCCTTCATCAAGCTGTTTGGGACAATTCTTCAAAATGTGGAGTTGTAATTTGCTGTATTCTATTTATTTACTCAAGGTATATAATTGGATCAGCTATCAATATCGTCACAAATAATTATATTGGATGTTGGTAAAAGCCAAAATTTCTAATACACCTCTAATAATATACCTTTAGTATACCTCTAATAGCCATTGCCAATCCACTGTGCACAGTGTTGTAAGGGAAAGTGGACACCTTTTATTCTTGCATAAGAATTGATATTCCTAATTGCTATTTTCTACAGGTTTGATGTCACCAAAGCCTTCAGTTGAACATAAATTGCCTCAAAAATTGCCAATTTGCAAAGGTAAGCAATTCTAATTCTATATTTTTGGAGGAAATGTTATCACTATTTCCCTACAATTTTAGAACACTGTATATGTGTGTACGTAGTTGAAAAGTTCTTTGCATAAATTCATACGTATCTAATTGTGAGTTTCAGCTTAGTTATTCACAATATAGTGGGAAATTTTGGCAAGTAAATTTAGCAAATGCATACGTATGTATATTCAACCATAAGGTAATGTAATTATAAGTAAAATTTTGAGTTAATGAATCACATGCAGACAGTTTGCCAATTAGCCAAACTTTTCCCCTGCCAACCTTTTCAACTATATACACAGTACATTCTTCCTTAGGAATTGGTATGTCTAATATTATTTTCTGCAGGTTTGATGTCACAACCAAAGCCTTCAGTACAACTGTCATCAGAGTCTTCAGTAGAACATGAACTGCCTCAAAAATTGCAAATTTGCAAAGGTAAACAATACTTTTATTTTTGGAGGAAGGATTATCACTGTTTCTCTACAACTATAAAATACTATATATGTACGTAATTGAAAAATTATATGCATTCATACGTATATCTAATTTTGAATTTCAGCTTAATAAATACCATTGAACTACATAAGTTATCTAAGCATTATCACTCAGTAACATTTAGCACAAAAAAGAATACGGTACAGCTCAATTATAATTTGAAACACGCGTGTATTTTGTAACTCTACTCGAGTATTTTTAAAAAACTCGCGTGTTTGTACATAACTGCACGTGAACTTCGCGTGCAGTACATGCACGTTATCTTTGTGATCGCCATGAGTAACCTGTAAGCTGCACCACACGAGTGTACTGGGACAAAGGACACGTGCGCGTTCAGTATGCGTATGCCAGTGATTTAAAGATGGGAAGGCTAAAAAGCAAACATAAAACATTGTTACCGTTATTCCAATCGATCTTGTCAGTCATCGTGTCTGTCAAATAAATGCGCCTGCTGACAAGCACGTGTTAGTCACAAAAAATCTCGCATAAACTTATTAGAATCACATGCACACGTGACATGCGTTTTTGTTCTTAACAAGAGATAATGGATGGGCACGTAGCACCTTATCTTAAAGAAGTTGGGACTTGCAGGTAACCTTCCCGGCCAGTTTCAAGGTACATACATACGTTGCTGCTCGTTTACATGTGTTTGTACTACAGTATACTCGAGCAGACTCCACGTGTCGAGTGCACGAGTTTATTTAGACTCACGAGGAGTTTTTTAACACTCTGCAAGCAGTTGAGACGTCATCAATTTTTCGTACACTCGCAAACACGCCACGATATTTTTGCTGTTCGTGTAGTGCGTGTGTAATTGCACACGCGAGTTTTTTTAAAGTTATAATCGAGCTGTACCGTACATACGGTACACTTCATAGAAAAGTTTACGTTTCGTGATCACGGTACGACTACAATTACAAGTTAGTACGAAAAATACTACGGCGTGATTACAATTACAAGTTACTACGAAACGTACTACGGCGTAATTACGATACGATACGTACTTAGCTTATTGTATCAGGAAATGTTAGGACTCAGCCGAAGGAATCCCCAAGAGAATCTACCAAAATTCATCCCATTATTAACCGCAAGAATGTTGCTAAACATCTACGCAAGCCAAACAAAACACTTTAAATGGTAACAAAACAGCGTTTATACACTATTAATAATCATTTTATATCTTTTCTGTATGCAGCGATTATTCACAAACTGTTTCCTTCCAGTTTCAAAATGTGTATACACGCGCACAATTAACAAACGATGCCAATCAACAATACAACCAAGTTTCAAGCCTGTTTTCTTTGTATTGCATTTCTACAACACTAAACAAACCTAAGTATCGCTATAACTTTTCTCCAGAGACAACTATTTTTACCTGACAAACAATACTCCGTGAACGGAACCCGGGTATGTTAGTAAACGGCCCAATAGTGGCGTGACCTTTCTATAATAAGCGCACCGGCTACTGAAACGCACAAGAAACTTGTTAGCAAGTCCATCGGGTAAGTTATACCATCGATATGGCGTCAACAGGGGTTTAAGAATTAATAAGTACGCGTAATTACTAGTAAGTACGCGTACTTAATTACGAAAGGAAGGTACGGTACGTAATAAAGTGCGTTCCGTACTACGGTACAATTAACTCGCACTACGGATCGTACTACGGTACGAAACGTAAACTTTTCTATGAAGTGTACCGTACGTAATACTATGTACAGTGGTATTATTACACGCAAGGTAATACATACATACATAGTACACATAGTACACCAGCTATGTATACATAGTACAGTTTTAGTACTGGCTACATACATGCATAATAATTATACCTTGAGGTTTAGTATTATATTAATTTGGCAAATTTAAAGCTTTAAGCATGTAATTATCTTTTTCATTCAATGTAAAGTTTTAGCAATTTACATTCAAATTGAATCAACACTTTTATTTCACAATAAGCTAAATTTGATACTCATTAAGAAATGGTAACCTTAAGGTTAAGGTACGTAATTTATCAGTATCTATTGATATGTATAATAGATTTTGCTGAACTCAAAGCTCATTATCGCACTATATTACACTTAATGCCCGATAACTATGAACTGACTGTTGGAAAATTACAGAATTATATTAGTGATGAACAGATTTGTACTATTTTGAGTAGTAGTAACTCTACTATTGCTAATAAGAGAATACTGGATTGTTTGATTGAGAGGATGAGGTTTAGAGAAGAATTGCTTGATCTGTGTGATCAACTGGAGAAGATTTCTTCATTGCATGAGCTGAAGACTGTGATAAATATACTAAGATCTGGTAAGTACGTACGTACGTAGCTATTATTATGTAGTATTATTATTATTGTTATTTATTATTACTAGCTACGATGACATACAACCAAATACAGTAATTATTTTGGTAAATCACCAAGCGGTAATTAATACTTAGGCATTGAAGCCAGGAACATAATTTTGTGCAACAAAATTACTAGCGTATGTAAATTATATAGCTAGCTTATAGCAAATCGATACGCTTACTGTATTTAGTAGTGTTGGAGATACAACATATTGCAGATACTTAGTATTTGGTACAGATTTAATGCAATGTCGCGATTGCGCACATGTGCGAGTGCAATCGCTTGAAAGTGAAACTACTAACTAGTAACTATGTACGTACGTATAACATTATAGGCCGGTTGTTCTTTATAAGCTTTGCAACCTGCAAGGCACGCCCACTTTTAAAACTGAAGCACTCCGTCTTGTTAGTACTGTACAGTTGGTTTGACGGTTTTACTGTGAAATAAATGGTTAACACAACATTACCTAGGCAGTAACTCACAACGTAGTTCGTTACTAAGGCCACGCCCATTGGTTATATTGATAGCAAGTGTCATATAAAGAAACGGAAAAGTAGTAGGACTTGGTTGATTGGTTATTCAGGCTTCATTCACGTGAATTATTTTAATAGCCTGGGGGGTGGACACACAAACAAGCATGCAAACTGACTTCCCTTAAGCTTGCTTCATACTCCAATATTTAGTGATAAAAATCTTTAAAAAGTACATAGTACGTATTAGGGATGAAATGAATCTGAATTTAGATATTCGAATATTCTTAATTTGCATTAACGAACGAATAAACGAATATATATTCTTTAGCACAAAGAATGAGGAATGCTCTAAGTTTCAAGGTGTTCAGTGGTAGGATTGGTAGGAAAAGGATGGTCAAGACTCACGATAGTGAGTCGCAAGGCCAAGAAGAAGCGCAGCAAAGCGACCACTGAGTGAGTTATTTACACGTAGCACCGCCCTCAAACTCGCAAACGCTCTAGCTAAGCCGCCATTAAAGCTATCACTTAGTTATTACCGACCCAAAACGTTCTTACTATATAGAATCAACAAACGAGAATGGAGGAAATACGTAGGCGCCACCATTCCTAAGTACCAGCCATTGCGAGATTTTTGCACCCGATGTGCGACTACGCACAACGAACCATCCTTTCCCACCCAATTTGCCCGTTTACTATAGACAATTAGTACCTTCATTGTTTGAAGAATCAATATCCCGAAGTTGATAGACATCGATTCAGCCTTTCTTCTGATACAGCCTTATAAATGCCTTCCTGTCACCACAAAAAAATTTACGCGGCAGTCATTTTATTTTTCTTCTTTCTTTCTTTCATTTTCATCACACACTTTTTCCGGGGGCTTGCGGGAGTTTTCGTGAATCCCGGAAGTTTTTTCACACTCTCTTTTTATACATTCTTTTGTTTGTCTAATAACTCACTCATTTCTTCATGGATTTCAGCCAAATTTGTATCAGCACTTCTCCTATGTATGCTCTACCTGTCATACTTTATCAGTCTGAAGTAAACACTTGAATGTATTTGAGAAGGACTATTACACTGCAGGTTGATAGTTGTCATAACTTGGACCCACTTCGAATGATTTGCATAAACTTTCAGATATACAATCTATATTGATGTATCACTCTGTAGTGAAAGTTTTAAAAAATCTCAGGCTCAAAATTGTGCGTCAAAGTTTAATTTGTAATATTGTGTGCTAGGCAAGTACAAGTTATGCCCATGCAGTACTTCTCTGGTAATAACATCTGTTTATACTTCCAAAAAAGTAGTGATATGCTAAACAAAAACACCCTGGGTGTAAAAAAAGTGCGAGGCCAATCAGAAGCAGCATTGCATATACGTAGGTATAAGCGACCAAAAACTTTGATATTAGTTGAGGCCAAGAAGTTACTTATCAAAAATATTTTTCACTACTTGAATGATATACAATAGTTTATAGCACATTTTCACAACTATGATTGGCTTTGTCACTTGGCCACCTTTTTCACACCATCATTATTAAAAGAGGTGGCCAAGTGACAAAGCCAATCATAGTTGTGAAAATATGCTATAAACTATTGTGTTTCATTCAAATAGTGAAAAAGATTTTTGATAAGTAACTTTTTGGCCTCAACTGATATCAAAGTTTTTGCCACACATACTATTTGCAATGCTGCTTCTGATTGGCCTCGCACTTTTTTATACAGACTACGTAATTTCATGTGAATGTTTTGTAATAGCCTGGGGGGCACATAAACAAGCATCCATACCAACTTCCCAGATAAAATCAAGAATCCAGGCCTGCTGGCATGTGCACCGGCACGTCCCCCTTGTTTAAAGACCATGGTACGGTACAGCTCAATTTAAGCTTTATTCACAGGTGTGAATAACACATGTGAGTAACATGTATATAATTTGTAGCTCTTCCCGAGTATTTTAAAATCTGGCTTGTTTGTATGCAAATACACGAGAAATTTGCGTGCATTAATCTTTGCATCATCACGAGTACATAGCTGTCCGTCGTATACAGTACATAGTTGCACCAAACAAGGAGTTAAATCTTGTAGTTATGCTAAAGAGCTTGTTTCCTTATGTGGTAAAGCTATCCGGCTTAAAGCAAATACATGCAGTAATTATGTACTAGATAGTAGCTGATGTCGCTAACTATTTTCTGGTTACTTGTATTTCCTTACTTTTTATAGCAATTTAGCAATTTCACTTCCTTTTTCTATTCATGATACACTTTTTAATTCTATATATCAAATATGTACAGTAATCATATGTGCAGCAAAGTATATCATACTCTCCTATACATATAGCTAAATGCATATATGCTTATCAGATTTTGTAGCTATCTATACAGTAGATAAGGTGTCTATGTTGTTCAATAGCCAATAAAGAAGTCCCAAGTGTTGTTACAAGAATGGAAAATAAGGATCGCTCTGTAACAGTGGATGAAATTAAGCAATCTGAAGAAGCAAGAAGTATGTACCTATTCAATTAAACTTATGGTTATGGGATATCCAAGAATTAATTATATATCCACTAAACTAGCAGTGAAGAACCAGCACTATCAAATTTTAGCACACAAAATTAATTTATAGGTATCCTGTAACCATAGCATATGTAAGATGTTCATTGTTAATGTAGTAAGAAAGATTTAAGTACATATACCATAGTAGTGGTATGGCGCCTTCTGGCTACTTTTGGTGACTCTACCTGCTCTAAACAGTACTGTGTGGTTTGCTGAGCCACCTCCCACTTCTCTCTTCCCTCCCCTTCCTCCCACCTGTCCACTCCCTCGCTCTGCTGGCTAAAAAGTAATGCCGACCTCAAAAATTTGTTTCAAAAGCCCTGAAATCCAGCCATAAGCCAACAAAGTTAGCATAGTGTGTTTTTGCTGCTAATACTACAGCAGCAGGTTGTTTTAATCAATTAAATATTTTGAAATGGTATTTCTCGAAATATTACCAAGTGCAAACATGTCGAGTATTCCCAAAGCCAGCCACATTTGTGAAAAGTTATTTCTTAAAATTAGAAGATAGTTTGAAAATACTTTTTATTATTTGTTAAGTACACGTGAAAATATGATGTCTGTTAAAAGTATTTACCTCAGGCACATCAATAGTTATGTCTTTCTTTGTGTGGCATAATAAGCAGAAGGCACAAGTTATCAACATTTTCTTCTTTGTCATTTTCTTGCCTTTTTAAAGGAACATATGTAGAAAGATAAAGGAAAATATAGTGAAGGATAAAAACATGAATCTTCATCGGAATAGCAGTTTCATTAATCGGATGCAATTACCTTGTTGTGTAAAAAATCTAGACCCATACTCCTAGTGCTGGTGGGTCTTATGGCAGGCCACAAAATATTGGTAGATTTTTTAAAATCTCTATACGTATATTGCATTGTTAGTACTGTATTTCCACAGAGTTTAACAAGATACAAATATAATAATAGTTTACATACCAATACATTTCAGTCAGTTTTTTCTGGGTAAAGATTATTGTAAGGCGTGTTATGGAGGTGTGTAAAAGTTGGATGCCATGTGATCCTTACTATTAAGTACTACTGTACTAACACTCTCATAGTTGAATTTTCTGACACCGTATGCAACTATGATTCAAATATGGTAATGCTCAAAGAAAACTTGATGTCCATGGGAACAAGACTTACAACATACTCATCGGTAACTCACACCCGTTGGTGCAGGTGACAGACCAAATAACCATTAGACAATATCAATTATCACTATAGGCTCTAGGGTTGGCCACAAAATTCTAGTAAAATGCTATGTATGTGCACGTCTAATTCTAAACAAGATATTGAAAATTATAAAGCAGAAAATAAACAAAACACCACAAGAAACATGAAACTCCCTTTCTTATCTTTTAGCCAATGCACCCAGGCTTTAATAGACACTTTGTTTCTGGAATCTGCATGAAAGAAATAAAAACAATAATTAAGCATTGTTTAGAATATTGAGCAATGGCTTTTGATAGTACTTAGAACAGTAGTTTGAAATATAAATATGACTGCCAATAAAATGTGTCTATTTACTTACATATGAGGATGACGATGGTTTATAGTGGCATGCCCATGCATGTTCTAGCCACTCTCGGTCAATATGACTTGTTGTCCAACCTTTGTCTGACAAACGGGAATGTTAACTCAAACCCATACCACCTGAAATAGCCTGCATAGGTAAATCATGCAATCACGTCGGATTTACGAAAATATTATTGCGATTAAGATTTGTCTTCTGCACCATAGCTTGTCCTTTGTTCTATCTTCTTCATCGATCAATCTTCCTCAACCAAAGGATGACAAAATTTACGAAGGTGTCAACATTCCACGCAAGGTGTTAAAATGTAACAATAAACACCTTGGATAGATGCATGCTTACTGATATAATCCGCAACACATAATGGAAGAAGAATTCAGTCTTTCCCTATAGCCTTGTATTTCGTCTTCCATAGCCAGACCAATTTATTTACTTGCTGCTGCTTATCGATCTTCTGATTGTAAGCGCCGGATGTTAATTATAACATTAAGCATTTATAATCGGACATCTATTAATGACTTAGTAGCTGTGTATTAAATTTAAAATGGTCTGGCTACAAGTAGAATATAGTCCTTCCTTCACATTACAAGTCGTTTTACCATATAGACACTTGGTATCATGATGAAACGAGTCTGTTGTAAAGGTGAGCATGGCACATACGTAGCGAGCCATTGTAAACTAAGTAGATATCAATTTCTAAGAAATAATTCTGGTCTCGAGTGCCTGTAAAAGGTGTTAAACCTATAGATACTGAAATATAATGTCATGCAATTTAATGAAGATTAAATAACTAGCAGCCATACTAAAGTATACCATAAAAAGTAAACAAACTACGTAGATTTTTTTAAAAATTTTGAATTTAAAAGGGGAATAGGGATCGTAATAAAAAGTAAGGAAACAAGTAGTTAATCCCTCACCACCCAGCATATTGCATATGTTTACTCAAGTATACAATTGCAGCTGGGTAGGCGTTCATACATGCACAAATGAACACATTCTCTAGCACTTCTACAAGATTTAATCCCTACCTTGGCTGCAATTGTATACTTGAGTAAACACATGCAATATGCTGGGTGGTGAGTGATTAACTACTTGTTTCCTTACTTTTTATTACGATCCCTACTCCCCATTTTAAATTCATTTTTTTTAAAATCTAGTAACTATAAAATGTACGTACAATACCAAGGAATTGATTTTCATAATGTAATTATGCAAATGGTAACCACAAAATGTTTATATGGCATTACAAGGATACAATCAGCTTAACACAACTTATTTAAGCAATTAACCTACTATGATAAACAGAAGCACATAATCATTTAGCATCTGCTGTACAAGAAGCGATTAACAACAAACCATGTTTTCTCTATGTTTTCAAGAACTGTTGCTTCACGCATGCATATTAACACATGCGGATTGTCACGCCATGGCACATAAACCAGTAAGCAATTGTTCTTTAGTATTCTCCAAACCTTCTAAAATACAAACAAAACCTACTTCAACTATAATAGCACTTCAACTCAACTGGTATCATAATATGCGATTATGTAAATGCATAATCCACTGAGGAACCGTTTATCCTAGTAACTGATCCTGTATGGGCATGTGGATTTTAAAATAGGCACATTGAATGTTCAAACACGTATGGAAACGTATCTGCTTGAGATAACCATATAGCCAAATAAGTTACATATGACACCAAACGCCCCTATCTGCACATCCAATTGCACACATTCAGTGAACCATAACTTCCCTTGTGAATATGCTAATAATCCAAAAATTAGATCATTTATAGTCATATGCTTAGTCTCTGTTATTTCAAATACACATAGCTTACCCACAAAGTGATTTAAGCCACACAAAGTAAATTATCTGTTTCTGGTTCAGCCATCCTTCAAAAATTGACCAGGTGACCAGGGTTTTTACTTTAATTTTTATTTTAAAATTACAGCTTCAACTTACTTCTTTAACAAATCTAACACAAAATGTTCTATGGATAACTTCTTAGAATATAGTTACTTCCATAATAATAGGTAAGGTAGCTGTAGCTACACAGCTCTGAATGATACGTAATCTGTAATTTCAGAAATGATAGCAAACTTGAAAGTAAACAATTCAAGACACAAAATTCATTTTAGCTCAGCAAAAAATAACCAGGCAGGAGGATCAGAAAAAAATTATTTGGCCTTACATAAGTATTTTAAATTCACATCACAAAATTGGATGACTGATATTTTCATGAAAGGGTTAATGATAGTGTAGACAAATACTGTAGATTTTGATGCATAATGCAGTTGCTTTAACAAACAAACATAATTAAGAATGCCCATGTAACATTTTTAGGTGCCTGAAAGGCATGTTAATAATTATTTCAGGCAGGGGGTTTATCAGTTGTAAACTTCATTATATACGTATTATGTACTTATGCAAGTAGCTATGCTATAAAAGCAAACAAACTGGAATAATTTTTTGAAAACTTTAAAAATGAGCAGGGATTGACCTTATGGTGTTACAAAGAATAAGGAAACAGAGGAAAAGATTTTGACACAAGAGAATACTAAAGATTCTCATGAGGTAGCTACATACATAATTTATATCCTGCCTTTGGCTCAAGATTTCAGTTGATCAAGTAAAAGTACATAGGATCAAAGTTATATAAATTAGTGATGCACCGATAAGAGATTTTGCCGATTATCCGATATTTTAATTCAAACATTGGCCGATACCGATAACCGATCCGATGTTTATATTTTACCCAATTTCTACATGTTTCATGCAATATTGTAATATATTCTTCAAATTCAGCCAAATTCTATCTTGATTTTGCAAATATAATGTTGTCAGATAATTAAAATAGTACAAATTAATAATCTGTCAAAAATCTGCTAATAAATACCGATTACCGATGTATTAAAAATGTTGCCGATTTCCGATGTTTTACCGATAATCGGTGCATCACTAATATAAATTGCGTATCATGCCAGAATCATTAGTCTTCTCTCATGCCAAAATCCTTTTTCTTGTTTCTTTTACTTTTTGTAGTACAGAAGATTGATCTATGTATACTCACTTCTTTAATTTTTAAGTTTTAATTATACATCTTAATACATATGTGACCGGATTTGCGAAAAGGGGTCTTATACACTCATCCGATTTTGCAACTTTGAAGAGGCATAACTTCATTTGTGAGTGAGCTATTAAGCTGAAATTTTCTCTCGTATACCCACAATGATAGGAAAGGCCAGGTACCAAATTTCAAAGTTGTAGGTAAAACATGAGCTGAGTTACACATCCTTAAAGTTGCAAAATTGGATGTGGGTATAAGACCCCTTTTCGTAAATCCGGTCACATATACGTACATACGTATACCTTTATGATATTTTTAATTTTTTTTGTAGAAATAAAGCCTCATGAATTATATTTTCAAAGACTTTTTGTAAAAAAATGTGCCATACGTTGGTGGAATATTGGATTGTCATTAGGAATGAGTACCGATGAACTTAATATTATCCAAGCCAACCACCCTAATGATGTAACAGACTGCTGTACTGTCATGTTTAGGAAATGGCTAGAAATAGATATAGAAGCTACTTGGGAAAAGTTTTTTAATGTCATTGATGATCGTACTATATCAGGTTAGAACTACATTTATTTATTTCATTAGTTATTACTACTAGATAACAAAAAGTAGAATTTTAAAGGGATAAATCTTTACAAAGTGAGTATGTAAAGATGTGTTCAGGAGGTGCATAGTTTTCAGATACTATTTTGGATAGATTATTAATTATTAACACCCTTCATGATTAAATTATGACTATGATTGTGATTATGATCGAATCAAGTTGTATGTATCTGCAACTAGGGCTGAGTGATTAATATGATAGTACTCACTATCATGATAGCTTGGGACTATTCAGTTCATGAATATACTGCCTCACCATTTTTACCAGAATTTTATATAAATTTTATGGGATATTTGACTGATATAAATTTGATGAAATAGTAACCTCATCCTATCACGGTGTTTTAGCAAGCATTATAACACAGGTAATATTATTTTTAATCCATTAACTGCTGATGATGCCATATGATGTCCCGGTGGTATAACTCGCAAATATATCTCTCTATGGATGCATAACAAGTTTTATTGTGCGTTTCAGAGCAGCCAATATGCTTATTTATGCCTCTCTGTGATGGTTTAATAGGATAACAGAGTACCTCTAGAACCATTGTGCAAATCAGCCTGAAATACTTGTCAATGGAAAAAGGTTATAGTGATGAACAGGTTTATTAACTACTACGGGCTTAAAAGTTAGTTGTTAGGTTGATTTCTTTCACCGTGGTGTGACGACAATGAGTACATTTACGCATGCATATTGCTATCCTTTGTTTGAAAGTGGAACAAAAACAGGTTTGTGAACCATCTCTGTATATAGAACATATAAAACTAGTATTTAAGTTGAAAGAGTAGCAGTACAACTATTACGATGATATATGTACTGCTGGCTTGGTCGAGTTGATAGTTTATGTATTACGTTCTCTGCAAAAAAGAGAACGTAACATAATCATAATTGCAGAGTTGCTACAAAACTTTGCAGCTAAATACATAGCGTAGCACTCAAAACTACTTACATAATATAATACGAATATGTTACAGCACCGCCGCAAGTGATGTACGGAAAATACAGCACGAGGGGTGGGGGTGAGTGGTAAATACATCGCAAGGTATAGCTGAGTGCTGTATTTACCACAAGACCCCACCCTGAGTGCTGTATTTTTCTGTACATCACGTGTCGATGGTGCTTAACTGATTTATTGTTTTGTGTGGGAGGATTATCAGTTTATTTTGTAGTGACGAACTCTCAGTGCGATGCTTTTAGCCAAGTTAGTATTATTGATGATGCTTTTTAAGTATCTAACACGATGCTTTGTGATAATCTGCCATTCAAGCGATGTCAGAGCACGCGATGCATTGATTGTGCAACATGCCAGGTATGAAGATTTTTGGCTTATTGCAAGGCTAGACTTACTGGCTAATGTGATGTCTAGCACGCTATGCATTGTTTTTAGGGCTTACTGGTACAGATCGTTATCACTTTCAGTATAATAAGACTAGGCAGTAAGTCTGATGCAATGCAGCCTTATATACACGATGCTTCACGGCTTTTAACAGTTAGTTGAATCTTTGTGTTTAGGTGTGGCAATAACCTTTAAAGATTCATTTACGGAGTGTTAAAAATCCATATAAGTGGGCAGTAATTATCATTGAGGTTGTTTACAGCAACTATTGCAGACGATAATTGAAATAACTATACTGTATTTCTAACCACAGTGCTGTATTTCGTATACTGTACACTTGATATCTTATACAGCACACTTGACATTTTATGGCAAATACAGTACTAGTTTTGTCTTTGATTCTCCCACGCAAAAGACAATAAGCGAAATTTACAAAACATACTATGCAAATCTACCAAAAGATACTATGCAAAATATCTGTAAAAAGCATAGTAAAATACCGTAGTTACTAAGTAGCTAATCTACATATGTACGTAATTTAGTATAATACTTTACACAGGTTCACTGAACACTGGTGATAGCTAATTCTTCTGTCAAAGCATATCAGATTTCATAGATCTCAAATGCTTGTTGTAAAGGGCATGCCATTATTATAGCCCAGGAGATATTACAGGTGCTTGGTACGGTACAGCTCACAGTCAAGTTTACAATCACACTCGTGTTCTCACTCGGGACCCAAACAAAACTCGCGGTTTTGTTCAAGTGCACAAGCTATGCACGCATAGTAGGATGCACGTAAAGATATTTACCATACGCCAAGGGTACTTGGATGTAGAGGCACGCCCTACAGCAGTGCTCGCAAGGGAACAGTAAATACTCACAAGAGGGCGTGTCGTGCATCGAGAAACGTATTAGCCTACATAAGTCTGTTTGCGCTTCCTTATCACATCGCCATCACTCCCTCTGAGATTTAACTTACTTAGCTACTTAATATGCAGAGCATATGCCTTTTCTGTGATGTGAGGATCCCAACAAATAGCGCCAGTGCTTTAATTGAAGCACCTTATCACATGCGCTTTTGTTTTACAACACTTGCGAGAGCTCTGGTGCATGCAATTTCTATCTTTACTCGCGTGTGGCATGCGAGTTTTGACAAGTGCCTCGAACTACACTTGCGAGAAAATGACACGAGTTGTAAACTTGGACGTAGTTCACTATCACTTGTAGTATGAAGCACCCACAATAGCTATTTGGATACACAGCACCCCAACACAAAATCCAAAAAGCACTCTTCAACAATGCTGACTTCAATCTCTTGACGACCCCTTATTTGTAAGCTTATAGCTACACATGTAGATGGCCTAACTAGCACTAAAATACATAACTAATGTGCAATTGCTAATATGCTCAGCTCTAGATACTCCACATCCTATGGTGAAATAAAAATATCTTGCACCACATTTGGCACCACCCCAAGTGATCAGTGCAAGTGAGTGACCATGACCAGTGAGTCCCCAGTTCAGCATTGAGTCACCAATGCTAAGTCTAAGGTAAACAACGCTCTAAGTAAACTAAAAACAGGTACTCACTACTATTAATATGTGCATACTATGTAACTGCATACAATCCAATATTATATAGCTATGAAGCTACATTTTTTCTACGCATGCAAAATGCTACAAAAATCAACTACGTAGAAAACGCTGTATGCAAAACTGCACAAACAAAGACCAAGCGTACTACACGAAAGTGTAGTTAAGTCACGACGTAACCACGTTATACTTCCTTCCCTTTTAGCAACATACCATAATAGCTTGTGGGGATGAACCTTTGTTTATAAAATACTTGGAAGGTTTGAAGTTTCAATATTACATAGGTACTGCGAAAGGTTTTCATCTTTCTAATCTAATTGATTAGTATTTGGTTACGTAACTTAAAACAACAGTTCAGAATGATGCAATCAATCAATCGCAAAAATGGTCCATACAACAATCATGCATAGCTAAACGCTAACAATTAGCTAAAATGATGTTTGATGCATTAACTGTCGCTTTATAAGACATTTTAAGGCTTCAAATATGGTAGCATGCCAAATTATTGGTTTAGAAATTGGCATGACACATGAGAATCATGCACACAAGATGTATAAAGGAGGTGTAGACTGCTGCAATTAAGAAAACAATATTAACTTGTAATTCCTTCCATAACTGTGACCGGCACTGGGAAAAGCTGACATATTCGCACTTGGTAATGTTTCGAGAAATATCATTTCAAAATATTCAATTGATTAAAACAACCTGCTACCGGTAGCTGGCCATCTAGTATTAGCAGCAGGTGATTTGAAGACAGAGTCAACTGAATTTTTTTATTGGTTATAAAAGTGAAATGATTTTATTAAAGTAATCCATAGGCGTAGCAACCGGGGGCTGGGGAGGCTAAAGCCCCTCCACTTTTTCTGAAGAGGGGCTTGCGTAGCCCCCTCACTTTTCTGAAGCAAAATTATATTATCAAATGCACTTTTTTCTAGCATTTATTCCACACATAATACTCTGACAAAGAGTTACGTAGCTAGCAGTTTTTTGACCCTCAAGAAGCTCCATCGTTTTCGTATTGCACATTAATTAGAACAATCAAGCTTTTGGATTTATCATTACATTCAAAATTAGAGACGGAACTTAAACAAGCATGTAATGTTAACAGTAGCTTACTTATATAAAAAGGCTATTAACTGCCTTTTGCATCAGAGATCTACTACTAAATTTAGTCCCCCACTTTTGAATATGTTCCTACACCTATGAAGTTATCAATCAGTGTGTCTTCATCACTCCAATGGTTAGCACTAAAGTGTCATGCTAATCACATGGAAATTTAAAAGAAGGCAGATGTCTGAATTTCCTTGATATACTACATACGGTACACTTCATAGGAAAGTTTACATTTCGTGATCATGGTATGACTACGATTACAAGTTACTACGAAAAATACTACGGCGTCATTACAATTACAAGTTACTACGAAACGTACTACGGCGTAATTACGATACGATACGTACTTAGCTTATTGTATCAGGAAATGTTAGGACTCAGCCGAAAGAATCCCCAAGGGAATCTACCAAAATTCATTCCATTATTAACCGCAAGAATGTTGCTAAACATCTACGCAAGCCAAACAAAACACTTTAAATGGTAACAAAACAGGGTTTATGTAATAGTTGTAACATGGGTGCGAGGGATTTGCCTGATATGTATGCCCGAAGCCCGAGGGCCGCAGGCCCGAGGGATGAGGGCATACATATCAGGCAAATCATGAGCGCACATGTTACAAGTAATATGTATCACCTCCGTGCGTGGGCGAGCGCTAAGCGCTCAAGCCTGATGCATACGTTTGCTGAACTCCTTTTATATACGCACTTGCGAAGGTTCGATTGTGGGTTTCGAATTAGTTTCCAGGAACATGTGCTACAAATAATATCAAAAACTAGTGCTCAGAAAGAGACAAATGGTGAGTGTAATAAATATAGTACTATAGTGCATTTTGCACTGTATAAGAAGCGAGTTTTGCATTGTATAAGCGTGTTACTATATTCTAATTATTGCCATGCGAGTAACTCACTTTAAACAGCTTCCTCTTTGTGCATAAACTTCCATACAACAACCAGTAGGGTACAAAGAAAACGTTTAGCGATTAAATTCCACTTCCTAAACTATGTTAATACTAACGAATTCAAACCCACAATCGATAGACGTATGTTGTGTCTATATAAAGAGTGGCATAAGTTGTAGATTCAGATCAAGGGTGTATTTTCCCAGGATACAACTAGTTTCCCAGGATACATTTAGTTGTATCCCTGCCTTCAGGGATACATCAGATTTGTATCCCTGCTTTTCCCTTTGATCCGCCCACGCAAAGTGATACATACACTATTAATCATTTTATATCTTTTCTGTATGCAGCGATTATTCACAAACCTGTTTCCTTCCAGTTTCAAAATGCGTGTACACGCGCACAATTAACAAACGATGCCAATCAACAATACAACCAAGTTTCAAGCCTGTTTTCTTTGTATTGCATTTCTACAACACTAAACAAACCTAAGTATCGCTATAACTTTTCTCCAGAGACAACTATTTTTACCTGACACAAACAATACTCCGTGAACGGAACCCGAGTATGTTAGTAAACGGCCCAATAGTGGCGTGACATTTCTATAATAAGTGCACCGGCTACTGAAACGCACAAGAAACTTGTTAGCAAGTCCATCGGGTAAGTTATACCATCGATATGGCATCAACAGGGGTTTAAGAATTAATAAGTACGCGTAATTACTAGTAAGTACGCGTACTTAATTACGAAAGTAAGGTACGGTACGTAGTAAAGTAAGTTCCATACTACGGTACAATTACTCGTACTACGGATCGTACTACGATCGTACTACGGTACGAAACGTAAACTTTTCTATGAAGTGTACCGTAGTTGGATTGGTGCCAGCAAAATTGCCTTTGTCCTCCTTGCTTGTTATCTCGACTACCATATAGCAGGTTTTTTACGTGAGGATTTTAATTTCGTGACTGGCTTAATTCGCAACATTAAAATTCGTGAGGTTTTTAATCCGTTGCATTTTGTAACTCGTGTGCACTAGTAAATCATTCAGTATTGGAGTCGCTCTTTCTGCAACTGCGTATACATCTAGTCTGGCACAGCCATGCCAGACTCAATTGCGTAAACATTACTGTTTATGTACGACGTGATTGATCGATAAAATGGGCGTGTCTATACAACAATCATACATAGATAAACACTAACTAAAGGCTAAAATAATGGTTTCCGTGCATTACCTATCTGTTTTGAGGTATTTAAAGCCTTCTACTATGGTAGCAAGCCCAACTCTTTTAGTTTTGAAGTGGGCGTGGCACACAAGCATTGATCGCACACAGGAAGCGTAAGGTGCAAAAGAATATTTGTTCCGAATTGTCCATGTATATTTTCGTTATTTAGTGTGATATGAGTGCATTACAAAGATTTGAAGGACAGTTTTACTCTTCGTTTTTTCATGCGAGTAATTTAATATCACGAATAGGCTAGCTCGCGAGATTAAATGTCGTCTAAATTTTATTTTGCAACTATTTGTATCCACGTTAAAAACCCACTATACAGTATTTTGCACCTGTTGTTCCATACTACAGGAAGATGCAGGTATGTAGTTAATTCAGTATCATTTACCAAGGATTGGGCAAAATATGACGTGAGAAGAATGTGATATGTGAAACGAAATGCAATACAAAAAACCAATTGCAAGGTAAATGTAGAGGTAATGAGAGAGTTGTATTTGCAGGAAATAAGGACTGCTGTCACAATGGACGAAATTCCACCAGATAGAGGAATTAATTTCGATCAAACTGGGTGCACTGTGCCCCCTCCTATGACAATAGAGGTGTTTAGGACGATCGTGACTCCTTGATTCTTTTTCATAATCTCTAAGCGTGTACTTGGATCCAATTCTTTGTCGACTAAGAGTTGTCAACCCCTTTTCTTTGAAGGTAATTCGCCTTCTAAATTATCATCAGAAGTACATGGCCTTTTTCATTTAATCAAGGTATGCATTTCAGAAATCGAGTGGCATCAGTACTTCAGAGGTCTTCGGTTCTTCCGTGTGTTTCAATAATTCTGTGGTACTGTAAAGTGTTAATAATAATAAACCTATGGCCTTGGAATATGGCTTAAAAGATTCGCCTTGCTCTACTGAATGGATTGTTGTGTATTATAAATGTATCAGGTAATTTGTTTAAATAGAATGATAGCTACCATTGCGGCCGGTACACGTGCCGTTATACTGTAAAAGCGCAAGAAACAGCCGATTCAAAAATGGATATTAAAGCTTGCCTACTTAAGCATATGATTACAAAACAAAGCCTATTACTTGTAAACACACCCTAGCAGGTGTATTGATTCGCTTCCAAGTGTAACGAATAAACAGAATTCCATGTTACATGTGTTGCTAATACGCATACGTTATTCTTCAACTTGTTCCCAGTTAATATTTCTACCTTTTGACAGTCCGCAAGGTATCAGTGAAAGGCTATTTGGGATATCAAAGCTTTCATCCCAGGAGATTCTTCAGCATGGTGGCACATTAGCTACCTATATTTCTCACTTCCTGCCTCTCTGTAAGACCGAGACCCTGCCTAGAGACGTGTTGTCAGATAACTAATAGATGTTTCCTTCACCCTTGTTATACTGATAACTGCTATATGTACAGCTGATACCTACCAATGCCAGTAGTGAACTATTGCACTAAAAGCTGTAGTACACTGACACGGTGTGGCAATAATTTTGAGAGTAGCTAGCTACTGAGCAAATACTTGAATGCAATATTTATAAGTACATATATATGATACAAGTATTAGCAGTAGTATCCTGTCAGGCAATATTCTTTATAATACTATGCATACAGCAGGTATGTATCTTTCAGTGTATACATCCTTGGTCTTATATACTTGGTTATGTAGTCTACAGGCTTGTAAAAATAATAATTATACAACCAGGGGCATTAAGTATGACAAAAGTATGATGAAATTATGCAATTAATAAACTAACCTTCATTCGACTCCCTGTGTGACAATGATCATTTTAAACAATGGGTTTCTTAAAATTCCTTATAATTCAAGAGTTTTACTCAATTATTTGTCTATTCTAATACCGTATAGGCGGTAATTTTCGAGGCATGAAAATTTTGCTAAAAGCTTAAAAATAAGATTTTCGCATTTATTTGTTCGCGAGACACCTGAAGACTGGAGGATGCACGTTACACAGGCAATAGTATAATTGATGATGCACAAAATGTTCGCAATTATATTTTCACGAAGGCTATTAATTTTTACTTGCAAAATTTGTGAAAATTTCATCCCTCGAAAATTACCGCCTATATGGTAAGTGCCAGTTGTTTTACACATCCTGTAAAGAGGCGGTATGGAATGCAAGCCAGTAAACACGTGCCTGTGATGTTGCATAACGATCGTGTGTGGAGTGCTCTTGTACAAGTGCCTGAAATGGATCAGTTCAATTTGGATTTCCCCATCTCAGTGCTATTACAAGAAAGTTGCCGGGTGCATGATTGGCTATCAAAAAGCAAAATGTTATTATAGTCTACATGTAAGCCACCCCAATCCTAACCTTTTAGAATAAATCTTAACTCAATTCTGAACGCGCTGCTACTAAAACAAGCGATGCGAAACGAACAAGATTTTCAATCATGCCTCAGATTGAAAAGAGTGGCGCGCCTCAGGTCAGATTGGGCTTGTAGGTCATGCAATACGATCAGTAGGCAATCACATGCATTTTCGTGCAATTCGAGAATATTTGTACATGTAACAGTCAAATTACACTCGGCTTTGCCTCGTGCAATTATTTGACTGTTACTGGTACTCGAATTGCACTCAAATCTGTGTGATTACCTCTGATACAAACTAGCCTATATATGTAGCTACCATATGTAATAACTATGTAACACCTTTAAACAAAGCATACAATCACTTACCATGATTGGCTTCGTGGTTCAGTGGTGTTGGCTATTTTACTGTGCAATTACTGAATGTTGCCATGCTGTAGGCTACTAAAACTGTGCAATTAGAGAATAATTGCACAGCTACTAACGCCACAATTTATACAGGCTATATGATTAAGCATGGTATTAGTGTGTTTTACATAGCTCATTTAAATAAACCAACTCTACTAAGAACAAGTAGCTTTAGTTTTATACATGCTATCCCATTAGGGACCTGTGAGAAGGCTAATTAATTTGCTATATGTGTAACTTTCTCAGGCTACAGTAGCGGTTTAAATGTATCTGAGGGCTAATTACCACTAGGTGATTGATCTTAAACTACTGTACTTAATTGTATGTCATCATTGCTAGTAATAATAATAATAATTCAAAGGTCTTTGGTTCTTCAGTCATGGCTCGTCATTCAATTATTCTGTTATACTGTAAAGTGTTAATAATAATAATTATACAACCAAGTACTAAAATTGCAGTTAAAACTGATGTCAAAAATGGGCGTATATAAGTCTTAGGTAATTAATAAAAACAGCGAAACTATGCACTCTAGACACATATACTAACCTTTAATCGGGTCCTTATTCATTCAATATGTTGTAATACATAGTAATTAATGATGTCACAAGTAACTCATGTGAGTAAACACTCGACATCACTAAGGAACACAGCCAGGCGTACAAATTTACTTTATACTGTACTTTAGTGATAAAACTTTTTAAAAGTTGTTTATAGCCAAAATTCTTACTGTAACAGTTCTTTTGTATGCCGTATACGGCAAAACTTTCGAGTGGGAAAACTTTCACGGTTGGAATAGAAAATGCACGTTCACGGGAAAACTTTCGCGGTAGCAGCTTCTTTTGATAAGAATGTCTATTGCTAGCTAACCTATTCGTCGTAAAACATTCGCGGTAGAGCAAAAAACCGCAAAAGTTTTCCCACTCGAAAGTTTTGCTGTATACAGTATATTAATACTACAGCTAATAAGTTTTAGACTGGTGTACTGTTGTATGGTACTGCTCGAAGAAAACTTAATACCCATGGGAAGTTGACTCGCAATATACTGGTGACAAAAGTGCACCTGTTTGCATGGGTGATAGACCAAATACTCATAATCCAATATTAGTTTATCACCACAAGCACCCTTTACTTTGCCTTAGTGTTGAATATCTATAACACACAGATCCTTGTTTTTGTTGGTTAGCGACTAGATTGTGAAAAACTGAACATATATGGAATTGAAAATTTTTAGATTTCGTACGTACTGTTTATTCAATTTAATACCGTATAGGCGGTAATTTTCGAGGGATGAAATTTTCACGAACTTTGCGAGTAAATAGCCTTCGTGAAAATATAATCACGAACATTTCGTGCATCATCAATGATACTATTGCCTGTGTAACGTGCATCCTCCTGTCTTCAGGTGTCTCGCGAACAAATAAATGTGAAAATCCTACTTTAAAGCTTTTAGCGAAATTTTCATGCCTTGAAAATTACTGCCTATACGGTAATATTTGCTGCTGCTTATAACTGTCATATAGATAACCTTGCAAATTGTAAATGATGACTGGATTTAAAGACTTTTTAAACCAGGCGCATGCCTGGTTTCTTGAAATTACTATTGTTTGGGAAGTCAGTATGTGTGCGTATTTGTGTCCACCCCCAGGCTATTATAAATCATTCACATAAAATGAAGACTGCCAACCAAACAAATCCTATTGCTTTTCAGTTTCTTTATATGACACTTGTTATTGATATTACTGATGGGCGTGGCCTTAGTAATGGAATGCATGATGTGTTACTGTCAAATTAATGCTGTGTTAGCCATTCAGTTTGCAGTAAAAGGTGTTCAACCAGCTGTACATTACTAACAAGATTGAGCACTTCAGTTTTAAAAGTGGGCATGCTATACGGGTAGCAAACCTTCCTTCTAACCAACAAACCATCGTTTTTCTCCATGTACGTAGCATCTGTGCAAAATAAACGGAAGGAATACCTGGAATCTACGTACAATGGCTGGCTACATAATATGTAACTGTCCGAGCGAAAACCAGCCTAGTTCACTCTTCCGAATTTGCCACTTTAGAGCTTCATAACTTTTGTTGTGTAAGGCATACAGATATACAACAAAAGCATACAGACTTCAAATTTACAGGATTAGTAGTACAAATATATCATTGCTGAAATTTGAGCTCTCTATAACATTCTAATGAGACTTTATTGACCATTGACTTGGCAAAATTGGAGGTGTGAACTAGGCTGGTTTTCACTCGGACAGTCACATATATTACCTACTATGCTTTGGAGCACTGCTCCAGAATTCTACCTATTATGCTCCACAAATCAACATTATACTCAATGAAAATCCAGTATTTCCTAACTCCTTTCTTGTCTTAATTACTAATCTTACTTGTTTATGAACATCTTCTAGTTGCTCTAGAGTACGGAATTTCTTATACAAAAGAGCTATTTAAATTTATTATTTTTTAGTGGAGCCTGATTTAGTATCTACAAGGAGCTTTAAAAGTTCCTAAATTCAGCCTAGCAGTCATATGAAGTACAGTATTTGTATATAATAATAACTTTGTGGATGTTATAAGTGAGTTAAGTATGCTGCATGGTGATATGACTCGTGTGTCCAGCATTGTTGCTATGACCCACATATATGTTAAGTCAAACCCATCCTTGTGATGGCTCATGCTTATGCATCATCAATCGTGCACAGGCAACCATTTACCTTATAGTGGGTACTGTGAAATCCACACACAAATTATTAACCCCCTACCATTAAGTTTTCTTTGAGCAGTACCATATGCAATACACAAATATACTTGAAGTTAAAATTAATTATTCCTTCATTTATGTGTAACCATAATTAACAGGATGTAAATATCAAGAACCTCCACAATTGCCACCCAATCATGTTAATCGTCCAATTTTATTAGAAGAAATTGCAACTAAACTATTACAAGCTACCAATGACCCTAGAAGGTATGAAACAACCTTAAATATTACTGGAGTTGGTGGATTTGGAAAGACAACAATCACAGAATCACTTTGTTACCATCCACATGTAACCAAGGAATTTACAGATGGCTTTATCTTTATTAAACTTGGACCACAACCTCCTGCTCCCAATGTTAAACTAAGAGCAATATATAATTTACTAACTGATAAGCAATGTGACATTAATGTTGCAGAACAGAAAATTAATCAACTTATAAGTGATTACTATCGTAATCTTCTTATCATTATTGATGATGTGTGGCATGTTGAAGATGCAGAACCTCTTGTTAGGGCATTTTCAAACTGTAAAACAATTCTCACCACCAGGATGAATGATATTGAGCAATCCATCCCATCTGTACACTCAGTAACTATCGGTCCAATGACAGAAGATGAAGCAATTTCTCTACTTACCAGTGGAGTCATTGATAATAGACAACTGTCACAAGAGGATGTGAGCTTACTTAATGAGATATCTCAAGATGCTCACCAGTGGCCACTACTACTATCTCTTATCAGAGGACAATTATCTCATTTCCTGAAACAGTATCATTTGCGTTATCACAAAGCCATTCAAGATGTACAAGCTAGACTACATCATAAAGGTCTAACAGCTTTTAATCGTAACCTAGCAGTGAAAGCATGTATTGAAGTGACCTTAGGGTTGCTATCAAAATCATTATCAAATAACATTAAAACATTAATTATGTGGACTGGAATTGGTACTTCATTGCAAATAGCATTATTAAGCAAATTGTGGAAACTTCCTGAATTTGATGCTCAAGACACTGTTGATACACTATGGGGTTATGGCCTAGTCCAATTTACTGATATTACAATATCCTTTAGCAATGTCAAGCAATGTAGTGTGGAAGTTCATGCAGTTATTAGTCAGTATATTATTGAATCTATAGACAGCAATGAAGTATGTATTCTATCAGCAGATGGTGAATTAGGTACTAGTTTATCAGTTCATGAAGGTTTAGATTTATTATATCACCAATCATGTGGAGTACAAGATCTATCATTACTAACACCTGTGGACTACTTGAAGTATAAACAAAGTCAAATAGAAGATTCTGCGTTACCATACTTCCTCAAATTGATCAACATGTACACAGTTACTGATCCTCATATTGTTATGCTACAATTACAGAAGATAAAAAGTGCTCTAACAACCTCAAATGAGGAAATTAATTCCCTAATAATCAATTGTAAAAAAATACTATATATTGCTCACAATTTGTGCAGGAAATTTAACCAAAGTGTACAAATAATTCTTTATGAGAAAAATTATAACAGATTAACTCAAACTGTAGAAGAATTTATCAAAAACTATCATCTATGTAATGTAGCACAGGAAGCTGTTACCGTGGCGAAGAAGATCATACCATACTGCAATGGTAACCTAGTATACTATATAAAGGAGAAGTGTGGGTTTTTGCAAATGAAGACAGCTAGTTATCTTACAATGACTACATTAACATTACCTCATATTAAATTGTTTATTGAACTACATGAAAAAATAACAAATTCATTACTGAATGGATCACCTGATATTGAACTGACTTATCACTACATCGTGTCTGGCAAATTTGATGAAGAGTTTGACTTGGTGGGTGACAATCGCCTCATCAAGCTACAAGAGATTGTTCCCGACTATGTATATAAACTATACAAACAAAATTACGATACATATAGCTAGACTATTTTATAATTATACTAATTAGTAAACACTACATTATTGTTTAATTTACTTTCTGTATTAATTAAAGATATCAACTGTAAACAGTTAATCTAAAGGTTATACCATATGGAGCATACCATATAGCTAGTCTCCATGTATGTAGTAGCTATAAATTGGTGGTTCATGTGTGGAAAAACAATAGCAAAATCTGGCCTGCCCCACACTACTGTAAGTTTTGTAGGGTGGTTCAAAAATACATGATAAATTACATATAAGTGCTTATGCTATATATTACCTCGAATACTGAACTCTCTATATATGGTTGGTAGGGTGGTTAATCCCATGAGTAATAAACGGCACAGTCCTTATATGGTTGGTAGAGTATTTCATGCTACAAAAAATAAATGCCACAAAAATATAAACGGAGTCTCCATTATTATGAACATGTGGCAGTTTCTGGGTTTCCTTGGGTTCAGGATACCCCCTTCAATTTTCAGTTACAATAACTCACAAGTTCCACCAGTGATATTACTAATGACAAACTTTTGAGACTCAATATACGTAGTCTTGGTAGTTATATATTATATGGTAACTTACTTGCTTTAAACCTTCTGTACTAAGAGGGAACATCGCCATTTATGGAGCGCATTATTTAGAATTAATGGGTGTATTGAATTGTAAAGTTCCAAATGTCATTAGGTGGGTTTAGTTTTGTGACAACTAAAAATAAATTCTATTGTGTTTATATGCACGTTATTCCATGGGATTGATTATTAATAACTTTGATTTGTTTATAACTCTGAGCTCAAGATAACTGAGCAATCCAGCCAGCTACAAAAGGATCCTTTTTACAGGCCACTTATGATTACTTTTTAGCTACTAGATACCATTATTTCTTGTGTATAATCAACATAATTAATATTATAGCTAGCTAGCTCAGTATTAAGCAAATGCAAAATTCCAGGATTAGAGACTGGCACTGAGTGTTTCTGATAGTCTGATGTGTCTATCATGTGAATTAGCTCATAGTTTCACTATACATTTGGAATTTCATTGTTATTAATGCAGAAGTGAGTGTGATCAGGTAGCCAGTATGCCAGTGAGTTAAATGAGAGTGATGTGCTGAGACCCAAGAGTGTAATAAGTATGACAATCCAGAAGGTTTCATGTGACAATCATGCATGCATCCAGATACACACAAACATCATTATTTTAAAACCAGTGATATTTGATTATTTATCAGAGAAGAGAGTTGTACCTGTGAAGAAGAAATAAAGAAACTATGGAACAAAGAGAATTGAGGCTAGCAAAACAAAGAGAACGTGAAAGGAGAAGACATGCTGTACAATTACACAAGTCTACCAACAATGTGGAACTATCTGCCATTGTTGCACATCACAAGCAACAACGTCCCCACAAAGTACACAACTTTTCTGACACTTTTTTCTTGGCTGTTGTTGACATTTGAAAGGTTATACTGCACCTTTGTACTGCATAGTAGCTTAAGTCATTGTACAGTTTCACAGAAATCAACAATGCAATCAGTACAAAATAATCTCGTTATAAAACTGCAGCTACAATAGATATTGCTATGCACTTCACAGCCATAGCCACCTACATAAGTACAGTTGTTGGGTCAATTCTAGGATAATACTGGTGAGCAGCTTAATTTCATTATTCGACCATTTTATTCAGACAACCCCACTCCTCTCACTAAATTCTCAATGCTAGACCAGCCTAGCTGGCAACTGAGTGGCATACCAGTGACCTTGAACTCAATTTTGTCATCCACATTATTTTGCTATTGCTATAATAATTGTAGCTAGCTACATGGCAAAATCACCACCTGGAGCAATCATGATAACACACCATTGATTTAATTAATATATTTACTTTTGTTGTCTCTAGCTTTGAGCAAGCAATTTTCTGGACATTGACCAGAAAGGACAACTTTTTTGCAACTAAGTTGACACCAACAGAAGTCTAATTCATGAAATTTTCTGCCTGTCAAAATGGCTTACGGCCTACACCATGTAGGTTCAACAAAATTCCCACTTGAGAGATATCCTGGATTCTCTGTTCCCTGGTCTTCCTTTGGTCTGTGTGAGTTTGATTGTGGGTTAATTCTACATGCATGAACTTACAAGATACCTGCTTGTATCAGGAATACGCATTAGACAAGAAGAGAGCTGAAACAAATACTCGGTTCATTCGGATATTCGCTCAGTTGCATAGGTATTCAAATACCAAGACAGTATTCAGATGTACAGTGAATAAATTTTCTGCATTAATTCCTGCATATTTTGTAATTTACTACAAATTTAAAGGTATTTCAGTAATTACATGAATTACATTTTATGCATTTCTAGAATAAATCATGTATTTTAATAAACTATTCGGATATTTGCTCACTTTGCCATTCAAACTATTCGAACCCTAAAGATCCTTGTAAGAACTAAGTGCAAGACCTCTGCAAGATACTACGTAGAAAGTACTTACAAGCAATTTTAATATGAATATCCTTCTACTATGCTATCACAATTTCATGTGTGTTGTGACCAATAGAGCGGTAAGAGCACAGTAAATTCGTAACTTAAACCCACAATCACTGTGCACACATTCTAGTTTCTTGATACTTGGATGTTCTTGTCTTATTTGTTTGACTATCTTGGAAGTTATCTATTAATTTAATGTTACTACTAAGGACTTACCTTATCATGTAAGATCTGATATGATTCTGGCAGGATATCATGAAAAAATCTTATGATCTTGTTTCACATCTGTAATACAAATGCAAGTTTCTTTTTAAGTTTTGGAGCTTTGGCTAACCTACCGGGACCAGTAGACATGCCTTACCGTTCTACCATTTCTATCCTACAGGGAAAATTTGACAATTGTGTGACCAACCAGGCGAATCACGAGGTAGCTATAGCTATGCTAACAAGTTATTTTTCATTAATTATCGAAGTATTGCCACGGCATTAGTGACACTGCATGATCCTTTTATGGGTAACTAACACAGAAATACTGCACATAACTAGCTATAGGACATACTAAGTTATAGCTTATATATTTTACATTACAACTATTGGTATGAATGTACATGTAGTAACATACATAGCTCAATACACATGGCGTAAATGCATTATTGTATACATATAACTGAATCCGTGTATATGTACATATAAAGAATATAATTATCAGGTTACAGGTGACATGAGTTTCGCTTTGGCTTTCCAGTGAGCCCTACTGGAAATGATACCACTGTAAGCAGGAGTCACATATTATTGATGGCTGCTAAGAGAGATCATGGTTACACGAATGACACAGCCAATTAGTATGTTGAACTTTCTGCTTTAATGCACTATGAACTATCATCCAAGCATCATCAATTGGATGTTGATATTCACATTTTCATCCAGCAATGCAGTTGGTATCTTTTCTGGAGGATACTCAGCCTCAACTTCTTCAATAAGTTGGCAGATTCAACAACACATTGTCATGTACATTTGTCCACAAACCAGCTCAACATAACTGTAAAGTTAACAAAAATGCTGATATGATTATAATGCATGTTCATGCATACAGTGTAGTGGAGTGTACCATAATTATAGTAAAAAACTTTGGCAAAATAATGCTTTTGAAACATTAGGCAAATCCAAGGCTTACCAGCATATTTTAGTGCACAACAGCTATGCACTCCATAAACTATTGAAATTCTTATCAAGCCCATAGAAAAATTATTAATTGGTGATCCAGTGCAATACCATGAAATGAAGTTACCCCAACTGGATTTCCCTAACCAAGTGCTACTATCATAATAAGTGACCTGGCATGCAAAAATCAACCATGTGAGTGCAAATTATGCCTAATTAGATATTCATAAATATCTTCCAGTATAGAGTATTTTCATTCTGTAAGTTTTACAAGAAACCCTCTATTAAATTCTGCGTTTGTGGTAAAAAAAATTAGTTTCTTAGTATAAATAGAGCACAAGTTATGATAGCATATATTTCAAAAACTAGATGATTCTTATACGACTAGATGGTTGATTTTTGCAGGCCCAGTCACATATACAAACAAGATGAACACCTACAATAAATGCCATACACAACCATGTAAAAGTATTGTTTCACGTGTGTGTTCACTTAGTGATTGTTTGATGGGATTCAACCACTCAGTGTTGCATTAATAATCGTATAAGTCATGATTCAAAAGTTGACGCTTTATTTCATAAAGTGCCTTGTAACTACATACGTAGTTATTTAACTGAGTATTTAACTTACACATATGTTCCGTGACACAAATTGTATAATCACATGCTTCATCATAGATTTTGGCAAAAATAACTTTGGCAAATTGGCTGCAATATGCCAAATTTGCCAAACCTTTTACCACCAAACTTTTTACTATACAGTACAAGCTACGTACTTATATAATCTTTATTACTGATCATAAGCTAATGAGGACACTTAGCTACATAATTATTATGGACCACCCAGGTTGAAATCCTCCCACAGAGAATGGCATATTACAAACAGCCGTATGCTTCAAAAATTACACAAAATCAGATCTATAACCTTCCTTTTGTCTGATACATGTAAATGACTTAAATGTCATTTGTTCTTACAATCCTTTTTGGTTTGCTTGCATGGTAAGGTGTGTGGTATTAATAGTACCATAGGACCTTATCAGTGGTAAAGTGGATAGCTGCAAATTGCCTGCAATGCACAAGCACCTACCACCTGAAAGTCAGTATTGATTGTGAGTGCTAGCTATACATTGCAATATTGTTTGTTATAACTGAAGGGTTAACCAAATGGACTGAGCTTTCATCAGGATACATCAATCCATATACACAAGTATGACGAATGTACCAGCTGTAGGAGCATTGAATCATTATTGTTCCACTCCTATAATGCTGAGACACTTGCAGTGGAGTACGATTGGAACACTCTAATGTATGGACACCGCCACACAGGTGCCAGCATTGACATGAAGCAGTGAAGGAAATCACTATGATCTTAATTTATGTGTGTGCTTTCTTTTATGAATTGATTACATGAATCAAAATGTACCGGTAACTATTGTCCAGTGGTTAATACATGGTGCATAGGGAGGGGGTTTCCAGGGGTTTCTGAACGTGAATGGTGCTCCTGGGGTCTCCTCAGGATCAGGCCTGTCTGAGCATCTGCCACTTTAAAGTGTCCGTGTATGAACATTTGCCAGTAACAAATTAAAGTAATAAATTTTGTCAAAGACACATGCAAGAGTATGGGACTGCAATGGTTGGAAATCACATGTACATGTTCTTTTATGTAGTGCACAGCAGTAATCTGTGAGCAGGGTAAATTAATGCCCTGCATACTTAGAGATCTCTTCGTTGCAGTCAAACACTCTATTAAAACATTCATTTTTTGACGATTCTGGGACACAGTTTTTAGACCCATTTTACTTTCACTTTACCCTCCAAAAATCCTGGTTATGCCCCTAGGCCTGATACAAAGATACAGTTTGGGCTCAAATAAATATTCGTGGCAAATATTCGACTCTGGAAAATATCCGTATTCAGGAATATGCGAATACAATTTTAGGTATTCGAATATTCGTTTCAAAGTACGTAAGTGTAATGACACTATTGTTCTCACCAGTTTGTACAACATGTAAGAAATGACTTCACAATACTTGATCATGCATAAATATATTCTATTGTAATGCATTAAAGATCATAAAATATATTCGAATATTCGAATACAAAAACTATTCGTTTGAGCCCTAGATACAGTGTATAAATAAATGGGCATACAGGGTAACCATAAATTTGTATGGAAACACAAGTCAACATAGCACTTATTGACCAGTGTCATTATGGTTATACCATGATTACATACATACGTACTCACTGAGCTCTCTGACTACCTGCTGGAGGAAATACGTACACATAATTATAAGTTTTTGTTTCCCATGCAATTATAAGAAATCCATATATTAGACAATACACTGAAAACCATATATTAGACAATTATAAGAAATCCATATATTAGACAATACACCGGCTGATCACTTAGCGATCAGCAAAAACAATAGTGTTTCCATCGCCTACAAATCATAGTTCTACAATCAAGTGTTTCAGAAAAATAAATGTATCTTATATAGGAGTGGAGCCATTAATTGGATGTTCCATTCTATGTTGTTCACCACTGCTGATAATATCCTCATGCTTGCAGCCTGGGTTGATGTACAGTGTCATGATGAAAAGCTCTTGGTTAATTATCCCTTTATAACAAACAAATAATATAATGTAGAACTCACAATCTACAAGTGCTTTTGTAATGCAGCTATCCGTAACCTATGCTACTATTAATATCACACATGATGAATGAATATATTAGAAACGATAATATGAAGTATACTTACAAGCATAATTATAATGACAAGTAGCTAGCTAGCCGTTATCCTTCTTGCAAATTACAAAGGTTGGAATGATATAAAGGTCCACCTTTGCACCAATTTAGAGTAAATAGATGAAGTTACGTGATGTCACGTGTTACAGGTCAAAGGTGATAGGATTTCTTCGCATAACAAGACTCAATGACTCTCTGCACCGACAATATTATAGTGATGTCAGTGGAAATATCTACAACCGGATTTCACATATGCGGAAATAAGCAAGTTTAAGATGGCGAGATTAAGTTTAGAGTCGAGGAAGAGGGTCATTGTGCTTCATTCCAGAGGCTATACTGGTTTTGATCAGTAATTGTAGCAACTGACGCTTCTAAATTTTTGAGTTGCTCTTTAAGCGAACCAAGGTTAGTGCTGTTGGCATTGACATTCTTTGCAATTTCGTCTACCTTAATGGTAAGATCAGAAATGGCAATCTGATTTTGATCAGCAATTGTGGTAACCTGGGATTCAATAGGTTTTGAGTGATCCATTTTTGGAAGCTCGGTGATTTCATCATTGAGGCTAGCAAGTTTATAATCCAGAATTGTCTCTATAGATTCAAACCTCTTCTTGATAAAACACAACTCTTGCACATTATCATGTGCTTTTATAGCGCTTGGCAATTTATGAAAACATGGCATACAGAAAAACACAATATTACTGGGAAGGTCAGATAATGCAGAATATTGATTATCACTTATCTTAATACAGCTTCTATGCTGGAGACACTCACACCACATACACTCGAGTGCGTCATCGGTTACTAGCTTGTTACAAGTTTGGCAGGTCTGAGATTCCGACTTGTTAGGCGATGTAGACTTATTGGGCGATGTAGATGCCCCTCTGGGTCATTTGGCCATGCTTCATTCTGAATAGTGAGTCTTCCAATTGACGGTCACCTGGTTCGATAAAAACACGAGGAAAACAGACAAAGCAGTGACAGAAGTCTTGCCTTTAGTAGTACCATTAACAAAGCGAGTAATGCCACGGTACAACAGCGTTTGCAGGATTGGTTAAGTTGTTGAAGAGAAGACTGATCTGCTGGCGCCCCCAATCTATGCGCACCGTTAGCCAATAGAGTAATTATGTAAGCACTTGTATCATGAGACATATGAGTGTTACGTGACCTCTACAGAAATATATTATGTAATGAAACCATAGTACTTGGAACAGTCATAACATTAGCAACAGCACAGACAGGAAAAGGCTAAGCATTACTGTACTTTTATTTGTATAGGCAAAACTTGTACTATCTTATAATTTCCCTTGTCTCACAGTATAATAATATATGTATCTCAGTATACCATGTGGTCATCTCATTCAATCTCTGTTGGGTTTAGTAGATTAATTTTATTGCTGAAATTAGAAAAAGATTGTGACAAGCATCTGTTGCTGCTGAGCACTGGTTTGAAGTGTTTGACCTCTTATTATGTATTAGATGTGTATCCATTCAGCAATCAAGTGCCATTGTCAAAAATACTTCAAAATGGTTAAAGCATTCCTATGCTTGTGCTAGCGCTTGGCAGGCAGCCTCAATGCTAGTAAAGCACATGGCTTTTCCTTGTGGTAAATTTATTAACCTCCTGGCCACCCTCTCCTAGTATTTCATGTATGCACTTGCGGCAATGCTTTAACATTTTTACTTATGTATATATATTATATACTCTTGGTTATATGTACAAAAAAGTATTATTGCTGTGAGCTTAACAAAAGAAAGAGGATGATTTGGTGTCAAGAACAGTTAAGAAGAGTTTCAAAATATATTTGCCGATGAGAGTACTGTTCAATTAGAGCAGCACAGTAGACTGTTTTTGCAAGCATCTGCAGCCCCGCCTGTTGAAGCAATGTGCTAAGCATTCCATTAAAATGCACATGAGGCAGAATTTCTGTAAAAGGGGCTACTAAGGTGGTCATGTTTACTGGAATTATGAATGCAGAGCTATTAGGCATTATCCTTGAAGCTGGGCTTCTACCATTTATTGCTGACAAATTTAGTAGTGGTCATTGACTCTATCACAATAGTGACCCCAAACATTCGTCCTACTACATTGAAGATATTTTCAAGGAACATAATGTAAAATGGTGGCCAAACCCCCCCCCCAGAATTGCCGGATCTAAACCCCATTGAGAATGTTTGGGGGTCAATGAAACAATACCTGAGAACCCATTACAAGCCAAGAAACCTACAGGAACTTAAGGATGGTATTGAGAGCTTCTGGGCCACACTTACACCAGAAGTGTGTCAACGTTACATTAACCATTTAAAGGTCATACCAAAAATAGTTGAAATAAATGAAGATCCGAGCGGGTATTTTTTATTTTGAATTGCGTATCATAATAAGATTGTAATGCCAAAAATCATTGAATGGAAATTACGACAGCAAGTATGTGTTTACAATAGTCTAACAGATGCATTATCACGACTGTGATTTCTTTGATATAGCACGGTTTTCCTGTTGATGGCTTGAATACACCGTTCCCATTCCTCTTTCTTGTTGGCTTCAGCGGTGGGATGGTACTGGAAGCATTTCGTCTTCACCCATCTAAAATACGAAGCATTTAATATATTAACAACACGTACAGCAGTTCTCATACTTGATTATTGTTGGGTCAAGCTTCTCTTTTCCCCTTCCGCGTACATTAGATCGCATCCTAGTCTCCTCGTCGAATAATTCTGTTACAAGGATTGCAGCAAAGTGATGTCAATTTTTTGCCTTGGTGAAATGATCCACCATATCAGAAGATGAAATAAGTTCATTGCTATTAACACTAACTTCAGCTCCCACCTGTAAAGTATCCTGAAGCATGTAGACTGTGTAATAATGGCTAATTTTAGTTCTTACCACACTTGGTCCAGCTATATCTCCTGGATCTACCAGTGTTGGTTCTACAGGTGTTGTCTTGTTAGCAGTACACGTGGCAACTACGTACGTAAGTACAAATGTACACTGACATCAAATAAGCCTTTTCGGCTAAAGCTTGTTGTAAGGTTGTTTTTAAAAGTGCGAAAATTCTGGAAGCCATAGCAATCCCTACTATTAAGTACTACTGTACTTAATAAAATACAAACCTGAAGTTGGTGTATTCGTACTTGATGATGTCACAGTAGTTGATACTGTTGCTACTGGTGGTGATGCTGTTGAAATTACAACTGGACAAGTTACTGGTCTTGATGTTGTAGTAGTGGTGGTTGTCACTGCTGTTGTCGAAATTACTGGAGTGGCTACGTGTGATAAAACTAAAACAGTGTTAGTAGCATAGACTGATTGATTACCATTAACGGTGACTGCTGATGGTAACAATGGGCTTAATGTTCTTGCAAGCCACCAGTTGAAGTTTCTCATTGATCTTGAATTGCCCCTCCAGCCAAAGCTTCTTTAAAGTCAAAAATATTACATTAGCCTATGATCTACTTATAATCTCACTGTACCTGCTTCTTCATTATTTTCTTAATCTCAGTTTTAATCTCTTCCATCCTAGCAACCATCCACACAAAATTTAAATTGTACACAATAAAGTGTCCAATACAGATCTGCTTTATACCTCCTGTCGAACATTGCGGAAGTAATGCGTGGGCTTAGCATTTCGATTAGATGGGCTATCAGTCACCCTCACTCTACATACTTTGTTAGGTGAAGCCTACAAGCAATGCAGAACAAGTAAATAAATGATTGTCACAAGCAAAGATAGTATGTCTTATTTGCTTATGTCATCCTCCAATGCTTCATTATCTTCCACTGAGTCCTTATCATTCTCTGAGTCATGCAAATATTCCTGTAAGATTCAAAAATGATTCTACATAGTATCACGCACAACTTGCAATACTTACATCATCAAAGCCGTTAGTGCTACCTGTTCCATTTGCATTACCCGAACGAAGCATCAGTAGGAGTAACTGATGATTCACCCTACTAAAGCCAGTTATTGAACAATTCAATAGCGCCTACAGCACATAAATGTGAGCACACACCTGTGTAGCTTCCTGCTGCAACACTGATGGCAATGACGATGATGGTGGTGATCAGCCAATGTGTATAATAAAGTCACTCTGTGCAAACAAAAGATTGTATATTTATTTTCTACATCGAAACATGTAAATTTCTATACATTTAAAAACACTTTAAGGTGTGTATTAAATAGAGATACCCTCATTAAGCATGACTTGTATATTTATTTTCTACATTGAAACATGTAAATTACCATAAATAAATGATAAGGTGTGTATTAAATAGAGATACCCTCATAAAGTACCATATAGCACAAAACTTTGACGAATTTGGCAGTTCATGACCAATCTGCCAACAATTTTTATCCTAGCTGATTTGCTGTGCAAAGCAGCCGATCTGCCAATGGTTTTCTGCCAAAACGTTGGGCAGCAATCCGCCAAAGTTTTGTGCTATACAGTATGACTTGTATATTTACTTTCTACATTGAAACATTACAAACTTAACAAGTTGATATTCTAATATCTAAAAACCAGGCACTGTTAATATTATACCATGCGTAATCACTATTTGTGACCGGGCCTGCGAAAATCAACCATGTGAGCGCAAATTACACCTAGTTAGATATTCATGAATATCTTCAGTTCTATGAGGAGTATTTTTATTCTGTAAGCTTTAAAAGATCCCCCATTAAATTCTGTATTTGTGGTAAAACATTTAGCTTGTTAGTATAAATAGAACATAAGTTATGGTAAGATATATTTGAAAAAACTAGGCGATTTTTGTGCGACTAGATGGTTGATTTTCGCAGACCCGGTCACATTTATAGTGTAATGATACACAACGACGGAGAAAAGAATAAATCTAAGAATCTTGCTTGGAATAATTAGAATCCCACAATTATATATTACATTACTAAGGACCACATAGCAACCCATACAATATTGTTTTAAACTTGAAATGGCTTTATTCTTTAGTTCCTTAATGGTATAACTGCTTAAAATAACATTATACTACTAACCCAAAGCCGTTTATCTGCAGCCCAAGCCAGCTTTTGTTTTAAACGTCTTGATACGCGTACGCCCACGTACGTCATACCCACCTTTATAACTGAAACGCTCTGTCTTGTTACTTATGTACAACTGTTTTAAACGACTGTTAAAGTGAAAGTAACAGCTTAGATAGCACTAGCTTATTCTTATTAGGTTGGTTTGTACAACGCGCATCAATGCTAAGGCCATGCCTATTAACGATACCGATTACAGCTGCAATATAAAACCTATAGAACTTGTTTAACCAATCATATGGGGTCAGTATCACGCCACTAGTTATTAATAGCCTAGGGGGCGGACACACACAAACACACACCGACTTTCTGGACAAAAGCAATTTTAAGAAATCAGGTGCACACCTGTTTTAAAATAAACTTTAAGGTGCAGATACCCTCATTACGTATGAACTATGTATGGGAGTCTATCATTTACAAGATTATGTACGTACATAGAATAGACAAGTCAATAAAACCATTCCAAAGGAAACTAAGCATGTATGTGAATAGCTAATACACAACTTCTTAAGCATATGTACCTGTTTGCCTTTACTTTTACTTCCATCTTTGTTTGGTTTATTCTTTGCTTTCTCTGCCTAAATCATATTACAAAATATACAACTGCATAATTAGTAACATGCAAGGATTTTTCTAGGGGGGCAAAGGGGGCACTTTGCCCCCTAGATCTAGGCCTTAATGATGAACCTGTACTTAGTCAGCAGCTGCACTCAATAGTCTGTTGAAGTACTGCCCCCTCTATATTTTTGAAAATCAAAAACCGCCTGGCAGCCAACATTCAAAGCAAAACATCATGCAGCCAAAGTAGGGATTAAATCTTGTAGAAGTGCTAGAGAATGTGTTTCATTTGTGCATGTATGAATGCCTACGCAATATGCTGGGTGATGGGTGATTAACTACGTACTTGTTTCCTTACTTTTTATTGTGATCCCTACCCCCTTTTTAATTCAATTTTTTTATAAAATCTAGTATATGAGAAACATCACTGTATTCAGTAACAGCTATAGTTCTGATTGCAGCTCCACTACAAAACATGCACTATGAGTAGAGAAAGCAACAGTAACATGGAACAGTTGGATATCTGACATTTTCAAAATAGCCACATGTAGCTACTTCTATGCATACCTTCTTATTTTGGCCACTTCTTCTTTTTACTCTTAGTCGTTTCACTTACATCCTAGTTAAAGAGTAGTACATAAAAAGACAAACATGTGCTTTCATTTCATGCATGTGCACATGGTGTGTGTGTGTGTGTGTGTGTGTGTGTGTGTGTGTGTGTGTGTGTGTGTGTGTGTGTGTGTGTGTGTGTGTGTGTGTGCATGTGATCACTACACTACTTGCTTTTCTTGCTTTCTTTGGCGGTGGTAATACACTTTCTTCTCCACCACTATCTTCTGATTCTGAACCATCAATTTTGTCTTGTTTGATGGCACACTCTTCATTTGTACCTGTTCATAGGATATCATATTCATGTGCTTATATAAAGAGAGGTATTTTCACCTAGTTCATCAAAGGAATTAGGGAATTTGTGGAATCTCCTAACGAGATATGCGCACTGGTATCGGTGCGCTTAGGTTAACGAGATATGCGCACCGATAACAATGCGCCTATCTCGTTAACATTTCACAGCCAGTGCAATATCAGATATATACACTGGAATTTCCCTTTGATCTGAGGTATGAAAGTGTTACATATATATTATGTACTCTTGATAACACAATTTTGTACATTAGTATTTTAATGATAACATGTAATTTGCGTAGTCGCAAATTTTCTTATTGTACAAAATAGGGTGCATATGGCATTGTAAAAGTCATCTATTTTGAACCAGTAATTTTGAACCAGCACAACTTTTACTTAAACAACATTGAAAATTTATAATTTTATTAGCATTACATTACATCATTATATAGCAGTGCTAAATAATGCCATTAGAAATACAGCTGGCTAAAGGAAATAAAGTCATGGCTTAGTATGATGCATTTGTTAATCAGAGTATTTGTTCAAAGTGGTTATAAAATACCATAAATGATAAAAGTTTGACAAGACTTGTGTTTGATGAATCAATGGTAGCATAAACTACAAATTATCGGCCAGTATCTATTATCGCCAATTTTCATAAAGTATTAAAGCTTGCGCAAGGTACTCAAAGGATTACTAGAATAATAGTATACTGATTTAATTAACAACAGATATAACAAGAAACCACTTCAATAACAACATTAAAACAGTCCCACAGTATTCATTAGTACCAAGAAGCCATGGTAAAGTATAGGGGCTTCTTACAATAAAAATATCTGAATTGTTTTAAATGTGACAATGCAAACACATGGTAATGACATAACCACATGACTCACTTGTTATGAGGCATTGGGAATGGATGTGTATTCTAATGCAAGGTTAACTGAGTTTATATTGGTATTCTTCTCTCCAGTAAGAGACGGAAGTTTAGCTCTAACTAAGGAGGAGTTGATGTTTTTGTTGGTTTTATAAACTAACATAGGAGGAGGTAGTGACTTGCTCTGGAAATATTTTAATTTTTTGAGTGAAGGCCAATATTTTTAAATAATTTTTAATGCTATGGATGCTGAGGGAGAATATCTATGTATCAGAAAAAGCCTATATATTCATGTTATTTTTTGATTTTGGTCTTAATTCAAAAGACCTATTGAGAAAATTAACTCTATTGATGTGATCGAGAGCTCTATTAATTTAACTCTATTCATACAGCTCTTTGTTTCACAACCACATTTATTTACTATCCTTCTCAGCCTAATATATAAGTATTTCTGCTTTCATCCACCTACACACAACAACAAAAGAATAGTGACTTTAATTTTAATTAGCATTAAAACAAATTAAATATAACTGTATACACTACACATACACATACAACACACCACATCCTCTCATTGCATACATCTCTCTGTTTCTTCTCCAAAACTGAAAATAGTGTAACCTGATGAATCCTTCAGGAAGAAATTCATTGTGGCTGTCAAAAAATTTTCAGATAATGAGACTAGTTACATACTATGTAACAGTCTGACTCACCTCTGACTACTTTGCAGAGTGTCTTCCTCCCACACACCATCTCCTCTGTTCTACTAATTATTGTCACATAAACACACGATTTGTCACACCCACTATCTATACATGTTTTTATACGTATATCCAAAGACATACACACACACACACACACACACACACAGTATGGAAGATGACAGACTCCTTGACGCCAGTGAGGATGACATTCTGGTCTCAGAAACACAGGATTCACCGGCCACATTTAGCCAAAATCTGATAAAGCGTTTCGATATCTGCCGAAACAGCATGGGTACTGATGTAATCCACAATACTAATTCTTAAATGTGTGGAAATTTACTCAATAGTATTTTATATGGAGTCCAAGCAGACATTTTGCTAGATGCTTTTGCTCCCCTTGATTATTAATTGATCTGCAACGTACAGTACTGTTCAATTTAAACTTGACCGATGCTCACAAGCACCACTATCTTTACTCTAGAGATTTATTGTACTTTCGTGATAACTTTAGAGCACTTCGGTAACTGATTACTTGTGAAGAGCATGAATGTAGGTACATTAGGTGCACTCACATCGCTATGCAAACGCACAGGAGGGTCATCACAAGTACTCAAACATGCACTCTTTTTCTACTCGCAATTATTACTCACCAGCCTAGTGCTAGGCTTATAGTACGCATACAAGCCAACTACTTAGTGCATACATAAATATAATCACTGGTTAAAGCTTAAGAGCCACTTAAGTGGCTCAAAATACACGATAATAACAAACTGTTGTAAGGCAAACTCCATAAGCGCAACTAGGCTGATTCTACCACCATTTGATTCCTGACTTGTCTGAAACACCTTTATTATGCAAGGTAAAAATACATGCCAGTAGAAAAACTGCCACACCTCCTTTATCTTTTGTCCTAAGGAGCTGTAATAGACTCCTCACGCACAGGTGATTCGAATGAACTATAGGATTACGTGACAGATAATGCAACAAAATTGTGAAGCTTGTTATTGTTCTATTTATTTTACAGGAAAGGAGCATGCATACCTTCATAGCTTTATAAATGGTGAATTCACGATTTTTGTTGTATAGTGAAAAGATTTTTCTAGGCGAATAGAGAATAACAAAAGGTTAATTTTGATGTATAGTTGGGCAATTTTCTTAAACCAGAGGTATCAAAATGCCGTGAATATTCTTTATTGGTAAGTTTTACAGTTGCTTATCAAGACACACGTAATGTCAGCAGCCAAGAAACCAAAAATATGCGAAACCAAGAAAAAATACGTGCGAGCATACCAGTGTTATTTACACAACTGGTCAAGTACCCGATTTCAGCCTATCATAACTCAAAAACTATGGCACCTATTTCTACCAAATCTACATATTTTAGTGTCTTCATATACAGTACCTTACATACCAAATTTGAAAGAAATATCCCCAGCAGTTACTGAGATACGGGTCACTGAAATTTGTTGGATTTTCTTCATATTTTTCTTCTTTTTCTTCTTCTTTGCACCAAACAATAAAAGCGTACGGAAACTATGTTCTTGTGCACTAATTTCAACGAAATTTGGTGCACAAGTAGCGCTACCTAAACCCTACATCTCCACAAAATTTGGTACAATTTGCAGTAAAATTGAGGAAAATATGAGGGATAGTCGATAGTAATTTTAACCAATTTGTTGACATGCCTACTGGAAAAACAGTTGGTGCTATCGTTCTGAAATTTTTATCAGGCTCTAATCTAACATTAAAAGTGGGTTTTGATGGATTTGTAAATCGAAGCAGCATAGCCGATTTTATGATCACAAAAATAAGTAGGTGTAAATTTTGACGAAATTTTTAAAGAGATGCTTATATCAACATAGTTGAAATAAGCCGTCTTTATAAGTATATATGGTGGGATGATACGCTGAGCCTTGGTTTAGACCTGGTGACAAAGCGTGATTGTAGCAATAATAGATCTATACTCTCTAATAGAACAGTCACTAACGTTCTGCATATACGTAACTAATAAATGACCTGTTATTTCTAAAAAAGAAGTGAAATCTCAACCCAAAACACCCTGGCTGTAAAAAGGAGCATCCAAGAACTAAAAAAGGCCTGGATAAAAAGATGTGAAATCAAAATGAGCAGCCAAGGCCTGTGTAGTGTTACTGCTGATGGAAATAAAATTTTAATAATCCCAAGTCAGGCCACAAAACATTAACAAATTGATAACTTAATGTTTTGCGACCTGACTTGTGATTATTAAAATTTTATTTCCATCTGCAGTAATACTACACAGGCCTTGGCCGCCCATTTTGATTTCACATCTTTTTTATCCAGGCCTTTTTTAGTTCTTGGCCACTCCTTTTTTACAGCCAGGGTGTTTTTGGTTGAGATACATAGCTACTGCAAAGGATAAACACCCCCGCATCTGGTTAGGTAAGTGGGTACAATACTGTGTGTATTACGTATTCCCTTTCAGCTTGTGGTCGAGCTTGCGAAATACTCCTATTGAGTACTTGTAAAAAACTCATGAGCAGACTCACGATACTTACTGACACAAGCAAATCAGCCTAAAATGCAGTTTTATGGCCACAAACTCATGAGAAATGTGTTATTACTCGCAAAATAGTGCTAGCAAGTAATAAAGTTTAACTTGAGCTGTACCGTAGATCCCTTATAAACTCGGGCAGAATAGTTTAGAATATACAAGTATTCACATTCACTGAATATCACAAGTTTGATCCCAAATACAATAGCCATGAAAAGGAAACACATCTAGATGTCAAGATGCCACTCCCATTAACCTGATTGTTAGCTTTTTACACTAACAGGCACCACAAATCAAATGTTGTGATGGCAACAAATTCACTCATACAACATTGATATGAAAAGCAACACTAAAATGTGAAACATTATTGTAAATATCTTTACCTCTTAATTGTTGGCGACAACACATCAGGTAAGTCTGTAAATTGGTCACGCAAATGAGCCTTCAATTTTCTAGCAGTCAATTCATCGTCATTATGCAAACTCTTGTACATAGTTGATAACATTTGAGGAGTTAGCAATCGACGTTTAGGTACTCTGGGGAGATCCTGAATGGTGCACATTTTTTCAAATTTTGTACAGAGTTGCTGAAGGCTTCTCATAGAAACTACAGTACCTTCCTCTTCTAGTCTCCGCTTAATATTCTTAAGGACATATTCATATCTTCTGAGAATAATTACTCTTTTCCTGATTAATACTAGCAAACACGGCTTAGCACATTAAATATTATGCGCACATCCTAAAAATGTGAACTTGTCATGCGTGTTATCATATAACACCTTATACAACACGAGACCAAGATTGTAGAGTACACAGGTGATGTCAACATTCAGTCATGACCTTAGCTTGACTTGAGTTTACTGCACTGAAAGACAATAAATGAGGTACTCTAGTATGGATCCATCGAGGTATTCTAGGCTCTACCTTGATGGATCCATACTTTTCATGAGTATATGAAGTTTAAGTAGTTAAGCTAAGTTAATGCTGAAACTGAGGCGCTTTAGCAAGGTAGGTATCATTAGGAGTAACAAGAGCATGCACACTGGTTTTAGCTGGAAGCACCAGTAGTGACAGCACACACTTACGTCATTGAATTCATCCAAATAATCCTTTCAGTCGCTTAAGAATTTAACAACTGTAATGAATTGAGGGAAGAAGACGACTGCCTCTGGTTGTGGCGTATTGAACTTGGTTGTGGTTTCATAAGAAACAAAGAAGGAAACTACCATGACCACGCCATTCGAGCAGATGAACTGTATGTAGCACAGAACAAAGGCGAATGGCACCAACTTCGCTTCAGTACAACTGACCGCTTCCACAAGGGCAAGAGAGGCCACTGGAAGCAAACGCGCCTGTTATACCCAGGAACACCACTACAATCACGATACAAGGCTGGCTGAAAGTAGATCTGAAGGAATGATGCCAAGCAGCTCCAAAATTCTTACCAAAAAAAGATAGCGGGTAATAGACCCCCTCTCACATGGAGACGAGCGCCAGGAAGGCAGATCTACTGACCCAATTACCAACGCAGGCAGCATGGCGCTTCGTCAAAGGAATATGTCATCACCTGTTCAGATAGCAAGCAAGAGTAGAAGGTGGGGAATTTGTGGACATGGCCAAATTACTTCTGGACAGATGGGGAATTAACAAAAGTATAACTGGCGATTAACCGTCAAGAGCACCCAAATCTAGACGACGTACAATTACCACTACTTTAGAATGGGTGCAGTTCTTCAGTATTTATCTTGCAGTCAACGCTAAGAAGTAGCCTCAGCGAATATATCAGACTTATTGGCTTACCAGACACTCATTATAGACTCACAGTTGGAATACCAAGGGGAAGCATGGATTGGATATGACTGTCAATTTCGCCAGAGCTACAGCTAACCCACACATCCAATGGTCTACAATTGACACTACTCTATATGGAACCGGGCCTTTGCAGGGAAGGCAACGGCGGCACTATGCACCCATTTAACTTGTCTTATGCATCCAATAAGTATGAATGGGCTCCAGACCCAGTACCATCTACCAGTTACTGTCATGCATCAGGTGTCAAATATCAGCCAATTTTTAAGGCGTGGAATATGAATACTCAGCCAATTGTGCGTGCTGGTAAGGCAGTGTTGATCACCAAGTAATAGGTAAGATGCACAAGGGTATTTCTGTCCTAATCACTTATGCTCAGCATGAAGGAGGACTCAGCCGTTAATACCATAGGGGACCATACTCTCATAAATCCTAATAATCAATGTGTTTACACTTTTAGGGCTGTATGATTGTGTTAGTCAATCATGAATTGTAATCTTATGATGCATGGTTTAAAATACCACCCACTTTCCACTGGCAGCCTGCACAGTTACAACACCACCAAGCCTGATGCCTGGCTTCACATGCTAACCACTCATCCTGAGCAAAACCTTGTCAATTTTTTTAGAGAAGGGATCCCAGGAGGCTTTCGAATTGGCTTTAACTATCAGTCTACCTCACTAAAACAGGCATGAAGGAATATGGAGAGTGCTGACTCACATCCAGATATAGTGTCTGAATACCTTGAAACAGAGACAGAGTTGCTGGGCCTTTTAACACAGCGACTTTGACCAGGGGCCATACCAGAAGATTTGGGGTCATACCAAAAAACCACCAAGCTGACAAGTGGCAATTGATAGTAGACCTATCCTATCCAAACAGTTAGTGTCAACAATGGTATTCCACCATCCCTTTGTTTGAAGCATATTACAATATATGATGCTATTAAACGCATGTTGCTGCTAGTCCCAGGTATACTAATGGCAAAAATTGATGTGAAAGATGTCTTCTGCCTTTTACCTGTGCACGTCGCAGACCTTCATCTCTTGCAAATGGAAATGGGATAATCTCATATTCATTGATGCTTTTCTACCTTCTGGTCTGCGCTCTGCTCCTAAATTATTTAACATCTTAGCAGATCTACTGCAGTGGATCGCTCAACCACAAGGTGCTTCTCACATTATGCACTACTTAGACGATTTCCTGTTATTGGGGGCCCCATGGTTTTAATGAAATCTCAACACTGTAATCCAGTGTTGTGAAAACTTAGGTGTTCCTCTAGCGCTAGAAAAGGGAGAAGACCACTTCACCTTATTATCCTTACTAGGCATAACCATCGACACTCAGCACATGCAACTGCGTCTACCCCATGGAAGATATGAAGAAACTAGAACAATAGTTAGACGCCCAGGTTCAGGCAGGCCTACAGTGATAACACCAGAAATGAAGACCTTTGTGAAGGAGAACATGCGCTAAGATGATGAAACCACAGCCGAACAACTCCACAGCTTGATGATAACACATAGATTTAGAATTTCAAAGAAGTCAGTCTTCCTTTGTCATGCAGATCTAGGCTGGACATTCTAGGCAGCACGTAATGTCAACTTTTACGTGAGTCCAAAAAACTTAAATGATTACAATGGGCACGAGATCACCTGCAAGACAGTTTTTAAAATGTGATTTGGACTGATGAATGTTCAGAGTCCAACTTGAAACACACAAAAGATTCGGTTGTAGAAAGCAAGGAGAAGCAACCAGACCAAAGCCTAAGACCAATAATTTACTTGTATGTGTTTTGTTTATATAAAATACAGCACAATTAATTTATTATCTAGAGCCAAACATCCAGTTAAAGTACACGTCTGAGCAGGCATCAACAAAAAGGTGCCACTGGAATTTGTATTTTTGAAGGCATCATGGATACTCCACTGTACATTGAAGTGCAGCGGAAGACATTGTTGCTCTTTGTCAATGACCAGTCATAGATTCATGGCTGACAATGATCCCAAGCATACATCCAATAAAGCTAAAGATTTCCTCACAGAAAATCATGTGAACTGGTGGAGAACTGCTGCGGAATCTCCTGATAGCAAGCCAATTGAAATCTTGTGGAATGAATTGAAGGAATACAGTCGATGCATCATCAAACCAAAAAGTACAGAATTGAAGGCATCAAAAAGTTTTGGGAAACAGTAACAGCAGCTAAATGTGCTAAATATATTAATCATTTAAAGAAAGTTCTTCGTAAAGTCGAATTGAATGGTGCTGCAACTGCCTACTAAACATACACATATACCCAGTGGATAAACAATTTTCTTTTACGTAGTTATATATTTGTACAAACTGTATTGACAGTTACTCATGAAAAGTGTTAACGTAAGTATTAAGGGAAATGTACCCATATATCGCATAAGCAATTCGTATGCACAATCATTAAGTACAGTAATACTTAATAGTTGGGATCGACACAAAAAACATGGTGTCCAACTTTCACATGCCTCCATAACACGTCTCACAATACACTTATCAAGAAAAAACTGACTAAGATCTGTTTGTAACATTATAACAAAATTGTAGCTTCGTTAAGGGTGGTCACGGGTTTCTGAAGCCACGCAAGCGCCTCCTTACTAACCGCATGCGGCTGACACAGTAATTGTTTGCATACATGGGTATCCGTAACAGGTGCATAATCCTATTGTTTATGCGGTGAAGAAATATGCTGCAAAGGAAGAAGTTTATTGTCACGTTGGGAGGTATTTTGAAGAAAAACAGACTGTCAACAAAGTCTCTACTGCTGTGCGAGTGTTTTTGTAACCCCACAATGATATGCATGCATGGGTAAACATGCTGTCGCTCTTCCTTCAGTTGAGAAATAGTTTGTTAGTTGTTTAAATGTCGTCATGAGCTGTTTGTAATGTTTGTCTTTACATTAATAGCTACAGGGGAGAGCGGTTTAGCTGATATCGGCAATGCCAGAGTAAGAACAACTCTCCCTGGGCGTCAAATTTCATCGCAGCCGGTCGATCAGCCAACAGTAGAGTTGTAGGTATTTGTGAAGATGTGACAGAGGCATTGGCAAGAGTTGCAGCTGTGAAATAGACACTGTTTTGTGTGTTTGTGGTTTTAAAAATGTGTATGGTTTATTATAATAATGTTGCGGCGTGCGCATATACTACACACTGTGTTTAAAAATCTATCTAGTTTTTGTACGATTATCATGGAGCTCTCAATTTTTGATACGATACTGACAACTCAATTTTGCAGATCCTCTCGGACGATTTTGTAAAAATAAGGTTGGAGGCGTAAGTTATGCTGCCATGAAGTTTGAGTTTCTTTGTGTGTGCTACCCTTTTGTCTTGTTTCTCTTGAATGATAAGGTTTTCTCTAAAAATCGTCCAAGAGGATTTTAATATTCTATCAAGGATGTTTCAGCAGGATTCTCAAGGAGTTTCAAGGTAAACTCGGAGACTAGATACAAAAAAACCATCTTTGAACTTAGCGCGCTGTAACTTAGCCATTTATAGACGCTCGGAGTTCCAGTTTGGTTTGTCAAATAGTGTAAAGACTGGCCATTCATCCAATCACTGCTGCAAGGTCCAGGTATGCTTTACAGACATGAGGTAAGGTTATAAAGTCGGTCATTTGTGCGGCTTCAGAAACCCGCTACCACCCTTAAACTCTGTGAAAAACCTAACAATATGATCTGTAGAGAGATTTGAAAATTTCTAAATCTACAAGAATTTCGTCTCATGCTTGCCTGCCTGCTGCCTTAAGACCCACTAGCACTAGGAGTATGGCTCCAGATTTTTCACACAACAAAGGAAATTTACAAAACTGCTATTCTGCTGAAGATCCATCCACTGCGCCTTAGTGTTTCTTTTCATCCCCCACTATCTTCCTTTTTCTTCATTTAATTTGTAGAAAGGCGAGAAAATTATAAAAGGTATCGATAAAATTGCACCTTCTGCTTTTACATCACCAAAACAGCTACTTACTCACGTCACATACGTAATTAGTAATGTGCCCGCCGTTAAATATTATAAACAGACGCAATGGTTTAGGTGTACTTTATTACATTGTGAACTATAGAGTACGTACTGATGTATAACTTAGACAAACATATTTTCAATATTTTTCGAATGTATTTCACAATGCAGCTGCTTTGCCAGCGTTGTTAACATGCGCCTGTAAAAACAATTCAGTAATGTTTTGGCACCTGGAAGGCGATTACTTTTGCAAGTATGCTATAAAAAGGAAACAAACTAGAGTATTTAAAAAATAAAATATATAAAAGTGAGTAGGGATTGCTCTTGCTAGCTAAAAAAGTATTATGATATCGATATATCAGATTATTGGTAGAAGCCAAAATTTGTGTATAGGTATACCTCTAGTTGATAATTCCCTGACTGATTGTTTGTGTGGTGTTATTTCCACACACTTGATGTTTGGTGGCATTACTGGTGCTGCTTGATGTTGGCTGTTAGCTGGATGGTTATTGACTGATGGACCCTCACCAACTTGCAGAGGCTGGCTGACTAGAACCAGGTCAACTGGTAGACTGATTGATTTTGGGCAACCAATGGATTCTGGCCAACCGGTAGAGATTGGATGACAAAGTCTGATTTGCTGGTAGAGGTTGGGCTACATGTATTTTCTGCCGGTTGAACACAGTAAATTGGTAACCTCCGTCCGTAAATGACGTCCCAAATTCCTACACGTGAGGTGGTAAGTATACAAGTCCGTAGTGTGAGTGAATACTAACTTCTATGCTGCATGTTCATATGTTTGTGTAGGCTACCTTTACTAGTATCACAATAGCCAGGCATTTCATGAATACCGACCAAAAGTTGGACAAACTGATTAAATCAGTCTCCGAGCTGAAAAAGTCGCACGATTCTAGCCACAAAGACCTGGAAGGCAAACTACAGAAGTTGGAAGCAGACATGGCAGTTTCACAAGAGTTGCAGGAGGATGCAACAGAAATTCAGTTTAAGCCATTAGACAGAGTTAATACTGGTGCGAAACCATGCCGCGAACTGTATAATGGTTCGATCACAAGACACCACAATGGGGGGCATCAATTGGAAGAATGCATGCTCAGTACCACGTGAGGCAAGGTATGAACACACTACCAGTCTACCACTGAAGCAACCCACCCCTCAACCCCCTCCCACTCATGATACCTAAAACTATCCCCTAGCCTTGCTACTCATAGCTCATCCACTCCTTCATCCTACTCCACCCTTATAACCACATGCTGGGCATACGCATGAACACAGATTTGCCTCGCGCACATCAGCATTATGTATCGATAACGCCCACGTTAAACAAGGCACATTACACCCCTTGGGTATAAACAACCAAGGAGTAAAGCACCATGATAAAAGTGATTTGTAAATGGTTGGCTTTGTGATACAATGCCACTGAAGTCTAATACTTTGGCACTCTTGTTATTTCAGAAGTTGCGTGTGGTGAGGGAACCGGTGCTGCCTGAAGGACTTGCTAGGTTAGAATCTATATTAGATTGTGAAGAGCCTATCGCTACTAAGACCTTTATCGTGCAGCAGGGCTTTTTAGTAGTGGAGCTCCACCGGCCCTTCAGTATTGTTATCCTTCGGCTTTCCTTGCACCATTGCGTGCCTCAATAACTCACCGGCTATTTGAGGTATAAGAAACTCTCCTGTGAATGTTAGAGGCAATGTTTATAACGCAGCACAAGCAACATACTTATGAGTGTAAACTCACAATCGACAATTCAAGAATTGACAATTCAAGAATTTTTGTGGACATATATATAATACATACATACAAACAGGATCTAAGAATAGCGGCGCACCTGCTGCACATTTATTCGAAGATCGTTAATGAGCTTGGCAATAACTAATGTATGCATATGTTTAGTCACTACTGTGGCTACATTTCTACACAACAAGTAAATCATCCATTCACCAAGACGACTGCAGGACTGCAGGACTTCAGGACTTCAGAACCAACAGATACCAACAGCTGAGCAACTGCACCATAGCCTCCAACCCACAAAGGACAACAAGGACTACCAACCACCAAGGAAACCAGATATTATTGCTTACGTACTATCCATCATAACAACAATGCCACTGTCTATAGGGGCCGTTACAACACTACTGCTTCTAGCACCTTAACAACAGCAATGCTACTGCTTGCAGCAACAACATTGTGCTTCCAACACCTCAACCTCATCATCAACGATGCCGCTTGCAGCAACAAGCTTTCAACACCTCAACAGCAACAATGCTGCTGCTTACAGCAATAACGCCACTGATAGCAACAACGCTGCCGCCTGCAGCAACAACGCTGCCGCCTGCAGCAACAACGCTGCCGCCTGCAGCAACAACGCTGCCGCCTGCAGCAACAACGCTGCCGCCTGCAGCAACAACGCTGCCGCCTGCAGCAACAACGCTGCCGCCTGCAGCAACAACGCTGCCGCCTGCAGCAACAACGCTGCCGCCTGCAGCAACAACGCTGCCGCCTGCAGCAACAACGCTGCCGCCTGCAGCAACAACGCTGCCGCCTGCAGCAACAACGCTGCCGCCTGCAGCAACAACGCTGCCGCCTGCAGCAACAACGCTGCCGCCTGCAGCAACAACGCTGCCGCCTGCAGCAACAACGCTGCCGCCTGCAGCAACAACGCTGCCGCCTGCAGCAACAACGCTGCCGCCTGCAGCAACAACGCTGCCGCCTGCAGCAACAACGCTGCCGCCTGCAGCAACAACGCTGCCGCCTGCAGCAACAACGCTGCCGCCTGCAGCAACAACGCTGCCGCCTGCAGCAACAACGCTGCCGCCTGCAGCAACAACGCTGCCGCCTGCAGCAACAACGCTGCCGCCTGCAGCAACAACGCTGCCGCCTGCAGCAACAACGCTGCCGCCTGCAGCAACAACGCTGCCGCCTGCAGCAACAACGCTGCCGCCTGCAGCAACAACGCTGCCGCCTGCAGCAACAACGCTGCCGCCTGCAGCACCTCCACGATTTTTAGAAAGGAGTGTAACAGTACAGAGTGTCAGTCAGAATAACCGCTATCTCTTGTAGGCCTCTCTGGAAAAGAATTTTACAGACTAGAACTGCCGTTTTTGGGCCAAAAGAAAATGAAAAATTCTTTCCTTCACCCAAGCATTGGACTGACAAAAAATGCCACATAAAAATATTAGCTTACTACCTATTCAAACAGCGGTTTATGCCCTGTACACCTACCAACCCCTAATTCAATCACAAGATTGTTTGGGGAACACATGCAACAAGCATCAGCAGTAATGAGTGTTCAAACGAATGAAGAGAGATAAGCCCTTCGAGTTTTGTCATAACACAAACAATATCATTTAAACTCGGAAGTGTCTGACCACTTGGCAATGGCTGCTACCCAGTTAAACAAAATTAAACCTTCATCAGACAAGGACAAGGTTGCTCTAGAGAAAGCTAAAAGGAGCTGGAGAAAGGTGCGTCTACCCTGGTGGAGCATCAGAAGCATATTCGCATAGCTGACCAATTTGGAGCACAGCTGGGAGACTGTGGCGGTGTATATAGGCAATGACATTGCTACTAACGAGGAAGATGCCAGACCAATTGAAAAGGCTGAGAAGACAGTGAAGCAATGGGTATTTAAGTAAAAGCTGCTGCTGCCGCTATCGGAGCCTCCCATCGTTCCAAGACAACGCCACCTGTCACAAGAGTACCATCACAGGGACCGGCTCAACATACCCCATTCCTATTACCAAGACCACCATATGGACAGTCACCATCTACACAGCCAGCGGGCCCATGTTGGCACTGCAATGAAATGGGACACATAAAGTCAAGGTGTTCTCGTCTCAACAAGCTGTATCCTATTGACGATAGTCACAATGTTGTAGATAGTGGAGTGCTATTGCCTGTGGGCTCCCTATCTGAACGGCTTAAGGCAGACTAGTGTTGAAGTAGTTACTAAAATCAAACCTGCAAACAATGTTGAAAGGGAAACCTGTCAGGGTACGGGTATAACTGAGGCTGGCACAGGCTTCAAAGTAAGTGCAGTTAACATGTCTAAACCTGAAAGTGTTGAAAGGGAAACCTGTCAAGGTGTTGGTAAAGGTTATAAATGATCAAAGTGAGTCTTCTAACACAGTCAATCAAGTGAGGATAACAATGCATAAATTGCTGAAGTTTGGGGGCTATATGTGAATATCACCAGGATCTCACATGGTCAAGGTTTTGGGAAGGGCAAGTCATAGATGTTCAGGGTAGACTTCAGGCCTGCTTAACTTTTTTGGAACTTAGGTTAGAACTGGCACATGGATCATTAGCTGCATTAGGGAAGGCTAAGGTCAAATGAAAACACATTGTCCCCTAGTTGAAAGAGAAACATAGCTATACACATGTATTCATACTTAACTTGTCCCTCCACAAATGCCTATTCAATAACATAGATTAATAACCAGTCTTTGCATACCCATGCTATTTGACACCACTGAAAATGGAATGCAAACATGTGGTTGGTTTGACACCTTCATATAACAATTTTGTACAAATTCTGATATATGACTTGTGTGACAAACTGCGTATTAGCAAGCACTAAAGCTTGATGTATGAGTTGGGGGTCGAACATAACGAGAGCTTGTAAGCCAGGATTCCACCACATACCATATACCCAGAAATTTTTGCTGTATGTATATTTCACAGTTAAGTAACCAATCAGGATTTTCGTGGATGAAATTTCGTGGATGAGAGTATCTTAAATTTTTTGCAGTTTTCACGCCTTGAGGTGTCACATGGCCACAAAGGATTTGTTTCACTATTTTAAGCGAGATAGCCAAACCTCTTTACCAAAGAGTATAACTCTGTCCGCAATTGACGCGGTAAATAGAGAAGTATTGAGAACTTCTAGTAGTCAAAGTGACGGAAGTTCCAAAGACCCGAGGAGAGTATATCAAAATAACTGCCAAGGACTGAGCTGCAATAGGGGAATATGCTGCAAAGAATGGCATTGCAGCAGCTATCCGTCATTTTAAACAAAACGGAAGCTTCCCTAATTTGAGTGTGCGTGGATGGAAGAATACATAATGCAAGGAATTAATAATGCAATCTAGTAGAAAATGTGGTCCAGACCTAGTTGAAATTAAAGTGTTGCCACAGAAACGTTGAGGAAGGCCTCTTTTACTCGGTGAAGAATTGGAAGAGGAGGTAAAATCCTTTATAAGTTGCACGCAAAAATGGAAGTGTTGTAAATACGTATATCGTCATGGCAACAGCCAGAGGTGTAGTTATTAGCCATGATGCAAATCTACTTTCAGAAAATGGTGGTTACATAGAGATCACCAAGAGCTGGGCACAACGACTGCTGGAAAGAATGAATTTAGTGAAGAGGAAAGGAACAACCACAGTCAAAGTGCTTCCTTCTAATTTTGAGAAGCTCAAGAAACAATTTTTATCAGATGTTCATGCAACAGTTGTTATAGAAGACATCCCTGATTATTAACTGGAACCAGAATATGAAATATACATTTGCTAACAAAGGATCAAAGCAAGTTGAAATAGCTGGCCTTGCTACCCACACAAGTCATCTATGCTGGCAAGAGATCAGCTTGTTTGCCCAAAGTTGACTATCCCAATGATTGGTATTTGACTTACACCGAGAACCACTGGAGCAACAAACAGACTATGCTGGGATATTTATATAATATTTTGATACCATACGTGAATGCAATGTGGGATGAGCTAAAGCTCAGAATGACACATTCATATCTAGTAATATTTGACACATTCAAAGGCCAAACAACTCCAAATTTCTTAAAGGTTTTGGAACAGAACAACATTTTGGTTGCAGAAATTCCCATCAACTGTACAGATCAGCTGCAGCCAGTCAATAAACCATTAAAGGACCAAATGAAGAGAGTTTCACCAATGGTTTCGGAAGAAGTTGAAAAGAGGATTAACAGTTCAGCAACTGATGCTGAAAGGCTTGTAGACTTAAAACTCTCCCGATTAAAACCTCTTGGATTGAAATGGTTGGTGGAAGCTTGTTCTTATGTGGAAACGAATGATGGTTTTTTGAGTCTGGCATAACCACAGCCTTGTCTTCGTTCAGTAAACATACAAACACATAGCTAATGTACATGATTACAATTTTGTTGCACATAAATTTCATTGCAGTACATGATTTTCTAAATTTCATTTTAATACCAGTATACGATTATAATTGTAATACTTGATTATTCTATTAATTAAAATATTATGTACATGATTATTCTGAGATAAAATGATAATATAGCACATGTATCATTACTAGGTGCATATAAAAATATTATTGAACTATTAGAAATACTTGCTGAACAGCGAAATTGTACTTTAAGCAAACAAATTGATGTATCATCCCACCTGGTATAAGCTGAGTCACATACCAGCACTTTCTTTCCTGAAGCAGTTCCAATGGTGTTAGCACAAATCCAATGGTCTCCACCAGTATGCAGGATCTGCAATGCACTATTTGTAGGTTCTTTGTGAGACTTATCTTGCAGTAATGTAAGTCGTAGCCCATTAATTTTAGGGAATTTTGATTTTAAAATTCTCTGTGCCAAATTGATATCCTTGTCTGAAAGTTTTTCTCCATTCACAAGCATTTCTTCATCATAGTTTGTCAGGGTTATATCTTTGACCTTAACCCATAAGCTGCTCCTCTCTTGGAATTCAGAAGGGTTGCAATCATTGTCTAAAGGCTCAGTTTTTACTTGCATTGCATCACTAAGCACATTACTGGTTGATGTTACTGATTGACCAGAATGAAAGCTGAGATCCTCAAAATCAGTAGCTAAAACAAAGCCACAATGTAAAATACACGTGTATAAATAATATAACTACTTTCCATCTCACTAACACCATCATTACCCTTGAGCAGCAGTTGATGCGCTTTCTTTGTTATAGTCTTTTTGCCAGTAAATCTGTATGTGTAGGGCAACTTTAGACCTCACTGTGGCAAGTCTTGGGAATACTGCCTTGAGCCAGTCACAGTAGCATTAATAGCACCCCCGTGACTTAGAAACAATATACAAATGCACGAGATGGTATGTGGGACATAGCCAACTGTGATGTCGTCTTTCTTTAATCCAACTGCATAGGGATCTCGAGGATTTTAATCCTCATGTTTGCAACGTACTGATTCACTTAAACCAGGATCCCAGACATCCTTATACACGTGATATCCGTGTATGCAACTAACTAGAGTAAAAGGTCGCTGCAATTCGACTTTCACGTGTCAACTGCTCTAAATAATGCCAAGTCAAGAATTCATCCTACTCCACCCTTATAACCACATACTAGGCATACGCATGAACGCAGATTTTCCTCGTGCACATCAGCATTAAAAGAGCCCTATGTATCGATAACGCCTACGTTAAACAAGACACATTACACCTCTTGCGTATAAACAACCAAGGAGTAAATCACCGTGTTAAAAGTGATTTGTAAATAGTTGGCTTTGTGATACAACGCCACTGTAGTCTAATACTTTGATGCTTTTGTTATTTCAGAAGTTGCGTGTGGTGTGGGATCCGGTGCTGCTCGAAAGACTTGCTAGGTTTGAATCTATATTAGAATGAAGAGCGTATCGCTACTAAGACCTTTGTCGTGCAGCAGGGCTTTTCAGTAGTAGAGCTCCACCAGCGTTTCAGTATTGTTATCCTTCGGCTTTCCTTGCACCATTGCGTGCCTCAATAATTCACTGGCTATTTGAGGTATAAGAAACTCTCCTGTCAATGTTAGAGGCAATGTTTATAACGCAGCACAAGCAACATACTTATGAGTGTAAACCCACAATTCAAGAATTTTTGTGGACATATCAAGACTCATGATGGTGAGTTGCGAGGCCAAGAAGAAGCACAACAACGTGACCACTGAGTGAGTTATTTACACGTAGCACCGCCCTCAAACTCGCAAATGCTCTAGCTAAGTCGACATTAAAGCTATCGCTTAGTTATTACCGACCCACAACGTTCTTACTACATAGAATCAAAAAACCAAGAATGGAGGAAATAGGTGCCACCATTCCTAAGTACCAGCCATTGCGAGTGTTATGGCGCACGATGTGCGACTACACACGACGAACCATCCTTTCCCACCCAATTCGCCCATTTACTAGACAATTAGTACCTTCATTGATTGAAGAATCAATATCCCGAAGTTGATAGACATTGATTCAGCCATTCTTCTGATACAGCCTTATAAATGCCATCCTGTGACCACAAAAATATTTACACGGCAGTCATTTACTTTCTTCTTTCTTTCATCGCACACTTTTTTCGGGGGCTTGCGGGAGCTTTCGTGAACCCGGAAGTTTTTTCAAACTCTCTTTTTATACATTCACTTGTTTGTCTAATAACTCACTCATTTCTTCATGGAAATCAGCCAAATTTGTATCAGTACTTCTACTATGTATGCTATACCTGTCATACTATTATCAGTCTGAAGTAAACACTTGAATGTATTTGAGAAGGGCTATTACATTGCAGGTTGATAGTCGTCATAACTTGGACCCCCTTCGAATGATTTGCATAAACTTACAGATATACAATCTATATTGATGTATCACTCTGTAGTGAAAGTTTTAAAAAAATCTTGGGCCTGACATTTTCAAAATTAAGCTTCAAAATTTCATTTGCAATAATGTGTGCTAGGCAAGTACAAGTTATGCCCATGCAGTACTTCTCTGCTGCTTGCTAGCAATAACATCTGTTTATATTTCCTAAAAAGTAGTGATATGCTGAACAAAAACACCCTGGTTGTAAAAAAAAGTGCGAGGCCAATCAGAAGCAGCATTGCAAATAGGTATGTGTGACCAAAAACTTTGATATCAGTTGAGGCCAAGAAGTTACTTATCAAAAATCTTTTTAACTACTTGAATTACATACAATAGTTTATAGCATATTTTCACAACAATGATTGGCTCGGTCACTTGGCCACCTTTTCACACCATTATTATTAATAAAGGTGGTCAAGTGACAAAGCCAATCATAGTTGTGAAAATATACTATAAATTATTGTATGTCATTCAAGTAGTTAAAAAGATTTTTGATAAGTAACTTCTTAGCCTCAAATGATCAAAGCTTTTAGTCGCACATACCTATTTGCAATGCTGCTTCTGATTGGCCTCGCACTTTTTTACACCCGGGGTGTTTTTGTTTAGCATATATATATATGTAATAGTTGTAACATGGGCACGAGGGATTTGCCTGATATGTATGCCCGAAGCCCGAGGGCCGCAGGACCGAGGGCTGAGGGCATACATATCGGGTAAATCACGAGTGTACATGTCACAAGTAATATGTAACACTTCCGGCACTCTAAAAATTTGCCCAAACTTGACGTCGATATTTCCGCCTCTTTATATAGTAACGGGTACTCGTTGTGATTATGGGACTCTATTTCATCGTTGTCATGACGTTCTTGCATGGTAGTGCTGGTAATTGTGGGTTTACCACAAATTTTTATAAAGCTGCAGGACTTATAAATGGGCAAAAATCGCGTTTAATCGCTGATAAACTAATGGTGAGTGTGTTACAAATAGAGTAGATTAATGATTAAGTCACACAGTAAATAGATTATTTTTATCACGTGATAAACTCACCTCAAATGGCGTTTTTGGGCTTATATCGGCTTCTAAACTTCCATGGATACGAAAGCAAACACTTTAAGACTAGTAACAAAGTATATATTTCAACTACAAATAAAGATTAATTTAGAAAACTAAAAGCCACAATCGATATTACATTTATGCGCCTATATAAAGAGCTCTAGTGATGCAACAACTTATCAATCAAAGAGTTCAAAGGAAAGATTTTCCCGGGATACATCTAGATGTACACTGGTGTACATCTAGATGTATCCCGGGAAAATCTTTCCTTTGAATTCTTTGATCTGCCTTTTGATCATGTACACTGGTGTACACTAGATGTGAAGGAGAATAGGGATACATGGCTTATGTACCCCTGTAGATTCCTTTGATCTGAGGTGTGAAAGTGTTACATATATATTATATATATATACATACAAACAGGTTCTAAGAATGGCGGTGCACCTGCTGCACGTTTATTCGCCGCAATAACTACCGTATGCATGTTTAGTCACTACTGTATACATGTTTAGTCACTACTGTGGCTACATCTCTACACAACAAGCAAATCATCCATTCACCAAGACGACTGCAAGACTTCAGAACCAACAGATAACAGTAGCTGAGCAGCCGCACTATAGCCTCCAACCCACAAGGTACTACAAGGGCTACCCACCACCAAGGAAACCAGATATTATCGCTTGCGTACTATCCATCATAACAACAATGCCAGTGTCTATAGGGGCCGTCACAACACTACTGCTTCTAGCACATTAACAACAGCAATGCTGCCGCTTGAAGCAACAATATTGGGCTTTCAACATCTTAACCTCATCATCGACGATGCCACCAGCAGCAACAAGCTTTCAATACTTCTACAGTAACAATGCTGCTGCTTACAGCAGTAACGCCACCGCCTGTGGCAGCAACAACGCCACCGCTTGCAGCAACAATGCCGCCGCTTGCAACAACAACGCCGCCGCTTGAAGCAACAACGCCGCCGCCTGCAGCAACAACGCCGCCGCTTGCAGCAACAACGCCGCCACTTCCAGCAACAACGCAGCCGCTTGCAGCAACAACACTGCCACTTGCAGCAACAATGCCGCCGCTTGCAGCAACAACGCCGGCGCTTGCAGCAACAACGCCGCCGCTTGTAGCAACAACGCCGCCACTTGCAGCAACAATGCCACCGCTTGCAGCAACAACGCCACCGCTTGCAGCAACAACGCCACCGCTTGCAGCAACAACGCTGCCGCTTTCAGCAACAACACTGCCGCTTGCAGCACCTCCACCCTTATTAGAAAGTAGTGTGACAGTACAGGGTGTCATTCAGGATAACTGCTTTCTCCTAAAGGCCTCTCTAGAAAATAAAATTTACAGACTAGAACTGCTGTTTTCGAGTCAAAAGAAAAGGAAAATTTTTTTTCTTCATCCAAGCATTGGACTGACAAAAAATGCCACATATATTGCTGCCAACGTGGGGCCCGAATCCGATTATTCATCTCGCAACTACTAGCCAGAAGAGAGCAGCCTTGTACGGCGCAATATATACCGTTTAGTATTGCAAACGGTACTTGAAAAGGTCGAGTCATTATTTATAGTTCTGTTGTGTCTGTTTCCTTATTCCTTAGAATTGAGAGCTGAATCGACATGTCTGGGTAAGAAGATCAACAAGCCAAACTCGAGATTAAGGACAGTAAGACAAGCACACCGTGGAGTGCTCACCAAACTTGCCCAAGAATTGGAGGAAATAATCTCACACTTTGAATTTAACAATCAAGGGATTTCGTGTCTGAAGACCATCTGCGAACAATTGGTAGAGAAGATGGAGATGTTCTCGAACCTCGACAGCAAAATTGTAGCCCTCTGTGTAATTGACAAAATTAAGCGAGAAATTGAAGAATCCGAAGCAACCACGGCAAAACTTAGAGTCTAAGCGAAAGATTGATGCTGCCGTTTTAACTAACTCCCAGGAAGGTTCCAGTCTCACTCTCACAGTACCTACTCTGTCTTTACGAGAAGTTTCCGCAAAACCAAGGCTGCCCAAGTTAAGTCTCCCAAAGTTTCGAGGTGATGTCATAAATTGCAGTGCCTTTTGGGATTCGTACCGATCAGCCGTTCATGAAAATTCCAACATAGCAGTAGTGGATAAGTTTAATTATTTGAATTCCTTGTTGTAGGGCCCAGCAGAAAGGACAATCCAAGGAGACCCTTAATGAAGGTAACTATGATTCAGCTGTAAGGCTACCAAAGGATAGATTTGGTAGACCCCAACAGCTTATCAGTGCCCACACGGAGGAGTTATTGTGTTGGAAACAAGCCATCCTCCTTGCGGTATGTGTATGATAAGATAAATGTAAATATAAGATGTTTGTCAGCTATGGGAATAACATCTGCCCAGTATGGGAGCCTATTGATCCCCATTATAATGACTAAATTGACACCAGAGTTGCGCTTGCGTATTGCTAGGGAATTGAGAAATGATGTGTGAGAGATAGGGGAGTTGTTAACCCTTATCAAACAAGAGGTTGAGGCTGGAGAGGCCACAGAAATAGTCAAGGTTCCTGCAATGAGACTCACAGGTACCCCACACATGAGGGGTAATCCCCTGCCCAACTCTACTGCTAATGCCCTTGTAGCTCAGAATTCATCAGTTCAGTATGTGTATTGTAATGAAGCTCATTATTCAGCATCATGTAAACGAGTCACACGTAAGGAAATCCTGTTACAGTCAGGCCGATGTTTTAATTGTCTTAAGACTAATCATAAATCTCAATATTGTGAATCCTGCAAGACTTGCCGTTACTACCATCGAAAGCACCATGAGTCAATCTGTAGTCAAGCTACAGTACCGCTCACTTTAAACTTGATGACACACGCGTGCAGCAACTGCACGACTCAACACGTTTTCAAAAATGCCCACAATATTTTCCGCATGCGCACAACAGACCTATGACGTATTACCATTGGAATTTGCACGCGTGCATGCACGAGACGTTCGCTTTGTTGGCGTGTGTAGCTTGAACTGCACGTGTGCATGCACGAGACGTTCATTTTGTTGGCGTATGTGGCTTGAACTGCACGCGTGCAAGCACGAGACGTTCATTTTGTTAGCGTGTGTAGCTTAAAATGCACGCATGCCTCGACGCGTGCATATTATGCACGAGTGCAAAGTTCAGTGCACGAAAAGAACACTCATGCATTAACTGTTTGCACGAACTGCACTCGTGCATTTAGACACGTGTATGACTCTCAAGACTTACCATACGCTGTACACAGTAGTAGATTTCGCGTGTTCCATTATTGTCCTTGCCATATACGAGTAGTTCACACCATAGTTACTACATTATGGAAAATTATAGTATCTTCAATTTTGAGTAAATAACAAAAATTTACAGCGAGTTACGGATTTACACAAGCGGACACGTGTATTCTAATACTTTGAGTCGCCATTCAGTCGTGTTGCAAATCTATCCTGCACTGCTGCGTTGCTGTTAAGATTATGGCATATCCAAGGCTAGCACCCTCTTCCTCGTCTCTAGACTCATCCTCGCCATTTTTAAGAAATGAATTTCCGGTAAGTGTGGTTTTAATATACGGCAAAGGCACGTGATCAGTGGGTTCAATCAGCTGACTGGTCAGTTGTCTGATAATACTGTCGGGTGCCGTTGTACTGTAGGATTTGTAGTATTGTGACGTGAACCAGCTGCATTTCGTATGCCAATATACTGTACGTGCATGTGTAATGATAAAACATGCGCACATAACGAGCATATTGGCTTGGTGCACGTCTAGAGTGCCACGCGTGTTAGATGGCAAAATGTGCGCACGTAGCGGGCATATTAGTTTAGTGCACGTCTGGAGTGCCACGCGTGTTAGATGGCAAAACGTGTGCACGTAGCGGGCATATTTGTGTCGTGCATGTCTAGTGTTCCGCGTGCATTTGTGCGCACGCCAAATTCGCGTGCAGCACTGACGATACACGCCAAATTATTCACTTTTACACGCGTTAAACGTGTGCATGCACACGTGCACACACACGCGTGTGTCAAATTTAAAGTGAGCGGTACTGTAATAGTCAAGATAACAAAACTACAAATCAAGGCCCGGGGTGACACGAAGCCAGTCAACCCCCTGATGGGACACCCACCAATACAACCACAACTACAACTACAACTAATACCTTCAAGAATCAGCAAACTGTTTTGTTACAAACTGCCTGGGGTATGGCATCTAGTGATATTAATGGATCCAGTGTACCCATTACAGTGCTCTTTGATAGCGGCACCCAGCTGTCTTATATTACCCAGAGGCTGCAGGATCAACTGCAGTTAAAATAGAGAAGCTCCACATAAACACCTTTGGTACACACAGTTACAAAACTCAAGCATGCAATGTAGTTAAGTTGTATTTTCAAGGCATTAGAGGTGGTGAAAAATTTAGTGTTTCTGCTCTTACTTCACCAGTAATCTGCTCTCCTCTACCATCAGCTATTAGAATTGAAAGGTACCCCCACTTGTGTGGACTGCAGTTGGCTGATGATTATAGTGTAACACCAGGAGAGATCGATGTTTTGATAGGGTCTAACCTTTATTGGAGTATTGTAGCAAGTGACATAGTTTGAGGAGATCATGGACCTGTCGCAGTCAAGAGCAAACTAGGCTGGTTGCTGTCTGTAACTGTCGAAATGTTTGTAGCCAAGCAAATTAGCCATGCCCATGTAGTAATCACAGGTGATCCAGCTAGTCCATTGCAAGAGAGAGATGATGTACTGATTGACTCCTTGCGAAAATTCTGGGAAGTAGAATCTCTTGGAATTGCTGATCCACCATCTACCTCACCTGCATCGAATCTATTTTTATCATCCCTTATATTTGAAAATGGCCGTTATGAAGTTGGGCTTCCTTGGAAGAGCTTTCAGTGGGGGTTCCTAACCACTTGGGCTTGTGTGAGAATCGCTTGCAGTCATTGCTTCTTCGACTTCGATCCAAACTTCAGATGCTTTCAGAATATGATAACCTTATACAAGAACAACTAAACCGTGGGATTGTAGAGTATGTTGATGAGTTAGAGAAACCTAAATCATTCAAGGGTGAATATCACTATTTGCCACACCACAGAGTCGTTCGACAAGATAGTGAGACAACTAAATTACAGATTATGTACGATGGGTCGGCTAAGGCAGTGGGGGATAAATTTTCACTGAATGACTGTTTATTAACTGCTCCTAACAGTATCCCAAAGCTATTCAACATTTTGATCCAGTTCAGGTGGAATCCTGTGGGAATCACAGCTGACATAGAGAAGGCTTTCTTAATGATAAGTATCAAACCGAGTGAGCGTAATTTTCTTCGTTTCCTTTGGATCAAGGATCCTAGTAAGCCACAGTCTGAATTAATTCATTTACGTTTCACCCGTTTAGTATTTGGCTTACGACCTTCCCCAGCTGTGTTAGGAGCTGTCATCAATCATCATATCAACAAGTTTCAAGGTCAAAACTACGAATTGGTTGAGAAATTACAGGCGTCACTTTATGTGGATGATCTTGTGACCAGTACCCCCGATGCTCACAGTGCTTACGAGTTTTATCTTGAGTGCCGAAAATTAATGGCTGGTGGTGGGATGAATTTAAGGAAATGGCATTCTAACTCCTTGGAGTTGTTGAAAAGAATCAAGTCTTTACCAGTGGGCACTAGCCTTAATCCATATAGCTACCAATGTAATTCAGAAGGATGACACTTACGTAAAAACTATGATAGGACCCAATGTTTCTAGGCAATCCTGAGAATTTACTAAGGTGCTTGGAGTTACATGTAACTCTTCTCTGGATGTGCTCACCTTTGAATTTGATGAATTGATTGAGTACACCAATTCCTTGATAGTCAATAAACGCTCAATTTTGAAGCTAGCTGCTAAGATATTTGATCCGCTTGGATTAATCAGTCCATTCGTCATTCAACTCAAAATGTTGTTGCAGACCTTATGCATCCAAAAACTGGACTGGGATGATCCACTGTCCGGCAAGCTGTTAGCAAGGTGGAGGAAGATTCTAGCTGAGCTTCATTGTTTGAATGGTGCCCTAGTACCATAAAACATGGTTACCATTATTCCGATCGATCTTGTCAGTCATCATGTCTGTCAAATAAATGCGCCAGCTGACAAGAACGTGTTAGTCACAAAAAATCTTGCATAAACTTATTAGAGTCACATACATATATGATATGCGTTTTTGTTCTTAACAAGAGATAATGGAAGAGTACGTAGCACCTTATCTTAAAGTTGGGACTTGCAGATAACCTTCCCGGTCAGTTTCAAGGTACGTACGTACTTTGCTGCGCGTTTACATGCATTTGTACTATATTCGAGCAGACTCCACGTGTCGAGTGCACGAGTTTATTTAGACTCGCGAAGAGTTTTTTAACACTCCGTAAGCAGTTCAGACGTCATCAATTTCTCGTACACTCACAAACACGCCACAGTATTTTTACTGTTTATGTAGTGCATGTGTAATTGTGCACGCGAGTTTTTTAAAAGTTAGAATCGAGCTGTACCGTAGTTGGATCACCCTTTTGGGATGACCAACTGTGGCGGGAGTGTAAGAAACTGTTTTTGCATGCCTTATAATAATTAAGAATCATGTGCGCGAGGTGAGAGTGACGACGTGGTTGAGGTTATCCGTTCACCTCTGATTGATGTCGACTGGAGAATGATTGGTTGGTCCAGTTGATTCATTTCTCGAAGTTTCTTAACACCGGGAGACTGTGGCAGAGTTTATTGGCAATGACATTGCTACTAACGAAGAAGATGCCAGACCAATTGAAAAGGCTGAGAAGACATCGAAGCAATGGGTATTTAAGCAAAAGCTGCTGCTGCCGCTACTGGAGCCTCCCATCGTGCCAAGACAACGCCGCCTGTCACAGGAGTATCATCACAGGGACCGGCTCAACATACCCCATTCCTATTACCAAGACCACCATATGGACAGTCACCATCTACATGGCCAGCGGGCCCATGTTGGCACTGCAATGAAATGGGACATATAAAGTCAAGGTGACCTCGTCTCAGCAAGCCGTATCCTTTTGACAATAGTCACAATGTTGTAGACAGTGGAGTGCTATTGCCCATGGGCTCCCGATCTGAACGGGTTGAGGCAGACCCATGCTCTATTGTTGAAGTAGTTACTAAATCCAAACCTACAGATAATGTTGAAAGGGAAACCTGTCAGGGTACGGGTTTAACTGAGGCTGGCCCAGGCTTCAAAGTAAGTGCAGTTAACATGTCTAAACCTGGAAGTGTTGAAAGGGAAACCTGTCAGGGTGTTGGTAAAGTCAAAGTGAGCCTCCTAACACAGTCAATCAAGTAAGTGAGGATATCAATGTAGAAACTGCTGAAGCTTGGGGGCTATATGTGAGTATCACCAGGACCTCACATTGTCAAGGTTCTGGGAAGGGCTAGTCATAGATATTCAGGGTACACTTCAGGCCTGCTTAACTTTTTGGGAACTTAGGTTAGAACTGACCCATGGATCATTAGCTGCATTAGGGAAGGCTACGAGCTCTCGTTTTGTTCGACCCCCAACCCATACATCAAGCTTTAGCGCTTGCTAATAAGCAATTTGTCACACAAGCCATATCAAAACTTGTACAACATCGTTGTGAGATGAAGGTGTCAACTCAACCACATGTTTGCAGTTCATTATCAGTGGTGTCAAATAGCATGGGTATGCAAAGACTGGTTATTAATAGTCTACGTTACTTGAATAGGCATTTGTGAAGGGACAAGTTACATGTGTATAGCTATGCTTCTCTTTCAACTAGGGGACTATGTGTTTTCATTTGACCTTAAGCCAGGATACCAACACATAGATATACTTGAACCACGCAGGTAGTATTTGGGTTTTTGTTGGGAACAGTGGGGATCAGAGCAATTTTACATGTTCACAGTTTTAACTTTAGTTTAACAGATGCCTTCACTTGACACATTTTCTACCATGCCTCAATTTTGCTTGATGCCCGCAGAAAGTTTGCATCTTCATTTGACAGCTAGAAATTTCGTGTCGACAGGAAATAATTCCTTTCTGGCGCAGCGATCTTATGACTCTAATCACTCTACGTAGGTTGATCATTGCTGATATATTACAGTGGTTCAACTATAAGCCCAGAAAATTCCACTATGCAATCTGATTAGCAAGGTATCATTTGCTTGCAAAGTAGTTGCAGCCAACCAATGATGGTGAACCCGGGAAGGTCAACTTGATCTAATCTGGTGGCAAGACTTTCTGTCAAGTTGGTCAGGATCCTCATTGATCCTCGATACCCATATCAGAAATGAAACTCTACACTGATGCCTCAGTTCAGAGAGATGGGGTGCCTTTTGGTCTGGGCAGTGACTCCAAGCTTGCTTGTTACAAGCCCAAGCAGTCCAGTCAATTTTGTGAAAAGAACTATTGGCCATTGTCGACTCTGTTAAACACATGGGGCCATCAATGGGCTAACAGTAGATATTAAACAATACCTTTTAGTACTAGTATTAGTATTAATGAATTACAGGACAGAAGGCATAATATTGTCTGTGAAAACCTAGTCTACAGCAAAGTAGCTAAGTGTAGCTATGATACAATAAATAAATTGTCAGAACAAAAATTATCTAATAAGTTTTAAAAAGTATTAATTGAATAAGCATATAAGCATTGACAATATAAGCGGGTAACTTATTCCAGTTGTCAACAATTCTGTAGGGGAAAAAGGTATATCAACAGCAACTGGTGTAACGTGGCTTAAAATATTTAAAATTATGACCTCTGGTGGTGGTATCCGGTGCAGTTGTGAATAGACTTAATAATGATGTATCGGGTTGCCATCTCTTTGTACCAAACGTCCAATGTACCAAAATACATTTTTCTAATGTTTAATCGATAACACAGCCAATTGTAAACAGCAAAACACCCACAATATTCGACCACAACAACTGCAACAACAACAGCAACCACTGAACAAGAATAATAACCACACAGAACAAAAATAACAACAACAATAACCACAATAAACAAGAATAACAGATCTTTGCATACAAAACTGAAGAAATAGCTGAACTTTGTACATAAAGTTATACCAAGAGTGAGAGGTAAAATGTAATACAGCCATATGGCTACATACATAGGTTCATTGGCTTTAAGCTGATGTCATGCCATGGTAAATCCAAGCTTTGGATCACAGCTTTTAAGTGCTTTTACTATTTTCTTATGTGGAGATACCCTTGGTGATAATGTTAGAACTCTTGAACAGGTGTCTGGTGGTGCCAATTCATCATCTGTAAACTCAACTGTAACATGGTTGCATAGTACTTCCGGTGTCCCATGAAAAACAGCAAAGCCTTTGTAAACCTGAAGTTTTGCAAATACGTCTAATGATTGAATGCATAGCGCGTTGTAAGCCGAGTACTGTATTTATTATGAGTGCTGCCAAGTTCCATACATAACAAGCTAAGTGGTGCTTTAGTATTTCCTGTCAGATTCAGTCACCTAAGGTGCAGAACACCAGATCATGTAGCATGCTGCATATGATTGATTCAACACAATAATATAAGGTCAGGCTGCTGTTCAGATCACTCACCAAACCACCAACTAAACTAAGTACTTCACTATGCATGAATCGACATACATAGCAAGGACAGATTGAGACTGGTCAGGCCCATCTAGTCTGGCATAGTCAACCTGAGCAAAATATGCAAGGCTGGCTGTCAGACTAATGCTCACTTTACATTATATTACCTGTAAATAATATATATCTATAATAAAATAACTTTGCAAAGTAACCCCTGTGAAACAATTACAATAAAGTATCACTTATTAGAATACAGTAACGTTCAATGTTTATAAATTCATGTCAAAAGAATAACAGATCTTAGATCTTATATTGGAAGGAACAAAGCATTTTATGTGTAGCTTTGTTCCTCATGTAAATTCCAGGTATTGCAATTAGGCTTCCAGAGTGTACTATGGACATCATGCCAGTCCATCTATTTGCAAGAGTTCTATATAGCTAAATGTTACTGGGCATTTAAATCTCTATAAATCTGCAGGTTAAAATTACATAAATATGCTGATAATGAAGCACTGTTCACATATTTTGCACATATTGCTTTTGTATGCACTATTTCTTCATTACATTAAAAACAGTACATACACTCTTTACAATAGTGTATGTCCAATCTTCTACAACTTCCAAATACACAACTTTCATATGATGAACAATAAAAGCAAAGCAACAATAGACTAAGGCCTACAAACAAATAATGTCAAGCACACAGCACTCGAATGTATGTATCTACTCGCCAAGCTTACTTTTCACATGCATACTGTCTAACCCACCATAATTTACACTCACTTGATGTACGGTACCGTTCAACTATAACTTCATTTTTACACGCGTGAATACGCGTGGTACCACTAGAAATATACACAGCATCCCCGTTACGTGTTTGCGTGGACCACGTTTCCTCGTAGCGTGTGTCGTGTATTTTATCACGGGAACTACACGCGTGAAACAATTACTTAGTTTACACGTGTGGAACAAGCCACGCGTGCACTCACACGTTTAAATTATATACTCACTGAGTATCGAGCACCACCACAGCTGTAAGAAACGCATGTAATTCATTGGTAAACTACCACAGATGTAAGCAACACGCGCGTAGTACGTACATTGGTAAACTGTCAGCCAGCTTCCATCACGTAATTAAGCTACGTACGCTTTAATAGCGCACACATAAAATCTAACGAATAAATTTAGTGGCGCTTTTTGTTGCACGGATACTTAGGTGGATGGTGGATACAGGAAGTACGTTTAACAATGCCAGACGAAGTACGTACAACGCAGGAGATGTAAGAAAATTAATGGTAAGTAGATTTAGGGCGTTAGAGCCTATTATTAACCAAAAGATCACGTGACGAAGTCAGACATTTTGTAGTCTAACTTACGCGCACCAGGTGAAGCACGAGGAGAAATGTCTAGACGCTGTTCAATGCTTGTTGCTGACAATTTTATTACAATATTGCGAAGGGTATCGTTAAAAAGTTACACTACGTAGAGTCTATTTAATATATATACAGCAGTGGATGTTGACACCAAATCAGCTTGTGTGAACACGCGTGCGTGCATCAGTACCTTGCTTGGCGTCGTCGGCTATACCTGCAATAGACAATTCACGTAAACTAAAAGTATATACAATTGCCTATGAAAACGTATGGTTGTTTGGCTTGTGCTACGTATATGGTTCTCGTAAACTTCTATGTATGAAATTAGCCACGAAAACGTGTCGTGTAAACACGAACACGCGGGAGTCTTGTCATGGCATTTCACGTGTCGTGCAAATTTACACGTTCCCGTCTCGTGTAAATCATTATTTCCACGATAATTTTTTGCACTTCACACGCGAAATCTTGCGTGATATCACGCGTGGAACGTCACGCGTGTGTGAAGTTATAGTTGAACTGTACCGTATTTAATTTCCATTTCATTCCCTAGTGGAGACTGCATAATTCACTACCACAATTGCGAAGAGGGACAAACAACAATTGGGAGTTAAAACCACGTACACTGATTAAAATGTATTAATGCACAGCCACAATCGATAATTTTATTTCTTATACGAACAAACACTCTGGAAGAATTTTTATACATTATATTGCAGAAGCTAGAAGAGAGCTGGCTGAGAAGATTGATTTTTTGTTTTGTTTGATGGATCTACCAATAAAGGTAATATTGATAATGAAGCACTGCTATTGGTTTGGTGCGACATAGATGGGCTTGGCCATAATGAATATTCACACAAAAACATCATACCAGATAGACCTAAATTTGTAACAGCAGAAGGGCTTTTTGATGTGGTGCAACAAAGTTTAAACACCTAGGAATAGTCAATTGATGTTGATAACTGTAAAAAAAATTAGTGGGATTTGGGATGGATGGAGCCTCAGCAAACATTGCAAATGCTAAATTTAAAGGTATAGGTATAGCATTACACAAGGGTAAACACTTTGACTCGATAAGTGGGCATGTCCGTTAAAATCGAATTATTGCTCAACTTCATCCTTGCCACGAAAGGAAAGACAGTAAAAACAGGAATACAACAGGCAGCTCTAGACAATATAGTTAAGTCAAGTTAATAATCGAGAGCGAAAGCGGTTAGGCATTTATGCATAGGTATTATGGTGAGTTCTTGTCATAAGATCAGTTATTCCAGAGTACTATGAGTGATAATGAAGAGTAACTGTTCTCTGCAGAACAGATTATGCAGCTGAAGTCCATCACGGCTTTGGCAGTGACAGATGAAATGACATCACTGTGCCATGACAAGGATCACTCGAAAGAAGGAGACCCACCAGCAAGGCCGAGTGGTGGTGAGTATATAACTCCCACTTTGAGAAAACAAAATGGGCACAGGGCTGCAGTGGATAGCTGATGGCAGCAAAGCCATGAAGTTCAATAGGTGCACATGCATCTAATCTCTCCCCAGGTCCGTACATGTTTGGGCACATGCTGATACAAGCACGACAGACGTATCACGCTGTGCAGAGTACGCGACAAGGGTGAGTATGGGCCATTAACAGTAGGTATACTCATGAAAAAGGGATAGCAAAGTGGACCTGGGGGACACCTCGGGGGTCTCCAAAACAAATGGTGGGGTAACCCTACTTATTAAAGGAAAAGAACCACCAAGAGTGGGACTACTTCCTAAATCTGGACAGCTGCCTGGAGTCATATAAGTGCATCTATTGACTAAGCAGGCGGATGAACCACTGATCATGGCTCACAAGGGTGGCACAGGGTAGGGTGTATCATGTGACACTTAACATGCACGCATCCACATGTAACAATAATTACTGTATACATGTTTTATTTGGTGGTGATTTTAACTGTTGTTATATGTTTGCCTATGGTATATAACTATCTATGGTTTACCAAATGCTTATCAAGTAGATAAAGAGTAGGGACCTTTTCTTGCCATTTGAAAAACTCTATACAACATGTTGCGTGAAATTCATAGCAATTAAAAATGGCGTTATTTTAATTTGGCACGGCTATTATGATTCGCCAAATTCAGAACACGATCGATCTATCGCAAATGGGCGTAGATTCTTCCATACAGCAGTCATGCATAGTTAAATGATAAACAAAGGCTAAAAGGACGTTTTCATGCATTGCCTATCACTTTATATAAGGCTTATACTATGGTAGAAGACAAAATTGCATTGTTAAAAAGTGTGGCACACGAGAATCGATCAATAGAGTGCAGGCTGCTACAATAAAGAATATGCAATTTATCTTAAACTCTCGTGATCGCCAAATGAATATAATAACTTCTTGCATCGCCAAATTAAAACGATGCAAATACTGTTTTTAACCAAACCACCAAATTTTTGACTTGCCAATAAATCCACTTATGCGGTAGTCCACTTAGTTATCCTGTATTCGTTGTAGTTGCTTGATTGTATGCTGATTATAATTATATCAATCTCTATATAAATATTACAGTGACAGGATCAGGTGGTAAGTCTTTGTCTAGAACCACCTGCCTCGTTTCCATTTAGCCGGGCTGACGAATGGCCACAATGGAAGCGGTGATTTAAACAACTTTGATTAGCTTCAGGTCTTTCAGCCGAGGACAATACCTGCCAGATTAGTGCCCTTCTTTATTATGGGGGATGAAGCAGAGGACACGCTCATTTCCACTGATACGTATATCTGAGGATGACAGAAAGAAATATTCCATAATGATCGCCAAAATCGACACGCTTTTTGAAGTGAGAAAAATATTATCGTCGAGTGAACTCAATTTAACAGCAGCAGTCCAAGAGAAGGTGAGTCAATTGAACACTTCATCACCAATTTGTACAATTTGGCTGAGAACTGTGACTAAGGGGAAATGAAGGCCAAGATAATCAGTGAGTACATCGTCATCGGAATTTGTGACTGAGCACTATCAGAACAATTACAATTACACATGGAGCTCATGTTGGAGAAGCCCAAGTAGACAACATGTAGCGATACAGGAGCAACAAGCAACACTAAATAGTGACTATGGTGGATAGGAGCAAAGAGGAAAGTAACAGAATATGTATTAATTTGCATGTTGAGTTGAGTCAAGGCCCGATTCGTTTGCTTCATAACCAGACATGTGAATTACAGTTGAGAAACTCTGAGACTCGCATGTACTGGTCCTACACAGGCAATTTGCTCACTCCAGTGTGGCACACGAGTTTTGGCCAGTTTCTTGAACTGCACACGCAAGAAAACGACACGAGATGTAAATTTAGCCATGTGCTGTACTATACGTATGTCTCCTAAACTTTTGGCAGAGATATACTTCCCTTGAAATAGATTCATTCAGTGGTCAAAAATCTACACAAATGCGGACTGTCTTCGAGTTTCTTTTTGGGACTACCACCATGGCCGCACACCAGGGTGTTGGTTCATCTACTCTTGATTTGACATTTAGGGATTCCATCCTTGCTAAATCTTCTTCCACTTTCTTTCTCAGAGGGAGGGGGACACTTCTAGGTGTCAATATGCGAAAGGTTGAGCATATTACTTCAATCATATTTCATAACTGCTCTGGTATAGGTGTACTCACCATCTCAATTGGAGTTAACAGACTCAGTGACTTGATTACAAGTAGACCAAGAAGATTCTGTTGAAGATTCTTTTACAATGAAAATTTGCTGACTACATGACCTCCCAGGACTTCTGAACATCTCTGATCAGGCCAACATGGGAAGCAGTAAAAGCTGGAATACGGAATAGCGGAATAATGGAATAAGCTACCATAAAATATAGACTGTTACATACATGTTGTATATAGCTGTACCATACATAAGCTAACTCACTTCAGAGCGAATGACGGCAAATGTAACATAGTAGTGAACTCAGCAACAAAACACTTCGATCTCGACTTCGATTCAGTGTCGTAAGACCAGTGAACATTAAATATAAACACAGAACTATTTCACTTCAGGTAAGCGATTAATGACAAGAGAAATAGTTCGCCTTGCAGTTAGCAGTTTTGTCTTATGGCTAGACCTCTGGTTGGACATCTTGGATTTAGTTAGATGTGCTACAAATAGAATACTACAGTGCGCATGTGTGTATTCTACATGTACTCGTGTCACGTTCATGAAATTTTTTAGATCCTCTTCATCCTCTAGTTCTGAGGTTAGTTCTAGATATATACAGATATCCATTTAATACTCTTTTACAAATTACAGGCAGAATAAGTAATTGTGCTTACATCTGGCTCAGAAACCAGTATTAATACCTCGCCCATAAAAAAGAAGTCGAAGTGAGGTTTATTTCATGCATTGTTTGTTGTGTTAACATTGCATATGAGGACGTACCCTTTTGATATTTAGATAGTGTTTATTACAATATGCATGGTTTTCAGTAAAGCTGTGTCAGTATTACTCCTCGCATCTAACTTTATATAGGGGAGATGAGAGCAGTTTAAGGAGGCACAGTACAGTTCATAAAGGGCTTCTCTCAGCGCTATATGGGCTTCATATACTCTGCACGGTTGTATACACACCTCAGGCGCTAATTACATTTAATGGTTACTGCAAATTAGTTTGTGGTAGCTAGACATAAACCAACAGCTGCTCATTATTGGCAGCCTTATGGCATAAAGAAACCCAAGATAGACAGCATTCAAAGTAAGCATAGTTTCAACATACAAATTAACTACTGAATCAGCACAACATTACGTACAAAATGTTGAAGTCTACATTTGAAGAGAATTGTGATGATCACCAGGCCTTTAACAATCAGTTACAAATAGCTGGAGTAAAACAGAAGGCCTGGCATGACAAGATAAGGAATAGTTTTACTGAACAAAAGCCGACATAATTTTGTTGACATTTTGTCTTTTTAAACGGCTTTTATAAAAGCCACCACTTCGTAAAAAGTTTTCACTGAAGAGTCAATATTCTTTCAGCGTTGAGTACAGTGCGAGGTACTAGTCTGGCATAGCCGGTCCCTTGAATTGAGCCACGTGCGTATCAGCGCGCGGCCCAATCCAAGGGTCCGTCTACACCAGACTAGCGAGGTACAGTGAGCAGCAGTTGAGTACAGCGAGCTCGACAGCGAGCAGTAGTTGAATTCTAATTCTTATTCCAAATCTTCTTCTATTAGTCAGATGAATTTATTGTCACGAATTAACTTGCTGAGCCTTGGCCTTTCAGTTCTTTTGCACGAATTTATTCACTTGTAAACAACCTTTCCACATATTGACGATTATTCATCGGATTACACTATCAATACAAATTCCGCGGTTTGCTCATTTGCGCCGCGCGTATATAATCCTTGCATGTTCCTTCTAAAAATAGAACTAGTCTTTTGTTTTTAACTCCACAGCCTTCAAATTTTGTATCGATAGGCCCAGATCAATTTGGTACAATTATGCGAAAGCCGTTTTATAAAATCTTAATCGGTTAGGTGATGGCGTCCCTTTAAAGAAGGAGTTATAAACGAGAAAGAAACCGGAAATGCTGCACATATCCAGTAAAGAAGAAAATGAACAAAATAAAACGGCTCTTTTGTAGATATAAGGTTTATTAATTGTTAACGGAGATGGTAAGGTCTGCGATGGTTTTTTCTGAAAGTCAGAAAACGCAACTTGTGTTCTCCACATGATTAAAAGAGTTTGTTTACTGTAAATTGTAGGTCCAGCGTAGCTTGTATATTGTGACTATTTTAAACGGTGTTAAACTAATATTTACTGAGTTACAGCAATTCAAAGATCGACCAGGAAGCAATAGTTGAACTGTACTGAGCCTCTCTAAGCCAAGATGATAATGGAGACGTACGTGAGAAAACTAAAGAAACAAGCCTGGGGGGCGGGGACACACACACACACCAACGTTTTCACGAAAAATGATTTCAAGAAACCAGGCGTGCGAATGGTTTAAAAAGGTGATAAAATGCTTTAATATGGTTTTGCCTTAATTAATGTAATTACAAAATGATTAGAGATCATGTGGCCATGGAAAATTGTGTGGAGATTGTTGAGAAAAATGAAGAAAACAGGTAATGCTAATGTCTCAATTTATTTACGTAATTATACATGAGTTTTCTTTCAGAGAATGTGTTTTATGAGGGTAATAGAGATTTACCTATTTATGAAGTTATTCCATCCAATCAAAGATGCTTTTATTCAGCTGTTGATATACTTCAAATATTGCTTAATCCAAAGCTACGAGAGTATCAACTCATTTGCAATACTGTGCCAATTAGTATCCAGAAGAATGTTGCTTTTGTAGTTGATACTAGTAGACTAGAAATATAATGGGCGTATGATATTCGCTGTCTGTCCGGTGTATGATATTCTTGCTGATGATATGAGTGTATGGAAACATAATGGTGTGGATATAGGGGCTTTGAAGTTTCAAGACTATCTCCTAGCCTCGCTACTCACAGCTTATCCAATCCTTCATCCTACTCCACCCATATAAACACATACTAGGCATACGCATGAACGCAGATTTGCCTCGCGCACATCAGCATTAGAAGAGCCCTATGTATCGATAACACCCACATTAAACAAGGCATATTACAATCCTTGGGTAAAAACAACCAAGGAGTAAAGCACCGTGTTAAAAGTGATTTGTAAATAGTTTGCTTTATGATACAACGCCACTGTAGTCTAATACTTTGGCGCTGTTGTTATTTTCAGAAATTGCGTGTGGTGAGGGATCCGGTGCTACCCGAAAGACTTGCTAGCTTGGAATCTATATTAGAATGAAGAGCCTAACGCTACTAAGACCTTTATCGTGCAGCAGGGCTTTTCAGTAGTAAAGCTCCACCAGTGTTTCAGTATTGTTATCCTTCGGCTTTCCTTGCACCATTGCGTGCCTCAATAACTCACTGGCTATTTGAGGTATAAGAAACTCTCCTGTGAATGTTAAAGGTAATGTTTATAACGCAGCACAAGCAACATACTTATCAGCATAAACCCACAATCGACAATTCAAGAATTTTTGTGGACATATCTATATATACATACATACAAACAGGATGTAAGAATAGCAGCGCACCTGCTGCACATTTATTCGCCGATTGTTAATGCACTCGGCAATAACTACCGTATGCATATGTTTAGTCACTACTGTGGCTACATCTCTACACAACAAGCAAATCATCCATTTACCAAGATGACTACAGGACTTCAGAACCAACAGATACCAACAGCTGAGCAGCCGCACCATAGCCTCCAACCAACAAGGAACTTCAAGGGCTACCCACCACCAAGGAAACCAGATATTATCGATTACATATTATCCATCATAACAACAATGTTACTATCTATAGGGCCGTCACAACACTACTGCTTCTAGCACCTTAACAGCAATGCTGCCGCTTGAAGCAACAATATTGTGCTTCCAACACCTCAACCTCATCATCAATGATGCCGCCTGCAGCAACGGGCTTTCAACACTTCAACAGCAACAATACTGCTGCTTACGGCAATGACGCCATTGATTGCAATAACAACGCTGCCGCCTGCAGCAACAACAACGCTGTCGCCTGCAGCAACAACAACGCTGCCGCCTGCAGCAACAACAACGCTGCCGCCTGCAGCAACAACAACGCTGCCGCCTGCAGCAACAACAACGCTGCCGCCTGCAGCAACAACAACGCTGCCGCCTGCAGCAACAACAACGCTGCCGCCTGCAGCAACAACAACGCTGCCGCCTGCAGCAACAACAACGCTGCCGCCTGCAGCAACAACAACGCTGCCGCCTGCAGCAACAACAACGCTGCCGCCTGCAGCAACAACAACGCTGCCGCCTGCAGCAACAACAACGCTGCCGCCAGCAGCAACAACAACGCTGCCGCCTGCAGCAACAACAACGCTGCCGCCTGCAGCAACAACAACGCTGCCGCCTGCAGCAACAACAACGCTGCCGCCTGCAGCAACAACAACGCTGCCGCCTGCAGCAACAACAACGCTGCCGCCTGCAGCAACAACAACGCTGCCGCCTGCAGCAACAACAACGCTGCCGCCTGCAGCAACAACAACGCTGCCGCCTGCAGCAACAACAACGCTGCCGCCTGCAGCAACAACAACGCTGCCGCCTGCAGCAACAACAACGCTGCCGCCTGCAGCAACAACAACGCTGCCGCCTGCAGCAACAACAACGCTGCCGCCTGCAGCAACAACAACGCTGCCGCTTGCAGCACTTGCAACAACAATGCTATTGCTTTCAGCACCTCCACACTTTTAAGAAAGGAGTGTGACAGTACGGGGTGTCATTCAAGATAACCACTATCTCTAACAGGCCTCTCTGGAAAAGAATTTTACAGACTAGAACTGCCATTTTTGGGCTAAAAGTAAAGGAAAAATTCTTTGCTTCACCCAAGCATTGGACTGACAAAAAATGCCACATAATATGGCTGCCAACGTGGGGCCCGAATCTGATTATTCATCTTGCAATCACTAGCCAGAAGCGAGCAGCATTGTACCGTGGCGCGATACCGACCATATAGTATTGCAAACGGTACCTGAAAAGGTCGAGCTATTATTAATATAGTTCTGTTGTGTCTGTTTCCTTATTCCTTAGAATTGAGAGCCGAATCAACATTTCAAACTCGAGAGATCAAGGACAGTAAAACGAGCACAACATGCAGTGGTAGAAATAAGGGTCAGAAATTGGTCAGCCGTTTTTTTGAAGATCGGACATTTTGTAGGTTATTGATTGCCGTCCCATTGAAAATGTACAGTAAATTTGGCCAACCAAAATGGATTTTGATTGGCCAAATGTTGAAATTGGTCGGAAAATGGCCAATGGCCAGCTGCTAATTCTAGCACTGAACATGGAATTCTCATCAAACTCGCCCATGAATTGGAGGAAATAACGTCACACTCTGAATTGAACAATGAAGGGATTTCACGTCTGAAGACCATCTGCAAACAATTGGTAGGGAATATGGAGGTGTTCTCAAACCTCGACAGCAAATTTGTAGCCCTCTGTGTAATTGACAAAATTGAGCAAGAAATCGAAGAATCCGAAGCAACAAACTTATAGAGTCTAAGCGAAAGATAGACGCTGCCATTTTAACTACCTCTCGGGAAGGTCCCAGTCCCACTCTCACCGTACCTACTCCGTCTTTAGGAGAAGTTTCCGCAAAACCAAGGCTGCCCAAGTTAAGTCTCCCGAAGTTTCAAGGCAATGTCACAAATTGGAGTGCCTTTTGGGATTTGTACCGATCAGCCGTTCATGAAAATTCCAGTATAGCAGTAGTGGATAAGTTTAATTATTTGAATTCCTTGTTGGAGGGCCCAGCAGCAAGGACAATCCAAAGACTGACCCTTAATGAAGGTAACTATGATTTAGCTGTAAGGCTACTACAGGATAGATTTGGTAGACCCCAACAGATTATCAGTGCCCACATGGAGGAGTTACTCAAAATATCACCATGTGTCAGAGACAAACCATCCTCCTTGCAGTATCTGTATGATAAGATAAATGTAAATATTAAGAGGTTTGTCTGCTATGGGAATAACATCAGCCCAGTATGGGAGCCTATTGATCCCTATTATAATGACTAAATTGACACCAGAGTTGCGCTTACATATTGCTAGGGAATCAAGAAATGATGTGTGGGAAATACGGGAGTTGTTAACCCTTATCAAACAAGAGGTTGAGGCTAGAGAGGCCACAGAAATGGTTAAGGTTCCTGCAATGGGACCCACAGGTGGCTCACACATGAGGGTCTCAATTGTGAGCCACCTGAGAATCTTTGAAGGTGCTTCGAAGTTTCAACATCTTCCAGTGAGATACAAGTGGAGAAAAAAGCTGCATCTTGTTGTGGTCTTTACACAGTTAAACGTGTTTATCGTGTACATGGTAACAATCGGTGCTTAAAAATAATAGCTTATGTAATAGGTAGGTCTTTATTGTACTCTACTAACTTTATAGTAGTTGTGTACAAACATGCTGATAATGGGAATAGCAGTCACATTTTGACTGTGATCATGACAAGCCGACATTTTAAAATCATTCATCCAAATTAAATAATTATTGGCCTCTGTTTACCATTGTTATATAAAATGCATGCATGGTTACATATGTACAGATAAAATACAGTTTAAGTGGAAGTTATGGCGAGAAAGTGTGTTTGACGTTTTGCTAACTACTATAGCATTAAGCAAAACTTTGCAAAATGTATGTGTGCTTTTTCATCTTGCTTTGTTAATAGATCCTCTGCTGGGCATGGAAAAGTACATGATCTTGTACTTGTTGCTTATAAATTTGATGGTGTTCCCAAACACACCATTCTTGTACGTCCTCACGGTAACTGCAAAGTAAATAAACCCTTCTGTAGAACTACGGAAAGCACTAAAAACCATCTAACCACTACGCTTGAGTCACAACCACCTAAAACAGCTATCAATACTGTTTTTCATAGTAAGGGTGGAATCGTTGAAGCTAAAAGTGCAGGGAAATTGTGACGTAGCCAACACCAAGCTTATTATTTGAAAAGGAAGTTACAACAGAAGCAAATTATAGTTCTCAATCTAAAGTGTTGATCCAACATACAACTTAGGAGAATTCAGCGTAACACCTACTGTATTCAAAAATTGTCTTGTTGAAGATACCAAAATGCACAACTCTCCCATAGTGTTGGGACCATTGCTTGTACACTATCACAAGACCTTTTGTACATACAATTATCTTTTTTCATCACTGACTGGATTACGCTCATCCCTTAGAATCATTCAGGCTATAGGGACAGATGGAGAGAAAGCCCTCTCAGATGCCTTAACTGAAAGCAATCCACATGCCATCCACCTCCGCTGTTTTCGTCACCTTCAACAAAAATAATATAGAATCACATCTTCGTGATAACCAATTTCCATCAACTGTGATCCGAGAGTATGTAAAAGAAATATTTGGATGCAGAAATGGTGATACCATTTATGAAGGTCTGGTAGATTGCCTTGATGCTCAGTCCTTTAAATCCCAGCTTCAGCAGCTTCATGACGTATGGGATGAAAGAGAAAAGTCAGCATTTTGTAATCGCAAGAAGTACAATCCTACTTTTTACACGTGGTTTGTTAAGAATAAATCTGAAGATTTCTGCAATCATACTTTGCGAGGGCTACAAGATGTTGGACTTGGTTCTCCCCCAGTACCATTCTTTACCAATGCCAGTGAGTCCATAAATGCTATACTAAAAGAAACCTTGTCTTATAAGAAGCCGCAGTGGGCTACTTTTAACAACAAAGTGAAGAAAGCTGTAGAAAACCATCAACATGAAATGAAAAAACTATTATCAGCAGTGGGCAGTATCGAATAAGTCAGCAGTACAGTTTCCTTGTTTGTTCAGAAGATACCTGGTTTAGGATGACAACTTGTGCATATAAGAAAGTTCAATTCATACAGTGTCCGTGCACAGAATAAATGTCATGGCGTTGCTTCTAGTCAGTATGCTGGTAGCAGCACTACAGCTACGGTACAGTTCAACTACAACTTCACACACGCGATACATTACACGCGTGGCACCACGAAGCTTTTCGCGTGCGGAGTGCCAAAATTTGCCGTGGAAGTCAATATTTACACGAGACGTGACGTGTAAATTTACATGAGACGGGAAGAGCCACGCCACACACGTGTTACTACACGCGTGAATGGTAGCACAAACCACGCAAAGATATATTTGCATAATTACTGTACCTTACTTTCGTGTGTAGTTTATTATTGCAGGTATTACAATGACTGAGAGCAAGTAGCAAACAAAGCACGTACCGTACGTGTGTTCAACTACAGCCGATTTGATATCAACTTCAAGTGGTCCTGTACTGCTGTAACAATATACGCACGTAGTGTAGCTTTTTAAAACAATAAAATCAATATCAGAATCGAGTGGGGCGTTAAATCGAACGTCATAAAGAAATCCGGAAAAAAACGACTGTTCATTTACTAATACGGAAGTCATGCCTCGTTTGTCCATTGAGGCTAAGCGAAGAGCTGTTTCCTTGTACTCTAGACGATATATTCTTTGGTGGAGAAGTGACGAGTAAAAGGCAGTGAGTTGCCTCTCAACATTTCTCGAGCCATTTTAAACTGGAAGAAATAAAATGGATGGCGTCACGTGACAAATTGATTATAATAAAAATATTTATAAATATAAACAATCTTTATACAATACAACATTCTAAAATTCATCTTTACAGCTTCAGAAATTCTTGTGCGCGGATATAGCACTAGTGCTGATGGCTGATGCTGAAGAACTGCGAGACATCTAAAACACATAATGTAAGTAGCTATTAATAGCTCAAGTATATATATACTTACCTGCGCTGCTGCTTTTGCACCGAAAATAAGACACACGAGTGACACGACCAGCCATAAGCGCCACTAAAATTATTCCTAATAATCAGCGAGTTACTACTGGTAACTGGGAATATTAAAGCGTTCGAGATAGTGGAGTTTGACTACGGGTGTTGCTTACAGCTGTGGTAGTGCTCGATACTTGTGAGTTAAAAATTACACGTGTGGACGCGTGTTTGTTCCACGCGTGTACAGTCTCACGCGTGTTTCCACGACACATTACACGAGACGTGTATATTACACGCTACGAGGAAACGTGCTACACGCTAACACGTGACGGGACGCCATGTAATTTTGTCGTGGTACCACGCGTATAAACGCGTGTTAAAATGAAGTTGTAGTTGAGCGGTACCGTACCATCGAAGAAGATACAGGAAAACAAGAAAATATAACTATAGGAAATTTCCGCACCAGTGATTCTCAGAATATCATCTCTTATCTCATAAAGCTCTTGCTGATACTTGTGTACCACAACCAGTTGCTGAAGGGATTTTGAAGAAAGCAGAAGTGCTTGTAACTGAAAACAATGCTGTTGTTGCAGCACCTGGATGTGGTGATAAAGATAGAATGATGAAATCAAAATCTGGCAGTGCTCCTTATCTTATTAAGATTTCTAGTAACTATGACTATAAATGTGATGGCAACTGTATGCAATTTAAATCTTTGAACACATGTTCTCATGTTGTAGCAGCAGCCCAGGTCAACGACGACACTGATGGATTTGTTCAGTGGTACCGCAAGAACTTTGGAAATCGCTTGCCCAATTTAACTCAATTAGCAACACATGATATACCAGCACATGCTGGAAGGAAAGGTGGGAAAACACCAAGAAAGAAAGCAGCTCCTTGTCCACTTCCAACAACAGAAATCGTATTCTACTTCAAAACATTCACATAGTGAACAATTCAGTAGAAACCCAAAATCATCGCATCACTCAATCTCATACAGGGAATTCATGTGTTTCAAAGTTCACCATCCCACCATATTTGTCACAACCATTGTTCCCCATGTCCCTACCAACACCATTGATGTACAGTCATCCTTATGTAAGCCACCCTTATTCAAGTAATCAGCAGCCATTGCCATTTCAGAGCCATTTTTGTGGTGGTGCAACACCTGGTAGTCTACAAACTCCTCTCCAATATGGGGCTTCAACTCCAATTCATTCTACAATGAAAAAAGACTTCACAGTTTGCTTTAAATTTGGAAATGTGAGTGTTTGTTCTGGATGTCGTCAGCATTTCTTGCATTCTGATGATCTCTTGATAAGACGTGAAGAATTTCGATTATACAACAGCCCAGTAACTGGTGCTCCAGCTTCTAAGTTTGGTAATGCATATTACCACCCAAGGCATTGCTGCTTAACACAGAAGTGGATTGAGTTTACATCTACACTGCTTACAATCCCAGAAGTTGTAGCACACCTCACAAGTTTTCATAAGATTTTACTTTATCAAGAATTTGGACTTGAGATTTAACAAGTTGGTTAACATTATGTAACTTTTAGGTCTGTATTCAATTTCAAGTGATTTGTATGTCTAGGTTTTGTAATACTTATTGTAAAAAAAGCTTTAGAGTTTAACTTTGTTGTATGAATGTTAAAGCTCTCCACATTGGGATAGTAATTGTTTGTATTGCATGGGTGATGAGGACTGGTCAAAACTGTGTGATACATGATTGTGACCTGTGTGGTTATCAACTTACTGGCATCTGGTACTTCACTTGACCTCACTTCGTTTCACTTGGGATAACATACTTCCATATTTTACAATTCCCAATTCTAACAATCATCGAATAATTTATACCGATTGTTGCACAAAGGAGCACTATCCATTTATAGCTTATTGAAATGCCAGTAAATATTATTTTAATAAGCTAAATTCCAGGCACTTATATATGTTACTCAATGGTGTAACTGAAGTCATCCAATGGATATAGTAATGGCAGCGTTTCTTCGTTCAAGGCTTTGTAACCGGCAATGGTTAGCTAAATATTATATCAAACATCCATTTTAAAACTAGGTGAGTTTCACCTTATTTAAAGCACACCATAAGTATGCATGTTAGCATTTAAGACAGAAATATGTTAGCAACCTGTAACGCAATGCAATGTAGCCTGTAATGCAGTATTGTTATAAGAGAAAGTACCTTATTCCGTTCCGGCTTTTACTGCTTCCTGGCTAACATAATCATTTTTGTTGGAGTTTGCAGTTTTTTGGAATCTAAGGAATGCAACACCTTTTCTCCAACAACAGTTGTCGTAGTACTCTTGGGATTCCTCATTGCGTACAGTGATGTTGACATCTGCGACATATTTTCTCTAGACACATTGGGAGCTATATATATATAATAGACTCGCTTTTTGCAGGTGTGACATACTGCTTCCTTAGCTGGACAAGAGTTACTTGTATCACAAAGCGCACGTGATAAGGCACTTTAATTGAAGCACTGGCACTATTTGTGCGGATCCTCGTGTTACAGAAAAGGTGTGCGCTGCATATAAAGTAGCTACGCAAGTTGAATTTCAGACGGCGTGATGGTGAGGTGATAAGGAAGCGCGAACAGACTTGTATGTGGCTCTTTACCACAACAGCAATACTTTGCATTATTTGCCATTCTACATACCTTGAGCTGGGTTTGAGGTCTTCCTGTGTGTTTGCTTACCTTTCCTTGAGCCAACAGAGTGGATAGGAAGATAATTCGGTAGTTTTGTCCCCACTAGAATGATAGGAATTGCATGCACCAGAGCTCTTGTATGTGTTATGTAGGCCTATACATTTCTTGATGCACGACACGCCCTCTTGCAAGTATTTACTGCTTACTCGCAAGCACTGTTATAGGGTGTGCCTTTATATTCAAGTACCCTTGGTGTGCGATAATAATCTTCATGTGCATTCTAGTACGTGTGTATAGCTCGTGTACTCAAACAAAAATCGCGAGTTTTGTTTGGGTACTCTGCCCCATAAATGTCCTAATCATCTGGATCACTCAAGAAGAACATGACACCAGGCTCCACAAGGTGTTCAGAAGCTTTAATCTCAGGGAGTGGAGTGACCCTGAATAGACAGAAATATGAGTTTGGTAGAAGACATCTTACCTTTCTAGGCCACACAATAGATGGAAATGGTATTTCTCCGGACCCCCAAGGACCAATGCTATTCTCACGATGGTAAAACCAAAAACACCCACAGAGCTCTGGAGATTCTTAGGGATGGTAAACAATCTCAGTAAGTTTACCCCTAACATAGCTTCCTTGACAAAACCACTACGAGAGTTCCAAAGCACAAAAATCATGGTTCTAGAATCCATTTCCAAGACCAGGCTTTTGAGAAGAGTCAAGATGGAGCTAATAAAGCTGTCAGTCTTAGTCTTCTACATTCGTGATGCCAACAATCAGATGCTTCATTGCTCGGACAGGGAACAGTGTTCTTGCTACATCATGCAGAAAAGTGGAAACCTGTGGCTTACGCATCCCGGGAAATGAGTGACACAGAACAATGCTACTCGCAGATCAAGAAAGAGGGTCAGCTTAGTATGAGCATGTGAAAACTTTTCAGAATACGTAATTGGAAGACCAATGCATCTTGAAACTGACTACAAGCCACTAGTACCCCTGCCTAGTAAAACCTACATGGATTATTTGCCTCCCTCGAATTCTGAGATTTTGTTTTTGTCTCATGCAGTTAACTACACTATTAGTCACGTTCATGGAAAAATGCTGTACAAAGCTGATACTCTCATGCGCTCCAGCAGATTCTGCAGACAAAATAACTCTAGTAGATGCTGAGAGAGATGTCTGCACAAGCTGTTATTTCTCATTTATCAGTCAGCACGAGCTACCTGTAAGGCTCAAAATGAGGACTATACTTAGTTTTGAACTAACAAAATTCTGTAAACAAGGATGGCCAAGCAGGCACGATCTATCAGGTGAATTGTGTTGTTATTACACAGTAAAAAATCACCTGTTTATTGCTGACAATCTCCTGTTATATGACAATTGCTCCACACAGTATGAGAGATGAGACACTTGTGCAGGACACCAGGGGATACAACAGTATAAATTGAGACTTGCTACTTCAGTCTGGTGGCATGGAGTTTCGAAAGAAATAGAGCAATTCATCAAGGCCTGTCCTGTGTATGAAGAGCACAACCTCTCACACAGAACCACTGCTACAAATGGCTCTTCCTAATCACCCCTAGGTATCGGCGGCATAGGAGAGTAAGGAAAACTAGGTAGGCATAGGACACTAGGTAGGCATAAGACACTAGATAGACTAGGTAAGCATAAGAGACTAGGTATGCATTGGAGACTCAGCTAAACATACACAGGTTAGCAGACTATGGAGTGCATTTACTTACACCTTCACAATAGGGCAAGTAGCTACGGTACAGCTCAATTTAAACTTTACACACGCGTGTGCTTGCACGTTTAACGCATGTAAAACTTCAAAAACTGGTGTGTTACGCACTGTTGTACGCAATTTTGGCGTGCGCACGCAGACCAGTGAACACACGAGAAATGCACTTCACAAGCTCGTACTTGGTTTGCCATACGTGTAACTACAGGTACGTACAGTAGCTGTAGGCAATGAAATGCAACTGTTTTGCAGCTCATCGGCTTCTTTATCTGTAGAGTTCAACCGATAATCGGATCGGTAATCGGTTTAACCATATATCGGCTAGATTTTAGGTATATCGGTATCAAATCAGATTGGTAAAGAAACATTAGCCGATTCGATATAATTACGTTACGTATGCACGTGACACTTATGCGCAGGTAACAGGTTTTACTAGTTTCGGTTTGTTTATCAAAGATGGCAAAAAGGAGATCGGTGATTTGGGAATTTTTCGTTTTGCATGAAGATACAAAGTATGCTGTTTGTAATGCATGCCAAGCAAAAGTGCCAAGGGGAGGTAATAGTACAAAGTCGTACACAACAACAAATTTAGTTAACCATCTCACAACAAAACATCCGGAAGTGAATTCACAGTATGTCGAAAGAAAATCTAGTAAGGAAGTTCGGCCTCCAAGAGAAACTCGGAAGAGATCGATCCAGCACCAGCTTTCATTGGAAGAAACACAGGAATTGACAAAACTTTGGGATATAAACGATTCCAAATCTCAGCGCGTGCATAAAAGGATAGGAGAAATGATAGCTGTGCTGTAGACTGTCAGCTGTCGTCGGTGGTTTAAGATATTGGATTTACAAGAGTCTTACAAGTGCTAGAACGTCGGTACAAGTGCCCGAGCAGGAAATATTTTACCGAATCAGTAATTCCAAATATTTACAATGGAATGAGAGCTGAAGTTACTAAGTTAGTTGATGAGACCAAATATGTAAGTTTCACCACTGATATATGGAGCAGTAGTGTAAACAACACTTCATTACTGAGCTTAACAGCTCACTGGATTAGTGCAGAGAAGGGCCGACACAATATAAGCGCTTCTAAATCTATTTACCTTAATTGCATATTTCTCTGCATATTTAGCGAGCAGGGAACCCTCTTTGGTTGGCACTGAGCTCCTAAGGACGCTTGTAGAACCCGCCAACAGGCATGCTAATCGGTGTAACCGTATTGTATCTTCCTCGCGGTGGACTTTCCGCTCAAGGTAGGCGCACGTGATTCAATTTCAAAGTGGACATAAAAACAGTGGGGTTGATTGCGCTATTGATTTAAGCATGAAACAAACTTTTGAATGATGTGTATTTTACTCTTACAACCCTTTAAATAACCTTACCCGTACAAAACCTACGGCTCACGTGAACGTGTCGGCCCTCCTCTGGGATTAGTGATTCATTTACAAAGGTATCTGCAGTTTTACATGCACAACCTGTGCAAGAATCTCATGCTGGTGAGTATATTGCAGCGCAGATGAATTACATACTTCAAAAATGGGGCATAACTCCTGAAAAGTTCACTTAGTTGTTAGTGATAATGCTAGCAACATGGTCAAAGCGATGAGTGATGCTTCTTTCATGCACTTTGGGTGTTTTGCACATTCACTGCAATTAGTGATCAAAGATGGGTTATTTGTTCAATGAGTCATAAGTGACATAATTGCAATATGTCAAAACAGGATACTTCCATCGCTCATCAGTTGCCAGCCATAACCTGAAAAGAATACAAGAAAGCTTAGGTATACCGCAACACAAACTCAAACAAGACATAACAACCCGATGGAATTCCACTCTATACATGTTCCAGTGCATCTTGGAACAAAAAATGGCACTGGCAGCCTACTGTGCAGAAAATGGTAGCATCTAGCAACTCACACCTTACCAGTTAGAATTAATTAAGAAATGTGTCGATGTTTTGAGTCCTATAGAAGAAATCATGCGTTCTATTTCAGCTGATTTAGCTTCTATATCAATCGTTGTTCCGTATATAAGGGTACTAACAAGAACACTAGAAAAGAATGAAAATGATAGTGGGGTCCGTACAATGAAGGCAGAGCTACTGAAGTCACTTAAGACAACGTTTGCAGGGATTGAAGAAAATAAACAATTAGCAGTAGCAACAATGTTGGACTGAAGATTAAAAGATTAATTTTTTTCTGGAAATATTATCAAAGCTACAATCAAGGAGATGTTAGTGGAAGAAATGACCAGTATTGATGTACAAACAGAAGCTACAACTGAAGAACACACTGCACCAAAGAGACTCTGCCCACTTAAAAATCCAGTTTTACTTGATGTTTTTTCTGAGATCATTACTAACTCAAGTGATGATATCCCTACGACCACTACTGAAGTGGAAAAATTTTTAAGTGAGCCACTAGTAGATTACAAGACTGGTGATCCATATGCATGGTGGAGGCTGCATAAGGGAGAGTTTCCCTTACTTTACAAATTAGCACAACAATATTTAAGTACCCCAGCAACATCCGTTCCATCAGAACGGCTGTTTTCTGCAGCTAGTAACTTACACGATGACAGACGGAATAGGATATTGCCTTCCTTAACTGAAGATCTGCTATTTATTCAGAACAATTTTTGTCTCGTTGGATCCCAGTATAACTAAATATAGCTAGATACGTTAGTTCACTTATTTATAAGTTTTCTTCAATCACACAAACAGGTCAGTTGATTTGATTTCATTGATAATTGTTTAATATCGGATCGGTTACAAATATCGGTTTTATCTTAATCATTCTTATCGGCTATCGGAATATCGGCTAATTTTCATATCGGTGCAACTCTATTTATCTGTTGTATTGAGTATCGCTCGAAAGTCCTAATGGAGGGGCGTGTTCATACCGAATATGCTAGGATATATTTGCGTCATGAGTAGACAAGATCGAGTATTGTACAGCGCAAAAACTATCTGCAACTTTTAAAAGTAACTAAACTGTATATATAGCGATAGCTACTAATATGTTCACGTTGTCAGTTAGCTATATACAACACATTTAGGATATTGGCATTAATTTGTCACATTGGAATTTATCCAAGAATTAACGATGATAATCGGTAAAAGACACACTCTCAAATATAATCTATAGGCTTTAGCTTTACAGTAAGAAATTGTTTAGCTGCGTTTTTGCATCTTGTGTCTCGATGGGAATCACGCCTTAGGTCAAGAACATATTCATAGAGTTTATACCATTATTCTCGGCTTACAATTCATATACACGCCAAGGTGCACGCAAACCAGATTTGGCGTGTACGTATCTCACATGGACGCGTGCTTCTGCCACACGTCCAGTGTGTACACGAGTACTCTGCACGAGAGTTTCTACGTCATCGATTTTGCTATCGCACGCATGTCTGCGCGCGAAATGAAAAACGTGTTGTGTCGAGTACATGCCACACGAGTGCCTTGTCAAGTTTAAATTGAGATGTACCGTATTGTTTGTTTAGTTTATAAAGTTGCAAGTTTTGCATTATGTGTTATTTAGATACCTGCTCGAGGTTGGCAAACCCGAGGGTGAGGTTTAAGCACTGAAGCGGGCCTAAATAAGTGACCAAGGCACCAGCTGAGATTACTAATTAAAGCCCACCAACATGCCTAAACATCATGCGAGGGATTGGCAACCTACTGAAGTAACCATCAAGCAGGTATCTAGCTGGCTTAGAAAGCCATGTAAGAAGCCAGTGATGAATTCTAACTGTCCGTTTGATCCGAATTCTTGTATATTTCTGGACCACCTTTGTTCTGCATGGCGAAAGTGTGAGAACTGTTTGTATAAGTTTTTGTGATTTTTAAATCTGGAAAAGGATAATAAAATAGAACAGTTTGCTCCGAACTGTGTTTGAGGATTTCTCCACTCAATTGGTAGCCATGCAGACACTGAAGTGTTGAACACTGAACCGATATACAATTTAAATCGGAAGAGTATATGATTCCAGATTTGACGGAAGTGGAGATTAATGCATTTTTTACCAACCAAGATGAAACGGAAATCGCACTTATGGAATTTACTAGTGAGCCCAACATTTGGTGGCGAACCAACATGATATACCAATAGTAATGCAGCAACCTACCAGTAAGGCAGCTAGGTCATCACGATATGGGTTACCGTACAGCAAGAAATTTTTCGAGAGTGAAAAATTTTGTGGACTGCTCAAACTTGCTTTAGTAAGTAAATTTTGGGGAAAATTTTGTGGCAATTAAACGTTGGAAAAGAGCCAGCAAACCATTTAATTTAATAATTTTGAGCTTGCATAGGCTACAGTACCGCTCACTTTAAACTTGACGACACACGCGTGCAGCAACTGCACGGCTCGACACGTTTTCAAAAATGCACGCAACATTTTCCGCGTGCGCACGACAGACCTATGACGTATTACCATTGGAAATTGCACGCGTGCATGCACGACACGTTCGTTTTGTTGGCGTGTGTAGCTTGAACTGCACGCGTGCATGCACGAGACGTTCATTTTTTGGCGTGTGTGGCTTGAACTGCACACGTGCACGCACGAGACGTTCATGTTGTTGGCGTGTATAGCTTGAACTACACGCGTGCCTTGACGCGTGCATATTATGCACGAGTGCAAAATTTAGTGCACGAAAAGAACACTCATGCATTAACTGTTTGCACGAAATGCACTCGTGCATTTAGACACGTGTATGACTCTCAAGACTTACCATACGCTGTACACAGTAGTAGATTACGCGTGTTCCATTATTGTCCTTGCCATATACGAGTAGTTCACACCATAGTTACTACATTATGGAAAATTACAGTATCTTCAATTTTGAGTAAATAACAAAAATTTACGGCGAGTTACGGAATTACACAAGTGGACACGTGTATTCTAATACTTTGAGTCGCCATTCAGTCGTGTTGCACATCTATCCTGCACTGCTGCGTTGCTGTTAAGATTATGGCATATCCAAGGTTAGCACCCTCTTCCTCGTCTCTAGACTCATCCTCGCCATTTTTTAAGAAATGAATTTCCGGTAAGTGTGGTTTTAATATACGGCAAAGGCACGTGATTAGTTGGTTCAATCAGCTGACTGGTCAGTTGTCTGATAATGCTGTCGGGTGCCGTTGTAGCTACTGTAGAATTTGTAGTATTGTGACGTGAACCAGCTGCATTTCCTATGCCAATATACTGTACGTGCATGTGTAATGATAAAATGTGCGCACGTAACGAGTATATTAGCTTGGTGCACGTCTAGAGTGCCACGCGTGTTAGATGGCAAAACGTGCGCACGTAGCGGGCATATTAGTTTAGTGCACGTCTAGAGTGCCACGCGTGTTAGATGGCAAAACGTGTGCACGTAGCGGGCATATTTGTGTCGTGCATATCTAGTGTTCCACGTGCATTTGTGCGCACGCCAAATTCGCGTGCAACACTGACGATACACGCCAAATTATTCACTTTTACACGCGTTAAACGTGTGCATGCACGCGTGCACACACACGCGTGTGTCAAGTTTAAAGTGAGCGGTACTGTATATCTTTTGCATTGAAGTCATAAGAATTCTCATAGCTACAAGGAGGATTTTGTACGTGCCACACACCTACAGTATTACTTTACTATATAAGCTTTAAAACTACATAGATGCGCTTATGCATAGTTGCCAGTAGTTCCGTAAACGTGTCACTCGACATGTGTTATCAGTTGCTATGGCATTTGTAGGTACTTTCATGACAGATTCTGTAATTCGTGGCTACCATAAGTACAAAAGCATCTTAGAAGCAGCTTTTGGAGAAGTTTTACAACGCCAAAGGGAGAAAGCCAACAGGCATGATACATATACAGTGGTAGTAATGAAAGGTGGAAATGTTGCTGGACACGTGCCTTGAAAGTTGTCAACAATTTGTGCCATGTTTTTGCATCGAGGTGGGAGCATTACATGCCAAAGTAAATGGAGGAAGGCAATACTCCTGAGATCTCCCGCAAGGAGGTCTGGAAGTACCATACATGTTGACATTTTGTGGAGCTGAAAGTCAGCTGAAAAAAGTTCAAGCACTTGTTAAGAAAGTAGATGCGTTTTCAGCAACAAAAAATCCTGTGACAGAAGCTGATATTCCATGCAAAATGATCAAAATTGAACCTCCAGATTATTCTGAATTAGAGGTTACAATTGATTGTGATGGTGCAGATTGCTTTCAAGATGAAGTATTTGTGACAAAATTGATTTGTATTGACAATTTTATGCTCAGTAGAGATAACAAGGATATCATTCTTAATGGTGAATATCTCCTGACAAATACATAAATGCATCAAAAAAATTGCTAGCTATGAAATTTCCTACTCTAACTGGATTTAAACTGACTTTTAAATTGCAGGTTATTGGAAAATGGATGGAGAATTACGTTCAAATACTGCATTGTCGTGGTTGTCATAGGATAACTGTAAGCACAATTAGTTGTCAGGAAGAGGTGGTGAATATCTATGATTCAATGTTTACAGATGCTGATGATGAAACGAAAAAAATTTATATGAAATGTTTGATGAATCTAGCATTTCATTTTCATTGCCAAAGGTGCAAAGGCACAAATGACTGTGGACTATTTGCCATAACTTTCACAACAAATTTATGCTTGAATATTAACATCTTTTAGTAACTTCAAAACATCAGTAGTACGTTGACCCTTGAATATGTCAAAAATAACAAGGGCTGACTGACTGTCATCTAAATTTAGGTATTTCCTTTTTTGAATTACATATGATATTATAATTTTCTCTATATACTCCATGGTAGTCTGCTCAATAGCCCAATGGTTAGCAGTATGGGTGATGTGCCAATCATCTGGAAATGGCACAGAATTGGGATGGCACGTAGGTGTGGTTCCTTGATAAATATGTTGAACCAGTAGGAAGTGCCCTGACATAGTACATGCAAAGACACAAATAATCTGTCGCTTGTCATCGATTGCAATGATTTCAATACATTTGGTTCCCTTCTTTACATATATAGTCCAGTTACTAGATGGCACCAATTTAAATGCTGTATGGTCCCAGTTTATTCCATAGCTACAACTGACATAACTTCAAAATTTCTTGCCGTACAGTATCCAATGAGCGAACCACAATTGGAACAGCTAGGAATGAATGGAATTCCAAAGAAAACTAGAGTACAAACCGAGTGGGGTGTAAGAGTGTGGAAAGACTGGGCTTCAGAAAGAAACAATATGAATGGTGAAGTATTTATACCCCTCCGGATTGTGGAAGCAGTAAGGAAACAACACTTGTGTACATACATTGTTACTTTATGACAGATATTAGACAAAAGATGGTAAGGAATACCCTCCTCAGAATTTGTTTCAGCTATGCTGTTCCTTACAAAGAGCCGCACACTTTGCTGGGTTGTCATCACTCAACTTGTTTGAAGATCCACAGCTGCAGAAGGTACAATTAACACTGGATGCAGAGATGAAGTGTTTTAGCAAGCAAGGGAAATGGGGTGAAAAACAAGCACAGCCTATTACTTGTGAAGAAGGACTGTGGCAGTTAGGATTGCTTGGGGACCATAATGCCCAAGTACTAGTTGACACTATGGTCTTTCAGATGAGACTGTACTTTGCACTATGAAGTGGACAAGAGCACAGGCGTTTGCAATATTGGCCTTCTCAGTTTACTCTTTTTGAGGCACCAGGTGCGCACGCTTATTTGGTATATCAAGAGGATATATCTAAGACAAACCAAGGAGGTATTAAACACGTGAAGAAAGTCCTGAAAGAATTACTGCACTACGCTAATCAGAGTGATTCTTCTTGATGCTTTATGCACCTTTACAAGGAGTATCTTTGTCATGGTCCACCACTAAGTAGTCAGTGATCGGCCTATATACTAGTTAAAGTAAGGTGGCGAGTGCAATACAGGAACACGAGGGAGTGGTCGAGAGGCTAATGTAGCACGAGGTGCAGCCGAGTGCTATGTTAGCGTCGAGACCACCCTCAAGTGCTATATTTCCTGTAGTGCACAAGCGTACGCTGGACTTTAACTGGTTTATTGTATGATATCCGGAATTCAAGATTTACAATGGAAAGGTATTAGTAGTATTGTTAGTCCTAGTGTGCATCTATAATAATTCAAATGTACAATAGCAGCGATAAGTACTAAAAGCTGGCAAAGAATCCATAGCTTTCAATTAAAATCATTTAGCTCACTGAGAGTGGTAAGTTGTAACTCTCATGCTTGCACTTTGTAAACAGTTTAGAGATCTGGGCTTTATTTATTAGTATGCTACTTCATTTAATACGCTACTTTATCAATATATAAGCAGGAAAATTACTTACCTGATGGCCTCACGTTTAACCAGCACTGTGACGAATCGCCATGCACTTACTTCCGCCGTTCAGTGAACAACCCCATTGCTATTATGCTAGGACTTGCAATATTAACAGCTGGTTTACAGCTCCATGTAAATATTTGTGTAGGTGTTAACATTGGTATGTGTTAACAAACAATTACCTCCTGACAGGAATGCTGTCTGGGTGGGTTTTGGCACAAATGTGCTTTATTGAAATCAAAGGGATAATATAGAACAGTGCTTTATTATGATCACAGAGATAATATAGCACACTGCACATTATGGAAAATATATATAGCACATTTGTTAGATGACTTCATACAATAGCAGTTAGCAACCTGCCTCTAATCAATTAGAAACCTCACCTAGATATATAAGCCTATTGACTACTTTCTAAGAAAATTAAAGCACACCTCTATGCATTGATAGCATTAGGCTCAATAGCTTCAAAGGGTGTGAAGTTGTGAACAGTAAACAACACTCCTCCAGCCCATCTACAATTACCCATCAAAGTAGGCAGCTTTTGCTGCCATTAAATTTGCCACTGAGCATCAGTTTTACATGTTTGACTAGCAAGCTATATCCACTGCTTCAAATCTTCTGAGTTTTTTGATGTAGCTACGTATTGATTTAATATTTAACCGTCTACTGAAATGATTTAATTTGCAATATTCTAATACCTGTAAGATCTAAAAGTTAAGTAAAAAAATTGCACATAACAGTAGGCTATCTTATAGTGTGCATTAAATAGAAAAGTGTGTGATGCTATGGCAGAGGAAGAGCAGGGACTCCTGATTTTAAGTACGTAAATGTAATAATGATGTTTTGTTGTAAATTCAGATAACATTCTATATAATCAGTTCTTTAGCAATAACTACATGGCATGCATTAAATAGAGACAACTCGTAGATTATTAAACAAGAGGATACAGTTATGAAATTGGCATTACTCTGGTAAAATTAACTTGACGGGCACCCCGATTGGTTCCTTCCATTCCGACTTTTAGCATTTCCCTGCTACGACTAACAAAAATATTCCTTCTGAATGTACATTATATCACCTATCCAATGGCTTCATGTACTACAAGCTTTGCATACATTTTTAAAACCGTTCAATTCGAGGACACGTTTGAAGAGACATGCAGCACAAAGCAAAGTCGAGTGTCTCAAAACACCCCTGAGTGCTGTATTTTTCATACAACACAGGAATAAGGCAGTGCACAGATGTAGCTACATCATGGAGTACAGTCATTGATATGCTAGCTAACTACTTGTTTGTTAAATACAGTTCTTTCTATTTCGCTTCCCGTTTCCATTCCGGGTGCCCATTTCCAGAGCCCATCAAAGACTGATTATTATTTTATGAATGAACAGGATTTGAACCTGTCACCTCCAACAATAGAGAGCCAATTACACATGTTTGTGCTATAATAGGATAGATAATTAATAGTGCAAGAGTGTTCTGGCTGTATCTTATGAGCTCCCACTCCATCCATGTGTTTGTATTTGATTTCCTTATTAAAACTGTTGTGATTGTTCTCTAGGTTGATCTTTCATCAAGGAGGAGTTATCACAGTAGCATGCCTGGTGGTGGGTTGTCCATGTAATATACCAGACTAATTAGTAGGTGGTACTTTTGGTGTCAAAATAGCAACTAGGTAGGTATATGATCAATAATGACAACCATGGGATAATAAGTTGTACATCAGGGCATCTGGTAAGATTTTCTGAGCCAATTTTAACTGCAGCATACCAATTACCATACGTACATATATACAAATCATTATGTACCAGTTATAATTTTTCGAAATTTACAAACATGATTTACTTGCATTCACATACAGTTTATCACCTAAAATGAGCTATGTGACTACGTAACCTGCATATTTCACATTAATATTGCACCCTTTAGCTAAGAAGCTTAAAATACTATTTATATTGAATATATATATATCTTACACACAAAGTAAACATGCAGGTAATGTTGTCATGTTAATTATACACAAGTCAATTAATATACTTCATAATTAGTAAGAAGAGTACACAATTTCTTACCTTTTATTCTGGCGTATTACCTTACCTTTCCATTATTGTGATGAACATGTTTATTTTTTTTGCAGTTTATTGTATTCTTGTCCAACTACGAGTTGACATAATAATAAACCTTATATGGGTCACAGGAGAATTAAGTGACAACACATCTTTAGCAGTCCCTCAACATTCCACACATGCGCACACGTTTCTGCATGTACTGTCTCTGTAAGATTGGACTTCTTGATGAACTACTCCATTTGGTTGGATAAAAATAGCTGCATGAATCTTCAATTCCTCCATAACTGACGAAAGCACCTGGACATGCACATCAAATAAAATTTGTATAAACATAACTTCAGTCATAGATAGTATATTCTCCGGTACGGAGAATATACTATCTATGCTTCAGTCAACTTATCCAGTACAATCACATCACATGATCGCAGATTAGAGCTGTTATCACTGTTATTACCACCGTAAAGTTCAGCCTTACTTACCCCTTATAAAATTATACTAACTTATGCCCGCTTAAATAGGCTAGATAGTTTAAAAACCTAAGCAGCAACTGCGCTCAAAGTGTGTGCCTGTGGCTAACCATATATTATATGCTTTATATAAAATATTCTTATGCATTTTATTTTACTAACCCGAGTGCTAACCCCAACCGTGCCAGGGTACTGACATAACGCTCGATACACGCGCAGTCCAACTTAAGGCCACCATCCGTGTCCCAGCGGGCTTGAGAACTCCTACATCGTGACATAGACCAGAAAAGTCGGACTCGCTCCTTGGATTTACTTAGATAATTTCATGTCTACTTTCGACACTTTTCTCAACCGGGATTCCCGCGGAATAACATGACGCGGGGTATGACGTACAGTAATTAATCTATGACGCGTAAGGGAAATGTTAGCCCCGCGTAGCCAGACCCTCTACGCCCAGGCGCTTATCGATTAGAGATTAAAAGCGCCAGGCTACGCTTATAATCTCTAATCGATAAGCGCCTGGGCGTAGAGGGTCTATGGTAGAGTATTCACTGTAAAGTCTCATGGAGTAGTTTGTGCTGCTAAAGAGATACACCCTTTCCTGATCGATAGTGCCAATCCTGTGAAAATGGTGATCACTGATAAGTTTGTACGAGAATGTCACCAGTGTAGCACTATTAAGTATTTGCCACCCAAATATCGTTAAGTAGGGCGTTTACTATTCCTCAAAAAAATCTGATCTTACAAATTTGGTAATGGAATCGATGAACACTAATCTTACGTCGTTTGTGGAAAAAAATCAGACCAAAATTGCAATGACAACAAAGCTCTCTATTCTATGTGATGTATCCCTTGGGTTGAACTATTCTTCATGGGCGTAAACCAGTTGTAATTCACAGAGACTTGTCATCAAATAACGTGATGTTAAGCACTCAGCTAGTGGCCAAGATAGGAGACCTTGGAGTAGCTAAAGTTATACCAGTTGACGGTGGGCATACCAACAGTGGATTAACAACAGCTCCTGGAACAGTGGATTTTATGCCACCTGAGGATAATCCTGTGTATGGCACCCCTGTTGATGTGTTTTCCTTTGCTGGAATAGGCCTGCACATATTTGCTGAGGAATGGCCACAACCATGTGGCCAAAAGAGACAAGATCTAGTCACTAAAAAGCTTTTGGCTCTAACTGAAGCAGAGAGACGACAAAAGTACCTTGATAAAATTCCTGAGGATGCTATTATATTAAGAGAATTGTTTGAGCGATGTCTTGATGATGAGCCTAATCAGCGTCCCCCTATACAGGAGGTTTCTGAGATGATTCAGATATTGAAGGTACGTATACATAGTTAGGTGTATATAATTTTTAACTAATCAATAAGTACATTATTACTTAATAGTAGGATCGCCATGAAAATGTATGGCTTCTGAAAAATATGTGCCTTGAAAAACAACCTTGTTACAAATGCGAAAAACCAACTACAGCTCTATTGGTACAACACTATAACTTCAATCAAAGTAGCCAAATGTTATTAACCTTGCCTGCTAGCGAATTTTAAAAATTTTGAAATCTAGTAGATTTTCGTCTGCCAGCCTGTCAACAGGGATCGACCTAGTGCCTCAACCGCTGGATGTGTAGCCTTCAATCTTTCTGAAAATAACCATTATTTCCGTCAGCACAAACCTTTGCTATTCTGATTGTCATACTCACCCGGCGCCATAGCCTGTCCTTTGTTCTGTCTTCTTCATCGATTGATCTTCCTCGGCCGAAGGGGAACAAAATTTTATGGAGGTGTCAAGATGTTAACATGTAACAATAAACACCTTGGATAGGCACATACTTACTGATACAATTCATCCTGCCAATCGACGTGTAATTGAAAGAAGGAACTGCATGGTTATCAGTCCTTCCGCAGTCTTATAACCTGTCTTAACCAGACGAATTTACGCGCCAGCTGCTTATTCTGATTTTAAGCACCGGATGTTAATTATATGGACATATTACATAACATCAAAGTGGTGTGGATAACACAATGATGTGCCAGTTTCAGCGGACGATGCGTGTAAACCAATTTGGTGTGCATACCGCCAAAATTAATTTTTAGAGTGCAGCTATAGTTATCATATATCTCAGTTCTGGCATATATGTAGTTAGCTAACTGTGTACATAATAATATTATTGAATAACAAAGGAGCAGGGATCGCAATAAAAAGTAAGGAAACAAGTAGTTAGCAAATAAGTTATCACTCACCACCCAGCATTGTATACTGCATGTGTTTACTCAAGTATACAATTGCAGCTGGGTAGCTACGTACATGCATACACAAAATAAATACATTCTCTAGCACCTCTACAAGATTTAATCCCTACTTTGGCAGCCAACATTCAAACAATACATCATGCAGCCAAAGTAGGGATTAAATCTTGTAGAGACGCTAGAGAATGTGTTTTAATTTGTGTATGCATGTTCATAGCTACCCAGTTGCAATTGTACGTAGCTATTCCATAACCTGGCATTATATTCAGTATCTATAGGCTTAACACTTTTATAAAAGCACCCAAGAATAGTTAGGTACGGTAGTACTTAATAGTAGGGATCGACACAAAAAAACATGGCGTCCAACTTTCACGCACCTCCATAACTATACTTTTCACGAAAAAACCAACTGAAATCCATTTGTAACACTATAACAAAACTGTACCTTCGTTAAACTCCGTGAAAAACCTAACAATATGATCCATAGAGAGATCTGAAAATTTCAAAATCTACCAGAATTTCGTCTGACTGCCAGCCTGCCTGCCTGCCTGCCGTAAGACCCACTAGCATTAGGAGTATGGCTCCAGATTTCTCACACAACAAAGGAAATCATGTCCGATTTACGAAACTGCTGTACCACTGAATATTCATCCACTGCGCCTTACTGTTTCTTTTCATCCCTCACTGTCTTCCTTTTTCTTTGTTTAGCTTGTAGAAATTTTTGAAATAAGGTGTTGATAACCTTGCACCTTCTGCTTTTACGTCAACATCTTGCATGGATTGTTGACACCTTCGTGAAATGTTAATGCCCTTGTTGAGGAAGATCAATCGATGAAGACAGAACAAAGGACAGGTTATGGCGCAGAATGAGTATGACATCGGAAAGGCAAAGGTTTGTCCCAACGGAAACAATGTTTATTTTCAGAAAGCTATACATCTAGCAGTTTAGGCTGTAGGTTTTCTCCTGTTGACAGGCTGGCAGACAAAAATCTGTAGCAGTTTTTAAAATTTGCCAGTGTGCCAAGTTGGCTACTTTGAATGAACTTATGGAGTTGTTAGTGTTGTACCAATATAGGTGTAGTCAGTTTTTCATGTTCTGATTTTAAAAAGATTGTTTTCAAGGCACACGTTTTTGGAAGCCATACATTTTCATGGTGATCCCTACTATTTAGTACTACCATACTTAATGACCTGCTTACTGTGGACATGACATACGTACGTATTCCACTTGGACCTGGACAGGCACATGCCCACCCAGGCCGGCTATGCCACTGTGTGAAAGTGAGGAAATCTTATACTTGTAAAACATCAACCATGACTGCTGTGTCCTTCTGAAGTCTCACTTCTGATTCTTCTTGTTCTACATATTGACCTCTGTCTTATGTTGCTTTACTTCTTGTAGATTGTGTTTGAGGCTGGCTGCCCATCTGGTGATGACATACTTTTGCTATGTATGTATATGGCCAATCCTTCCGCACTTCCTGCACTCTTTTGAGTGGAAACAAGTTGATGTATTACTATCTAAAAGCCAGGCACTGTGTAAGTTAAACCAATGTTAATCACTCAATGTATTGTAAGAGTAATTAGTGACGTCACAAGTAAGTCGTGTGAGCAAAGACTCATCACTAAGAGGCACGTAGCAATGCATACAAATTTATTATTTTGTTATACCTTTATACACCAGTCCTTAGGTGATAAAACTTGTATAAAATTGAAATTCTTTCTGTAGCACTATAGGCTAGTCTTCTTTTAAAGCACGCCCACTTTTAAACCTGAAGCGCTTAGTCTAACGAGTAAATTTTTAAAAAATGTGAATTTCAAAAAGAGAATAGGGATCCTGAATAAAGTAGTTAAACAAAGGTGATCCTGAAAAAAGTAACTGAACAAGGTGAAGAGTCTGTCACTAATAGTCAGAACCTGTGATTCTGACATCCCTATTTTGACTGAAGCATGGTTAGCTATGATTTTAACAGTCAAAATAGGGATGTCATAGAATCACGGGCTCTGACTATTAGCTACAGACTCTTCACCTTGTTTAGTTACTTTTTTCAGGATCACCCTAGCTTGCTTAGTCAGGATCTCTATTCTCCTTTTGAAATTCACAATTTTTTAATGTACTCATTTCTTTCATGTCCATTGCTGGACAGTGATCCCTAACACAGCGCACAATAGCACTTTCCTTTGAATGGAGAATCTACTATGTTATTGTCCGCTGTGTCGTCAAAATAGCTGTCAAACACCTTCTAATGAACAACACTCCAACAACGTGGTACTTTCTAATTAAGGTGCCTTATCTCGGAAAACTTAGTGTTATGCGTGACGCGGAAAATATAGGACTTGGTCGTTTTTTCTAGCGATGAAAACAGAAGTTGCAATAAGTAGTTGAAAGAAGCAGCTCAGTTATAAAAACACTCATTATGGTTTGAATTATTAAATAATGTTTAAGCTGTTTTTTGCACAAGCATCTTGTGCATTCGTATGGCTTCTTGATTTTATGGAGAGCAGAAAGCAGCTAAAATAAGCAGCTCAGTTATAAAACCGCTCATTACAAATGATATGGCATGAATAACATTCATTGAATAATGTTTAAGCTGTTTTTCATACAAACATCTCAGGCGTTCGTACATATTGCTTCTCGATCTTTATGGAGGAAATTTTGGTTCATATCTTCCAATCGCTTTAGAAAATGAAGTTTTTAAAATATCGAAGACCTGGGTTGCACCATTTTAAAGATATGCCAGTAGTTTTCATTTTGATTTCAACTTTGTGATGTGCGAAAGATGAAGAACATGGAGAAATGGGGGAGTTTTCAACAACAGTAAAAATATGGATACCCTATGCCTAGGCTTTTTATACTTTGGTAATAGTCTTAGGAACATCAAGAGAGGTTCTGGCTGCTTTTTGCAAACCAAGGGAAGCTTTAAGGGTGGTCGCGGGTTTCACAAATGACCGACTTTATAACCTTGCCTCGTGTCTGTCTGTAAAGCATACCTGGACCTTGCAGCAGTGATTGGATGAATGGCCAGTCTTTACACTATTTGACAAGCCAAACTGGAACTCCGAGTGTCTATAGATGGCTAAGTTACAGCATGCTGAATTCAAAGATGGTTTTTTCTATCTAGTCTCCGAGTTTACCTTGAAACTCCTTGAGAATGCTGCTGAAACATCCTTGATAGAATACTAAAATCCTCTCAGACGATTTTTAGAGAAAACCTTACCATTCAGGAGAAACAAGACAAAAAGGTAGTGCGCGCAAAGAAACTAACTTCGAGGCAGCATAACTTACGCCTCCAACCTTATTTTTACAAAATCGTCTGAGAGGATCTGCAAAATTAAGTTGTCAGTATCGTATCAAAAATTGAGAGCTCCATGATAATCCACAAAAACTAGATAGATTTTTAAACACAGTGTGTAGTATATGCGCACGCCGCAACATTATTATAATAAACCATGCACATTTTTAAAATCACAAGCACACAAACAGTGCCTATTTCACAGCTGCAACTCTTGCCAATGCCTCTGTCACGTCTTCACAAACACCTACAACTCTGCTGTTGGTTGATCGACCGGCTGAGATGAAATTTGGCACCCAGGGAGAGTTGTTCTTACTCTGGCATTGCCGATATCAGCTAAACCGCTCTCCCCTGTAGCTATTAATGTACAGACAAACATTACAAACAACTTGTAAATACAACTAACAAATTATTTCTCACCTGAAGGAAGAGCGACAGCATGTTTACGCATGCATACATATTATTGTAGCATTATAAAAACACAGGAGAAACTTTGTTTACAGTCTGTTTTTCTTAAAAATAGACAATAAACTTCTTCCTTTGCTGCATATTTCTTCACCACGTAAACAACAATAGGATTATGCGCCTGTTACGGATACCCAAGTATGCAAAAAAATACTGTCAGCTGCATGCGGTCTATTAGGGTGTTTTCACAAGTTTTTGTTGGATCCCTATTATGAACCACTACCGTGGTTCATGATTAGTAATGTATAGCCGAGTGCACAACTGGAATAAACGGCTAACACAGCATTACCTTGCCCTTCTTTGGCAGTAACTTATGATGCGCTATGGCCGTGCTCATCAATGATATCGATAGCAAGTACCATATAAAGAAACTGAAAAGCAGTAAGACTTGTTTGATTGGTTATTTAAGCTTCATTTCACATGAATGGTTTTAATAGCCTGGGGGAGGATACACACAAGCACACACGCATACCGACTTCCCGGACAAAAGCAAATTCAAGAAACCAGGTGCGCGTCAGTCTTTGGCCAGCACACACCTGGTTTAAAAAGACAAACACAAACATTGCATAATTGTTGTACGTAAATAACCTATTAATAAAATAATGGTAGTGTAACGTTACAAGAAGGATATTTTCAAAACAAAGCTATTAATATCAAAGTTTTTGGTCACAGGTATATTTTTAGCTGTACATGTTATTAACTGGCCTTACACATTTTGGAACAAAGTGTTTTTGTTTATTATGGAATATAGACACTGGTTTATTTCCAATTATTCACGTCTATTTGTGCATATGTACATGTTATTAAGTATCGTATCAATCACTTGTAGACCAATGAATCAGATTTACAGAATGTACGTAACTGAAGGAGTTAAATTACCAATGAAAGTAAGCATTCATTGTCTACTTATAATGACATAAATTTTAAGAAAACCAGTATAAGGGGATTGCAAGTAGCCAGTAAATTTGCTAGCTGTCACTTACCAGCCACTATTTGCCAGATACTACTTACTAGTACTGTCTACTGTATCTAATGACTATCACCACAATTGGCCATGGCACAGATGCATACTACGTAAGTGATTAAACTTTGCATCTACGTACACCCATTTTGGCAGTAAAATGACATATTCATACTGTCCAGAATACTTGCTCACTTTAACATTCAAACTACGTACGCATTTAAATACTGTGTTTGGTATCAATTAGATTTGCAACAAGTTGATGTTCTACCGTCTACAAACATGGCGCTGTGTAATACTGTTAATCAACTGCTATTCAATGTATTGTATTAATAATTAATGAGTAAATCATGTGAGCGAAGACTCATCACTAAGGAGCACATAGCAACGCACACAACTTTGTTTAAACAGCTTTATACTCCAGTACTTTAGTGATAAAAGTAGTCTTAAGGTTACGGGATACCAACGAATTACTTTCATGGGCGCTAATTTTCATTGTCTTTAAAAGCAGCCTTCTTGTGGTTTGTATCAAGTGGTCTCGTCACCGCCTTCAAAGTACTGTGTAAAGAGTCTACAGACGCCGTTGATAGGCCATCCAACCAGGCAAAGTGATGGCAGTGGCTTCCGTTTCCACCAAAACTCGCCGCCAAATGCAGCGATAACGACCAGGGTAAGTGCCATTTTGAGGGTTTCGCCTTAATTAAAGATATATTTTCGAGGGCGTATCGAAGAGTTTTTAGGCATACAACGCCGACGAGAGATTTTGTAAGTGTCTAAAGTTAAAAATTGGCATTTTAGGAGCGCTTTAGTGAGATATTTGTTGGCTAAACTACTTATAAAGCCGGTTGAGAGCTAAGAACTCTTCGATAGTCCCTCGAAAATATATCTCTAATTAAGGTGAAATCCTAAAAATGGTACTTACCTTGCTCGTTATCGCAGCATTTGGCGGCAAGTTTTTGTGTGTAGAAACGGAAACCTTGCCGTCACTTAGCCCTGTTGGAGCATAGGAGGCTTGATTAATGGCCTATCAACAGTGTCCGTAGACTTTTTATACAGTACTTTGAAGGTGGTAACCAGACCACTCGATACAGAACACAAAAGGGTTGCTTTTCAAGACAATGAAAATTAGCGCCCATAAAATTAATTCATGGGTATCCCGTAACCTTAAACCAAAATTTTAACTGTAACACTATAGGCCAGCCTTCTTTCATAAGCTTTGAAACCTGCACAGCATGCCCACTTGTAAAACAGAAGCGCTCTGTCTTGTTAGTAATGTACAACGGCTTTTACTGTGAAATGAACGGCTAACACGTCATTACCTTGCTCTTCTTTAGCATTAACTCACAACACACTTTGTTACTAAGACCTCACCCATCAGTAATATCGATAGCAAGTGTCATATAAAGAAACTGAAAAGCAGTAGGACTTGTTTGATTGTTTATTCAGGCTTCATTTCACGTGAATGGTTTTAAACAGCCTGGGGGGCAAACACACACACAGGCACACACATAAAGAAACCAAGAAGCTATACAACTTGTTTAATCAGTTATTATGGATTTAATTTCACATGAGTAGTTAGTGGGCACACATACATACACACACCCACGTGCAAACACAAACATACTGATATCACATACAAAAAGACACGCACCCAGTATGCAAAATACAATCAACAGATTTTCTGAAGTCAAAATTTTATAACTACATACATACAAATAATAGCTATAGTGACTGACTATCACAAATTTGTGTCACTAAGGCTTTAAAATAAACAAAATTTAAAAAGGTAAGTAGTTCAATGCTAGCTACAAAAGGTAAGGAAACAAGGAAAATATTTTGGCATGAGAGAACACTAAAGATTCTAGCATGAGTAAGGCAAAGTAGGGATTAAACTTCTAAAAATTATCTCATGCTAGAATCTTTAGTATTCTCTCATGCCAAAATCTTTTCCTTGTTTCCTTACTTTTTTGTAGCTTGCATTGAAAGATTGATTACTTTTATTATTCTAGCTTATGCACTTGCAAAGTACATAGATTGCATAATTATTCAATCCTGTCCTTGCCTTCCAGGTGCTAAAAACGAAATACGTACATATAAAAACATTGAAATATGTTTAAGTTACGTACGTATATATTGCATGCAAAACATCCCGTCTGTTAATGACGGGCACATTAATAATTACATCATGTGTGTAAGTGGGTGTTTTGTGAGACATAATAAGCAGAAGTTGCAAGTTTGTCGACACCTTCTTTGCCTTTCTACAAACTAAAAGGAAGACAGTGAAGGATGAAAAGGAACACCTGGTGCAGTGGATGAATCTTCAGTGGAACAGCAGTTTGTTTTGTAAATCAGATGCAATTTCCTTTGTTTTATGAAAAATCTGGAGTTATACTCCTAGTGCTAGTGGGTCTTATAGCAGGCAGGCAAGCCAGTAGGAAGTCAGACGAAATACTGGTAGATTTGAATTTTTTAAATACTCTACTTAAAATTTCATGGAGTTTAATGAAGGTATAGTGTTATTACCAATACATTTCAGTTGGTTTTTTGGGTAAAGTATATGGTGAACAGCGTGGAGGCACATAAAAGTTTGATGCCATGTTTTTTCATGTTGATCCCTATTATTAAAGCACTACCGGTTATTCTACAGAAAGTAAATAGCGAGGCCCTTTTGACAATATCTTCTTGTATCTTTTATAAACAACATCTACGTAATAGTCATCTATGTTTATATTATATAGGCTGCCAATGTATCTGTCTGGGCATTATAGTGCTGTACAATCCTAAAAGGCCTATCAAAATTATCAGCTTTTATTATATTGTTTCATATGTTTCTATGTCCTTGATTAGACAATTTTATTCACACAGAGTGGTTAATAACTTATTATTAGCACTTGAATGGTATATATGTACATGCAATGGTTTTATGCTTAATGGTTCACATGCTATGGTTAGCACTCCACGTGTTTGATGTAATGTTGGTTGTACACTCCACTTTCATGTAATGTTAAATGGCCATATAAAGAGACGACGTATTAAACCACCAACCAACCAAGCAAGAAGACAGATTTCACTGTTGACTTGTATGATGGGGCTCTCTAAGGCTCGCCCCAATTATCAGTGTTTTATGTACAAATTGTGAAAAGGGATCTTATGCACACATCCAATTGTGCAACTATACGTCATATAACTTTGTATGTGGATATAACCTATTAAATGTTTAAGTAATAGAAAAGTCTTTCCATGTACAAAATTTCAGAACTATACGTAGGTCAACCCACAAGCTGGATGCATGTATAAGACCATCTTTTGTAAATACTTATTAATACCTCTTCACTTGATGGGAGGGCTCACATTCATAAGTTCTGATTATAATTATTGCAAAAATCATAGTAAATTTTATGACAATAACTAACACTACTTTAATGCCTGCATGTAATTAACACATATCAATATCCTGATATTTACTAAATAGGATTATATAATAGTTCGTTGGTAGCTAACTAGCCTCCTAGCCATAATTGTATCTAAGAATTACTGTATAACATAAGTTATGAAATATCGGCATATAAACATTAACATGAAGCCATGCACATATGTATACTGTGTGTTTGTTCACATGAGTTTATTATTGATGACTTAGCACTGTCAATAAAATTTTACACATTAGCCGTAATAAATTATCGTCACTCAGCATGAAGTATCAGTACAGTGGCAACATTAACTATCATCTGTCCATTACTTGCAGTACATTTATTGTGATCATGTATAATTATTGTATTGTCAACCATTTGCCAAGCCATTCTTTATTGATGAAACTACTAACATACGCAAGTTTTTTATTTGGACATAATTTAGTCGTGATATAAAATATATATTACTAGATTGATAAAAAAATTAAAAATTCAAAAGGTAAGTAGGGGTTGAATTCAATAGTGCTACAAAAAGTAAGGAAACAAGGAATAAGATTTTGGGATGAGAGAACATTCTGGCATGAGATAATTTATAAAAGTTTAATCCTTACTTTTGGCAAACCTACTGAAGTGAGCCAAAAAAGTAGGGATTAAACTTTTATAAATTATCTCATGCCAGAATGTTCTCTCATCCCAAAATCTTATTCCTTGTTTCCTTACTTTTTGTAGCACTATTGAATTCAATCCCTACTTACCTTTTGAATTTTGAATTTTTTTATCAATTTAGTTTGTTTGCTTTTTATACATGCTAAGCATTCATAATAATCTTTCAGCAGGCGCACAAATGTTACAGGCGCTTACGTAATAATTATGCTTGTTTACAGGCGCTTGTTAACAATGCGCTTACATGGCAAAGCAGCTGAGTGATAGCAAATAGTGCTCGAAAAACAGCAAAAGCTATTTGTCCAAGGCTATAATCTCGAAGTTCATGATGTAATACAGTACACAGGAAAACATCGTGCCATGGTGCCACTGTAACTAATTATATCACGTGCAAGCCAGGTTTTTGCGTGACGTAATAAGCAGAACCATAACAGGCTATCGTCACCTTAGGTGAGATTCACACCTTGCTAAAGGAACATAGAAGAACAAGGAAGAGAATGAAGGATAAAAGGAATCGCCATGGCGCAGTGGGTAAATCGTCTTCGGAACAACATTTTCGTAAATCCGCCGCCATTACCTTTATTGTGTGAAATTTCTGGAGCCCTACACCTAGCGCAACCGGGTCTTACGGCAGGCTGGCAGGCTGGCAGGCAGGCAGGCAGTCGAAATACAGGTGAATTTCGAAATTTTCAAAGTTGGCTGTAGGTCAAAATATTCGACTTGTCGCTTCGTTTAACCAAGGTACAGCATCATTATAGCCTTACCAATGCATTCCAGTCGGTTGTTTCGGGTAAAGCCTATTGGAAGGTTGTTTTATGAAGTGCAAAAAAATCGGGAAACCATACAATTTCTTACCAATCCCTACTATTAAGTACTACCGTATTAATGATTACTTAAATGGTGCGCTATCACAAAATGAGAAACATTTTCATTCTAATATATGTATATACCACTTTGACACCTCACATCAAAGGAAATCACAGGGATATATTTCAAATATACCCTGGGAACAGGTATATATGATGAGATATCCCGCTGCCATGGTAACCAGTCATTGATGAAGAAATGAAACTACCACTCTTTATATAGGCACACGAATACGATATCGATTGTGGGTTTTAGTTTTCTAAATTTAATATTATTTGAAGTTGAAAAATAAACTTTGTTACTAGTCTAAAAGTGTTTGTATTCGAAGTGTACAAGCCAATATAAGCCAAAGGACGCCATTTGAGGTGAGTTTCTAATGTGATAAAAATAGTCTATTCACTGTGTGACTTAATATATATTAATCTACTCTATTTACACACTCACCATTAGTTTATCCTTTTGAAGCGATTAAACGGGATTTTTTGCCCATTATAAGTGCTGCAGCTTTATAAAAAGTTGTGGTAAACTCACAATCGCCAACACTACCATGCAAGAACATCATGACAACGATAAAATCGAGCCCCACAATCACAACGAGTACCCATTACTATATAAAGAGGCCAAATTATTGACGTCAATTTTGAGCAAATTTTTAGAGTGCCGGAAGTGGAATATATTAGTTATAACATGGGCACTCAGAAATTTTCTGATATGTATGCCCGTGTTGTGTATGATCGATTTATTATTAATCACAAAATAACTGGTACAACATAAAATCACGACCACATGCTACACTCTCTAATTAAAGTTCAGTTTGGGAAGAAGTGGCTTCTCAATCACGTGATCTGCTACATTACTCCCCCTCCAGTGAGTAGATGAACGTTGCAGAAAATCGTTTAGGCCAGCGGACTTGGCGGCCGGAGCGAGTCACTACTGTTGTGGTGGTGGGTGGGGGATCCTGTGTTGCTTTTGTGATGTCTGTAAGAGATTGTCTTGGGCACTCAGTTGTTGATGTAAGTGTCTCTTGAAAGGCTGGCTTAAGACGGTCAAGATAAACAGTGTCCTGACATCCATTGATGTCTAGCAAAAAGTATTTGTCTGTACGCTTGTAAGGCTGCTGTAAAGATTTACGTACAACATCATGGCGAACAAAAACATGTGTACAGGATTGTAGATCTGGACTTACATAGGTGTTGGTTAGTTTCTGCTGGCGAACTGGTGAAGCTTTCAAATGTCGCATCACCTGTTTGAGTCTAGTTACATAACCGGCTGGATCAGAGGTTGCATCCGTTCTATTAACATCAAAAAATTCACCAGGTAGACGTAGAGTAGTTCCGTATACTAACTCAGCCGTAGTACACTGTAAATCTTCTTTCAACTGAGTCCGGACACCCAACAGCACCATCGGAAGAGAATCAGTCCAGTGTATTGGATTGTGGTAGGCTTTAAGAGATGCCTTTAAATGGCGATGAAAACGTTCAATAAGTCCATTAGCAATGGGATGGTAGGATGTGGTTCGTAAGCGTTTGCATCCCAGCAGCTGCATGAGTTGGTGCCAAAGTGCTGACTCAAATTGACGTCCTCTGTCTGTTGTAACCGTGGAAGGTACGCCAAAGCGAGCTATCCAGCCGCCTATGAAGGCACGTGCTACCGATTCAGCAGTGATGTCAACTAGAGGAATTGCTTCTGGCCAACGTGTAAATCTATCAATGCAGGTCAGCAAGTAGTTGAAACCGTTAGATGGAGGGAGAGGGCCAACTAGATCGATATGTACTTGGTCAAATCTAGCATCAGGAGTTGCAAAAGTGGCAGGCGGTGCTCTAGCATGCCTTTGAATCTTGGATTGTTGGCATGGTAAACAGGATCGTGTCCACTTGCGCACATCGGCATTGATACTGGGCCAGACATAGCGGCCAGTGATAAGTTGTTGAGTAGCACGTATACTAGGGTGAGACAATGAATGCAGTGAGTCAAATATGACATGACGAAATTTGTCAGGAACATATGGGCGTGGCACCCCAGTAGAGACATCACAGATAATAGTACCATCAGATGTTGACAATGGAGTCGGTTGCAGCTTCAGTGAGGTAGATGATGCTTGTAGTCGAGCAAGAGCTGGGTCATCATGTTGCGCGGCTGCAATCTCTTCAAAGTTGATAGGTGAATTACGGTCACTGTGGATGGCTCCCAGCCTTGAAAGTGCATCAGCCACAGGGTTATGCTTGCCCTTAACGTGTCGAATGTCAGTGGTAAATTGTGAGATGTAGTCAAGATGTCTAATCTGTCGTGGGGTATGGCGATCTGGTTGCGATGAAAAGGAAAATGTCAATGGTTTGTGATCAGTGAACACATGAAACTTGCGTCCCTCCACAAAATGTCGAAAATGCTTGATGGCCAGGTAGATTGCTAGTAGTTCACGGTCATATGTACTGTAACGAGTCTCTGCAGGTTTGAGCTTTGTGGAGAAAAACGCAACAGGACACCACTGATCATCAATGTACTGTTGTAAAACTGCTCCGACGGCAACATCTGAAGCATCAGCCATGATGCAGGTTGGGGCATCTGGCTTAGGGTAGAAAAGTAAGGTAGCTTGAGCTAATGCTTGTTTGATAGTGTCAAAGGCATCAGTAGCTGCCTGCGTCCACTAGACTGGCCTGTCCTTACCAGCACCAAGTAAAGAATTGAGTGGCTGTAGTATGTGTGCACAGTTCAGAATGAACCGGTGATAAAAGGTTACAAGACCCAGGAATTCTCGTAGTCCATGTTGTGTAGTTGGTTGGACAAAATCTTGTATAACTTCCACTTTTTCTTGCAAGGGGCGTATTCCACAGCTGTCAACATTATGTCCCAGGAAATGTAAACTGGGGACTCCTAGTTCACATTTTGTCGGATTGACAATGACACCATATCTCTTCAAGCGCTCTAGTGTTTGGCGCAGATGCTGTTTGTGTTCGTCAGGAGTGGAACTGGCGATGAGCACATAATCAGCACATCGTCAATATAGGCATAGCAGAAGGGTAAGCCTCGTACTACTTGATCGATGAACCGCTGAAAGGTTTGCACGGCATTACGTAACCCAAAGGGCATCCTCAAAAACTCATAGAGGCCGAAGGGAGTGGTGATAACTGTCTTAGGAATGTCAGCTGGTTCCATGGGGATCTGATGATATGCTCGTATCAAATCCAGTTTGGAGAAGATGCTAGCCCCATGGAGAGTAGTTGTAAAGTCTTGGATGTGAGGTATGGGGTAGCTGTCAGAAGTCGTTACTTTGTTCAAAGCACGGTAGTCTCCGCATGGACGCCAGTCACCAGGAGTTTTTTTAGGTACCATATGTAAAGGTGAGGACCAGCTGCTAGAAGATGGGCGAACAATACCTTGTTGTAGCATGTGCTTAAACTCTTGTCTAGCAACCTTCAGTTTCTCAGGTGCCAGGCGCCGGGGACGTGCTCGGATGGGTGGACCAGTAGTCGTGATATGGTGTGTTACATCATGTTTGACTGGTTGATCGCAGCAGTAAGGTCGTACAACTTCTGGAAATTCGGCCAGGATGGCATCAAACTCTGTCTGTGGACTGCTGGGTAGGAGAGATGGACTGGGTGAGGATACAGTAGACATGATGCCTTGGACCTTCAGCTGTGTCAATCCATCGGAGAGACGAGTGTGGCGGAGGTCGACGAGTAAGCCGAAATGTTGTAAAAAGTCTGCACCTAAGATGGGGTGCTGAACATCCGCGATGACAAAAATCCATCGGAAGGTTCTACGTAATCCCAGGTCTAGGGTGAGTGATTGATTCCCGTAAGTCGCTATGGGTGTGTTATTGACGGCTTGCAGGTGAAAACCATCCTGTTGATGTTTACGTTGGGCGGGAGTGGGTGATACCACACTGACTTGTGCACCAGTATCAACTAGGAAGCGGAGGCCTGTAGGGCGGTCAGTAATATAAAATAGACGACTTGGGTTTTGGCCAGGCACACTTGTCGCCATCAGTGGCTGGCCAAGTCGTTTCCCGACTTGGAACAAGGTGGCTTACATTTCCGGGCAGCATCACCATAGCGTTGATGATACCAGCAGAGGTCAGAGGATGAGGGTTGATGAGATGGGCTCGGTGGAGGTGAACATGGCTGAGTAAGGTTCCTGACAAGCTTCTTGAGACCGGCAACTTCGGAACGGAGTTGTTCCATCTCTTTTACGAGATGTGAAGAATTGTGTACAGCAGAAATTGAAGGTGTTGCAACCTCTGCCCCTTATCTGCCAGCTGAGCAAGCCCTTCCAATGTAACATCAGGTCCTGCAGAAGCCAGAACCATGCATACATTGCCTGGTAGTCGTTGGAGAAACAATTCACGAATAAAGGATCCGTCCACGATTTCAGGAGCATCTCCTAATAACTGCTGCATCCGGCGTAATAGCTGCGTAGGTTTTCGGTCGCCCAGCTCCCCGGTGCTGAGTAGTTGTTGTAATCTCCGTTGCTCGGACGCGGCAGTACGTTTAATAAGCTGCTGCTTGAGAACGTCGTAGGGAGTAGCTTCTGGTGGCTTCAAAATCAAGTTGCGGACTTCGGTGGCAAACTCTGGAGAGAGTGAAGCAACCACGTGGTCAAACTTCATCTTCTGGGAGGTGATTCCTCTCGTGGAAAATTGTGCCTCCACTTGGGCAAACCATATTTGAGGATCGGCTGGCCAAAACGGCGGGATTTTCATAGAGACGGCGGCCATGTGTGATGTGACTACAGGAGGATTATCTTCTTCAGTCATTTCGGTGTTCGTCGGCATTGTCAGGGTCACCAATGTTGTGTATGATCGATTTATTATTAATCACAAAATAACTGGTACAACATAAAATCACGACCACATGCTACACTCTCTAATTAAAGTTCAGTTTGGGAAGAAGTGGCTTCTCAATCACGTGATCCGCTACACCCGCGCCCTCGGGTTTGGGCATATACATCAGGCAAATCCCTCTTGCCCATGTTATAACTATTACATATGGTGGACTATTGTTAATATAATCCTCTGACATCGATACCATTATGCTTGCTGCACACTAAATAAAACTTGATGGAAAAGCAGTTACTACTACAATGCAACTAAGTTTCAACGTGTACTAGAATAAATAAGCATGTTAATATACACTTATCGTTTAATTTGTATCTATATGGTTGGAGATCACTGCTAAATTGTGTCACAATAAAGTTACCACAATCCGTCAGATTCTTACACATACTATCTGACGTAAATTTATGCCTGCAGATAATTCACAACTTACAAAACGTGATATAGAAATATGTGATTTTCATAAATTATTTCTACCTTAGGAATTACCTTCATTTGCAAAAGCCTTACAAAGTAATCAGTATCATATCAAATGGATATCTTGTTGTGATTTACCATGCAAATTATATAATGCCTCAGTTGCTGCATCTCCAACTGACAACAGAGTATATGTTACTGCTGGTACTAGTCCTAATTACACCACTTACAGTAATGTCTACTGTTACAATAGAACAACTGACAAATGGAGTGTGTTGCCTCAATCAGGCCATTGCCATGATATCCTTCACATGGTAGATAATAGGTTGACCATCTTTGGTGGTAAAGATTCAGTTACTTATGAAATGTTAAACAAAGTTACCACCTACAATAGTAATACTAACAGGTGGTACAGTTGTTATCCTAACATGCGGAACAGGAGATACTTTCCAGGAGTAGTAACATACAATAACTATGCCATTGTGATGGGAGGACAACATAGTCCAGCCACTTTCTATGATAGTATTGAAGTTTTGGACTATTATCATAATCATCTGGAGTGGAAAGAAGTATCTGTTCATTTACCACTTCCAATGTGGAACTTTAAACCAACAATCTCTTCATATAATATTACTATAGTGGGATTCAGTACTAATGGAAGCCGTGACAAAAGATACTACCAAATTGCTGTAGAAAAGATAACAAGAAGTATACCATCTCTGCTCCATCCACTTTCCTATATGACAGGATTTACACAATGGAAGGAGTTACCATATCCTGCACATTGGGAGACTACTACTGTACCATACACCAACCCACCAGTGATTGTTGGTGGTCGTGAAAGTAAACATATTCCTACATCTGATGTCGTGCTGTATGATACAACTAAGAATTCATGGAAAAAGGTGGGTTCACTCACTAGTGCAAGAAACTTCATTGGAGCAGCTTCAATAGATACTAGCACTATAATTATCATCAGTGGATGCACTGATGGATCAGGTATTCAAGCATCCAAAGCAACTTCCCTTGCTAAAGTAGAGATAGGTATCATCATGCCCAACTAGCAGTTGATACCTGGGTACTAATTAACAATAGTATTTACATAAAGGTTTATTGACAGTTGTTATCATATTGATATGGAAATTTGTAGCTTTACTATTTGTAAGTGGCTTGCAATAATAATTTGGTAGTTTCCATAAAGTTTGACTATATTTAAAATGGGAGTAAGGATTGAAGTGAAAAGTTTAAGGAACAAGTAGAGTCCAGCACTTACCACTCACTATTTGCTACTGCATAGGTTTACTCAAACACAATTGCAGTTATGTATTTAGCTACTTACATACACACCTAATGAAACACATTCTCTAGCACGTCTACAAGATTTAATCCATACTGCAAGCAATGTGTATCAAAAGTAGGGATTCAATATTGTGGGCATGCTAGAAAATGTGTTTAGTTTTGTATGCAAGTAGCTAACTACTCAGCTACAGTTGCACTTGAGCAAATACATGAAGTGTTCTGACTGGTATTTGCTAGTTAATTGTTCCCTTACTGAGATCCCGTTTAAAATATTGTTGTTTGTTTAATGTACTTTTCATACTAACCATCAGAACTGCCAGATGGTGGTTTGGTCCAATAAATCGCCACAGCATAACTCACGCAGATGACTACATAAAAACTTTTATTACATGTTGAAAGTGCAAGGATTCAACTATGCATGCTCTATACCCCAAAAAGTTTTCATCATTACACAAAAGGTTCTGTCCCCTCAAATCATTCATTAGTAACTCAGCACTATGGCTAACAAATACAGAAGGGATAAGGTGCATGCTAATTAAGTGCAAACAAGAAATGCCATACGTACATTATCATTGTTATACACAATGTCACAATGAAATTAATGCACTTACTACATTACAATACATTAATTGTACTTTGCATGGGAGGATCAGACAACATGTATTATTTTATTTCATAAAAAAATTAAAGTGTAATATACAAGACATCAAGTGTACTGTATATGAAAAATGAAATACAACATTGTGGTTAGCAAATAAAAATACAGTTATTGTAATTATAAAAACTGCAGTAAATAACCCGAGATAATTTTACATACTTGCATGTATTCTTTTAACCCCTTGGTTAGTCCACACTTAAACGAAAACTGAGTAGTCTTACTGCTACTTAATTAAAAAGCATTGCATCTCATCAAGCACCAACCCTTACAAGTCTCATTAAAAACCAAGTCATGTTGGCAAAGCCTCTTGTCAATTAATTGAGATAAGAAATCACAGGACTCTGGGAAGAAGGTTGTCCAAATACTTGTAAAGGTATGAGTGGTTTTTGATCCGTTTTGATCATAACTATTTGCCTAGGATGTAGGCGGAAAATAGGCCCAGGTTATTGCCAAGGCTTCTTTTTCTACCTGCATTCAGTATTTCACATAACTCGGGAGGCAAATGCAACTGGTTGCCATGGGGAAAAGTTTTGTTCTAGGAGGACAGCACCAAATCCAAAAGATAAGGCATCAGTTGAGACTATAAGGACTACATTTATATCAAACCGGGCAAGGACTTCTGGTTTCATCCTGATGCTGTGCATGTCCCCATGTCCACGAATTCTTCTTGCTTAGCAATTCACAAAGAGACTCTGTCAGTTCAGCTAGTTTATTTGAGAATTTCCCAAACTGGTTGATCATGCCTATGAAGCATCTGAGGTCAAATATGTTTTGAAGTGTGGGCATGTGGCAATAACTGATGTTTCATCTGGGTTGGCTCGGATCCCTGTCTGATCTGACAAGTGTCCAAAAATCTGAGAAATGATTTGAGCAACTGACACTTCTCCTGGTTGGCATCTGCACTTCTCCTGGTTGACATCTGCAGCTTGGATACGTTGCAGAACTTTTTATTTCTAATATTGCATCATGTTCTTGGGTATCATTGTCAATACAAGAACATCATCCATATGGCACAGCTGCACATGACTCCAAAGTAAAATCTTCTATTGAGAATGTTCCAGGGCACTTGATATGCCAAAAGGCAACTTTTGAAACAATATCTGCCATTGTGAGTTAGGAAAGTAGTCAATTATTTTGAGATAATAGTGAATGGGATTTGCCAGAATCCAGAATTAGCATCAGAAAACTTGCGCCAGTTAACTGAGCAAGGGCTGGACATTCGCGTTATGTGGTTTGAGGTGGACACATATTCTAACAGCTCCAATTTCCTTGGTTGGATGATTCATGATATTACTTCAAGAGCTATCATTCTGTCTAGTTCTTGTTGGACTTTGGCTCGCAATGGTGGATAATAATAGCATATGGCTGTGCTGCTGAATGTAGTATTCTTGTCTAGACCTTGAAACAATGACAAAAACTGTTTTGGAATGTCCTTCTCAGAAAAATCTGTGATGACATCAACTCTGACAGCTAGCTTTTGGTAGACCCAAGAGGTTAGTTTTGAGGCCATTGATAATGTAAACTGATCGAGGTTTGTTTTGTTAAACAAAATGTCCTTGAAACTGTCCAATCACTCTTAGTGGCTTTCTAGATAGACTTGAAAGATTTTCTCTGACTCCACATTTGTAGACTGTGACATGTCTGGTGATCAGGTTTCATTTCACGTAAATGGTTTTTAATAGCTTGTTGAGCAGACACACAGTCACGTATATACACGCATACTGATTTCCTGGAAAGTGAAACATTGTTTCAAACCCACAATTGAATGTAATAGGTACCACTATAAAGAAGCTTTGAGCTGCTTTGCATTTGCCCACGCACAAGAAGTGGTATATATTAGTCATATCATGGGCACTTGTGGTTTGCCTGATATATATGTACACCCTCAGCCCTTGGGCTCCAGGTGTATTATTATATCAGATAAACCACTCATTCCCATGGTATAATGGAGAAATACCAATCTTACTTGATAGAACTAATGGCTGCTTTCTGAGGTGTGTCAGACGTCCACAAGTGCTCGGAGTGTCTTCAATTGGCTGTGATGGCTGCCAATGAGAAGCCACCTGCTGTGACTCGCTGCCTAATGATGCTATCCATTAATTTGGCTACTTTTTGTGGTATCTACAGCACAAATAGGCCCACTTGGAAGTGTGAATACTTGACGTGTGTTTAACCCACCACTGTTGTGGCTCCCCACCACCCCTATATAATCACTTGTGGTACTGTTGAAAAACTATCTAAAATGGTGGCCAATTCACCTAGCAAGCCATTCAACAGTAGATACTGAATTATCTTGTATAACTACAGATTTGTGGAGAATTGCGTGCAGGTAGCATAAAGTAGACTTGAGATATTACAATATAAATGTGCGAACAATGCACATTTTCACAAATCCGGTCACATATTATATATAAACCAATTAAACCAACTAAAAACTCATAAATCATGTGGTCCCGACAATTGTCATCCTCATGTTCTAAAGGAAATTTAAAATGGATTAATCGTACCCATTTACTATCTTTTTCGTCAATCTTTGGCAGAGTCTACCTTACCATCAAGCTGGAAGCAGGCTACAGTGACTGCCTTACACAAAAAAGGTGATAAAAGTTGCCTAGCAATTATCATGTCCCATCAGCCTCACCTCAATTTTTTTGTAGGATGATGGAATCTATTATTAAAGACAAAATAATGTCCTAACTTGAATCTAATAATCTTTTTTTGTAACGAACAACACGGGTTTAGACAAAAAAGGTCCTGTGAAACCCAACTTTTATCCATAATGGAATATTGGACTAAACTTATTGATGACAAAATAAATATTGATGTAGTGTACTTGGACTTTCAAAAAGCCTTTGATAAAGTCCCACACAAACGTTTACTGGCTAAACTTAAAGCTTATGGATTAAATGGTTCGTTGATTAGCTGGATAAGTGACTTCCTGTCTAACAGAATGCAACGAGTTGTTGTTCAAAGGACCTACTCAGAGTGGAGTAATGTGATCAGTAGTGTTCCTCAAGGGAGTGTCCTTGGATCCATACTCTGTATACTATAATAATGTCAATGACTTACCTGACAGTATACTAAGTTTTATGGGCATTTTGCTGACAACACCAAAATCTATTGTCCAATCACTTCTTCTAATGATGTTGATATCTTACAGCAAGACATAAACTCCCTTTCTGAGTGGTGTAATATTTGGATGTCATACTTGAATTTTACTAAATGCATTAATATATTAGCTTTGGTCATACCACCTCGTCAAGCCAATATTATTTTTATTCTGAGGATGCTGTACATCAGGTTGCTACTGTAAATAATGAAAAAGGCCTGGGTGTTATCTTTGACAGTTTAAGTCCCATATTAACCATATAGTACACAAGGCTAATAATGTTCTAGGGACCATCAAGCACACCTTCAGCTCCAGGGACGCTCACATAATACGATTACTATATACCACACTGGTTCGTCCTATTCTAGATCATGCTTCCACCAGGAATTGCCATCTCATGGGAAATATTCGTGACTTAGAGAGGATCTAAAGACGAGCTACTAAATTAATACCTTCCTTGCAACATCTATCGTATCTTGAGAGACTTCGAATTCAACAATTAAATCTACCCAGCTTATTGTATCATCGCACCTGTATGGACCTTATAATGACATACAAAATATTACATGGCCTAGTGCTACTAAACAGTGATGAGTTTTTTACAATCAACCTTAACCATACTAGAAGTAATGGGATGAAAATCTACAACAACACTAATTCTAGTTTTACTCAAAGAATTATAAACGATTGGATTGTTCTACCCCATGATATCGTCTCTGCCCCCAATGTACTTATTTTCAAAACTAAACTTGATAAGTTATTATATAACCGCCGTTTTACTTATATATAGCTAATCAGCTAGATATAAGACTTTAATTTGTCTTTCTTTTGACCAATTAACAATAATAATAATAATAATCATTACATAATGATGATTCAACTTTTAATATTTAAATGTATGCATGTGAGTAATAACAGTAACTGTTACAATATACGTACACACTTCAACTGATGTACGTATTGTACACAAAGAACTTGAAATTTTAATACTTCATTTCCCCAAGATGTCCATCCAGGTTGAAGGTTTCTTGCAAACATTTCCAGGCGATTGCATTATGAGGCAGATATCCACTCAACAGTTTGCCAAGGTATGGTTTTGTGAATGATACTGGGAAGGAACACTTGCTATCATTTAGTCTTGTAGTATAACCTATGTACGTAACACATAAAAACATGATAGTAGTATAAAATTTTCTTAATTAAAATGTCATAAGATAAAATTTTCATGAATTCTGCAAGAAAGCTTTCTACAATCATAGATGCTATGCCACAATTATAACACTTTGTGAAGTCCGTGTGATTCTGAAGATGTTATCCTACCATAGCCAAATATTTGTGACCAGATTTGGCAAAATGTGCATAGTTCGTACACAATATGGAAACACAGATTTCACCGCCATTCGATAGCTACATCAATAAACTAACAGTGCATGTGTGTATGGATGCCAACAGCTCATCAGTCTGCTTTTGCTGCGGTTGCTTTCTAGGGTGTGTCAGACGTCCACGGGTGCCCTTAGTGTCTTCAGTTGGCTCTGGTGGCTGTCACTGGGGGGCCACGGCTGTAACTCGCCGCACGACTGTCTAGTGATGCTATCCAGTGATTTGGCTACTTTTTGTGCTATCTACAGTACAAATATGCCCATTTGGAAGTGTGAACACTTGACGTGTGTTTCCCCGCCACTGCCGTGGCTCCCCACCACCCCTGACCAACCACCCCTATATAATCACTTGTGGTACTGTTTAAAAACTATCTAAAATGGTGGGCAATTCAGCTAGCAAGCCTTTCAACAGTAGACCCACTGAATTATCTTGTATAACTACAGATTTGTGGAGAATTGCGTGGTAGTAGCATAAAGCAGACTCGAGATACTACGAATTGAATATTTCAAAACGGTATTTCTAAATACTTGTACATGTGCGAACAATGCACATTTTTGCAAATCCAGTCACATTTGTTGATTTGCATAAAAATCAATATTGATGTCATTTAAATTTGGCAGTGTGCACAATTTTTTCATTAATAATCTAGTCTTCTTTTAAATGCATTGATATTCCCAGGGTGTTTTTGTTTAGCATAAAATAGAACATGTTAATGATCATCTTTTAATGACTTAAAGGTAGACTGCAATGACAATAATACTAGGGCTGCACCGAGTACCGGCATTGGTATCAGTATCGGACCAATACCAGCATTTTTTGGTGGTATCAGAATCAGTAAAGCATGTCATACAAGTACCAATTCTGTTGTTGATACCTTATACGTATGTACTACAGTATTACAATGAATTTCTATAATTTTTTAAAGTGTTTTAGTCAAATGACAACTTATGATTGCAGACTGTGGAGTGCTTTCAAGTATCGGTATTGGTACTTGTACTTGTAAATACATTTAATAGCAGTACTTGGTACTTGAAGTATTGGTAAAATTTGGAATCGGTGCAGCCCTACCTAATACTGTATACACAGTTTAGTTGGCAGTGATCCTTAATTCGGTGGTTTTGCGAACTTAAAGTGAATCGCCAAAAGTAATACTTAAAAACCAGTCGCTGTGGTGGGATTAACAACAGTTCATTTGTGAACGAATAAACAGCTAGTTCTAATATAGTGAAGTAAAAGTATCACCATGTATGGAGTCTATGAATTGTATAAACCATCAGGCCCTTGCTACGCTCGTGCGCTACAGCCTTGGGCCTATGGGTTTATAAAATTTGTAGACTGCATGGTGTATGCGTATAACTATTGTTTATAGAGTCTTGCATAGCCAGACCCTCTCTCACGTACAGAGCTGTATAGCTTGCAGTATAAGCACCTATGCTGGAAAGGGTCTAGTGAAAGGCTGTTCAGTAGTGCACCTCGATTTTTTGCATGTTGATTAGGTGAGAGCCATCTGACAAAGGTGATCAATTTGAAACCATGGTGCACACGCTACCTTCACTTACAGTCTGTAATTAATCACGGCTATGTTTAGTGAAATTCTAAAAGATGAATCTTGATGCAAGCCAAGTAGCTCATCTAGAATTGACAGGTATTTGTTAACGCAGGTAGCTAGTTAGAATCAGCCGAGAGAGAAAACAAGGTGGCTCACTAAACAAGCACATTTTTACATTTCTCCCACTAAAGCACTCTGTCTTTATACTATAGTATACAACTTCAGTGAGAAGACCAAATACCATGGCTACAGCTACATAGCTTATGCGTATAACTGTTTTATACTCTATTTACAACATAACATAGTCTTACTATTGGTCACTTCGACTGACAGCCTTGAGTAGGGGTAAACGATTTTTGTCAACACACATTAGAAGTTGTATAAATCTAGTGACCACATAATACTTGAGTGCCAGCATGTAACTTGTGTGTAAAGTAGTCATGACGACTCAAATCGATATGTGTGGCTCTCGGCGTGGCCTAACTAACAAATTAAAGTGCATCATATAAACCTGTCGTTAAAGAGTAAGTCAATATTGTATTAGTCATTCTTTTTAACCATAAATAGCGATATGTACATGCATGGAAGATGCTTGTATTACTGAACATGTTTCTTTGTGCCTGAAGGCATGGCATATAATAGAAAGCAAGGTGGTGCATAAGTGTGTTCCACTAATACACATAATATTATACAGTACAATAGATTGTACAGTGCCTGCGCAAAAATGTCCTCAGCATATCACACGGGGTCACATCATTCCATGGTATACAGTATAGTATACTCTAGCTAGCTAGTTATTTAATCTTTCTTACATAAACTGGTGTTTATACATGTATTTCAGTATGTAGGCATTAAAACTTTTTACAAACACTCAAGAACTCTCAGCAATTAAAATCTACTCTATTTGTAAATGGTTCACTGCATGTGTGCCATACCAGATTACACCATGTATTCTAATGCATGATTGACACCTACTAATGATAACACAAAGCAACTGCATAGGAGAAGGAGGAGGAAAGTTTACACTATGGTATATGCTATTCCCTTCTACCTTATTTATTTCCTAGCAATAAAAATTGTTTTATTAAGTTTTATAAGTGTTGCATTAAAATAAGGTGGTCTTTCTGAGCCGACTGATGCCATGTCAGATCATCCATAAAGTTGAACTGACATTTGGCCAGCTGCTTTTGAAAAGTTGTTTTCATCCCTTCTACATCAACCTATTGCTTGGCAATTTTTTTCATGAATAAACCTTTTCATATCGTCAAAAATGCTTATAACCATAGAAATTTGAAACTACGTGTAACAATAACAGTTGGACAAACAACATTTTCCAAACACATTAGTTGATGACTCAATGACCTATACAAATCTCAAATTGCCCAGACAAAAACATACCACTGCAATAATTATGTACTTATACTGTACAATGTCTGGCATAATGTCCAACATAATAATTTAAGTACAACAGTGGGGATTGAAATGAAACATTGTTTGTCAATAGTCTAAATAGTCTGATCATTGATCAGACTATTGCATATGAGCTGACTATCGTACAGACTAGAAATCTAGAGGATGTACCTATTCATCAGCTTATGACTTAACTATGTGTGAATTATTAACTCATTATAATTAACTACGTATAATTACGTATATTATCTGCTACCGTATCTCAACTCTCATATTGATAGAGTTACTGGTATCATATGTTTTATAAACTGTACGTGTGCATAGTTTAACAATGTATACACATTCCCCTTATATGCACCCCTGCGTATATTGATATACGTAGCATGCAGTACGCTCTTTGACACAAAATTGTAACAGTTTAATGTAAAAATCATTTAAAAAATCACTTGCACAAGTGAAACGTAGCCATTGTTTTATTAGTATGGAACAACACAATAAAAAGTAAACAAACAAGGAATTTTAAAAAGAGAGTGGAATACCTCCACAAAAATAAGTAAGGAAACAATATCTGGAATACAAATCTTAAATCTGCAAGATTTACGTGCAGAATTAGTCCGTATATACTTTAGCAGAAAAATACGAAGCGATACTTCAAGCCAAAGTAGGGATTAAATCTTGTAGCTAGACTGATTTTGTGCATACGTACGTATGTGTATTAGTAGCTACAGCCTTAAACTTTTGAGGAAACTGTTGAGGGTGAAATTTTTTGTGGATTCCATAGATTTCTGATTAACATTTTAGCCTTAACATCGTAATTCACTTTCACAGAATTTCACGAATCCCTTTGCCCTCGAAATATTCAGTGGGTGGTACAATGTTGTGCATCAGTGAAAATGTACGGAACTGAAGTTGATTACATAGCTACGTATGTGACATGACAATAATATTGTAAAACATTAGTCAATGCGTACGTACGTATGTGTCTACATACATAAATGTTTAATGTACATTTGTGTAGGATTAGCAGTAATATTTGTTACCTGACCATGGCATCACATGCATACGTATGATGGTACTAAGTCGACACCAGATGGATGTAGGTCGAGCAGTACAAGTCAGTCTGAAGATGCAGCACTATGAGTCAGGTAAAGTTATGACTTCCCTGCTTTCATTAGGATACACACCTTGCATTGTTTGCAGGACAGTAGCGGTAACAAAGCAATAGAAGCTAAGGTTATCTGATATATACGTACCCCATGGATATAGTAAGTCAGTGACACATTTTACAGTAACCATTATGTATATTCTTGTTACTACAGGCCATGTTCAGAAGTAGTATGGGCATAGCCAGCTACAGGCAGACACTAATGACATGAATTTTGATATTGTGTGTATATACGTGCATACGTATGATGTACATACGCACATGATGAATTTAGTGTTGTTGCATGATCACCCACCCTACATAATGCAAAGAATTATAGTTTGTGCTGACATTTTCTACTACATGGAAAACAGCCCATATTGACATACTCTAATAAAACAGTCAGACTTTACTTAGGCGTATTGGAGCAAACTGATAAATAATAATTGCTTTTCTTTACTTAAAACGTTTTCAGGATTGGGTACCTTCCTAACTAAGGAGTATTAAATGGTACCGTGAGTAGCGACTTCCTTCTTTACTTAACACTATTTTTACTCTGGGACTGGGTGCTGCCCGTTCATGATCATAAGGGATTACTTTGCCCCCAGTCACACCCGGACTTATGCAGGGGCTTAAAAAGTTTGAAAGTCGAAAAAAGTTTATATCAACTTTTCAGCTAAACTTTTTCGATATAAATCAAGTTATATCCTTCCAGTTCTATAATTTTGCATGACAGGAGGTTTTTTCTTTGTTTCTTGACTTTGTTTAAATTGGACTATTTAAGCCCCAGCATAAGTCTGCATTTGAACTGAGGGCAAAGCAATCCCCTACCTTTCCCAAGGAGTAGTATCACTCTGTCCAAGTAGCGAATTAAAAAAATACTGTTTAGCTAAACTTTTAAACTGAGTGACAGGGCAAAGTGGGTAATAGCTATTAGCACAGTTGGGGTACGCACGCATATGATAGGTTTGATGTGCATCTGAGTGCACAATTTCACCTTGCATGCTTGCTCATGACATCACTGATTGCTAGGCAGCTGAGATTTAAATAACCTTAAGGATCATTATAATAAACTCTCTAATAGTGAATCATAATATATTTCTATTTGAATTTCTAAAATGGGACAGATTTTTCTAAGCCACTCACTTTTTATAATTATAGCATCATCTATTAACGTACAGGTACTTATAATAGAGCCTTGGCTCGTGAGATCAGGTGAAGAGTGAATACTAGTGCATTGAAGATATGGCAATTGGTTCTTCATTGTAGAAATCATAATTAATATTTTTCTTTGAGCGATGATTCTATGATAAAATTGTAATAAAATCACTCTTAGGCATCATAAACAACAGTGTCAATCGGTTGGTTATAAACAGGTCAGGCCAGTGAGGCTGCAATGATGTTAAAAATCATATACTGTGGGGACATTACACAGAATGTTTATATTCCGGCATGATCTCTCTAATGCATATAAGCTATCAAATTATGTTCTATTGGGTCTGGAATAATTAAACAACCCCATTTTTAAAAATACCCAAACTCATGCTTTTGTATTGAATGATGGATATATTGTGATTTCTTCACGTCGTTCATAATGAAACACAAACTCCTCTATTGGCTTCCTGTACAATATCCCCATACTATAGCCGCCATTTTTATATTTTGATGTCATTGCGGATAAGACTCATTATTTTACTATTCATCAACTTTCCATTTAACTTGTATTCACACAGCAATAGTTCTATTTAGTCAATTAATCCAAAGCCTATATCATCATCAGGATTCCTCTTTCTTTTCTTCCTTTTTCTTCTTTAGGTTCTTCTTTGCTGTCGCTATCCTTAGCACTAGTTTCCCCTCCTGCAACTGCAACTCCACCACATGGAACTGCAGATAATTTGGCTTGGCCCTCAACTATAACCTAGAAGATGTATAAGAATGTAATTTATCATTACTATTTTTTTACAATACACATACAAACACTGTCAGGTTTGTGGTTGTTCTTTAAGATTGCTTTGTACGCTCTTGCCTCCAATGGCATTAATAACTATTCAAGCCATGTAACTACTTTAAAACATTCTACCGTTTTTAATTTCTTTGTATGACACTTGCTATCAAATTAAAATCTTATATAGCACTGAAGCATACGGCCTGTGTTAAACGTTAAATTATGTGTTGCTACATTTTCCCTAGTGGTGAGTCTTTGTTAATGTGACTGGCGTCAATAGACTAACAGTAGAAGCCTGTCTACACGATGAAAATAATGCGCATTGAATGCAAATTAATTCGAATTGATCACATCCACATGGAATTCGCATTGACCCTATTCGAATTGAAACCGAATTAAGCCAATCCACCTCAGGAGGTAGTTTGAATGCGAATTGTAAGTTAATTGGAAAAGATGACACGATAGTTTCATCACAATTTGTTACCACGTGAGGTCCTACAGCATTTTGCGCATAAAGCTAAGGCTGCGAAGACCGTCACTGTATAGGCATCAACATTTCTCTATCTAGTTGAGTGTTGGCAGATATATAGTTGGAATGTAGAAATACGAAAACGCTACAGCTAGCACCAGTGCCAACTTTCAACTCAGTTGGCAGCACTTCTTTCTAACGCCTTTCTAGTTTTAGCTTACAGAAACATCAAAACTTATGTACGAAACCCAGCTTACCACAAACGATATCAAACATAGTAGTGCCATTTTCACATTGTACTCACTCAACAATCAAAATATATTTTCCGTTTCATTATTTGTATACTACGTTAGTAATTAATGGAGCAAGTGTAATGCGCATTACATACGCACGCATGTGCGTGTGGATGCGCTTGATTCGATTTGAAAGCGAATTTGCTGGATTCGCATTTAATGCACTGTTAAATTTGCATTCGTGTAGACAGGCTTTAGTTTGTAGTATATTGTGTGGGAGGGATCAAAAGGAAGTACGACAAAAACATGAATCAGAATATAATCGATATATATATGCTAAAAAAAACACCCTGGGTGTGAAAAAAGTGCAAGGCCAATCAGAAACAGCATTGCAAATATGTATGTGCGACCAAAAACTTTGATATCAGTTGAGGCCAAGAAGTTACTTATCAAAAATATTTTTAACTACTTGAATGACATACAATAGTTTATAGCATAACTTCACACAATAGTTTATAGCATAATTTCACAACTATGATTGGTTTTGTGACTTGGCCACCTTTTCACACCATCATTATTAATAAAGGTGGCCAAGTGACAAAGCCAATCATAGTTGTGAAAATATGCTATAAACTATTGTATGTCATTCAAGTAGTTAAAAATATTTTTGATAAGTAACTTCTTGGCCTCAACTGATATCAAAGTTTTTGGTTGCACATACCTATTTGCAATGCTGCTTCTGATTGGCCTCTCACTATTTTTACACCCAGGGTATTTTTGTTTAGCATATCACTACTTTTTTGGAAGTATAAACAGATGTAATTACTAGCAAGTAGCAGAGAAGTACTGCATGGCAGCTTAGCTAGAGCGTTTGCGAGTTTGAGGGCGTAAATAATTCACTCAGTGGTCGCGTTGCTGCGCTTCTTCTTGGCCTCGTGAGTCTTGATATATATATATATGTAATAAGTGAGTAGGGATCGACCTTAGTGCTCCAAAAAGTAAGGAAACAATTAAGGAATAAGATTTTGGCATGAGAGAACACTAAAGATTCTGGCATGAGATAATTTATAAAATTTTAATCCCTACTTTTGGCAAACCTAGCTACTGGAATGAGCCAAAAGTAGGGATTAAACCTTTATAAATTATCTCATGCCAGAATCCTTAATGTTCTCTCATGTCAAAATCTTATTCCTTGTTTCCTTACTTTTTGGAGCACTAAGGTCAATCCCTAAATTGTACTAGTTTGTTTGCTTTTTTGCTTGCATAAGTATAGTAATCTTTCAGGTCCCTAGCAGGCGCCAAAAATGTCACAAGTGCCTACTCTGTACTATAATATCACATATGCAAGCAAGGGTTTTGTGTGACGTAATAAGCAGAAGTTATAGCAGGTTAGGTGTAGATGATCTGCCTAACTGTATTACGTTGTACTCTCACCCATATCGCTATAACTCTGTAGAAAAATACGTATATACTATGAACTACAGTAGAATGGACCATGAAACTGTTTGGGGGACTAATGTAGAAATGACATGCTTAGCACATATGTTAAACAGCCCAGTTTATTGTTATGATGCTAGTCAACGTTACCACATATGGGCAGCTTATATTCCCAATAATGTTGACAGATCCATTCCAAGAGATGTTGGGCAAAGATCTCTTTATATTTATTTTGCTAATAATCATTTTGACATGGTAACTGCAATAAGGAGTAGGTAAATTTTTGATCTTGTTATGTGCATTAATATTACAAAATTAAAACTGATTGTGTTAAAAAATGCAAATAGAGCAAGGAGTTTTGGTAACTTCGGTCACAATATGTTGCTAAATTTCTCAGGTGTAAAGTGAATCACTGTAAAGAATAAGTGTGACTAGAGTGGTAATATGTGCTCACCCATAGACACGAAAATGGTTATTTGCATTATGTAACAGATAAACACACAAAGATATACCAATAAAGATAAGGGAATATAGTCGATAGCTACAATGAATGTTTATATAGCATTTTGCCCACAACGTGGGAACAAAAAACTACTGGATGATAGTAATTTTAAAAGGGGGAATAGGGATTGAAAAGGTAACTAAACATTGGATAGCTCATTGATGAAAAAAGTACACAAACTCAAAAGGTATGGAAGCAAGGTTAAGGATCCGAAACAAGTTTAAGAGTATAATAATGATCAAGATTCACAATAGTGAGTCGCGAGGCCACGAAGAAGCGCAGCAACGTGACAACTGAGTGAGTTATTTACATGTAGCACCACTCTCAAATTCACAAACGCTATAGCTAAGCCGCCATGAAAGCTATCACTTAGTTAATACACAGCCACAACGTTCTTATTATATAGAATAAATAAACCGAGAATGGAGAACATTGGTGCCACCATTTCTAAATACCAGCCATTGCGAGTTTTATGGTGCTCGTTTTGCGACTACGTACAACGAACCATCCTTTCCTGCCCGATTCATCTATTAACAAGAGAATTAGTACTTTCATTGTTTGAAGAATCAATATCCCAAAGTTGATTGAAATCGGTTCAGCCGTTCTTCTGATACAGCCTTATAAATCCTTCCTGTCACTACAAAAAAATTTATGCTGTAGTGGTTTTTTTCTTCTTTCATTATTTTCATCACACACTTTTTTGTGGGCTTGCGGGAGCTTTCGTAAAACCCGGAAGTTTTTTAAACTCTCTTTTTGTACATTCACTTGTTTTTCTAATAACTCACTCATTTCTTCATGGATTTCAGCCAAATTTATATCAGCACTTCTCCTATGTATGCTCTACCTGTCATACTATTTTCAGTCTGAAGTAAACACTTGAATGTATTTGAGAAGGGCTATTACACTGCAGTTATGCCCATGCAGTACTTCTTTGCTGCTTGCTAGTAATAACATCTGTTTACACTTGCAAAAAAGTAGTGATATGCTAACACCCTGGGTGTAAAAAAGTGGGAAGTGACTAAAACGTGGAACGGACTGGAAACCGGACTCAAAAACGGATTGAGTCAATTTCTTTGCAAAGCATCTTTTATCACTGTACTATTGTTTTAGCAGCATATAAATCATTGCAGCACTAACAACAGCCGCATTCATCGCCTGCAGCCACCAATTCAAAGGTTGCAACGCCACAATACTACGCCTTGCGCTTAAAACTTGTATTCGTGTTTGTTCTAATTAAGTCGCACTACTATAATTAATATTGCAATAGTGGATCGATTTGCTTATCGAAATGGACTGGTTCCTTGGCTGTTACTACCCTTCAACATAAACGCACATTGCACCATGAGGCGTTCAATAGCCCGCAGTTGTACTGAGGTAATCTGTTTTATAGTAGTGCGACTTAATTAGAACAAACACGAATACAAGTTTTAAGCGCAGAGCGTAGTATCGTGGCGTTGCAACCTTTGAATTGGTGGCTGCAGGCAATGAATACGGCTGTTGTTAGTGCTGCAATGATTTATATGCTGCTAAAACAATAGTACAGTGATAAAGGATGCTTTGCAAAGAAATTGGTTCAGTCCGTTTTCGAGTCCGGTTTCCAGTCCGTTCCGCGTTTTAGTCACATCCAAAAAGGTGCGAGGCCAATCAGAAGCAGCATTGCAAACAGGTGCGACCAAAAACTTTGATATCGGTTGAGGCCAAGAAGTTACTTATCAAAAATCTTTTTAACTACTTGAATTACATACAATAGTTTATAGCATATTTTCACAACTATGATTGGATTTGTCACTTGGCCACCTTTTTCACACCATTGTTATTAATAAAGGTGGCCAAGTGACAAAGCCTAGTTGTGAAAATATGCTATAGACTATTGTATGTCATTCAAGTAGTTAATTTATTTTTTCCCAGTGAACCCATACATCAAAGGAATTTGTAGTGTGATAAATCTGATATCATCCTGTGGTCAGGACAATATCCAGATATCACCTGAGAAAAGCCATGAAAATGAAAGCTATGCACAGCCTATGTGTGACTGTCTCTGCAAAAACCAACCATGTTCGTACCAAAACTGAAATCACTTTTATACAAGAGCATGGCTACACTCAGGAACTACGTATCTATGCACAGTGTCTCCACATGCACTGTCCAATGTGAGTGGGTCTGCTTTTCTGGAGGGCATTTTGCCGACCCTGTGATGTTACGGTTAAGAGAATGGTGCCTATGGAGGACACCAATTGGGCCGGCCGGCCATGACCTGAAACCGTTCCCATTGTTAGCTAGACGCCTCCTTGGCCTTTTAGTGTAGTATGGGCCCAATGTGGCTACTTTTGGTGGCTTTTCTGGTGCTATATGTTTGGCTGAGCCACCTCCACCACACCTCCCACCCCCTTGCTCTGCTGGACTGAAATTAGTGCACACCAGAAAAAAATTGTCTCAAAAGCCCTGAAATCCAGCCATCAGCCATCCACAAAGTTAATTATATGAAATCTAATGGGTTATTGCTGCTAATACATGACAACCTGCTACAGGCAGGTTGTTTTAATTAATTTAATATTTTGAAATGGTATTTCTCGAAATATTACTGAGTGTGAACTAGGCTGGCTTTCCCTCCAAAAAGCAGCCAGCTGTTTATTGTCATATAGTCTTGTTACAGTATATCAAGTATACCATATATTATTTTCTAGTATTCTAGTATTTATCACTGGAATTATATTAATAACAGTAACTGTTACAATATACATACACACTTCATCTGATACGTACACAAAGAGCTTGGAATTTTAATACTTCATTCCCCCAAGATGTCCATCCAGGCTGTAGGTTTCTTGCAAACATTTCCAGGCAATTTGCACCATCAGGCAAATATGCACCCAACAGGTCGCCAAGATATGGTTTTTGCGAATGATGTTGGGAAGGAATGCTTACTATCACTTGGTGCTGTGGTACAACCTAACACATAAATATACCATATATGTGCGTGGCTCCAAATTTCCATGGTAAAAATATACAATTACGTATTTTGTACATAAGTTTTCTATTGCCAAATAATTTCATTACAAAACTTTTTCTTTTCAACTTTCACAATCCATTATGCATTTTTCAGATCCCCATTCACTTTTTGAAATTAAAATTTTTCTAAAATTACTCATTTGTTTAGTTTTTTCATGTCCATTGCTGGACAGCTAGCTATACCAAAGCAAATGAACTCCATATACGTATAAAAAATTACAAAATTGTAACTACCTTGGACAAGGTTATTTACAAGGAACAAGGTGATAACATACTTGTAACAAAGTTAAGTTTTTACAACCTAGTAACAAGAAGGTTATTTACAAAGAACAAGGTTGTAACAACCTTCTGAACTATGTGTCATTTGCCCCCTAGGTTAATTCTTGGTTTCGGAATACAAAATTGAAATATTGAAATTCTATATGAATCTGTTAAAAGATTATAGATCATAATAGCATTAGTGCTTACAAGATAAGCCTCTATTACAATTTCCAAAGCTACAATTCCCCCCTAGCTACATTTTCTGGATTCAGCCCTGTCATGTCCTATGTACATGTCATGCCCAGATATGTGAGACCACTCACCAAATCTCTGGGTATGACATGTACGTAATGGGCTAACAATTTTACTTTGTATAAAATCTTCACAACCATGTAACAAGGTTGTTACAATAACATAGTTAGAAACAACTGTTTCAATTTCAAGGTTGTTACAACTTTAGAAAAATTTAGTTTTTTACAACCTTGTCTTTTCTATATAGGAATAGTTTGTGGGTAATATTTAAATTTATCTCAATATGTCCCTGCTATAGGATGAGTGTGTTGTTTTATGTGTACAAACTTACAGGATACGATGAATACTTATCGTCTAAATTAGTGTTCTCTTTTTCCGTGTCTTTTTCCTTGAAAATAAGAAAATATCTATGTATGTATGTATAGTATTGCTATACAAACCTTAACAATATCTGAAAGATTTATGACAGAAGATGATAGTTTCTGCCTTTTTGCAACGATCACTTCATCAGAATCACTGTTACAGCAAATTTTAGATAATGTCTGCTGTGTTCCTGCAAAAGAAGTAAAGGACAATATAATTGTAACAATGTCTGCAAGGTATGTATAAATATACTTCAAAAGTCTATATGAACAACTATACTACGTAATTACATACATATGTCCTATTGACTATTTTTAGGGAATTTACCTTAACATACCGTGCAGGTCAAAATATCAACATACGTACTACCATGCAATGTACACACTGGGTAAAATTACTCTCCTCATACTTTGGAAGTAAATTTTTTGCAAATTTAACATTTGTTCCACTAAATTTCAATGCGATGATGATTTTATATCAGACACACACACACACACACACACACACACACACACACACACACACACACACACACACACACACACACACACACACACACACACACACACACACACACACACACACGGTTTCTTGAATTTGCTTTTGTCCAGTAAGTCGGTATGAGCGTGTGCGTGTCCCCATCACTGAGGGCATTAAAATTATTCACATGAAATGAAGCTTCAATAGCCAGTCGAACAAGTTGTAGTATTGTTGTACTATTATTCTTTAGTTCCCTTAATGATAGTTGTTATCAACATTTTACGTAGGTAATGATGCGCATTGTGAATTACTCACAAAGAAGAGTAAGGTACGTAATGCTGTCTATTTAAAAGGCATTTTACCAGTTGTACATTAATAATGAGACAGATCGCTACATTTATGAAAGTGAGCATACGGATAGTAAAGATTAAAAGATTGGCTTTCACGTAAAATGACTTTCTATTACTTTTAAAAAGTTTATCACTAAGGCACTGAAGTATATATATAAAGGCTATTTAAACTTATACGTATATACGTACATACGTATGTGTTGCTTTGCGCTCTATAGTGGTAAGTTGTGTTCACATGATTTCCTTGTGACATCATTATATGTGCAGTAGATTTAACTCATATAGCACCTGATTCTTAGATGGTAAAACATTAAAAATTCACTGTACATGCAGAATATTTTACCTTGATATCTGCCAAGCAGCAATAGTTCATATGGCTTTTTATGAAGTGAATCTAAGTCAAATACAAGTTCACCGCTCGTGGTAACTTTAATCCAGTGCCATTCACCAACAATTTCAACATTCCAACTTGGGAACAGTTCATCTCTGACAAAATCTGCAAATCTTACTTTATTGGTAACCCACACTACTACTAGGCAGCCATTATTACACAATTCAGGTAAAGGAAGTTGTAACAAGTCATGTTCCGATAGCCACTGGTATTTGTGTGATCTAATGGCCGATCTGTTCTCCCAGGGAGGATCTAAGACAATGCAATCATATTTCCCATTGCTATTGCACTGAATATAATCAACCAGAGTCTGAAATTCACCAATGTCTGATAATAAAAATGCACAGTTTCGTGGGATGGCGAAATGACCCTCCGAAAGTTTGATGATAGCCCAATCCTTTCTAGAATTGACCACCACTCTTCCACATAATTTGCCTATTTCACGAATATTATGTTTCATGTCATCAATTACTATTGGAGATCTGTTATCAGGATTGGAAACCGACAAATTGTTGGTACAGATATCTACCAAATCAATATTATCATAGGTACAACTTAAACATATTTTTAAAGTATCATCCTTATCTTCATCCAATACTTGAGCAGTGATTGAGTTTTTTGCAGCAGTGGAATCAGTGATTAACGGAACTGAATCATTCTTTACTATCTTGTCATCTTGTGAAGTTACAGGAAAATAGCCAATCTCTTTGCCCAACTCAATGAGACTTCTCCAGCTATTCAATATCTTCTCACGCACCTCATCATGGTATGCCATTAATGATGCCTCTCCAGCATTTAAAGGTGTAGTGCGATGTTTTTTCCTCTTCCTTTTCTTGCTACAATCAATTTCTGGTGCAGACAGTTGTTTACCATATGGTTTATCAATTAACTGTAAATGTACATGAGGAGTGGATGGAAGTGGATGTACTAAGAAACCATATTTATTCTGTGCAATAACTGACATTTGCCTTTTCCCACAAGTGTTATTAAATTAAATAGCCTAAATGGCAAAACAATAAAGTTAAGAGGTAAACATGATACAAGAAAAGAAAAGTTTAGTAACATCATTGCCTTATGTACTTGTACTGTATTACATTTCATCATTTTACATTCTTATCTGAGTTCTTCTTTTTTTGCAAAACGTATGTATCATATTAGTAATAATGCGTATATGTGCCATGGTTAAATGCATGTCAGCGTTGAAACCGGCCGCATCAAATGGGTCACTTTTTCTATGGGTCATGCAGATCGCCAGATCAAGATCAAAAATTCAGATTGATCCACATTTACAATACTCTCTAATATCAAGAGCACATAATATATATTATGTACTGTTGTTATATAGCAGTCACAAATAATAGTGGTGACTGTTCTATTAGAGTACCAATATACTGTATAGCGCGAAAAGGCAGTGGAAAACATTGACGAATTTGGCAAATCGATCTTAATTCGCCGAAATTTTACCTACCAAAGTTTTACTGGTTATATAATTCTATCACGTGATCCGAATTAAAACTGGGATTCCGTAATCGTTGGCGTCCGGTGATAATTAATGTCGATTTAAAAATATTGTAAGCCGATCTCATCGTTGCCCAATCCGAGTGGTCCTCTTAGCGACAAGATACCTACTAAGGCAATCGAACTGGCGAATGCTAAAGTCGAAAAGTTTCACACCTCAGCTGGGAGCAAGCGGGCCAGCAAGAAAGCACGTGGCCCAATATCGACTCTATATTTGATATTGTCTCCTTCTCAACGTTTTGAAGTGGGAAAGAGGGCTGCCGAACACAGAGTTACGGAGTTATGCAAAATCTATGCATCACAAACATCTACCAACATTTTTTTTGCCAATAATGTTGTGAAGGATGCCAAATCGCCAATGTTTTTTTCATCAAGGTAGTTTTCAGTGTAATTTGCCAATGCTTTCCACCGCCAATGTTTCGCGCTATACGATATTTACGTACGTATTGATGTCGCTCTGTAGATTTCAAATTATTAAAAAAATTTAATCCAGGTCACCGGGTCTAAGCCAATAGGTCAGAGGGTTCACCGAGTCAATGCCTATGACCTGGTTGTAATGCTGATGCAAAAATAACCAAAAACTAAAACAAATATAATTATACTAGATTTTTTTAAAAATTTGAAATTTAAAAAGGGGAGTAGGGATTGTATAAAAAGTAAGGAAACAAGTTGTTGATCACTCATCACCCAGCATATTGCATGTGTTTACTTAAGTATACAATTGCAGCTGGGTAAGCGTTCATACATGCACAAATGAAACACATTCTCTAGCACTTCTACAAGATTTAATCCCTACTTTGGCTGCATGATGTTTTGCTTTGAATGCTGGCTGCCAAAGTAGGGATTAAATCTTGTAGAAGTGCTAGAGAATGTGTTTCATTTGTGCATGTATGAACGCTTACCCAGCTGCAATTGTATACTTAAGTAAACACATGCAATATGCTGGGTGGTGAGTGATCAGAAACTTGTTTCCTTACTTTTTATACGATCCCTACTCCCCTTTTTAAATTTCAAATTTAAAAAAAAATCTAGTTTGTTTACTTTTTATAGCTAGCTGTTACAGGCACTCAAGACTGGAATTATTTCTAAGCAACTGATATCTACATAGTTTACAATGGCTCGTTACGTATGTGCCGTGCCCACCTTTACAACAGACTCGTTTCATCACAATACCAAGTGTCTATATGGTAAAACGACTTGTACTATGAAGGAAGGAATATATTCTACCCGTAGCCAGACCATTTTATTAATACGCAGCTACTAGGTCGTTAATAGGTGTCCGATTATAAGCGCTTAATGTTATAATTAACATCCAGCGCTTACAATTCAAAAGATCGATAAAGCAGCTACTTGCAAATAAATTGGTCTGGCTATGGAAGACGAAACTATAGGGAAAGACTGAATTCTTCTTCCATTATGCGTTACAGATTGCATCAGTATAAGCATGCGCCTATCCAAGGTGTTTATTGTTACATTTTAACACCTTGCGTGGAATGTTGACACCTTCGTAATATTTTGTCATCCTTCGGTTGAGGAAGATCAATCGATGAAGATAGAACAAAGGACAAGCTATGGCGCAGTGGACAAACCTTAATCAAAATAACATTTTCGTAAATCCGACGTGATTACCTTTGTTGTGTAAAAAATCTGGAGCCATAGACCTAGCGGAACCGGGTCTTACGGCAGGCAGGCTGGCTGGCCGGCCGGCAGACGAAATACAGGTAAATTTCGAAATGTTTAAAATTCGCTGTGGATCGAAATATTAGACTTTTCGCTACGTTTAACAAAGATACAGCCTAATTACAGTAGTACTAATGCATCCAGGTAGGTTTTTCGGCTAAAGCCTGTTATAAGGTTGTTTTTAAAAGTGCGAAAACTCCGGAAGCCATAGTTTTTCATAGCGATCCCTACTATTAAGTACTACCGTACGTAATGATACTTTTGTTACACTGCAAAGATTCAAATATCTGATACACATTCAAAACAACAGCAAGCACACTACTGTTTACAATGCAAGCACCAGTCGAAGCATTTGCCATAGTGAGGTGGCTTAGTACAAAAATGTGGACACATTTGACAAAAGTACCAAATTCACTTTATATGTAACATACGTATCAACTTAAGTTCAAATTTTGATAGGAACCACTTCATCCATCTAAGCATCCCAGATATTTGTAATATAAATACATAAATAGGATTTAGCTACCATTACTAATCTCACTGTTATTTTAGAATTTATAAATGCATAGGATCATAGAGTATTTGATTCAAAACTGGACATGGACAACAAATTTTAATGCTACCATGTGCATGCTACTACTCCTACTATGGCTATGTACGTTTCTTTTACAATTACAATACATACTGTAAACTTTGCTAATTATAAAATCAGTCAATCTATTACTCACAAAAACAACCGCAGAGTTCAGCCCACCCTGCTTTTCTACACAGAACCACACCCATTTTGACTCTTGCAGCCAGTTCACTACACACCTTTGCAGCTATCAGTAAGATGCAACACCTTAAGAGTCAGTAGTTCCTGATGATCCAATGCCTGTTTGTACCAGTGTATTGGTCCATCCAGATCCTTCTAAATAATCACCATAAGTTTTCCACATTGTAGGCCAGCAAACATTGCTATGTATCCATTCTCCCCATACATATGTGTCAGGCTATTACCACTGAATGAACTTGGCAAGGGCAAAGAGTGATGCATCAAAGGCCATACTAGGTATCTGACTAGGATTGAGAAATTCTGTAGCCCAACAAAGTACATTAATTCCGTGTTTGATCATAGCAGCTGCAGCTGCTTTTTCATATAAAAGAGGTTAAGAGCTGTGTCAGAGACTCAGAGTTGTATGAAGATCTGACTGCAATGAGGCACGATATGCTGACCAGGCAATAGCGTGTCTTGCTTCACTTTCACTTTTGTCCAAAAGTTATTAGCTTTTCTTTCAATTGTGCACTCTCTTTGCAAACAGATACTCAATAATGGTGGGATTGAAACACTTGTTGTCTTTAAAGCAGCCACTGCTGGCACTATCAGGCAATTGATGGTTCTTTTTAGTATCAACAAAATGTAGGCTAATATCACTCTGTTTAACCCCCAAGTTGCTGTGGCTGAAACTAAAATACGTAAGCTACATGAAATGACTCTTTAGCAGAGCAACTAGAGGGATTGCGATTAAGGTTATCGAGAGTGTCAACATGGAAGAGTCCACTTCATAGTTGACCAGGAACAACAACTCCTTTGTTTTAATAATGATCTCCATAGAAAATCCTGAACCAATAAGGTAAATGACTAAGGGAAGATAACTGCTGGTACAACAAGATGCTTGAGAGAGAGGTAAAGGATCTCCATTACCAAGGTTAAGAACTACGTAAAGGAAGGTAGAGGTCAGGATGTCAAGAGGACCATAGGACAGGAATTAAGCAACTATTGCACCATTATTACATAGGTAGCTAACTAACACACTGGAGTCCTTAGGATTATTATGGTAAAATTGGACATGTATGTGGCTAGATCTGTCACCTACTGAATGTACAGCTAGGCTGCCTCTGTGTACTACTGGGTGGTGTAACCCACCCACCCCCTTATACACGACACTCGTGATCTTACAGAGCTTTTAAAAGTCCCTCAAAATCCAGCATTGTTAACTAGCTAACAACTTTGTTCATACATTGCTAGATGTAAGACTGCTCTACTTCTAGAGTGAATCTGGCATGGCTACAGTCTAAAACAAGAGAGCTAGAATGGCTTCAATATTTCAAACTGGTATTTCTTGAAATACAAAACACAGTCGGTTTTTGTAAATCCGGTCCCATTTATAGTATGTCGAGACTTGGCAACGTGTTTTTACCAAAATTGGAGAAAATGGCCTAAGAAACTGTCTGTATCCTGCATTGAGTGGGAATTTTAAAGGCTCTGCAGTTACCTTTTGACAGATGCAACATATACTCCAATCCATTACCAATCCCACAGTGACTCTGTACAGCTAAGTATATAATATATGATTATAACCTTTATAAATAGAGCTACAAAACTACCAGTTACCTGAACGTATGCTTTAAACTCAAGACCACAATTAAAATTAATTTTTTGCATTACATTTAGTATATCAGCTGTAAGATGTAATGTTTAATTACATTTCGGAAGGCTCAATTTACATATTAACATGTAATTGACTAATTTCTTGACATGTGACAGCCATTTTGAAGTACACGTGATTAAAATAGTCAAAAAGCGTCATTGTCCTGTGATAGTATAAAAATGCCACGTGGTTCCACTTTACCGGCTTTTTTCTTTGGCTTTGACAGCAAGTGGAGTTATTCAGATTTTCGACAATGACAGAACCGGTCAAGTTCTGCTGGACAACAATTTAGTCAAGCAACTCCTATCTTCTGTTCAATCACTTCAGTCGGAAGTAGTCGTCTTGAAGGGTGGAGCCACCGGTGGCTCAGACTAACAAACGCCTTCGAGCGTTGCCACTCTGTTGCAGAACAACAGCGCTGCTAGTGGCAAGGATCCTCCCGCTAAACGGCAGAGATCCGATGAAGGAGAGGACTCCAAAGACAGTACCCCTTCCAGTGACGAAGACGATGATAATGTCTTCACACTGTCCGAGGCTGGAAACGCGTTCATGGAAACGGCCTTTAAGTCGAAGATGAACACAGGCTCTAGGAAAAAGAAAATGGCGAAGTTGGGGGTTCCGGATTGTAAATGGACAGAGTTGGACAGTTTCATCACCTCCACAATCCCGAAGGACGTCATTCGAAGTGACAACGCAGCCCATAAGACACAAAGGCTGTTGCTTGAGGCGGCGGCACTCCTAGCAGCCATTGTGGACAAAATTGACGGGGGTGAAATTTTGGAGGCAGAGATCATCCAAGGCGTCAGAAACACCATATTACTATTGGGAAATGCGTCCCAACAACACTCCCTACAACAGAGAAAAATTATTTTACAACATCTCAACCCACAACTAAAATCTCTAGTACAGGATGCAGATTTTGCCGATGCCCCACCGTACTTTTTTGGTGCCAACTTTGGTGGGAGAGACTAGAAGCTGCAGCCTTCATCCAAAAGACTCAAGTGAAGCCTCAGAATTTTCAGAAGTGCCACCCCCAGAAATTCAACTCCTGGGGCCGTCGGAGTGGCAATCGGACATTCAATAGAGGCTCCAGCAGGGGAAGAAGCTACCATGCTGGGGGTTCAAGAACCAACGCCTCCAACACCAACAACAGAAGTTGACTAGAAACTCCATGTCATGTACGAATGCACAATTTAAATGTACAAAAGCTATTGTCTTGTACTTCAGTGTTATCACTTCCTCAGGGTCCTGCTCAACACCTGCAGGTGTTGATGAGCATGTTAGAACAGGTAGACTGCCAGTCTCTCACAAGGAGAGTACTACATCATCTACCAAACTGGTACATGCTGACACAGGACAATTGGGTCCTGCAAACAGTTCAAGGGTATATGATAGACCTTACCCAGACACCTTACCAATCCCACCACCCTCTTCCAATCATACTATCAAAGGACAAACATGCCTTGGTAACACAGGAAGTCCAAGAGCTGCTCAGGAAGGAGGCAATAATCGAGACCTCCACCTACTCAACCAACTTCATCTCCCAGATATTCCTGGTCGAGAAAAAAAAGGGGGGGGGGGGCAACATCCAGTCATCAATTTAATCAGTTTGTACAAGTGGAACATTTCAAGATGGAAGGGTTACACCTCTTACCAGACCTCATCCAGCAGTGGGACTGGATGATAAAAATGGACCTGAAAGATCTATATCTACAGGTTCCAATTCACAAAGAACACCAGTGTTTCCTGCAATTCTCCTGGGAGGGGAAACACTACAATTTCCAATGCCTTCCATTCGGCCTGTCATCAGCACCATGGGTGTTTACAAAGCTCCTGAAACCAGTGATGGGCCTCCTCAGACAGATAGGCCTACGCCTGATAATTTACCTAGACGAATGCTGTTCATGCATACAAGCAAAGAACAGTTGGAGGTTATGGCACCACTGATAGTGAACCTATTCGAAGCCCTGAGTCTCATGGTGAACAAGACAAAATCCCTCCAAACACCAACACAGTCCATAGAATTTTTGGGGTTTCTGATCAACTCCCACACCTTGAGGCTCACCTTCCCTACAGAGAAGGGCAGGAAGATACAACAGGAAGCAACCAAACTTCTCCAACGCCAAGTTTTGTCAGCAAGAGAATTGGCCATGTTCAGTGGGAAGGTCACAGCAACCTCCAGAGCTGTGTGGCAAGGCTGTCTACAATCACTGGACTGGACTAGTGGACTGGACTGATGGAATGAACTACTGGACTCACTCTAAAATTAAATTTTAGCACTATACCAAGTCACAGTTTTTGGGGCTTGGCTGCATAAATGCATGATACATATATTCAGTACCTTTTGTGCTTTAGCTACAGTATCATAAGAATCTGGTACAGTATATGCATAGGGACATACAGTGCAGTGCTATTTAGCTAGTATCACAACACACCAAAAAACCAAGTACTCTTCTCAGTTTTTGACAGAGGCGACAATACCACATTTGATTCCTACCCAATTTTCTAGCTACGTAAAGCTACAGGCTACAGTATTTGCTATCGTTAAAACAGAGCACACATTACTATAGCTTCGTGTATAGGTATCATGCAACATGCATGGTTATACGTACATGCATAGACAAACCACTGGCTAGTTAAAAACTTAAAATGTGTTAGCTACGTACATACAGTATAATGATGCAGCATTAAGAGGCAATGAATACAACAAGCCCCAAAGTACTTGGTATAGTGCTAACATTTAATTTCAGAGTGAGTCTAGTAGACTAGAGTCCACCAGTCCAGTCCACTATTCCAGTCCAGTGATCGTAGACAGCCGTGTGGCAAGCCTCGCTACATTACAGGGCGCTACAGAGGAAACTCAATTCAGCAATAACTGGGAACGACTCCCAGGATCAATCAGACAGGTACACACATCAAGTCCTAATCGACAACGAAATGAAGAGATCTTCAATGGTGGACAACCTAGACAAACAAACTACAGGCACACCCATTTGCCTCCCCGGTCATGCAGTACTAGTACTGGAATTGGATGCATCCCAGAAGGGATGGGGAGCACGGTGCATGGAAACCAGCACAGGGGGGTGCTGGTCAACTACGGAGGCACAAAATCACATCAATTATCTAGAACTATTAGCTGCCTTTCTAGCCCTCAAGACCTTTGCAAGCAATCAGAAAGGCTTGGTCCTACTGAAGATGGACAATACATCTGCAGTGACATACATCAACCAAAAAGGGGGTACACACTCAACACAGTTGTGCGATCTAGCCCTGCAGATTTGGGAGTGGTGTATCCAGAAGGAAATAACACTACAGGCGGAACACTTACCTGGTTGCCTCAATATAGTGGCAGATTCCGAGTCCAGGACAATCAAGGATCAATGCCATTGGATGATCAATCCAAGGGTATTTCAACAAATACTACAATCACTGGGACCCCTGGAGGTAGATCTATTTGCATCTCACTTGACCAAACAACTACCCCGCTACTATAGCTGGAGGCCAGACCCCAAAGCAGAGGCAACAGACACTTTCTTACAGAACTGGGCACAAGTAAGGGGTTTTGCCAACCCTCCATGGTGCTTAATAGCGTGGTGCCTGAGCCAGATAAAATGTCAGCAAGCGGGAGTACTGTTGGTAACACCACTCTGGCCTTGCCAACCATGGTTCCCATGCAGTCCTCCTCAGGATGTTACAAGATTATCCTCACCAACTCCCATCTCAACAGGACCTGATTCTGAACCCCACCAATCAGGAATTCATAATGCAACAAGGAACCCTAGTACTGGTCGCATGGCCCGTCTCAGGGAATCCTTCACTTCACGAGGATTTTCTACACAAGCTTCACACCTGCTCCTCTCATCATGGAGAGATAAAACCAACACCAGCTACAACTCATTATTTGCAAAATGGGCTAATTGGTGTGAGCAACGGGATAGAGATCCCACTGTTGGACCTGTAGAGGACATGATTAACTTCCTAGCAGAACTCTTTGCCAAAGGATACCAATACAGGTCCCTCAATGCATACCAATCGGCTATATCATCGATCTACCAGAAGGTAGATGGACAAAACATAGGACAACACCCTTTAGTCTGTCGACTACTAAAAGGGGCTTTTAACCAGAATCCACCTACACAAAGATACACTCATTTCTGGGATGTGGGGGTGGTCCTACGATATCTCAAGCAGCTGGGACCAACCCATCACTCTCTCTTAAATGGATCTCAATTAAAACAGCTATGCTCATGGCCCTCACACGTCTTTCTAGATCAGCCAATTTGTCCAAGCTTGACATACACTTCCAGACATATACGGCCAAAGGAGTCATTTTTCAGACAACTAATTTGTCCAAACAGAGCCGTTCATCAAAACCAGTAAGAGAATTTTTCTTTCCTATTTATACAGCAGACGAGAGTATCTGTCCTGTAAGAGCCTTACGTCACATGTCAAGTAATTAGTCAATTACATGTTGATATTTCAACTTCACCTTCCTCATGTAATTATAAATAGCATGCAGACACTTCGTGCTTTGAGGCTTGAGCCATTCGTAAATTAAATTGTACACTAATTAAAGCATGTGTAACATATGTTGTACATGTGTTTTCTTGTAGCACAACTTACGTAGCTACATGTATACACAGATATTATAATATGACTTTTCATTTTTAAAAGATTAAACTTAGCTAAAAAGTGGATTTAGGGAGTATTGCCCAGATAGAATGAGATGGCTCCTATCAGCTAAGGTAATAAGGAACATGTAGAGAAGTTTTGGTGCTTTTGTCAGCCATGTCCACATCCTCAAATTTGGCTTTAAGCCAATTCACTACCATTGTTTACTAACTTGTTAGTATGTAGTGCTTATGATAAGGGTTGAAAATTGTCCAGACATCTGCTTTCCTATTGTAAATTTATTGACTTCCCCATTGATAATGCATAGTAAATTTGTCTGGTCAAATTTGGTTTGATCGGTCAAATGCCAAAGTTGGCCGGAAAATGTCTGATGACTGGCTGTTATCATAAGCCCTGAATATGTTGCTGTTTCACAAACAATTATGCTCTAATAACACAAAGCTCACTTATTAGTATAAAGTTATAGTCATTTGTTCCCAAAGATAAGAACTGTATTTTCTGTCAGTTGAGAGCATCGAATTAGACGGAAAATAAACTCCCATGTAATATCAATAGTTGTCACGTGATGTTATCACATGACGCTAGCTATAAATAGGTTGAAAAGTGTTATTTGGTCACTCTACACAACGTGTGGCAAGCAGGCTACTCCGTCTTAGGCTACTCTGCCAATAGGCTTTTTCCACAGGCTGTCTTGGGGCTAGATGGCTCGGAATATTTTTGTTTCAGTTTTCTTGTTTTGCTTAGCCCTCACTCCCATGTACTTTCACGTAGGCAATGTAGGGTATGTAACTATGTATAACTATGTTTTGGTTCTTTTTGAGCAATAATAAGTAGCCCGCTACAGTTGCTAGTGGCACAACTCCTAATTCAGCATGTATGTATGTGTGTAGAAGTAAACATGGTTGGGTAATGGATTTTATATCCCACTGAAGCCATACATCAGAGAAACAAAGTGTGCTGTATAGTAGTTATAGCTGTGTGATAACTACTCATTTATCCACTGAGAGACATTAAAAGTATAGATAATGCATTAAAAGTTTTATTCAAACCTATACATGTATAATTAATAGCAATTAGTTAAAGAGAAAAAAGGTTTCAATCAAACAAGTCTTTAATGTCTCAGCAGTATAGGAGAGATAAAAAACCTCTCATGATTTGTTTGTGATCAAAGGCAGTGAGACATAATTAAGCTTCGCCCTCAGTCTCGTGTAATAACAGTGATATCCTACCACTCATGCTTGTGATATAACTAACTTATGGAATGGGAGGTTCATAAGTTCACTTAGTATAAACCCAAAACCAATAGGTAACATTGCAAATATGTTACCTAATGGTCCATCTTTCATTGGGGAACAATTGTACATTTGCCTTGAAGCCTAACTTTGGCAGGGCTGCATTTAAGGGGGGTGGGGTGGGCATTTGCTCCTGGCCTCCTAGGTTAATTCTTGCCTCCCCCCAGGTTAAAATTGAAATTCTATATATAATAGTATTAGTGCTTACAAGATTAGCTGCCCCCCCCTACGTTTTGGAAAGCCTCAATCCCCCCCAGCTGCATTTTCTGCCTGTTTGGCATCAGTTAAAAGATCAGATTTAAATATTCACCAAATCCCAAATTGTCATGTTATTTACAACTATGGAAAACTTTGGATAAAAGAGTAGTATTTATGGCAACAAAACTATTTTTACAACCGTACACTGTCAATAATTACATACGTTTGTATGTTAGTTTGACATAGCCTGACCATAGCATACAGCACAGGGGTCTGGTCTGTTTCGCACATGGTACTTATGAAGCTGCAACTACAGTGGCAGCACCAATCATAGGATTTTATTTAATTGAATTTTTGTCATGTGAGGTATACAGACTATAGATTCACCTCATCCAATTCAGTATGATCCGCTTCAAGTTTTAATAACCATGGCAGTTCAGAAGCTAGGATATCAGACAACCATCATACCAATGCTACATTTCAGCCACACAAGTGATGTATGTGAAAAACCATAACCTTGCGCTATTGCTGGGGGTCTGGCATAACTATGCACATTTATGTCCTTCAATTGGTTTTACAGGACATTTTATCATTTGGCACCGTAGGGCAAGGAATTTTCATGGGCAATTAATTTTCGTGGATTTCGTGGATGGTCATCTATCCACGAAAATTAATTCCACAAACACTACAAAAACAGAGCAATTTCAATGAATTTGGTAAATGTTGTTATTTAATTTCCACGAACATTAATAAATAAAGCAGTTTCAAGTTATCCTTATCCCACGGAAATTACAGTATGAACACCTGTAAAAAGACCCTAACATACTTTCAAAGTCATCTTTTATAACTCAACAAACTATTAGGGGTGGTGGTGACAGGCTTGTGTGGGCAGTCACGACATATTTACTGCTTGACTGTTAATCAGAAATACCCACACGCACTTGTTAACACCCTCAAATATGAAGTAGATGGGTAGTACACGTGCACGTGTGCATGTACTCGTACACGTGATCGTGCGCACAAGCATTATAATGTTATAACAAACGTACTATAAACTGTAAGTATACTCACAAAAATATCGGCCTATGTGAAAGTTTAGAGAAGATGTCCCTTCTGAATACTCAGAACAAAAGCGCAACCAATTACAGACGCCTAGAAAGAACATTAAATAAAATTAATTATTATGCGCATTCAGTTATAAATTAATAAAAGGCGTTTTTGTTAAATTCTTTGACAACATGCTAACATCCCGGAAAAAAAGGTCGCTTTGTGTGCTCTGTCGACTATAATTAGGTGAGCTTTGTAAGATTTATATCGTATAAAGTTGTTTTATTTTCTATCTTTGTCTGATAATGGGATTTTATACGTACATAGGGCGGCATTTTGTGTGTAGATTTGTCTAAAAGAGATATTGTGGATTGACACCTGTATTGTGTAACGTACAAATACTTTGTAGTAGTGTTATTTATGTGAACGGTACGGTTTGGTGTTACTCATTTTTTCTTCATTCGTCCGTTCGTACGGGTCGCTACTTAAGGACCCCAAGCGTCAATTTGTAAGGATATAACCTGAAAAAGAATCAGTCCCCCGATAATGGTATAAGTCTGGTACTTTATTGTGCTATATTGTGTGTTTATTATTTGCCAATGATGTATAACTTAAGGATATAGCAGAATTTTCGGGTAGATATCTCATTTAGATGAACTGTTGTAACATATCGTACATTCTGGCCAGTTTACACAAGAGCAATGATGTTCACACTTTACCTTGTAAGGTAGTCCATAGGATGTGATTTGTTATAATCACTGGACTGGATTGGACTGGACTGGACGCCCTCAGAAATTGAAAGTTCTGATACATGTAATTATTTGTACAGATAAGATGCAATATGTTAAATGGTTAATCTTTCTTATTAGTTAGTAAGTAAGTAACCGAGTCATCCATCCGTTAAATTTATTTGTGTTGCACAGTGTATGCATGCTGAGTGTTTAGTTTAAGCATAATACCAATTAAAAGTAATGGACACAGTCACAACAACTGACATGGTTATTGTGACCGTTGTCCATATTACTGTTAACAGGTTGTTTGCCTATAAGCTGAAACACACAGTATACATACACTGCCTACACATACAAGGGATAGATGAATCACTGGCTTAGATTAACCAAACATAGCCTAATATTGACCTGCATAATCTGTGGGTCTGTGTCACTGCTTGGTGTGTTAATGTGTGTAGAATGATTTCATATCAGATTTGATTGTTACCAGAGTAGTGAAAATGCTTACTTAATACTAATGGTTTGTTTTGGTACAATGATTTAATTTTGGTACAGTTTATTGTTGAGTTCTTGAAGATGTCTGTTTGTAACCAAGCAACAGCCTATAACAAGGTATATAGATTAGGTGAATCATCTAAGAAGTCAGCAAATTTCTTTAGAAAATCATTACTAAAATAAGGAAATTTAGTTTGTGTTTGCACAATAAGGCTTTAGATAAAATACAGCAACTATAATGATAATGAACTTTGCACAATACCGTATAGCGGGAAACTTTGGCAGGGGAAATTTGGCGAATTGTCTGTGATTCGTCAAACTTTTTTTACCTTATGGCTGAATCTATCCATTCGCCAAACTTTTCCTCACCAAACGCTCATAACAGTGAATTCGCCAAACTTTCCCACTATACAGTATATTACTCACTCCATAAGCCCTAAGTACGTTCTAAATCTTTCTATGTGTTAATCAGTTGATGCACATGTGTTGTAGTGATATGTTTGTGCCCTCATGATTTCTTCACCATTAACAATCAGTACTTTTCAAATTCATTATCTGGTAAACCTTTTTCTTAAAGAGTGGGCGATTCGTTGTGCTTTAATTGCCTTGTAGAAAGGTTTGGTTTGTAGTAACATAAGAATTACATGATTAATTTGCATGTTCAAAGTTTACATCAGGAAGTCTAGAATTAATCCACAGTGTGTTATCTGATATTGTAAACCGAAATGGATCCTAATACAGTATTATCAATCATTCATTATTCGATGTATTTTCAGTTCTCATGTGCGTATGCTGCTTCATTCTCTACTTTGTGCAGTACACACACAATATAATCTTTTATGTTATCCCTCAACCTCCAAGCATGTGTAGGCATACAGCTATAATTAAATTAGTGAAGTGGGAGATGTGTGTGTATATATTACGTAATAGACCCTATCAACACTTTTGGGCATTAGGATACAGGTTGGTAGAAAGTATGAATTCTGTTAGTTACCATATTGACATTGTTTAGATGTCTGATACTAATTAGCATGCCCCAAATGCTTGCAAATGCACTGTATTTAGTAGCAAGAGAGAGGTGGCATCCTTTAATAAGTGATGATAAACTCTGAAAGTGTAGAAAACTTATCCTGAAACACATAAGGTTACTGTTAGTAAATAGAAGCAAGAATGTATAATAATAGAAGAATTATACACTCTTGATAGAAATGATGGAGTGAACTTGAAGCACTTCTAGACAAAAACTGAACATAACATGCATACCTGTATAATGTGTGTACTTCTCTTTCATGTTAAAAAATAATGGTGTGGTTAATTTTTATCTATCCTTTTTTGGTTATATAATTGGAAAAGAATGTCGATGCCTTGGTCACATGACATAACCACAGCCTGAAATGTAGCATTTTATGTAGCCTGAAGGCTGGTAGCACCTCAAGTGAAACTGAAACACATGTAGCTATGATTTGTCTTTATAACCAATTTGTAGCTTGTAGCATTTAAGGCCATGAATGTTCAATTAACAAGTTCCACACACTTTTAAGGCTTACCATCAGGTCAACAGCAAGCAGTATATGTGTGTGTGTGTAAATATCAGTCCTATAGTAATGCTGTTGTTCCTAGTCACAATTCATAAGCAGTACCTTATCTAAGTGTGTTATTAAACAATTTCTAAAATTCGGCTGTTACACCCTAGCCATGTGTGATGGTATGAAATATTTAGAAGTTCAGTTTTACTGGCTTGTCATCAACTAAGCATTTGCCTTTACTGGACAGCCTTGTATCTAAATTATTGTACATTACGTATGTAAGATAAAAAGAATCCCTTTAATTCATATGTACAGGTGTGTACACATGTGTGTATTCATATTATGCTGCTACAAACCTACAATCAGTGCATGTTATTTCCATAGGTTGGAATTTGAATTTCAAAAAGCTTATGGCTTTTACAGCACTGTCTAGGGATGCAACAATATGGGTCATTGCCATATTGCATATTGCATTTGAGTGTATTGCAATATATTGCCATGAAAAAGAACACATCATGTCTTTAAAACTTGTTTTTAGCAGTAAAGGCTAAGTAGAAACATGTAAAATAGCAAGAAATTGTACTGTATATTTATGGTTACAAGAGGATAAGTCATTTTTGTAGTGTAATAATCGGATACTTACAACTTTGAAGGCAATAAATGTTGCAATATATCGATATATTGTAATATTGTTGCATCCCTAGCACTGTCATAGGATTTTTTACAATGTTGCTTACACAATTAACTACAATGATTTACAAACTGCTTTCAATATTCTATCATCCATTTTAGTTCTTCTTTTCTGATACACTAATAATAATAATCATTGTGTATAGAGAAACTATACAATTATGTAAACGGAAGCATACTGGTGATGATCCATGCACGTTTTATGCCAATGGTATTTTAATTTCTGCAATGACCAAGATTTCACAGAGTCACACCTGGCATGTTTATGCACATATCTTCTGTTTAAATGGTTGTGTGTGTGTCTCTAATGAGGTATGCGTGTCATTAGTTTGGCTTCTGTCTTGCCATTTTGCAAGTTGTTCTGTACAATTATGATGGACATTTACATCACTCAACTTAAATGGTGTTAATGTTGTCATCATGACAGTTTAGATTTTGTGTCATATGTTTACAAATTAACAACTCTTTAGCAAATTGAACAAGATATATGAATCCTTTGATGTAACAAATCAGTCTCATTCCTTTGCCAGTGTTAATCACAAGTGCATGTGTAGTAGAGCAAATAGTTTTGTTACTCACTGTAGCCTGACTATTTCTATCCTACAGAGCCTAAATACTTGTAGTGTAAATACCTACACTGGAAGAACTCAACATTACCAATATCAATGCATTGGATATTAAGTGGCCTAGGCTGGGTACATGGGATTAAATTGTTAATAATTATTTCCCATAAATGTTGCAATTGATCATGAGTCATCGACCTCTCCATGCTGGCAGTACTGTCATTTAGCTGAAAATCCTTGTATAGGAAAACCAAATTTTACTAGTTAATTACTCCCAAGTAAATATACTCAAACCTAGTCAAGTCAACTTTATATTTCCATGCAGAACATTATTGCTTGCAGAGTTGGGAAAGTTACTTCAACAATGTAATATATTACTAGTTACTTTTCAGTAAAGTAATACTATTACAGTTACATATCACTGCTTTGGAAAAGTAACTAGTAATATGTATATGTTATAGCACCGCCGCGAGTGATATACGGGAAATACAGCACGAGGGGTGGGGGCGAGTGGTAAATACAGCATGAGGTGTAGCCGAGTGCTGTATTTACCACGGAACCCCACCCCGAGTGCCGTATTTTTCTGTACATCATAAGTCGACGGTGCTTTAACTCATTTATTGTTTTTGTGTGGGAGGATTATCAGTGTTATTTTGTAGTGATATATACTCTCAGTGCAATGCTTTTAACATTATTGGTGATGTTTTAAAGGTATATCTAATGCGATAATCTGCCATTCAAGCGTGTCGGAGTGGTTCAACGTGTCAGGTGTGAAGCTTTTTAGGTTTATTGCAAGGCTTACTGGCTAATGCGATGTCCAGTGCTATGCATTGTCTTTAGCTTATTGTAAGGCTTACTGTAGTCTCACGAGCCAGATCTTTTTTTGGCACTGGTCGTTATCGCTTTCAGTATAAGACTAGGCTTACTGTCTGACACAATGCAGTCCTACATATACATGATGCTTCAGTCACAGCTTTTATTGAAACAAGTTAGTTGAATCTTTGTGTTTAAGTGTGGCAATAACCTTTGAAGATCCATTTAAGGAGTGTTAAGAATCCATGTAGGTGGGCAGTAATTATCAAGAGGGGGTTGTTTACAGCAGCTGTTGCAGACGATAATTGAAATAACTGTACTGTATTTGCTAACCACAGTGCTGTATTTCCTATACAGCACATTTGATATCTAAAACAGCATACTAGACATTTTATGGTAAATACAGTACTACTTTTCTCTTTGATCCGCCCACGCAAAAGACAAATTACTTTACATATTACTTTATAATTAAGGTGCGGGTTTCTAGCTTAAATTGCTCAAATAAGGTATTTTGCTACTATTTCATTGGAAAACTGACATACAACAATATGTTAGCAGTAAAAATCAACAATATGAGAATGACAAAAGTGCTTATTTTTACTGATGCTAAATAATAGTTATACGCATACACCAAGGAGTCTACGGAATTTATAAACCCGAAGGCCCGAGGCTGTAGCGCACGAGCGCAGCGAGGGCGCTACTAAGGGCCTGAGGGTTTATAAATTTCGTAGACTCCTTGGTGTATGCGTATAACTGTTTTAGACTCTATTTAATAAAAACATTCTTACGCAATGTACCTTTGCTTCCTTTGTCGACACGGCGATACTAGCCTTGAAAAGACGCTGAATTTCAAACGCCATAGCAACTACTTAAGCGCCTGCGCGTATTCCCAGTTAACGAGTTTACCTTTTCACCTCGTTCTTCTATGCAAGTAATGGCCGTGGCGAAGCGATATTGTTAGTGAATGTGACAAATTAATGAAGCACACCATGTAATCTGTTGAAAAATAAGGTAATATTGTATTTCTCGCATTTATGTTTCTTTGTGCCCGAGAGCGAGGGACATAAGTAGCGCGGGCAGGGATATATGAGATTTATATCCCTGCCCGCGTGTGCCAAATAGAGTCTAAGTAATAATATTACATGATAGTAATATATTACAATTGATAAAAAGTAACTTCAGTTATATTACTACTGTAACAAATGTAACTAAGTTATATTACTTGTTACTGGAAAAGTAATAATATTACAGTAAATTAAGGTACAAGTAACTAAGTTATCCCAACTCTGATTGCTTGCAGTGCACACCCTGCATGGGTTCACAAGAATACTCGCCGTGTAATAGTGGATATTATAAAAGTTCACCATCTGCCTTAAAATTATGGCTTACAGCTCTGTTATGTACCACAAACACATGATAAAATCTTTGACAAAGATGTGGAAATGTCTTCCTGAGTACCTGCTCCTGTTTCTCTTCCTGCTGAAATTTCAGCAGTGTTATTGTAAGATGACACCAAAGGTACAGTATATTGAACAATAGTAGGTCTTTGTATATTAATACAACTACAAAATCATGAAATAACAAACTTTGATTGTGATATAGCGAATTTGCAAGGTTACTAAATCACTTGGTCACCTGCATGTTCACTTAGTCACCTACACGTGTTTACTTAGTGTCCTTTGTCTTCAAGAAACGACCGACCATCAAATAAATTTCGACTGTACTTTCACATACAAAACAACTTTTCATTCTTACTTAGATAAATGGTGGCATGACAAACTTCATTTCGCTGTTTGTAGTCTTCTTTGGCTTATTTGCTCGTGAAGATGTTAAGTGCGTCAACATCGTCGAAAATACACTAGCACTAGTTGACAAGTAGGTACCATGGAAACATCAAAAGCTTTTTGCTCAGGAAATCGATAACTAGCTCTTCCATGCTTATAATGGCATTTGAAGGTATTATTATGTGATTCTTGTTCAGTGTAGTCTAAATAAGTTGACACCGTGACCTACAGGAACTAAGCGATTTAGTATCCCTCAGACCCTTAGTAGCGCCCTCGCTATGCTCGGGCGTCACAGCCTCGGGCCTTCGGGTTACTAAATCACTTAGTTCCCTTGGTCTTGGCGTCTAACTATTATTCGGTTGATAAAAGTGCAAGTTATAATTATCCCTGCTAATAGCATGTGATGTGGCACTAACATTGCCCCCGGAGTTAGGAGAAGTTTTGGGCTTGGTATGTAGTATACACTTCATCACCTTAAACCTTCAATAACCTGATGTGTTGATACAACTGATTAATAACAAGCAGTATTAATTTCAACCTGTACACCTGGCCGAGGTATGTATATCATTATAGTGCACATGAATGGATTGCGCGAAAGGTAATAAACTTGTCTGTAACAGGGTCTGGTAGCAGCACTCCAGAGCAAGGACTAATAAGTTTATAAAATGGCCCATTTTAACATAATAATAGGTGTCGTACGCAGGATTGATTAATTACGGTTAGGGAAGGAGAGCAAATTCACTAAAGATTTGTCAAAATGCTCTCCGCCAAAGTTTTACCCCACTGGAATTTCACAATATATACATAGTATAAGACCTTACGTACATGATAGAAGAAAATGTCTTACTATAATATTCTAAACTGAGCCATAGATTCTTAATGCATTTTTAATCCAGGCGCTTGCCAGTTGAGGGCCAGTAGGCGGCTAGTGCTGGTGTATCTTAAGTAGGGTTGCACCGAGTACTGGCATCGGTATCGGTATCGGACCAATACCAGCATTATTTGGTGGTATCGGAATCGGTAAAGCATGTTATACAAGTACCAATTCTGTGGTTGTTGATACCTTATATGTACTATTACAATGAATTTCTATAAATATTTTTAAGTGTTTTAGTCAAATGACAACTTATGATTGCAGACTGTGGAGTGCTTTCATGTATCGGTATTGGTACTTGTACTTGTAAATACATTTAATAGCAGTACTTGGTACTTGAAGTATCAGTAAAATTTGGAATCGGTGCAGCCCTGATCTTAAGATTGCAATGTGTGTGCGCCATCAAGAAGTGATGCCACGATAATCGTGATATACGATATATCGTGAAATATAATCTCATGATTATCGTGATATAATATATCATGATTTAAAAATTCTAATTATTTAATGCAAGATTGTATATAGTTGACTTGGTGAAGTTATTGAAGCAAATGATGAGGTGCATCTAGTTAAAATATTAACACGTTCGGTGTATTTAGCATATTGTGACTATTGAGATATAATTTCTATGATGTCGTGATTTATTGTGATACAAATAATTTCATATCGTGGCATCACTACCATGCAGTTACTGCTTTTCACTTTATACGACACTTGGCATTGATATTTTTGATAGATGTGGCCCCGAAGTGCATATGCTTGCCAAAGAAGAGCAAGCTATATACGTAGGTATTTACCATTTATTTCACAGTAAGAGTAAGAGGTGTTTTACCAGTTGTACATTACTAACATGGGGGAGTGCTTTTGTTATAATAGTGGGCATGCCATGAAGTAGTGAAGCATTTAACTGGCTTAGTAAGAATTTTGAAATGTTTTATCACTAAAAATTAAAGCTCTGAAGATATAAATTTGTATGTGTTGTTATGTGTCAGGGATGAGTCTTCGACTTCCTCATTATGTAATGAATATTCTTAACGATAGCAGTAGATAAACAATAGTTAACTGAAACAGCGCCTGGTTTTAGATGGTAAAACACCAACTTACAGTGCAAACCAATTAGATATAATTGTTGTATGGAATGGCATTTATTCTCACTTCATGAAATTTGTGGAAGTTTTTGTCCCACACAAATACAGACTAAACCATGTAGTGCAATATGTTTTGACGTGAAAATTGACAGATTTGAGACTAAGCTAGCAATGCGTCAAAATTTTCCCTTTCAATTATCTGCTAATACAGGTCGCCTAGGATGCTATTTGTCCCGTCATTTCTCAATGAAGTTAATCCGTCAATATTTCCCTGTCAAAAAATTGCGCTATACGGTAGTAGTACATTATAGCGTTCATGTAATTTAGCATGAAATCAGGTATACATTACTAAACAAAAACACCCTGGGTGTAAAAAAAGTGCGAGGCCAATCAGAAGCAGCATTGCAAATAGGTATGTGCGACCAAAAACTTTGATATCAGTTGAGGCCAAGAAGTTACTTATCAAAAATCTTTTTAACTACTTGAATGACATACAATAGTTTATAGCATATTTTCACAACTATGATTGGCTTTGTCACTTGGCCACCTTTATTAATAATGATGGTGTGAAAAAGGTGGCCAAGTGACAAAGCCAATCATAGTTGTGAAAATATGCTATAAACTATTGTATGTCATTCAAGTAGTTAAAAAGATTTTTGATAAGTAACTTCTTGGCCTCAACTGATATCAAAGTTTTTGGTCGCACATACCTATTTGCAATGCTGCTTCTGATTGGCCTCGCACTTTTTTTACACCCAGGGTGTTTTTGTTTAGCATATCACTACTTTTTTGGAAGTATAAACACATGTTATTGCTAGCAAAGTACTGCATGGGCATAATTGTACTTGCCTAGCACACAATATTGCAAATTAAACTTTAAAGCTTAATTTTGAAAAACTCAAGCCCGAGATTTTTTTTTAACTTTCACTACAGAGTGATACATCAATATAGATTGTATATCTGAAAGTTTATGCAAATCATTCGAAGGGGGTCCAAGTTATGACAACTATCAACCTACAGTATAATAGCTCTTCTCAAATACATTCAAGTGTTTACTTCAGACTAATAATAGTATGACAGGTAGAGCATACATAGGAGAAGTACTGATACAAATTTGGCTGAAATCCATGAAGAAATGAGTGAGTTATTAGACAAACAAGTGAATGTATAAAAAGAGAGTTTGAAAAAAACTTCCGGGGTTCACGAAAACTCCCGCAAGCCCCCGAAAAAAGTGTGCGATGAAAATAAAAGAAACAAAGAAGAAAAAAAAACGACTGCCGCGTAAAAAATTTTGTGGTAAGGAAGGCATTTATAAGGCTGTATCAGAAGAATGGCTGAATCGATGTCGATGAACTTCGGGATATTGATTCTTCAAACAATGAAGGTACTAATTGTCTAGTAAACGGGCGAATTGGGCAGGAAAGGATGGTTCGTCGTGCGTAGTCGCACAACGGGCGCCATAAAACTCGCAATGGCTGGTACTTAGGAATGGTGGCGCCTATTTCCTCCATTCTCGGTTTGTTGATTCTATATAGTAAGAACGTTGTGGGTCGGTAATAACTAAGCGATAGCTTTAATGGCGGCTTGACTAGAGCGTTTGCGAGTTTGAGGGCGGTGCTACGTGTAAATAACTCACTCAGTGGTCGCGTTTGCTGCGCTTCTTCTTGGCCTCGCGACTCACTATCGTGAGTCTTGATGAGAGAGTCACTGTATTGTATTTTCAGATTTCATGGTGAGAATTATGTATTCACTTATGCTGACTTTATGTACATATTTGTGTAGCAACATCAGCAGCAGTTGGTACCAAATCTTTACGGTGCTTTTCAGGTTGCTTGTCTCTGGTGCAAATACTCATGCATGAATCAAATTGTAATGAATCAAATTGCACGAAACAATTTTGATTTGTTATGGACAAGCAACCTACAGTGTATCCTATTAATTTGTTAAACAACTTGGTGTAGAATGTATTTCAGGTGGTTACTGTTTACTGTTGTACAGAAATCAGTTTACTCATTTACAAATTGCTACATGAACTATAATTAATTTAGCATATTTAGGGATCATCCATTATTTTCAGCATTTTCGCAAGAGTACAGAGAGTACGTACGCTATGGGGGAGGGGGTAAATCCAGTTGTACGCTTTAAAAAATGTTGCTGTACCTGTAGTCCTGTACATGAAACAAATTTAGCCAATCAACATTTTTATAGTACGTTCTTGGGTAGGGGGGAGGGGGTATGTAAAAAGAGTACTCTCTGTACGCTTGTGAAAATGCTGAAATTATGAATCTATTGTGCAAAACCATATATAACAAGTTGACGTTCTACATCTAAAAACCAAGCATCAGTAATATTGATAGCAAGTGTCTTAGAAAAGCAGTAGGACTTATTTGATTGGTTATTCAGGCTTCATTTCATGTGAATGGTTTTTAATAGCCTGTGGCGGACACACACGCAAACAAACACACACACACACACACACACATACCGACGTTTTCACGAAAATGATTTCAAGAAACCAGGCATGCACCTGGTTTAAAAATGACCAAATGCCTCTGATAAAATAGCTTATTATCAGGTTAGTATCAAAAGAAATCACAAAAAGCATGAAATTATCTTCAAAATCAAATAAAACTTTTAGTCAAATATCCATTATGCAATAAAATAAGCAAAAAAACTGCTAATGTAAGGCTTTAAAGAGAATAACAAGTATTCTATTGGTTTCAAACTATTCAAATATCATTATTTCTAACGAATAGTCTGAATATTCGATTATTCCATTCAGTACTAGTTTGAAGTGATGCGAGCGGTGACAATAAACTATAAATTAACTTTGTCTGGCCTAATTATTACAATTCGGATGTTTAAACTTTAAATACACAATATGATGCACTACTTTTTATAATAACAACACAACCTTTTGTATCATTTGCATCTAGTAAGGAAAAGTGGGTATTGAAATTTTACTCGTGTCATGTAGTACAGTAACAACTATTTATTGAAGCAGTCATACCAATAATTTGATGTTCATTCATGATAGTTCTGATTCCCTGTCCACAGGCTTATATCCTTCTTATGGGTCCCTAGTGGGATAGTGTTTATGATAAACCCCTCCTTTGTCTACGACAAGTCAATCCTGTTAAGTATACAAGAAACTTCCTGATCTCAGCTGTGTGGCTTCTTTGGCTCTTGCATATGCGTGATGCCTGGGGTTCAAGTCACCACTGGTCTGTAATACTATACAAATTTTCATACTCCAATACTTTTACTATACTATGCTATCACGGATATTAACAATACAATTAAAGGTCTAAATAATAGTTAGACGTCAAACCACAGGGGTCTACGGAATTTAGAAACCTGAAGGCCCTGGGCTGTGGCGCCCGAGCAAAGCGAGGGCGCTACTAAGGGCCTGAGGGTTTCTAAATTACGTAGACCCCGTTGTGGTTTGACGTCTAACTTATTTAGACTCTAGCGATACTCACCTTGAAAACTGTTTCAATTTTCATGCTGACTAACTTTGCATTCGTTGTAGTTTTTCCACTTGGCTGAAAACGGATAGCCATTCCAAGCCATTCTGAATTGAAATATATAAATTGCGTGCTTATGTTCCTTGATGACGAACTGGTTCTATTTATTTCAAACGAGCATGCATCCACTTTTGTCATCGATATACTCCACTCGGCAGCAGCCCAGTTCGCCCTAACTCATGGAGAGAGAGAGTTAGAGGAGGTATACAATTGATTATAATGCCAATAAGTTACGTAAGTAATACAAATTACGGAGATTTCAGTATGTTGTTTTTCATCGCCCTAGAGGAAGGGTCTAAGTGGCGTAACTAAGGGTCTAAGTAGTACAACTAGGGGTCTAAGTGATTTAGACCCCTAACTTTTGGCCTGAGCTAGGGTCTAAATCCAATGCTAAACTATACAACATAAAATGTGACTGGATTTGACGAAAGCTGGCTTTGACGCACACAATAACCAGACACCCTTTTCATCACTAAGTAATGGCTATGCCAATTAACTAACAGTTTATGCATTCACTGGTGCCGAAACTCCTCTGGTCTGCTTTTCCTGAGGCTTATTTCTGGGGCCTGTCAGATGTCCACGAATGCTCGGGTGGTCTTTAAATGGCTCCGGTGGAACTTCAAAAGTACCCACCCGGCTGGAAACCAGCAGACGACTGGATAACTGTCTTAGTCATCGATTTGACAACATTTTTTGAGGCATGTGAAGCCTAAAGGTGTTTCAGCTTCATAGAAAATTTTATAAGGCTGTAACCCACCCGCCACCACACCACCCTCCTCCCCTGTATGGAGGCATTTGTGATGCTTGTAAAAACTGTCTAAAATGGTGGGAAATTCAACTAGTTTGTCCACTGCAAGACTAAATACACAGATTCTTGGCAAATTCCATGCATGCAGCTCCTTGCCCTCTCAAGATATAACAAGTTAAAGTTAGTATTTATAATTACTTATAATTGTGCGTGGAAGCCGGGTATTCTCAAATCCGGTCACAAATATCTAATACTGGAACAACACTAGTATTAACGCTAGCTATACTACTGGAAACTATTGTAAGAGGGAAAATTTGATTGTGCTATAGTTACAGTAGCATGAAATCCATCACATTTCCCCCATCAAAAGTTGCACTAGAGTGTATGATATAATTTTATTGTACCGGTAGATGACTATAATTTAGCACCAAATCTGTTTGTCGAAAAATTGTGCAATGCAGTATGTATGTATGTAGAAGTCACTCGTTCAGATCCTCACGAAAGGAGGCAAGACATGTATGGTTACCTTTTGAAACCATACGCTAAAGGGAATCTTAGAATCGATCAAAATTGTATTATTAATTGATTTAATGAGTACATGTAAGTGTTTAATTAGGGTCACATTGTATGTATCTTAGCAACAGTGTGAACTTATACATTCTTTGTTATTTGGTAGTCATGTAATAGTTGTACTTTAAATTTTATTTCTTTGATACGGTACATATATGGTTACAGTGTATAATTTGATTTCTAAATCAGTAACAAATTTTATAACAAACTATATACACTGTAACTATTACTATAGGCTGTCTGAAATAATTGAATGGGTACACTTCTGAAATATGGCAATTGGTACAACTCTCTAGGTACAGTAATACCTTAACCAGTAGGGTTGTGCGATTTGCGATTACGCAATTACATGTGATTGTTGATTCATAATCACAATTGTGCGATTACTTGCATGCTATTTCATATTTCCAGCATATTTCAACCATATTTCTAGCAATGAATTTATCATTTCACATACCATAATTTACATACTGTACACGTACAACAAGCTCCTCACATAATACTGTATACATATGTATGTGTATTGCATAAAAACACAGTACTTAATGCATCTGCGATTAATCGATTATGTAAAATTTTTGCGATTATTGCATATCACGATTAGTGTTATAATCAATTGATTGCATAATCGAGTTAATCGCATAGCCCTAATAACCAGTGGTAGTCAAATGGTTAAAAGCAGACTAAATGAATACCATATATTGCAAATTGTTTGAGGTGGAAAAGTTTCGCGGTTTTCGCAGATTAATTGGTGACCGCGAAACTTTTCCAGCTAAACTTTTTTGTTCTAGTTTTAAATTGCCTTTGGAATATCACGGTTGATCGAACACTACAGGAAGAAAATAGGACTATCAATGCGATATACAGATGGTTATTTCGAACTCCTCTGCCATTAATAAGATTTCACATGTCCACGCAGTTGGCACGCCGCGCATCGGCATTGCCGTAACTGTAGCTCAGGCTACACTGTGTGATTTCCAGCTTGATACAATCTTACAGCCACACTGCTTAGCCATATCTGCCAAGGTCAGAAAGCGACAAGTTAAGCGGTAAATATAATTATTTGGAATTATTAAGCAGATGCGTTCGATTAATGAAATTGCATAGTCTACGCACATGAGCACACTTTGACCAGGGCGAATGAACCGCGAAAGTTTTCCAGCGAATTTGAAGTACCTTGTTCATCCGCGAAACTTTTCCACCTCGAACAATTTGCAATATACGGTATTCAACAGTTTATTATATGGTTTATTTGGAATACTTTCTTATGGAGAACTTTGCATGTGTGCGATAGTCATGTGTGGCCTTAGTAACATTATCCTGATATGTACACCGTGGAAAACATTTGAATAATTGTACATTAAGATCAGAGGTATAATGGACTATATGTACGTATGTACCGGTGCATCAGTTATATACTTGGGCATGTATGCTCATACCAAAAACTGAAGCTTAGCTAGACAATTAAAAATTAGTTTTGTCGTATTTGTACTGATGTAACTGGTATGTAATGTACAATAAAATATTTATCTTGTTAACTTCACTATAATCACAATATTGATTACTACAGCACTGCACTATAATATAGTATGTACTTAACTTGTATGACTGCCTGGTGTTTAGATGGTCAAAGTCCAACATATATCACATTTTCTTAATAGAGTTGGAAGGCTGTAATATTTAATATAGAAGCTACATAGTATGTGAATGTGTAGAATGCTCTATTAGATTACATGCGTATATGATATTTGATTTCTATTATCATAACTTGCGTAATATCTTCTACTGTTGTAGAAAATTGATTAATGTTTAACAGTTTTTAAAGAAATTTACTAAGTGCCTATTTCAGCTCAAACAACTGACATTTAAGTATAGGTTAAAGTATTACCATGAATGCTATATGAAAAATAATTAAAGCACGAGGCCGAGATGGCTAATATAGCACGAGGCAAAGCCGAGTGCTATATTAGCATCGAGGCCAAGTGTCGAGTGCTTTATTTTTCGTATAGCACGAGCAAGGCAATTCTTTAACTGTTATAGAAAATTTCCTATACAAATTCGTGCGCCACCATAAAATGTCCAATCTTTCAGCAGAGCGGCTTTATTATTGATGTATCCCAGTGTTTCCTACTGTTTACTGCCTTGTCCATCAGTATATACGGCAAAAACATGAGGTATAAAGTCTTCCATTTTTATTTCCCATCCTGATATAACACTGTTCATGCATTTCCAGTTCTATAACTGCAATATAGCAATGTTTTTGGCTTTGATCCTCCTACGCAAAATTCTTTATATTCAAGTAAAGTGAATTATTTAAATACAGTATTTAATTTGCTAACAGTAAGGTAACAATCCAAATACATATTTTGTTGTATTTTTTGTTAATTTGCATATGCATGACTTAACATACGTATGTACTGTTTCATCACAGGTTCACCATAATCAGTAGAAGCAGTAATATAATTAACAGAATACATATATAAACTGTACAAAGTACAAGATGTTCCTCAATGCAATAAGGTCAAGATGGAAGTTTCTATTCATAATTCTCATAGTACTCATCATGTTAACGTACCACTACACGTACACAGGTGTTAATCCTGTGCATAGAATGACTGGCCGCAAGTTAATGAACAACGACCCATGTTCAACACTAGAAGAACAGATAGACTATTACCAGAGATTGTTAAAGACAAATGAAGAGAAGCATGAAGCTGGTATTGAGCGGATGAGATTGCATAATGGAGAGACACGACGGCAGCTAGAGGTACAACGACAACTTGTTAATGACCTTGAGAGAAGAAATAGACAACTAATAGAGAAGCTAGCCAATTTAGAAGCTGGTGGTCCCATCAGAAAAGACGAGCAGTCACGGTTGGCAGCTAAAATTAGCCCTGATATTGTACGCACACTGAATATCCGTCAGGAGAATGAATTCTCAGTAATTCCATTTATTTCATTCACCCGTGATAAGTTGTATCAACTTGAGCCAGGTATGACAAAGAGACCCGAGGAGCCACCAGTCGGAGACAAACAAGCTGAACATCAACAAGTGATCGACCTGGCTGTAAAATTATTGAATGAGCACAACCATGGTGACCCTGTAACTAGTTTAAAATTGGTTGAGGGTTATTCAAGAAATGACAAGATGGTGGGTAGTCAATATGATATGTACTTTGAAACAGACACCAAGAACATTTTTAAACATATTCAACTCTTCAGACCGTTTGCCCCTGTACAGACAGTACAGACAGAAACTTATGACAAAAGAAATGAGTGGATTAATTTAATTGTTCCATTAGCAGGTAGAGTGGAGAAGTTCAAAGTTTTTATGGATTATTTTGCTGAGATTTGTATCCGACGGGACAAGCGAGTTTATTTGACAATTGTGTATTTTGGTGATGAGGGAAAACAGGAGATAAAAGAGTGTTTAGAGAAGGTTGCAGCAGAAAATCATTACAATCAGTACAAGTTTATTGAGCGGACTGATTCCTTCTCTCGTGGCATGGGCCTCCTTGCTGGAGCAGAGGCCTGGGAGAACGGTAATGTTCTGATGTTCTTCTGTGACGTTGATATCTACTTTGATCTCGGCTATTTGGACCGCTGTCGCCTTAACACAGCACCAGGAAAGAAGGTGTACTACCCCATAGTATTTAGCTTGTACAACCCAGAAGTTGTATATCACAGTTTACCGGAGGTGCCACATTGGAGGGACCAGTTGGTGTTAAGAAAAGATTCTGGTTTCTGGCGTGATTTTGGATTCGGCATGACCTGTATGTACCGTTCAGATTTCATGTTTATGAAAGGCTTTGACACTTCGATTCAGGGCTGGGGAGGTGAAGATGTCAAACTATACCGTAAAATGGTACAAAGTAATTTAGAGGTGATCCGAGCACCGGATCGGGGTATCTTTCATCTGTGGCACGAAAAGTTCTGCGATCCCCATCTTTCAACAGAGCAATACAACATGTGTCTCGGTAGTAAAGCTCTCAGTGAGGCATCACACAGTCAGCTGGGTATGTTAGCATTCAAAGATCTTAGAGAAGAAAATGCCAGACTTAATTCACGACAAGATAATACATAGACCGTTCTATATGAACCATTCAACACATTTTCTATTGTAATTTAATATTTCGAATCTATAGATTTGTATAATTATGCTATAATTATAAGGTAATTGTGACATAATATAAATACAAGGAGAAATCGTTATGTGCACGTGTTACAAATTTGTATTTTTGGCCGGGAGAAGTGGTTTGCAAGGAATTCGTTTATTGTCTCAAGGGGTGTTAACCGCCAACCCACAATTGGCGTGCCCGCCCATTTACCATAGGTCTCGAAAGGAGGTGGTGCTTGACAAATGAAGGCGTTTCGGAGGCTCAGCTACTCGAAGCGGCCCAGTTCTACCAGCGTTACCATTTCACCCAGCGCCACAGCTCATCCATGGGAAGAAGACAGGCACAAGGTGATGACCGTTGGCGCTTCCTTTTCCGTCAAGGTACAGCTGTAGTAATTTTGCATTGTGTGTTTTATACATAAACGATAAAGAACTTTAATGTGATGGAGTTTTTAAGTGTCCACGCCTTTTCTTGGTGGGATGGTACATATATAAATTACATTGGCATCCCAATCCCAGTGCCACATAACTTTGTGAGTAGGTATACTCATGAATAGTGGGTGTGGTTGTGTAGTTATCAAATGCACATTTCACATATACATACATACATATATCAGTATGGTAAATCGTCATCCCTTAAAAGTTGGATATTTATAGTAGATGTTCATGTTGTCCTGTTGGCCATACATCTGTGGTTGATATGTGTACAAGACACATAATATATTGGAAATGTTTTCTCTAGTCTGTCTCCATGGTTACAATGTATTGTTATTACAAGCCCTAACAATGTATTTTTGTACACAAGTATATATTTATCCTTGTAGTCTATTAACTGCAGCCATTACAATTGCATAATCACAAAGTTCCTTTAAAGCACAACTTTTTGTAAATGTTGTATATATAGAAGACAACATAAAGCATTGTACTACAAAGTCTCCTTTGTTGCATTTTAAGTGCTGACAACATTTTTGTGGATTGTTGGTTTTGTGATGTCTTTTGGTGTTGAGTGGTGAAGACTCTGTAGAGTACATTAATGCTTAACCATCAAAGATGCGTAATAAGTTTTGATGAGTACAAAGCAAACCGCTAGTTACATTTTGTGTACATCCATATGTGTGCATACTGCATGCATGCCTCCAGCTTATACTTATGATCAGGGCCATGCGATACCACCCTAAGTTCGTGTATCACGATGCTCTAGCATCGTGATGCACAAACTTTTTATTATTCAGGTGTCATGATATACATAGTTAGGTATCAATGCTTGTTATTAATGAACATGCAAAGTTTTACTAGTCCATATTTTTTAAACTCTAATACCATACCATCTATTACAATTTAGCAAACTTTTAGTCTACATAATCACTATAGCACAATGTGGTCAGTTTTGTACTCGAACATTTCATGAAAAGCAGCTAATAAATTGTCAACTAACTGATTGTAGTATATATTTAAGCTTCTGCATGTAATACTGACATTTACATGTGTACACCTTAACTAGAGGTGTACCGATATAGGAAGTTTGACTTCTACTGATATCCGATATATTGATATCAAATTGTGCCGATATTGATATCCAATCCAATATTACACCTACCTTGAGAAGGATCGCCAAACAGCTTGATGAAGGACACTTACCATTTCTTTGTCCACCGAATACAATACAATCTACAGAGATTGGAGGTGCTCGAAGACGGCGGATTCAGTCGAAGCAATTAAATAAACATTGCAGTCAACAATTATACAATCCAAAACACAATTAAGAAGTATTAATACAACCTAGGAACTATTAAGTGAACTTCTCAACAGCAGCAAACTTGTAGTTGCACGTTAAATAGAAATTAATTTTGCATGCGTTATAATCGGTACTTTGTCAGCTCCCGGTATACATATGTTTTACCAATTTACCGATATGATAAAATTAGACATATCAACAGCCGATGTATTGCCAATCCGATAATTGGTACACCTCTAACCTTAACTGATGTGACTTGATAATGTACGTATCTTAAGAAATATGCGCTTTTGAAATATTCATTACATATATGGAGGGTGTGTCTGCCAGCTTTTACCCATTTATCTAACTAATAGTTGGGATATTCTGTTTTAAGTTGATTCATCTTTAACTGTCCAGCAGATGTATAGCATTGAGTAGTTTTGTAGAATCGATGAGACTGTAGGAGGATAGTACAACATATAGAAATGTAATCTGATGACTGTTAGTGTTCCAATAACACGTGTTTTAGTTGTTTGACAATTCAAAACATCATGTCTCCCTTCTTGAAGAGTTCCTCCTCATAATCAAAGTGTCTCCACAGTAATACAGACCAAATCTGACAAGTGCATTGTGGTGATCATAGCATTGCTATATAAGGAGGCTTAATTTTAATTGTTATACATTCATAACTACTTATGGTATTTCAAGTTGTAAAATATTTTGTGAGGTTTACACAAACCTACTTGGAGATCTCCATGTGGTTTCTGTTTAGTAAGAACCCTGCAATGTGCAATAGACAAAATCTAAAAGTAAATATAGATACTGTTCAATTGGACTTAATTTCAATTAAATACATAGACAAATGTTTTGTAATGCAATGATCTTCACAACTAGCCTGACAGAGCATGCATTATTGGGTTAAAATCATGCATGCAAGTACATACGTAATGTATTATAACCCATTTAATAACCAGTTAAAGAAGTACTATAGCTTTTTGATTTCCTTCTATCAATATGTTGTTTGGGCATGGTCTTAGGAACAATGCTAAGGAATGTAAGGCGGTGGTGCTGTATTAGCCATTCATGACTTTGGGTACTGCAGCTTTTACAAGTTTTGTCACTAAAAGACTGGGGTATACAGTCGTTTTAACCTAGCTTGTACTCCATATAATAATTATAGTGTCCATGCATGTAACATCATTTACATTAGCAGTAAAATTACTTATACATGTACACAGCACCTGATTTTAGATGGTAAAAGAACAACCTTTTGCTTTTAGAATTCAGTAGTATGAGTGGTTTCAAGAATGCCAACAGGTAACATGTAACATGATAGTTGATACTATAGTAACATAAGCAGCAAGGTGATCAGAGTCATAAAATTAGAATATACGTAGTATTAGGTAGTGTTCTCCCTGTATTTCACTTCGATCACTACTGAGAGCACATACTTTGATCCTATTTGCTCCTAACATGGATTGTACTGTAGTCTATTTGTTAATATTGGAAGATAAGGTGGGTGTATCGATATACATATTGCTGCTTTTGTATCTGACACCATACAGCGATATATTGTATGCTACATTAAAATGTGTATTAGCTGATGGTCAGAACCGTACTATTAAGTACGAAATACTAGTAAGCTGGAAACCATAGCATGCAACTACCGTAGTTCGGGAAAAATTCACTGTTGGAAATTTTCATGTGATAAAAGTTCACAGTAAAATATTTTTGGATACTTGATGAAAAGTTTTTTAATGACAAATATTTTTTTGAGTGAAATTTTGTCGCTTTGATTACTATGTATTTATTTGTGGTCTTGCGGAGCCATTCGATCATTTAACACAACATGGTTATAAGTGCTTGCCAACTGAAAGCAGACCTGGAGGCACCTTATATAACTCCATTGATGGCTATAATCGGCTAATATAAAGGCCAAGGCTATAGGTTACTTTCCAAGCTTTGGTAGAATCGCCAAGCATATAAAGCGCTCGAAACAAACAGTTCTTATCCCTGATGTACGCACCTTCCATTCTACATGTAAAACTCATCAACGCCATCTCGGATTCTACTATCTCTTGTGATGAATAGGTAAAGACAACTGAATGCTCTTGAGTTTTGGAAGGCCAACATTCTTTAGTCAAAAACAAATCAAACTTGCAAGCATATGAATTTCCCTTCTCTATTTATTCAATGGTAATAATATTTTGTGTGTTTAATTTTTGTTGCTGCACACCACCGACAAAGATTTTTTAATGGCAAAATTTTCCCGAATTACAGTACATCAGTTGTAAAATACAGCACTTGCATAAGGATTCATGGTATATACATAGATAAGAAGTTAATATGTGAATAATTATTGCATTATGTAGTATTTGGCCTCCAAGGAAGTGTCACAGCCTCGTGGAGTACCTGTTTGTGAGAATGCAGTTAAAACAACACCTTATGTAAGTTATATGCAACAACCCTTAAACCCACAGAGCCACTACATTATGTATATGTGACCAACCAGGCCTGAGTAAAGTTGACAACAGGTTTTATCTACACGTAAATTTTGACCTAATTTTCAGTCTTTAAGATTTCGTAATTCTTTTTCCTAAAATATAGTATTTAACACAATATTTATCATGTATGTAGAAATTCCTAAGGAATTAAATGTAGCTTACAGACTTTGTATAGTACACACAGGAAAAGAGATACATGTCATAATATAAATAGGTGTGTTTGGACTGGTTTTCTCAGGCCTGGTCACATATAAAGATTTTTATTCTATAGTAAAGTACTTGGTACGCAATATTGTGCTATTGAGACACTGGCTGCATTGATAGTAGACATGCATCTATTATTGTAACTTACGTACTTTGATAATCATAGTATTTGCCATGTATATATAATATAGAGTTCATACAATCAAAACACGGTCATGAGAAATCAAATATTTGTACATGCATGTACATACCATGACATACGTATACATTCCTTAATTGTACATACATGCATATACCAATTGTTTATACACATGACATTTTGTGTATTTGGTGGCTGTAGAGAAAAGGGAAGAAGAGAATGACACTAACAATTTCCAAAGGTGGCATTAGGATTGTGGATGATGTAACAAAGGTATGCGTATTTGTGACGTACTTCTATGTTTATAATGTGTATTTATGCATGCATTTGTCCTGTTAGTGTTAGTGTATCTATAGTGGATTGTGTCATACGTATTTTGGTGTATGTTAAGTTAGTGGTGGTTAAGATGGAATCATTGGAATGCATATGATTTAATGCCAGTGTAGGATGTACTACATGTAATGTGCATGTGTATGTTTGTGTAGTTACAATACCTTCTCTAATTGTACTCAAATATCACAGAGTGATTGGATGTTACCCGATACTACAGACAGGTGTTAGCACATTCTAATGTGTGTAGATTCAGCCTTTTATGCTATTCAGGGCCTTATCTATCACATTAAAGAGAATTTAAATTGTACAGGTTTTTATTGCGAGGATTTAATTTTCACATGAGATAGTACAACACGGTATTAAAATCCATGTAGCGTTTATTTATTTATATCACATGATGTATTGAATAGCCCACATGCCACTGCAAAATGTCTCTTTTAGAATCTTTGGCAAGAACTAATTCCTTCTTCCACGATTTAGCAACATATGATACAAATTAAAAGTTGATGTAAATGTTTAAATAAAAATCTTTGTTACTGGTGTACAGAGTTTAATGGCATGAGCAAGTGATGTGTTTCTGTAGATGTTGGCAGTTGATCAACCCATTAATAAGATATCATTTTGCTCACCTGATCCATATAACCCCAGGATATTTTCGTATATCGCTCGTGATGGAGTCACCAGGAGATGGATGTGTCACATATTCGTTGCAGCAAAAGGATCAACAGTGAGAAGTCTAGACTATGCTTGCTATCATTAAATATACATGTAAAGTCTTCACTGATATGTATGGAACAAAGGGAGCTTATATTTGATGGCAGCAACATAAATTAAGGGTCTTTTCATTTCAGTTGCAAGCAAATAACAACTAGATAGCAAATCCGATACCCAGTTGCCCATTCTGTCAAATCCCCAACAACTTATGTTGAGGTTTTATCAATGAAGCTCCTCCAGGCTTTGCAAACATACTTGTTAATAAAAGAGTGTAGAGGTCAATTATGCTAAAAATAACTAAGGAACTTTCAGGCTATTATGAATCCAACTGGTAGCTGATGATCTATACTCCTTACAGATTAACTCGTTAAATTTACAGAGTATAAATTACTCATGCCAGCCTGAGTGTTGTTCTTAGTTTCCTATACTTTCACAGCAGTGATGTACTCACACAAACCCAGTGTACATACATATGTACTTAAAATAAAACAATCGCAATAGTTTATACCTAATAAAACAATCAGTAAAGAACACTCTTTTTGTTGGTAGGGAGAGAGATTAAGTCATGCCCTTGGATGTGCTTTTGCTTCTTGTTTAGCTGATAAGCAGAAAACTGATGAGAAACAGAGGAAGAAAATGGATGTAAGTTTTTGAAATTTGTCATTGTGCACATGCAGAGCTAAACTGTGCTCATGCTCATAATAGTTAAATATATTTCCTGTATAATGTTTGATGATAATTACCAGAAAGAACTAACTGACTGCTGTTATAATACTTGTGTATCAGCTAACTTTATTACATGTACCGTAGTTTGGGATAAATTCATCGTTGGAAATTTTTGGTAAAATGTTTTCGTCGTCTTGAGTAGCCAACAAAAAATTTTTTAACAACCAATAATTTCTAGTTGCCACTGTATTACATGTGTAGCTATTATGTAGCCATACGTAGCTATGATCCATTTCTTAAAAGCACACATGTAAACATGGATTAGTCCTAGACTATATGTAAGTGCTAGAGGTGCACCGATATGCAAAATAACCGATATTCTGATAACAGATATACCGTAGATCGGGATATATTCGTTAGTAAAAAAGTGTCAGAAGATAAATGTTCAATGAGTTTTAATTTCGTACAAGTAGGAGGTATACGAAATTAAAATAACGAAATTAAAATAGCTTCGTATACTTTAATTTCGTAGCACAGGAGACTTTACGAAAATTTTTTAACACCGAAAATTTCCCGATCTACGGTACTGGCTAAGAAAATCACCGACTTCAATATTAAATACCGATATATTTTAATTCATCAATGAATTAGTTTCCATACTTGGAACATTCTCTCACTACAATAGTTACACAGATAGTTTCAATTTGCTGCTGGAATATGTCTAAATCACTAGTAGATACATGCTTTTATGAAACTTATTGGTCAATAAAGCTTTTACCTTATGCCGAAATTGCCGATATCAGTACCGATATAATATCGGTAAGTCTATTAAATTTTACCGATATCCGATATTGCCGATATCGGTACCGATACCAATACCGATATTACTATCAGTGCATCTCTAGTAAGCACTAGCTAAGCCAGAGGCCAATATATTTGGAGGCACTTGCATATAATCGGTTAAAACAAATCAGCTAAGGGTTGCCATTGTTTCCAGCTTTGGTTGAATTGCCATGCAAACATATAGCCTCGAAAGAAACAACTCTTACATATGTACCTTCTGTCCTGCTTTTACAACTGGTCAACCCTACGTGAGATCACTCATGTTGAATGGGTGTTCGGTGAAGACAACACACTTGTGTGAAGTTGGGTCTGCAAGCTATTCTTTTAAGCTTAAACCAGGCCATCCACTGCACAAACATGAGAGTCCAAAACTATTTATGTAACAGTAAAAATATTTCGTGTGTTTAATTTTCTTTGTTGCACTACCAACGAAACTTTTACATCAAAATTTTCCCAGTATGTATATCGTGTACATGTAATCATGTGGCCTTTACTAAACAAGAAGCTTAGGGAATAACATTTACCATTAGATTGACGACTATTGGTGGATTCAGTTTCTATTCACCGCATTAAATTAAATTTGTGACCGGGTCTGTGAAAATCAACCATCTAGTCACACAAAAATTGCCTAGTTTTTCAAATATATCTTACGTACCATAACTTTTGCTCTATTTATACTAACAAGCTAAATGTTTTACCACAAATGCAGAATTTAATGGGGGGATCTTTTAAAGCTCACAGAATAAAAATACTCCTTATAGAACTGAAGATATTCATGAATATCTAACTAGGTGTAATTTGCACTCACATGGTTGATTTTTGCAGGCCCGGTCACATTTAATTATAAACATTGATTGATACTCTCTAATAGTGCAATGTATTATTAGAGAGTATGGATGTGCAATCACTAAATTTAATACTCGTTAAACTAGCAATCATAAAAATTTGCTAAATTAGTGTATCACTAATAATATTCGGCTTGTCTCACATACATACGTATTGAGTCTTGTTGACAGCCAGTTTTCTCGTTTGAATGAATACATCATCTACGTAGGTGCTAGAAAAACACGCAATCAGATCACTGTCTCGGCCTTGAATGCATGCTCACAACTCAATATGTAATATGTGGCTCAACTGTCTCTAAGAGGTTTGAAACGCCTTTAAATTTCAATTCTTGGAGTGAGCAGCTGTTGCAAAGAAGAGCAAGTGGCTACCCGTCTTGCTCTTGGAGTAGGATACGTGAGTCTATAATGTGACTGCTCACCTTACCATTACAACTGGAGCTCCAGAGTAATAGTTTATCCCATTTGAAGTGCCCAGAGCAGCTCCACATATCACCTTGGTTTCTGCTCACATAAACTGGGAGGAAAGCACCCAGATTACAACAAGAAGTTTCATTTCAAAGATTTAGATGCTGAAGGACAACCCTGAGGTGTCCAAGATAACAAAAGTCATATCCCAGGAGGCGACGTAATCAACTAGCAAAAACTACAGACAAATATTCTGCTCTCATTATTTTTGGACACCAGGAATTAAAGCTTGCGTCTGAGGGGTATATACCATTCCAACAGTCTGATTACTTGTTAAACCAGGCGCGCGCCTGGTTTCTTGAAATCATTTTCATGAAAACGTCAGTATGTGTGTGTGTGTGTCCGCCCCCCAGGCTATTAAAAACTATTCACGTGAAATGAAGCCTGAATAACCAATCAAATTAGTCCTACTGCTTTTCTATGACACTTGCTATCGATATTATTGATGGGCGGGGCCTTAGTAACGAAGCGCGTCGTGAGTAACTGCCGAATAAGAACAAGGTAATGCAGTGTTAGCCGTTCATTCCATAGTAAAAGCCGTTGAACAGCTGTACATTACTACAAGACAGAGCGCTTCAGTTTTGAAAGTGGGCATGCCGTGCGGGTTGCGGAGCTTATAATACAAGACTAGTGTATAGTGTTACAGTAAGAATTTCGGCTTAAAACAACTTTGTACTACTTTTAAAAAGTTTTATCACTAAAGTACTGGAGTATAAAGCCGGTTTAAACAAAAGAATTAAATTTGTATGCGTTGCTATGTGCTCCTTAGTGATGAGTCTTTGCTCACATGACTTACTTGTGATGTCATTAATTACTATTACAATACACTGAATAGCAGTTGATTAACAGTTACACATCGCCTGGTTTTTAGATGGTAGAACATCAACTTGTTTTTGAATTAGTGTGGATCCAGGGTAGTTTCTCTTAAACCAGTAGTTTGGTTTAAGTAGTGTGGTGGATTGGAAAGATGTTTTTGGTGTGGCTCTGATGCAAAGTCTATCTGGTATCCCTGTACCATGTCTAGCACCCACTGGTTCCAACCATATGTTCACCTTTCAGCTAATGGTATGTTAAATTGGTCTCCCGAATGTGGGTAACTTTCTGGCCTGTCACCTGACAAGGGGTGGTGCCTGCACATAACAATGCAATACCTTCTTGGGTCTCAATACGGTTGCCAGCGTGAAATCTCTAACTGGAAACTGAACCCAAAAGATAAATCAGCTGTTTGATCCACTGAAAGTGGACCTGTTTGTGACCTATTTACAACCCATCTGTCAACCCATTACTTTAGTTAGCAACCAGAGTCCAGAGATATTCTTAAGACTCACATAAGAGCTAAGCCAACATGCCTTGGAAGTTAGAAACTGATAGGCAGAATAATACCACAGTGTCGGTCATAACAAGCCAGGATAACTCTGGTAGCTCCAGTATGAAGGCATAGTTGTGGTACCCAATCCTCCTGCCTGCTCTTATATAGATTGCTGGGTGTTCATTGCTCCAGCAGTCCTTATGATAAGGGTTGAAAAGGGTTCGGACATTTTCTATTGACTTTCCCATTGATAATGTATAATGAATTTGTCTGGTCAAATTTGGTTTGACCGGTCAAATGCCAAAGTTGGCCAGAAAATAACTAGTGGACCTATAGCAGAAGTTTTAAACTTCCTAGCAGGTTTATCAATATACACTATCAATCCACAGTCTCATCACAGTCATCACAAGTCAACAACTAAAGGATCTATTTTGAGCAATGAACCTTACAGTATTGATATTTACATCATGTTTCCAGTATTACAATAGTCATAGTAAATATTACTGTGTCATGGGATGATTTTTAAACCAATTACACGTCAGCTGTAGAAATTCCTGTTGTCCAGAATTTTGTGTGTTTTCCCTGAGGCTGTCGATCAATACTCATGTGAAATGAAGCCTTAATAACCAGTTAAACAAGTTCTACTGCTGTTCAATTCCTTTATGACACTTTCCATTATTATTATTATTACTGATGGGTGCGGCCTTAGTAACAAAGTATGTTGTGAATTCTACCTAAGAAGACTAAGTGATGCTGTATTGGCCGTTTGTTTCAGTAAGAGGCATTTTAACAGTTATACGATGCTAACAAAATGGAGTGCTTCAGTTATAAAATTGAATGTGCCATGCAGGTGGCAAACCTTTCTTTTTAGCTAGTAATTAGGGATTTGCGAAAACGTGCATAGTTCACACATTCAATTTTCAACTTTGAAGATTCATTAAATTTGTTAGGGAATAGGGATGATATATAAACTAGGGCTATCATTCCACTATGATTGCTGCAAATTTCCGATCTGTATACTGTTCCTATTTATGAATCTTTGAATGTGAACTATGCATGTTTTCCCAAATCCGGTCACAATTAGACTAACTTGTAATTTAAAAGCTGATATGTAGTAATATCATTACTCAACACTGTGGCTGCAGATGTTTTTGAGGAACTTGTGTATTTGAGAAACTTGCGTACGTACATAATTCCTTTTTCACACAAGAAAGCATAAATATGCGGCTACATGTACGTAATTAGACCTTGTAATCATTCAAATGTTATAGCCTTAGTAACGAAATCCATCATGAATGCCTGCCAAAAAAAGACTAAGGTACGTAATTCTGTATTGGCTGCTTAAGGCATTTTACCATTTTTGCATTTGTATAAGTACGTACTTCAGTTAAAGGTACGTACGTAGGTTTAGCATGTGAGTATCTAAAATCAGGCGCTGTACATACACATACATGTACGTAAGTTAAGTCACTGTTTGTTCACTGCAATTGCTATGAATAAACAATGACATCACAAAGATATCATTTAAACAGCTACTCATCACTAAGGAACACATACGTATATCAATGAATCCACATTTAAATTTTATGCAGTATATTTTCTGGTCCCTTAGTAATAAAACTTTTAAGCTACATATATATGGTTATGCACACTACGTACATACTATGAGCATACTGGACTACTGCAGTGTCATAAATCCTAACTATGTTTAGGGACAGGAAGCTTATGTTTAAGCAGTACTTGTTTCTACGATTAGGGTAACTGTTATTAGTAAGTTAGCATTGATTCTGATACTACATACCGTATAGTGTAATTTTTTGACAGGGGAGAAATATTGACAGATAAACTTTATCAAGGGATTTGACAGGAAAATATTGACGAACAGTGTCCTAGGCCATCATGTATTATAATTATATAGTACTGGAAATTATTAAAAGGGAAAATTTTGATGCATTATTAGCTTAGCCTCAAATCCATCAATTTTCACCCATCAAAATTTGTGCTGTACGTTACATCATGCTAATCCTGTAACATTGATACACATTTTTATCACTCCAGAGAAGACAGTGGTTATTTTCCTTATGGCCTCTTATCCACAGCAGTGATAGCTGTTTCTGGTCCCAAAGCCATTCATCTCACTAGCCGACTTATTTAGATAACTTTTTTAACTAGTGCAATTCAATTGTAACAAGAAGAAGGCTAGTTTAAATGCAGGGGATAACACTGTGTTAAATAAACTTTGAGAATGTCTTATGCTGCTAAACAATGGTATAATGAAGCTTTTCAAAAGAAGTTGACCTACAATTCAATTATCCATTCATACCACATTAAAGACCGTAGATTTAACTATATAATAATATAATACGTATCTGGTTTTAAATGGTAAACATTGGCTTGTTTACCATTAGTACATTCTCAGACACTGTCATGATCTCTATTCCAGTATATTATATACGTATATCTTACCATATTATCTCCAATTCTATAAATATTGGATTGTTTACACTGTACATGCTGCTGCAGTGCACTGTTTACGCTGCTGCAGTGCACTGTTTACGCTGCTGCAGTGCACTGTTTGTTTATCAACAGTAGATGGTTTATACAGTGAATGCATTTATGTAACCTATGTATGATGAAACCTATGAAATCAGGAAGCCATTATACATACTTATTTCTTTTTTTAGGGTTGCTATAACTGCATTCCCACAGCCCACAGGAATGCCTGAAATCACTTTCATCTGATAACCTGTATATGTATGCACATTTAGTTGATGTGGGTGGGCCTTAGAAATGTGTGTTTACTTTATAAAGTAGTGCATCCATTAATGTGCTGTGAACTATTGAAATCAAAATTTTTGCAATAACCAGGAAACTGGCTCCACAAAATGAAAGAGACCACCTTAGTCATTCTGCACATAGAATTCTGTTACACATAGCCTACAGTAAAGAATGCTATGGTGATAATATACTTAGGGGCTTAGGTTACCGTATAAAGGGAAATTCACGTGACAGAAAACATTCGCGAATTGTCCATGAGAGCTCCATTAGTGAGAAAACATTCATGGCAGACATCGAAGTTCCGAAATTCTTTTTAATATACATCACATAATTTAGGGAACTTACTTTATGACATGCTCGAATTCGACGACACATGTATATGCCATAATATAAAAGTCGAAAGCTGCGTTCAAGCCGGTCACCATGTGTACAGCACAATATGCATGGATTCCTATGTTAGGGAACTCTTAATTTGCAAAAGAGAGTTGGATAATTCCGAGGATCAATATGCTGTGGCAATATGTAAAGACGAAGGTATCGTCATCGGTCACATTCCTTAGCCAGAGTTACGTAGGATTAAAAACTAAAGATGTGCGTTAAATGAAAGGGTTTGCTAGAAAAGATTCGCGAATGGCCAACAAAACGTGAAAATTGTGAATGTTTTCTGTCACACCAATTTCCTGTTATACAGTACGGTATCATTCAAACTATGTGCTATGATACAGAGTATTTGATAATATTTATTGTTACAGAGCAACACAGCTGTTCAGTTGGAAAATATGATGAAAGATGCTGTTCCTCCTGGTAGTCAGCAGGATAATGTAGAGTGGCTACGTAAGCAACATCAAATGAGAAAGCAGGTGTCATATTCTCCATCACCACCACACTCCTCAGCCAGCTCTTCACCAGAATTTCAATCCCGAACCGTAGAAGGATGGCAGGTTAGTAAAATATGCCATATTAGTGATTGATCAAATTTTATAACACACCTCTAACTCTAATATAACTTGTGAGACAAGTCTATTTGCCGATGTTCTTTGCACAACATTATATGCTGCCAATGTTTAGTATTACATGGTCATTCATTATACAATATATCAACCCTACGTAGCTAACAGAATACGTTAGTTTATTTATTCACAATTATGAGGCCTATGCTTTAGTCAGTTGATTGAATGGGTATCAATTTACTATGCTTTGAATAGTGATTCTTACATGTTTTAATACCGTACATTGAATTTGGTTAATTGTGAATTCTTTGCCAATATTTTATTTGCCAAGTAAAATACAATATTACTTCAGTTACTGAGGTACGCACTTGCTAAACTGCAGTACAGGTCTGTGTACGTATGTTAGTGCAGGGGCTGTGTGGTTTTGCATTGTAATAGTGCGAGTAAGAAGTCACAATATTATATTAATTTCAATTTCATTTAGGAGAAAGCCGAAACTGTTTCATTTGAAGATGAACTTGATAACATGTTAAAAAACACTTCAATGCTACAGAATCTTCATTCTGTGTCTGTAAGTGACAATAAGCATGTATGGCCTTAGGTAATATCACAGTAACTGTGTGTCATAGCAATCCATTGACACTAGATCATTGTTTTCTGCAACTATCTTTGTTTGTACAAACTGGTGATTTACACGCTGTGACCTATATACCTTGAGTATCAGACAGAGTTGTCCAGTAGTCCTACAACCATGCAGCCTGCAGGATACAGTACAATTTCATTGTTACCTCAAATACTTGGTCACATTTTTCTTTTAATGAAGCCCATGGTGAAACCATTTAGATCTGATGCTGTTATAGATATAATTTATATGGCAAATAGCATTTTTGTAGACTGCCATTGTAGTGATGAACTGTTTAACATTCATCTAATTAACTATCGCTGTATTTTTCTAGCCTTCACCTCCACTAAGTTTGGAATCGGACAGTTACCAATTTGATTTTAGTGCCATTGCATCTCCGCAACTAAAGGAGTCTCTGAGTGATTCATTTCTTCCCGGTTATACTTCTCCTGGTGCCTTTTCTTCTAAAAAACAAAATTCAAATCGACGGACCTCAGTCAGCCCAACAAATGATCCATGGCAAAGTGTTCCGAAGACTGATCCATGGCAGAGTGCTCCTAAAACTAGTGTCACGGATATACCTGATGGAACCTCACCACTTACATCTTCTCCAGCAAAAGATTCTGCCTGGCCACCTTTTAACACATCTGTCGCACCAACCATGCAGCAAGAGCATGTAACTCTAGATCCATGGTTGTCGTCTAATGCTAATAAGAAATCTACTCCTAAGGGAAAGTCAACTAACCCCTGGGCAAGTGACGTCAGTGAAGTCAACATTGCACAATCAGTTGTACCTACAAATACTGCAAATGCCAATTTGCAAAATGATGCATTTCTGTTTGATCCCCTGAAGTTTGACTGGATGAAAGATGATAAGCTAAAACAAGATCCCTCTGATCTTTTTGGAAACTGGGACACTGCTGTGAAACAGATGCACCAGTTGCCATCCAATGGTGCTCCCCATATGTACAATGCATGGTCACAGCAAAACCAAATGATCTTTACCCCACAAACATTTACCACGCCAAGCCTTATTTAGTTTTTGTTTGTCATTGTCTAAACAAGTGTTGTAAATATTATACATAATATATTATAGTAATAGTACACTGTGTTATATTTAGTTTTTATTAAACAGTGTTATATTTTTACTATTATTTTGCTATTGTGATCATGAATTCCGTATACAAGATTTACGGTGTATTAATGATTATACCGTATAAGAAGTATTGACAAAGCTCAGGCTTCCAGAAGGAGCGAATTGGAGCGATTATATGTAGAGATGTATGTGGTGATCCTTTGCGTCCTTTTAGCTACCTGCGTAGCATTTGCTGGAGCCATTCCGATTGATATGTTCTACCCATTCGGCCTCCAGAACGGCGATAGAGCGTTGAAGAAAGGCTTTATGGAACGCTCGGAGCGACTAAGGGTGGAAGGTGGCTTCAACTTTCTGGGCAGCCGTTTCTACAACGTTTGGGTAAGTAGCATATACAGCTAATCATAAATTATTTCTACACGATACGATGTAGCGTTACAACGCTTTGTAGTAATAATTGGAATTGCCAACATTAATACAGTTTGCATTTATATTGAGTACATAAAAAGCAAAGGACCTTCTACCATTGGCGTATTGTACTGATTATATAGCTAGTAGTTATACATAACTATGGATTGCTTGCAATGAATTGCTGAGAAGCCACGCCAGTGTTATAGTGATAGTTTTTCTTTGAGAGTGTAATCACATGTTATCAACCACATATTTTATGTGTGTGGTTTCTTAGGAATCCTTAGGCCATGTTATTCGTCTGATTGTTATTAGTTACCTGTGATATATAGTACTTTATAGTTGTCAACATTTTTGAAAATTGTGTAGCTATGACAACAAATGTAATATATGCACATGCTTGTAAATATAACAGCATACACAAGTCACTGAATGTTGTGCAGTACACAACTCAACACATTGTTATGCGTAAATATACGAGTACGACATGTTCTTACTAACCTGATAGCTAGAAGATTAGTCTTCTAGTCAACAAAAAGGTCACTTATTATTCACGTGGGTCGAATAACATGCATGTGTGTAATTATTCTGTGGTTACATAATGTGAAAAAACTGTGCAACTTTCGTTAACTTTCTCTTTGTTAGAACTTCATTAATTTCCAATATTGTTTGTCTATCCTTCCTCTAATTGTAGAAAGTGAGGAGAATCGCCAGTCACCCATGCACTGCTATAACAAGCATGTGCAAAACCAAATATAATACGTACATGAACATGGAGGATTTTTACAGCAAATCTGTAACATGTGCACTTGTGGTTTATGTACATTCTCAGCCCTCAGGCTTATAGGGTGCACAATCAGGCAAACCACTCATGCCCACATTACAACCAACGTTGTTAAAAGTACAGCAATTTATTAATTTTTAGTTTTTGTTCTAGTTTTAGTTTAGTACAAGCTTTTGTTTTAGTTTAGTTTTAGTATTTTAGTTTTAGTCCGGAGCTTATGAGCCGCCGAAGGCAGTGAAGGAGCATGCAATTTACACTGCCTGCCGGGTGCCATCACATGCAAATCCATTGCATAATACTTTCCAGATAAGGAAAGTAAAATCTCGTTATTTGAAGCCGTATCATAGACTGCGTATATCAAATTTCGTGACGTAATTTGGATTTTCTTGGAACGGAGTTGCATGCTCCTTTGCCGCGGCTCACGGCTCATAAGCTCCTGTTTTAGACATGTAGCTTTATAGTTCTAGTAGTAAGGGAATAAATAGTTTTAGTTATTAGTAAACAAAGGAAATTAATTTATACTTACGTAGTTTTAGTTTAGTTATAGTAAGCCTTAAACAAATACATTTAGTTATGTTTTACTAAAGTAAATTTCGATCCTTACTAAAATGTGTTTTCACTGGTTACAACTACCACATGTACTCACAAGGTGGTTGAAAGTGTTATAAATCAGACAAGCTCCATGCTAAAGTATTAAACCCATATTCATTACTAGTAGCACCAACTACTTTTTTTGATTTGTGGGCTAAATTTGACAAAAGCTATTTCCTTTCACAAATTTTATATAAAACCATGACCATGATGAGTTAAAAATATGTGCTGAACTTGCAAACATCTCCATTATATATTTAAAACTTACATCCTGCTAATGTGAACTTAACCATTTCCTACATAAAGCATGTAAACAGCATTATCCCTCTACTGGTTAGCATAGTAGCTCAAGCCAGAAATCTCACATTCTACAATAACTCTGTATTTATTTAGGGAATCGAAGCTTGTTAGGTAGGATTAATTATGGGTTTTAATAAACAACTACCGTATAGCGGGAAAGTTTGGCGAATTCACTGGTTATGAGCGTTTGGCGAGGAAAAGTTTGGCGAATGCATAGATTCAGCCATAAGGTAATAATTATAAGTAAGAATTTGAATGGCTTTAGTTTGGCAAATCACGGATGATTCGCCAAATTCGCCAAACTTTTCCCCCGCCAAAATTTCCCGCTTTACGGTACATTTTATTATCTACAAATGTCATAATTGAATATCACAAATCTCACATCTTGAAGGTCCAATATACAATACAAGCAGGGACCATGTTACAACTATAGCTAACTGTGGTACAACTTAGTCTCGCGTGGCCAGACCGCTATTTCCGCGCAGGGCGTTTATCGCTTGCAGTATAAGCGCCCGCGTAGAAAAGGGTAAAGGGTCTGGGAGGTTTCACAGTATCAACTCATACTGAGGCTAACAGGTTTTGTTGGGCGTTGATTGATTACACGTGACATAAACTTAAGCACACAGGGCTATTACGAAGTTACTATATCGACACATTTGAAAGTGTGAAAACCAAGTCAGCACTGTGAAACCTCCCAGACCCTTTTCTGCACGGGCGCTTATACTGCAAGCGATAAACGCCCTGCACGGAAATAGCGGTCTGGCCATGCGAGACTAGGTACAGCTAAGGTAAAGAATGCTTCCACATCAGATTTTGTAACCTGGAATTTGCCTTTGAAGTGAGGTGTGAATATCTTAAATGTTATATATGTAGCATATGTACGTGATTGACCTGATGTGTACACACGGCCCCAGGGCCACAGTCCCGAGGGTGAGCAAGGATATTTTGTACCAGGCAAATAATGACTATACACGTTGCATAATGATGATCACATGCCAACCCCTACTGTTTTGCTGACATGACCAGTATTGTCACTACGGTAATAAAAGTGTTACATAACATACTACGTATTTCTGTTCATGTTTTTGTTTGATTCAACCATTGTCCATGGAGGTTAGCACATGCATGGCTAGGAACCTGCTGAAAACTGGGGGGGGGGGGGGCTATTAGAAATAATAAGGCTAATTTGTATGGAGAAAATCTATAATCCTAAAGCTCCACTAGCCGCCTCTGAGCATGTGACAATCATCACCATTTCTGTTTGCATTTGTTTGATTCGAACCATTATCCACTTGTAATAGAAAGCAGAACATATTGGTTTTGTGCAAGTACCATGGAACTACTTCTAATTGCCAAATCCTATGATGGAGCTCGCTCATGCTCACCCTAATAATAATTATATTCATAGACCATCAATAGAATGTACTTGCATATTTAAGATTCTCTATTATCGTATATACATAATATTATAGTAGGAATTTATCACAAGGCTTTTGATTTTGCAATCTGGGATGCATTAGCAAAAAATTAAAGCTAACACACATTTTTAGATCCATACATTGTTCATATAGTCTTGGTGTGGATATGATACTAATTCAAAAATCACAAATATTCCTTCTGAGAGCAAAACTGTTTGATTCGTAATAAAATTATTCTTGCAATGTCACAATGTTTTGTTATAATAGTGATAGGGTATTAGCTACTGAATCTTGTAAACCATTTTGGGCTTAATGTATATTGTACAACTGTGTCTTAGCTTGCATCCTGTAATTACAAAAACGTAATACAATTACGACTTTCTACTTTTCTACATGTCACTTTTCTCATCCTCACAGATCTATGACTGAACTGTTCAGTCACATAATAAAATTATGTAATAAGTGTATTCTGTGATATTTATATTTGTCACATCACTATCCCACAATGACCTGTTAAGAAAGCTAAGCCTGTTAATAAGGGGGAGTCAGCATCGTCAGGATTAGTGCTGGGCGATAGTAATGTTAGTTCGATATATTGCAATAGTAAATTACTATTGATATTGCAATAGCTGCTAAAATGACTATCCGATTGTTTTAGTAAATTACTCTTTTAGGTGGTTGGAGGGCTATTACTTGTACAAACACTGAGGTTAACACTTCAAGCTTTTTAGACAAGTCCAACTCTGTTGTACAAGAGGAGCAAATGTGTACTTACAATGAGTTACCTGATAAAAGTATTAATTTGTGGTTTACTTCTAGCCTCGTTAATTCCAACTTTTGGTATAATAATTATACATGTTGATAGCTCTGTTGTGCTACTTAATTAAGTAAAACTGTAGAAATGCTCCTGCATTTAAACTTCAAGGACTATCGGGATAGTATTGACTATCAGGATATTTTCAGAGCAACTATCGTCATAGTAAAAACTTACTCACCCAGCCCTAATCAAGGTATTATCTAAATAATTAAAATGGTAGAGACACACATAGGTATGTATATAGTGGTAGAGATACAGTATACATACCAGTTAATTTTTGCAGTGTAGTATAACCAACATCAATACTATTTCTCTATTCAGGTTTCGACTGATGGGTATCTTGCATTGGACCACTTGACCAACAGATTTGCGTCAGAGATCAAGCCGTTTCCTTCCAAAGGAGATGGAGCCATAATAGCTCCATACTTAGCTGACGCTGATACTTCTGGTGTTGGCGATATCTACTACAGACATATCACCAATTCTGCTGACCCTACTCTAAGGGCTATTAGCAAGGACATTACTGACTCTAACTTTGTAGAATTTACTAACTTTACTGCTAAAATGGCCATTATTGCTACCTGGTATCAAGTAGGATATTTTCATGGCAATTCTGACAAGGTTTGTTCTATATCACTATTTATCTGTGTCTTCCTTGTTGTACATGTATTGTTAATACGTATTGTGATGTTATTGTAATGTTGTATTTGTACTTGTATGTTGTGTTCAGGGCTCCACTGAAAATCAGTGCTATTTACTGAGTGGACTCCCTGATTAAATATTACAATTACAATTACAATTCCTTAATATAAAAACCAACAATTCAGTAGCAAATAGCAGGATAGTATAACATACGTAGTGGGAAATTGTACCATTGTATGTAAATAGAGCAATCACACACCAGTCAGTACAGGTTTATTGTACCAAGTACATTACCACTCAGCGAATAATTGTACAGCAGGTGCGGCACTATTCTAAGACTCCATTTGTATGTATGTATGTATGTATGTATGTATGTATGTATGTATGTATGTATTACGTATGTCCGCTGTTTTGTTGATTGTGAGTTTGAAAATACAATGTACTGTTGCTGGACAGAAGGTTTCTTATACCAACCAAATAATAAGGTTTATAAATGCATGCCTCTTATAAATTCTGTGTTTGCATTGTTTAATAACAGAGCCCCCGAAGACCCTTGTTTGAATTGTCTTCAAGGAATCCTACAGACACAATTTGAGCACTGATATTAAAGATCACCAAGTTTCAGAAATTTAAAACCCCTTTAAGTATAACCACCACTCCTAAACCCGAGCACATCCCTGAAACGGCTAAGCATTATTTATTACATACGTATATACACACGAGGCAAATGTATGTACATACTATTATTTAGTAGATATCAGTACTTGACTGTTTTAGACATTGCATTTAATTTAACACTCTTAAGTATGTAGAAGCGTGTCAGTTGCACTAGAACTGATATCAATAAGACCTATTATTATACGTACCTATATGTATAACTCTATACCAGTTTATTTTAAGCACACGTTATGGTTGCTCTTGAATTGACATCCTTATACATACACTACTTCATTTATGTGTTGTATTGGTAACTTCACAGTTTACGCTTAAATTGGTATCAAACATGATTTTACCGTCACTACATATTCAATTTTTAGAACAATACTTTTCAAGTTGCAGTAGCTACTGGTGATACTAATACGGTGGCTGTATTTAATTACCTTGATGATGGACTAAACTGGTACCAAGCTGATGAGGACTATTATGACTACACTGAGGATGATCCTGAAATCAGCCCAGTCCAAGTTGGTTTCAACAAAGGGGGAGAAGGCAGAAATTTCTATTCCATACATTTCACACTGACTCCTGAAGTGTTGGAGCTGGATGACTATTCAAATAGGAACAAGCCAGGACAGTGGACGTTCAATATTGGCAATGAGAATGTTACAATAGGAGAGCAAAAAATCATGGGTACTGACACAAAACAAAATAATGGTAATCCACATAAGGGTTGTCTATTATATCAAAAATTACATAATATTCCACTAGACCACTCTTCCCTCTTATCTAAGTAACTGTAATCGAGCTATACTAAAGCCAGTAGTCACTACGTAGTTGTACTACCACATTGTACATGTGGAACTGCACATACTGAAGTTATTACCATATAGTGGGAAATTTTCAAGGACATTAAATTTTTGTCTTCACAAATTTTACTCCCGCCTGAAAAATTTATTCCTCAAAAAATATAACACATATACAATGATAGTCTAGTAGATCCATGAAATTAAATTTATCTTTTTTGATAAACTCAAAACTTTTCTTACTCAAAACTATATATGCGGCTATAGAATAATTGATGAAAATTTAACACACCTACATAATTATTGAAACTCACTAAATGTCACCAGGCCTGTAAAAACAGATCTTATCTGTACATCCAATTTTATGACTTTGAAGACAAGTAACTCGGCCTGTCCCCTGTGGTTACAGGTACAGTGTATAAAAAGATGACAAGTATAGGATTATTAATGATGCAAGCTTTTATTATTAGCTAATTCACAAGGGGAATTATGATGCATTAAATGTGTGCAGTTGAATGTACAGATAAAATTTGCACAAATGTAAAGAACATACCATATTTCAATGTAGTGTAGTGCATTCAAGTGTGAAAGGTAAATTTTCATACCATAAATAGGCAATTCATATGCCTACAGTATACAAACCAAAGTGTAATGCCTAGTTAAAATAGTAATGAAATAATAATTTTATTTTTAATAGTTACCAGTGGTTTCACATGTGGAAGGTGTATCAGCAAGTGTCAAAAAGACAGGAGGTGTGCCAGAATTCTGGAAAGGTTCAGAAATAACTGCATTCACTTGATGGAAAAGAGATCGGAATGTGCACCTTCCTGTATACGGTCTGTCGCTCGAATGAAGGAAATCAAACGTGGCAGAAATGTTTGGTTTTGCATGCGTTATCATAACGTTTATAATAGAATTCGAAGAACCTATAAAAAGAAGTGTCCAGAATCTTAAATGATAGATAGTTTTTGATTCAAATTAACATTCATTTGGACATTTATTTTATGTAAAAGATTTGTGTATATTATTTTGTTAACAACAGTTTTGTATGCTGTCTTATTGCCACTGCAAGTTTTATGTGTGTTTAATCATGTGCATTGTTAAGTGTAAAATCTGCACTTCTAAGAATTTTCTTTGTACTTCCAAATTTGCATACATTTTATTAACTCAGTTGAATGCTATGCCTACCATTAATCACCTTTGCAAAATTGAAGTAGCCACTATCCAAGGCAGACCTCTCAACTCTCACGATTTGGTCGTAAGACACACGATTTCAGCATTGGTCTCACGACTGCTTGTTCATCTCACGATTTTACAAAAATATTATTAGTATGCGCTAAAATACTCATTTATTGTGTCAGGTGATCTCAACGTGACTAGATTTGAATTAGTTGAAAGAACTTTGAAGTGGAAAGCCTAAACCCCACTCAGGAGTGAAAAGATTGATGCGGTACAGTTGCCAGTGAATATTATTGCAAATGTTTATGCAAATTATTTTGTAAGCTGACTACACTGGCCAGTGTGGCCACAAGAGCCAGGGAGAATATATATCAGGCTGACAATTTGTCATACTCCATGACTTCCTACCTACATAAAAGATACAAAAGAGTGAACAGGTAATCGGTACAATGAAGTAAACAATGGTTTGAAATTGATGGGTATTCTAGATGATTTTAAACTTCTGTACTCACGTGATCCAAGACTAGCCGTGCCAAATAAAGCTCATGGGTTTTATCATAGAAATTATCATAGTGTAGGCTACACCATAGCATAGGGAAATAATGAACTGCAGAAACAGCAGTGTTGCATCTAGATAGCTAGGTAATCATGCATTTTTCAACAAATTTTGTATAAAAATGTATGTGCATGCTGCGTGGGGTGGGTTTTTCACAACCAGGTCTGTTCCCAGGTTGAGAGGTCTGCCAAGGGTGGCTATTATTCAAGGGCATCAAGTACTTCAGTTATCAGTTGTGGTTACTATTCAAGCTAACCAACTACATACAGCATTTTAGTAAAGCAAACAAATAAGAAATGTATTTCAGTGGCAGAGGAAGCTACTGAAAGTTATGGGAAGCACTAAAACTCAAATGATTTTCTAAGAGTTAAAATTTAGGAGGGGCAATGGCCCCCCACTCTTGCCTATGTTATGAATTATGCAACAAACTCTCTACACTTGGTAATTTTTTGACACCATGTACACTCTAGGACCAACAATGCTTATAACTGCAATCATTATGTAGTTTCATATGAATTTGATTATAAATTCAATATAATTATGTTAGTCAAAATGATTAACTAGCCTGACTGGCTCCAATTTTAAATGCTTGTAGATCATCTGCAGATGGCTAAGTTCCTTTGCTTCAACGGACAGGTCAACAATTGTCACTGTCCTACCCTCCTTGCCCACCCTGCCAACTCTACCGCACATGTGCAAATATTCTGTAGCACCTTTGGGAACCATTAGAGTGTACACTGTCTCCAACCAAGTAAAGTCTAGTCCTCTTACTGTCTCTTCTGTTCCTATTGCAAAGTTTATCTTTCCTTGCTTAAAATCTTCCATGAATGAAGAGAAGTCACCAGCAGAATGTTTGTATAAAGGATCTGCAGTGAACCCTCTGTTGCGTAATTCATAAGTGAATTGGTCAATCCGTGCTTCGCTATGTATAAATACTAAGGCACTTTTTTCATGTGAATCCTGAAACAGTTTTACCAGTAGATCTAACTTGCTGTGCCCACTGTCAGCTTCGTTAGCAACAGCATAACAGTGCTTGATGCCTTCAGGTATGGTAAGAGGTGCTGTACAAATTATGTCAGTGTAGTCGTCTCCCCATCCCATTTCAGAAAGTTCTCCTCTCAGTGCATCATTGATAGTAGCAGAGGTACAGATCAACTGGAACTTAACCTTGCATACGTCTAATAGCATGGAGAGAAAAATTTCACCAGGCCGGGGGTGTATGTGTACTATTTGCTTCTTAAGTTTTTTGTGCCTCATTCTGAGTTGTTCAATATCCGTAATTGAAAATGTCTTGTCCGGTTCATCAAACACTACTCGATGCACATCACGGAAAACATAACAATCATCTTCTGCAAACTGTAACAATCGCTTTGGAGTGCCAATCACAATATTGGGCCTAATCTTCTTTAAATCATCCACCTACACACATCGGAAAATTTATACGTGCATACTGTGCTTTTTGTAGCACTGAACGGTCAAACCCTAATCACCTTTTTATTTTTAATTAGAATGGTAATAATTTATCACATTAATTAGTTAACATACATGTGTACTTATTATTTATAGTATGCGTGAATTGTATACATAAATGGCAGTATGTATATATGTGACCGGGTCTGCAAAATCTAGTCGCACAAAAAAAGCATTTTTTCAAATATATCTTACCATAACTTATGCTCTATGTATACTAACAAGCTAAATGTTTTACCACAAATACAGAATTTAATGGGGGATCTTTTAAAGCTTACAGAATAAAAATGCTCCTTATAGAACTGAAGATATTCATGAATATCTAACTAGGTGTAATTTGCGCTCACATGGTTGATTTTCGCAGGCCCGATCACATATGCAAGGCTTATGATAATGGCCAGTCATCAGACATTTCCAGCCAACTTTGGCATTTGACCGATCAATCCAAATTTGACCAGACAGATTTACTATACATTATCAATGGAGAAGTCTATAAATTTACAATAGGAAAGCAGATGTCCGGACAATTCTCAACCCTTATCATAAGCACTGATACGTATGTATAATGTGCAGTGCATGCGTGCAGGTATGTAAATATAGTGGTTTTAGTGCCTGCTTAATTGTTTGCTGTCTTACTCTAGCATGCTTCTGAACAATTAATTGCATACATAAGTAGAAATGATTTTCTGGAGTGTGTAAACTTCCTTCTATTATTTGGAAGTATAAGGAAACAAGAAAAGATTTTGAAAAAAACACTATCATGAGATCATATAAAAAGTTTAATCCCTGCTTTTGGCTTACTCAGTGAATCAGTATTTTCTTTCATCAAAACACAAAAAACTGCACTATATGACAATATAAAGGGATCGAATATGGTTATAGTTTACATATGCAGAGGTGGAGATTTGATATAGTAGCTGCATGAGAAGGGTGACTAACTGCATTGATGGGAACCAGGGAATTAACATGGTCCCCACAGAAGCTATGTATGTACCATAACTTATGACAATGGCCAGTCTTCAGATATTTTCCAGCCAAATTTTGCATTTCACTGACCAAACCAACTGCAATAGGAGAACAAACGTCTGGAAAATTTCAACCCTACCTCCTCTCCATTATACATGGGCCAAGCCTGTACTATGCTAGCTTGTTGAATCCTTCTGACCATTATTTAATTTCAATGTACGTATCTAGATTATTCGAGGAAGTTATTTCAACAGTGGGCTAGTCACTAATAGTCTATATTCACTGGACTGAACTACTAACTGACTTTTTCCTTTTTGTTTTTTTCAAAGCATTTGTCGCCTAGAGACTTGTAGAATTTTGCTTATCTCAGAGCTCAAAACTAAGAAAGCTGAGTCTATAATTATATGGGTAATCATTCCCACAATCTACAATGACTTCATGACAATAGTTGTTTTACTTGGTGTTAGCAAAATGCGAATATAAAGTTAATGTTGTGAAATGTCCTAGCAAAAATCACACTTCTATATAAATTTGCCAGTTTCGTGCTTTGCTGGGAAAGACAGGCACATTCCATGTTTACAGTAACTTCAGCTTCTTAAATTTCATTTTGTGTAACATTCCAAAAGGAGGCCATTAACTTGGTAAAATCGGAGGTTATGAACTATAAGGCTGGTTTTAGCTGAGTACAAACATACGTAGCTTAAAATAAAGACTAGTTGGCTGTTGTGGAACATTGTTAGTGATATTCAGTAGGGCCTATGTACATAAGCCCTAAAATATAATAAGCATTTACTGTGCTCTGAAATAATGGTCTGTCACATGTCATTTTCCGACCCACTTTAGCAGCATATGAACAAGCAAATTCTACTTACTGTACATTTCCTATGGGGAGCCAATGATAATGTTCTTCCTTTGAATAAATGACCAACCAACGTAACTTCTAACCTATATTTTAAGCACTGTATCTATACACTCAATTTAATTGGTCCTATTTGTATACTGGTGTATACTCAGAGTTGGGGGTAACGCGTTACATAATATATTACTTTTCAAGTAACGAAGTAATATAACGCGTTACATGCCTTGTAACTAGTAATGCTAAACAAAAACACCCTGAGTGTAAAAAAAGTGCGAGGCCAATCAGAAGCAGCATTGCAAATAGGTATGTACGACCAAAAACTTTGATATCAGTTGAGGCCAAGAAATTACTTACCAAAAATCTTTTTAACTACTTGAATGACATACAATAGTTTATAGCATATTGTCACAACTATGATTGGCTTTGTCACTTGGTCACCTTTATTAATAATGATGGTGTGAAAAAGGTGGCCAAGTGACAAAGCCAATCATAGTTGTGACAATATGCTATAAACTATTGTATGTCATTCAAGATTTTTGATAAGTAATTTCTTGGCCTCAACTGATATCAAAGTTTTTGGTCGTACATACCTATTTGCAATGCTGCTTCTGATTGGCCTCGCACTTTTTTTACACTCAGGGTGTTTTTATTTAGCATATCACTACTTTTTTAGTATAAACACATGTTATTACTAGCAAGCAGCAGAGAAGTACTGCATGGGCATAACTTGTACTTGCCTAGCACACAATATTGCAAATTAAACTTTGAAGCTTAATTTTGAAAAACTCAAGCCCGAGATTTTTTTTTAACTTTCACTACAGAGTGATATATCAATATAGATTGTATATCTGAAAGTTATGCAAATTATTCGAAGGGGGTCCAAGTTATGACAACTATCAACCTGCAGTGTAATAGCCCTCCTCAAATACATTCAAGTGTTTACTTCAGACTAATAATTGTATGACAGGTAGAACGTACATAGGAGAAATGCTGATACAAATTTGGCTGAAATCCATGAAGAAATGAGTGAGTTATTAAATAAACAAGTGAATGTATAAAAAGAGAGTTTGAAAAAAACTTCCAGGGTTCACGAAAGCTCCCGCAAGCCCCCGAAAAAAGTGTGCGATGAAAATAAAAGAAAGAAACAAGAAAAAAAACGACTGCCGCATAAAAATTTTTGTGGTGACAGGAAGGCATTTATAAGGCTGTTTCAGAAGAATGGCTGAATCGATGTCGATGAACTTTGGGATATTGATTCTTCAAACAATGAAGGTACTAATTGTCTAGTAAATGGGCGAATTGGGCGGGAAAGGATGGTTCGTCGTGCGTAGTCGCACAACGGGCGCCATAAAACTCGCAATGGCTGATACTTAGGAATGGTGGCGCCTATTTCCTCCATTCTCGGTTTGTTGATTCTATATAGTAAGAACATTGTGGGTTGGTAATAACTAAGCAATAGCTTTAATGGCGGCTTAGCTAGAGCGTTTGCGAGTTTGAGGGCGGTGCTACGTGTCAATAACTCACTCAGTGGTCGCGTTGCTGTGCTTCTTCTTGGCCTCGCGACTCACTATCGTGAGTCTTGATATGTAACTAGTTACAATTGCCCAACAAATAGCGCGTAACTTAATTCGTTACAATCGTTACTCCAGCATACTTTACGCATAACAATAGCCAGTTACTCGTGGTCACTTTCGCTACAATAGTTACTCGTTACTTAATGCATTACAATAGTTATGTTCCCCATAGCTAGTTACCGGCCTGCGTTACAACATGGATAATGCGCAGGCCCATAGGAGTAAGACACAGGCCTGGTATTCAATGACGCACAAAGTAACGAAAATTAAAAAATGGGTCGCTAGCTAGTCACCAACTTACGTGAGTAAGGAGTTAGAAACCATGTGCACGTGTTTGTATCACATTCAATTAATGGCAATTACTCTTATTAATGCACGTACATGCATGTTATCTCGTGACCAGCCACGTGGTGACGTAATTTCAAAGAACATTGTAACTAGTAACGAAATAACTAGTTACTTGTACAGAAAGTAACTGTAACTATAACTAGTTACATTGGATGAATGTAATGAGTACGTAACTAGTAACTAGTTACTTTGTAAAAGTAACGACCCCATCTCTGCCTATATGCCAAATAACCAACTGAAAAAATAGCAAATAGGTATAATTATTATTTCAAGGTCCTGATAACTAGTGATAAAGGTAGCTAGGGAATTACATTACAAAAGTTTATGGCTATAATCATGAACTCATTTTGCACCTACATTATATATGTACATATCATAACACTTAAAACACCTACGTAACCATGTTTGCTAATTGCATTGTTAACACAAGCAAAGTAACTGTTGTCATGAAGCTATTAAAACTGCAAGATGAAAAGTATACCACAATCGATATTAATGTAGTATACAAATTTAAGTTCTACAATGTATTAAATGGAATGATGAACACATGCAAACTGGTAATGTTGGCTAAAAGGACAGAGTGTGTTGGAGTCTAAGGTCAAACATGATTTTCAGAAAACATTACAGTCAAGGGCTGGCTATTTTCTACTTTAACTGACTTTGATCATGGCCACAGATAGCAGTCATGATCATACTGGCGTGACACCCCCTTGATTCTACTACAGTAATTACAGAGGTACTGTCATACATAGATCATTACACAGGCGTATGATATGTATTTCCATAGTTGCCTGGTTATTGGACATTCACACTAAAGCTCAAAACAATATATGTTGACTTTTACTATGTTACGGACTTGTGCAGTAAGAGTACACAAGAAAATTAACGAGTCTCGTTATGCAAAGAAATCATACAACCTTTGACCTCTAACACGTGACATCACGTCATCATGTGGCTTCATCTATTTACTCTCTTATGCTCAGAATTGGTGCGCAAGGTGGTTTTTATGATCCTGCCAACCTTTATTATCATTCTACACTTTGTAATTTGCAAGAAAGATAACGATTAGCTAGCTACTTGTCATTATATGCTTGTAATATATTTACAGTATTGTTTCTAATATATTCATTCATCATGTGTGATATTAATAGTAGCATAGGTTATAACTTATCAGTGATAGTGAATAGCTGCAGCAATACAAAAGTACTTATAGATTATGAGTGCTACATTAAATTATTTGTTTGGTATAAAGGGATAACCAAGAGCTTTTCATCACAACACTGTACAACAACCCAGGTTGCAAGTATGAGGATATTATTGGCAGTGGTGAACAACATAGAATGGAACATCCAATTCATAATGGCTCCACTCCTATAAAGGATGTATTCATTATTCTGAAACACTTGATTGTAGGACTATTATTCGTAGCCGATGGAAACACAATTAATATTGTTTTTACTGATCACTAAGTGATCAGCCGGTGTAACATTCAGTATATATGGGCTTCACATAATTACATGGGAAACAAAAACGCATAATTGTGAGTAAGTATTTCCTTCAGCAGGTAGTCAGAGAACTCAGTTAGTATGTATGTAAATTATGTAATCATTGCATAATGACACTGGTCAAGAAGTGCTATGTTGACTTGCATTTCCGTACAAATTTATGGTTACCCTGTATGCCCACTTATTTATACACTCAAACGAATAGTGATTTTTGTATTTGAATATTATGTGATGTATTCTGTAATGAGAACTAACCGAATATGGAAAAATTATTAAGTTATGATCTTTACAATAATGCATTACAATAGAATATATTCAAGCATTATAAAGCCATTTCTTACATGTTGTACACACTGGTGAGACAATAGTGTCATTACACTTACTTTGAAAGGAATATTTGAATACCTAAAATTGTATTCTAATATTCCCGAATACGAATATTTGCCGAAGTCAAATATTTGTTTGAGCCTTAACTGTATCTTTGTATCAGGGGCATGGGTCTAGAGGCTGTGTCCCAGATGCTGATGAATTGCGCAATCAAAATGAATGCTTTAATAGAGTGTTTGACTGCTACGTATACAAGACATCATCTAAGTGTGCAGGGCATTAATTTACCCTGCTCACAGATTACTGCTGTGCATTACATAAAAGAACATGTACAATTGTAAATGTAATTTCCAGCCATTGCAGTCCCATACTCTTGCATGTAGAGCTGAAACAAATACTCGGATATTCGCTTGATTGCATAGGTATTTGAATACCCTTCGGATGTACGTACAGTGTAACAGTGTATAAATTTTCTGCATTAACTCCTGCATATTTTGTAATTACTATAAATTTAAAGGTATTTCAGTAATTGAATAAATTATATTTTATGCATTTCTAGATTAAATCATGTATTTTAATAGTAAAATGGCTTATTCAAACTATTTGGATATTCGCTCGCTTTGCCATTCAAACCCTAAATTTCATATCCGTTTCAGCCCTACTCAGTTGCATGATTGTGTCTTTGACAAAATATATTACTTTAATTTGTTACTGACAAATGTTCACACGGAGATGACAACACTTTAAAGTGACAGATGCTCAGACAGGCCTGATCCAGAGGAGACCCCGGGAGCGTCACTCACATTCAGAAAAGCCTGGAAACCCCCTTCGTATGCACCTATGCATCATGTATTAACAACTGGACAATAGTTACCGGTACATTTTGATTCATGTAATCAATTTGTACACACATAAATTAAGATTATAGTGATTTCCTTCACTGCTTCATATCAATGACTGTGTGACGGTATCCATACATTAGAGTGTTCCAATTGTACTCCACTGCAAGTGCTTCAGCATTATAGGAGTGGAACAATATAATGATTCAATGCTCCTACACCTGGTACATTCGTCATACTTATGTATGTGGATTGATGAAAAGCTCAGTCCATTTGGTTAACCCTTCAGTTATGACAAACAATATTGCAATGTAGCTTAGCACTCACAATCAATACTGGCTTTCAGGTGGTATATATTGCAGCTATCCCACTATACCATTGATAAGGTATAACCTATGGTACTAATACCACACACCAGTAATGTATATGTATAAGCCTCTGGTGAATGAATATATTAGAAATGATATACTGTAAATATATTAAAGCATACTTATACAAGCATATAATGACAAGAAGCTAGCTAGCCGTTACCTTTCTTGCAAATTACAAAGGTTAGACTGATAATAAAGGTTAGCAGGATCATAAAAAACCACCTTTCGCACCAATTTTGAGCATACATAAGAGAGTAAATAGATGAAGTCACATAATCACGTGTTAGGGGTCAAAGGTCATAGGATTTCTTCGCATAACGAGACTCAAATTAACACCCATATTCATTATCTACATCAGTATATTATATGCTAAACAAAAACACCTTGGGTGTAAAAAAGTGCGAGGCTAATTAGAAGCAGCATCGTAAACAGGTGCGACCAAAAACTTTGATATCAGTTGAGGCCAAGAAGTTACTTATCAAAAATCTTTTTAACTACTTGAATGACATACAATAGTTTATAGCATATTTTCACAACTATGATTGGCTTTGTCACTTGGCCACCTTTTTCACACCATCATTATTAATAAAGGTGGCCAAGTGACAAAGCCAATCATAGTTGTGAAAATATGCTATAAACTATTGTATGTCATTCAAGTAGTTAAAAAGATTTTTGATAAGTAACTTCTTGGCCTCAACTGATATCAAAGTTTTTGGTCGCACCTGTTTGCAATGCTGCTTCTAATTGGCCTTGCACTTTTTTACACACAAGGTGTTTTTGTTTAGCATATCACCACTGTTTTGGAAACAGATGTTATTACTAGCAAGCAGCAGAGAAGTACTGCATGGGCATAACTTGTACTTGCTTAGCATACAATATTGTAAATTAAACTTTGAAGCTGAATTTTGAAAAACTCAAGCCTACAATTTTTTTTTAACTTTCACTACAGAGTGATACATCAATATAGATTGTGTATCTGAAAGTTTATGCAAACTATTTCAAGGGGGTCCAAGTTATGGCAACTATCAACCTGCAGTGTAATAGCCTTTCTCAAATACATTCAAGTGTTTACTTCAGGATGAAAGTAGTATGACAGATAGAGCATACATGGGAGAAGTGCTGATACAAATTTGGCTGAAATCCATGAAGAAATGAGTGAGTTATTAGACAAACAAGTGAATGTACAAAAAGAGAGTTTGAAAAAAACTTCCGGGGTTCACGCGAGCTCCCGCAAGCCCACGAAAAAGAAAGAAAGAAACAAAGAAAGAAAGTAGAAGAAAAAAAACGACTGCCGCGTCAAAAAAATTTTTGTGGAAGGAAGGATTTATAAGGCCGTATCAGAAGACTGGCTGAACCGATTTCGACGAACTTCAGGTTATTGATTCTTCAAACATGACCGGGTCTGCAAAAATCAACCATCTAGTCGCACAAAAATCGCTTAGTTTTTTCAAATATATCTTACCATAACTTATGCTCTATTTATACTAACACGCTAAATGTTTTACCACAAATGCAGAATTTAATGGGGGATCTTTTAAAGCTGACAGAATAAAAATACTCCTTATAGAACTGAAGATATTCATGAATATCTAACTAAGTGTAATTTGCGCTCACATGGTTGATTTTCGCAGGCCCGGTCACAATTTTAACAATGAAGGTACTAATTCTCGAGTAACGGGCAAATCGGGCGGGATGGGATGGTTCGTCGGACGTGGGCGCACAAACGGCACCATAAAACTCGCAATGGCTGGTACTTAGGAATGGTGGCGCCGACTTCCTCCATTCTCGGTTTATTGATTCTATATAGTAAGAACGTTGTGGGTCTGTGATAACTAAGCGATAGCTTTCATGGCGGCTTGGTTGGAGCATTTGCAAATTTCAGTGCGGTGCTACGTGTAAATAACTCACTCAGTGGTCGCGTATGCTGCTTCTTGGCCTCGCGACTCACTATTGTGAGTCTTGATACTTGCATCACAAATGGAATAAATATAATAATTATAAACATGCAGACCCCCAACAATGTAAATAAAAGGGGTGTCACGGCAATAATCACTGTACTATGATTTTTAAAGTAAATGATCTCCACTAAAAATGATGCTTGGACCCTTGACTCCAACACATTTTTTCCCTTTGTTCCCTTAACCGATGTAACTAAAATATATGCACACATCGTCACTTATCCATGCCTTCTATCCCACTTCGTGGGCAGATTAAAGCGCCGTGCTGTGGTATATCTAAGATACGTATACCCTGGGTATAACAAATCGTCATAGTAACGGCCGGGATATAACTAATCATCATGGTAACCAGATGCAAAAACGATTTTATCCTGTTCTTAGCTTGTTAAGGATAGAAGTTAGTTCCCCAGTACACTCGTACAATATCTTAGTTATTACCCGCGTCCTCGGTGAACTGTACTCGTACTGGGGTATAACTAATACATATACTACCGGTATATCATAATCTCCATAAAATTATGTATATTACAACAGTGTCGATTGTGATATTACGTAAATCCCTTATCGATTGGACCTATACACCTCTTTCCTGACTTGTTACACTGTAATATCACTTATCTACCTTTCATGACCACCATTTTGTTGGTCAAATATCTATCACATTCAATGGGATAAAGGGTAAGGAATGTTCATTTTATGAAAACGTGTAGAACTAACAAACTGATACTTTTAATTTATTACTAGAATATTAATTTCTTACATAAGTAAGACAAAATGATGTTATAATAGTCGGTCATTGTTTGCCACAATCCATAGACGCCAATAATTATGACCACAAAAATGGTGGCCACGAAACAGACATAAATGGTAGTGTAACAGGTCAGGAAAGAGGTGCCTTTGACTTGGCTGGATTTTTAACTGAACCGTAACAGAACCAGCTGCTTGTCAATACATGTGTTAATTATTATTATTTATCAATACTGTGCAAACCTCTTACAAGAGTGTGATTCACAAATTAAAGAAATAGATCCAGCTATACAATAAAAATATTGGCCTACATCATGACCAGTTTATACCGGGTTCGATTTATATACTACAATGCATACCGTAATTGGATTATCAATCCCACTGAACAGTGACACAATCCTTCTACCACGCTGCTCAGGACACATGCTCTTTGCCATGTGATGTAGCTGAGCACCTAACTCCCGGGTTGGTGCGACTATTACTGTTCTCAACACCCGCTTATCATCCTGTAGTGCTGGAATAAGAAACGTCAGGGTTTTACCGCTACCAGTTTCAGATTGAACTGCGCAGTGTTTCCCAGCTAGTGTCTTAGGAAGTGATAATCGTTGAACTTCCGTTGGATACAATATACCCTGCTGTCCCAGTATCTTCACTAAGTAAGGTTTCACCCCTAGCTGCTCGAATGTTACAACCTTGGGTTTTAGGTAATTCGCAGTCACTACTTTTGATAACAAACTAACTTTCTTGCAGTAGTACCTGTGCCACGAATTGTACGCTAAATTTCGCAGCATGTCGATTATTCAAAATAATTCGGGATAATTATTTGCCTATTAAGCGCGCCCTTGTTTGCATGATCATAGGAGCACCGTTTGTAGTGTACGGGACTCAGTGTAACTTTGTAATCTTAGTGAGTGAGAGGCGTGCCGAGCTTTCTTATGCGGTGCTACTGGGTGGTTTTATGCATCGTAGACATTTCGATGGTGGGTTTCACTTCAGCGCAGTATCTACTCTATTCCAGCATTTAGCAGAGCGAGTATTCTGTTTACCAGTATGGATGTAAGTTGGTTTATATTGCGTACTCACAAGGGCGCTTAATAGTCTCGCCCCCGCTGGAGTAGGCGCTTAAGCTTAGTTGATTGGATATGTGATTATTTTGCATTATGCATGTATATTGCGAGATCTATTGTAATCGGTCTATGTGTGTACGATGTATCAGTGTTAACCCTTGTGGGCTGCATACATACCAGGTAAGATTTTAGCTTGCACCAAACAACTAGCTAATGTATGTACAGACATGTTAATACGTTTGTCATCACGAGTCTTATTGGTATGCTTTGGAGCTGCAAACATCCAGTGCTGCTACTACCAATTAACATATACTGGCCATTTTTAATTTTACTTTGCCTGTGCCATAGGACCTTATCAAAACACAGCACTGGATCATGTAGTGTGTGTTTGTATTGTTTATTTTAGACTCTAGCTATAGCTACGTGAGATGTTATCACAATTTGTTGTTACAGTCAGTGGCTTATCCATGCAATGCCAGACGTATATATAGGCCCCCTACTTCCGCCACGTTATTGTATGCATATAATTATATGTACGACTGATGTTGTAGTCTAGTGATGTGCAACAATATCGATATATTATCGAGGTATAATTTTCCATATCACGATAATAATATATTTCTGATTCCAATGTATCTCCACATGTGTGCACGTGAATGAGAGAGAGAGAGAGAGATGCAGTGGCGGAGGAAGCTACTGAAAGTTAGAGGAGCCACTTGTCAACTGATTTTCTATTGCAAAAATTGAATTCCTATGGAGAATCTTAAAATTTAAGAGGGGCCATGGCCCCCCTACTTTCGCTGCCTATGGAGAGAAGAGAATGTGTGTGGTAAGCAATTTTTGAGAACACTAAATTTGATGAGTAGAAGTTGAATCAACCAATGTATCTCCACATGCGTGCACGTGAATGAGAGAGAGAGAGAACTCAGAGAATGTGTGTGGTAAGCAATTTTTGAGAACACTAAATTTGATGAGTAGAAGTTGAATCAACCAATGTATCTCCACATGCGTGCATGTGAATGAGAGAGAGAGAGAGAGAGAGAGAGAGAGAGAACTCAGAGAAGAGAATGTGTGTGGTAAGCAATTTCGAGAACACTAAATTTGATGAGTAGAAGTTGGATCAGCCATCAGTCATACAATATCCATTATAGGGCAGAAAATGTTGAATGATGTAAATGTTAAATATTTTCTCCTGCCAAATTTTTATACTGCAAAATATTCAGCATGTTGTAAGGAGGCAACAAGGGGATTCAAAATTATTGTCCTGTTTTTATTTGTGGTGGTGGAAGAACTCTTTTCCACCACACGAAAAAAAGCAGTCTGGCTAAGAGAAACTAACATTGTGCATCCATGCACATCGCCACAAATTGCAGTGTGAGGTATAACCTGTTAATGTGGACACTTGAAATAAGGATACCACACACTAGTTGAGGTACCAAGGTAACCCTTTAGTCCAATTAACACTAACTTGAGAATAATGATACATACGTATTTATAGAATAACAATATTATTTATTTTGTATATGGTACAGCGCTTGTCATGGGAAGAGGATGACGAGTGTAGGGGCAGCTGAACTTGCTCAAAAATGTTGGGGCACAAGAACTATATACTAAGCACATTTATGTTGTGAAAACAAAAATTCCTATAAGAAATTCAAGATGAAGTGTCCCCGGTGCCTCCACTGCTGCTACCTAAAATGATGAGTGCCACTGTATCTAGACTGAATGAAGCACAGATTCTGAAGTAAGTAAGTAAGTAAGTAAGTAATGTTAATTACTACAAGTACATTTCAGGACACTGCATGGTAGCATTGTTGTCATGATAACACTGTTGTCATGGTAAACATGTTACCACGTTACATAAGTATTAAATAGTTCTCATATAAATTATAGTTCTGCTGACCATGCAGCATGAATATTCAATGATGGAGGGATATCCAGTTAGACAGATGTTGCATGGCTCAACTCCATCTAAACATATATAGGAAAATATTTTTGTGAATATTACATAGCTACCAATAGGCAATATTTTCACGGCTTTGAGAAGCGGAGATGTTGCTTAAAATTTGTGTACTGTATAACAATTTCAAGTATGTACCATTTTTTAATCATGGATAAGGAACAAAATTTAATTAAATCCACAAAACAATAATTTTGCAATCATTAGATAAGGTACTTTGCAGATGCATGCATCACCATGGTGACGCAGTATATGCATGTTACTGTGCAGACATATACGTTCATATATCAATATGCATATGGTGACACAAGTACAAAAGTTGATAAAACATGATACTGTGTTACCGTGTGTTTGCAAAGTATGTAATGTGAATATACTGCATCACCATGGTGATGTATGTCAACATGCGTATGCTGTGTCACCATGGTGATGTACGTATGTGTTTGTAAAGTAACATGCATTATATACTGTGTCACCATGATGATGTATGTGTTTGCACATATACTGTGTCACAGTGGTGATGCATGCATTTCCAAAGTAATATATATACATGGACTGTGTCACCGTGGTGATATGTGTCTTGCTTTCAACTTTGATCTGGTAGCTACATACATACGTAGTAGCAACTGTAGGTGTCTGATACATGTACGTACATATTAGTGATGTACCGATGATCGGTTCAGTTATCAGAAATTGGTTTATCAGCCTTAAAATTCAAATATTGGTATCGGTTTTCTTTAGCAGATATTTCAGCAATACAAAAGGAGATGACAACATGTTTATTTTTTAATGATAAAATATTTGCTCCTTCCATCATTAATACATAAAGAATTTAAAGATGGTATGCTTAAATACGTTTTAATTGCCCATTGTTAGCAAATTTGGAATCCATGTTGGCTATCGGTATCAGCCAATCATGAATATCGGATAATCAAATTATCGACTAGATCTTATATCGGTGCATCACTAATACATAATAATATATATGTACGTATCACACCCCATCGATACATGTATGCGCATGTCACCTACAGGTCACACGATGACTCTCTGCAGGCTGAAGTGTGTACATAGAATAAGGGAATATTAAACGACAAATTAGAGAGAAGATCGGCAGTGACAGTCACCACCGATTACAGCCACGAGGCCCACATGAAAATCAAGCTTGTCCTGACATCATCAACCTTTTAACTTCAAATGTACTATGTATATACGTATCAAACATACATGCACATTTGAAGAATGTGTTGTCTTGTGCATTTACTAAGGTGCATAGTTGCATAGTCTTATTGCAGCTGCAGGCTCAGCAGGTAGCCACACACCCTGTGTACATATTATATGCGATCAGATTGTATTGGCAAAAGAACATGTGACTGGATTTGGAAAACTGTCCCTAATTGCACGTTGTGTATTTCAAGAAAAACCAATTGAAATGTTCAAAAAGACACTGTGGTTGTCCTGTGGTCGATAGTAGCCATGCTTGAATTACACTATAAGTAGAGTATGCCTATGGCCGAACAAATATAGCTACCATTTGTAATAGTACATACATATTTTTGTGAGACTTTTGAACACCTCCTGGAATATCACCCTCAGACAGCCACAGTGGCACTAGACCATGGTCAAGAGCCGAGGTGGACATTGGGAGCAGTTTATATTAGCACCTCATGTAGCCTTATTAAAAGGTCCCTAGAGGCCTCACAGCTTTACATGTGGTCTGACAAGGTTCTACGTTTATCTATAACTGTGGTGTGTAACTACAATATAAATAGATTTCAGCTACATACATATTGTGGCAATTTTTCCAAATCCAGTCACATAATATTATGTTGTTGAAAATGTGGAGTGCCAGACACAGGTGCTCAGGTAATCACTGCGCATTGTGATTTGATTTACTTCCCATAGGAACACACGTGCAATATACCAACAGTAGATAGGATATATACCACGGATAGTCGCTGGGTCATAATTTATTTACCATGGACCGTCCATTCAGTAGATACGTATATCACATTTCGTTACTATCAATTCTAGTGGTCAATGAAGACGAAATGTATACGTAGTAATGGTAAGGATATATCACTGTGTGTTGTGGTTATTTTATTTGTCATAGGAACGTGTGTACAAAATACTACAAATCAGAAGGAGATCAATTGCAGCAGGACATAAAGAAAGCAACACGAAAAAACAAATCACAGATGTAAGCTGTTAGATTGTTTTACTACATTGTATGCAATGGTTAATATGCATGTTTTGTTTTTGCATGGTGATGTATGGGTTTGTGCAATATTGCTGTGGTGATACATGTGTTTGCACAGTAATATGCAAATGCTGTGTCACCACGGTGACACATGTTTTACTGTGATTTATGTTTAATTTTACCTAATGTCGTGTCTGTTAGGATAGTTTCATGGCAGGAACTGTGTATGTCTGCATGCCTACCACACCTAATGGTTCCACGTATCGATTAGAGACAAACGATTACAGCTATGGGAGCATCATTAAATCATGTCAAGAAGTGCTGTTGCAGGCTCTGTCATCACGTACGTAGCTACACTGCGTACATATAGCCACTGTGATGTGTTGAGTGTCTCAAGACACTGTAACTTTATATCACTGTGCTTGGATTACCATAGAAACGTATGTGCAGTCAACCAGCAGGGATAGGATATACCACAAATGGTCACCAGAGATAGTAGCTGTAAGGATGTAATCACTGTCACTTCATTATAAATACGTATTTCAATTTATTTACATGCCATAGCAATGTTTATTACAGTATTGTTCATTCAGTCGGAACGTGTGGGCAATGAATCAAGAGATTCAGTGGACTACCTAGTAACACATCAGTAACTAAACTTTTTACTAATGTCATTCTATGTGTATGTTTTACATTAATCATTAAATGGGCTGCATATATTTTGCAGCTTGTTCTAGTACTACTGTTATGTTAATATGGAATGTGCATGTGCATGTACTATAGTGTGAGCACTAATAAATACTTACCATGCAGAGACATCAACTCTAGCTGCAGCTGTACACGTCAGAATGTGTATGGGTTAAATTATTCATGGATTATATGCATGTATGGACAGCTGCAGTACGCATAATATGGATTAATATCATATGCATGTTATATAATTATAACCGCAGCTGGCTTTACAGTTACACATGATTATACTACGTGTTTGACCCGACATGCATGGCTGTGCTTGTGTGCACATAATACATAGCACCATAATGCATATACTCATAACATATTATGGTATGCATGTCCGTGTTTTTCCTTTTTGTTTATATTAGATCTTGAAGTTATATTTATTATCCAAAACTTTAATTATGTGCAAATACGTATGTACATGTTTTCTTGTGCCGAAACACATAATTATTATAAATCTGTATATACATGTGTACAGGCAGACGAGGCAGTACAGTATATGCATATGAAGACTAGAAGAGTTGAATTAATACTAGTATTGTATATACAGACAATGTGGGCAATTGTGCCAGCACGTGTACATACGTGAAGTCCATTAATTATTTATATACAAAAATTATTATGCATATACATGTATTACTTAAACAATTGATGCATGTCAATTATAATAACATGCAACACGGCTGCTAATAAGCTAGGATCAGGACAATGGAGCATGTATACACCTACATATAATTATACACTTTAATTATGATCATGATCGCAAGCCAATTTATATAATTAGTTCTACAATTTCATTATTTTACCCAAAACTTTAAAATACGTAGTTTCCAGCACTCCTATTATGCAAAAAATAATTATCAGAAGAAATGATCAAATACATCCAATGCAGCCGGCAATGCTTATCTTGATCAGTCCGATATAACAGCATTTATATTATACAGCTACAAAATATATGCAGCCCATTTAATGATTACTGTAAAACATGTACATATAATGACATTAGTAAAAAGTTTAGTTACTGATGTATTGCTTATTGTCCCACTGGATCTCCTGATTCATTGCCCACACGTTCCTGTTGTAAATAAACATAGTACACAATATTATTACATATGCTTACCCTTACCATACATCTCACCTGAGTGATCCCTTGTACCTATGATAACCAAATGTGATACGCACGTACAGTATATTCTTACCACAATTATTCTCGACTGAATGAACAATACTGTAATAAACATTGCTATGGCATGTAAATAAATTGAAATACGTATTTTTAGACTATGATATAGCGAATTTGCAGGGTTACTAAATCACTTAGTCACCTGCATGTTCACTTAGTCACCTACACATGTTTATTTAGTCACCTACACGTGTTTACTAAGTGCCCTGGCCCTGCAAATTTTTTGGGCCAACTTTAACTTAGAAATTTTTTACTTGGATTAATTTCCTTTGGATAATTGAAAACAAGTGATTATTACGGAGCAGTGTTTCCCCACGTGATGTTCACATTGTCTTCTAGTCGCTTCCTACCAGTGTTTTACGTGATAGCGAGCACGGCAGACTTTTCGCGGAACAGATATTCCAACGTTCATGCCCCACGTGAGTCTGTTATTGCATTATTCTTCGTGTGTAGGGATTTTACCTTTTGTGGAGCCATTGGCTAACCACTGCAGTAACATGATTTTATAGGCGATCCACCAGCAACTAGTGTAATAATAATACTTGGTTTTTGCAGGTGCTGTCAAGCTGGTATAATATTCTTCAATCTTATGCAGCCGAATTGAAAGTGTCACTGGAATTCGAGAACCCAATTCCCAAGATACAAGAATTAAAGGGCACATGGACTAGTGTGATGCATGCAGTATCATAGATAGTAAACTGCATGTGTTTTCATAATACTGTGTGTTATCAATTCAGGTATCTACCATAATGGATCCATCGTCAACTCTTCTGCATAAATTTTGTATTTCTCATACCATATAGCCAGAACGTTTGGTAGGGAAATGTTTGGCGAATGGATGATTCAGCCAATAGGCAACAATTATAAGTAAAAGTTAGTTTGGCATATCACAGACAATTTGACAAAGTTTTCCCCACCAAAGTTTCCTGCTATACGGTATTATACAGTATCATGCTAATCCATCCTTAAGTGTTGTCCACCACCCATCCTGTTCTTGTAACAATACACCAGCATGTAATGACAGACAAATGTTGTAGCTACGTGTTCCCATTTGTAAAACCCTGATGTTCGACATGGTTTTCTTGTAAATGGGGGTTTGACGGCACCTGCAAAATCCAAGCGTTTATATTAAATCAAATAATTATTAGTGTTACATATACCCAATACTACATGACCGTTGGTGGACCTTCAGTACACAATGTAGTTATACACAAACATACAAAAACTAATAGTGAAAAATGTTACTACAATGGTTAGCCAATGGCAAAATAAACCCACAAAAAGTATAAACTCACGTCGAGCGACTCGTTCATCGAATACAGCGTCAGCTCCTGGCACAAAGAAACCAGAGATAATATATACGGGCTCTGAAGAAACTCACATGGGGCATGAACGTTTTGGATATCTAAGCCTAAGGTCCGATTTGATCACTATCACGTAAAACCTCGCGTCAAACGGTAGAAAGTGACTGGAAGACAAAAAACTGAACAAGCAGTCCATTAAACTTTATGGTAGAAACGTATATATCACGTGAGGAAAACTTTATCACTGCTCCATAGTTATGTTTTCAATTATCCAAAGAAAATTAATCCAAGTAAAAAATTTCTAAGTTAAAGTTAGCCCAAAAAAAAATTCGCCCTGACCTTTGACTTGTAGCATTTTTCCTCCTTGATCCTTCGTTTTGCAATCTATCGTGGGTTTAGTTATACCATAGATACTATACATACAGTAATGTGTATGTTATACGTAAAATATTGTGACCGTTTTAGCTGTTTTAAGCAAAATTACTGTATCTCAGGTACGCCTCAAGGTATTCCCATGCAATTTTTTGCTCAACAGTGGTGAAAGTCATGTTGTTGTGACCAGTTTCACACATATTCACAGTGGTTTGCAGCAAAATTTAGTTTTTCAAATTTTTCAATAGCTGGAAAGTGCTCAAAATGCTTAAAATAAGCTGTTTTAAGCAAAATCAGTGTATCTCAGGTATGACTCAAGGTATTCCCATGCACTTTTTTGCTCAACAGTGGTGAAAGTCAAGTTGTTGTGACCAGTCTCACACATTTTCACAGTGGTTTGCCAGAAAAATTTTTTTTGAAATATTTCATTTGCTGAAAAGTGTTCAGAATGCTTAAAATAGGCGGTTTTAAGATGTTTCAAGCAAAATTCCTGTATCTCAGGTATCTCTCAAGGTATTCCCATGCAGTTTTTTGTTAAATAGTGGTGAAAGTCATGTTGTTGTGCCTAGTCTCACGCATTTTCACAGTGGTTTGCTAGAAAAATTTTTTTATAAATATTTCATTTGCTGAAAAGGACTCAAATGCTTAAAATAGGCAGTTTTAATCTGTTTCAAGCAAAATTGCTGTATCTCAGGTATGCCTCAAGGTACTACCATGCAGTTTTTTGCTCAACAGTGGTGAAAGTCATGTTGTTGTGACTAGTCTCATGCATTTTCACAGTGGTTTGCAGGAAAAATAATTTTTTGAAATATTTCAGTTGCTGAAAAGTGCTCAGAATTCCTAAAACAGGCAGCTTTAAGCTGTTTCAAGCAAAATTACTGTATCTCAGGTATGCCTCAAGGTACTACCATGCAGTTTTTTGCTCAACAGTGGTGAAAGTCATGTTATTCTGACTAGTCTCACACATTTTAACAGTTGTTTGGAAGAAAAAAGTTTTTTGAAATATTTCAGTTACTGAAAAGTGCTCAGAATGGTTAAGATAAGCAGTTTTAAGCTGTTTCAAGCAAAATTACTGTATCTCAGGTATGCCTCAAGGTAATACCATGCGGTTTTTTGTTCAACAGTGGTGAAAGTCATGTTGTTGTGACAAGTCTCACATATTTTCCCAGTGCTTTGCAAGAAAACAAATTTTTTTTAAATTTAAGTTCCTGAAAAGTGCTCAGAATGCTTAAAATAAGCAGTTTTAAGCTGTTTCAAGCAAATTACTGTATCTCAGGTATATATACCTCAAGTTAAAACCATGCTGTTTTTTGCTCAACAGTAGTGAAAGTCATGTTATTGTGACCATTCTCACACATTTTCACAGTGGTTTGCAAGAAAAATTTTTTTAAATATATTTCAGTTGCTGAAAAGTGCTCAGAATGCCTAAAATAAGCAGTTATAAGCTGTTTCAAGGAAAATTATTGGATCTCAGGTATACCTCAATGTAAAACCATGCAGCTTTTGCTCAACAGTGGTGAAAGTCATGTTGTTGTGACCAGTCTCACACATTTTCAAAGTGGTTTGCAAGAAAAAAAATTTTTGAAAAATTTCAGTTGCTGAAAAGTGCTCAGACTGCTTAAAATAGGCAGTTTTAAGCTATTTCAAGCAAAATTACTTTATCTCAGGTATACCGCAAGGTATTCCCATGCATGGGTATTTTTGATCAAAAGTGATGAAAGTCATGTTGTTGTCACCATTCTCATACATTTTCTCGTTGGTTTGCAAGAAAAAATTTTTAATATATATTTGAGTGGCTTAAAAGTGCTCAGAATGCTGAAAATAGGCAGTTTTAAGCTGTTTCAAGCAAAATCACTGTATCTCAGGTATGCCTCAAGGTATTCCCATGCAGTTTCTTGCTCAACAGTGGTGAAAGTCATGTTCTTGTGACCAGGCTGACACATTTTCACAGTGGCTTGCAAGAAAAAATTTTTTTGAGAAATTTCAGTTGGTAAAAAGTGCTCAGAATGCTTAAAATAGGCAGTTTTAAGATATTTCAAGCAAAATTTCTGTATCCCTCAGCTATACCGCAAGGTATTCCCATGCAGTTTTTTCTCAACAGTGGTGAAAGTCATGTTGTTGTCACCATTCTCACACATTTTCACATTTGTTTGCAAGAAAAATTTCTTTATGTATATTTCAGTTGCTTAAAAGTGCTCAGAATGCAGAAAATAGGCAGTTTTAAGGTGTTTCAAGCAAAATAACTGTACCTCAGGTATTCCTCAAGGTATTCCCATGCAATTATTTGCTCAACAGTGCTGAAAGTCATGTTGTTGTGACCAGTTTCACACATATTCACAGTGATTTGCAGCAAAATTTGTTTTTTTAAATTTTTCAATAGCTGGAAAATCCTCAAAATGCTTAAAATAGGCTGTTTTAAGCTGGTTTAAGCAAAATTGCTGTATCTCAGGTATGCCTCAAGGTATTCCCATGCAATTTTTTGCTCAACAGTGGTGAAAGTCATGTTGTGACCAGTTTTACACATATTCACAGTGGTTTGAAGCAAAATTTGTTTTTTTAAAATTTTCAATAGCTGAAAAATGCTCAAAATGCTTAAAATAGGCTGTTTTAAACTGTTTCAAGCAAAATTCCTGTATCTCAGGTATGTCTCAAGGTATTCCCATGCAGTTTTTTGTTAAATAGTGGTGAAAGTAATGTTGTTGTGCCTAGTCTCATGCATTTTCACAGTGGTTTGCTAGAAAAAAATTTTTACAAATATTTCATTTGCTGAAAAGGACTCAAATGCTTAAAATAGGCAGTTTTAATCTGTTTCAAGCAAAATTGCTGTATCTCAGGTATGCCTCAAGGTATTACCATGCAGTTTTTTGCTCAACAGCGGTTAAAGTCATGTTGTTGTGACTAGTCTCATGCATTTTCACAGTGGTTTGCAGGAAAAATAATTTTTTGAAATATTTCAGTTGCTGAAAAGTGCTCAGAATTCCTAAAACAGGCAGCTTTAAGCTGTTTCAAGCAAAATTACTGTATCTCAGGTATGCCTCAAGGTACTACCATGCAGTTTTTTGCTCAACAGTGGTGAAAGTCATGTTATTGTGACTAGTCTCACACATTTTAACAGTTGTTTGGAAGAAAAAAGTTTTTTGAAATATTTCAGTTACTGAAAAGTGCTCAGAATGGTTAAGATAAGCAGTTTTAAGCTGTTTCAAGCAAAATTACTGTATCTCAGGTATGCCTCAAGGTAATACCATGCTGTTTTTTGTTCAACAGTGGTGAAAGTCATGTTGTTGTGACAAGTCTCACATATTTTCCCAGTGCTTTGCAAGAAAACAAATTTTTTTTAAATTTAAGTTCCTGAAAAGTGCTCAGAATGCTTAAAATAAGCAGTTTTAAGCTGTTTCAAGCAAAATTACTGTATCTCAGGTATATATACCTCAAGTTAAAACCATGCTGTTTTTTGCTCAACAGTAGTGAAAGTCATGTTATTGTGACCATTCTCACACATTTTCACAGTGGTTTGCAAGAAAATTTTTTAAAAATATATTTCAGTTGCTGAAAAGTGCTCAGAATGCCTAAAATAAGCAGTTTTAAGCTGTTTCAAGGAAAATTATTGGATCTCAGGTATACCTCAATGTAAAACCATGCAGCTTTTTGCTCAACAGTGGTGAAAGTCATGTTGTTGTGACCAGTCTCACACATTTTCAAAGTGGTTTGCAAGAAAAAAAATTTTTGAAAAATTTCAGTTGCTGAAAAGTGCTCAGAATGCTTAAAATAGGCAGTTTTAAGCTATTTCAAGCAAAATTACTATATCTCAGGTATACCACAAGGTATTCCCATGCATGGGTATTTTTGATCAACAGTGATGAAAGTCATGTTGTTGTCACCATTCTCACACATTTTCACATTTGTTTGCAAGAAAAATTTCTTTATGTATATTTCAGTTGCTTAAAAGTGCTCAGAATGCAGAAAATAGGCAGTTTTAAGCTGTTTCAAGCAAAATAACTGTATCTCAGGTATTCCTCAAGGTATTCCCATGCAATTATTTGCTCAACAGTGCTGAAAGTAATGTTGTTGTGACCAGTTTCACACATATTCACAGTGGTTTGCAGCAAAATTTGTTTTTTTAAATTTTTCAATAGCTGGAAAATGCTCAAAATGCTTAAAATAGGCTATTTTAAGCAAAATAAATGTATCTCAGGTATGCCTCAAGGTATTCCCATGAAACTTTTTTCTCAACAGTCGTGAAAGTCATGTTGTTGTGACCAGTTTCCAACATATTCAGAGTGGTTTGCAGCAAAATTTGTTTTTTTAAAATTTTCAATAGCTGGAAAATCCTCAAAATGCTTAAAATAGGCTGTTTTAAGCTGGTTTAAGCAAAATTGCTGTATCTCAGGTATGCCTCAAGGTATTCCCATGCAATTTTTTGCTCAACAGTGGTGAAAGTCATGTTGTGACCAGTTTTACACATATTCACAGTGGTTTGCAGCAAAATTTGTTTTTTTTAAATTTTCAATAGCTGAAAAATGCTCAAAATGCTTAAAATAGGCTGTTTTAAACTGTTTTAAGCAAAATTACTGTATCTCAGGTATATCTCAGGTATGTCTCAAGGTATTCCCATGGAATTTTTTGCTCAACAGTGGTGAAAGTCATGTTGTTGTGACCAGTTTCACACACATTCACGGTAGTTTGCAGCAAAATTTAGTTTTTCAAATTTTTCAATAGCTGTAAAGTGCACAAAATGCTTAAAATAAGCTGTTTTAAGCAAAAAATCAGTGTATCTCAGGTATGCCACAAGGTATTCCCACACAATTGTTTGCTCATCAGTGGTGAAAGTCATGTTGTTGTGACCACTTTCAGACAGTTTGCAGTAAAAATTTTTTTCTTAATTGTTGAATAGCTGGAAATGCTCAAAATGCTTAAAATAATTATGCTGTTTTAAGCTGTTTTAATCAAAATTACGTTATCTCAGGTATGCCTCAAGGTATTCCCATGCAATTTTTTGCTCAACAATGGTGAAAGTCAAGTTGTTGTGACCGGTCTCACACATTTTCAAAGTGGTTTGCAAGAAAAAAAATATTTTGAAAAATTTCAGTTGCTGAAAAGTGCTCAGAATGCTTAAAATAGGCAAAATTAAGCTGTTTCAAGTAAAATTACTGTATCTCAGGTATACCTCAAGGTATTCTCATGCAGGTTTTTGCTACACACTTGTGAAAGTCATGTTGTTGTGACCATTCTCACACATTTTCACAGTGGTTTGTAAGAAAAAATTTCTTTGAAATATTTCATTTGCTGAAAAGTACTCACATGCTTAAAACAGGCAGTTTTAAGCTGTTTCAAGCAAAATTACTGTATCTCAGGTATGCCTCAAGGAAATACCATGCTGTTTTTTGCTCAACAGTGGTGAAAGTCATGTTGTTGTGACAAGTCTCACACATTTTCAGAGAGGTTTGCAAGAAAAAATTTTTTTGAAATATTTCACTCGCTGAAAAGGCCTCAGAATTCTTAAAATAGGCAGTTTTAAACTGTTTCAAGCAAAATTACTGTATCTAAGGTATGCCTCAAGGTATTTCCATGCAGTTTTTTGCTAACAGTGGTGAAAGTCATGTTGCTGTGACCAGTCTTCCACATTTTCAGAGTGGTTTGCAAGAAAAATTTTTTTTGTAAAATTTCAGTTGCTAAAATGTGCTCAGAATGCTTAAAATAGGCAGTATTAAGCCATTTCAAGCAAAATTACTGTATCTCAGGTGTACCGCGACGTATTACCATGCAGTTTTTTGCTCAACAGTGGTGAAAGTCATGTTGTTGTGACTAGTCTCACACATTTTAACAGTTGTTCACAAAAAAATTTTTTTTGAAATATTTCAGTTGCAGAAAAGTGCTCAGAATGCTTAAAATAAGCAATTTCAAGCTGTTTCAATAAAAATTACTTAATCTCAGGTATGCCGCAAGGTATTTCCTTGCAGGTTTTTGCTCAACAGTGGTGAAAGTCATGTTGTTATTACCATTCTCACACATTTTCACAGTGGTTTGCAAGAAAAAATTTTATTGAAATTTTTCAGTTGCTGAAGTACTCAGAATGCTTAAAATGAGCAGTTTTAACCTGTTCAAAGCAAAATTACTATATCTCAGGTATGCCTCAAGGTATTCCCATGCAGTGTTTTGCTCTACAGTGGTGAAAGTCATGTTGTTGTGACAATTCTCGCACATTTTCATAGTGGTTTCCTAGAAAAAATTTTTTTGAAATATTTCAGTTTCTGAAAAGTGTTCAGAATGCCTAAAACAGGCAGTTTTAAGCTGTTTCAAGCAAAATTACTATATCTAAGGTATGCCTCAAAGTATTCCCATGCAGTTTTTTGCTCAAAAGTGGTGAAAGTCTTGTTGTTGTGACCAGGCTCACACATTTCCTAGGTGGTTTGCAAGAAAAAAATTTTTTGAAAAATTTCAGTTGCTGAAAAGTGCTGAGATTGCTTAAAATATGCAGTTTTAAGCTGTTTCAAGCAAAATTACGTTATCTTAGGTGTGCCTCAAGGTATTCCTATGCAGTTTTTTGCTCAACAGTGGTGAAAGTCATGTTGTTGTGACCAGTCTCACACATTTTCACAGTGGTTTGCAAGAAAAAAAATTTTTTGAAAAATTTCAGTTGCTAAAAGTGCTCAGAATGCTTAAAAGGCAGTTTTAAGCTATTTCAAGCAAAATTACTGTATATCAGGTATACCGCAAGGTATTCCCACGCAGTTTTTTGCTCAACAGTGGTGAAAGTCATGTTGTTGTGACTAGTCTCACTTGTTTGCAAGAAAATTTTTTTTTGAAATATTTCATCTGCAGAAAAGTGCTCAGAATGCTTAAAATAAGCAGTTTCAAGCTGTTTCAAGCAAAATTACTGTATCTCAGGTATGCCGCAAGGTATTCCCATGCAGGTTTTCGCTCAACAGGGGAGAAAGTCATGTTATTGTTACCATTCGAGGGTGGTTTGCAAGAAAAAAATCTTTTGAAATTTTCTATTGCTGGTAAGTACTCAGAATGCTTAAAATAAGCAGATTTAAGCTGTTCAAAGCAAAATTACTGTATCTCAGGTATGCCTCAAGGTATTCCCATGCAGGCTTTTGCTGTACAGTGGTGAAAGTTATGTTGTTGTGACCATTCTCGCACATTTTCATAGTGGTTTGCTAGAAAAAATTTTTTTGAAATATTTCTGTTTCTGAAAAGTGCTCAGAATGCCTAAAACAGGCAGTTTTAAGCTGTTTCAAGCAAAGTTACTGTATCTCAGGTATGCCTCAAGGTACTACCATGCAGTTTTTTGCTCAACAGTGGTGAAAGTCATATTGTTGTGAATAGTCTCACACATTTTAACAGCTGTTTGCAAGAAAAAAAATTTTTTTGAAATATTTCTGTTGCTGAAAAGTGCTCAGAATGCTTAAAATAAGCAATTTCAAGCTGTTTCAAGCAAAATTTCTGTATCTCAGGTATGCCGCAAGATATTCCCATGCAGGTTTTTGCGCAACAGTGGTGAAAGTCATGTTGTTGTTACCATTCTCACACATTTTCACAGTGGTTTGCAAGAAAAATTTTTTTGAAATTTTTCTATTGCTGATAAGTACTCAGAATGCTTAAAATAAGCAGGTTTAAGCTGTTCAAAGCAAAATTACTGTATCTCAAGGTATTCCCATGCAGGTTTTTGCTCTACAGTGGTGAAAGTCATGTTGTTGTGACTATTCTCACACATTTACATTGTGGTTTGCTTGAAAAATTTTTTTTGAAATATTTCAGTTTCTCAAAAGTGCTCAGAATGCCTAAACCAGGCAGTTTTACGCTGTTTCAAGCAAAGTTACTGTATCTCAGGTATGCCTCAAGGTACTACCATGCAGTTTTTTGCTCAACAGTGGTGAAAGTCATGTTGTTGTGACCAGTCTCACACATTTTCAGAGTGGTTTGAAAGAAAAATTTTTTTTTTAAAATTTCAGTTTCTGAAAAGTGCTCAGAATGCTTAAAATAAGCAGTTTTAAGCTGTTTCAAGCAAAATTACTGTATCTCAGGTATACCTCAAGTTAAAACCATGCTGTTATTTGGTCAACAGTAGTGAAAGTCATGTTATTGTGACCATTCTCACACATTTTCACAGTGGTTAGCAAGAAAATTTTTTAAAATATATTTCAGTTGCTGAAAAGTGCTCAGAATGCCTAAAATAACAGTTTTAAGCTGTTTCAAGCAAAATTATTGTATCTCAGATATACCTCAATGTAAAACCATGCAGTTTTTTGTGCAACAGTGGTGAAAGTCATGTTGTTGTGACCAGTCTCACAGATTTTCAAAGTGGTTTGCAAGGAAAAAAATTTTTGAAAAATTTCAGTTGCTGAAAAGTGCTCAGAATGCTTAAAATAGGCAGTTTTAAGCTGTTTCAAGTAAAATTACTGTATCTCAGGTATACCTCAAGGTATTTCCATGCAGGTTTTTGCTACACAGTGGTGAAAGTCATGTTGCTGTGACCAGTCTCACACAATTTCACAGTGGTTTGCAAGAAAACAAATTTTTTGAAAAATTTCAGTTGGTAAAAAGTGCTCAGAACGCTTAAAATAGGCAGTTTTAAGCTATTTCAAGCAAAATTACTGTATCTCAGGTATACCGCAAGGTATTCACATGCGGATTTTTGCTCAACAGTCATGAAATTCATGTTGTTGTCACCATTCTAATACATTTTCACATTGGTTTGCAAGAAAAGTTTTTAAATATATATTTGAGTTGCTTAAAAGTGCTCAGAATGCTGAAAATAGGCAGTTGTAAGCTGTTTCAAGCAAAATTACTGTATCTCAGGTAAGCCTCAAGGTATTCCATGCAGTTTCCTGCTCAACAGTGGTGAAAGTCATGTTGTTGTGACCAGGCTGACACATTTTCACAGTGGTTTGCAGGAAAAAAAATTTTTTTGAGAAATTTCAGTTGGTAACAAGTGCTCAGAATGCTTAAAATGGGCAGTTTTAAGCTATTTCATGCAAAATTACTGTTCAAGCAAAATTACCTTAAAAAGGCAAATAGGCAGTTTTAAAATTCCAGCTTTTGAAAATTTACAAAAAATAAATTTTGCTGCAAACCACTGTGAATATGTGTGAAACTGGTCAGTGGTCACAACAACATGACTTTCACCACTGTTGAGCAAAAAATTGCAGTGGAATACCTTGAGTCATACCTGAGATACACTGATTTTGCTTAAGGTTACGGGATACCCACGAATTACTTTCATGGGCACTAATTTTCATTGTCTTTAAAAGCAGCCTTCTTGTGGTTTGTATCAAGTGGTCTTGTCACCGCCTTCAAAGTACTGTGTAAAGAGTCTACAGACGCCGTTAATAGGCCATCCAACCAGGCAAAGTGACGGCAGTGGCTTCCGTTTCTACCAAAACTCGCCGCCAAACGCAGCGATAACAGCCAGGGTAAATGCCATTTTAAGGGTTTCGCCTTAATTAGAGATATATTTTCCAAGGGCGTATCGAAGAGTTTTTAGGCATACAATGCCGACGAGAGATTTTGTAAGTGTGTAAAGTTAAAAATTGGCATTTCAGGAGCGCTTTAGTGAGATATTTATTGGCTAAACTACTTATGAAGCCAGTTGAGAGCTAAGAACTCTTCGAGAGGCCCTCGAAAATATATCTCTAATTAAGGTGAAACCCTAAAAATGGTACTTACCTTGCTCGTTATCGCTGCATTTGGCGGCGAATTTTTGTGTGTAGAAACGGAAACCTTGCCGTCACTTAGCCCTGTTTGAGCACAGGAGGCTTGATTAATGGCCTATCAACAGTGTCTGTAGACTTTTTATACAGTACTTTGAAGATGGTAACCAGACCACTCGATACAGAACACAATACGGTTGCTATTAAAGACCATGAAAATTAGCGCCCATAAAATTAATTAATGGGTATCCCGTAACCTTAAAACAGCTTATTTCAAGCATTTTGAGCACTTTCCAGCTATTGAAAAAGTTGAAAAATTAAATTTTGCTGCAAAACACTGTGAATATGTGTGAAACTGGTCACAACAACATGACTTTCACCACTGTTGAGCAAAAATTTGCATGGGAATACCTTGAGGCATACCTGAGATACAGTAATTTTACTTAAAACAGCTTAAAACTGCCTAATTTAAGCATTTTGAGCATTTTCCAGCTATTGAAAATTTTATAAAAATAAATTTGCTGCAAACCACTGTTAATATGTGTGAAACTGGTCACAACAACATGACTTTCACCACTGTTGAGCAAAAAATTGCATGGGAATACCTTGAGTCACCTGAGATACACTGATTTTGCTTAAAACAGCTTATTTTAAGCATTTTGAGCACTTTCCAGCTATTGAAAATTTAAAAAAAATTAATTTTGCTGCAAACCACTTTGAATATGTGTGAAACTTGTCATAACAACATGACTTTCACCACTATTAAGAAAAAATTGAATGGGAATACCTTGAGTCATACCTGAGATACACTGATTTTGCTTAAAACAGCTTATTTTAAGCATTTTGAGCATTTTCCAGCTATTGAAAATATTAAAAAAATAAATTTTGCTACGAACCACTGTGAATATGTGTGAAACTGGTCACAACAACATGACTTTCACCACTGTTGAGCAAAAAATTGCATGGGAATACCTTGAGTCATTACTGAGATACACTGATTTTGCTTAAACAACTTATTTTAAGCATTTTGAGCACTTTCCAGCTACTGAAAAATCTGAAAAACATAATTTTGCTGCAAACCACTGTGAATATGTTTGTAACTGGTCACAACAACATGACTTTTACCACTGTTGAGCAAAAAATTGCATGGGAATACCTTGAGGCATACCTGAGATACACTGATTTTGCTTAAAACAGCGTATTTTAAGCATTTTGAGCACTTTCCAGCTACTGAAAATTTGAAAAATTAAATTTTGCTGCAAACCACTGTGAATATGTGTGAAACTGGTCACAACAACATGACTTTCACAATTGTTGAGCAAAAAATTGCATGGAAATACCTTGAGGCATACCTGAGATACAGTAATTTTGCTTAAAACAGCTTAAAACAGCCTATTTTAAGCATTTTGAGCATTTTCCAGCTATTGAAAATTATAAAAAAAATAAATTTTGCTGCAAACCACCGTGAATATGTGTGAAACTGGTCACAACAACATGACTTTCACAATTGTTGAGCAAAAAATTGCATGGGAATACCTTGAGGCATACCTGAGATACAGTAATTTTGCTTAAAACAGCTTTTATGCAAAATCAGTGTATCTCAGGTATGACTCAAGGTATTCCCATGCAATTTTTTGGGCAACAGTGGTGAAAGTCAAGTTGTTGCGACCAGTTTCACACATATTCACAGTTGTTTGCAGCGAATTAATTTTTATAAAATTTTCAATAGCTGGAAAATGCTCTAAAAGCTTACAATAGGCTGTTTTAAGCTGTTTTAAGCAAAATTACTGTATCTCAGGTATGACTCAAGGTATTACCATGCAATTTTTTGCTAAACAGTGGTGAAAGTCAAGTTGTTGTGACCAGTTTCACACATATTTACAGTGGTTTGCAGCAAATTTATTTTTATAAAATTTTCAATAGCTGGAAAATGCTCAAAAAACTTAACATAGGCTGTTTTAAGCTGTTTTAAGCAAAATTACTGTATCTCAGGTATGCCCAAAGGTATTCCCATGCAATTTTTTGCTCAACAGTGGTGAAAGTCATGTTGTTGTGACCAGTTTCACATATATTCACAGTGGTTTGCAGCAAAATTTAGTTTTTCAAATTTTTCAATAGCTGGAAAGTGCTCAAAATGCTTAAAATAAGATATTTTAAGCAAAATCAGTGTATCTCAGGTATGACTCAAGGTATTCCCATGCAATTTTTTGCTCAACAGTGGTGAAAGTCATGTTGTTGTGACCAGTTACAAACGTATTCATAGTGGTTTGCAGCAAAATTTAGTTTTCCAAATTTTTCAATAGCTGGAAAGTGTCAAAATGCTTAAAATAAGCTGTTTTAAGCAAAATCAGTGTATCTCAGGTATGACTCAAGGTATTCCCATGCAATTTTTTGTTCAACAGCGGTGAAAGTCATGTTGCTGCGACCAGTTTCACACATATTCACAGTGGTTTGCAGCAAAATTAATTTTTTTTAAATTTTCAATAGCTGGAAAATGCTCAAAATGCTTAAAATAGGCTGTTTTAAGCTGTTTTAAGCAAAATTACTGTATCTCAGGTATGCTTCAAGGTATACCCATGCAATTTTTTGCTCAACAGTGGTGAAAGTCATGTTGTTGTGACCAGTTTCACACATATTCACAGTGGTTTGCAGCAAAACTTAGTTTTTCAAATTTTTCAATAGCTGGAAATTGCTCAAAATGCTTAAAATAAGCTGTTTTAAGGTTACGGTATAGTCATTAAATAATTTAATTGGCGCAAATTTTCATCGTCTTTAAAAGCAGCCTTACTGTGATTTATATCAACTGGCCTTGTCACCGCCTTCAAATTACAGCATAAAGAGTCTGTAGACATTGTTGATTGGCCATCAATCAAGCCTTCTACAGCGCAAAGTGACGACAATGGCGTCGCAACCTCGCCGCCATTTATAGTTATAATGGCCAAGGTAAGGACCATTTCTAGGGTTTCTCTTTAATAAGAGAGATATTGTCGAGGGGCTATGGAAGAGTTTTTACGCGATCAGCTGCTTTCACACGTAGTTGAGCCAATAAAGGTCTTCACAAAGGCACTTTTATAACGTCATTTCTGAACTTTTAACACTCATAAAATCTTTCTTTAGCATTGTACTCCTAAAAACTCTTCCACAGGCCCTCGACAATATATCTCTTATTAAGGAGAAACCCTAGAAGGGGGTTACTGTGGTCATTATTCCTGAAAAGTGGCGGCGGAGTTTGCGGTGTAGAAACGGAAGCCATTGTCGTCACTTTGCTTTGCAGCAGGGTTGATTTATCGCCTATCAACAGTGACTGTAGACTCTTTATGCAGTAATTTGAAGGCTGTGATGAAGCCACTTGGTATAAAACACAGTAAGGCTGCTTTTAAAGACAATGAAAATTAGTGCCAATAAAATTATTTAATGACTATACCGTAAACTTAAGCAAAATCAGTGTATCTGAGGTATGACTCAAGGTATTCCCATGCAATTTTTTGCTCTACAGTGGTGAAAGTCATGTTGTTGTGACCACTTTCACACATATTCACAGTGGTTTGCAGCAAAATTTATTTTTTTTAATTTTCAATACCTGGAAAATGCTCAACATGCTTAAAATAGGCTGTTTTAGCTGTTTTAAGCAAAATTACTGTGTCTCAGGTATGCCTCAAGGTATTCCCATGCAATTTTTTGATCAACAGCGGTGAAAGTCATGTTGTTGTGACCAGTTTCACACATATCCACAGTGGTTAGCAACAAAATTTATTTTTTTTAAATTTTCAATAGCTGGAAAATGCTCAAAATGCTTAAAATAGGCTGTTTTAAGCTGTTTTAAGCAAAATTACTGTATGTCAGGTATGCCTCAAGGTATTCCCATGCAATTTTTTGCTCAACAGTGGTGAAAGTCATGTTGTTGTTACCAGTTTCACACATATTCACAGTGGTTTGCAGCAAAATCTAGCTTTTCAAAATTTTCAATAGCTGGAAAGTGATCAAAATGCTTAAAATAAGCTGCTTTAAGCAAAATCAGTGTATCTCAGGTATGACTCAAGGTATTCCCATGCAATTTTTTGCTCTACATTGGTGAAAGTCATGTTGTTGCAACCAGTTTCACACATATTCACAGTGGTTTACAGCAAAATTTATTATTTTTAAATTTTCAATAGCTGGAAAATGCTCAAAATGCTTAAAATAGGCTGTTTTAAGCTGTTTTAAGCAAAATTACTGTATGTCAGGTATGCCTCAAGGTATTCCCATGCAATTTTTTGCTCTACAGTGGTGAAAGTCATGTTGTTGTGACCAGTTTCACACATATTCACAGTGATTTGCAGCAAAATTTATTATTTTTAAATTTTCAATAGCTGGAAAATGCTCAAAATGCTGTTTTAGTTGTTTTAAGCAAAATTACTGTATCTCAGGTATGCCTCAAGGTATTCCCATGCAATTTTTTGCTCAACAGTGGTGAAAGTCATTTTATTGTGACCAGTTTCATACATATTCACAGTGGTTTGCAGCAAAATTTAGTTTTTCAAAATTTTCAAAATTTCCAATAGCTGGAAAGTGCTCAAAATGCTTAAAATAAGCTGTTTTAAGCAAAATCAGTGTATCTCAGGTATGACTCAAGGTATTCCCATGCAATTTTTTTGCTCAACAGTGGTGAAAGTCATGTTGTTGTGACCAGTTTCACACATATTCACAGTGGTTTGCAGCAATTTTTTTTTTTTAAATTTTCAATAGCTGGAAAACGCTCAAAATGCTTAAAATAAGCTATGTTAAGCTGCTTTAAGCAAAATTACTGTATCTCAGGTATGCCTCAATGTATTCCCATGCAATTTTTTGCTCAACAATGGTGAAAGTCATGTTGTTGTGACCAGTTTCACACATATTCACAGTGGTTTGCAGCAAAACTTAGTTTTCCAAATTTTTCAATGGCTGGAAAGTGCTCTGAATGCTTAAAATAAGCTGTTTTAAGCAAAATCAGTGTATCTCAGGTATGACTCAAGGTATTCCCATGCAATTTTTTGCTCAACAGTGGTGAAACTCATGTTGTTGTGACCAGTTTCACACATATTCACAGTGGTTTGCAGCAAAATTTAGTTTTTCAAATTTTTCAATAGCTGGAAAGTGCTCAAAATGCTTAAAATAAGCAAAATCAGTGTATCTCAGGTATGACTCAAGGTATTCCCATGCAATTTTTTGCTCTACAGTGGTGAAAGTCATGTTGTTGCGACCAGTTTCACACATATTCACAGTGGTCTGCAGAAAATTTTTTTTTAAATTTTCAATAGCTGGAAAATGCTGAAAATGCTTAAAATAGGCTGTTTTAGCTGTTTTTAGCAAAATTACTGTATCTCAGGTGTGCCTGAAGTTATTCCCATGCAATTTTTTGAACAACAGTGGTGAAAGTCATGTTGTTGTCACCAGTTTCACACATATTCACAGTGGTTTGCAGCAAAAATTTTTTTTTTTAAATTTTCAATAGCTGGAAAATGCTCAAAATGCTTAAAATAGGCTGTTTTAGCTGTTTTAAGCAAAATTACTGTATCTCAGGTATGCCTCAAGGTATTCCCATGCAATTTTTACTCAACAGTGGTGAAAGTAATATTGTTGTGACCAGGTACAAATATATTTACAGTGGTTTGCAACAAAATTTAGCTTTTCAAATATTACAATAGCTGGAAAGTGCTCAAAATGCTTAAAATAAGCTGTTTTAAGCAAAATCAGTGTATCTCAGGTATGACTCAAGGTATTCCCATGCAATTTTTTTGCTCAACAGTGGTGAAAGTCATGTTGTTGTGACCAGTTTCACACATATTCACAGTGGTTTGCAGTAAAATTTATTTTTTTGAAATTTTCAATAGCTGGAAAATGCTCAAAATGCTTAAAATAGGCTGTTTTAAGCTGTTTTAAGCAAAATTACTGTATCTCAGGTATGCCTCAAGGTATTCCCATTCAATTTTTTGCTCAACAGTGGTGAAAGTCATGTTGTTGTGACCAGTTTCATACATATTCACAGTGGTTTGGAGCAAAATTTAGTTTTTAAATTTTTCAATAGCTGGAAAGTGCTCAAAATGTTTAAAATAGGCTGTTTTAAGCAAAATTTCTCTATCTCAGGTATGCCTCAAGGTATTCCCATGCAATTTTTTGCTCAACAGTGGTGAAAGTCCTGTTGTTGTGAGCAGTTTCACACATATTCACAGCGGTTTGCAGCAAAATTTTTTTTGAATTTTCAATAGCTTGAAAATGCTCAATATGCTTAAAATAGGCTGTTTTAAGCTGTTTTAACCAAAATCACTGTATCTCAGGTATGCCTCAAGGTATTCCCATGCAATTTTTTGCTCAACAGTGGTGAAAATCCTGTTGTTGTGATTAGTTTCACACAAATTCACTGTGGTTTGCAGCAAAATTTAATTTTTTAAAATTTTCAATAGCTGGAAAATGCTTAAAATAAGCTGTTTTAAGCAAAATCAGTGTATCTCAGGTATGACTCAAGGTATTCCCATGCAATTTTTTGCTCAACAGTGGTGAAAGTCATGTTGTTGTGAGTAGTTTCACACATATCCAGAGTGGTTTGCAGGAAAAATTTGTTTTTGAAATTTTCAATAGCTGGAAATGCTCAAAATGCTTAAAATAGGCTATTTTAAGCCTTTTTAAGCAAAATTACTGTATCTCAGGTATGTCTCCAGGTATTCCCATGTAATTTTTTGATCAACAGTGGTGAATGTCATGTTGTTGTGGCCAGTTTCATGAAGTTTAGAGGGCCTTTTAAACCAGGTTAATGCTGGAGGGGAGGATGTTGTAGTTCCCATGCCAACCAAGGTACAGATAGCGCCACTATAATATCACGGCTATCAGCTCTATGAGAACTCACAAGGCTATGGTAGCCAGTTGTCAAGTAAGAATACAGTCTGCGGCGTAGCGGACAGCAATTAAGGGTATTATATCACGCATGCGCCGTGCATGGTTTTAAAAAATTGGCGCAGAAGTGGATTGTCAAAAAATTAGACGTTGGTTGTAGTGCTCTTTCGTTGGTTAAGAACAAGTGTTTCGTCGCTGAATGATGTTGTCTAATGACTGTTTAGGGTGGTCAGATGAGGAAGAAGATTATCTCGAGGCGGAGAGAAGTAGGAGGATATCCGTCCCGAGAAAAAGGAGTACAAACGCGCGCACTTCGTCGGCTAGTACTGGAAGGAGAGATCCAGGTAGTGTGGCGAAGAGGAAGAGGAGGTCTGACGATGCGTTGACCGTCGAAGATATCCCCGCCATTGTGAAAGCAGTGGTGGACTCCCTACCTAGTCTCGCGAGCCAGACCACTTTTTTTTCTTTTATATTTTGGGACGGGAAAAAAAAGGGTCTGGTATACTCACCGTTAAAATTCTGTGTAGCATCCTACCCAGTTTGAGGTAGGCGACGATTAGCTGGCGGTCTGCAGTAATAGGTGGCGACGACCTACAAAGAACCTGAGAACACCGTCTGTGACGACATACAGTCGAGGTGTAGCGAGGTGTTCTTTGTAGGTCGTCGCCACCTATTACTGCAGACCGCCAGCCAATCGTCGCCTACCTCAAACTGGGTAGGATGCTACACAGAATTTTAACGGTGAGTATACCAGACCCTTTTTTTCCCGTCCCAAAATATAAAAGAAAAAAAAGTGGTCTGGCTCGCGAGACTACTCCCTACCTCGGCCGTCTTCTGGCAGGAGTTCCGAAGATGAAAACCAGGTGGCAGCTGTATCCAGAGGTAATTTTTTTCTGTCATAGTGTATTTGTGTATTTGTTTATATTAATATAGTCAATTGTGTGTAAAAAATTATTTTAACCCACCCCCGTCAATCTAAGTCAGTTTGGCACCATGTCGGACGTAGATCGATGCAGCGAGTTAAGTGGCTATTACCAGTGCTTTTTAAGGTGTAAAGATAAAAATAAAAAACAAAATTGGCAGTTGTTGTTTGCTTGCGTTATTGTCAGTGCTATGTGTTGTGTATATTATATTCAGGCAAACATTGGCACACAGCGATAATATAACCATATGCACCTTAATATATTCAAGTAATTATCTTTGATATCCAGAGCTCAGCTGCCCCACAGACACCTTGGACTTGGATCATGTCTCGGAATTTGTCATTTCACCCGATGGCAGAGATCAACCTCGTAGCGGAGGAGTCCCATCATCAAACTTATCTTTCCCCAACATACCACAGGCTGTTTTTGGAGCCAGGCTCCCTCCAGTGCCTAGCAATCTTGTTAAAAGGATCGAAAGTGGGGAGTTCATCGACATGTCAGACTTGTTGCCAGAGAGACTCAGCCTTCACGCCATAGACGAGGACTCAACCAAGTCTAGGTCCAAGAGGAAGCCAGTTTTATCTATTCTTGATTGGGTTCAATGCTTCAGCCTATACACGTCCATCATATCACATAAGCAACCTGGCAGAGTGCCCGACCTCTTGGGTTATCAAAGCCTCATAATTGACGCCTAGCGTGAATTTCAAGGTGATCACTGGCTAGGGTATGATCGCCGATTCAGATTGAGAGCCGCAGCAACCCACCCAGACAAGTGGGCTAACGTGGACATTACATTGTGGATGCTGGCATTTGCTGGTCGGGGAGCCAGAAATCGCTGTAAATTCTGTTTCAGCACCTCACATGATTCCAGCAATTGTGAACTGACAAATGATCCCCAACCATCTAACCCGCCACCTCGCTCGTCTCGGCCCCCAGCTCCTCAAGACCATGTTACCAGAAGACGCCTCTGCTTCGAATGGAATGAAAGTCCATCACCCAGGTGCTCCCGCTCTAATTGTGTGTACGAACATATTTGCTATATATGCTATCGCGACCCGTCAATTATCAACAAGCACCATAAGGCTTTACACTGCTGTAGGTGGAAGCCAGGCGTGCCTCAAAGGCCTACCTGGTAATGATATCAGCACCTCTCGGGTGGGGCACCTTCCCCTTTGACACTTACCTGATTGCATACATAATTTATAGTGATTCATACTAAGTTGTATGACATTGCATATTAGCCAAAATTTTTCTCTTATCTTAGTTTTGGTGTATGTACACATGACATGTTTTTTTTTCTGTTTGTGTTTAATATTGGTGGTATCATGATCAAGGCTATCAGGATTATAACGGGTTAGGAGATAATCCTTAGTCGGGCAGACAGATTATCTCAAACACATTTGTTACTGCAGATGATTGTATTTTACCCATATAGAGTTCACAAACACATCCTATATGGAGGAAGCAGACCACCTCTCGATTGCAGCAGCAGAACTGTCTAATGAGATTTGGCTGAGAGAGTGGCATAATATACAAAATTTTTCACCAAGACAACCCCAAGTGCCGTCAATAGCATGGGCAATTCACACGCCACTCATTCATCCCAGTTGGTCATCAGCACTGGCTGACTACTTTCACCAGCCAACAGCAGAATTCTTCCTATCGGGGATTTTACAAGGCTTCAGAGTCGGGTTCAATCATAGTCAAGGCTCGTTGAAATCAGTTACCAAGAACCTTGAGTGTGCGCTCCAACATAAGGAGGTGGTGGATGAGTACCTCCAGAATGAGTTATCGCATAAGCGTATATCAGGCCCGTTCAAGAAGTGTGAAGTTCCAAAAGTTCAGATAAGCAGATTTGGGGTGATACCAAAAAATCACCAGCCCAATAAGTGGAGGCTTATAGTGGACTTATCCTTTCCTAAGGGCCACAGTGTTAATGATGGGATATCAAAATCTCTTAGTAGTTTATCCTATATCACAGTTGATGATGCCATAGATGAGATATGCAGCATGGGACCAGACTGTCTATTAGTCAAGATAGACATTAAGAACGCGTTTCGCCTCCTCCCTGTACACCCCGCGGACCGTCATCTCCTCGGGATGGAATGGCGAGATATTGTGTATGTAGACAATTGTTTGCCGTTTGGCCTGAGGTCAGCTCCAAGACTGTTTAATTTACTCGCAGAACTTTTGTCGTGGATAGTGCAGTCAAAAGGCGTGTCATTTTCAATCCACTATCTGGACGACTTCCTGACCATGGGTCCACCAGTGTCACCAATCTGTCAACAGAACTTAGACATATTTACTAACATGTGCAGAGATCTGGGGATACCCCTGGCTCTGGAAAAGTCGACGGCCCAACAACTTGCCTTACCTTTTTGGGTATCACTCTCGACACGCATAAGATGGAAATCCGCTTACCAGAGGATAAGTTAACAAGGATAAGGGAGGAGGTTTCTAATTGGCTACAAAAAAAGAAAGCCACTAAGAGGCAAATACTGTCCTTGGTCGGCCTCTTACAGCATGCCACCAAAGTCGTAAGACACGGGAGAACATTTGTGGCAAGGATGTACAAGACAGCTGCCAAGGTCAGGGAACTATCCTATTACACAAGGTTAAACAAAGAATTCAAGTCTGACCTGTTCTGGTGGCACTATTTCTTAGAGCATTAGAATGGCCTTAGCTTATTACGTACAGCACAGAATACAAGCTCCATAGACTTCCGCATTCAAACAGATGCCTCCGGAACATGGGGTTGTGGAGCTATATGGGGCAACCACTGGCTTCAATGGCCTTGGCCAGAAGAATGGAAGACTGTTAACATCATGGCAAAGGAGCTAGTGCCAATCGTGGTTAGTTGTGCAGTCTGGGGCCAACACATGACCAAGGGCAGGGTATTGTTTCAATGTGATAATATGAGCCTGGTAACAGCCATCCAAAAAGGGAATGCAAAAGAGTCAGTTGTCATGCACTTACTTCGTTCCTTTTGGTTTTTTGTGGCCTTCTATGATATAGTCATTTCAATTGAGCACATAGCAGGGGTTAACAATTGTGCCGCTGATATGCTGTCAAGAAATAAGATGTCAGAGTTCTTTCTGTCATATCCACAGGTGTCAAGGCTCCCTGCCACGCTGCCGCCGCCTCTCTTCCAAATTCTGAACCCTCAAGGACCGGACTAGACGTCGCCCACCTTTGGCAGGCTGTTCAGGCATACTATCAGCATGGTGCAGCCCAATCTACCAGGAATACCTACGCCACCGGTCAGCGTTGCTACATAAGTTTTTGTTCCATCACCCATAGACACCCCATACCTACTTCTGAGTCAACCTTGTTATTGTTTGTGTCTCATTTGGCAGCACGCCCCCTCTCATACTCGACTATAAAGGTTTATTTATCTGCAGTACGTCATTTGCATGTCACCTATGGCAAGCACAGAGAGTTCGCGGTCCAACTGACCCCTCGACTCCAACAAGTCATAAAAGGCATCAAAAAGGTTCAGTCAGCACTCAGGGAACCAAAAACTCGACAGCCCATCACACTCGGAATCATGACTAAGATACAAGCAGTTATAGCAAGACGATCCACCTCCCACTTCAACATCATGATCTGGGCCGCCTGCTGTCTGGCATTTTTCGGCTTCCTCAGATGCAGTGAATTCACAGTTCAACGGCAGGGTTCTTACGACAGCTCAGTACATCTCTCCATGGCCGATGTTGCACTGGATAGCAGGTCATCTCCAAAGACAATTAGGATTAAAATCAAACAATCCAAAACGGACCCATTCCGTCAAGGGGTCCACATCTACCTGGGAAAGACTGATCAAGATATATGTCCTGTCAGGGCCATCTCACTATACCTAGCTATCAGAGGTGGAATCCCAGGTCCTCTTTTCATGTTGGAGGATGGGAGATTACTAACACGTCAAATTTTCAGCTCAGCCATTGACACCATTCTGTCCGAAGTAAGTCTGGATAAAGGGAGCTTCAACACCCATAGCTTCAGAATTGGGGCTGCAATGTCAGCTATAGATGCCGGTATCCCGGAGGCCCAGGTGAAGATGTTAGGCCGGTGGAGGAGCGACGCGTATCAACGTTATGTGAAAACACCCCCAAGTGAACTAGCTCAGCTATCTAAGAGGCTGGCAACACACAGAAAAAAGAAGAGGCAATAGACAACTACCGACGTCGTCTCATACACCAAGGCCTCTGCAGTAACTCCCAGACTAGATTAACTAAGTATCTATATTAATATAATTTCATTAATCATAATTGTGTACATCACATATTTAGTCAGATAATTCTTTCTATACAGTTCATCCCTACACAAGCAAGGGGGCACACACCAAAAGTCTCATGCGTGACTTAACCATGGCACACTTTATCTCGCATCTTCACAAACACCACAGATGCTTGGGTGGAAAGGTTCCTCATCGGCGAGTCACCTTTCTGTGGCCTCCTAGATGGGTTCTTATCTATGGGTTCACATAACAATAAAAATAGGTTCCGAAGTTTTACTCTCACCCAAGCATCTTATTGAGTATCCAATTACTTGCAGCAATCATAGGTTTTGAATATAAAAATGTAAAATGGCTAATTTACTCTCCTGTTATCTTATTTGGCCCACCAAAAACGCCTCTAGCGGCTGGTGCCCCGCACATGTACCAACCCCCCACCAATCAATGGATTGGGTGGGGAAACAAGTCTTCTTCCTTTCTGTAGGTACATCAAAGAGTGATCCAATATTGTGGCAACCGAATAGCATTAAATGAAGTTTAGAAGACCTTTTAAACCAGGTTAATGCTGGAGGGGAGGATGTTGTAGTTCCCATGCCAACCAAGGTATAGATAGCGCCACTATAATATCACGGCTATCAGCTCTATGAGAACTCACAAGGCTATGGTAGCCAGTTAGCAAGTAAGAATACAATCTGCGGCGTAGCGGACAGCAATTAAAAGTATTATATCACGCATGCGCCATACATAAGTTTAAAAAATTGGTGCGGAAGTGGATTGTCAAAAAATTCCCTTCCCTCCCACTTCCCATGGCACCGATTTCAGTTCAATAATCCATAGATGTGTGTGTGCATATATATATAGCAAGTACGTGTCAACGCGAATGATAAGGCAGGCTACAACTCATCAAGTGTGGTGGACTACCATCATATCGTGCAAAGCTTGTGCTGTCGTACCGCTTCAATGTTAGCTATATTCGCGACGTATTACTGTCATGCACGCATCATCAAATTTCCTCACTGTGAGCTACATACATAAATAATCCCTCCGGTTATACTGCAATGGCGAAGAGCTACACAACCAATGTTTATTAATATAGCGTGTGTTGCCTGTTTTTACGCAGCTTCAACTGTGCTTTGTAAAGTGATACGGGTCAATTTATAATTGTTCTGTACAGTTACAGGTCAACATGTAGTTGCCCTTAGATGCAAGCCATAATGCTGTTTTTTTATTTTCTGTAGTGTTATGGGTCAACATGTAGTTGTCCTCAAGTGTTATGGGTCAACATGTAGTTGAACCTGAAGAATTTTCTCCATCCTCACTTGTTGAGGGTGTGATAGTGCGGGGCCCTCCGCTATGGGTTATTTATTGAATTAGGCCTCCTAGATGGGTTCTTATCTATGGGTTCACACAACAATAAAAATAGGTTCCGAAGTTTTACTCTCACCCAAGCATCTTATTGAGTATCCAATTACTTGCAGCAATCATAGGTTTTGAATATAAAAATGTAAAATGGCTAATTTACTCTCCTGTTATCTTATTTGGCCCACCAAAAACCCCTCTGGCGGCTGGTGCCCCGCACATGTACCAACCCCCCACCAATCAATGGATTGGGTGGGGAAACAAGTCTTCTTCCTTTCTGTAGGTAAGTCAAAGAGTGATCCAATATTGTGGCAACCGAACAACATTAAACACATATTCACAGTGGTTTGCAGCAAAATTTAGTTTTTCAAATTTTTCAATAGCTGGAAAGTGCTCAAAAAGCTTAAAATAAGCTGTTTACAGTAAAATCATTGTATCTCAGGTACTCAAGGTATTCCCAAGCAATTTTTTGCTCAACAGTGGTGAAAGTCATGCTGTTGTGACCAGTTTCACACATATTCACAGTGGTTTGCAGCAAAATTTAATTTTTCTAATTTTTCAATACCTGGAAAGTGCTCAAAATGCTTAAAATAAGCTGTTTTAAGCAAAATCAGTGTATCTCAGGTATGACTCAAGGTATTCCCATGCAATTTTTTGCTCAACAGTGGTGAAAGTCATGTTGTTGTGACCAGTTTCACACATATTCACAGTGGTTTGCAGCAAAATTTATTTTTTTTAAATTTTCAATAGCTGGAAAACGCTCAAAATGCTTCAAATAGGCTGTTTTAAGCTGTTTTAAGCAAAATTACTGCATCTCAGGTATGCCTCAAGGTATTCCCATGCAATTATTTGCTCAACAGTGGTGAAAGTCATGTTGTTGTGACCAGTTTCACACATATTCACAGTGGTTTGCAGCAAAATTTATTTTTTTTAAATTTTCAATAGCTGGAAAACGCTCAAAATGCTTCAAATAGGCTGTTTTAAGCTGTTTTAAGCAAAATTACTGTATCTCAGGTATGCCTCAAGGTATTCCCATGCAATTTTTTGCTCAACAGTGGTGAAAGTCATGTTGTTGTGACCAGTTTCAAACATAGTAAGAGTGGTTTACAGCAAAATTTAGTTTTTCAAATTTTTCAATAGCTGGAAAGTGCTCAAAATGCTTAAAATAAGCTGTTTTAAGCAAAATCAGTGTATCTCAGGTATGACTCAAGGTATTCCCATGCAATTTTTTGCTCAACAGTGGTGAAAGTCATGTTGTTGTGACCAGTTTCACACATATTCACAGTGGTTTGCAGCAAAATTTAGTTTTTCAAATTTTTCAATAGATGGAAAGTGCTCAAAATGCTTAAAATAAGCTGTTTAGCAAAATCAGTGTATCTCAGTAATGACTATAGGTGTTCCCATGCAATTTTTAGCTCAACAGTGGTGAAAGTAATGTTGTTGTAACCAGTTTCACATATATTTACAGTGGTTTGCAGCAACATTTATTTTTTTTAAATTTTCAATAGCTGGAAAATTCTCAAAATGCTTAAAATAAGCTGTTTTAAGTAAAATCAGTGTGTCTTAGGTATGACTCAAGGTATTCCCATGCAATTTTCTGCTCAACAGTGGTGAAAGTCATGTTGTTGTGAACAGTTTCACACATATTCACGGTGGTTTGCAGCAAAATTTAGTTTTTCAAATTTTTCAATAGCTGGAAAGTGCTCAAAATGCTTAAAATAAGCTGTTTAAGCAAAATCAGTGTATCTCAGTAATGACTCAAAGTATTCCCATGCAATTTTTTGCTCAACATTGGTGAAAGTCATGTTGTTGTGACTAGTTTCACACATATTCACAGTGGTTTGCCGCAAAATTCATTTTTTTAAATTTTCAATAGCTGGAAAATGCTCAAGATGCTTAAAATAAGCTGTTTTAAGCAAAATCAGTGTATCTCAGGTATGACTCAAGGTATTCCCATGCAATTTTTTGCTCAACAGTGATGAAAGTCATGTTGTTGTGACCAGTTTCACACATATTCACAGTGGTTTGCAGCAAAATTTATTTTTTTTAAGTTACAATACCTGGAAAATGCTCAAAATGCTTTAATGCTGTTCGGTTGCCACAATATTCTGCGTCATTCTTTTGATGTACCTACAGAAAGGAAGAAGAGTTGTTTCCCCACCCAATCGACTGATTGGTGGGGGGTTGGTACATGTGCTGGGCATCATCCGCTAGAGGGGTTTTGGCGGGCCAAAAATAACAGGGGATTAAATTAGCCATTTCTACATTTTTATATTCAAAGCCTATGATTGCTGCAAGTAATTGGATACTAAATAAGATGCTTGGGTGAGAGCAAAACTTCGGAACCTATTTTTATTGTTGTGTGAAACCATAGATAAGAAGCCATCTAGGAGGCCTAATTCAATAAATAACCCATATCAGAGAGCCCCACACTATCACACCCTCAACAAGTGAGGATGGAGAAAATTCTTCAGGTTCAACTACATGTTGACCCATAACTCTTCAGGACAACTACATGTTGACCCATAACAAGTCAGGACAACTACATGTTGACCCATAACCCTCCAGGACAACTACATGTTGCCCTGAAGCTCTTCAGGACAACTACATGTTGACCCATAACTCTTCAGCACAACTACATGTTGACCCATAACTCTTCAGGACAACTACATGTTGACCCATAACTCTTCAGGACAACTACATGTTGACCCATAACTCTTCAGGACAACTACATGTTGACCCATAACAAGTCAGGACAACTACATGTTGACCCATAACCCTCCAGGACAACTACATGTTGCCCTGAAGCTCTTCAGGACAACTACATGTTGACCCATAACTCTTCAGCACAACTACATGTTGAGCCATAACTCTTCAGGACAACTCCATTTTGACACATAACTCTTCAGGACTACATGTTGACCCATAACTCTTCAGCACAATTGCATGTTGACCCATAACAAGTCAGGACAACTACATGTTGACCCATAACTCTTCAGCACAACTACATGTTGAGCCATAACTCTTCAGGACAACTACATGTTGACCCATAACTCTTCAGGACAACTACGTGTTGACACATAACCCTACAGGAAAATAAATACAATGACCCATGACAATTCAGGACAACTACACATTGACCCATAGCTCTTCAGGACATCTCCATTTTGACACATAACTCTTCAGGACAACTACATGTTGACCCATAACTCTTCAGGACGACTACGTGTTGACCCATGATGATTCAGGACAGCTACACATTGAAATAAAGCTCTTCAGCACAGCAACATGTTGACACATAACTCTTCAGGACAACTACATGTTGACCCATAACCCTACAGGAAAATAAATAACTGCATGATGGCCTGCAACTCTACGAGGGCAGCTACATACTGACCGTGACTGTTCCGAACAAGTATAAGTTGACCCGTAACGCTTTACAAACCACAAATGTTGCAGCAAAATAACAAGGCAACACATGCCATATTGATATACGTACATTAGTTATTCAGTATTTTGCAGTTGCAGTCTCTCAACGGGATTGTATATGTACGTGGCTAACGGTGAAGAAAATTCGACAGTGTATGTATCATGTACCTCAGCTAACAATGAAGCAAAACAAAATATGGCAGAGCAGGCTTTGCATGGCATAATTGTAGTTCTCTGCATTTGATGGGTTATAGTATCACATTTACATATACTTGTATATATAGATTGTTGTACCGAAATTGACCCTGAGGGATTTGGGAGGGATGGGCGGTTTGAGCATGCACTTTCGTGCTAATTTTTCAAACTTATGTACGGCGCATGCGTGATGTGGTACTTCTAATTGCTGCCCTCCACGTCACAAATTGTATTCTTATTAACTAACCTTCGATTAGTTGCTAACTGGATACCTTAGCATTATGAGTTCTTATAGAACTGATAGCAACAATATTACAGAGGTGGCGAGCTATGTAGCTGTTTATATCTTGGCTGGAGTGGGAACTACAGCATCCTCCCCTCCAGCATTAACCTGGTTTAAAAGGTCTTTTAAACTTCATTTAATGCTGTTCGGTTGCCACAATATTCTGCGTCGTTCTTTTGATGTACCTACAGAAAGGAAGAAGAGTTGTTTCCCCACCCAATCGACTGATTGGTGGGGGGTTGGTACATGTGCGGGGCATCATCCGCTAGAGGGGTTTTTGGCGGGCTAAAAATAACAGGGGATTAAATTAGCCATTTCTACATTTTATATTCAAAGCCTATGATTGCTGCAAGTAATTGGATACTAAATAAGATGCTTGGGTGAGAGCAAAACTTCGGAACCTATTTTTATTGTTGTGTGAAACCATAGATAAGAAGCCATCTAGGAGGCCACAGAAAGGTGACTCACCTATGAGGAACCTTTCCACCCAAGCATCTAACGGGAATTAGTGTGTACACGCTTAACCAAGATGAAGTGCACAACGCCTGACTTGTAAATCAAAGTCACAGCATTGTTTTTCCGTACCTGTGAAATAATGCCTAACATATCGGTATTGGTGAGATGTACGGTCAGGTATGCAAAGTGTACAACCGTTCAGATGTTGCAGCATTTCAGCAATATTATGACGCAGGTGTTATTAAGTGCCAAAACATAGCTGCTGAGTTAAGTTACTCTGGGACTGCCTGCGAGAGGACTGAGTGCGTGGGTTGACTCACATTGTTCCCTATTATCTCTTCTATTCCCTCTATGTTGCTAACCTCTTTGATAACAGTGCTGACCTGGCATCACTCCTACAGCCTCCTAAACTTTGACATGGGCATCTGAGATGGCGAGTGAAGTCGTAGTCCCGATCCAGTGACCGTGGTGATTGGCGCTACCTTTATCTGTGTGGCTCTCTGAAAGAGCTGTGTGAATGACAGAGCTAAGGTTTGATTTAGTTAGAATTCTTCATCTTTGAGAATGGACGAGAAGTGAGACAGGATCTCAGGTTGCTCTTCTAATAACTGGTAAGGTAACTGGGCAAATATCCTTGTTGGTCTTTCCCCGGTATCTGTTGACTTCTTGGTGAAAGATGAGATTGTTATAAATTGTCATTTTGTTTTAACATCTTGATATTTGCACTACGAGTGCTGGCTATAAGTGGCATACAAATGGTGTATTGCCGATAAATGTACATTAATAGGTGAGTATGAGAGGCCGTGTGTGGTAAAAGAGATACGAACAGCAGCAGCATTCTCTTCAGCCATACGTATTTTGGCGTTTTTGGATACTGGAGCAAAACCGAGACTCACATAGTGATATGTGGCAATGCTTACTGGGCTGCTCCATGATGCTGGTACCCTTGAGCAACCTGCCAGAGATGTGCTGGTTGAGAACTTGAAGGAGAGCGACATGTTTGAGATGGTCATGAGATAAAGATACGCCGCCATAATATTTCTTGGCCGTCTATGTATTATTTCTTGACCACGTGTCGGCGGCGTAATCGTTGAACCCAGCTATATGCTCAATTGAAAGGACTGTAGCGATGAAACAGAACATACGTGTACAGGTTTGAAAGTTGTGTTCCTTGCTGCTGAGGTGTTCCAGTGTTCGTAGAAGTTGCGCCGCTAGAAAAGGCCACACTTGAGTAGGATGATTCCTTGAATTTCCTGTCATGAATGTTCTCCCATCTTTACGTCTTTTGTTGTCATCCTGTAAGGGTGACGAAAACGAAAAAAAAAAAAAAGGCTTCTTAGTATCTTGAGACAGATTCAATATCTCCTCTTGCTGACTTATCATCTGGTAGGTGTATCTCCAGTTTGGTGTGAAAGGTAAGGCAAGTTGTTGGGCCATCTACTTATTTGGAGGGGGAAGTGCCCCCATATCTCTAGAGACATTAGTGAATACCTCTAGGTGCTGTCGGCGAGCTGGTGATGCCAATGGTCCTAAGTTCTACCAAATCTTCAGAACAATGAATTGAAAATTATACACCTTTAACTGCAGCAGAAACTCTACAAGTATGTTGGAGCTTACCGCATATCAAACACCAGCTGTGTAATTATAATCTTTATCACCACTTGATATGTATTGTTTATGCAGCCGATATGTTATGTGCTATCCCTGGTGACAAAGGAGGTGTATGATATTACCGGTGCAGTAAATTCTGTATTATGGAATAGACACCGCCCAAAATGCATATGTTCACAAATGGATGGAGAAAATAGGTGCGACACAAAATCTTGCGTGAGCAATGCCAAAGACTGGGGCATATTATTATGTTGTTAGCCAAGCATCTATATAAATAATATCATGACGCTATACAATAACAAATTCAGGGTTTACTATTATATATTTTTATTTTGACATTTTGATCTTTTCATTTTTATTTTCGTTGTGTGATCTAGCTTCAGTGTCGATAAATGAAGTTGAATTATGTTAAAGGAGGAGCAGTCGCTTTACCTTGGGGTTTCCTTCGTACTTTGCCAATAGATTGCATGGATGCCTGTGTCCACCTACAATGGTGTTCATCTGCCTGTTGGTTTCTGTATGAGCGTCAATGCTATGCAGTGAGTTGAAAGAATTGAATTTCCGTACAAGTGTACCTTAAGTTCTCGCTGTAAAGGGGGATTACGTAAATCGTGTAACCGATTCATATTATTAATTAATTATTTTTTGAACATGTGGAAAACAAACAACAACCACAACAGACTACTAAAACCAAGCTAGTGAAAATGACATGCTGCACTGCATTCACGTTTAGTGATTGATAAAATGCCTATTTCATGAATGTGACACCATGAAAAGAAAGCAAACAACATGCGGATAGAGCCTCCTCACCAAGTGGCAAAGCATACACCTCTACCTCATGTTTGAGGCGGCCCGACTCTGTTGTTTCCGAGAGACCCCTCTGAATACCTGTATTGATGGCTGGGCTTCTATTAACACACGTGCACGCATGCATTTACAGGCCATCAGAAATTAGCTATTATAATCTATGACGTCATGTGCTGTTCACAAATAAATGACAGGCATTACAAACATATGTTGCTATGGAGTAAGTACACACAAACACAATGACAAATGCATAATCCCAAAGTGGTGTCTTTTTCACAGTATGGGTACAGAAGACATTATTGCGATTCAATTATTTGCTACGATTCGATTATCATATTAATACCGTGATATTACCAATTTTTTGAGATATTACCATGCATAACTAAAGGCATAGATCCTGTTCACATGCTGTGGTTTTATACACTCGGGCTAACTATAACACCTTCTGCCATAATTCGCGCACTGCAACCTGTTTACAATTATGGCTGACTTGACACTGTGATATATCAACACGGAAAAGCTGTTGTAGGTTGAAATCACCAATACAACATTGCAAGACAACGCCTTTATATATCTACAACAACTGCCACTGATAGCAACGAGATAAAATTCCTTTAATTACCGCTCGAATATTTAAGAATATTCACTATTAAAGCGCCGTGTTGGACCTTGCCTACCCAAAGTAAAGAACAAAAGCAGGTGTAACTTGCAAATTTATGCCGACATATAATTAACACACCTAAATAGCTAAACAGTAGTTGGGGACTTACCTCCGGAACCTGCTTACCGCATGACTTTTTGGATGAAGGACTCCGACTTTGAACATAGTACGATAGTAATGCACAGTTAACACCTCGCCTGATATCATCCTCCTCCAAACAACACTTACTCCGTTCATTCCCACCGTCAGAGAGAATTTCCGCGCTTGAAGACCTCCTCTTTCACGGAATTCCTCGGCGGAATAACTTCTCTTCTCGTTACATTGGCACTCTCAATAAATTTACTCTAGGAGGGATCTTTTCACAACCATCTGTTTATCTTAGAGTCGATTAATACAAAGAAGGCTCCAACTCGGTTTGAGCATGCACTTTCGCGCTAATTTTTCAAACTTATGTACGGCGCAAGCGTGATGTGGTACTTCTAATTGCTGCCCTGCACGTCACAAATTGTATTCTTATTAACTAACCTTCGATTAGTTGCTAACTGGATACCTTAGCATTATGAGTTCTTATAGAATTGATAGCAACAATATTACAGAGGTGGCGAGCTATGTAGCTGTTTATATCTTGGCTGGAGTGGGAACTACAGCATCCTCCCCTCCAGCATTAACCTGGTTTAAAAGGTCTTTTAAACTTCATTAAAATAGGCAGTTTTAAGCTGTTTTAAGCAAAATCAGTGTATCTCAGGTATAACTCAAGGTATTCCCATGCAATTTTTGCTCAACAGTGGTGAAAGTCAGGTTGTTGTGACCAGGTTCACGCATGTTCACAGTGGTTTGCAGGAAAATTTATTTTTTTAAAAGTTTCAATTGCTGGAAAATGCTGAAAATGCTTAAAATAGGCATTTTAAGCTGTTTTAATCAAAATTACTGTATCTGAGGTACGCCTCAAGGTATTCCCATGTAATTTTTTGCTCAACAGTGGTGAAAATTATGTTGTTGTGAACAGTTTCACACATATTCACAGTGGTTTGCAGCAAAATTTAGTTTTTCAAATTTTTCAATATCTGGAAAGTGCTCAAAATACTTAAAATAAGCTGTTTTAAGCAAAATTAGTGTATCTCAGGTATGCCTCAAGGTATTCCCATGCAATTTTTGCTCATCAGTGGTGAAAGTCAGGTTGTTGTGGCCAGTTTCACACATATTCACAGTGGTTTGCAGCAAAATTTAGTTTTTCAATTTTTCAATACTTGGAAAGTAATCAAAATGCTCAAAATAAGCTGAATCAGTGTACCTCAGGTATGCCTCAAGGTATTCCCATGCAATTTTTTGCTCAACAGTGGTGAAAGTCATGTTATTGTGACCAGTTTCACATGGATTAATAGTGGTTTGCAGCAAAATTTATTTTTTTAATTTTTTAATAGCTGGAAAATGCTCAAATATTTAAAATAGGCTGTTTTAAGCTGTTTCAAGGAAAATCACTGTATCTCAGGTATGTCTCAAGGTATTCCCATGCAGTTTTTTGCTCAACACTAGTGAAAGCCATGTTGTTGCACCCAGTTTCACACATATTCACAGTGGTTTGCAGCAAAATTTATTTTTTGAAAATTTTTATTAGCTGGAAAATGTTCAAAATGCTTAACTGTTTTAAGCAACATCACTGTATCTCAGGTATGCCTCAAGGTATTCCTATGCAATTTTTTGCTCAACAGTGGTGAAAGTCATGTTGTTGTGACCAGTTTCACACATATTCACAGTGGTTTGCAGCAAAATTTAGTTTTTCAATTTTTCAATACCTAGAAAGTGATCAAAATGCTTAAAATAAGATGTTTTAAGCAAAATCAGTGTATCTCAGGTATGCCTCAATGTATTCCCATGCAATTTTTTGCTCAACAGTGGTGAAAGTTATGTTGTTGTGAATAGTTTCACACATATTCACAGTGGTTTGTAGCAAAATTTAGTTTTTCAAATTTTTCAATACCTGGAAAATGCTCAAAATACTTAAAATAAGCTGTTTTAAGCAAAATCAGTGTATCTCAGGTATGCCTCAAGGTATTCCAATGCAAATTTTTGCTCAACAGTGGTGAAAGTCATGTTGTTGTGACCAGTTTCACACATATTCACAGTGGTTTTCAGCAAAATTAATTCTTTTTTAATTTTTAATAACTGGAAAATGCTCAAAATGCTTAAAATAGGCTGTTTTAAGCTGTTTTAAGCAAAATCAGTGTATCTCAGGTATGCCTCAAGGTATTCCCATGCAATTTTTTGCTCAATAGTGGTGAAAGTCATGTTGTTGTGACCAGTTTCACACATATTCACAGTGGTTTGCAGCAAAATTTATTTTTTTATATTTTGTAATAGCTGGAAAATACTCAAAATGCTCAAAATAGCCTGTTTTAAGCAAAATTACTGTATCTCAGATATGCCTCAAGGTATTCCCTTGCAATTTTTTGCGTAACAGTGGTGAAAGTCATGTTGTTGTTACCAGTTTCACACATATTCACAGTGGTTTGCTGCAAAATTGATTTTTATATATTTGTTACTAGCTGAAAATGCTCAAAATGCTTAAAATAGGCTGTTTTAAGCAAAATTACTGCATCTCAGGTATACTTCAAGGTATTCCCATGCAATTTTTTGCTCCACAGTGGTGAATGTCATGTTGTTGTGACCAGTTTCACACATATTCATAGTGGTTTTCAGCAATATTAATTCTTTTTTAATTTTTCATAGCTGGAAAATGCTCAAAATGCTTAAAATAGGCTGTTTTAAGCTGTTTTAAGCAAAATCAGTGTATCTCAGGTATGCCTCAAGGTATTCCCATGCAATTTTTTGCTCAATAGTGGTGAAAGTCATGTTGTTGTGACCAGTTTCACACATATTCACAGTGGTTTGCAGCAAAATTTATTTTTTTAAATTTTGTAATAGCTGGAAAATACTCAAATTGCTTAAAATAGCCTGTTTTAAGCAAAATTACTGTATCTCAGGTATGCCTCAAGGTATTCACTTGCAATTTTTTGCGTAACAGTGGTGAAAGTCATGTTGTTGTGACCAGTTTCACACATATTCACAGTGGTTTGCCGCAAAATTGATTTTTATATATTTGTTAATAGCTGGAAAATGCTCAAAATGCTTAAAATAGGCTGTTTTAAGCAAAATTACTGTATCTCAGGTATACTTCAAGGTATTCCCATGCAATTTTTTGCTCCACAGTGGTGAAAGTCATGTTTTTGTGACCAGTTTCACACATATTCACAGTGGTTTGCAGCAAAATTTATTTTTTTAAATTTTCAATAGCTGGAAAATGCTCAAAATGCTCAAAATAGGCTGTTTTAAGCTGTTTTAAGCAAAATTATTGTAACTCAAGTATGCCCCAAGGTATTCCCATGCAATTTTTTACTTAACAGTGATGAAAATCAAGTTGTTGTGACCAGTTTCACACATATTCACAGGGGTTTGCAGTAAATTTTTTTTTTTAAATTTTCAATAGCTGGAAAATGCTCAAAATGCTTAAAATAGACTGTTTTAAGCTGTTTTAAGCAAAATTACTGTATCTCAGGTATGCCTCAATTTATTCCCATGCAATTTTTTGCTCAATAGTGGTGAAAGTCATGTTGTTGTGACCAGTTTCACACATATTCACAGTGGTTTGCAGCAAAACTTATTTTTTTTAAATTTTCAATAATTGGAAAATGCTCAAAATACTCAAAATAGTTAAAAATAGGCTGTTTTAAGCTGTTTTAAGCAAAATTACTGGATCTCAGGTATGCCTCAAGGTATTCCCATGCAATTTTTTGCTCAACAGTGGTGAAAGTCATGTTGTTGTGACCATTTTCAAACATAGTCAGAGTGGTTTGCAGCAAAATTTAGTTTTTCAAATTTTTCAATAGCTGGAAAGTGCTCAAAATGCTTAAAATAAGCTGTTTTAGCAAAATCAGTGTATCTCAGTAATGACTCAAGGTATTCCGATGCAATTTTTTGCTCAACAGTTGTGAAAGTCATGTTGTTGTGACTAGTTTCACACATATTCAAAGGGGTTTGTAGCAAAAATTTTTTTTTTTTAATTTTCAATAGCTGGAAAATACTCAATATGTTTAAAATAGGCTGTTATAAGCTGTTTTAAGCAAAATTACTGTATCTCAGGTATGCCTCAAGGTATTCCCATGCAATTTTTTGCTCAACAGTGGTGAAAGTCCTGTTGTTGTAACCAGTTTCACACATATTCACAGTGGTTTGCAGCAAAATTTATTTTTTTTAAATTTTCAATAGCTGGAAAATGCTCAAAGTGCTTAAAATAAGCTGTTTAAAGCAAAATCAATGTATCTCAGGTATTACTCAAGGTATTCCCAAGCAATATTATGCTCAACAGTGGTGAAAGTCATGTTGTTGTGACCAGTTTCACACATATTCACAGTGGTTTACAGAAAAATTTAGTTTTTCAAATTTTTCAATAGTTGGAAAATGCTCAAAATGCATAAAATAAGCTGTTTTAAGCAAAATTACTGTATCTCAGGTATGCCTCAAGGTATTCCCATGCAATTTTTTGCTCACCAGTGGTGAAAGTCATGTTGTTGTGACCAGTTTCTCACATATTTACAGTAGTTTGCAGCAAAAAAATTTTTTTAATTTTGAATATCTGGAAATGCTTAAAATGCTTAAAATAGTCTGTTTTAAGCTGTTTTTAGCAAAACTGCTGTATCTCAGGTATGCTTCAAGGTATTCCCATGCAATTTTTTGCTCAACTGTGGAGAAAGTCATGTTATTGTGACCAGTTTCACACATATTCACAGTGGTTTGCAGCAAAATTACTTTTTTCAAATTTTTCAATACCTGGAAAGTGCTCAAAATACTTAAAATAAGCTGTTTTAAGCAAAATTAGTGTATCCCAGGTATGCCTAAAGGTGCTCCCATGCAATTTTTGCTCAACAGTGGTGAAAGTCAGTTTGTTGTGGCCAGTTTCACACATATTCACAGTGGTTTGCAGCAAAATTTAGTTTTTAAATTTTTCAATACCTGGACAGTTATCAAAATGCTCAAAATAAGCTGAATCAGTGTATCTCAGGTATGCCTCAAGGTATTCCCATGCAATTTTTTGCTCAACAGTGGTGAAAGCCATGTTTTTGTGACCAGTTTCACACATATCTACAGTGGTTTGCAGCAAAATTTCTTTTTTAAATTTTTTAATAGCTGGAAAATGCTCAAATACTTAAAATAGGCTGTTTTAAGCTGTTTCAAGGAAAATCACTGTATCTCAGGTATGCCTCAAGATATTCCCATGCAGTTTTTAGCTCAACACTAGTGAAAGCCATGTTGTTGTGACCAGTTTCACGCATATTCACAGTGGTTTGCAACAAAATTTATTTTTTTTAATTTTTCAATAGCTGGAAAATGCTTAAAATAGGCTGTTTTAAGCTGTTTTAAGCAAAATTACAGTATCTCAGGTATGCCTCAAGTTATTCCCATGCAATTTTTTGCTCAACAGCGGTGAAAGTCATGTTGTTGTGACCAGTTTCACACATATTCACAGTGGTTTGCAGCAAAATTTAATTTTTCAAATTTTCAGTAGCTGGAAAGTGCTCAAAATGCTTAAATAAGCTGTTTTAATCAAAATCAGTGTATCTCAGGTATGCCTCAAGGTATTCCCATGCAATTTTTGGCTGAACACTGGTGGAAGTCATGTTGATGTGACCAGTTTCACACATATTCACAGTGGTTTTCAGCAAAATTTTTTTTTTAAATTTTTCAATAGCTGGAAAATGCTCAAAATGCTTAAAATAGGCTGTTTTAAACTGTTTTAAGCAAAATCAGTGTATCTCAGGTATGACTCAAGGTATTCCCATGCAATTTTTTGCTCAACACTGGTGAAAGTCATGTTGTTGTGACCAGTTTCACACATAGTCACAGTGGTTTGCAGCAAAATTTAATTTTTCAAATTTTCAGTAGCTGGAAAGTGCTCAAATTGTTTAAAATAAGCTGTTTTAAGCAAAATCAGGGTATCTCAGGTATGACTCAAGGTATTCCCATGCAATTTTTTACTAAACACTGGTTAAAGTCACGTTGTTGTGACCAGTTTCACACATATTCACAGTGGTTTGCAGCAAAACTTATTTTTGTAAATTTTTCAATAGCTGGAAAATGCTCAAAATGCTTAAATAGGCTGTTTTAAGCTGTTTTAAGGTGACAGGATACCCATGAATTAATTTTATGGGCGCTAATTCTCATTGTCTTAAAAAGCAGCCTTATTGTGTTCTGTATCGAGTGGTCTGGTTACCACCTTCAAAGTACTGTATAAAAAGTCTACAAACACTGTTGATAGGCCATTAATCAAGCCTCCTACGCTCCAACAGGACTAAATGACGGCAAGGTTTCCGCTTCTACCATAGATATAATACACGGAACTGGATTGGAAACTAATCACGTGCGCTAACATTGTCGAGTGCAACCCGCGTCATATCAAAACATTTGTCAAATTTGCCATACATTATATTTGTTACAAATAATTATTACCCGTAAAATAAATATACAGGGCCCTATGGAAACAAAACTTTTGTAACGCATGCTTTTATCCCTAACTTTAGTTCAAAGAACGATTATAAAAAGGTACGGACAGAATTATAAACAGTAAACCCTCCATTTTGTTTTTATACTAAAATTAAGACTATTGGTAAGCATTAACACAGTGCACTTTTGCTATAAACAGTTAGGAGTAGCAACTTACGCAATAGAAATTGCAATACATTTAGTAAACAAAAATCGCGTTCTAATTAAAAAGCGCCATTACTCGGTAACCATAGCGATTATAAAAAGGTACGGTCGGCATTAAATAGAGTAATTCATCAGGAATCTAGTGATACCAAGTTTATTGGCATTGGCAAAGGTTAAGTGAGTGCATTTTCTTAAGTTATAAAATGGTTTAAGATTGTATATATTTGCTATGGGGAATGACAGAAGCTGGATTGGTTTGAAGTTTAAACTCCATGTCTACTAGCTCATTTAGTGATATAATGGCACAGAATCATCAAAGAATTGTATTGTTTTGCAATTACTGTACTTATCTACTGTGAAAAACATTCTTCATAAAATGTAAAAAATTTGACAAATCCCATTGATAAGTTTTGACATGTTTCTCGCCAACTAAACTTTTCTTTTATGTTTGTATTGTTCTCTCATAATATATTAGTATCTGCTCACTAAAAAACTTGTTTACTTAATAGTACTAGTGTTATTCTTACAGGCGCGGTAAGTTTTATAACTGGGCATGGGTTTAACAACATAACGAAACCGGTTATATGGCCGTCTAAACGAATTTTAAAGTTTGTGGTACTGTAGTACCAAGCACAGGGAAATTCTCGTATAATTATTGATGTTAAGTGCTTAAGCGCAGGTAGTTCTACTGGAGTACTGAACATTACTATGTATACTACAACAGTAGACGTTATTGTTCGCATTAATGCGTTGTGGATGCAAAATAGCAGTGTTAATGATTCTAGTACTCCGTTCGTACTATCTAGCTGTATCGCTATTAACTACTTGGATCCAGTAGACAAATAGTTAGCGTATATGAAAATGCTAGACAAAGATAAGTAAGCATTGTAGATTGTCATATCCAGTCCCACAAACTAACGTATGTCCACACAATAATATGATGTATGGTCGTGTGTGCTTACAAGATAGAATGGGTAAAAGAAATCCATGTATAGAGAGGTAATGAGCACAGTATCAATAAATAGTCTTTGACAAATTAATAATACTACCAACAAATTGATATTGCTATTGACAAATTGACGACTACAGCAACGCGCATTGCACCTGACAAAATGTACATGACTAATTGGCGCACGTGATTAGTTTCCAATCCAGTTCCGTGTATTATATCTATGCTTCTACACACAAAAACTCGCCGCCAAATGCTGCAATAACGAGCAAGGTAAGTACCATTTTTAGGGTTTCACCTTAATTAGAGATATATTTTTGAGGGCCCATCGAAGAGTTCTTAGCTCTCAACTGGCTTCATAAGTAGTTTAGCCAACAAATGTCTCACTAAAGCGCTCCTAAAATGCCAATTTTTAACTTTACACACTTACAAAATCTCGTCGACGTTGTATGCATAAAAACTCTTCGATACGCCCTCGAAAATATATCTCTAATTAAGGCGAAACCCTCAAAATGGCATTTACCCAGGCCGTTATCGCTGCATTTCGCAGCGAGTTTTAGTATAAACGGAAGCCATTGCCGTCACTTTGCCTGGTTGGATGGCCTATCAACGGCGTCTGTAGACTCTTTACACAGTACTTTGAAGGCGGTGACGAGACCACTTGATACCAACCACAAGAAGGCTGCTTTTAAAGACAATGAAAATTAGTGCCCATGAAAGTAATTCGTGGGTATCCCGTAACCTTAAGCAAAATTACTGTATCTCAGGTATGCCTCAAGTTATTCCCATGCAATTTTTTGCTCAACAGTGGTGAAAGTCATGTTATTGTGACCAGTTTCACATGGATTCATAGTGGTTTGCAGCAAAATTTATTCTTTTTAAATTTTCAATAGCTGGAAAATGCTCAAAATGCTTAAAATAGGCTGTTTTAAGCTGTTTTAAGCAAGATTACTGTATTTCAGGTATTCCTAAGGTTATTCCCATGCAATTTTTTGCTCAACAGTGGTGAAAGTCATGTTGTTGTGACCAGTTTCACACATATTCACAGTGGTTTGCAGCAAAATTTAATTTTTCAAATTTTCAGTAGCTGGAAAGTGCTCAAAATGCTTAAACTAAGCTGTTTTTAGCAAAATCAGTGTATCTCAGGTATGCCTCAAGGTATTCCCATGCAATTTTTTGCTCAACACTGGTGAAAGTAATGTTGTTGTGACCAGTTTCACACATATTCACAGTGGTTTGCAGCAAAATTTTTTTTTTTAAATTTTCAATTGCTGGAAAGGCCCAAAATGCTTAAAAGAGGCTGTTTTAAGCAGTTTTAAGCAAAATTACTGTATCTCAGGTATGCCTCAAGTTATTCCAACGCAATTCTTTGCACAACAGTGGTGAAAGTCATGTTGTTGTGACCAGTTTCACATATATTCCCAGTGGTTTGCAGCAAAATTTAATTTTTCAAATTTTCAGTAGCTGGAAAGTGCTCAAAATGCTTAAAATAAGCTGTTTTAAGCAAAATCAGCGTATCTCAGGTATGACTCAAGGTATTCCCATGCAATTTTTTGCTCAACACTGGTGAAAGTCATGTTGTTGTGACCAGTTTCACACATATTCGCAGTGGTTTGCAGCAAAACTTAATTTTGTAAATTTTTCAATAGCTGGAAATTGTTCAAAATGCTTAAAATAGGCTGTTTTAAGCTGTTTTAAGCAAAATTACTGTATCTCAGGCATGCCTCAAGTTATTCCCATGCAATTTTTTGCTCAACAGTGGTGAAAGTCATGTTATTGTGAACAGTTTCACATGGATTCATAGTGGTTTGCAGCAAAATTTATTCTTTTTAAATTTTCAATAGCTGGAAAATGCTCAAAATGCTTAAAATAGGCGGTTTTAAGCTGTTTTAAGCAAAATTACTGTATTTCAGGTGTGCCTCAATTTATTCCCATGCAACTTTTTGCTCAACAGTGGTGAAAGTCATGTTGTTGTGACCAGTTTCAAACATATTCACAGTGGTTTGCAGCAAAGTTCAATTTTTGGAATTTTCAGTAGTTGGAAAGTGCTCAAAATGCTTAAAATAAGCTATTTTAAGCAAAATCAGTGTATCTCAGGTATGCCTCAAGTTATTCCCATGCAATTTTTTGATCAACAGTGGTGAAGGTCATGTTGTTGTCACCTGTTTCATGCATAGTCACAGTGTTTTGTAGCAAAATTTAATTTTCAAATTTTCAGTAGCTGGAAAGAGCTCAAAATGCTTAAAATGCTTAAAATAAGCTGTTTTAAGCAAAATCAGTGTATCTCAGGTATGCCTCAAGGTATTCCCATGCAATTTTTTGCTCAACAGTGGTGAAAGTCATGTTGTTCTGACCAGTTTCACACATATTCACAATAGTTTGCAGCAAAACTTATTTTTGTAAATTTTTCAATACCTGGAAAATGCTCTAAATGCATAATATATGCAGCTTTAAGCTGTTTAAGCAAGATTACCGTATCTCAGGTATGCCTCAAGTTATTCCTATGCAATTTTTTCTCAACAGTGATTAACATAATGTTGTTGTGACCAGTTTCAAACATTTTCCAGTGGTTTGCAGCAAAATTTAATTTTTCAAGTTTTCAGTAGCTGGAAAGTGCTCAAATTGCTTAAAATAGGCTGTTTTAAGCAAAATCAGTGTATCTTAGGTATCACTCAAGGTATTTCCATACAATTTTTTGCTCAACACTGGTGAAAGTCATGTTGTTGTGACCAGTTTCACACATATTCACAGTGGTTTGCAGCAAAATTTATTCTTTTAAATTTTTCAATAGCTGGAAATTGCTTAAAATAGGCTGTTTTAAGTTGTTTTAAGCAAAATTACTGTATCTCAGGTTTGCCTCAAGTTATTCCCATGCAATTTTTTGCCAAACAGTGGTGAAAGTCAAATTGTTGTGACCAGTTTCACACATATTCACAGTGTTTTGCTGCAAAATTTAATTTTTCAAATTTTCAGTAGCTGGAAAGTGCTCAAAATGTTTAAAATAAACTGTTTTAAGCTAAATCAGTGTATCTCAGGTATGCCTCAAGTTATTCCCATGCAATTTTTTGTTCAACAGTGGTGAAAGTCATGTTGTTGTGACCAGTTTCACACATATTCACAGTGGTTTACAGCAAAATTTATTTTTAAAATTTTTCAATCGCTGGAAAATGCTCAAACTGCTTAAAATATACTGTTTTGATCTGAGCAAAATTACTTTATCTAAGGTATGCCTTAAGTTATTCCCATGCAATTTTTTGCTCAACAGTGGTGAAAGTCATGTTGTTGTGACCTGTTTCACATATGGTCACAGTGGTTTGCAGCAAAATTTAATTTTTCAAATTTTCAGTAGCTGGAAAGTGCTCAAAATGCTTAAAATAAGCTGTTTTAAGCAAAATCAGTGTATCTCAGGTATGCCTCAAGGTATTCCAGTCCAATTTTTAGCTCAACACCGGTGAAAGTCATGTTGTTGTGACCAGTTTCACACATGTTCACAGTGGTTTGCTGCAAAATTTATTTTTTTCAATTTTTCAATAGCTGGAAAATGCTCAATATGCTTAAAATAGGCTGTTTTAAGCTGTTTTAAGCAAATTTATTGTATCTCAGGTATGCCTCAAGTTATTCCCATGCAATTTTTTGCTCAACAGTGGTGAAAGTCATGTTGTTGTGACCAGTTTCACACATATTCACAGTGGTTTGCTGCAAAATTTATTTTTTAAATTTTTCAATGGCTGGAAAATGCTCAAAATGCTTAAAATAGGCTGTTTTAAGCAGTTTTATGAAAATTACTGTATCTCAGGTATGCCTCAAGTTATTCCCATGCATTTTTTTGCATAACAGTGGTGAAGGTCATGTTGTTGTGACCAGTTTCACACATATTCACAGTGGTTTGCATTAAAATTTAATTTATCCAATTTTCATTAGCTGGAAAGTGCTCAAAATGCTTAAAATAAGCTGTTTTAAGCAAAATCAGTGTATCTCAGGTATGCCTCAAGATATTCCTATGCAATTTTTTGCTCAACACTGGTGAAAGTCATGTTGTTGTGACCAGTTTCACACATATTGACAGTGGTTTACTGCAAAATTTATTTTTTTAAATTTTTCAATAGCTGAAAATGCTCAAAATGCTTAAAATAGGTGGTTTTAAGCTGTTTTAAGCAAAATTACTGTATCTCAGGTATGCCTCAGGTTATTCTCATGCAATTTTTTGCTCAACAGTGATGAAAGTCATGTTGTTGTGACCAGTTTCACACATATTCACAGTGGTTTGCTGCAAAGTTTAATTTTTCAAATTTTCAGTAGCTGTAAAATGCTCAAAATGCTTAAAATAAGCTGTTTTAAGCAAAATCAGTGTATCTCAGGTATGACTCAAGGTATTCCCATGCAAATTTTTGCTCAACACTGGTGAAAGTCATGTTGTTGTGACCAGTTTCACACATATTCGCAGTGGTTTGCAGCAAAACTTAATTTTGTAAATTTTTCAATAGCTGGAAATTGTTCAAAATGCTTAAAATAGGCTGTTTTAAGCTGTTTTAAGCAAAATTACTGTATCTCAGGCATGCCTCAAGTTATTCCCATGCAATTTTTTGCTCAACAGTGGTGAAAGTCATGTTAATGTGACCAGTTTCACATGGATTCATAGTGGTTTGCAGCAAAATTTATTCTTTTTAAATTTTCAATAGCTGGAAAATGCTCAAAATGCTTAAAATAGGCGGTTTTAAGCTGTTTTAAGCAAAATTACTGTATTTCAGGTGTGCCTCAATTTATTCCCACGCAACTTTTTGCTCAACAGTGGTGAAAGTCATGTTGTTGTGACCAGTTTCAAACATATTCACAGTGGTTTGCAGCAAAGTTCAATTTTTGGAATTTTCAGTAGTTGGAAAGTGCTCAAAATGCTTAAAATAAGCTGTTTTAAGCAAAATCAGTGTATCTCAGGTATGCCTCAAGTTATTCCCATGCAATTTTTTGATCAACAGTGGTGAAGGTCATGTTGTTGTCACCTGTTTCATGCATAGTCACAGTGTTTTGTAGCAAAATTTAATTTTCAAATTTTCAGTAGCTGGAAAGAGCTCAAAATGCTTAAAATGCTTAAAATAAGCTGTTTTAAGCAAAATCAGTGTATCTCAGGTATGCCTCAAGGTATTCCCATGCAATTTTTTGCTCAACAGTGGTGAAAGTCATGTTGTTCTGACCAGTTTCACACATATTCACAATAGTTTGCAGCAAAACTTATTTTTGTAAATTTTTCAATACCTGGAAAATGCTCTAAATGCATAATATATGCAGCTTTAAGCTGTTTAAGCAAGATTACCGTGTCTCAGGTATGCCTCAAGTTATTCCTATGCAATTTTTTCTCAACAGTGATTAACATAATGTTGTTGTGACCAGTTTCAAACATTTTCCAGTGGTTTGCAGCAAAATTTAATTTTTCAAGTTTTCAGTAGCTGGAAAGTGCTCAAATTGCTTAAAATATACTGTTTTAAGCAAAATCAGTGTATCTTAGGTATCACTCAAGGTATTTCCATACAATTTTTTGCTCAACACTGGTGAAAGTCATGTTGTTGTGACCAGTTTCACACATATTCACAGTGGTTTGCAGCAAAATTTATTCTTTTAAATTTTTCAATAGCTGGAAATTGCTTAAAATAGGCTGTTTTAAGTTGTTTTAAGCAAAATTACTGTATCTCAGGTTTGCCTCAAGTTATTCCCATGCAATTTTTTGCCAAACAGTGGTGAAAGTCAAATTGTTGTGACCAGTTTCACACATATTCACAGTGTTTTGCTGCAAAATTTAATTTTTCAAATTTTCAGTAGCTGGAAAGTGCTCAAAATGTTTAAAATAAACTGTTTTAAGCTAAATCAGTGTATCTCAGGTATGCCTCAAGTTATTCCCATGCAATTTTTTGTTCAACAGTGGTGAAAGTCATGTTGTTGTGACCAGTTTCACACATATTCACAGTGGTTTACAGCAAAATTTATTTTTTAAAATTTTTCAATCGCTGGAAAATGCTCAAACTGCTTAAAATATACTGTTTTGATCTGTTTTAAGCAAAATTACTTTATCTAAGGTATGCCTTAAGTTATTCCCATGCAATTTTTTGCTCAACAGTGGTGAAAGTCATGTTGTTGTGACCTGTTTCACACATGGTCACAGTGGTTTGCAGCAAAATTTAATTTTTCAAATTTTCAGTAGCTGGAAAGTGCTCAAAATGCTTAAAATAAGCTGTTTTAAGCAAAATCAGTGTATCTCAGGTATGCCTCAAGGTATTCCAGTCCAATTTTTAGCTCAACACCGGTGAAAGTCATGTTGTTGTGACCAGTTTCACACATATTCACAGTGGTTTGCAGCAAAATTTATTTTTTTCAATTTTTCAATAGCTGGAAAATGCTCAATATGCTTAAAATAGGCTGTTTTAAGCTGTTTTAAGCAAATTTATTGTATCTCAGGTATGCCTCAAGTTATTCCCATGCAATTTTTTGCTGAACAGTGGTGAAAGTCATGTTGTTGTGACCAGTTTCACACATATTCACAGTGGTTTGCTGCAAAATTTATTTTTTAAATTTTTCAATGGCTGGAAAATGCTCAAAATGCTTAAAATAGGCTGTTTTAAGCAGTTTTATGAAAATTACTGTATCTCAGGTATGCCTCAAGTTATTCCCATGCATTTTTTTGCATAACAGTGGTGAAGGTCATGTTGTTGTGACCAGTTTCACACATATTCACAGTGGTTTGCATTAAAATTTAATTTATCCAATTTTCATTAGCTGGAAAGTGCTCAAAATGCTTAAAATAAGCTGTTTTAAGCAAAATCAGTGTATCTCAGGTATGCCTCAAGATATTCCTATGCAATTTTTTGCTCAACACTGGTGAAAGTCATGTTGTTGTGACCAGTTTCACACATATTGACAGTGGTTTACTGCAAAATTTATTTTTTTAAATTTTTCAATAGCTGAAAATGCTCAAAATGCTTAAAATAGGTGGTTTTAAGCTGTTTTAAGCAAAATTACTGTATCTCAGGTATGCCTCAGGTTATTCTCATGCAATTTTTTGCTCAACAGTGATGAAAGTCATGTTGTTGTGACCAGTTTCACACATATTCACAGTGGTTTGCTGCAAAGTTTAATTTTTCAAATTTTCAGTAGCTGTAAAATGCTCAAAATGCTTAAAATAAGCTGTTTTAAGCAAAATCAGTGTATCTCAGGTATGACTCAAGGTATTCCCATGCAAATTTTTGCTCAACACTGGTGAAAGTCATGCTGTTGTGACCAATTTCACACGTATTCATAGTGGTTTGCAGCGAAATTTATTTTTTTAAATTTTTCAATAGCTTAAAATAGGCTGTTTTAAGTTGTTTTAAGTAAAATTACTGTATATCAGGTATGCTTCAAGTTATTCCCATGCAATTTTTTGATCAACAGTGGTGAAAGTTATGTTGTTGTGACCAGTTTCACACATAGTCACAGTGGTTTGCGGCAAAATTTAATTTTTTAAATTTTTTCAAAAGCTGGAAAATGCTCAAAATGCTTCAAATAAGCTGTTTCAAGCTGTTTTAAGCAAAATTACTGTTTCTCAGGTATGTCTCAAGTTATTCCCATGCAATTTTTTGCTCAACATTGGTGAAAGTCATGTTATTGTGACCAGTTTCACACGAATTCATAGTGGTTTGCAGCAAAATTTATTTTATTAAATTTTTCAATAGCTGGAAAATGCTCAAAATGCTTAAAATAGCCTGTTTTAAGCTGTTTTAAGCAAAATTACTGTATCTCAAGTATGCCTCAAGTTATTTCCATGCAATTTTTTGCTGAACAGTGGTGAAAGTCATATTGTTGTGACAAGTTTCACACATATTCACAGTGTTTTGCAGTAACATTTAATTTTTCAAATTTTCAGTAGCCGGAAAGTGCGCAAAATGCTTAAAATAAGCTGTTTTAAGCAAAATCAGTGTATCTCAGGTATGACTCAAGGTATTCCCATGCAATTTTTTGCTCAACACTGGTGAAAGTCATGCTGTTGTGACCAGTTTCACGCATATTCACAGTGTTTTGCATCAAAATTTATTTTTTAAATTCTATTTTAAACATTTTGGACATTTTCCAGCTATTGAAAAATTTACAAAATTAAGTTTTGCTGCAAACCACTGTTAATACGTTTGAAACTGGTCACAACGACATGACTTTCACCAATGTTGAGCAAAAAATTGCATAGGAATACCTTGGGGCTTACGTGAGATACACTGAGTTTGCTTAAAACAGCTTATTTTAAGCATTTTGAGCACTTTCCAGCTAATGAAAATTTGAAAAATTAAATTTTGCTGCAAACCACTGTGAATATGTGTGAAACTGGGTCACAACAACATGACTTTTACCACTGTTCAGCAAAAATTGCATGGGAATAACTTGAGTCATACCAAAGATACAGTAATTTTGCTTAAAACAGCTTAAAACAGCCTATTTTAAGCATTTTGAACATTTTCCAGCTATTGAAAAAATTTAAAAAAATAAATTTTGTTAAATCACTGTGAATATGTGTGAAACTGGACACACAACAACATGACTTTTACAAATGTTGAACAAAAAATTGCATGGGAATCACTTGAGGCATACCTGAGATACAGTAATTTTGCTTAAAACAGCTTAAAAACAGCTTATTTTAAGCATTTTGAGCATTTTCCAGCTATTGAAAAATTTACAAAAATTAAGTTTTGCTGCCAAACCACTGTGAAGATGTGTGAAACTGGTCACAACAAACATCACTTTCACCAGTGTTGAGTAAAAAATTGCATGGCATTACCTTGAGGCATACCTGAGATCTCCTGATTTTGCTTAAAACAGCTTATTTTAATCATTTTGAGCACTTTCAGTAAACGGAAAATTTGAAAAATTAAATTTTACTGCAAAACCACTGGGAATATGTGTGAAACTGGTCACAACAACATGACTTTAACCACTGTTGAGCAAAAAATTGCATGGGAATAACTTGAGGCATACCTGAGACACGGTAATTTTGCTTAAAACAGCTTAAAAAGCATATTTTAAGCATTTAGAGCATTTTCCAGGTATTGAAAAATTTACAAAAATAAGTTTTGCTGCAAACCCATGTAAAACAGGTCACAACAACATGACTTTCACCACTGTTGAGCAAAAAATTGCATGGGAATACCTTGAGGCATACCTGAGATACACTGATTTAGCTTAAAACAGCTTATTTTAAGTATTTTGAGCACTTTCCAGCTACTGAATATTTGAAAAAGAAATTTTGCTGCAAACAACTGTGAATATGTGTGAAACAGGTCACAACAACATCACCTTCACCTCTGTTGAGTAAAAAATTGCATGGGAATAACTTGAGGCATACCTGAGTTACAGTAATTTTGCTTAAAACAGCTTAAAACAGCCTATTTAAGCATTTTGACCATTTTCCAGCTATAGAAAAATTTACAAAAATAAATTTCGCTGCAAACCACTGAGAATATGTGTGAAACTGGTTTACAACAACATGACTTTCACCAGTGTAGAGCAAAAAAATTGCATGGTAATACCTTGAGTCATACCTGAGATACACTGATTTTGCTTAAAACAGCTAATTTTAAGCAATTTGAGCATTTTCAGCTATTGTAAAATATAAAAAAATAAATTTTGCTGCAAACCATTATGAATCTGTGTGAAACTGGTCACAATAACATGACTTTCAACACTGTTGAGCAATAAATTGTATGGGAATAACATGTGGCATACTCAGGATACAATAATTTTGCTTAAAACAGCTTAAAAACAGCCTATTTTAAGCATTTTGAGCATTTTCCAGCTATTGAAAAATTTAAAATAATAAATTTTGCTGCAAACCACACTGTGAATCTGTGTGAAACTGGTCACAATAACATGACTTTCAATACTGTTGAGCAAACAATTGCATGGGAATAACTTGAGGCATACCTGAGATACAGTAATTTTACTTAAAAACAGCTTAAAACAGCCTATTTTAAGCATTTTGAGGGCATTTTCCAGCTATTGAAAAATTTACAAAATTAAGTTTTGCTGCAAACCACTGTGAATATGTGTGAAACTGGTCACAACAACATGACTTACACCAGTGTTGAGCAAAAAATTGTATGGGAATACCTTGAGGCATACCTGAGATACACTGATTTTGCTTAAAACAGCTTATTTTAAGCATTTTGAGTACTTGCAGCTACTGATAATTTGAAAAATTAAATTTTGCTGCAAACCACTGTGAATATGTGTGAAAGTGGTCACAACAACATGACTTTCACCACTGTTGAGGCAAAAAATTGCATGGGAATAACTTGAGGCATACCTGATATACAGTAATTTTACTTAAAACAACTTAAAACAGCCTATTTTAAGCATTTTCCAGTTATTGAAAAATTAAAAAAAATAAATTTGATGCAAACCACCGTGAATATGTGTGAAAACTGGTCACAACAGCATGACTTTCACCAATGTTGTAGCAAAAATTGCATGGGAACACCTTGAGGCATACCTGAGATACACTGATTTTGCTTAAAACAGCTTATTTTAAGTATTTTGAGTACTTTTAAGCTACTGAAAATTTGAAAAATTAAATTTTGCAGCAAACCACTGTGAATATGTGTGAAACTGGTCACAACAACATGACTTTCACCACTGTTGATCAAAAAATTGCATGGAAATAACTTGAGGCATACCTGATATACAGTAATTTTACTTAAAACAACTTAAAACAGCCTATTTTAAGCATTTTCCAGCTATTGAAAAATTAAAAAAATATATTTTGCTGCAAACCACCATGAATATGTGTTAAACTGGTCACAACAGCATGACTTTCACCAGTGTTGAGCAAAAAAATTGCATGGGAATACCTTGAGGCATACCTGAGATACAGTAATTTTGCTTGAAACAGCTTAAACACAGCCTATTTTAAGAATTTTGAGCTCTTTCCAGCTACTGATAATTTGAAAAATTAAATTTTGCTGCAAACCACTGTGAATATGTGTGAAACTGGTCACAACAACATGACTTTCACCACTGTTGAGCAAAAATTGCATGGGAATAACTTGAGGTATACCTGAGATACAGTAATTTTTGCTTAAAACAGCTTAAAACAGCCTATTTTAGCATTTTGAGCATTTTTCCAGCTATTGAAAAATTAAAAAATAAATTTTGCAAGCAAACCACTGTGAATATGTGTGAAACTGGTCACACAACATAACTTTCACCAGTGTTGAGCAAAAAATTGCTTGGGATTACCTTGAGGCATACCTGAGATACACTTATTTTGCTTAAAACAGCTTATTTTAAGCATTTTGAGCACTTTCCAGCTAATGAAAATTTGAAAACTTAAATTTTTATGCAAACTACTGTGAATATGTGTGAAACTGGTCACAACAACATGACTTTCACCTCTGTTGAGCAAAAAAATGCATGGGAATACCTTGAGGCATACCTGTGATACAGTAATTTTGCTTAAACAGCTTAACACAGCCTATTTTAAGCATTTTAGCTCTTTCCAGCTACTTAAAATTTGAAAAATTAAATTTTGCTGCAAACCACTGTGAATATGTGTGAAACTGGTCACAACAACATGACTTTCACCACTGTTGAGCAAAAATTGCATGGAATAACTTGAGGCATA